>OW799236.1:3195000-5595000 GCA_941918925.1 Phyto melanocephala
ACCTTCCAAAAGGCCTTATACATAAAGCCCTGTTGGATTTTACCGCTGGTTACATAAAGACACTCATACTTATATCTTTAAAATTTTAATTTATGTGACGATTTACAGTCTGGCTGGAAGAGATAGTATTTACCGTTTGTTGTGTTGTTAATTTTTTTTTTCTAAGATTCTACAAAAACTAAAAACAAAGTTAAACAAAAACCTTATTCATTTGTGCCAATGTTTTTCTTTTTTTCTTGCATGAAATGTTAATTTAATTTTTTTCGTTGTATGAAAAATTATAGGCACTTTATGTTATGGCAACATGTTGCTAAAGCAATTTAGGCCCATATTTTGAAAAGCCCATAATAAAAGTAAAATTTATTAAGCAACAGTTGAGAAAACTTTTTAGAAAACAAAAAGGAATTTTCTACAAGCACTAAAGATAACATACCCATATCAAAACTGTTTATGTGTTTTTATTTCGGTATTAAAAATAAAATATTTGTAAAATTTTTAAATATTAAAGCAATTTGTTTCCAAAAAAAAAATAATTTTTTCTTATAATCAACAGAAAATATTGATAATTTTGCTTCTAAAGCCTGTATCCTGTTCAGTATTTCAATCGAACTGTTTTCAAACTCAAAATAAAAAAATTCGTACGAAATTCTTATAAAATAATGTTGCCTAAACAGTACTCTATTTATAATGTGAGAAAAAATACCCAAGAAGTGTTCCTGTCAACATTCTTGCAACATTTTATTTCGTATAAAATAATGTGGACAACATTTAAAAATTATTTTTGTATGAAGAATTCTTCGTGTGAAATAACTAAAGTTGTTTTACATATTTCAGAATTTAAAACAGAGTATCAGGCTCAGATAGCACAGATCTCTTAAATCTGTGAACAAGCAAATATTGCAGCAACATGTTGAAAAAAATAGTTTTTCGTTATATGTATAACATTTTTCAAGTTTTAATTTGAAACATTTTTACAATATAAAGTTAATTAAAAAGGCGGGTAAGGCAAAACTTCTAAGCCAATTCTTTCTAATTAGTTTTTACCAGGTATCGCAACATGTGACTAAGAGTTGTCATGATAAAATACAACATGTTTCATGTCTGTTCGCATGTTCTAAGGGTTTTTGGCCAATTTTAAAATGAATCAGTTGTATTCGGTGTAATTTTCTGGGAAGATCTGGCCAGCATAATTGAAAGCTTCTAATACAAGAAATAATGAAAATTAAAGAATCGCCTGGTGTAAGTTCGAAACTACCAAACAGCGCGTGAAATTAATGGGTAGACGTAAATAGAATAATTTGCCTCAGATATTTAAAAAAATTAAAATAGAATTTCTATTTTTAAAAGACATTTTAAACATCACATTTTCCAACATATACATGAACTTTTATTTAATGATCTCCTTAACAAACCGATCTTACACCTTAACTGAATTAATTTCTTTTATTATTTCTTTTAACAATAAATTTAAAAAAAATATATATTCAACAATGCCTTTAAGGCTCTGAGACGAACTATTGTAATAGAATTATTTGTTAATAAATTTTATATAAAAAATATGGCCTTAGAACATAGATGCCCAAAAATATTTTGCAGCCGTATTGGTGAGAGAATTTTAAAGAACAGTGCTATAAAAAAGTTAGCTCCCAGATTTTTATCAAAATTTACTCACAAAATTTTTTTTTAGGTTTTTTAAAATTTAAAATATTGTAGTTCACGCTGAATTTGCTAATTTTTTAGCATATAGATTTTCATTAAAATTTAATACAAGAAATTTTTTTGGGTGTATAAAACTAATAAAAATGCAGTAAACAATGAATTTTTTATTTTTGTTTTACATGTTAAAATGGAAAATTTTCCATAAATTTTGCAGTTTTAAATTTGACTTTATGAAAACAAAATATTTTCATAATTCCATCATAATTTTTTTACGCACTGTATTTGAATAAATATCAACACAGACGCTAAGCATGTGCAGTCGTCGCTGTTTCATGGACGACTAAATTAAAGAGAATTAAAGTAAAAGCACCTATGATATTGATTCAGCTTGTTGGCCGGTCTTCACATGGTATATCCTACGCTTGGGGTCCATTTCTAATCGCAAGTAATAATTCGGTGCAAAAAAAATTACAGTTTTTAGTCTTCAAACAACACTTCTGACATGCAAAACATTCTTTCGACATTTGTCGGCTCTCAATAAATTTATAATCGTCTGTTAAGTTAGACTATTTTCAAGCAGTAATCCCTTCAATGCTTGGTCTTCAAACTTTTACGGCTTTCGTGGATGATCTTTGACTTCCGTGTTAAAATCACTACATCTAAACTGCTCGATAATTTTATTCATTTTAGAAATGTGAAAATAAAACTTTCTGCATATAAAGCTCGAACAAAATTCAAAATTTTCGAAGTAAATAAACATGTTGCTAAGGAAAACATGGGAATACGAATAGGCAATCATCGCTGATTCTACTCTAAAATTGATTAAATGCAAATTGATATTTTTTAATGTGGATGTGTGTTGTTTTTAACGCATAATTCTGTAAATTGAAATACAAGGACTTTTAGTAATATTATTAAACATTTTTCGCTCTAAAATGTTGCTGCAACAAGTTAAATTTTTGTAAACATTTTTTCTTTCTTAATTTATAGTTCTTTTTATTTTATCTGTGTGCTATTAAGTTAAACATTTCTGTTTATGCCCTGTACCATCGTGTTGCTCTTATATTGAGTTCTTATAACATTTTCATATTATTACAATGTCTTGTTCATAAATAATTTTTATTACAAGCACATACTTACAACATTTAGCAACACACATGTAAGTTATTAATTTGTATATATGTATATACAAACATACATTTACGTATAAAAGTTTGTAATTTTTAGCAAGACCCTAACATTTTAGTTAATAATTCGAGTAACTTAAGTAATTTCATTTAATTTAATTTTATAAAGAGAATAAAATAATAATGAAATATTGGAAAATTTTACTTTAAAATATAGCTGAGGTATGTATGTATATTGTTTTATAGCATACCAGTAAGTGTAATTACATTCATACCTACATACTTATATATAAAATACATGAAAGTGCCTGAAAGTGTATTCTAAGAGAAAAAACATTTCAGCAAGATTTCTGGTGAATAACGTATGCACGTTCTTTTGTATATAACAGTATATGAGTGTGTATATATACATTGTTGCTTACGTGCTTGTAGGAATAACTGTATCTGCTGTTATTCTAATCATGCTCATCATCAACACCATTGTGGTTGGGGACGTTAGATTCTTCCGTTTCCTGATAATTTTCTAGAAATCAATCATTTTCCAGTAGTTTACCCTTCATTAAACTTAAAAGGGTTGTAAATATCGTTACTCTTCTTCATATTCTTCTCTTCATATTCGACGCCACAAGTTGATTTTAAACATTAGAAAAAGTATATGGAAGGAACTTGTTTTTGAGCTCAAAATTTCTTGTGGTTGTAGTATTTGTTTTAAATGCAGATACTGTTTGTCATTGTTATGGGGCGCCACAGTTATTTTTATAAAATTTTAGATAAAATTGTACGAAATGGAAAACTTGGTTAAAAAGAGAGTGGGCGTTTATTTCAAAGTGTTTGGTTTTTGTATATACACACATAAGTGTGTATGTGTGTGTGTGTTTTATTTTTAAAAATAAACAATCTATATATATAAAAGTGAAACTCTGTGTGTGTGTGTGTGTGTTAGCTATAGACTCCGAAACTGTAAAACCGATCGGGCTCAAACTTTGGTAAGTTGTTGTACACATACCGGGCAGTGTTTATGGATGAAAAAAAGTGGGCGGGGCCACGCCCATAAAAAATTACTTATCAGTTTTAGCTACTTGCACTTGACCGATTTTTCTGAAACTTTGCACACATATCGAGCTGTCATGACCAAATAATTTCGTGATAAGAAAAGTGGGCGGGGCCACGCCCCTAAAAAAGTTTTAACTTTGAGGTACTTGCACTGGACCGATTTTTCTGAAACTTTGCACACATGTTAAGCTGTCATGGCTTTATAATTTCGTGATTAAGAAAGTGGGCGGGGCCACGCCCATAAAAAAAGGCTATAATTTTGAGGTACTTGCATCAGACCGATTTTTCTGAAACTTTGCACACATATTGAGCTGTCATGACTAAATAATTTCAAGATTAGAAAAGTGGGCAGTGCCACGCCCATAAAAAAAAGGTATCATTTTGAGGTACTTGCACTGGACCGATTATTCTGAAACTTTGCACACATATTGAGCTATTATGACTTTACAATTTCGTGACTAGAAAAGTGGGAAATGCCACGCCCATAAAAAATTATAATTTTTAGGTTTTTGCACTTGATATTCAATTAAAATTCAGAATGCATTTCGATTCATTAAGGGGCGTAGCAACGCGCGCAGGGTTTGGCTAGTTTATTTATAAAATATACTTACAACATATGCATGCATATTGTACACAACGTGTATAAACATGTTTTTATTTTCTTCTTTAATTTTGTCTTTCAATAAACAACAAGTTTATGTTAACAAGTCATTGAACAATAATTAATTCAGTATAAATAATGTCTAAAATATTAAAAGAAATCCATTTCATTACATTTCAGCTCTAGCATCATTAAATCTAATAATAATTGGTCAACTTTAAAAAGGGGTTGACATCGTTTAGCTAAATTGGGGTTAATTTTTGTTTTCATCACTCGATTCTGTATTAAACGGAGGGAGTTGAAATGTATGTATATTTTTTATGCCTAGTACTTTGTTTAATATTTCATGCAAACTGTTGTGAAACTCCATATTAAAAAAAAGCGTAAGAAATACTTATGGAATAATGTTGCTTAATAGGTACTCCTTATATAACAAAAGATGCATACGATATGTTTCTGTCAACATTCAAGCAACATTTTATTTCATGTGAAATAATATTATTTCGTACGAAAATCAAAGCAAAAGTTGATTTTCCTGTTTTCTCGATTTAAAAATTAATTTTATATGTCAAATACTTCGTTTACAATAACTTAAGTTGCTCAACATATTTCACAAATTGAAATTAAATACTATTTAGGCTTTAAAAAGAAATACAATTTACCTTAAAAAAATTATATATATGTAAAGCGACAACAATAAATTTATGATATTTTTTTTTAAGTTTTCTTATTCACAACATATATTTTGTAAAGCATAAAATTTTTCGTTTAGTTATGTGTTCCAATGGTTACATAGCTTTTAACTAATTTCTTTATGCAAATGGTAAATATTTTGCAACATTTCTGCTGTTCGGTAAAATGTTGCTTGAACACTTAATTAAAATCCAACTAGTAAAACATGTTGATAATTGTTATTAATTGGAAAAGTATAAAGTCTTTTCTCTGTTTGCCAAAAGGAATTATTTTTGGCATAAATCTGTAGTTGACTTATGTGAGAATAAGTGTACATTTACACATAAGCATCAACATATAATTAAGAAAAATTAATATTAAAATTTTTCTTTTAATTTTTATTTGAAAATCAAGGTATTCTGAAAAACTTCGGACGAAATTCTTGTGGAATAATGTTGCAGACGCAGTACTCTGTTAATAATGTGAAAAAGCACACGAAATGTTTCTGGCAACATTTAAGCAACATTCTATTTCGTATGAAGTAATACGAAATACAGTTATTTTCTACGAAATTCAAAGGAAGGGGTGATTAATTTTTTATTCTGCTTGAATTAAAAACATAAAATTATTTTTTTATGTCAAACTCCTCGTGTGAAATAACTAATGTTGCTCAACATGTTTAAAAACTAAGTTTAAGGAAGAACATGATTTTTTTCAAAAGCATACCTTTCCTGCACATATTTTTGTTTGCGTTGCCTCTGCAACATATAACGATCTTTAAGTAATGATGACGTAATCTTTGTTTTAAATATATCACATATCTGTCATTTATTCTCATTCAGTTATAGTGTAAATGACATTGTTTTTTGCTCCGGAGAAGTAAATTTTTAGTCAACAAAGCGCCATATGCCGAAAATTTTTAAACTTCTTTGATTTGAAAAGAAGAGGTGCTTTAGCTCACTTATTGCTTACTGAGGCTTAGGGTTAATGTTTTTAATGCGTTTTAACATGAGTGAGATGTTTTATGTGGTTTAGAGGTGACGAGTTTTTGACACGGTAGACATGAATATCCCAGATCCCTAGCCAAAAAAAAGTGTAAGACCAAGGCATTACTCTATTACGATGGTTGTCTAAGTCAAACAAAGCTAGGAAAGCAGCAGGATTCATCCAAAAGTAGACAAATTTGTTATCATACGAACTAAAGCAAAAATAACTCTAAAGACCATTTCGAATGTTTAAAGGCTGAAAGAACGCTTTTTACTTGCAATAAAAAACTGATCCCTTACGATAACTAGATGGGTAAAAGATCGCATGTGAGGCTCGGCTAAGGTAATGCTCGTTAATTCGTGGGACCAAAAGGGTTCTATCTCTATAAGCTACTTAAACTAGGCCAGCCCATCGCAGGGCAAAGCAATGAAAAAAATGATTAGTTTGAAGCGGAGAAACCATTATTTTTCATAATGCAACGCTTGGCCACAAGTTGCAATACCTATTAAAAACTCTTGAAAAAAAGAAGAGTTTTGTCTCAGTAACCTTATAGTATAGATTATACCAGCCCCCTTCCAACTACTATTTGCATCGATTGATGCTTCTGTCAATTCAGAAGAGGGTATCCGAAATTAACTTGAATTGTTTTTGCCCTTTGGTACAAAGAACATATGTATAGTAAAATGTCATAGCTAGCAGTGGACAATTTTTTGAATAATATTTATTGTACAAATACTTCAAAATAAAAGCTATACATTGAAAAATCCTCTCATTTTTAAGTTGTACACCCAATATGAATATATTTTTTGTTTGTAGCTTTTAAATATGTGCTATTTTATTGCTCTTAGCTGTAAGTATTAAGATGTTTTATTGCTCTTACATATTTTTTTTTATCAATATGTAGTATTAAATTTCCTACATATGCTTACAAATTAAGTACGTGCAACATTTATCTACATCTTAATTACTTCCCTTGTGTGTGCGTTCGACCTAATTGTTGGCATTTGTTCCAGAAAGTGCAACAATTTGTCTAGGGGTTTTTATTCTGCACACTTTATTTGGACAATGTCAGCTATGATGATTACATAAGTTTGTAATTAAATTTAATAAATAAAAAAAAAAAACTTTTTGCAAATCTAATTCAATAAGAAACTGAATCAATTTCTTTTGAGTTTTTTTTTTTGGATTTTTTCCTTGGTTTTGATATAGATACAATAAGGCAATTACAAATTTGAGGTCATATTTTTCTAATGAAGAAATGTTATTACAAGAGCATCTAAACCACACATCATAATGAATTTTATATTATGGTCGTTACATTAAGTGGTACAAATTGCAAGGGAAGAAATATTGTCAACTGTTGAAAATCGAGGTCTGAAAGTTTGATGAACTTTCATAGTTCAATTATATGCTCAAAATGTACTCAAACTTATCTATATCAACGTACAAACATGCATAGATTATTTTATAAATGTATGTATGAATACGCATATGTGGGTATGTAATACACATAACGGCGCTATTACCCTGAAGAAAACTTTTAAATTTAAAATAATAGTGTGTAAGTGCAGTAGTTAGAACGTGAAATCGAATCTCGGCACAGACAAAAAACATTTTGTAGCGTTTAATATTTAAATAGATGCATTTTATTTTTTTTGTAGTTATGAGGTGAACACACTCACTCACCACTCTAACAATAACTATTAATTAAACTAGTATACAACTAGCTGTGCTCCTATGACAATCTATTCTAAAAACGCTAATTTAATATGTGAAAAATTGACAGATAAGTATGTAACAGGTCTTAAGTTAAAAGCAACTTGTACATATTTCTAACCGCATATTATTTACGTTATTTGCAGGGTATTTGGAAATTTGTAAACTAGTAGATAAAAAGTTTTACATTAAATTTTATAGCTTTAGTTAGGTCATCTAAATAAGTGTGTGCTTCCTTTTGTTGTTTTACTTATCACATTTTCCACTAACAACTCAAAAGCTTTCATAAAAAAGCTTTCTACACTATTATTATTAACTATTAAAGTTAAAGTCTCTACTAAGTAAATTTTTTGAGGTTTATATCATGACTAAGAGTTTTGTTAATACCTCTGTTATACTGTTATACATTATATTTTCTAAATTTATTTATAACAAAAAGTATAAAATTTAAAACAAATTCATATTAATTACATACATGTAAAAATTTCAATTTAAAAGCTAATTATATGTCAATTGATTGACATCACTAAAATTAAGAATCCATTTCATTGGAACCCTCATCCCAGTCCCAGCCGTTAAATTGGAAATCCTAGACAATAAAAGAAATCACAAAACAAAAAGTTAAAAGAATCTATTTGTAAAATAAAACAAATTAAACTTACATAATCTTCTATATCTAGATCTTCTGTGGCATCGGTACTGGGAGAACATGCCATATAGGAAACGGCTGTATTATGACCAGAACACTCACACGTTTGATTGGCTGGCGGTACAGCACTCTTTGCTACCCGTTTAGCAAATATGGTGGCAAATCTCTTAATGGGATATTTAAATTTAGGCGACAATTTACGAGCACTAAATACCGAGCCATTCGTTTCCAAGGCCAAAGGTATGCAAATACCCAAATTACTCTTGGGTATACTCAGTTGGGATCTTGTGACATTGTCTCCCTCAGGGAAACGCTTCGAATAGACCAAATCGCGATCTAGACCAAAGAAGTGTCTCAGTTTGCGTGTTTTCTCAAATTCAAATTCAGTGTCTGCCAAAATGTGTAGATTAACGCCTTCCTCTCGCATGTATTGTAGAATGGAACTGTAATCAAAACGCATATGGCGAGCGGCACAGTCGCTGCAGGTAAGGAGTATGAAAGTTTTCGATACGCCTGGACGGAAATTTAGGTGGGAGGCAGTGGAGATGGCCTGCAAAATGTCATTGTTGGTCTCATTATTAGTGTCTATGTGGGCAAAATACTTTTCCAGATTGTTAAAGTCATGGGTGAAGACGGAGTTTTCATAGTAAATGCTGCGGGGCTTGTCAAAAGGTGCCACACCGCCAAAAGTAACCACCGCGTAACTGTAAAAAAAAAACAAAGAAATCTCTGTTTACATAATCTTCGATAATAAAGCAAAGTTCGTTTTGGAGAGCATTTTTATGAAAAAAATACTAAACTTACCGATTATTGGTGATTTTATGGGCCAACAATTGTTCTTCCAAAGTGGATACAATTGACATAATATTTTTATTTTCCGTTAAGTTGGCATTGCAGGGTTTAGCCTCTACAATAAAGACAATATCACTGCTACGTGGGACATTAGAGCCTGTCAGTTCCACAAAGGTCCCTTCGGGTACATAAGAGCCATTAGTAAGTTGGCAACTAAATGCATAAAAAGTTAAAATTTACATTTAAATGCTTCAATCTAAAGTCAAGCTTACAAAACACATTGATCCGGCACTCTCATGGGTATTTTGACACTTGTGCAGGCCTCTATATAGGCCAAAACAGCTGTACAGGCTCCCTTATTAGCCGGATGACCGGGGCGCACCGCATTTGAGTTGCTACCCAAATCCAAACAAATATCATGGAACGGTTGTATTTCCACGGTATCAGCACACGCTGATAACATGCCCGATTTAAAATAGTAGTCGCAAACTTTGATAACTTCTTCTGATACTGTTGGCGTGGTAGAGCTAGGTTTCATTTTTTGTTTACAGCTTTGTACACTCCACGAATCGGTAAACTCAGAAGAGTTGTTGGTTATTTGGTTGTGGGAGGTGGTGAAATCATCAAAAATTTCATTATTCATGGTACCCAAGACGCCAGCAGTTTTGCCAAAATACCAGCCACTTACTTCAAACCAACACAAATCGAATTGGACATTACAGCTTAAACTAAATTCGGTATCGGAGGTTATTGATAAAATATCCAAATCACGAGCTATGGTAACATCATGAAGTTTCAAAGGCAATAACGATTTTTGATCACCATTAATTGTAATGCGCTAAAGGAAAGAACTATATATATTTACAGCTACTAGTTAAGAATTATCTACTTACATCGCTGCCCAAATCAATCTCTATTAGTTCACCATTAGCTATAAAGTTAAGTTTTCTAGTGGCCACAGTATCACTGTTACTAACGCTGGTCTAAAAATTTTCAACACTTAGAAGTGTTTGATGTTTTAGTTAAAATTTTAAACTTACCGAAGGCTCTAGCATTAAAGTGAAGTTACCCTGGAAGAAATCGTGGGTTAATAAATATGAACACTGTCTGTTCCGTTGGCTGCCTGACATTTGTTCGAATCGTAAGTTCAAACCTACAAAACGCTTGTCAAAGGTCATATAATGACGAGAGTCTATCAATAAAGCTCGCGCTAAAAAAATGCCAAATAAAAGCAGTTATTAAGTTAACAATTTATGATTATTATTTTATCCTTAACTCACAGTAATAGGGAGGCAGCCAAGTCTTAGGGTCTAAATGCTGTCTCATATTATAGATACTGCGTATCACTGATGAATTAGTGGTGCTTAGTAAATTTTGAGCCTTGGCCAAGAATTTATATTCTGGGATCTCTTCGAACTTAGGTGTCTCATTGAACGCATGCCAAGACATGGGTAATTTTTGTTCCAAGTCTAAAATACCAATTTCGGGATCAAATATAAATTTCGTTTTGGCCTCGCGATACATATCGGCCGTCTCTAGAGCATTAGTAGCATAATTGCGCAATTTATTGGCTATTAAAGTATATAGTTCGTGAAGTCTGGCTTCAAATTGTAGTTCCTCAGCAATCCACTCTAGCTTAGCCTCTATTTCCTTGTATTTCTGCAGAGCCATTTCCACTTGTTCTATATTTTGCAATTCTTTTATCTCCTCCCAGATTTCGGACAAAATATCATTTAGTTCGGCACCAAAAGGCACTAATTTAAAGTATTTCTCCTTTATGAAATTCCAAACTATCATGGAATATTTTCTTATATTTGTTATGGCATCATGCGATTTAATATCTTTGTATAAACGATCCACATCCTGGGTGAAACTGGATACCTTGTTGAAGTAGGGTGACTCTGCTAATTCGTTGGTCCTCTTGTAAATAAAATCAAATAATTCTTTGCTTAAATTCCATAAAGCCGATTCCGCATAACTAATAAATTTAAAAATATGAGGTTCTAAACGTTTCAAGACGCCACGCCAGTAATTAGATATCATATTCCAGAATCTGTTCCATAAGTTTTCCACATATTTTATGAAAGAAATATGCAAATCTTTAATAAACTTATCGTATTTGTGCACACCCTTTTCCAATAGACCCGACAGATAATGTAGAGAATCTCCATGAAAGAATCTACTGATGGCTTCCAAAACATTATTGTAGGTTTTCTTAATCGTCTCTATTAGCCAAACCAAACTATTGCGCAATGCTTTGCCAGAATCTCCCATGGCCTGCCATAACTCCGAAAATATTTTAGGCAAAAATTCAATATGATCTCTAATGGCCAATTCATCAATTATTGTTAGAGTAAAATTAACGACAGTTTTAATGTAGAAATCATTGGCCTCATACGACTGATTAACATACAAGCGTAAATCCTCCAAATCTTCTTCCAGTACACTTAACTGGCTTATGTCATCGAAGAAATGTTGATTGTAGTTCTTAGAGGTGTCCCAAACAACTCCAATGGCTTCTACAGTTTCACTGTACAAAGATTTGATCCAGAAATCAATACCCTCAGAAAAGGAGTTATAAACAGAAGAGCCTATTGCATGGAATTTCTCTTTTACTTCTTGTTTAATTTTAGGGCGCCAATGGAAGCGACCCGTAATCAAACGCGAGTGATTCATTTTTAAATACGAACTAACATCAATAATGCGTATTTCTTCGTAATTTCTCCAAATATCCAAATAACCACTTCGAGCATCAGGTATGAAACCAATTAGCTGTAAATTTTGGGTGGCATCCTCTGATAGATTAACCTCAGCGCGAGCATATTTGCTTAAAGTATCCAAATAGATGTAACCAGTATTATTGGTTTCGGGAGTATCCCAAATAGTGGCATTTAGTCCATATACCGGATGGCTGATAGTGGGTATAGCCCACAGTCTTACCGAACGATAGGGAGAGTTGCGCTGATATTTATAAAAATATTATTTTTTCAAATTTATTAAACTCGTTCTTAAATACTTACGATATATTCAATTTCCTTGCGGTTCAAATCCAATAAAGCCAAAAACTTTCCATTTTTTTCGGGATAAAATGAACGTTTGTAATTGGCATTAGACTCAGTCTTATAGTAAGATGATTTAGCGGCCATCGTACTGTTTACCTGTACATCTAGTTCCGAGGCCGCATGGTGGGCAAAAAACTTAAAAGTATAATTTGTGTAGCCCAATTCCTGATACCAGTCTTTTAATACAGCACCCATAGCAATGTCATGATCTTTATCATCCGAATAATCAATCAACATATCAGCTCTTAGTAGTTCTACGTTTCCACGATAATAGTTGGCCTTAAGAGTAACATCTTTTTCCAAATACGGATGACCCAGTGTAACTAATAGGGATTGGCGATCCTTGTCTCCTTTTCTTAATGGTTCATCTTGCCATAATACAGACGTGCTTACTACCCGTAAATCATTATCAAAGGAGTCCATATTTGCCCATTTGAATTCTATGTCGGAAAATAATTTATTGTCGGTAATATAATACCAGCCTTCTGTAGATAAAGTTCTCTTTGGGTATGAAAGATCTATAACGAATTTACGTGAATCATTGCCAGTCTGCAAATAAAAACCCAACAGTTTTTATAATAATTTGACAACAAATATTTTAAAGTTTTGACACTTACCACGGTATAGTTTCTCAGTTCCAAATTGTAACCCAGCCAGACAGTTTGTGATAATTCGAGCTTACTGCGGTGCTTGACAACTTTTTCAGTTTCTTCTTCGTAGTTGGTGGTCAAAATCAGTGTACGATTTGGATGTATCGCTACAATTTTGAATTCCTGACCATTCTCCTTAGTGGTTGTATACAATTCACCTGTCAAATTAAAGTTCTTAACATTTTTCAACTCAAAAACTTGTATGTGCTTTATATCTAAAGCCTTGTCCTTAGTATTGACAAAATGAATTCCCAATGGTTTCATTTCATTTTCCAACGTTATATCGGTAGTAATTACATGTAGGGGTTCAAGTTTCTCAATGCATTTGTAAATACCATTAAGTATTTGTTTCTCATTATAATTGATTTTCAAAAAACCCTTATCCAAATCAGAATATTCGTTAAGACCATATTCAATATCGGCTCTATGACGTGTAGCTAAAGGAACCTCCAATTCAATATTGCCCTTAAGGGAATGTTCATAACCCTGACTATGGTAAAAACTATGCAACTTAAAATATGAGGCATCAGATGGCCATGAACCTTTAAAATAGCGATATGTTTCAGGTCTAAAAATTTAAAGAAAAAATAAAACAACAATAGCAAACGTCTATAAATTAAAAATCTTACCCTTGTGTGGTAAAATTAAAGTCGCCTTTAAACCAGGTCATATTTAGAATGGGCGTGGTACTATTAATAAAACCATACATATTGGATATGGTTTTAAAAGCTATATCTAAGTCTGCTATTGGTCTAGAGGCAGGATAATCTATAGTGCAGCTGTTTTGAGTAAAGAAAGACTTATTAGTTTAATTTTATAGTCAGCAGTCTCTATGGTTAATAACTTACGCTAAAGTATGATAATCATCCAATCCCACATCATAGTTACCCTTCATAAAGAAAGTATCTTGTTCTGGAAATTTGGGTGTTACTAATTTGGCATAAAATTCACGTCTTGACTGATTTTTGCGCAACATCTGAAAATCTCCTTCCACTGTTGATATGTTCGTAGCTATTCCCCATTCTACGTGAGCCATGCCTTGCAAATCCGTCGTATTTCTAAATGACAAACGGCCCAGGTATTTACGTTTGGCTTCCTCAGAAATATATTTTCCTTCAACAAAAATTTCGGGCTGTGTACCTTGTTTGCTGACTAAATTTCCTCGATAACGCAAACCAAAGTTGTGCACATCACCTATGGTCTGTGGCAGAATGGTAAAAATGTTGGCCTGCAAATCATCTGAAGAACGATAGTTGACGGTACCATTAACAGCTAATTTCCATTTTGAGTCTACATCTAATTTTGCTCCTGATACCAAACGTAGATAATTCTTATCGGGATTTATATATTTGGCACTAGCGTGTACAACTCTGGGATTGGCTTCTGGACGTTCCATATAACTTTCTAAAGTTAGTTGCATATTTTCAGCCCACATCCAAGACCAATTGCAATTGCCTCGCCCAATGTTCGGGCCAATACGATACTCCCCCCCTACATTACCACTGTACTTGTGCACTGCCACATCTGAGTGCAGCTTAACGGAATCTATTCCCAATTCCTTCCAAGGACTTTCCAAAGAAATATCACCAATGATATGGCCTTTTTCCTTGGGTCGTAATTTGCCATTGAAATTAATACGTTTAATTTCAGGCAGAGTAGATTGTACCAACACTGAGAAGTCCATGCCCGATTCAAGACTTTGAGAATAACCGCCAGATATTTGACACATGTTTCCATCTTCTATGGCACTAAATTGGAAATTATAGCCCTTCTGGTTGCTTTTGGTTTCAGTAATACTAAGTTCTATAACACCGTCGCGTCCACCTGATTTTGGTCGAACTCTAAGCCGAGTGTCGGTAGGATAATTTTCAGCCATTTTTATGACCCCGTTAAGACCATACGTTACCATATTCCGATAAAGATTGCCATTAACACGATACTCACTGGGATTATTATGATTTTGTATTATCGAACCGTGCATAGAGATATTGCGGAAGTTCTCAATAGGTGTCCAAATATCAACATTAAATGTGTCGTCTTTTTTGTTGGCTCGGCTACCATATTCAATACGTTGACCCAGTTGGCTGACGAAGTTCAAATCAAAGCTGAGCTGTGGATTGCTACTCTTTGTTATTTTCAAATTGGTCTCTGCCAACTTTAAAGGCAACATGGTGGTTTTAACTCTACCATCTACATTCACTAGATGACCAGAATCTCTGTGCCAGGCAGTTTCAATTTGCAGTTCATTAACCACATCGTTGTCAGTTACCACAAATTGTATGTCTACCGAATTATCAATTTGAGAAAAATCTTTTTTAAAGTAGGCTCTGCAGGCATAGTTTGGTATGACATTGGTGTTAAGTAAAATACCCACAGATGTTTCCAGGAAATTTTCCTCAACCTAAAATAAAATTAAAAACTTGATTCTTCTACTATTAAAAAGAAAAAATAACAGTAAAAAATATACCTCTACGGATCCGGAAAAAGACAAGAAAGTTGTAGATGTGCGAGAGGATATGTTACCCTTGTAAATATTGCCCATTTCCATTTCTAATCTACCCCAAATATCTATATCCTTTAAAACCTTAAATGGAGTTTTTATATTTATTTTAAAGTTATGCTCCTGGGGTTTGAGGGAATCATCAATCTTAGTGTAGTTAAGTTCAAATCCAGTAACGGCTGGGGTATCCACACCGTTGCTGACAATAAATTGCATTTTGTCATACAAAAAATTATAATTCAAATCTATATGATATTCTACAATAGATTTAATTTCTTTAGCTACGGCGAATGGTGTGTTAATAGTCAAAACATTTAAAACGTTTATATAGTCGGGATAGTACAAACGATCCTTGAGATCAATACGTCCTTGAGGAAGTTGAAGATTTCCCACAACTATATAATAATCCATAACTTCTTGTATATCAACGAAGCCATCCACAGTAGGCCAAACCAAAGAATCCACCTCAAATTTCACAAAATAAGATAAGAATTCATCATAATCTATGTCTTCAATATCATAGTCCTCCCATTCGAGTTTGGGAGGCTGAAAGTCGTTATCGTATAAAAGTTCCAGTTCTATTTTGTTGCCACCGAGTTGGGTTAAAAGCTTGGATTTTGGGTGGCCATTGATCTTAAAGCCCAATTTATATTTGGACAGCTTTCCGTGTAGGTAGAGTATAAACACATCTTTTTTAATAAACTTGACTATAAAACCATTCTCTTCAAAACCTGGCAGGGGTGTAAATACTTTATAGGAGTATTCAAAATCTGTAATGTTAGCCATACGCCAAACACCAGTAAAACCTAAAATGGCATTATTCCACATGCCTCGTAAGTCCAATGTATCTGTCTTAACTTTAGCGAATAATGCAGCCTGTTGGAAACTTTCTATGGGAGTAGCCACACTTAATATAATATCGAAATCCATTAGTGATATAACATCGAAAAGAATCTCGGCTCCCAGAGCAACTGAGGGTGCTCTTACTTCGGCCACTGCATGATGCCTTTTTTCATTCAATCCAAAACGACCATTAATGGTACGAAATTTTTCCAATGGTGTGGTTATGTTAACGGTTAACATATTATCCGATAATTTGCGAACATAACCATCTATGGCCAAAGTAAATTCGCGTACTTCAAAATCCAAAGAGGCCGCGCCTCGCAACTCACGTTTTTCATTTAACATAAACTTTGCCGCCAAACCACCTTTACGGTAGCCTTCAAATGGTGTGACCAAAAATACGGTACCGGTAATATTTTGTGCTTGGCCACTCTGTACGTAGTCCCACAAAGAGTTAATACTGTAGACATTCAGAGTATCATTGGGGCCACTGTAACGAAGATTAAGGATACTATCAAACTTCTTCATATCCTGCCAGTGTTTAACTTTAATATTAATAATCGGTATATCTTTCACAGTGCTGTTGATGCCAAAATAAATATCAAAGCTTATAATGGGATCCAACATTTCGTAATCACTTTTATATCCTAATTCGAGAGTCTGATCATCAGCCCATACAAGTGAGGTATTAGCCAAAATTAGATTCCCCCTATTATAGACGCCAGCACTAAGGCTATTTTGACGCCAACCTTCGAAGGGTGTCGATAATTCTGCTTGTATCCAATTATGTAATTGTTTGTCAGGCATTATTCCCACATTATAACTAAAGACCACCATTTCACTAACACTCCAACTGGCACGAGCTGTGCCATAATACTTCGGTCCTCCTGTAAAAGCATTAAAGCCACAACTTATAGTGCGATCTGGATAGGTAACCATAACATTTCCGTCATAATGTTTTTTTCCGGGATTATTAAACTCAGCTAATAATCCCAAACGTTGAGAAGGATCACGATTAGCATCCCATTTCAGTTCGAGCGACAACTCTTTGCGTTGTTCAATAGACAAAAGACCCAATTTAATGTGTATGTCACGCAACTTATCTAAATGTATCTCAACTTGTAGCAATTTGGGTTGTTCGGACAAAAGTTTAGCGTTTAACCAATAGTCTTTTTCCTTAATCTTTAAACGCACTTCCGCATTGGCGTTTTTGTTTACTTCATTTGCATTGTATTTTACTGTTAAACCATAGGGGTCGCTACTATAACGAGTTTGGACATCAGCAAAAAATATTATTTGGTTGCGCCGATACACCACGTTCAAAGATGAAACTTGAAAGGACGGACTCTCCACAATCAGCTTCAAATGATGTAAACTTTGTACTCTGGAGCTTTTGTCTTTGTAGTTGCCTTTGAAGGAGATAGAATGGCCAGTAAACCAAGAGCCATTAAGATTGATCTAGGATATATTTAATAAAAAATGGTTAAATGAATTCTTTACAGTAATTAAGTATAAACTTACCATATAAGTTTTGCTGGTAACTTCTGTTAGTTTAAGCCGAGTGGTACAGGAATTAAAGTCCGGCACGGTAATATTAACATAAGCGTCTATAGCAAAAAGATTTCTTCTTGGCAAGTGTATGGAAAATAACCCAGTGGCTTCCTTTTCAGGAGCATAACGTAAACCCAACAGAACATTATGCTCAGTACCATTTTTGCTGCGCTCCTCATGTCTTAAAAAGATATTTTTAAAATTTTATTTTGCCTGAATTTGTTCAAAATACTCACTTAAGGGAAATTTTAAAATCTATTTTGGATTTAGGTACTTTAACCTCAAAACTGGCTCTTGTATGTGAACCCTCTAATAGGAAGTCTTCGGAAAAGGAGCGAGCAAATATTAACCGAACTGAACTGGTGAGTTCAGGATTCCCTAAAAAGAGATCGTTATTGTAGGTGACCACACCTTCCGTGTGACCCTGTAAACTCAACCAGGTGGCATTTGATACAAAATTAAGTTTAGGATATGCAGAGGTATTAAGTTTAACGTTGCCTCGATATTCAGTTTTGGATTTATCACCCGTGTTCACTAGTTTACCCTCAAGATTAACAGTTTCAATTTTATTGGCTTGGAATCTATAGTTGACAGTTATATTCGTAGAAGTAGTTATTTCACTTTGCACAAAATTACCCTTAACTATGGCCTGCAATTTTTTGGTTTCGAATGACAGTTCAAAATCATTTTGTGTAATGCCGTTCTTTTCGTTCATCCTTATAGTACCTATGAGTCCAGTAACATTGACGCCATTAATGGCCAATAACATTTTGGGCTTATAAACCCAGGCAGTACGATCTTGCCAACGTTTGAGATCTATATTTAAATCAAAACTGCGATTTCCATTTGTATCTAGAAACACATCTAGCTTACGATGTTCAGGATAGTTATTATAATTACATCCAGCTGAAATTGTTGTATTGGCATTAACAAAAGCTATGGAAACATTTAATGCCTCAGCGGTGGTGGTGACATTTGTAACTAACAATCGTTTATTACTTGAACCAGGAGTATGGAAAACCAGGGACAAATTAGACTCATCCAGCACTTGATTCAAATTGTATTCGAAGACGTATCTTTTGGCGGTCAAATCTGACTTTTTCAAAATCACACTGAAATTTGTTGGACCAGTCAGCAACAAACTGGGATAAACCTTGTCCATAGAGTTCGCTAAGTCGGGAACACTAAAGTGGGAGCATAACTGCAGGCCAATGGCTTGATTTAAGACTGGCCAAGTACAAGTTGAATTAGAGCGTCTTGCTTCGATGCCAGTTTGGGCAATTTCTTTATCTTCTTTAAGTACTATCATTTCAGAACGGGCACTAAATATTTCATTGGTATCCTGAGGTAAGTCGAAGGAGAATGATACCAAATTTTTACCTCTTACTTTTAGTTTAGCTTCAATTTCTGAGTTTGAGTACAAATTACTCTTGACTTTAATACCGGAGACAGCGTAAAACATATCGGCTTGAATAGAGGTAATGATATCTACCGATACCGAAGGTTTAAATTTACCCTCCAAATCGAAATGCCAATCTGTGGGCGGTTCTACTCGATCCAAATTACCCGAAATGCGAAAGTCCACAGAAGAAGCTCCAAAGGCATTAATAGACAAGGGCAAACCTATTGCTAATGGAACACTATAGGAGGCATCTAGGAGGACACTAGATTTCGTATAGGTTATCTCTTGACCCGACAATATTTTGGCAATTTGTTGAAATGGATCAAACTCCTTGGAAAAAGCCATAAACTCCAAGTTTCCCTCAAAGGAATAGTGGTGCAAATCGTTACCAAATACACGTAGCCCTATTTGAGCTTTGGGAATATCGTAATTGTATTTAAGTTTGTAGCCCATACTTTTAACTTGTTGTTGTACTTTATCTTTGCGGTCATCATTTCCCTCATTAGCCGAACGTTTAGGACGACTTAAATCCTCTTCAAATTCATAATCATCATCGAAATGCTCAATGGGATCATCGGTAGCTTGACGCTTTAAGCGTAAGTTGTCTAAATTAAGTAGGTTTTCTAATGTGTCTACAAAAAAAAAAAAAAAAAAAATGGAGTCTGGTGTCCATGTAGTATATTACTGTACATACCATCATCCTCTGCACTTTCATTTCCCAGAAGCCTGTTAAGGAATGAGAATCTTTTGCGAAAATATTCACGATTTAGAGGACCTTTAGGACCAAATACTGTAGAAACCATTTCTTCAAATCCTTCAGCTCTTGCTGAAATTTCCCAGAAATTTACTGCTTGACCAAATAATTCACTAGTGAAGTTTAAAGTTGCCATACGTGGCAAATAAGAGTCAGTACCAAATAACAAATTCAAATCCGTGGTCGTGCCTGTAAGAAAAAGTTATCTTGTACGTGGTCTCCATGAATAAATATTATTTTTGAACATACCAAAATTATACTCATCAAAAAACAGGGAATGCTCATAGTTACGTGAAAATTTACGTATATCCAGCTTAAATTTATCTGATAGATCATCGTTAAGTAATAATCCTTGGGCTTCTATACGTATGGGTGAGGATGATTTGGCCAAATTCTTAAGATGTGACCAAACAAATGAGCCCACCTGATTGATTTTTTCATGCTCTAAGATGGTCTTAATACGACTAATAGACAAATAGTCAGGACAGCGCATGGCTTGCAAATAACTAAATGTTCTTATTTCTGAATTTAAAGTGTAATTGGCATAGGTGTTCATAAAAAAATCACGATGTGCTAAACAATCTACACGCCTAAAGGCTATAACTGCCTGCAATCGTATCTCCATGGAAATTAACTTTTGAGTGATAATTTCTTGTAGTTGTTCGGCAAATGACTGAGACATGACGCCAATATTACCCAAGCCTTTCAAAATAACAATCATTCTCTCACGGGTACGCCTTTCAAAACGATACATATTGAACAGGCTGAGAAACTCAGTCTCCAGAAGGTTGACAATACGTTGGACTTTGAGATTTTCCGAACAATTTTCATGGTGTCTACAAAAGCTGTGTACTACAGCCGAAGCTCCTAAGGTATACTCGGGATCAACTTTTTTGCGTGAAAATTCCAGTATTGTAAAGAAAGTTTCTAAAGTCTCCTCATCAGGACGCTGTATAAAGGACAAGGAAGTCATCCAGCTGTGAGCCAATCTCTTTGGAATATTATTGGCAATGATTTGATCGCGCATTAACTGATAAGAAGCTGTACTGCCTATGTAAGGCAAAGACTCCAAGACGTGGTTTCTAATCAAACAAGAAAAATTTATTACGGTATTTTGTGAGCAAAGTGATATTGCGAAAGACTTACTTGCCATTTTCACAAATTCCGGCCGAACGGGCCAACAATTGGGTCAACGCCTTGTAGTCAAGATATTTGGTGGTTTGCAGAAAATTAGTAAAAACATTAATAAATTCCCGCTGAATCTTGGGATAACCCAGAGCACACATTTCCTTAAGCAAATCCCTAGAGGCCTTGATCTCTCCATGTGTGGGCTTAATGGCAGGGGTATGATCAAATAGTAAACTAGATCTTTTCTCTACAAATTCATTATCTAAAATAAGAAAAAAAATTATCACATTTACAAAAAAAAATATAAGAAATACAGACACTTACTTTCAGCTAGAAATTCTCCCACACTTAAGGCATCTTCTCCCTTAAATTCCAATTTATGTGTGACGGTGGTAACAGCTCCTGTGCTGGCGTTCGAAAATGGTATAAGTTGATGACGTTCATAACAACTTATGTCACGGTAAATATTATTGTCAATGGTAAACTTTGAGTTAAGAGGGGTAAAAGAAAATTTCAAAATGTTTGTTAAAAAGCAAATTTATTTTTTTCTTTCTTCCACTTACATTGCAATAACTTTGCGAGTCCAAGATTGGCCAAATAGTTTTATCCTGACGGAAGGTATACGGTGTCGTTTGTAATATTGAGTGCGTGGAATAACGATGACGACAGCTTTTTAAGTTCTTCTCCTTGCGTATGCTTACAAATACATTATCAATAGCTTCTAGAGTGTAGTGTACATTACAGGTGCCCGAAACATCTGTTTCTGTGGTATTGAAATCCACATCAAAACGCATCATGGTATTTTGTAAGGCCGATAAAATACCCTTTTTGAAATTTAATACCCAAGTGGGCTCTTCGAAAGTGGGACAAACCTCACTTATCAGACCATCATGAAAGGCGAAGCGTAAGAGATATTTTTTTAAATCATTTTCTAAATCTCTACTTTTCGGATGCTCATTCGAAGAGTTAGTATTGGAGTTATCATCATCGTTAGAAGTGAAATCGGAATCCGATTCTTTTTCCAATTCACTGTAATAGTCGTAGACATCGTTACTGCTGCTGTTCAAATCCGAGTCACTTGCTGCCTCTGTTAGATGTTCGATTTTTTCGTATAATCTTACATAATTTATCCGCAAATAACCCTCACAGTGTTTAGGAAACAGCAGATCAATATTGGCTTTTAAATACAAATTAGAGGTGTTTTGTCCAGTGCCTGAGAATTCTGTTTTCAGCACCACTGTGTAGTCGTACTTGAAGATATTATCTTTATACTTAAATTTGCCATTCTTAACTTCACAGTGGGGACGGCCACAAATTTTAGGGTCTTTGAGGGGATCTGAAAATTGCATGGATGTAAAAAGTATTCAAAAAAATATATTTTTGATACAAATTTCTATTAAAAACTAAATTCAGGCTTTCAAAGGAGTAAGTGTGGAATAAGTGAAAGTTTGATTGAAATTTCTTTCCAAAAAGCAAGGATTGAAAGGTTTTATAATAATAATTCTTCGAATTGAATGTGGTATTTTTGCTAAAAACTTTTATTAAGTTTTAGTTTTTTAAAGGCTTATTTTATAAAATGTTAATGCAAAATTCGTTTTATAGGTCCTCAGTAAATTTAAAATTTGATTTTAAACGTAAGGGATTATTTTTTTTTTAATGAGGCATAAAGGTCTTAAGCCAGAAACTGCAAATATTGTATTTTGCTTTTTTTCTAAATTAGTGCCTTAAGAGTATATGAGTGCGGTTGGCGACAGTTGTGCTAGACTTAAGTTATTGATATCAAACGAAACAGAGAAGAAATTGAGAAAGACCGAATCATTCACTTAAACTGCAATTTTTGGATTTAAGACCTTTTAACCTAACGTCAAAGAATAATTCTGATTTAAAAAAAAAAAAAAAAAAAACATATTAAAATTTTACTCACTTTGGCGTACCGCTAGTGCTGCTCGAGCTATTGCCAGCAATATTAACAATAGATATAAACCTTTAGCGCCTAAAAGCGCCGAACGCTTCATATTAAATTCTCTCAATAAAGTTGCTGTATTTGTAAACCAATGTAAATACAGTTGATGTTATTTACTTAAACAATATTTATTTATTTATTCTTTTCTTCAAAATCTTTATATTGTAAATTCCATTAGAATTTATTTTGAGGTTTCTGTAATTTATGCTGAACTGAAAAGTATAAAAAAGGATTACGTTTATAAATTCTTATATTATGCTTTTTTGTGTGTATAGATTTTATTTTAATTAAATACAATTTTTAAAATCACTTTGCCAAATTCAGGTTGATTTTGCTCTTTTTTTTATTGCAGAAATCTCCCCCTCAATAGAAATTTAATCAAAATCACTTCTTTGTTATTCAAATAACTGCTCATCTTCATAATATAGGAATACATTCATACATACAATCAAACTTATAAAAATTATTGAATACATTCATGAACAGATAAATACATTTACAACAACTCATTCGTATATATGTATGTGTATGTATGGCATGGAAATGTGTTTGTTGGCGTATCAATTTATATCGGTTATGTTTTTTTGTCTGTGAGCCCATGTGCTTATTAGAGAGGTTCTGTTTTTTGTTGTTGTATTTGAAATAGAGAATATATTAAAAAATATTTAAAGATAGAATATTTCGTCTAATTTTCATAAATCCCTAAATAATTTGACAACTTTTTTTAATTATTCAAAACTTGTAAAAATGGAACAACTAGCAGCGAAAAATGGCTATGCCGATCACTTTAAACCACACTAAAAAAAATAAATTCATTTGTTTTTTTTTTTTAATTTTTAATAAATAAATAATTTTTTTAATATTTTTACAAAAAAAACAATTTGTTAAAAATTTTAGATATACATAGAATTTTTATGAAAATTTCTGTGATAGAAAAAATTTTATCAAAACTGTTTCTAAGAGAAAATAAAATAAAATAAAACTTCTTCAAGAAAATTGCCAATAAATTGTATTTAAAGATAATTTGTCGAAATATACAAGTCAGATTTTATTATTTACGAGCCAAGCCCGGCGCGCGTTACTACGCCCCTTAATGAATCAAAATGCATTCTGAATTTAAATTGAATATCAAGTGCAAGAAGCTAAAAATTATAACTTATTTCTTATGGGCAAGGCACCGCCCACTTTTATAACCACGAAATTGTATAATCATCAGAGTTCAATATGTGTGCAAAGTTTGAGAAAAATCAATCTAGTGCAAGTAGCTAAAAATTATAACACATTTTTTATGGGCGTGGCACTTCCCACATTTATAATCACGAAAATGACATATGAACCTTCTCCTAATAATAACAAATACAACAAAAAAAGAATTAGTGAAATCGGTCCAGCCATTCACGCGTGATGCCGTGACCAAGGAAAAAAGCGATTCATTTTTATATATATAGATTTGTAAGTATTATATAGTTTATAAAAAAAATCTTACAGCTTATTAAAATATTACAAACAAAATAAATTAAAAAATATGAACATTTTAAAATTGTTCTAATGCCTAAAGTTACTTATATTAAATTAAAGACACAAATTTAAGATATAATCTATATAAATATATATAAAAGAGTAACGTGACTAACTAACTCATCATCGCACAGTCCAAACACACAGAGCTAGAACCATAAAATGTAAACAATACGTTTCTCTTTTGATGTCTAGCTCGAAATGATTTTTAGAAATTCGTACTTTTAAGGACGTAAAAACGGGTAAAATTGGTAACCTTATATCTGCTAAACTAAAACTTATACAAATTAACTAATTTACACAAAAAATAAGCTGACAGGTGTGTGGCATTTTTTTTTTTTAATTTTTGACCCCTAATGGGTAAACACTATAATTTGGTACTTTTTTTGTACCCTATCTAACTTCCAAAGACATTGAGATAGAAAAAAAAAATTAAATTGTATTTGTTAATGGAAAAAAATATATATTAATTATATTTTGGTACTTTTTTCTGATTTGCTTGTATAAGGGGTAAAAAATTTCCCCTATTTGTCTTACTTTTTTTTAAGTTTCTAACATTTTTCAATAAGATATAATTTGATAATTATTATCACCTAATAGAATATGGGCATATATTTAGGTGACATTTTTAGAAACTTTTTTGGGGACAAAAAGGTACCAAAAGGGGGAATGTACCGGAAAATATGTATAATTTGGAGGGTATAATTATATAGGTAGCGTTGCAAGTCAGCTGATTTTCACTGTTTGTTAAACCCTATATATAAAAAAGAGATTTAAGTCTAATGCTTTAAACACATAGACGACAACAGACAGCAAGCAAAAATATGTTAAAAATAAAATCCATGTGTTTAAATGAAAACGATTATTTTGACGGCAGCACAGCGGCACGACTGCACAACAGCATTTGCCGCTGCTGGCAACTTAGGCTATTTTCTATTTTGACGGGCAGCAATAAACAAATATAGTGTTGCCATTATATATTAAATTGGAAAAATAAGAACAAAAACTTATTTTTAATATTAAAAATAAAAGAACATTACAAAAATACAATAAAGAAATAAGTGTATGTGTTTTTATAGTTTTTCGTGATATAATTAAATTTCTTTATCAATGACTTTAATATTATTGATTATAAAATATATACGCTGCATCCCTGAAATTTGTATTGCTAAAATACACGTCAACTGATTATTATGTTGTTGCTGTCTTCAAAATAATTATGAAGCTGACTTCTTAGCAGCATTTGAAGTTGGCAGCATTTGAAGCCGTGAAGTTGTGAAGTCTGCCGTCGTCTTTGTGTTTAGAGCTTAAGAATCCTTACATAAAAAAAGAGTGATCAATAATACTCTATCTCTGTGCTGTCTCCTTACGTAATTGCCTTGTAGTCAGCTACCTAATTATTTTGCAGTCGACAGCAACATTGTAATAAGCTGATAAGAAATAATCAGAGTCTGCGGTGGCTGCGATGCAAAAAAAATTAACGGCGATAACTGCCAACTGACTGCAACCAATAAACTTTTAGATAATTGGGAGTTTTTTAATTTATTGCTAAAAGCTTTAAAAATATAAATTTTTAAAACGCATCTAACAAAATTTAAGAAAATCAATTTATTTTCTGATTTAATTGTTGAATTTCAAGGCAACATTTTTAACTCCCGACTTCTATTATTTAATATAAGACGATCGTACAAACAGTGTAAAATATTAAGTCTGATAATAATTCTTATGGTAAATACACACATTGAAATATATTTATGTTTAGTGTGTAGTCGTGTTTATAATTTTTTCCGTGTTTCATTTGAGGTTTCAAAAATATCAATATGTGACGATACCATCCTGTTGCAGCGATGTTGAAAATTAACAAGCACTAAATATTTACGATTTTGCCGTAATTTTTTTATGCTTTCACAAATGTTGGTTGCATTTGTGTGTTAAAATAAATAACTTGAATGATAAATGTGTTTAGTAAACCGTTGCAAAGTGTGTTTCTACCATTAACCGAATTTATTTAGGCTGCAGGTACGGCACATGGGAATTTTTCATCGCCGGCTAAGCCGTGGGTATCAACCGATCGGCTGTTAATGGCTTACAAAAATAAAAATTAGCCTTAGTTGGCCACAGCTACAATGGTGGACGTGTTGTCATATTGCTGCGTAATTATTAATTTTTATTTACAAACATGTTTTCTATTCTGATAGGTTGTTGATAGGTTGGCCTACTGTCTTCTATGAGTTGCGTATGTCTGATTTTTATTCGAAAAAAAAAATCGGTCAATCTCCCTTAAATCCATAACATTTTCAATATAGTATTTTCTAAAAAAAATATTAAAAAAAAATATTTACAAAAAAGGAAGTGAAATCATTTTGCAATACTCATCTTATAATTCTGTTTTAAATATAGAAATATTCATTTTAGACTTTTTACGATATATATTTTCTAAGTCTTGCTAACATTTTAGGACGATCTAGCTATTTCTACCGTCTATATATTAGGCCGTTTGTTAAAAGCATGATAATTCAGTATTCTTCAGGCAAATTTTACAACCAAAGCTTATCGCACACTGATTAAACTCTAGCATCTTTAATGCAAGCCTAGCAAAAGGCTCTTTGAAAACCATTAGAACCTGTCTGCAAGTGATTCTTTCATCTTTTTAGGTTTATAGAGTTTACCCAGTGAAAGACTTTAGCCTCAATGCAATTCTAGATTCTGGTTCACAGAACATATTACTTGGTGGTGGATATACAAAATACGACAGAGCGAAAAACCTATGAAAAAGTTCTAAATTTTCTTGCAATTGTTATTGTATTTTTTATTTGAGATTCGACATGACTGAGCAGAAAACAATTATTGTACCCTTCACACAGTGAAAAAGGGTATATATAGGTTTGTCATTCCGTGTGAAATTTCTACAATTTTCATTTCTAAACCCCATAAAGTATATATTTTCTGAAAGCTTATGAATAGGGGAGTCGATTAAGCTCTGTCCGTGTGTATGTTGAAATCAACTTTTTGAAGCCCCCGAAATCGCTTGGACCCGGGTGAGGTATTAAAATATCAGAAATATTCGGGAGTAGATCGTTATTGAAAATCAGAAACATCGGTTCATAAACAACTGAGATATGAGCAAAAACCCACGACCACCTCGATTTTTTTTTCACAATAACAACATTACAACAACAACATACATACATACAAACGTGTATACTGGTTAGAGAAAACGTGGCATCGAATCCCAGCTGAGGCAAAAAAAAATTTTTTTATATTGTTTTTATATTTTTTTTAATTTTTTTTTTTATTTTTTTTTTATTTTTTATTTAATATATTATTTATATTATTATTATAATTATTTTTTTTTGTTTTATATTTATTAAATATATTTTAATTATTTTTAAAAAATTTTTTTTTTAAATTTATTTTTTAATTTTTTTTTAAATTTTTTTTATTATTTTTTTTTTTTTAATTTTTTTTATTATTTTTTTTTAACATACATACGTAAATTTATAATTTTACAATGGGATGTTTTTATATATGTATGTTTTTTATATGTATGTACGTATTTCATATGGGGAATGGTGATACAAACTACTGTTATTGCATGACTACACGTTGTGAAGGGTATATAAGATTCGGCATAGCCGAATATAGCGCTCTTACTTGTTTTTTAAATTAAAAAGTCTAAGTAGTAAAATGCTGAAGTTAATATAAAACTGTGAGTTGAACCTAGTGTCCCTTATTTAGTTAGATTGTATTGCTTACTGCCAGAGATGGTACCTAAGATTCACATTTTTACATGCAAATAATTTTTCTGCTAACACTTTTTAAAAATATGAAAATACTAGATTCAGTATTAAAATTATATACCCTGTATAATAGGAAGATTTAACTTGTATATGGTAACTCATTGTATCATCCATTAAAAATTATTTAATTTTTACAATTTTTATCTATTTTAATGCAGAAACAATTTTTAAATAGTTTTTTAAAAAAATTTTAAAATATTTTTATTCCGTGTGGATCTTTTGATATAAAAGATTAACTTGTTCTCAAAACTTTTTAATACTCGGCACAAACACCCGCACTACTGTGATATAAAATATTTTTATTTTCTTTCAATTTTTTACTTTTATGGGTTTAATTGAATTTTCAAATGCGTTTATTTTTTATTATTTTTTTCTTTTGCTCTTGTAGATTTTATTATTTTTGCTATTGCCATATTGTTTTTGACATGTTTGTTTTTTGTTTGTTTTTTTTAGCATACATTTTGCCAATGCCAACATTTATATATTTTTTTTTTATTCACTGAATCATTTTAATGCCTTTTGATCTTTTACAACACACACATACATACACAGTTATTCGGTCTTTTAAATGCTCTCACAGAATTATACACATCATACACACACGACCCAGCTAACGCACTCACCTACACATCCCAACAATCCCTGCCAGCAAATAAGTGCTTTACAACATTTATAATTTTAAAGTTGTTTTGAAAAAGATTTCGTCCTAAATATTAGCGGTCCAAAGTCTTAATAAATAAAGTGTCAATAGTTATATAAGGATTTAGGTGATTCAGGGAATAATTCTTATATGATAGCAGGCACTGATTATCATAAAATTCAGATGATAGAATTATGATTTCGTGAAACTTAATTATGATAAATTTTATTGCATTTGCGGAAGTATGTTTTACATGAAAACTGATTTCTGTTGAATTTTATTTCAATACGTACAATAATACGTAAGTTAAAAAAAGTTTTTTATAGGTGGAGGCGGTTTTTATCGTGGTAAAACTATGAATGTATTCTTAACAAATTAATAAAATTCGTGCTTAAACTATAAAAGTACTTTCAATAAAAATTTCCCATTGACAGACAGATAGACATTACACCAATACGACTTAGAAGGTGATCATTATTCAACAAGTAATCAACAAGTATCGTTTAAAGTTTAGCTTTTGGTTTTGCAAAATGCTAAATGTGTAAATGTAAAATTGTGCTAATATTGAATTCACTTTTAAGTTGGAATTTCATGAGAAGACGATACAATAATTTAATGCTTATGTTTATTTAATATTAATAAACTTCATTTCGTTACGTTTTAGTGTCTTTTTTTACTTGATTTTTTTTTTGGAAAATATGCTATGAAATACCTGTGTTTTATTTAAATGTTAGCAAACACATTTACAGTTGTACACACATGTAGAGGGTGAGAGGAAGATAAATATTTTAATGGGAAAGTTTTATTTGAATACAAACACGAGAAAACACTTTTCCACATTAACACACACTTTAACACAAACAGGACTAAAAGCTTTAGGTGAAGTTTTTTTCTCTTTGATATTCTAAGGTTTTTGCTTTTAAAACAAATTAATTTGGCAATTAGAGTATATTAAATTAATTTGGTGTTTGTTTAATTAAATTTTGTTTCAAATTAAAAATTACGGATGACGAATATAAATTTTAAAATACAATCTTTTTTAAATATTTATCAGTTTGATGGCTGCTTTGAAAAGTTAACAAATGTTTCCCGTTTCAACACTTTAAGCAACCGCTCACGATTCCTAAACTTAAACAACTATTAGATTTCATTAAAAATTTCTTCCACTAAGGCAGACTAACTGAAAATCCATCTCAAATTTTGTTGTTGCTTTTACTTTTTTTTTTCATCGACTGATAAGACTCATCTTAGTTTTGTGAGTGGTCATCTAAGTTAGAATTCTGTAAAAGCAAAAGTTTTAGAAAAGTACTTGTTTAGTAAGTAATAGCTTAGAAATATCTGCCTTTCAAGTGCTGTAAATAGACAAAGTAGTGTAGTAGCGTGATAAGAATTCATACTATCGTGCGGGATATATGTATGTATAATATAAATACTTTTTGGTGAAAATCAAACATGACTTTGAAAATGTATGTTTAAAATAATTCAGCGATCTGTTATCAGTACTTTTTGTTTAGGATAATTTAACAAAATCAATAAATTAATAAATATTTTGGTTTTATATATGAAAAAATTAATTTACAAAGATAATTCACTGATAAGTGAGAAAATCTCGATATAATTTATAAATAACTTTAGATTTTTATATAAAAAGAAACTAATCTTAAAACTAAATGGCTTATATTAAATAAAGCTACAACTTAAGTTTTCCTAAGAAAATTAATCGGTAAGACAAATTTAGTGATTAAATGTACCGATAATAGAAAAATATTAAAAATTTTTTTTAAAAAATTTTTTAAAAAATATTTTTTTTTATTTTTTTTAAATTTTTTTTGTTTGTTTTTCTGTAATTTTTTTTTAGAAACATGCATACGTAAACTCAATTATAATTTTACAATGGTATGATTTTACATGTATGTACGTATTTTATATGAGATGAATGGTGATACAAACAATTGTGATTGCATGACTACACGTTGTGAAGGGTATCTAAGATTCGGCACGGCGGAATATAGCACTGTAACTTGTTTTTATTGAAATTTATCAATAACAAAAATTAGCAAAAAATTTTTCGTTCACATACATATATATTTTTTATTGAAATTTATCAATAACAAAAATTTTCAATAGAAAATTTATCGATAACAAATTCTACCAATAGAAAATTAATTTACCGACAAAATAATTTTCTATGGAAAATTTATTCATTTATTTTTCATCACTTATTTCGTTACTGTTTTCATTTATTCATAAAAAATGCTATTTAAAAATATTTCGATAACGATATTATTTAAATTCTCTGGATAACAAACAGTTTTTATTAGAAATTAATATCAAACTTATTTTTTTAGAAAAAAAATTATCATTAACAAAATTTTTCAACCAATAATATATATATTTTACAAAAATTAAAAAAAAACTATTTTGGATGTACATTAAACTTTATCCTTAAGAAATATTGTAAATATTTTCTTTTAAAAATTAATTGATAGTAAAAATGTTGGATAAAAAATTTATCGTTCACAAAAATCGTCTTTAAAAAAATTATCGTTAACAAAATTTTTCTATAAAATTTTACCGATAATATAATTTTTCTATAAAAATTTATCGATAATAAAAATTTGCTATTGAAAGTTTATCGATAAAAAAATTTTTATTTAAAAAATGTTGAAATAACAAAATATTTTCAATGAAAAATTTATCGATAAAAAATTTTTTAATGAAAAATTTATCGATAAAAATTTTTGAATAAAAAATTTATATAAAAAATTTTTAATGAAAAATTTATTTATAGAAAATTTTTAATAAAAAATTTTAAATATTCTCAATGAAAAATTTATCGATAAAAAATTTTTTAATAAAAAATTTATCGATAAAAAATTTTTTAATGAAAAATTTATCGATAAAAAGTTTTTTAATGAAAAATTTATCGATAAAAAATTTTTTAATGAGTAATTTATCCATAAAAAAATTTTTAATGAAAAATTTATCGATAAAAAATTTCTTTATGAAAAATTTATCAATAGAAAATTTTTTAATAAAAAATTTATCGATAAAAAAATTTTAATGAAAAATTTCGTAAGATATTACAAACATTTTCTATAAATACAATTTATAACTAACAAAAATTATCAGAAATAAAAACATTGACGTTATCAAGAAACATTTGTAACAAATTAATCGATAACAAAAATTTTGTGAAGCAGATTGTCAAAAATTTACCGATAAAAAAATTATGCAATTATAATTATGGCAATTATTTTTTATTAAAAATTAATCGAAATAAAATTTTTTAAAAAATATTTATCCATAGAAAAATTTTTCGAAAACAAAATGCATATTTTACAAAAAAAATAAAAAGAAAATTATGGTGTACAACTTTATCTTTAATAAATATTATATACTAGCCAATCCCGGCGCGCGTTGCTACGCCCCTTCATGAATTTTAATCGCATTCTAAATTTTAATCGAATATCAAGTGCAAGGCTAAAAACTATAACTTTTTCTTTATGAGCGTGGCACTGCCCACTTTTCTAATTACGAAACTGTATAGTCATGACAGCTCAATAAGTGTGCAAAGTTTTAGAAAAATCGGTCCAGTGTAAGTACCTCAAAATGATACCTTTTTTATGGGCGCGGCACTGCCCACTTTTCTAAATACGAAACTGTATAGTCATGACAACTCAATATGTGTGCAAAGTTTCAGAAAAATCGGGCCAGTGCAAGTACCTCAAAATGATACCTTTTTTTTAATGGACGTGGCATTGCCCACTTTTCTAATGACGAAAGTGTAAAGTCATGACAGCTCAGTATGTTTGCAAAGTTTCAGAAAATTCGGTCCAGTGCAAGTAGCTAAAACTGATAACTAATTTTTTATGGGCATGGCCCCGCCCATTTTTTCAATCACGAAATTATAAAGCCATGACAGCTCAATATGTGTGCAAAGTTTCAGAAAAATCGGTCTGGTGCAAGTACCTCAAAATTATAACCTTTTTTTATGGGCGTAACCCTGCCCACTTTTTTAATTACGAAATTTTATGGTTATGACAGCTTAGTATGTGTGCAAAGTTTCAGAAAAATCGGTCCAGTGCAAGTACCTCAAAACTAAAACTTTTTTAGGGTCGTGGCCCCGCCCACTTTTCTTATCACGAAATTATTTAGTCATGACAGTTCGATATGTGTGCAAAGTTTCAGAAAAATCGGTCAAGTGAAAGTAGCTAAAACTGATAACTAATTTTTATGGGCGTGGCCCCGCCCACTTTTTTCTACCCATAAACACTCCCTGGTATGTGATCAACAACTTGTTAAAGTTTGAGTCCGATCGGTTTTACAGTTTCGGAGTCTATAGCTAACACACACACACACACACACACACACATACACACACACACACACACACACACACACAGAGTTTCACTTTTATATATATAGATAACAAAAGACTTCTTCTATATTTTCTATAAAAAATATCGATAACAATTTTTTATAAAAATTTATCGATAACAAATTTTATTTATAAAACCTAATCGATAACAAATATTCTCTATAAAAAAATTTATCGATAAGGAAATATTTTAGGAGAAATTTATCACCAACAGCAAATTTTCAAGGGAAAATTTATTGATAAAAATCTTATTAAAGAAAAATTTATCGAAAAAAAATTTCTTAATGAAAAATTTTTTGATAAAAAAGTTTTCAATTAAATAAATTATAGTAACAAAAAATTTTCAATGAAAAATTTATCGATAACAATAAATTTTTAATGGAAAATTTATCGATAACAAAAATTTTTTATTAAAAAATTTATCGATAACAAAAATTTTAAACAGAAAATTTATTGATAATAAAAATTTTTTGTAAAAAGCTTATGAATAAAAAGATTTTTTTGGCAAAAAATGTTCCTAAATATATTTTAAATTAATTTTCTGGAATTTTCTTGTCTCTCCTTTTGGTTATTTCAACGTCTAGTCCAAAGAAAAAAATTATTTTAACAGCTAGCTAGTAATGATCAACATACTCCCGTTTTGCTTTTAAAATTTCAAACCTCAAAATTTCAAAGAAAAATTCTACGATCTAGTCTACTGCGTAGTTTTAGTTAATTTTATGAATTAGTGTATTTAGTTGGACTACTTTATAATCCAGAATATTTAGATAATTTTCTAAAAAGTTTTTCATCTCATTTACATTTTTTCTAGAAATTGTTTTTGCAGTTTTTTTTTTGATTCAGAGATTGTAACAACTAATTTTAGCAACTAATTTTAAGAAGTAATGAACTATATTATAAATTTGTAATTAAACAGCTGAATGAGCCAGCCTACTACTTATCAACCGCAATTGTATTCTTTTTGGAAGCATAGATTAAAAGATGCAAACTAAAGCATCAATTTACTTCAAAGATTTCTATGAAACTCAATTGAAAATATAATTCCTACACTACAAGAGCAACATGCACGTTTTAGCAAAAAGAAAAATACACTTATGACGAGAAAGGGAGGGAAAGAGATAAAGAATTATTTATGATAAGAAACAGACTGTATTCATTATCGCCTATAAAATTTTAAATACGTATGTATAATACATGAGTGTAAATGTGTATGGATGATATAGTGATGACCCTTACCATTTGCAGGGTTACCATAGAAATTGATAAGGCTTATGAGAACTACTATAGTTAATTATAGACCAATGTTCTATTAAGTAAATTATTCGTCATACACTTACAACTTCATCGTACTAAAAAAATACGTACAAAGTTGCTACAAAAACGTAAGTTCTAATCTGTGTGTTAAATGTTGTTGTTAAAATAAATTGCAAAAAATACAAAGTGTTGCAATTAAAAAAAAAAAAACACAAATTTCAAATATAAATGTTTTTGTGCAACAACAATGATGTACAATTTTTTAATATATTTATATCTAAGAAAATTTTACCTGAATTTAAACGAGTAATAAGGGCACTTATCTGTGGCTTGGAGTTAAAAGGGCCAATGTCACTTTTTTGCTCTTTTGAATTAATCATTGCAAAAGATTTGTTTTCTTGCTCTATTTCATTATGGTAAAACAGCTAAAGTCATACTTAACTTCAATTTAAATTTTATTCTTATTTCTTTGCTTTACTTTGTTGTGTTACTAAGATTCTTTTGTTGGCCCTATGGAAGTAGGAGAGGGGTCAATTATTTTACTGAAAAGAGATAAAATATGCTTTGACATTTTGTTTTAATATTTTTTGGGTACATAATTCACTGAAACAGCTAAAAAAAATATATTTAAAATTATGTATAAGGAAGATGTGTACAAGAAGGAAAACATCGAAAATAAGCATAGAAATATTGAAACAGGAGGTTAAAAACTGTTATATTCGTGAAGAACGCAGTAAGTGCCTTAAAGTTCACTTGCCTGAAACAATATTTATATTTCAACTACTTAAATGCAGTTGGTTGTGTGAACGGTTGCTGTTTAATTTTCTTCCATATATTTCTTCAGCACACAATTGCTTCTAAATATGCTTTATTATATTGAGTGCTCAAAAGCACACACAATCAAAACACATCTTTATGTATGTCTGTAAGAAATACATTCATACGCATGGCTGAATGCATAAGGAAATCAACGAATTTTCCATTTTATATCCTTATGTATGGGTGTCTGTATTTTAAAGGTAAATTCTATCCTGTCATAAAGATTTCTCAGTAAACAAATAAAAAAAATCTCAAAAAAATTAAATGTAACTTCCACCAACTGTTTCTCAAAAAAAAAAAAAATGCTTTTAGCTATTCAATTTTAAAAACAACGAGATGTTCTGGATTTGTTATAATCTTGGTAACCAAAATGTCTAAAGAATTTTTTGACATAATCTTGTAAATAAATATGTTAATGTGTTATCAATTTCCCTTATGGAAAATAAAAATAAAACATTTATAATGCCAATAAGTTTATCTGAAGTCAATTGACTCACAGCAAATAAAAAATGTACCAAAAAATTAAGAAATCGAGAAATTATCTTACAAAAATCTAGGATAGCGCTAAACGCAATGCACTACGCTATATAGACTATAACATAGAGTAGACTTTATAAACTAACATAAAATGTAAACTAGACAAAGTTGACTATTCAATATAGACTCTACATTACCATAGATTATGCAATATATTTAAGAGAGACTTTTTAATAGATTTAAATATTGCAGGGTCTATAAGCTATAGACACTATTGTATAGTTAATTGTGTACTAGATTGTAACCGTATCAGAAAGTAGACTAGTAAATCACACAAAATATATTAATCTATGATTATATTTGGCAAATATTAGCCAAAACAAGACTTGAATTTTACCTTTGATTTACTATTTTATTTATTCAAAACAATTTCTAATTAGGGCAGAAATTTTAACATATTATTCGTTACGTATATGTGATCAAGCATTAAGCTAATGTGACTGTTCTCATTAACAATTTTTACAAGTAAGGTAAGCACTGCAGACTTTATTCACTTACCGCATTGCGTCCATGGAAATGCTTTAATTGTTTGCATACGAAAGCACAACAAGTATGTTGACAAAAGGAGACTAATTTTTTTAATATTTCTCACTCACTTGCTGCTATATTTCTCAGTAGTGCGTAAGGGGGACTCATGATTAAGCTGTTCTTATCAGGGATGTTATTAGCCCTTATTAACTGAAAACGAGAGATCTGCGAAGTGTCTCACATCGCATATAAAAATTATACCTCATAGAAGTATAAGTAAGCTCTTGGAAACAGTAAAGCCCTTTGTAACCATTCAAAAAGCGCTTTTAGGTAATAAAGTTTTTTTCTGGATAAAAGAAAATTTTGTTTAACGATAATTGTTATCAATAATTTTTTTAGAGAAAGTTTTTACTATCGATAAGTTTTCTATTAGAAATTTAGGATATAAATTCAAAAGGAATTTTTGTTATCAATAAATTTTCATATAAAAATTTGTTGTTTTTTGGTGGGTAATTCAAATAGTAAAGTTTTCTAGATAAAATACTTATTTTTTTCAAGATAATTGCTATCGATAAATTATCTAGAGGATGTTGTTGTGTTATCGATAAGTTTTTATTATTAATTTTGGATATAAATTTAAATTTTGGTTATTCAGAACTTTTTTCGATAAATTTTTTTTATATTTTTGTTATCGATACATTTTCTATACAAAATGTTTTTAATTAATAAATTATGTTATTAAATTTTTTTTATATTAAGCGTCTATAGAAATCTTTCATTATCGATAACTTTGAAAAATAAATTTTTATCGATAAATTTTTTATAAAATTTATTGTTATCGATAAATTTTATATAAAATTTTTTTTGTTTTTTGATAGGTAATAAAAATAGTGAAGTTTTCTACATAAAATACTAAATTTTAAAAAATAATTGTTATCGATAAATTATTTAGAGGATATTTTTGCTATCGATAAGTTTTCTATTAGAATTTTTAAATATAAATTTAAAGAAATTTTGGATACATAAAATTTTTTTCGTTAAATATCTATTGAAAAATTTTTGTTATCGATAAATTTTCTATACAACATTTTTGTAATAATTAAATATTTTTATCACATATTTATTTGCCAATAAAGCTTCTACAGAAAATTTTTTTAATCGATAGCTTTGAAAAATAAATTTTTTATATATTGTTATCGATATAATTTTTATCTTCTGATATCGATAAATTTTTTATAACAATTTATTTATTTTTCGCTAAATTTGTTTAACAAACATTTTCGTTATCAATAAATTTTTTATGAATTTAATTTTTTATCAGTAAATTTTCTTTAATAATTTTTCGTTACCGATAAATTTTCTATATGACATTTTTATTACGAGTAAAATTAAATTTTCTAGAAAAAAATTTTCGTCATCAATAAATTTTCCTTAAAAAAGATTTGTATTATCGATTCTTTTAAAAAATTATTATTTTCGAAAAATTTTCCTTATGAAATTGTGGTTATCAGTAATTTTTTTTATAAAATTGTTATTATCGATAAGATATCTATAGAAAATGTTTGTTAGCGATGAATTTTTTTATTTATTCATACCGTAATCATGTTAAATTATTTCAATAAAATACATTTAGCATAATATCTATGCTAGAGTATAGATATTATTTTAGGTAGCTTTTGTTTTAAATATTTGTTTTCTTGTAGCTCATAGTTAAGGCGTTCTTAACTTGTCTAGTTATTCACATGACTGTCTAAATCCTTTTTTAGGATTATATTGCACGTTTAGCGTAAGATGACAAGGATGTTGGAAAAAAAAAACTAATAAAAAAAAGGAACGAAATAAAAGTCTAACAAAATATATAAGTGGAGTACTTGAGAATAACAGCAGCGTAAAAAAGTGTAGTCGTATGTGTTGTAAGACAAGCATTTTCGTTTATTAAATTTGCATGCATACAACGTCATTATCATTATAATCATGTGAAACGTAATCGTCGTCATGATCATAATCATCGTTGTTATTATCATAACAAATGTTACCGCATGCTTGCTTACCTTACACGCTTATTCGCCCTCAAGGCTCCACAAGGACCTGGCAACTTTATATACTAAAAGCGTATTAAAATACTGCTACAATGAGCACAAACAAATGCACACTTGCTTATTCTTACACAAGCAGCAGTAGTAGCAGTTGGACAAAAAGAAAAGCAATACTCGTAGCAATAAGCATTTGCAGTCACTAGCGTAATTGCATTTGGTAAATTTATGTTTCTACATTTGCCTGTAGTTGTTGTTGGTGTACTTACAATATTTTTATTTCCGAAACACGTTTCATCTTGTTACTTACATCCAGGCTATAATTTCTTTGCCTGCTTTTTCTTTCCCTTAACGTTCTTTTTATAGCAACATACCTTGTGTGTTGGTGTTTTGATTATTTTAAGGTTTTATGTGGAAATGTAGGAATTCATTTTTATCAATGCCGGCGGACCGTGTTGTAGCTAATTTTTTGCGATCCCTTTAGAGAAGGAAGAAGAAGAAAACGTGGAAATTGACAAAAATGAAGAAAATAATAGCTTCCATGATTTTGATTTTCCTTTATTAAGGGTTTTTGTAGATGTGTGCCACTATTTTTATTGGGAAATAACCGCACTGAATACTTATAAGTACTTATTGGCCTTTCTGTGCTGTTTACAGATATGGGTGTGTGTGTATGTCTGATAAAGGTGGAAAATTACCTTCCACAATTTTAACGTTAAAATGTCGTTAATTTTAAATTTGCTCATGAAAACTGTAATAAATAATCGAAGTCCAACTGTGGATAATAGAGGTAGTTAAAGGATAACCCTTTTTAAAGATTAAACGATGACTGACTGTTCCCTGTTGCCTGTTGCTTAATGTGTTTGGGTGTGAGGGCGAAATACGTGATTTAATTTATATGCTTATCACCTGAAATGACAGAGCACCGGTGCTGTTTATGTAGTAAAAGTTCTTTTTTTTACAAAAATTGTTTTTATTATAACAAAACCAATAAAATTTATTGAAAAGAGTAAGAAAGAAATAAAAACAACTCTTATGATTGAAGAATTTAATAAAAGTTGTCCATCAAAAGAAAATTTGTATGCAAATAAAAACAATTTTTGTGAATTGAAAGTGTATTGATATTTTCGCCACATATGCCATAAAGTATTTAAGTATTCGTTTTACCAACTCCTTCCCACTTTTATGCATAAACGTAATATATATAAACCATTTCCACCACTACACATACTTGACATAATATTTACTCAGTTAAAGCAATAAAATTTTACTTTCAGCACCTTTATCCTTCTTCTATGTGTCTGTGCTTTCTTAAGTCATTTTCTGGCGATGTGGTGGCCTAATAAAAAGTTAACTGGGGCTTGCAATAAAAAGGCAAATAAAATTGTTTCACAAAATCGAAATGTTTTTTTTTTCCAGAAAATGTCTGTGTAAATCTATCCCCAAAACTCACAAAATTTAATGTTTTCAAAGTTTTTATTTATAATATTTCGAATTTTTGTTCTTAAGTTTTTCTCAACAAAAAGGCATAAATAAACAAACAAGTTAAAGTGTACATATGTATGTGTTTATATGACAAAGCTTACGTAAAGGCAATAAGAAGATCGTATAACAAGTTAAATTTGTATAGTCTTTATCACTGTATTAAAGTGCAAAGTAAGCGGGGAAAGAAACTAATAAAAAAAAATAATTTACATATTAAATTCATCATATAAAATTAAATTTACGCTCAAATGCTGCAAATTAAAAAAAAAAAAAGTTCCATAGAAAATATGTTTTATAAACCATTTACAAAATATTAATATTTTTTATGAATAAGGTCAATTAAAAAAAGCACATGTATTGCATTTTTGTATAAACATATGTATGTCTGCAAGTTTCAATGATTCTTGAAATACTTCATAATAAAATCTTACTATTTTTAGTTATTTATCTTTTAAAATGTTTTAAACCAACAGCAATTTCGAATTATTTTTTGTAGAATTCAAATAAAAAAAAATTAGGTTTGACAGAAAAATTAAAAAAAAAGGAGGTTCTATTGAATCATTAAAAAATGTTCTTTAAATATAAAAATAATAAAAAATGTCTACACAAAATGTATGTGGAACGAAAATTCTCGGAAAAAATTTATCGATAAAAATACTGCAGAAAATTTATCGAAAAGAAATATCTGTTGTAAATTTGTTAACAATAAAAATTATTTGTGGAAAATTTATCGATAAATAATTTGTAAAAAATTTATCGATAAAAAAATTTTATGTGAACAAATTTATCGATAGCAAAAATGTTAGATAAATTTTACAAAAAAAAAAAATTTTTAAAAAATTTTTGTTAAAAAATATTCTTTAAATATATGTATATTAATAAAAAATTTCTACACAAAATGTGTGTGAAGCAAAAATTCTCTTAGAAAATTTATTGAAAAAAAAATATCTGTTGTAAATTTATCAGCAATAAAAATTACTTGTGGAAAATTTATCGATAAATAATTTTAATGTGCAAACATTTATCGATAAAAAATTTTTATGTAAAAAATTTATCGATATAAAATTTTTATGTGCCAAAAATTTATCGATAACAAAAATTTTTTTAAAAAAAGTATGACAAATTTTGTAAAAAATTTTTGTCGCATTGAATCATTAAAAAATATTTAAATATTTATTAAAAAAAAAAATTTCTACAGAAAATTTATGTGGAACCAAATTTATTGATAAGACATATGTACTAAATAAAATATATCGACAACATAAATATTTTATGGAAAATTTATCGAAAATAAAAGTTTTTTGTATAAAATTTATCGATAACAAAATTTTTTGTATAAAATTTATCGATCACATTTTTTTTTTAATTTATCGATTACAAAAAATTTATGTGGAAAATTATTTGATAACAAACATTTTTTTTTAGAAAATTTGTTGCTAACAAATATAATATAAAATTTATAAAAAGTGAGAACAATGAAAAAATTTTGCGACAGAAATTTCTTGTAAAAAATTTTTTGTTATTAAATAGTTTTATAGAATGTTTTTTTTTAATAAAAATTTTTTTTTACAAAAATCATATTTAAAACCAAAATTCTCTGGAAAATTTTATTTTTAAAAATACTGCAGAAAATTTATCATTAACAAACATATTTTGTAGAACGTTTATCGATAACAAAAAATTTTTTAGAAAATGTAATGATAACGAAAATTTACCGTGAAAATTTATAGATTGTAAACATTTTCTGTAGGAAATTTACACATAAAGGAAATGTCCTGTTAAATTTATGGATCTAAATGTCGCACCCTATTTCAACGCTTGTTCTGATTTTCATATTCTTGAAAAATAACGGTCCTTGTTTAATGGCCAAGTAGACCAAATACTTTGCTATATTTAACTTTAACTATAGCGGAACTCACTCTTTGATGCAAACTACCCTTGCAAGTCGTGCAGACCGTGCAAGTCTAGCAAACAATTTAACTTGTGCACGACTACAAAACCAAATTCTATTGAATTGCAATTTGCATCACTTGAGCAAATATGCACAACTAAAAATCAGTGCAAAGTAATGTCACACAAATTTGCACAACAGATACACAATTTTTTTACTCTCAGGGTTTAAAATCTACACAAATTCAATTACATACATGGCATTGTTTACCAAAAAAATTGTGATATTATATTTTTCCGTTGATGTAGGCATTGTAATTTATATGAAATTAATTAATTTTTTTTTTCGGAAATAATTAAAATACAGAATCTTACTTATTAATTTAAAAAAAGATTTGTTGTTTCTTCAATACCTAAAAAATCAGCTCGTTGCCATAAGTTTTCAACACACATGAAAAATGCTCTCACGCTGGGTAGCAAAAAATTAGTGCATATTTGCACTAATTGCAAAAATGCTACTAAGAGTGAATTCCGCTTATATTTAACATACACACACACTGCAACATTATAACTACGTACATATGGAAGTACTTTTTTCAACCTTATTCTTGATTTTGTATTTGTTGATTTTGTAAAGTAGTTGTGGTTAAAAAATGTTAAATTTTAAAAGGCTCTACATTATAATAAAATATTAAATTGAGTTGAATAAATTGAATTTTATATAAAAACTCAGCATTCAGTTCAACAATTTTCTCGTTGATCAAGCAACATGTCCTGTAAAAATTTTTCGATAACAAAAAATTATTGTCCAAAAAGTATTAATAACAAAAATTTTATAATTGTCGTTATAATTCAGCATGTAATTGATGTAATAAATTACAGAGAAAAGAGTATATTTTTATTTCTTTAGTTAAATATTTATTTGTATCTCAATATTTTGACCCGACTTTGGTGGTCATCTTGAGGTGCAGTTTATTATTATATTTTTAGTTTATTAAAATTAACACTTAATACAACGACATAATTAAAAAAAAAACGTTACAAATTTATGGATTATTAGCTGACCCGGCAAACGTTGTTTTGCCATATAAATTATTTCTAGGAAATATTTTTTACATAAAAAAAACCTAAGCCATACGTGTTCTACGGTATGCAGATCTATCTTAGTTTAAAAATTTCATCGAAATCGTTACGTTATTTAGGTGAGGTACAAATTGTCCCTTGGAGTGAGTTAAGGAGTATAAAAAATAATTGTTGACTGATTCTCAAACGTTTAGTTCTGCTTTGGCTAAACTATAAATTGGGTACAATTTGAAGCAAAATAGTAAAAACTATATCGATGAAAGTAGATAATTAAAAAAAGTGGGCGTTTAAGTAGGCGTGGTAAAAAAGATTCCTATTAATCATACCACAGTCTTAGTTATATTATGTGAAAATTTCAAGAAGATCAGTCCAGCAGTCTGGTCTACCTGAGGGGACGTGAAAAAAGGCGTAGATTTGAGGATTATAAAAATAGATGCTGACCGATTCTCAGATCTACTCTATATACACACAAAATTTCATGAAAATCGGTCGAGCTATTTCGGAGAAGTTTAATCACAATCACCATGACACGAGAATTCTATATATGTACTTATTAGATAAAATTTTTTTATAGAAAATATTAGATAACAACAAGTTTTTATAAAAAAAATTTATCAACAAATTGTTTTGTTCTTTAAATTTAAAAAAAAACTCATAAAGGATTTGTTAAACTGATTTTGTAAGGAAATAAGAAATTTTAATTATAAACCCCTTATAAAGCATTTTTTATTTTATGAGTTATGCTCTAAACACATGGACGACAGCAGACAGCAAGCAGCAATATGTCAAAAATAAAATCCATGTGTTTAAATGAAAACGATTATTTTGACGGCAGCACAGCAGCACGACTGCACAACAGCATTTGCTGCTGCTGCCAACTTAGGCTATTTTCTATTTTGACGGGCAGCAAGAACAAATATAGTGTTGCCATTATATATATTAAATTGGAAAAAAAGAAAAAAAACTTATTTTTGATATTAAACATAAAAGAACATTACAAAAATACAATAAAGAAATAAGTGTATGTGTTTTTATAGTTTTTCGTGATATTATTACATTTTTTTATCAATAACTTTAATATTATTCATTATAAAATATATATGCGGCATCCCTGAAATTTGTATTGCTAAAATGCACATCAGCTGATTATTATGTTGTTGCTGTCTTCAAAATAATTATGAAGCTGACTTCAGAGCAGCATTTGAAGTTGGCAGCATTTGAAGCCTTGAAGTTGTGAAGTCTGCTGGCGTCTATGTGTTTAGAGCTTTAGAGCGAAAATTTCGTTGCTGCAAAAAGTTTGTGTTACAAATTTATCCAAATTTGTATTAACAATTTATTGCTATAAACATTTTTTGTGGAATATTTATCGGTAAAATTTTTTTTTAGAAAATTTATCTATAGCAAAAATTTTTTTCTAAAATTTTTATCGATAACATGAGTTTTTTTTTTTGCTAATATAAATTTTCTTAAGAAATTTATTGATAGATTAAATTTTCCTAGAAAGTTCCTGGACAACATAAGTTTTCGATAAAAAATGAATCGAAAGTAAAATTTTCTATAAAAAGAAAAACCCATAAAAATTTTTTTCTATAGAATAATAAACATTTCTAATATATCATCTATTCAAATCAACACTGATCTATACAGAGCTTGTAGATGTTAACAATTTTAAAAATATAAGTTTATAAAATATTTGCCGTATCAATATTTTTCCAAATAAGAAATTTGTTAAACCTCAATACATTTTGCTGGAAAAACTTACAACAAGTTCCTTTCTAATACATAATTTATCGAATATAATTTTTGAACAAAAAAAAAATTATGGATAATTTATCATCTGAAAATGAAATTCTTTGGTGTTTCTTCATAAATACAAAAACATCTTTAAAACTTGAAAAGTGCTTAGATGGCAAGCATGTGTAAGTAAACATATTTATAAGAAGATGTAGTTTTTTTTAGTTTTCATCATTGTTTTTTTGGCGAGTATGTCTGTACGCATGTATGTATATATTTCGCTCTTATTGCTCAAGGTGATCAGCTTATAGTTGCCAAAACATATTATTATTATTTTTTTTCTCTTTATCCTTTCAAATTTTGCACATATAAATGTGTGTTTGAAAGTTTGCCTGTATATATGTATGTATGTTAGCTAAGTTCATTTTGTGTAATATGTAGACGACATCGTCAAAACAATATGAAATGGTTGGCACATCAGGGATTTATTTACGGGAGTATATAGAATATTTTATTTTACCTTTTTGTTAATTTTTTTCTGTGTTTTGTGCTTTAATGTTTTCATTTTTGTTACATTTCCTTCATTTTTTCACTTGCATTGTTATGGAAAACCTTAAATTTAAACTGTTTATAGTACATACATAAATACTACATATGCTTAAGAAAACGAAGAAATCGAAAGGAAAAGTTCTATGTGATTTTTCAAGGAATACCAAACATTTAAGTCCAATACATTCATACATTTCGCTAACAACTCATTGTTGTTGAAAAAATAACAAAAATAAAAAAAACGTTCTTTGTTTTGAAACAAAGTTATCTAGAAATGGTTTCATTTCTACCTTTTCCCTTTTTTTTACTATTGGTTCGTTGAATTGAATTTCTTGGCAAAAATACAGCTTAACACAAATGTACCGCAACTAAGTTACTTACGTAGAAGTACTTATGAGTCCCAAAAATGAAAATGGAATTATGTATGTACGTACAAATATGTATGTATAAAAAGGAGAATTATGTTTCACAAAACTTTTTTAAGAAAACATTTACAACAACAAAAAACCATCTTGATTCATGATGTGGGTTTTCGTTATTTTCTTTTTTTTTCAGTAACATGTTAAAGTAAATTGAAATAAAGCTTAGGAGTTAAGCTTGTAAACAGGCAACTCAATGCAAGGAAATAATTAAAAATTTCTAAAATCTTATACTCCAATTATATATCTTTGGAGGTAGGCAACAGGGTCCTTAGTTGGAAAATACAGTTTTTGTTTAAGATCAACAAAATATGAATTTTTCTGAATAATTGTCTAAGCAGGAAATGATTTTAATTGGAAGCAGATGTATTTACTAGACTTGGGTTATTGGAAATTTTTAGTACAGTCCAATCAAAAATTGAAATTAAAATTTTTTGACTTAAGACGTTAATGCCTAACGCAAAGATATATGGGATAATATCGATAATTTTTATTAAAATTTCTACTTTTGAAAATATTAGCGATTAATGATATAAAATATTAGATGATTAACGGGAAATTTTATTCGTTAAGAATTTTCTGTTATTTTTTATCAATAAATTATCTGTGGAAAAATTTTGTATATATATTTCTGTATTTCTCCAGGAAACTTGTTTTATTGATAAAAATTGTATGCAAAATTTGTGCTATCGATAAATTTTATGAATGAAAAAATTTTTAAAGAAACAATTTTTTATAGATATATTTTCTATAGAATATTTTGTTATCGGTACATTTTATATAGGAAGTTTTTGTTTTAAAAACAGTTTATATATATATCGATAACAAAAATTTTTTGTTAACAATAAATTTCCTTTTGTTGCATATTCCAAGGAAATTTTTTTTTTTTCAAAAAATTCTGTATAATTAAATTCCTACAGAAAACTTGTTGTATCGATAAAAGTTTTATGAAAAATTTCGCCTATCGATAAATTTTATAAAAACAGAAATTTTGAGAGATAACAATGTCTTTCAAAAAAAATTTTTTATCGATATATTTTCAAAAGAAAATGTTTGTTATCGATACATTTTTTATAGAAAAAATATTTTGAAAATTTTTGTGTAAAGATTTTCTCAATAATTTGTGTTTTCGTTAAATTTTCAACATAAAATTGGTGTTATCGTTAAATTTTCCATAAAAAATTTGTGTTATCGAAAAATTTTCTACAGAAAATTTGTGTTATCGTAAAATTTTTTTTAAAAAAATTTGTGTTATCGTAAAATTTTTTTTAAAAAAATTTGTGTTATCGTTAATTTTTTTTAAAAAAATTTGTGTTATCGTTAAATTTTCTATAGAAAATTTGTGTTATCTATTAACCTTTTATAGATAATTTGTGTTATAGAATTTTCTATTGAAAATTTGTCGTATTGATAAATTTTCTATATAAAATTTATATTCTTGATAAATTTTCTGTACAAAAATTGTGGTATCGTAAAATTTTCTTCAGAAAATTTTTTTAATCTTTAAACTTTCCATAGAGAATTTTTATGCTCGTTAATTATTCTATAACAAATTTGTGTTATCAATATATTTTCTATAAAACATTAGTGTTATCGATATTTATATACAAAATTTGTGTTATCAATAAATTTTCTGTAGAAAGTTTGTGTTATCGATAAATTTTCTTCAGATAATTTTTCTTATCGTTAGATCTTCCATAGCAAATTTGTGTTATCGATATATTTTTTATAGAAATTATGTGTTATCGATATATTTTCAATGGAAAACTTTTTGTTATCGATATATTTTCTACTGAACTTTATGCTAAAGATTATTTTTTTATACAAAATTATCAATAACTTTTAATTTTTTTATCGTCATCAACATTTGAGATGCTATTGAATATTCTTAAGAAATTTTTATATAAAAAAATTTTTTGTTATCGATAAATTTTTTATGGAAAATTAGTACAAATAATTTTTATTTTCAATAACTTATGGTTTAAAGTTCTACTGATGATCTGACATAAGCACCAGTGAAACGCATATAGACCAGCTTAAACCCAACAACCAATAAAACTAAAATTTTCGATAACTTTTAAAAATTTGAGAAACGTATAAATTTGTCGTAAACTAAAAATTAAAGCTTCTACAGAAATCTTTTAAATCGAAAACACAGTTTTTATTATTTTAAAGAATTCATACCAACTTTTATTCACTTCACATGTATTTCCTCTTTTTTTAAATATTTTTTTCCTTTCTTTAATCTGCTTTACATAATTTAACCTATTTCGGCGTCTCAAGTCAATAATTTGAATATTTTTTCGAGCTCTTATTTTAATCAGTCACTATAAATTAAATCCGCCTTACGAATTTTATTTTTTCTACGTGTTCCATTAGCCATTAATCAAATTGAATTTTATTTTATATGAAAAAGAAAAACAAATTCGCAAAAATAATTTCAAAGAATTTCTATTTAATCTTCGTCTAAGATTAATTACATGAATTACATTTAATTTTTGGTGTAACTCTATTAAATAAAGACACAAAGAACAAGCAAATTGTTGAAAGTTTTTTATTTTTTTTTTTTGTATAAAATTAAATGATTTAAATGATTAAAAAACTTACAATTTGTAAGAGCATTTATCTATACAAGCGAATTTACTTGTGTATGTATTCGTTTGTAGCTTTACTATTCCTTAGTGATACGCTTATAAATTTGCATAGACTTACAGTGAAAGACACACAAATATCTAGAGAGTATTTAATCTGCTTGAAGCCTAAAGTCAACAGAAATTTCCCTGCAATTTCAAAAACACACATGTAGTTAAATGCTTGAATATGTGTCTTTGCATTAATGTATGTGTTTGTGTGTAATGTTTATCTTCTAAATGTTTGGAAGTAAATGTGCATGGGTATGTAAAGCTCCTTTATATAAATTATCAACATTTACACAAACACACTCCCAAACACAGACACATACTCTCTTCAACATTTACATTTTGTATTCAAAATCAACTCATTTGTATAACACTTTTCGCGTTTTTAACATGAATGTTGATCTGTGTCACTATGGCTTTGTGTTGCAATTTATTCAAAAATATTGCAAAAGGATAAAAAACCCTTATGGTCGTATACATGTAGGTGTATTTAGCTGTAGCTGTATTTGTGTAAGCATGTTTTGTGTTGTTTGTTAAAGAATACATCTTTCGTGTTTATAGTTGAACATTGTATTTATGTCATTCAAATTCCTGAACACGATGTCATCAGCTGTGATGCAGTTATTTTGTTTTCTTTTAGTAACCATTACCGCCAAGGAGACGAAAATATGTTCAACATTCATAATAAACTTGTAACATGTTAAAACAAATTTAACAATTTGGTTTCATGCTGTTTTGATCGACCGTCCTAAAAGGGTTTTAAAATTGCCGAAACTTTCTGATCTACATTTTCTTAAATTAATTTCTATTGTTTTTATGAAAGTTACATAAGATTCGTTACAAACGAGTTTTCATATTTTCTGCTCTACAACATATTTTGTGTGTTGCTTGTGATGCTTGTAATGGCTAATGCCTGTTATGTTGAATCACTCTACAAGTTCTACGAGTGTGTGTTTTAAGAGAGGTGGGTCATAAACAAAAATACATGCGACTTTATGTAAAACAAACCAAGGCAACATAAAGATTTTACAAACCTTTACACAGCCAAACAGACCTTCAGCCATTAATACATATTCACGCGCATTTTTACATTTATCACAATGTGCAATGTGTCGTAACACTCCATACACTAACCACACACATACACACCTATACGTGCAACACCATTCATTTACATTTCAACAGCATCATAAGAAACAAAGTCTAAAAAATGGTAAAAAAAACACGCTCACTAAATAAAGGAAACCTTACACGTATACGCAATAAGGATAACACGCCATCACAACAATGGATATTGTCTTAAAACTTTCAAATGTTAAAACATGGTGATTGTGAATGCAATGAATTCAGAGTTGTTTGTTTAAAACGACAATTGTATCATATATAGTAGTGACATATGTTTGAGTAAGTGCGTGTGAGTATTTGTTTTATACACACACACAAGGTATTTCGAAAGGATGTTGTAAAGGTTTGTAGTCTAATCTACTAACTAAATAAATAATAAATTTAAATGTAGTTGATATAACACATTAGAGAAAATATTTGATAGTCTAAACTATAGGATTATTTATAAAATACTTTATAGCTAATAGAAAAGTAATAATCTAATCTATAATGATATAGTGTTGTAAAAGGACAACTCTATGTTCTATTCTAAAGACCGACTATTGATTGATATTTAATCTTCCCTATAGTCTAGTTTATAGTTTGGTTTATAGTTTAGCCTTAAGTACATGTTAGAGACTTAGATGACAATGAATTGCATGAGTCGTGTGAAGGGGAACGAGGCGTTGAAAAACACGCTCATAGCGAAAATACACCCATGCACACAGAGGACGTGGATAGTGACATCAATATCTTCTGATGGCGCATATAAGAATCCAGGATCACGTTCTTAAAGAGTTTAGGTAGACTCGGGTTGAGGTTGAATGACAGGTAGACATACATTACGTGAGAATGTTATGGGTGGACTTCACTCTAAAGAAGATGCTGGCGGCTACGAGGACTGTATAATTAGGTTTCTCGGCAGTTACCAATTGAGAATGTGGAAATCGTTTTATAGTTAAAAAAAGGCCTGCAGTGGTGTGGGATTCAGTGAAGGAAGGGATACCGATTGGTAGCCATGAAATCACTGTAGAGCAAAAATGATTAAAAAGAGACGCAGAATAGTTTTGCTCTACTTTAACTTTCCCCCAACACGTATTAATAAGTCAATAATCTAGAGTCATATAGCCCATATTTTGGTTTCTGATGTAATATGTATTTGTAAGTTAAGTTTAAAGTCTAGTCTATAAAGACGGAATATTGTTTAGCCTTAAAACTACAGGTAAACTACTCTGTGGTCTAGTTCATTCTCTATTCTACAGTCCAATCTATAGACTATTCTTTAATGCAGCCAATCGGTTGCCTTTGAAATTTCACAAGAGAAACAAAAATTAAAAACACCTGCCTTCAACAGAACCCTGTGCTTTTATGCCCACCCCGCACTCATATAAATATAAAATTTTTGCACTTGTATGGACGTATGTGCAGTATTGCGAATTTGCATGCAATAGAATGCGCTGTCGTATTTATTTACCTACAAACACTTCTCAAAATTTGCAATACAATACAGAGAGTCAGTCATTCATGTCAGTCTTTTGTCATTCTTAACAAATGTATGCAACAATATTTTCTTTATTGTTTGTTCAAGTATATGTGACTGTATGCGTGGAACTAACTTCATGTACGTGTGTAGGAGTTGACTTGTACACATCTTCTTATGAATTTCTCTTTTGCCATATTAAAGTCAATGAAATGCAGTTAAGATAAATTCACACATGTGTGTGCAGTACGCCAACAACAATAACATTAACGGCAAAGAAAAAAATGAATGAAAATAAATTAATATTGGGTAGGGGTAAGAGCAAATTAATTTTATTTCTTTACGTAATTTGTAAAAATATTTATAAATAGCTTTAAGCATTTATTTTGGTTTTGTTATCATCAATTAAAGCTCCCTTTATCCAACAACTAATTAGAGGGTGGAGCAATCGTGTGGTGCGAGTGGTCGACTAATTTTTGTATTACTTGACTGTTTACAATTATTTAAATGAATGTTTTGGTTAGTGAATAAGGGATTTACATAGATACTGCATCGGTATCATGTTTTGCAGTCTTTCATTTTCATTCGAAGGAAATTTAGGCAGGACACTCGCCTGGGAAGATAATCGATTATAATAAAAATTTTGGGGGAATCTGGAAGACCGTACCATCGAGATTCCTATATTCGGGTTCAAGACACAATTGTCAGTTTTGGCTACTACCAGCGTTTTGACTCGCAACTTATGGCCGCACATTGAAACGTATAACTCATAAGGACTTAAACTTGTACAAAGTCAACATTACAAACACTTTAAACTCTCAGCTATTCTCCTGAAGTTTTTCCATAAAATGATTGAAATTGGCGAAGACGACAAATACATTTCTTCTTTATGACTGATGAGATCCATTTTAATCTAAACAACAATGTCAACAAGCAAAATTGTCATTTAGAGAATGAGTTTAATTCAGAAATTCTTTGGAACTCAGCTCAGAAGAAGTCACTATATGGTTCACATGGTGCAATGTGGGGAATTTTTATGGCACAAAAGGTGTACAAAATAAAACCAAGGGATTAGTGCACCAATCTGTGCTTAAATTCTTATTCTCAAAAACTGTTGTTTGCAGTTAAAAGAATTTATAAACTATTTGTGATTTAGTTAAATCCGTATTTACTCTATTGAGTCTAGAAAAGTTACGAAACTTACCTAAACTGTGTCAATGCTATTGACAGTTCTTCCGCCCCCTTTAGCTAAATAATTTGTTTCCAAGTTTATACATTGCTAATTAATTTCTCGTTATTTTCACTTACCCCAGCTAACGTACACATGTCAGCACTCTGACTAATACGACAGCAACTCATATATTTTATGCTGTTGATTTAAGTACTAATAACTATATTAGAGCACTTTCTAAATACATACATGTGTACATGTGTAAAAGTAAAGTAAATTTACGAACTGGTTGTAAGGAAAAAGTTTATGTATGGTCCTTCCTGCAGCAAGTTTTTTTGTTGTTCAAATAAACTACATAATGGTGAACATCATGAAATTATGTAGCCTTGGTTAATAAACTAATCTATTAGGAGAAATATAAATAAAAATTTAATTTTTAATTGGACTCGAAGGACCAAAATTTAAAATTTGGAAATTCTTTTAGAATATTATCTGTGAGGAGATAAAATTAATATGTGGATGACCATATTGTTTGTGGAAAATATAATTTACTCTTGAGCAGATTTAAATTATCTGATGGCTGCTTGGATGTCGTTAAAGATTCTGTTATTACTATAGAGTCCTTTATTATACATCAAACTGCGTTCTGCCTGTTTAATCATAAATATCTTTGCGTAAACTTGGAGTACATTCATTTGATAGTCCAAAAGATATTTTGACGGCCTTTGGCCTAAAACACCGCTGCGAATTCCACTTCTCCTCTTTGACCTTTCCGTATATATATCCTGGTCGGCTTCATCAGAGAAAAAGCCTGCTTTTGTCCCCGTCTACGAAAAGACGAAGATGGATCTTTTTCAGAACAAAAGAACTGAAGTGTTGTAGTCATGACATAAACCCATATCCTGTAGTGCCATCCGCCTACAGCATGAAGTCTGTAGAATGAATGATTTAACTAAACTTCAGTTCTTCTCAAATTATTAATCCGATACCTTTAAATCGAGTATTAAAAATAACTTGATATTTGCTTTTGTCCCCGTCTCCGAAAAGACCAAGATGGATCTTTTTCAGAACAAAAAAACTGAAGTGTTGTAGTCATGACATAAACCCATATCTTGTAGTGCCATCCGCCTACAGCATGATGTCTGTAGAATGAATGATTTAACTAAACTTCAGTTCTTCTCAAATTATTAATCCAATACCTTTAAATCGAGTATTAAGAAGATCTTGATATTTTTAAATATTATTCAGAAGTATTTATAGCCTGCATACAGAATGCATTGGCAGTTGGTGAGTCTTATGTATGTTGACTTGCTGTGACTTTTATCAACTTTGCTAATGTTGTTCCTTATCACCAGCTTAAGATCAGTTATCTTGCATTAAAATTATTTCTATATTTTTAATAATTAATTAACTTATAACTTAGCAGCTACTCACTGTGGTGGCCAAATATTAGAATGAATAAATTATTTTATTTAAAAATAGTTGGTCATAAGCTTGTGATAAAAGATAACATTTTTAGAAAGAAAGATCGAAGAAACTAAATAATATTTTTAATATTATTATTTTTAACCAAAATTGAAATTCTTCACTTAGAATGATTTTACAGCTTGCATTGCTATTTTTTTTTTCTAAATGATTTTTAAGTCATTTAGCAGACAGAGTTTTCTTTAGTTGTAAGTACGACTGTTAGATTAAGTATTGTCGAAAAATTTGTCAAGTTAAGGTCTAGGAAATATGTTTAGCTGATGTTTGACTAACAAGTCTCGTTTGTTTGTTTATCAAAAATGTAAAAAATATTTTAAAAACGTTGCCAATATAATATGGACGCCGTATACAAACATACTAGTAGAGTGAAACTTTAAAAATCAATAGATATTTATTTAATAAGTTAAAGCGCTATATTATAAGTCTTATACATCCTTTGCACGGCTTGTAACACGATATAATAATCAAATATGTTTGCAGTGAACCAAAAATACCACTGTAACATAAGCCTACATATTGACTGAACAAGCTAAGTAAAAACCAAACAAATGTACTAGTATTATTTGCTTATATCTCAGTAATTAATGTGGAATTTACTTTTCAGCTGTAAAGATTTCAGGACCATAACCGACAATTATATGGTGCGGCTGTGACAAAAACTTATTTAGGAAATCTATAATTTTAACCTTTTTATACCCTTCACCTGTGGTGCACAAGGGTATATATGTATAGCTTTGTCATCCTGTTTGTAATTTCTACAATTTTCATTTCCGACCCCATAAAGTATATATAAAGCTTATGAATAGAGGAGTCGATTAAGCCCTGACCGTCTGCCCGTCTGTCCGTGTGTTGGTTGAAATCAACTTTTAGAAACAACTATATGTTCCTCAGACCTCTATATGGTATCAATCTCTTGGAAATATCCAGGAATGAATCGCTATTGAAATTCAGCACAATCGCCCCATAACTTTCTGAGATATGAGCAAACAACCACGACCACCTCGTTTTTTTTCACAACTACAACAACAACCTACATACATACTGGTTAAAGTTAACGTGGCATCGAATCCCAGCTGAGCCAAAAAAAAATTATTTTATTTAATATATTCTTTATATTTTATTAATTTTTTTATATATTTTTTTAAAAAATTTAAAAAAATTTACAAAAATTTTTTTTTTTGTAATTTTTTTTATTATTTTTTTTTATTTTAAATATATTTTTTTTGTATTTTTTTTTTTTTTTTTGGTGTGTTTTTTACATGTATGTACGTATTTTATATGAGATGAATGGTGATACAAACAATTGTTATTGCATGATTACACGTTGTGAAGGGTATAAAAGATTCGGCACGGCCGAATATAGCACTATTACTTGTTTGATTTGGTTCCAAAAATTTTGTGGCGATATCTCTGTTGTTAATTGACCCAAAAGAGATGGTAAATGGTGCCAAAGTCATATATTTTATTTACACGTAACAAATGTTTTATGAAGTTCAGCTCTAATATGCCCACATAACTGATCATATCTGATAAATTGTCAGCTTAAGTATACGTTAGAGCTTAAAAAAGTTAATTTAGATATATGCACGGACAGTCGGACAGACGGACAAACATTCAGACGGAATTAGCTAAATCAATTATTTTATCCATAGGGGTTCACATGACTATTGTAGAAATTACAAACGAAATGACAAATAATTGTAGACTGCCCATTGGATAAACAATGAAATGGATATGGGCAATTTTTTGATTTCGGTAGCTGTAAGCCATTTAGAATTTTAAAATTGTCTGAAACTGATCATATCACTTAAAAAGGATGTAATTTAAGAAAAATATAATTTTAAAAGTATAAGGTGTGGGCAAGTCTTAAAAGTAACGAAAACATAACTTCTAAACAACTAGAAAGACAAGTTTGAAACTTAACATCGGTAGAGTAGAAGCTTGACCTTAAAGACGTGGTGTATATAGAAATGAGAGAGTGGGCAAAATAAGATCAAAAACTATAGATTGTATAAAATGAATATTGTTTCTATATTCTTTGAATTTAAATAAAATAATTTTTATTAAATTTTTTCTTGCTGGCAACTGTAATTTCTTTTAGTTACCACGTACAAATTGTTCCAGATTAAATTTTATAACAACACTTCTTATATAAACAAAAACATACACAAGACTTCAAAATTTAAAAACTGTTTTTTTTTACAATGTAATAACGTGTGTATGAAATTGAAAATATTTTGTTGTAAAAACAGTCAAAACTTTTTAATGGTTGTTTTGTTAAGATTTTGTAAACTGTAATTTAATTTCAATAAATTGTATTTCACACTAATTCAGATTATATTTTTTATTAATTTAATTTCAATAAAATTGTTTTGCAAATCTAAAAGACATTTCCGTTGAGATAAGCAGCTTATAATTGCTATGTTGAACATTTTATATTTCGTATTTAATTTTTTTATTTTTGTTATTATTAATATTCGCAATTTTCATTGATAACAGACAGCGTTTCATCATAGTGTTTTAATAAAAGCGATAAAGTTCACACAAACACCACTACAGAATTCTAATAATCTATTTGTTTGAGATTAAAATTTGTTGTTTTCGTTTATTTATTTTGTGGTAAAAAAATTTTTTCAAAATTTTTGTTGTTTTTAATTTACACATACAATTTGTTGCTTTTGTGGTTCCTGTTTCCGTTAGTAATTTTTGCAATTTTACACGTTTGATTACTTCCGTTTTGAATTAACTACCGCTATAACAATACTCACAACAGACAACCACATAAACACATCAATACACACACACACATCAATAACAGTAATAAACATACAAGTTACTGTTTTAACTAATGCACACTTACACCAACGCACAACAGCTACCGAGTGTTTTCTACGAGTATTTCCTTTTTTTTTTTTCGTTATTTAATTCTTTCCGAGTTATTTTCCAATCCTTTGCAAATAACGTCCGTTGCGTACGAAGTCGAAATAACGAATGAATATAAACATTTTGCTGCAGCATCCAGTAACCAGCTCTTCTTTATTGCTGTCTATGTTGTTTGACTGCCGCCGCCTGGCTGCTGTATTATATTCTTGTTTATGTGTAGTTGTGTTCATATTTATTGTATGGGTGTGTTTGTTTTTATGCTGTTTTTATTTGTGTTGCATAAGGAAAATGTTCACATTTTATTGTCGGCTTTTATTTACAAGTATTGGTTCTAGTATCTAGTGTAGTAGAGTAAAGTACTTGTAGTATTTAGCAGTATAATACGAGGAAAGTTCAAGAAGTTTCTAAATCTAGAAATATAGAAAAGTTGTTGGCTTTTAAGAAAATTAGACTGCAAGCTTTGAGGCAATCAGGTAAAGAAAACAGATTTGGAGTTACCATCTGCTTTAGCAGATAATCAAATGTTATGATGACAAATATCTATATTAGATGTAACTTCTGTATTTGGTAATTCAAATGCTACAACGATACTATTTGCTGCAACAGCTTTATTTCGGGATATGCTGAGCCAGATCCTGCGTCTATTTGGAGGAATTCAAAGACTTTGCTTTAGATTATTTAAAAATGCATTTTGCCTTTATCAATCTTATTTTTTTTTTCTATCATTGTAAACTGAAAATAATTATTCTGCTCTTTTGGATTGCTCATTCCGAGTTCGCTACAATAATCCTTGTTAAGCTGTTGAAAATTACGTTCCACCGGTTTTGTGTTAGACAATCACTTGCAGAATGTCAATATGAATACCACGCCCCAACCACAATATCGTGTTGGAACGAGTAAAGACTATGGCGTCTTGGAATAATAATTTAAAGATACAATTTTAATGTTAATAGCTTACAATCCAGGTCTATATAGTGAGGACCCATAAAGGTTTTTGGGTATATAAACTCCGCTTATTACAACCACCATATTTAAAAGTTTAAACTTTTCGCGATATATGAACACCAATCTAAGTAACTGCCGTTAATATTATCTAGAGAACAACTTAGGTATTGAAGTATTTAAAATAATATTTTTTTAATTTTGTTAAATTTTAAGAATATGTCTCAGACATTATCTTTTCTAAGTCACTAATTTTCAACTGCTGTTTGGGTTAAAATGAACGGATAAAAAAAATGACTTGATAAAATAATTAAGTTTTCAAAAAAAAATCCGAAATTGACTTTGAAAACATTAGCAAAACATGTAAAAGTTCATCGTCACACGTTTCTAAAATCCATAAAACATCTTTAGAAAACTTAAAAATTGAAAGAAATCTGGGATCAGAAATAAAAGTATTTCTATCAGATATTGGTAAAGCAAAGGAAGGCGAACAACTTTTTCGAAGAACACAGAACACTACTAAATATTACAAAAGTAGCTCGTAAAGTTTAGTGCTGTGATTTTTTGTGCACAGAGCCAAAGCTAATGCTGGGTTGAAGTCGTTTAAGGTTAAGAAAGTTCCAGATCGCAAAGCGGTAAAGAATTCAGAAGCAAAAAAATTAGGGAAAAATTTAGATAAAATTTTATAAAGAATACACCTGTTGTGTAATGGATGATAAAACTTAGTTATGGGCGGATTTTTCACAAGTTCTGTATAAAGATTTTAATGTGGCCTATGGATGAGATAATGTTCAAAAGTTTCTTGTGTGGCAAGCCATTTGCAGTTGTGGTGAAGAAGCCAATCATTTATAAAATGAGGCACGATAAGCACAGAAATATATATAACGGAGTGTCTAAAAAAGCAGCTTTTACCTTTTTTTAAAACAGCACACAATATGTAAATATTTCTGGCGTGATTTCTCATCATGCCACTATGAAAAAAGCGCTTGAGTGACATTCAAACAATAATGTCAATTTTGTGCTACGGGCAGCAAATCCATCCAACTGGATCTGTTGAGAGGTATTGTGCTTTTGTAAGAAAATAATTAAAGAACAAAGAAAAGATATTCCAGGACATGCTCGATTTTAAGCGTAAATGAACCACCTTATCCAGAAAGGCAACGAAAGCAACAATAAATGTAAGGATTTCCGGATGAATAAATTTCAAAATACCGAGTCATAAGACAACATTTTAATGTTTAATGAATTTGCATTTAAAGTATTTGAATGAATTTGGGTTTCACTGGTAACCTTTGGAACATCAAGCTCCTTTAAAATTTCGTGGCAAAAAATGTCAGCAGGAAAGTTGTTAAATTAATAGATCATCACAAATTAAATGATCAACTTAACAGAATCGTCGTAGTCTAGAATTCGAGAGAGTATAATATTTCATTTAGCTTGTAAAGGGCTCTTCGGTGACGTAGTCCTTGGTTTCAAAACTATTCGGCGATTTGCCTTGTCTAAAATTTTTAGAACCTAAAAAATAAAAATAATACATTAGTAGTTTCTATTTTGTTAATAATTTTAAGCCTGCTCTCGTTTTTGTGTGTGTGTGTTTTTTTTTTCTCATCCAAAGTTAATGTTGCTGTCTGAGAGGGAGTTTAAGTGTATCTGTTTGTGTGCGTATTGTTATCTGTTTGTAATATAATGTAGATGATAAGTCCACTATCAGTATTATTTGTTTATTTTATGATTTTTTTCTTTGTTCCATATGCGTTTTATTTATTTTTGTTTTTATTACTATAACATAAGGACTCCGATCAGGGAAACTGGGAGTTAGATGAACAATTTTTGTTTGGTTTTGCCAATTTGGTGTAAAAACTTTGATGTGCTAACAGCACTATTAAAATAAAGTTGGAAATGACTTGTAAAATCAGTAAAGTAGATAACTGAATTGTTTCTGTCATATCCAGGACAAATCAGCCATTAACTACAACAGCGTCATAACTCAAAAATGGTATATTTTAAACTAAATTCAGGTTATTTTGGTTTAGACGATTCTATGCTGTTTCTAGAATAACCAATACTTTCAGAGTTAAAGCCATGTTAAACCAATTTTCAACAAATAAAACGTTGAAGATAAAACATTTTTACTAAAAAACAGTTTTATATCATTTAAATAACCAAATTTAAGAACAAATTTTTTAAAATTATTTACAAGTAAAGTGTCCAAATACATCTCAAGTCCTTTTACATGAGACTATGTTTTCGAATTATTTCATTGTTAACAGTGAGATAGTTAAGCAGATTGGACAAGGAAAGCCAAGGTTCCAAATCAAAATTTTGCAATCCTTTAGGTGTGGAAGTTTTGACAACAACAAAAATATATATTTTGACAGCTCAAAAAGTTTTATTTTCTTTATAGTTCGGTTGGTTTGAAAACTTCCGAAAAATAAACAGAACGAAATTCGTAAAAGCCTTCCGCCAATTGTTTTGTAATAAGCTAACTTTAATTGTAATCCTGTTAACACCTGTCGATCATTCTTTTAAAAATCTTCGATATTTAAATGATTATTTAGAAGCTTAGGCAAATCACTTAAGAGAGCACAGAAAATAAAGGCATACAAGCGCTTATTCACAAGACCCATTAAAATATGAAAGGCCTTTTGGATGGCAACAAAGTTTATCAGAATATTTGAAAACCTTAGTTTTTACCAAATGTGAGTTCAAAAATAGCATACGACGATTACAAGCTCTGACGATCAATGTTTATGATGTATAATTCAATGGGTCTGGCCAGACCTTTTAGGCAATATTATGATGTTTCGCACGATAAGGTAACACTTGGTCCGATATTCGGTTCTCTTCATCACTCTGCTATATCGAAAGCGGTGCTGAGCAATAGAGTGCCAAATCAAATTATCTGACAAGTAGAATGTTTCAGTAATGACTCCACATGCTTCTCGTTCTGTATAAAGGCCAAATTAGAAGGCCAATTAAAGTTTAAGTGAATGTTAGGTAGGGATGCGTCTTATCCCCTTTATTTTTTCAACATCGTACTTAATGTTATAATGAATCAAGCTGTGATACCTACTCATGGTTTTACTATGGCAATTTTAGATATGCTTTCAGACTTGAACTATGCTGATGACATCTTTCTATTATTCCAGGACTGATTATAAACATTTTGAAAATAAAATCAATGCAGTTAAATGTTACCAATAGACATACCATCTTGCTAATGTGACAACAACTTGAAGATAAACAAACCTTTTAATTTGTGCAGTGAAATATTAAATGTATTACAAGTAAGTTGTGTTACTAAATAAATTATTGTCACTCGTTTTGTCCTGAATATGCAGGCCGTTGGCTGACGAAATATTGATCAAATTAATAATAATCGAAATTATTAAAAAAAATAAACCTTGAGCTCGATTATTCAACCAAAAACTTACAGTTCATCAACGGGTCAAAAAACATATTGTTACAGATTTCTTTTTTCAATAGCTTAATTTACATTATAATTTATTTAGTTGTAGTAGTTTAAGTTACTGTAGTTTTGTTTGTATTAGTTTATTTCGCTGGTTGTTCGAACATGATGTTATGTATAGCATACTCTTAGGCACTTTTATTATTACTGCATATTACTTAACATTAACATTATTACGTCATAATTTAAATGTAACCGTTTTCGAATGAACTAGAATGTGCATACGAGAACTTTGTGGAATGTTACCGAACACCACTATGTTACTATAAATTGCCAAACAACACAGCTAACATGATCAGTATAATAGTAGAGCTTGTAAACATAGCTGCCAGATTTGACGATTTATCGTCATTTTGACGATTTTACGTGCTAAAATTAAGTGTTGACGATTTGACGATTTATGCTATGTTTTTGACGATTTTCAAGAATTCAAGTTTGCAACATTTCTCATTACTTTTATATCAACCTTAAACTAAATAAAAATAATTTGTAACGGTTTTTTATGTTATTAATAATAGAACAGAGTGAAAGAGATACATCGATCATTATTTAATGTGTTTGTGTGGGTAATTTTTCCACTTTGTACATTTTTAACATAGTATATGCCACATATTATCAACTGATACCTACACGAACAAATATAAATTTGGAAATGCGTTTAAAACAATTATTTTTTTTAGTAAATTTATTTAAAAATAAGTAACAAGTTAATATGCTTAAATACTTAAAAAACGGTTGGTTCTTTTTAATTATACATTAAAACTTTAAAAATCAAACGTTATTTTTCAATAGAAAACCAAGATGATGAAAATTCTAGCAGCTCTTCCTCTGTAAGTAGAAATTTCATCCATTTTTTATACAAAACTTTGTAGTAGCTAAAATGAAATTTTAATGGTGCTTTTCACAGGTAACCAACAAGAAGAAGAAAATTAAGGAAGACTGGTTTGCAGATCCAGGAATAAATTTATGAGCTAAAAAGCGAAACGATGTAGTTTATTTTGGCGTTGTGCTCGTCTTACGCTTGCCTAAAGCTACCTTAATCTGTAGAAACTTTAGAAAGAAATGATTATAATTATTTGTCAATTAGTCTTAATTAGATGCAGCCAATTCATTATTTATTATTTTTTGTATTTATATACATATTAATATTTATTTTTCGAAATTAATTCTAAATTGTATTATGTTTATTGTCATGTTCTTAACTTAAAAGGGTCTAATAAAACCATTGATCTCTCTGGATTTAAAAAGTTTGTTATGTTATGCATTAAATAAAAAATGTTTTGTTTTGAAAAATGCGTTTTTTTATTTTGACGTTTTTATGACGATTTGAGTAAACTATTTGACGATTTTGACGATTTTTTTCCCCAAATTAGACGATTTTGTCCCTATTTTATCTGGCAGCTATGCTTGTAAAGCGCGTATCAAAGTGAGTTTAATAACAAAAGTGTATAATAGTAAGTGAAATAAGTAAAGTGCTATAAAACAATATCTGAGTGTGTTTAAGTAAATAAAGTGCTCTTAATTTTATAACTAATTTCAACTGTTTTTGATTGCAATAAAAAAAACCAAAGTATATTTAAAGGAAATAAGCCAACGTTTATAAAAGGTATAAACGTAACAATGTATATCAACTTTTGCTACCTGGGTAACATCATTGCTATTTCCAGTGAAGCTACCGAGCATAAGTAGAATTGGCTAGCCAAGGCTTAACAAACATTTAGAATTCTAAACATATTCTGAAGGGCATCGGATATTGCAACAAGCGTTTTGTGTAATGGCTTGGATAAGCGGAACTTAACAAACCAAGATATTCAAAAGCTTTAAGTATTTATTAACAGTTGCCTGCGTCGAATTCTCAAAGCATATTGGCCCCGTACTATCAAGTACACTACGGAAGTCAGCTGATGACATAAATAGGAAGTCCATTGATTACAACTTGCCCTGAAAAAGCACGGAGCTGTCAAGTTTAATCTAAGCTACAACCTGCCAATATAACCTGGATTAAAGCTGAAAGTGCAGCATTTGACAGAAGCCATAGACGATTAATTATTGTGGCCCTATGTGGCTTGTAGGAATTTTAAAGGATTATATAAATATAATCCAATAAGCTATCCGGAGAAGAAACTTTAGATGATGTAAGGATCCAATAACGAGATATCAAACGCAGCACTTGAAACCAATTTGAATGGCCTTAAAGACATTTTCGAACTGCAAAAGTGTAGGCTATTGTTTTCACCCTCCAACAGGCTCTGTTCGATGTCACTTATTGAGACTTTGTTTGTTCTATAGATAGAGAATAAATAACAAGGACCATTCATTTAATTTTAAAATCATACTATAACAGCTGATTATTAGTTTCTTAATTAACTAAAATTGCTTGCCCTTCTCTATAAAAGATGTTGTGGTAATGTTGATCTTCTCTCACTGGCGTGAGTTATTTTGGGTTATTTATATTCTCTTGTTGGCTCACAAAATGTTCTTGTACCAAACCACTTGAATCCCTTCCTCTTTAAGCTTTATTTTGTTGTACAAGTGTATGTCTCAATGTTTCCCTATCATCCTTATCATCATCTCTGGTCGTTTGTACGTCATTCTATATTCTCTGTCTGTCTGTCTGTCTTCACTATTACATAGAAAAAGAATATATTATTTATGTATTATGATAACACAACTGAGAACTGAGTATTAAAAAAGTGGCAGTCTATCTATCATAAGCTTGTCTCAACTCAGATATCCCAACTAAATTAAATGCACGTAGTTGTTGTAAGTGTAACGACGACTACTTATGTTCGTAAGTTTTAAATACACTAGATAACAAGCATGAATAGTTTTATCCCAAGGAGATTATTTAGTTTATTTATTAGTTTACTTTGAATGTTGTGGCAAATTTATTTTAACATTTTAAATAGTTGTCACAAATACAAATTATGTTCTGTGGTTGCTCAAGGTAATATTAGCTTAACTGGATCCTAAGCAGCCTTTAGAGAGTACTGTAAAATATACATTTCAATGTATGCACATATATGTGTATGTACTTGTGTATGTTTAGGTAATAGTAATACATGTGATATAAATATTATACATTTTTGAATTAATTACGTATGAAGCTGTATTAGGAGATTGACCAGAATTGAAAGTAGTTGGCTTTTAATTGATTTAGAAAGTTTACTGTTTTATATTCTGCATACTTATTGTAATATGCATACATATTTATTTTAAATAATTGATTGATGATACGTTCATAATGTACCACACAATAATATATTTTATACAATTCTGACCTAAATCTACATTTGCATTTTATTGTTAGTTTTTGAAACAAATAACATTTCTGCTAAAGGGTAGAAATTTTTTTTTAAATAATTTTAAATCAAAAATCTTTTAACTTCAATTCTTCAATTATTACTTATGCTGCAAATACAGGGACTCAAATTTTTACTTTTCATCTTACTATCATACTATCATCAGCATTGCTAGAATTGTACGATTTGTTACTAAAAAGATTTTTAAAATTTTATTAAATGTCCTCTACATGTCACTAGATTTTATAAAAATCTACTACAAATCTTGTAGTACTTAGCAGAGAACTGCAACAATACATAATACTTGCGAGCGCACTCGCTGTTTACTAAATCAGTTTTAGTCTCGAATACTTTTTATACCCTTCACACAGTGAACAAGTAAGAGTGCTATATTCGGTCATGCCGAATCTTATATACCCTTCACAACGTGTAGTCATGCAATAACAGTTGCTTGTATCACCATTCATCCCATATGAAATACGTACACGTATGTATGTTAAAAAAACGAAAAAAAAAAAAAATTTAAAAAAAAATTTAAAAAAAAATTAAAAAAAAAAATTATTATATATATAATATACATATATAAAACAAAAAAAAATAAAAAAAAAAATTAAAAAAAAATAAAAAAATAATAATAAAAATATAAATAGTATATTAAATAAAAAAAAATAAAAAAAAAATAAAAAAAAAAATTAAAAAAAAAAAAAAAATAAAAAAAATATAAATAATATATTAAATAAAAAATAAAAAAAAATAAAAAAAAAATTTTAAATTTTTTTTTAACATACATACGTAAATTTGTAATTTCACAATGGGATGTTTTTATATATGTATGTTTTTTATATATATGTATGTACGTATTTCATATGGGACTCTTACTTGTTTTTTTTTTAAATTTTTTTTTTTAATTTTTTTTTTAAATTTTTTTTATTTTTTTTTAATTTTTTTAACATACATACATGAATTTATAATTTTACAATGTGGATGTTTTTATATATGTATGTTTTTATATGTATGTACGTATTTCATATGGGATGAATGGTGATACAAACTACTGTAATTGCATGACTACATGTTGTGAAGGGTATATAAGATTCGGCACGGCCGAATATAGCGCTCTTACTTGTTTAAAGTATTTTATTTATTATTATCTATAAAATTTTAAATCCATTATATTAAAAATTACATAAAGAGCGCACTCAGCCATTCAGAAAAATGTTCTTATGGGCATCTTTAGCATCATAGAATATAATTGTGTGTTTGTTGTAAAAATGGTTTTCAAAAATGTATAAATGTATAAAAAGAAATTCTGTGTCTACGTCGCACAATGAAATAACGGACTGCGCGGCGTTGCCATGGGTCAATGTTTTTGTAAAAATATTTACATATAAATAAAATTGACGTATAAAAAAATTGTGATCATAAGCCTCTCGCATTCATTATATGTTTTAGTTAAAATTTTCCACGAAAATTTTTCTTGCAATAACTTTTAAATTCATTTTATTTCATAATGAATTTAGCCTTACATGTTTACTTTAATATACGATCATTTATTTTTTTCCTAAACCATCTGGCAACGCTGCTTTAAATAGTACTACGAATGAAGAATGCTGCGTGTAAACACTTGTGCTTTCAGACAATTATAACTCTAGGTCAGTGAAGGGCAGATAGAGAACATTGAATAAAAGAGAGTAAATTAGTTGTAGTATATTTACGAAACAATACAATACAGAACTCATATAAATTTCATTGTGTTTGCTAAAGGCTTGTATGTTGCAAACACAATTTCTTACGAGCCTGGCGAGCACATGCAAAAGCAATAGGCTGTATTAACTACACCGCAACTCGTTTTAAGGCGAGTATCATAAATCATAAAAACGGGTGCTCGTTGCAGTTCTCTGGTACTTAGGGAGGCAACTGTTAGCATATTGTACCTAAAAATACAACGCTGTAAAAATAAAAACTAGACCATAATTTTCAAGCTGGTTGCAATGGTGCGATTAATTTATTGTCATATTTTTAAGTCGCAGAACCCGGACCTTTTTGACGGCCACAACAAAGTTTTTGCATTGTATTCATTAGGAGAAAGAGTTTTCTATTGTCTGTCACTATTTGTTTGATATGCAATAATAAAAAAGAGTGTATCCCTTCCACTTCTCCGATCCTTACCATATTTGGTGCTAACTAAGAAATTGCTATCAAAATTAGCTCGTACAAAATTTCAACAAAATCGAGATTACAGTTTTGCAGAACTAACATCTAGCGAATTTTTTGGTATGAAAAGGGCGGTTGTTATCACGTCCTCTGCGCTGATCCTTTAGATTATCAGCTCGAAAAATTAACTTGATATCGCTGCCAATTACACAGAGATTTAAACCTATAACTGTCATAGTTCTTTGTATGGGAAGTATTAGAATATATAATAAATAAAGACAAAAAAGAATATAAAAAAGCACACAAGGTTTTAAGATTAAAGAATATTTAGATATCTCGTTAAATGTATTTTGTTTATATTTAATGTGCCACGCCCATCTTTGTTTTCCAGTTTAGTTAAGGCTCAACTACGCAAGTTGTTCTCAAAGTATCCGGCACGAGTATTAAGAACGTTAGTAGGTATAACAATGACTCTGAATATGCATTAAAAACTGTTAATTTTTTTACGGGTGGTGGTTGCCATAGCCAATTAAAATTTTAGGCGAAAATTTGATTCTTGCAATTATGATGTGGAGTTTTGCTGAGAATTTTCCAATTGCTGACCTTACTTTAATTAGAGGAGTGAGCTGGAAAGAACTTGTCTAGAGGCCAAAGTTTTAGGAGGGGCGATTTTGTATGGTGTTGTGTTGGTTTTTTGCAGCTCTTAACTCAAAACTGAAGCACTGCATTGAACATTTTTAATGTCTAACGTGTTATGAACCAGCATCCTTCGGTGTAATGCTTGCCGTTCTACACCTCGACACCCAAACTAAATATGATTTTTAATTATTTGCTTTTTACGCCATTTTGTTTGTGACAATAAAGAAAATATAATAAAAAAAAATAGCTACGATTTCATAATCAGTTCTTTTTAAAATATATTTAATTAGAACATTTTAATGGAATTAAATTAGTTTTTAGAATCAGTTCCTTTTTTCGATATAAATCCCGAAAATTTCAAAATGTTAGAGTATAATACAAATATAACCGCGAGCAACTGGATTGAAGGCGCCGGCGCCATCAAACGTAGCTAGTCATAAGAATAGTTTTTTTTTTAAATTGTATGATTTGAAGGTTAAACCTTGAAAATTAAAAAATTAGGGAGCAAAATGCAAACATAAAGGCTAGCGATAATGTTTCGATCAAATGCCGCCTCCCTCAAAAGTATGATTTTTGACTTTTATCAAGATACATATCTTTTAAATATTAAATGTAATACGTAGAGTTAAGGCTCCTCTCAATTTAGGATCAGGCAAACACACGCGGTCTTCAAGTGGCAATCTCTTTTTTGTCATCTGCGCCACGCTAATCACGTGAGCACCGTGAGAAGGTGGAGACATTTCTTGGTGCTTGGAGTTTGGGCTCCACTCGATTTTAAATAAAAAATATCGGTTTATCTAATATTTGAAAAAGCAGGCAGAACTCAAAGAGAAAAATCGGTTTAGTAAGTATTATTGCAAAGTAGTTTTCGCCAATTTCAAACTGCCCGAGCAATTTGAATCTTTGCACTTATGTTTGGTTCTCTCCATATATTACAAATTCCCCATGTGGGAATAAATTAAAATTCTATTCGCTTTTTTATTGAAAAACAAACAATTCAATTTATTTATTTATCAATATTAAAATTAGGTAGGTATTAAGTTAAAAATGTTTTTCTTTACGAACAATGTTTCAAATAATCGTATTTAGAATTTACTTCATTTGTGTGTGCGTTTTTCTTTTATTTGTTAAATCAACTCTCGTCTAACCACAACCTTTCTCACTTAACTTCTTGTATCAACTGGGCAGAGAGAATGTTTTTTTTTACAACTACTGATATACTTTACTGAAACTTTGCACACCCAATGTGTTGTCTAGAGTTCATTGTTTTGTGATTAAATAAATTTGAATATGTTTGGTTGGTTTGTTATAGTGGTAGTTCACTACGCGCGGACTGTCAAATGGAATCTCAGCCAGATTGATTGTCTCTTAGAATAATTACCGTAGTTGTGATGTATCCTAGCATATCATTCAGTCTAAATGATATGAAATTAGTTTTCTTAATAAAAAGGGTCTAACTCTTTCAAACAAAATATCATTTTCTATAACAATTTTAAAATACAAAAAAAAAAAATCCTAAAATCCCTTAAAGTGAAGCTAATTGGACCAAGTTAGCTAATTAACAAAAACTCTAATATTAAATTAAATTAAATTTTTTTTTTACACCCTTAGCAGGCAGTGCATTTTGATGGCATATAAAGGCAGGAGGATAGAGAAAGTAGGGACAGAAAATATTTAAAATACTTTACAGTTAAAGAGTCTGTTATTTCAAAAATTTTTTCAGCTTCTTATTTATTTTATTTTTTTTTCTGGTGCCAAGCTGTGCGTTTCACCAAACGCTTTTGATTTTTCACAACTTTCGCTAACTGATTCCATTGCCGTTGACAGCGTGGTTGTTGTTATTGATTTTCATAACTGACGTAATTTTTTCAACATTCAAAAAAAATGGTTTTTTTGATTTTTTTCCTTTAGGTTTTCTTTTCTCTTATGTTTGAATAGAGGGTGGAAAGCTGGCCGGTGCATGAAGTGTAATATGATCCGAATAAATTCAGCAAGCTGCTGGCATTCTCAAGGCAGTAAAACAATTTTTGTAAACGAAAGATGAGTGGAAAAACAAGAAACGTAAAAAACTACCAAATTGAAGTAAATATTTGGAGCATAAAAATAAGTCCCATATTAAATACAAAGAAAAAAAAAATAAATTTACAAAAGCTTGCCTGCAAAGGCATCATCATTAACAGTTGAAATTTTAACTCTACGTTGTGTCTGCCTGTGTGTCTGTCCAACTGTTTTGTCCCTTTGTCGTTTGCATTACAGCTGTGCAATTTTGTTTTCATCTTCCTTCTATAAAACTATTTGTCAGACTGTCAATCTTTCATTTACAAGTCCTTTTTGTTTTTTCTTTATTTTTTTTTCTTTCATTTTTATGGCAAGTGATTTGAACATTTGTTTTGTCACTTCCTCTTTCAATACTTTGAATTTTGCATCTAGTTATTGCATCGCCGAAAAATCTCTTACAAATCTTAAAAGCAACTGAAACATAATATTTATTAAGAACTAAAAAAATGTGCTTTATATCGTTAGTGATTTTTTTGCTCGCAAATTCTTTTGTTGCTTTCTATGTAGTCGCTACTATTGAATATGAATTACTTTTATATTTGCTTTGCTGTGCTCAATGCTGCATTTTCTGCTCATCAAGAAGAAAAATAATATAAAACTGCTACCGATGATGATGGTAATAATGTCCATGATAATGGTGACAATGGCATAACTGAAGCTGTTGACGATGCCGATAATAATGGCTATAAAATGCAAAATGAATTCGTGCATTTATTAACATTGTTTCGGTTGTTTCCTTTTTAGTTGCCAAACTATCTCTGTTCCTCAAACAGTGTAGCAGTTGTTTCACGTAGCGTATGATTAATAAATTTTCGTTATATTGAAAAGAAAACAATACAACGAAATTGTTTTATTATTATCGCCGGTAATGCTGTGTGTCGCCATGAGTGCCATTGCAATTGTTTAAAACATGTTGCAATTTGTTGCAAATGAAACAAGAGACACAGAAACGAATTGTTCGTGTATTCTTTTTTGCATTTTACTTAAAAGTTTTTATACAAAATGCGACGACATAAATAAATACTTTTTGAGCGTTTTTCTTAATAATTTTAAACCTCAGAAATTGGCTGGAGGTAAAGAGCATAAAAACTGAAGGAGTAAATATTAAAAAAAAAATTTTTGTTTTTCGAAAAAAAAGTTCTTATCCCGCCAAGTCCTTGAAAATATTTATTATTATTACTAATATTTTAGGTAAAGTTTTGCTGTATTCCTGTTTATAAGTTTTTTATTAATTGACAAAAATTCAAAGGCTTTAAGGAACACGTTTCTAAAGCACAACTTTTGTTCTGGTCAACTAAAACAAAAATATGTTTTTTTCATTCTGCGGATTAGTTCCTTGCATATGATACCCATATTGATATAAAATATTACATGTTAATACTGAAAAAAACTTATTTTTTGGATCCTTCAACAAAATGTATAACCAATTAGGCAGTTTCCTACACTTGCTCAGTTGAGTAATGGGCAATTAAAATTTAACATGTCCCCATGATGCCACAACACTGTGTATTGTCAACTCTCAGAATACATTTTTGTTTATTGAATTTAAGTTATTCAAGTGTTTACGTATGACTGTCCTAGTATCGCTAAAGCAAAAGGAATAAGTAAAGAGGAAAAACTGTCAACAATCATTTAGTTTTTCATTAAGAAATGTTTTTAACATTAAAAAAAAAACTCTTATCCCCATTAAAGCAAAGGGTATAACTTTAGGACTACACGCAAATAAAAAAACATTGTTTTGCTGATTATTATTACACTACCCAGCAAGTCCCGCTATTTTGCGTCCAGAGTCAACTTTCTTGAAATATGCTCCGAGAAAAAAAAAATAGATTTGTACAATAAAAATAAATAAATATGAATGAATGAGTGAATGGCAAACTCTATGATATTGCGGTCTGTGTGCTTTATTATCATACCCATTTACTTCCCCCTTTCATAAAAGGTTACCCTCATAAAATCTTTACCTCTAAGAGAAATTCTTCACTGTTTTTGTAAACCCACCAAAAAAATGCATCTTGTCATTCAGTTTTTAGTACATCAAAATATTAAGTTTAGTCCAGCTACATAAAGTATTTATTTTTTAATTGCAAATTTAATTGTGGGAAAATCTAGCTATGTCTGTCTGTCTATACCACTGTTGAAAGCTCGATCAGAAAAAGCTAGAGGGATGAAATATTGCTACAATATTTCCAGTACATCAGCAATGTTTGGTATGAAAAATGGGCCAAATCGATTTTTTAGAAGAAAAGTTATAGCTTGTACTGCAAGAAAAAAACAGTCTGACCTTATATTAATGATCAAACGATACAGAGTGATAAAACTGAATGAACTGATCTTTAAACAATCATATGTACCTTATAAAATGTAAAAAAAACTTTTGTTTTTAATTTGTTGAAATTAATAACCAAATTACTCAATTGCTTCCATGTCAGTCATAGGGTAGCCAAACGTATATCAACTTTAATTTTAAGGAATTATATTTTATGAACCGAACCGAACCGAACCGGTTTTTCTCAATTCTCAAAAAAGCAACCGATTTTTTTCAAATTCTAAATTTCAAACTATTCGAAAACCGGAATAAGTAGATTTTTTTTTTTTTGTGGTGAGGTAAGAAAATCCCTTCGGATCATCAGATGTCGTCACATCCGGTATGTGGTGTTACCACTAAAAACCTACCTTCTTCTGAAAATTTCTCTATCCGTAACCGCGTTCGCATTACTTCGAATAGAGAATCAGATTGGTTCAGCCACGTTACTCTATTGCCTGCGTCCAGGCGGGTAATAGTGATCCCCTATCCAGATCAGTCTTCTTCGTTTTAAGTACGTTCTCCGCGTATTTTGCGACCATTAGCCAATTTACATTTCCGCGTAACATTTGGTTGACAATACTCCCAACAGTTACGGGACCAATCTCCTTCTCCAATTTCTTTCTCTCATTTTTCCATTGTTCGCAATTAAAGAAAGTATGTTCCGCATCGTCAATAGCTCCGTCGCCATATTTACAGCTTGGATCCTCAGCTTTTCCCATTTGAGAAAGGTATTTTCTGTAATAGCCGTGTCCCGACAGCATTTGGGTTAAGTAGTAATTTGCCTCTCCCTCCTTTCTACTGAACTGCATTCATTAATCCTTGGAATTAGTTTTGCGGTCCATCTTCCCTTTGCCGAACTGTTACACTTCTCTTGGCACTTCCTTAGTGTTTCGATTCGTAACTCTCCTTGATCTACTTCGTTCCCCTGCTTTTGTTCAGCATATATTTTAACTGTTTCCTAAAATAAAAGGTCTATGGGGATTGTAGTGCTGATTATAAAAACAGCTTCCTGTGAAACTGTCCGATATGCTGATGATACTCTTAGCGCCTATGTTCTCTGTGAAGCCAATAGTATATTTCGTCTGGTTTTTTGTTCTAAGAATATCTTAGAATATATATCTTTTGAAAGACCAAAAATGTCTATGTTTTAATCTGAAAATGGGTACGATTAAGGCTTTCGCTTGATTTTTTAAGAGCTTTAAGAAAGTTTAAAAAAAACACACATAAAATTCAGCCAAATGCATGAAATCTTTATTTGAATCGATAGTTAGGTCCATGTAATTTAATGTCTGAAGATTATTTCATGCAAATGTTGACAGTGACTGCGCCTCAAATGGTCCATTCGCCTAGTCCAATTTTGGCATACTCTTTCACACATTTCGGCCGGTATCTCATGAATAAATGCTTTAATGTTGTCTTCCAATGCGTCAATTGAAGCGGGCATGTGTGTATAGATATGAACTTTAACATAACCCCACAAAAAATAGTCTTAAGGCGTTAAATCGCACGATCTAGGCGGCCAACTGACCGGTCCCGAACATGAATTAAAATGTTCACCGAACTCGCCTCTCAATAAGTCCATTGTTAAGCGTGCTGTGTGGCATGTGGCACCGTCTTGTTGAAACCACATTTCATGCAAGTCAAGCTCTTGCATTTTGGGCAAAAAAAAATTGGATATAATCTCACGGTAGCGCTCACCATTCACAGTTACGTTACGATTCGCATCATTTTTGAAGAATTGCGGTCCAATGTTGCCACCAGCCCATAAACCGCAACAAGCTGTGACTTTTTCTGGATGCATTGGTAGCTCTTGCAATGCTTCTGGCTGATCTTCACTTCAAAATCGACATTTCTGCTTATTAACGTACACTTTGAGCCAAAAATGAGCTTCGTCGCTGAACACAATTTTTCGATAAGAAGCGTGCGATGAACTTTCTTAACAGAGCACACATTTTGATAATAAAATTCAATAATTTGCAAGCGTTGTTCGTTTGTAAAACAATTAATGGTTAAATTATAGACCAAACTGAAGATGTTTGACAGTGAGACAAAACACGAAACGTGCGTCAGCTGCTTAAACCAGTTTTGCCAAAAAGATAAAAGCTAAAAAATCACCCTTTATTAATATAAATTAAAAAAAAAATAATAAAAACGCCAAAGATATATACACGAATTTTCTTCAGTGTGGGTTTCTGGCTTATAAAACCTTAAAACTTAAAAAAAATTCTTATTGCTCTTATTTGACCTTTATTTTATAAATTTTTTTCTTATTGTAATTGATTTTTCAAGCTCGAGGTCTTTATAAATATTTGTTGATTTATTTATTATTCAATATTTCGCTACTCCTTTGTGTAGCATCTTCAGGAAAGAAATTTCTTTGAACAATAAATAAATCAACAAATATTTATAAAGACCTCGAGCTTGAAAAATCAATTAAAAAATTTTAAAAAAGTAATGTGAAAGACCCACTTTAGCCAAAGGGGCTTCAACAAAAAAATAATACAATTTTAGTGTTTAGTGAATATTTTACAGTTATTCACTAAATAATAAGTTTTGTGAACGGAAAATTCGCCACAACTGAATTAGATGCCCTTGGTCGAGGTGGAAAGGTCAAACCTTGCGCAAGCCCCAGAATATGTTATCAATCTGTTCCTTGACTAGAGCCCTCAAGGAAATCAAAGAAGATGTTCCCCATCACAAACATGGCGACGCCAAATTGAGAGCGAGTTGGAAGCCTTAGATACTAGCTGGGCTGAACTAAAACACACCGCAATAAATAAATCGAAACTGAATGCTTGGGTTGAGTGTCTAAGCTCCTTATAGGAGCAAGAGGAACCTATACATACTCGTAAGGAGTTATTTTTGTTTTACTTTAAAACTTCCTTATTTGTTATATCTTCTTTCAAACATGTATAAATAAAATACATGTAAGTTGCTTAGTTTCTATATTCATTTTTGTTCTTTTTGTTTGAAAAAAAAAATATTTGAATTTTCCAACTTTAACTTATAAAGTCTTTTTATTACTTTTCTTTCTCGCCATCATCATCATCATCAGTAACAAAAGAAGTAGCCGTAGCTGCAACAAGTTACAAGTGTCATTTCTATTTTATTTTCAAACGAATTGCGAATACCCTTCTGTTATTTTAATTGATTTTTCTATTATCTATATATTTTTGTTGTTGCTGTTGTTGTTGATTATTAAAACAATTTTTTTAGTTGTCATGCAAACATTGTAACATGAAGGAATTTTACCATGTAGTTGAATTTTAATAATTGTTGAGATTAATTTATTTTTTATTTTTCAATTCGTTATGTCCTTAAGCGTCGTTGCAATGTGTTACATATGCAATGGAATCAATAAAACATTTGTTACTGAAAAAACATTTGTTACAGTTACAAAAATATTGTACGAGTAACGTAAATTATTGTCCCTTTTCTTTAGTTTCTTGTGATGTCTCTAAGAAAACATTTAACATGCATAAACTCTTTTAGGAATGTGTACGAAGAGTTCGAAAAGGTTTTTAAAATTGAAAAAACAAAATATTAAATAAAAAAGGATTTTTTTAAAAATATTAAAAAAAATATTTTAATGATTAGAAATTTAATAATAAAATGAACTAGAGCCAAACTAAAAATTAATAAAAAGTCTTTGTTAAAAAGTTCAACAATAAAATAAGAAAATTAACATATAAATACACATGGCACGGTGTAATGATCATATAGACCGGTCAGTACCAACTTTCCGTTGAATAACTGACTTAACAAAAAAACATGTATGATTGAAAATGTTGTGAGGATCACAACCAACAAAAAGCTTTCATTACCATCAGACTGATGGTTTAAAGCAAGAATAACAAATGTGATAATTGAAAAGAATAACAAAAAGGGGAAAAGCTTAAGTTTGGTAAATTTCGTTCTCACTCACTACAGCAAAAAGATATGAATATGTATGTGAAGTTTAATTCACAAAATCAAATTTCGTATAAACTTGTGAGTTAAATAGATGATATTTATATCCAACACTAAGACATTCCGATCAAAGAGTGCTGATGATGAAACCGTAGCTGGTTTCGAAAATGCATTCCACTCGGCTGGTGTCGGGATTAAAACTTACTTTTCCAATATATTCTTTCATTATCACAAATAAAAATTGATTTCTTCATTTAATAATAAAATGAACTTGAGCCAAACTAAAAATTAATAAAAATATTTAAAAAATATTTTAAAAATATTTAAAAAATATTAAAAAATGTTTAAAAAAAAATTTTCAAAACATTTGATTTTATACTACATTTACACCTGAGCGAAATCTAGTAGATTTGATTAAAAATCTTTATTAAAATCTATACCGTTTATACCACTGTTTTTTGCCATTTTGCAAGATTTCGTTTTCAAAACAACATATTTATTTACAAGGTGGTCTGAGAGGCTCTCTATGCTCTACTTCTCCAAAATTCAAACTCCATATACAAGAAATGTAAACAATTATGATTGAATTTTTCTTTATGCAGCGTAGTATATTTTAATACATTTTAATAAAAACCACAGTTGCATCACGAAGTAGTACTAGATTTTAAGTAGATTTTGCCAAAATCTAGTGGTGAAGTAGATTTCGTTTCGTATGGGAAATCTGGTAGAAATGGACAAGATTTCGCTCAAAATCCCTTAAGTACTAGATTTTGTGTATGTGTAAATGTAGTATTATTTGTGTCGGTGTAAATGTAGGATTAGACAAAAAATAATTTAAAAAAAAAAAATTAAAACAGGGGCCGAATTACGGCATTCGAACGTGATCGAAATTTGAAAATTCTTATTAGAATCTCTATACCTAAAGCACAGCAAACTCGATCGTTCGAGTAAAATTTCGTTCGATATCGAATGCCGTAATTCGGCCCCAGAACGTAAACTTTTTTTTTAATAAAATCTTAATTAAAAATATTTGAACTAAAAATATAGCTTTTCTGCGCAATAATATATTTTTTAAAAAATAACTTTTCTATTCGAAATATCAAGTTTTATTTAAAAAATTTAAAAATAATTATTTTATAATTAAAAAAACTCAGCTTAGGTTAATTGCATTCAATAACTATTTATTTATGTTTTCTTTTTTTAACTGCCCTTACCAACCTCGCATCTAATGTAACATAGAGTGTCAGAGCATAGTAAGCAAAAATATTGTTGCACTTAAACTAGTTTTACCGTTGGGTTCAGAAAAGACTTTAACTTTATTTGCATTTTATATTTGACAACACACATACACCTCCCTCAATCCCCCTACAAACTGCACAAAAACTGTAGCATATACTTACATATTTATACTGCATGACTCAGAAATAGACAACGACCATTCATTCAACTACGACTGCATCGAATTTATTATGCTCTGCTCCATTTGGCAGAGTGTGTGGTTTTAACAAAATGAAAATATTTGTATTTCTTCTTATCGAAAATTATTTTCATCGACCAAACCAAACCAAACATTTTTTGGACATATAAACTGTGCGTGTTCGAGGAGGGGTGATATGGCGTGTATGTGTGGAAAATAACAAGAGCAGGAAGAATTCTTCGTACTGACCAAACTGTTGCAAATATTTTGATTTGCAGCAACTTGAAATTATTTTTATTTTTAAAATCGGTAAAGACAGACAACTGCTAATACAGATCTTCATAAACCTTAAATTTTAAGACAAATTGTCAAGTATTTATTTTATATACACACTGCAGTGCTTATAGAAAATATTTTAGGTTTATTGACAAACTAGCTAATACCCGGTGTGCTTCGCCACCCCCATCGTAATGAAATAAAAATTTTATAGTTCAAAAATATATTTTTTTTGCAAGTGCCACGCCTACTATTACTAAATCAACCATTTCTTATTAAAATTATCATATAGACGTCAAAGTGTCTCTTGCGAAATTTGGGTACTCTAACTATTATCGCTTCCCCGATATACGAATTTTTGTATTTAATTCATATGACAGGTGCCACGCCCACTATTACTAAAGCATCCATTTCCTATCAAAATAGTCATATAGATGTCAAAGCTTTTTGTGCAAAATTTGGGTACTCTAACTGTTATCGCTTCCCGAATATACGAATTTTTGTATTGAATTTCTATGAGAGCTGCCACGCCCACTATTTCTAATGTACCCATTTTTTCCAGAAATGTGTATTTGGGTGTCAAAGTTGCTCTTGCAAAATTTTAGTACTCTAATCAATATCGTTTTCCAAATATACGAAATTTAGTATTTAATTCATGTGGCCACGTCTACTATTGAAAGTCCGCCCATTTTTTACCCAAATGTTCGTGTGAATGTCAAAGTTTACCGTACCTAATTTCAAGCTGCATTAACTTTCGTGATATATAATATTTAATACTTATTCTTTAATAGGGCGTGGCACCCTGCCCACTTACAATTTCAAACCAAAGTATAGCCAGACATACAGAAAGATTCTGTGAAAATTTCAAGGAAATCGGTCCAGCCGTTTAGCTGTCTATAAAGCACAAACAAACATACAAACACACATTGATTTTTATATATATAGATATCTGTACAACATGTGTCAAATGAGCCTTCAATAAACCTTAAAATTTTTCTATTCAAACTGCAGACAGTGGTTGGTTGTTAGCAAGAATTTATTTGCAATATTTTGAAATTACCATGTACACTTAACCCTTTGGGAATCGCTATTTTATACATACATATACATATAACCGTTTTATTACTATTTGAAAACTTTTTTTCGGCTGTACTTTATCTTTGATGTAGTTGGTTTTGAGAATTAAAGTAAAAAAAAAAAATAACAATTAACCACACAAAAAACTAAACTTTTGTTTATCGCTTTTTTAATACTATTGTTGTTGTTGCTACTTTATTTGGTATTTATTATAAAGTTTTTTTTCTGGGTTCTACTGCGAAACATCATCATTTTGAGTTTTCAACACATACAAACAAAAAAAAATGTTAAAGTTTTTTTTTATTGATGTTTATAGTTGTAGTTGTTTTTCAGTACTCATTTATTGTGTTGTTGTAAGTTTCAGCTTCCGTAACTAAATCCGTTATAAAGTTTTCTCTTGTTTTTTGTCGGAAGCAAAAAAAAATTATTTTATTTTTTTAATATTGTACATAACTGTAAGAAGACAGCAATGCTAAATCATTTCTATGGTTGTTTAATTTAACTTCTATTAAAAAAGAAAAACAGTAACAATAAAGAAATTAAGTGAAAAGTGCAACACTTATTATTGTCTCAATGCTGTTCGCTGGTTTCTTCTAAGACATATTGTATGTGTGTGTGTGTGTGAGTACTTTTTCTTGGCACAAAACAAAGAGATTCAAATAGTTAAGATTTGTTTACCACGTTAAAGTTTATTTGGCCCTTAGGCATTTAACTTTCATATACATATTTCGTCTCAATTACAAAAGTTGTAACGACTGTGCAATCTATCGAGGTGATTGCATTTCAGAGAGAACCTTTAAAAAAAATTTTTTTTTCACAAACTTTGATAAGTGCAAATTGTAAGAGAAGAGAGAACATTTATAAAATTTTGACATTTTGAAAGGAATAGCTGAGGTTCGACTGATTAAGTAAATCAACCTAAATCAATGTCACCTGGTGGCAACTCTTTGATGGGTGTTATGTATAAAAAAAGTTTTGAAAATATTGTAATAAATTTTAAAAATTTTCTAACTTTAAATAAATAAAACTAATATGAAAAATCTTGTTAAGATTCATGTTGGTTGAGACATGCTTCAACCGGTTATGTTTATGATGTCCCTGCCGAAATCGTTTTAAAATCCATAAGTTTGTATTTAGTAAGTGTCTGGGCGAGTCAAGGTGTAAATATGTCTCAATTAGACCTGTATATTTTATCTGTTATAAGGCTAACACGGCATATTACGGTAATTGCAAAGAACAGATTTGTTCTTACAAGCATTAAAATAAACTCGTCAAAAATAATTTAAATGTATTAGTAATGAGAAAATGGCTTTGTCTCCAAGATGGTTGAATACTGAATTTCACCCGCAATAACAATATAGTGACACATTTTCACATAAATACGAAAATAATATTCTACTAGGAACCTTCGAAAAATACCATTGAAGGATAAAACCTGCAACGATAAAACTGTTTTATCAAAACGTGTGTTTTGTTCAGGTAACATCGTGCGTGCGATGATGCTCATTTCTGGATGTGCGAGTATGTCCACATACAAAATGGTATTACTCAGGCCAATACCATGAGATCCAAAAGCGTCTAAGGCATGCTGAAAAAGTCACTGTTTCTTGATAATTCTAAGCTGACGTTGTTATCGGTCCATACTACTTAGGGGATAACGTTAGCCAGGCCATCACTATCAACTCACTATCGATACCAACGGTATGTGGTTTTAATGGGACGGCTCTTTATGCTACACAAATGATTTGAGGCCAAGAAAATAACACCATTTATTTCTTCTCAGATATCCTCCAGAGTTATTTTACCTTACATGGAGCGCACTGCATGCCAACTGGGCATAAGTGTATACCTGTCATGGGTTTGGGCTTTTAGTGCCCCTCCTTTTCAACCTCGTCTAACCTAACCTAACTTTACCTTACAATGCTCCATATTCAACAACAAGTGCAAAGCGTTTTCTATTCTAATGAAAATTGAAAAGTTGTTATGCTCATTTCACATGGATGTGATAAGAACAGGAAACTAAGATCATGCGATTTAACGCCATTAGACCTTATTTTCTGGGGTCAGTGTAAATAAGCCACAAACTACAGATGCCCTCAAAGGCAACACAATCCATGCCAGCGATCAAATTCAACCGGATTTATGCGCCAAAGGCGTGGATAGTTGAAAATTTAAGATGAGCGCCACCCAGTGAAGTGAGAAATGCTCCAAACATAAATATATATAAAATAAACGTGTTCCAATTAATGTTACGATATCCTAGAGCTAAACCTTGCCTAAAAAACTAATCTATGCTTTTACTCGAAGTAGCACCAATAGTTTTTGGCAACACCTTATGCAATCGTTAAAACGTGAACACTTGTCTCTTAACTACAAACTCTTGTTTAAGTAGGAGATGGGTCCATTACTGCACTGTAAACGGCCATATTGCCACTGGTCGTTTTTCAGCTTCCAATGGCCAAGTACTTCAGTATTAAATGCAAAAAAAAAAAAATAAACAAAATTTATTTAGTCGAGTTATTGAAGCGATAATTTAAGAAACAACATAATACATTTCTCCTCCTCTTCGCTTTTCTTCTCCCAACATAAATGTGTATGTGCCAGATTAATTGAATGACTGGCTGCTTGCCGTTGATGTTTGTTACACTGTAAAAGTGTAAAAGAATTAAATGCATTAATAGTTCCAAACAATGGGGCAAAACAATCAACAACTTGATGAAGTTGAAGTTGATGGAGTTGGTGGTGATAGTAAAGTTGTTCTTGTTGTTATTTTTGCTGTAGTCTTATTGGAATTGCATGCTTTTCAAAGTTCCTAAAGTAAAAATTGTTTATAAATGATGACACAAGGCATGTTACGGTATTCTACTGTTTTGATGATGTCTAAAGGGAGATGAATTAGCTGCTACTAAGTTGGTTGGTTGGATTGTTTGAACTATATCGCATCTCCTGTTTTATTAGTACTACTCGTTGCTGTTATTTTTTCCTTTTCCTTTTCCTTTAACTCAAAAGCTTAAGGTTTTGCTAATGCTAATATGTGTATTTCTCATACGCTCTGATCCCGTAAGTTAAAAGTAAAAAATATGTTTGAGATGCAACGTTGCTATTGAAAAAAAATTTGATTAATTATAGAATTATTATTGAAGGTGAATGAAGAAAATTACGCTTATGAAATGCTTTTGTATGTTGAGCAATACTTGAGACATTTTTGTAAGATTTGCACAATTGGATTTTAGATATATTTTTTATTATTGATTTAATTAAGAGAAACTGTATTTTTAATTTACTTTCATTCTTTACTTAAAAAAAAGTACGAAGTAAGACGCCCAAAAAACAGAATCACAGAGGATTTAACTGAGGGTGAGGAAATAAATATTCAATAAACTAAAGTTTGACTTGAAAAATAGTGGCATTATATTGCCCATACTTACGATACGTATACACTCAGTTTCGTTTCGCCATTTTTTTCCACTGAAGAAATGTTCCCTAATTGAATTATAAGCATAATTCATCAAAAATTTGATAAAAACAAGAGCCTAGCCCCTTGTCAATGTAATTTTTTGGGTCTGAGCTATTCCAAATTCTTTTTAGTAGCCACGTTGAAGTTTTTGTGGCTTCTATGCCCAAATGTAGGGCTCTAAAAGAGTTTGTAATAAAATACTTCGTCCTTTTTTCCGCATGCTCTTCTTTTTATTTTATCTGCTAATTTAATGCTTTCCAGATAAGTTTAGTTATCGTAAGAAAGTTCGTAACTTTACCCACAGCAGAATTTGTCACATCCTGACTGGTTCATTAAACGCCTAAAAAACTACACCAAAAAGTGTTATCAAACACTTATTTTTGTAGTGCCTTGTTTGCGTGTTATTTTTAAGGCATTATATTATTAAAATTGTTTTCGATCAAGAACAAGAAACACATTAACTCTCCTCAGATATCTGGCCTTAGTTCAAGAATTGTGTGTTTATTACTTTGAACTAAATATTTTGCTATCCGCCCAATGTAATTTTAACTGTATACCCAGCTAGAGATTATTTTACGGAAATATTCTTCGCCGTTCGAAGAAGTTTTATTTTAATTTCAGTTTAATTTTAAGCAACTTGCAAAACATAATTCCATCAAATGTGAATGTATGTTCGCTCAATATAAATTTTTTTATAGATTTATAGGAATTCTTTCTAGTCGCAACGGTAGGATGCAATATTTAAAGGCTATGAGTTTTAGATGTTTTACAATCTAAACTTTTGAAGAAATTTCAACATCCATTGATATAACACGAAAGGTAGAAAAATACAAATCTCTTGCACGAACTAGATTATTTATTTCTCTTTAAGCACAACTTATTCTTGCTAAAACAATTAGTTTTATTAAAATTTTCAAAGTCAACATTGCAAATCGTTGCGTATTTAGATGCCAGTATGTTCATTGATCCATTTCAAATAGCTAGTCGTACGGGTAAAAGCAGCTGGGTAACCCTTTTCACAGCCCGCAATAGAACCAAAAGAAGTCAAGCCAACTTGAATAATGCTACCTTCCAAAACCAATGGACCACCAGAATCTCCTTGGCATGTTGAAGTACGATTGATAGAAGCGACACAAATGTTGGAAGGGGTAACAACGGCACCGTAGACATCTTTACAATTCTGGTTGGGTATGACTTCCATGTGAGCCGATTGCAAGATATTGTTGACATCGCTATCATCAGAAGTGCGGCCCCAACCGGAAGCTATAACTTTGTCGCCGGTGTAGGTGGAGTAAGAGCTGGCCATGGAGGGCAATTTAACGGCCTTAATCCGGGAACTAAAAGTGATGGAGGGTGTTTTTATCAAAGAAATGTCATTCTTTACAGTCCTGCTATTCCATTCAGAGTGAATGATGATGTCGCTGCTACTTACAGTGTATTTCACTAAGGGCTTAGTTCGTTCGGTACCACCCAAGTAGACGATTACGGATTTAGCGTTTTCGGTACAATGAGCAGCGGTTAAAACCCATTTTTCGCCGATTACTGAACCACCACACCAGGAAGAGATCAAAAAGTTTTTTTTCAAAGACAAGCCCACCTGATAGGGAAATTCATCGATAGTAGCATTTTGACCATTCGTGATGCGACCTTCGCTCTTAACAACCGGTGCTACAATATTACGTTGATTGATTTTAGTATCACGCAAACTAAACCCAGCAGCAGTGGCCAAACCCAAAGCGAAAATAACTAAGAATTTCATTTCAACAAAAGAACTGATAGCTTTTCTCCACCACCAGCCTGTTATATAGCATAATACTGGCAGATCGGACTGAATGATAAAATTATCATTTCAAGAGCATAATACCGTTTGAGTGTGCTACTTTATTTTTTGCAACAAAACTAAATTGAAAATTTTCATTTATCTTATCCTCTGTTTGCACTTGAGCAATGTGATTGATACGCCACTACTGGAAGATTATTGTACAAGATTAGAAATTCATTAAAGTCATATCAGTGCCAATTCTTTGCAACAAACACAATGCGAATATAAAAAATATTACAAAGTGAACGTTTCTATTTTTTTTTTTTTGGTTTTTTGCAATAAGTTAAACAATTATCAGTTATTATAGAGAGTCTATTTGCTGAGTGGCATACAATTGTTAAAGCAATGTTTAATAGTCAATGCGGTTACTGGCGTATTCATAGAATACATTTGGGGCTTTCTTTAAGGCTTTTTTGGCAGATGTTGTACAAAAGTGCTGTACAAACATGCTAATCGTTAGCCCCCGGCTATGCCAAATCTTATATACATATGTACCCTTTACACAGTTAATACCATGATGTACATACATATCCATAGTCACAGGTGGAAAGGTTCTAACTCAAATAATTGCAACTTTACAGGAGATGATAAAAACAGAAACAGAAACTTTTTGCGAAATTGCTTGTAAAACTTTAATATCTAAAATTCTTGTGTCGAGTTGCAATGAAATCACTGAAAAAATACGACCACTGATGTGTACATACGAAATGACAAAATTACACGACCGAATCAGCCCATCATTGTTTAGTCCAGATTTTAGATTTAATGTGATGCACCTTTATGCGTTTATTATTTCTTTATCTTTGGTTTTGATTTTTACATAATTAGCTCTGTTGCAATTAGTTAAGGCCTTTCATTTAGTTCTCATATTGATGGAGTTGAGAAAATAAACAAGTTTCATTTTAAATACTTTCGGTCCAATTCATAAAAATTGCAACAACTTCGTAAAAGGTTTACAATTAAAATTTCCGTAGAAAATCAGTTTTACAAACCCTTTATAAATCTGTGGTCGCAAGGAAAAACAAGGTAACTCCATTTTTCCAAAAAGTTGAAAAAACACCAAAAATCTGATGAATTTTGGATTTTCCATCACTCTGTCAGATCAAAATTTTGAAAAAGTATCACATTTAAGAGTAATCTACAAAATAAAAATCGCTTAAATACCAGTTTTTAGGAAAAAAAATGTAACTCCATGTGTTTTAAGTGAAAATCAGTTAACTCCATAATATCTTAAAGAAAAACACTGGGAGATTGATCGTTAATGTAAACAATAATTGAAACTAGAATTGTATCATTAACATACAACAAAATTAACTGAATTCCTTTATTTTTAACAGCAAACTAAAAACTAAAAAATTGAGAATTTTCGATTTTCAAATCAATACGAAATTCATTGATTCTTTTTTTGATAACAATGTAAAATTACAAGTTTAGTCTCTTTTGCCGCAACCTTGACGATCTTCTCCATAAGACGATGCATAAGACGATGAAAAGTTGCCTTAACTCCATAAAATATAAGAATAAGTTCAAACATTGAAATTTTTAGGAAAAACCAGTTAACTCCATTTTTAGGTAAAAATCAGGTAACTGACCTTGATTTTCGCTTCTGACGGGTAAAAAGTGTTTTACTGCAACCCAAAATGTTCAACAGGATGTAAAATTATGTTTTTTTTTAATGCGCAGACACTAGAAAAAAAAACTAGTAAAATATGTCGAAAACTTTAAATGCGTCTTTCTCGTGTTTTAAAAAAATGGAGTTACCTTGTTTTTCCTTGCGACCACAGCAATATTTAATAATATTTTATAGAATAGGTGTCTCTACTAAGTCGTAAATAGAATTTATTCGCAATTATATTTTTGAAAAATTATAAAAATTAATTTTTTTTGCCAGCTGGCTTAAAGGAAATTTTTTATTTCATATCATTTTCTGGTACTTTCAAAAAACGTTTATTAAATTGTAATGAAATGTATCAGAATAACCAGCTTATGTTGCAAAACGAGAACATCAAAATTGTACCAAAAAGGTCATAAAATTGTACTTTTTCGACCCCAATTGTACCAAAAAATTTTATTTTAAAATTTTTTTTTTAATTTAAATAAAAGCCAGAAAAAAACACAAACATAACATAAAATTGTACATAAAAATTCATTTTTGTAATATTAAAATTAACATTTGTACTTAAAAATTCATTTATACTTTAAAAGTATATCTTTAAAAAAAGAAACTGCACTAAGATATATGTATACATATATATGTACATATTTAAACATAAAATAAATTGCATAAAAAGTCTAAAAGTTGTTTGAAAATAAACAGGTGAATGCAAACAATAAATCACAAAGAAATGATAGCAAAAATGAGTCGCCATCGTAAATCAATCAAGACGATAAACAAGGGAAATTCTATAAAAAACATAAACTGAGAAAGTTAGTAAATTGTACTAAATGGGTAATTGGTGTACCATTGTACTTTTGAGGTTAAAATTGTACCACATTTAGTACAATTGTACCAACTTTTGCAACCCTGAGTCATGCCCATAAAAAAAATATGAGCCCGATAGAAATAAACTGAATGAAAATTTTGATTAAGCGCCTTTGAAAACTCTATAGTGATTTTTGTTTAGAGTCGACAAATGTTTTTTTTTTTTTTTTTTTTTTTTGCAGAGCAGCACAATTTATCGGGGACTATTTTATCACAAATTTGAATTGCTTAACAAGGCATAAAGTATTTAACAACAGAATTTCTAATGCTAATAATATTTATAATAATATTTGCTGCTATATTAAACTGATTAATATCAATTTGAATACCTTTAATAGCGGGTAATGATAAGGCAACATTCAAATTCAAAACAAAATTTTTTTTGAAGTAAACTGAAGCATAACTTTGGGCGAATGTTTTGCTTAAGGCCGTCACTGCGTTTTAAATTAATTTTTATATCCCTCTCCACTGGTGATGTTCATTTGCAACCCCATATTATATATGTGCATATATTTTAAACCTAATGAAAATGAAAGACGATTGAGCGATCTCCGTCTGTTCATCTGTACGTGTGCTTTTTGAAATCGCTCAACCAAATACCCAATTAAAATTCGCCAAATAAATTACAAATCAGCGAAATCCGTTCGTAATCTACCAAAACATTAGCAGAGATTACGACAAAAAAATAATCCAATCTTATGGAAATCGTTCAAAAATACACCGTTTAAAATACATACAGACGGTAAACTTTTCACGCAGGTCGAAATATCTTGAAGAGAGAAAAAACTTTCCAAGCTCTGTGTATTTTGCTAAAGATATGAAAGAGTCGTCATGGCTGAATTATGCGGGCCATTTTGAAAATACCTGTATGGAGTTGTGACATATCGGGTAAAAGTTCTTGATAAGTATTTAGATAACACAACTAAAGCGGGTATAAAAAGTTCTTTCTCCGGAGCGGGGATACGGTTGGACAAATCATATATATTCACAGATGGCTGGTTTTCAATAAAGTAAACCAGAAACAAAAAACAGTAAACAACGATATACACTGTGTAACCAACATCAGTGCAACTAGAAAATTTTAAAATATTTTGATATTTTGATTTTTTGATTTTGAAACCTAAATTGCAACAAGAAGTTTAACCGTGAACATGGCTACACACTATGCAGCGCACAGTTACTACAAATTGTCTGGTAGCATAAGCATGTTGCATGGTATGCACCTACGAAAAGAAAAAGTTGATTGATGGATTTGCCTTTTCTTACATGTTAAATACAAATTATTTAAAAATACTTTATTCACTGACTTTAGGCAATAATTGTACAGAATTATGAAAAAAAAATTTAAATGGCTGCGGTAGGTTAATAGGTAGAACCAATTTTTTTTATAATCCATTGCAAGTATTTATGAACATCGGTGCAAACAGCCGGTAAACGACTTTCGCATTTCTTAGCACCGTAAGAAATTATACCATATAGAACATCACCAGCTGGTGAAGCTAATGGACTACCGGAATCACCATGGCAGGGAGAAGAACCAGCACTTGTAGATATGCAAATTACATTTTCAGGTATGTCAAATGGTAACTTTGATTGTGAATTTACACAATCGGGATTGCTTAAAGTTTTCACGAGGGCGACTGATAAAGTGCTGGAAGGTCTGTTGCTTGCATCTGAAGTCTTACCCCAACCGGCAACATATGCTTCAGTGCCGCTAGTTATTGATCTGCTAGGCAATTTAATGGCTTTAACATTATCAGATAACTCAATTTTCGGGCAATTGATCAAGGCAATATCGGCGTAAAAAGTTTCGGGATTCCAATCATCGTGAATGATGATGTTGTCAGGTAGAAAGTTGCATGCAGTTTTACCACCGTTATAAAAGGTGGTACCGGTAGTCACAGTACCAGAGATACTACCATCAACACAGTGGGCAGCTGTCAAAATATAATTTATGTTTAATATACTACCACCACAAACTTCTAGCATGTTATTTGTTTTAACGATTTTTAAAAGCGCCATGTATGGTAATTCTCGGATATTAGCTTCTTGACCACCAATAATACGTCCTTCGGGCTCTACAACAGGAACTTTTAAGATACGTGCCTCGAAAGTTGGGGCGGTAGCTGCCAGCGTTAAAACGAAAAAAACTAATAACTTCATTTAGTTTTTGCAAGTGATTGAATCAACTGATACTTTTTCGTAAAATCAAGCAACCTTATATAGCGAAATCAATTATAAACTTAATCATTATTTAACATTGATTCTAACTAAATTATAACTATAGTTATAAAACTTATCTAAGAAATAAAAAAATAATAACAATGACAATTTTATGTGCATCAATACATTTGTTATCGCTTTCTTAAATGATTATAGATTTACGATTTGCCACACACCTATAAGTGTCTTTATGTGTACATTAATAAAAGTGAACTTGATATGCATATTTAAAAGGTTTGTTTATTAAATGTTTTGTACGGAGACAAAAAAATGGTCTTGAAACCTATTATTTGGTTCTTCTAGTGACTGTGACATGGGTTGCCTAGCTGTCTTGTTGACCATAATCCTGCTAGAGCTATACTACCATTTAGCGCTAAATTAATAACACTAGGGGATAGCTCGGCGTTCATATTATACAGATAATGAAAAAACTAAGGTATTAACATTGTACGTTAAAAACAGCAACAACCAACAATATGAGAAAAAGTGTTGCCAGCAAGTTTCGCATTTTAAAATTACTAGGTATTCCAAAAAAATTTTAATTTTAGTTAAAAATCTTAATATTTTTTTTAGTTTTTAATATGTATTTAATGAGAGTAAATAAAGTAATTTATTTTAATTCTAATTCTTTAAAATAAAATATCAACATTTGTAGCTATAAGTATTCAAAATATAAAATCAAATATCTGCTAGAAATGGGTTTTCAACAAACAAACTTTGTAAACAAATTTAGGTCATTAGTACAAACGAATATTTGTTTATCAGCTCGTCTTGATTCGTCATACTTAATTGAAACTTCAGCTGTCAAAGTCCATACATAAAAAACAATTATCTCTCTTCTCTCATTATTATTTCAAATGTCAAACTTCATATGTACAAAATATAAACAACAAAATTCTCTTCTAACTGCGCTAACCTTATGAATAAGTATGACTTAGTTAGTACTGAAAAATACAAAAGTTACGTTGTTGCTCCGTTGAAAAAAGTCGAACTGGTCAATCTTATTTCCGAACAATTAGCAGTCATGTAAAAAGTGTTTAAAAATAGCCAATATTACATCTATAACTCAAAAATGGACATAAGTGGTTGCTTATGAAAATCACAGCCCTGCACTGGGCTCATATATAAGCAAGTATGTGTTTAATACAATAAACATAGCGTTATGCAACCGGGTCTGAGTCGTTAAAACCTTTTACAAAAAGTATAAAAACAGTGTTGAGAATTTAGCTATTTTGTTGTTGTCAAATCTAGCGATTTCACAACCAAGTTAACAAGGAAAAATACATTTTAACTACTTATTAGCGCATAATCTAGAGATTCTTGCTAAACAATCCTCTGCACCTGTAAAGCTCACATTTTTGTGAGTGCAACTAAAAGTCGTTACATATAAAATTAGAATGTTTTTTTTCCCCTTTAAAGTTTAGCGTTTTCTATGGCACCAATTTTGCTATTGTAGCTCTATGTAGCTGCTATGAAATGAAGGCCACAGCAAAAATTTCATTTCAAAAAGGTAATGAGATGTTAAGGACACAATGAAAGCGGTCAATTTAAACTGTCAGGGGAGTACAGATATAGGCTTGTAATAATATCAGAAAAGCATATGGAATTTAAGAATAATAGGATTCTAGCCAATTGTAAAAGCAACACCAATACTGCAACATTGACAGATAAGCATTTAGAAACAGTTCTACGTATGTAGAATAGGCAGCTGTTGTGACTTGCTGACTAGGGACCATCTTAGTCGTCCTATTGTTATACTTGAAGACAACAGAAAAATAAAATAGAAAAGAAGAGCAAGAAAAGCAGATCAGTCCAAAGTCTCTGGTGGGAATTGAACCCGCAACCACCAGAATAGCAGACTCGCAAACTACTGAATAGTCTATCGGGGCACCCCAAAGAAAAATGTTCAGCGACATTTTTTCCAGTGTATTTAAACTACTCTAGGTTAGGTTAGGTAGAACAGGCAGCTGTTGTGCAGCTCACTTCGGTCCATTATATTGATCCCTTTGTGATGCCTGAATAGAAAAGTAAGAATAGAATAGAAAGGAAGCAGACAAGTCCAGAGTCTCCGGCGGGAATCGAACCCGCAACCCCCAAACTAGCAGAACAACACACTGCTGACTAGTCCATCGGGGCACACACTACTCTAACTAGTAAACGATTTTTTTTAACTAATTCTCTTTGTAAAGATGTCTGCTGTTAATAATAACAAACCACTTTGTAATTTGTCAGAGAGTTGAAAGTTTTTGTGGTAAAAATATAAGAAACTAAATAGAGGCAGTTGGAATTTTTGCTCATAATACTCATAAGAGATCAAATATGAATATTGTAGTAAATCATGTCATTGGTTACATGTAGAAAGGTCCTACTTAAAATAATTGTTACTTTACTGTAGATGGCAAAAACGTTATAGAAACTGTATTATCACAATGTAAATTTCTTTTGTGAAATTAATTTTAAAACTGTTATTTTTAATACTTTGTATGGAGGTGTATTTGTATTGAAATCACTGAAAACTCAATTTCGTAAAAAGTATGAGTTGGGACCTTTCTGCTTCTGATCATCAATATATACCATTTGACCAAAACTTGAATGATATAAAGATTAAAGGACACAAACATAATTATTTTCGTATTGTTAGATATAAATGCAAACGAACATATTACATATATCGCTTTATAACTACAATTCTTTTTATACCTGCCACCAAAAAAATGGCACAGCCGAATATAGTGCTCTTACTTGTTTATATCCATCTAAATTAACATTAACTGAAAAGTAATCAGAAATAAATGTTTTAATTTTTGCACTCGTCACACATGTTACCACTTTGTTATCTAACAATCTATATATATAAAAGTGAAACTCTGTGTGTGTGTGTGTTAGCTATAGACTCCGAAACTGTAAAACCGATCGGACTCAAACTTTGGCAAGTTGTTGTACACATACCAGGGAGTGTTTATGGGTGAAAAAAGTGGTCGGGGCCACGCCCATAAAAATAAGTTATCAGTTTTAGCTACTTGCACTTGTGCCGATTTTTCTGAAACCTTGCACACATATCGAGCTGTGATGAATAAATAATTTTGTGATAAGAAAAGTGGGCGGGGCCACGCCCCTAAACAAATTTTAATTTTGAGGTACTTGCACTGGACCGATTTTTCTGAAACTTTGCACACATACTAAGCTGTCATAACCATATAATTTCGTTATTAGAAAAGTGGGAAGGGCCACGCCCATAAAAAAAAAGTTATAATTTTGAGGTACTTGCACTAGACCGATTTTTCTGAAAATTTGCACACATATCGAGCTGTCATGACTTAACAATTTCGTGATTAGAAAAGTGGGCAGTGCCACGCCCATAAAAAATAGGTTTCATTTTGAGGTACTTGCACTGGACCGATTATTCTGAAACTTTGCACACATATTGAGCTGTTATGACTTTACAATTTCGTGATTAGAAAAGTGGGCAAAGCCACGCCCATAAAAAAAATTATAATATTTAGGTTTTTGCACTTGATATACAATTAAAAGTCAGAATGCATTTCGATTCATTATGGGGCGTAGCAACGCGCGCCGGGTTTGGCAAGTAGTTAATAAAAACAATAATAATTTCTTAAGTTTTTTTTTATTTAAAATTTTTCAATAATACATTTTATCCAACTATGTCCTTGAAGTAATTTGCCTAAATTATTAGATCGCTATCATATGGCAAAGTGCATTAATTTTACTTAATTTATTAACATTTTTTATTGTTTTATTTCTTAGGTATAGTAAAAAAGTAAAGGTAAAGTTATGACCAAAGAAAAAATTTTGTTGGTTCTTTTTAGCTTATTTTTTTTTTATCTACACTATTGGAATAACATGAGTTCAATCAATAAAAATTAATTATAACAATTGCTTAGATATGACTACCCGGACGAGTTTATATGGGCAACAATTTATTTTATGTATTAATAGACAAGCTGATTTTTTGTTACTCAGTTTATGCTGACATTTTACAACCGATTTCAATTACAAAAATATACCATTTGGAATTTTCTTGCAGATGTGCACAAGCTTAATATGAATAAATTTGGTTTAGAACTAAGGAGTTATAGCTGCTACTAACACATGTGCGTGTTGAGTCAACATTGTCGCTAAAAATTGTTTAAAATAGTGTTTTGGTATTCTATTTAAATGTGTTGTTCAACTTTAGTTATTTAAAACGAAGAATTTGACATACAAAAATAATTTTGAAATCAAGCAAACGCAAAAAATTAATCAGAACTTATTTCAGACGGTAAAGAATGTTGCTTCTTATGTTGACAGAAACATTTTGTATGTTTTTTACGATACGTTTCGTACGTTATAAAACAAGTACATATGCCATAAAGTATTTCTAAATGTGGCTACAACAACATCCAAACCTACCACACAGTGGGCTGCGGTCAAAACCCATTATAGCTATAGTTTTAAATTTAATCTAATAAATAATAATAGTAATAAAATTTGTTTATGAATAAATTTTATATGCTTACACAAATACATATAAATTTTATCGCTTTCTAAAATGCTCACTAAGTTAATGTTGTTACGTTCTACCAAAAAAGTTTTGGGATCTTTCAAGCAATGTTGATTTCATTAGCTTACCGTTAAGGCATTAATTCATCAGGTGACCGCAGTTCGGAGAGAATTTTATTGTTTATAGTTTTTATGTATGAAGTTTGACATTTGAAATATATGAGAGGAGAAAACAAAAATTGTGTTTTATGTATGGAAGTTGACAGCTGAAGTTTAAAATAAGTGAAGAAAAAAAAAATCAGCTGATGAATCAAGACTAACTGATGAATAAATATGCTTTGGCTTACTGTATAGGAGGTATGGAAATGCTAAAATTGTTTCCATACGGAAATGATTTTGAAAGTTAAGAGGGTATAAATTGTGCGGAATTTATTTGGTTATTTATATTACTGGCTGTAAAGAGGGTAACCCAGCTGTCTTTTTTTCAAGCATATTGTCTTATATCAAGGACTATTCTGTCTTTCACTACATATACGAGGTCCCCCAATTTAATTACAGAGAATAGCAACAATGAATTCTGGAAAAATATTTAAATTTCTAGGGACTTTTTTGTTTTTAGAAGTAAAGCATTTCGTTAACATTCAATCTACAATCTACAGTTTTTGAATACGAAATAAGTCCCCATTTTTTGGTTTTAGTTTATTATCTTAACATAGAAAATTTAGAAATGTGTTCTTGGGAGGAGGGTGTTTCTTAATTTGTATTAGATAGAGAGAGCAAGAGAATAACATATAATTTAGGTAAAGCGCCCGTATAGTTCCTTTCACAGCGGTCATACATAAACCCTGTGTGCATTTTCAATGCACTGTCGCAGTTGTGAAGTGAACACGTTTCACTTAAATACACACAAAGTAACCCAGATAGTGTTGATCTAATGAACATCAAGACTCACTATTGTCCAACACACATTGTAAGTTGGCTGTAGCCAGATCAAATGAAATCTCGCTCACTTTTATTACACATAGAATACGAATTTAACATTTATTGAATGCAAAGTGTGGCAAACATCATTAAAGAGATATGATGTGGTAGGCAGTGTAAATTTAGTTATAAGTTTAGCTGCAAGCATCTACAACATACCATTTTTTATATAGCGTCTCCATCAGTCATCGTTTAATCGATTAAACGAACAATTTTATGTGCCATATGGACCAATCGATGTTTGGTTTTTATTCAAACTGTGCTGTTGAATTTGAATGACTTTGTTAATAAGCAGAACTGAAGGTTCTGTGGTTCTGAAAATCCAAAAGTTATTCATCAACACCAATTGTACCCCATTAGTTGTGCAGTATGCTGTGGCATTACATCTGGAAATATAAATGGGCCTTACTACCTTGAAAATGTAGATGGAAGTGCTGCTACCGTAAATGAATTTGTATATGATACAATAATTTTTTCTTCCTGTTCTTAAAAAAATGCCCTGAGATTTGCTTTCAGCATAATGGAGCCACTCCCAAAGACACAATGGCTTCTTAATGACAAGTTTGTGGAGAACGAAAAAAAATCTGAAATATGAAAAATAATTAGCGCGTTCGCTATATTTGCTGCAGCTGGAATTCTAGTGTTTCAGCTGCAAATTTTGAAATAGGTTGTGAAATACTGATGCTGAAAACAGGCGTCATTGTGGTGACATTATTTTCAATACTTAGTGTAAAAGAATTCCATTTTATAATAGAAAAAAAATTAAAAAGTTGTAGAAACGCAAAACTTATTTTCTTAACGTTAAAAATTAAAAGTAAACATAATAACATCGCATTGTAACAATTTGTTTGACCTTCGCCGGCGTAAGAAAGGAAAATAAATCTATAACATAGTTGGCCGCATACTGTTAATTCCAGCCGGCTGTAAATTGCATTTTTTTTGCACGAATATTTGCTGGGAAAAACTCGCCGTTCGTGCAATTGTACGCCTAGCATTTGTGATAGGTTGCTTTTGTTGTTTCTTTAAATCAAAAAAAAAAAAAAAAAAAAAAAACGTGACTTGTAGAATACTGATAATGATGCAAAAATTTTCAAAATAAAATATGGCGTTGAAAATAATAAAGCAAAATGGCGTATAATATTTAATATGAAATCCAGGCTTAACAACGAGGTAGTTGTTATACCAACGTACCAGATGGTGAAGGGTATTATCTGATTCCGCACGTCCGAATATAGCATTCTTACTTGTTAATCTCAATATTGTTTTGAAACTAAAAAAAACAAAAGTTTATTAGCTGGGCGTATTAAACATAGAATCTAATTGCCATAATAATTACCAATAAGGCATATACTTGCATGTAAATAATTGAGTTTGCCTTACCCCCATACCTAAACAAAAGCGTTGAGCGTTGGAATTTTACATGTGTTTTTTTTGTTACAATAACAAAATACATGCAAAATTGCAACGCTTGACGCTCAACGCTCTTGTTTAGGTATGGGCCTTATATAGAAGGTGAGCATTTAAGTCTTTCAGCCGCGGTTTTACATATATAACTTAAAAAATAAAACAGTTGTATTGTTAGTTTAATTAAGGCTTATTTATTATAAAAAACAAGAAAAAATAGAATTAGGTCTTCAGTATTTTGCGTAATAGGGTGGTTAGTAAAGTAACCACCGTGGCAGTTGGCATAAAAAAATTAACAAGAAAAGTTAAATATTTTTAGTAAAATAGTTTTAAAAAATTTGATCACGATCGAAATTGTACTCGTAAGATCCAGTTCGATGTGCTTTAGGTATAGAGATTCTAATAGGAATTTTCAAATTTCGATCACGTTCGAATATCATAAATTTCCCCCTGAAAAACAGGTTTTATTTTTGCAAATGCAAAGAGAAAGTTTACATGTTCTGCATAACCATATAGTACATGTTGGATTTTTTTTAGTGCTGCATCTTGCACATTTTCGTAAAAAGGATGGCTCTGCTGCTTATAATTATCTTTATTGTCAGAATCAAGATTGCAAATACTTTCCCCATTAGAAGATATATCTTCAAACAAAATATTTTCGATATCACTTTCATTGTGTACTCGCGACAACCTTACAATATAAAAAAAACTATGTAGAAAAACTTATTATAAAAAACCTAATGTAGTCACAGTGGTTAGTATTCTAACCACCATATTACTTACGTAATTTATCGAGAAATGCACTATGTTATATATTGATGTTGTTACAAACCAACAAAACAAGTACTAAATAATAAATTAACACTAAACTTGCTAAATAATAAACACTCTAAGCATTTTTATTGAACTAGAGAAAGTCCCGCTACAATAACAATGGATTGCGAAATTTTTAAATAAATATACCAAAGTAACCAGCACACCCTAATGCAAAAATTTGTTACCAAACGATAAAAGATCACTTTAAAAACCGTAACTATTTAAGACTTTTCCAATAGATAGTGCCAAAGCATGTTTTAAAATGTCAAAAATAAGTGGCTAGAAAACTGACCACCAAACCTGAAAGAGTTAAGTAGGCGTGTCAAAGTAATTAATTCAAAATATGCTCGTGTACTGAAGCACAGAATCCTCTGTTCTTCCGAAAACTGTGTCCATATGTACATACATTGTATCAATTTATGTCTCACTTAATTTTTTATTTTATAAAGCGTCAAAAGAAGACGGGTTAAATTAATTTCTTCTTATGAACACAGTAAAAGATATCAGAACAGAAAGTTGTTTAATCATCTAAATTTCTTCTTCATACCCATAGAAAATATATGAATTTAAGCAAAAAGCTTATATGGAAGCCACATTAATTGTGTAGTATTGAAGTAAGATCGCTTAAACAGACATATTTACCAAATTTAATCACCTTACATCCTTGAATGTCAGTCTTAAATTTTAAATAGACCCAAAAGGAACATTAGTACGTGTTAAATGTTCATAAACCTTGTAACCTGTAACTCTTTGTCTAATCGATGCCAAAAGAACCTCTTATATGATCTGCTCTGGCATTGGAGTGCATGATTTTCTTTCTAATGGACCAATGTATGTGTTGTAGTGAAAATATTTCAGCAAATATTCCATTCTTCCACCTCTTTATGTTAGTGCTTTTTGTTGTTGTTAGTTTTTTGCTGGTGTTGGATGGATGTAAAAAAAAATGCATGATTGTTAGTGTTTTTGATTAATAGTATAAATTTTTGGTTACTTGAGCAATGTCCATCTCTGGCATTTTTAAATTTGCAATATGATTAAGGCATCCGCTATCAAAAGCATTCTTCAGGATTCTGCAAGTTTTGCAACGGTACTTAGAATTCTTATCACCCTAGGAAATTATAATATGCACTGACTGATAAATAGCCAATATATATTTCACTATAAATTATTTTATTCTCGACTATAAATTATTACAGTATCGACTCTTAAATACATTTTGTTTTATTAATTTATTTATTTATTTTCATTCTATATTTCTTATGTTTTCATGTTTTACGTGTTGGAAGTGTGATACGACTAAAATAACCACTATTTTTTTCCAGCAATATGTTAACAGTGTCGATCAAAACCTGTTTTAAAAAATCAAATTTAATTGAATATTCGGTCAAAAATTGTTGGTTAATACCCTCACAATTAAAAAAGGAAAAATTAACATCCAGACATAAATTATCATCGCAAATTAGTTTCTTTTAAACTCAAATTATCGCTGAAAATTTTCCGAAGAACATCCTATAATTATTCTTAGTATAATAAAAGATCTTTTTATTAAAAAAAAAAAACCGTTTTTGGTGTTAAAGTTATGGTTATAAGGTTGGGCCAACGCAACTTGCTTCCTAACTTTATTATCACAATTTCATAATCAATAATTAAAATTATAATCAAATACGAATTTTCTGTTTCAAAATAAAAGATTAACTGTTCAGTTGTAGTTTTATATAAACATACAAATATACATACATATATATTTAGACTTATGAGCACTTAAAATTTGTTAATAAATGTTAGGCGATTAGGAGAAAAGACATCAGTTACTTTAGTCTTTCATTAAAGCAAAATGCAAATTTTAATTGTTTTAATTTTGATTTTGGCGTCCACCTATGGCCTCAGCTTACCAAATAAAAATATCGAATCAAGTAGTGTGTTAGAGAAAGTTGCTGAGCGTGAGGAACGCATTACTAATGGTCAAAATGCTGCTAACGGTCAATTTCCTTACCAGGTCGGTTTATCTTTGAAAATCAGTTTAACTAAATATTCCAAGTGTACCGGCTCCATTATTGGCAACGAATGGATTTTGACCGCTGCTCATTGCGTCGAAGGTATAATTTCGGTAACCGTTCAGTTAGGCGCCACAGTGAGTAACGACGCTCAAATCATATATACGCGTAGCCCCAAAAATATCATTATCCATCCCGGTTGGAATAACAAGACACTGACAAACGATATTGCTTTGATTGATATTCCCCACACCCGTTTTAATGTCAAAATCTAGCCCGCTAAATTGCCCGCTATTGCCAGTCCTTACTCCAGTTACTTGGGTGAAATAGCTATATCCTGTGGTTGGGGTCGTGTTTCTGACTCTGATATCCAAGGTGCCAGAATACTGCAATGGGCCAGCGTGCAAGTCACTTCTAGTGACAGCTGTATTAGAACTTACGGATTGCGGTTTAAAAAGTCAAACGTTTGTGTCGCCACTCCCGATGGTGCTTCCCCCTGTCGTGGTGATTCCGGTGCTCCATTGGTTTTGGAATTCGAAAATACCCAAATTGGCATTGTTTCGTTTGGTTCTACTGCTGGATGTGAAAAAGGTAAACCTGTTGTTTTTACCCGTACCACCACCTATTTGAATTGGATCAAGATACATACTGGAATTTCATACTAATAATAATTATCTTAAAATATAGTTTAAGAGATTTTATATTAAATCAATTTATTAGCCTGTTTATGGCAAGTGTTTCATTATTATTTGAAAAACTGTATCCAACAATTGATGGATAAACCGAATGGTAAAGTTTTTGTAATACTTCTGACAGACATATGTGTTCCATACCATAGTACTTATGTATACCACATTTATACCACGTACATCTTCGTAGTGTAAAACCTAGTCATAAGCCGGTTTGTTTTCTGGTTTAGCTTGTGTTTAGGTTGACACACATGTAGTTGTTAAACCATACTTTAGTAGCGAGTGTTTTTTTTTAGCTGCATGAGAATTAAATCATTTTGTGATTAAAATTTGTAACTGCTTTTCTTCAAGAAATCTGGCCTTATGGCCTCTATGGTGGCTTCTATTTTGTCTTCGATTGTTGATTTATTCGACATAAACCATTGACTTAACAAAGCCGTAAGCAGGACAATTTCTGGAAATAATGTTGTTGTTACCGAATGGATTTTATAATAAATCGAATATTAAGCGCGCTGTTGTTAAAATCAAACGTCTCTGCTGTTAAGCTAATATATTTATGAAAAGAAAGAAGCAATAAGCATGGCAATATAGCGTTCGCCATTTACTTTAATGGCAGCTCCTTGCTCACGTTAATGGTTATTTAATCAGAAATGAGCTGCATCATTAAACATTTAGAATGGTGGAAGTGATCTAAGAACTATCCGAACAGATTTTTTTTTTTTTGTAAATTTTCACTATTCATAACCGTTGCTCTGACCTTGAACGAGCCACAATGACTTACCAAACCTAGCTAAACGGAAATGTCAACACAGTTTGACATTCTCAGCTGTCAAACCGTAGTTGTCGATATCGATAGTTCTCATGGTTTCAAAAAAAAAAAAAAAAAAAAGAAAAGAAAAGAAAAAGACTCTATGTTATACAAATCCTATGTCCGTCTGGGGTATAGCAGTAAGCAACATATTAATTTTACAGGCTGTGATGACAAGCCTTATCACATATTAACGGATATTATTTTATTTAGTTATATGCCGTCTTCAGTTTATAAATTGATCCGCGTTTTTGGCAATGTTAAACCCAATGGCCATCGTCTGCAAACGTTAAGAAGAGAGTAATCTATAAGTATATAATTTTAATTATCTTTGAACTTATAAATATTTGTCTTCGGTTTGATATGGAAAAATCCACAAGGCTTTTTTAAGTTGAGGTGGCCCACTTTGACATGTTTAAGTGTTGCGTTGTGCTGGTACTAGATACAATAGTCAAAAATTATAAATGTCAACAAGAATAAAAGAACGCTACTAAGCGAAAAAAATCTTAATTTTTTAATCCACTAGCAATCATAATTTTTCTCTTCAAACAATATATTTGTTAATATAAGTATTTCTCATTCGGGATTTCACCGGATCTCGCCTTTTTTTTTTTTGAGCAAAAAATATCTGTAAAATTTTGCGAGAATTCCTATGAATATTTGTTTTATATAGCAGCTTTACTATTTATGGTATTACACTCGCAATGAATTTAATTGCTAGCATCTTCTGCGGTCGACACATTCCACCGTAATGCCAAGCGCTCAACTAGAACAAAAGGCGAGTTTTTCGCTGCGAATTTTCGTCGTCAAAAATAAAACATATTTGTGTATATAAGGAGCCGCAGACAAAAGGTGCTTTTTCGCATTTCGCGAAAAATATTTTTTTTTGGTATTTTTATAATATTTAGGTTGAAATCTCGTAGAAACAATCAAGTTTGCATTATTATTATTTTTTTTACAAAGTAAATGGGTCCTAAAAAATTTATGCTTAACAAAAGGTGCTTTTTTTATTATTTTTTATCAAAAGGTGCTTTTTTGTTTATGTTTTTAACAAAAGGTTCTTTTCCCATAATCTTTGTGTAGTTCCACTTTTTACTTTAATGATCAAACCAAACTACAGTTAAAGTACTGTTCGACTGAAAACCAGGGGCCAAATTACGGCATTCGATCACGATCGAAATTTTACTCGAACGATCGAGTTCGCTGTGCTTTAGGTATAGAGATTCTAATAAGAATTTTCACATTTCGATCGCGTTCGAATGCCGTAATTTGGCCCCAGGCTGGTCGAGGATCTACGGAAATTGGTTCTGCCTTGCTTCATTACCTCAATACTCTCAGTTTGAAAGATATTAATTTTATAAGATTTTTTTGCGACGGATGTGGCGGTCAAAACAAGAATTCTTATATTGTTCGAACTATTTTGTTTTGGCTCCAAACAAAATCACCCCATCCTGTACAACATATCGCTTTAACGTTCCCAGTAAGAGGACATAGCTTCTTACCAGCTGATAGAGTATTTGGACGTGTTGAAAAATACCTAAAAAATCATGCTGTTTTAACGACAGTAGAAGAGTATTGTCAAATTTATTCCAATCACGGATGAGTTTTAATGCTGGGAACCAAGTTGAACCGAGTATATAAAAGATCTTGAATCAATTTATAAAAAGATTGAAAATATTCAAGGAATGAAACGTATAATATTTTATAAGAATCTTATGAAAAACGGGATAGTAAAATGCTTGATAAAAACTTTCGAGTCCTTTAAATTTAAATGTGAAAACGAGCGGAATACTAATTTAAATTTGCTGAAACGAGGAAAAACACCGCTTTCATTTTCTCTGAATGAAACTAAAACAGGCCGTTATATTAGCGCTGACAAAAAAAAGACGTGGAAAGTCTTTTAATAAAACAGTTTGGTAAAGACTGGAGTGAAAATCAGTTACTATTTTGGAACAAGGACATTTTGTATAACCAGGATAATGGTATGGAGGATTCAATAGACCAAAATGTTCAAATGGATGTTCTTGCCTAGAAGAAGATGTTGGAACAAGAGTTTAACTATATAACAAATTTCATATGTATTTAATTTAAGGCTAAGAAAGAAATGTTTAGGTTGCTATTTTATTTAATAAAATGACAAAAATAATATACTTAACTTAAAATTTTTTAATATATTAAATTAGGTTTAACCACATTCAGTCAAAATTTTATCGTCATATATGTGTATTCGCATTACAAAATGTACTTTTTCCTTCTATTAACAAAACGTGCTTTTTTACTTTTTTTTTTTGCAAAAGGTGCTTTTTCCGAAATAAAAAATTAAATTATTTGAAATATTCTTAACATTTAATGGGTTGACTTATGACAGTAAGATGCATCTGTAGATAATTAAAAAACTTGTAAGCATTTTCATGTTCTTGCAGTTTTTTAAAGGGGCGAAAAAAATAAATCTCGATTTCCCAAAAATTTTAAATGAGCGAAAAAGCACCTTTTGTTTTGCGGCTCCTCATATGAAAATTCATATAATTATGGTGTTGGTCGAAATCCGCTGTATGCGGCGAACTCTGCAATAGATTTATTGCTATCTCCTACGTACGGTCCACACCAGCCATCGATTTGTTCCAACAATAAACAATTTTTTGTGCACACACGAATTGGCCGGGTGTGGACTGCTGTTGTAGATGTTTTGTTCTTGTTCAAACCGCGTTGTCCGAACATTTGTCCGAACAACGATGTCTGATAATTAAAGCCATTTTGAATATGAAACAAGGAGACGGCACATAAAAATATCAACAAAATACACTTTATTCATTTTCTCCATGTCAAACAACATGAATAATTTTTTGACAGTTGCTCTGCCGACGTTTTGTTGTAGTCCGATGAAATCGATGTCTCGGCTAGACGTAAAGTTACGCCGGCGAACAAAAAGCAAATTGGTACAATGTAAAAATATTTATTGGCCTGTGATTATTGTTTATTGGACGTATTCACCACATTCCTCGCAAACGTTTACGTATAATCAAGAAAGCTTTTGATTGTTGATTATTTTTGCACTTTTCTTTTGCACAAACAGTAAACAACTTTACGGTCTATAATAGATGTAATTATTTTGTCGTTATTATGCTTTATACGACTTATATATAGAAATAGTTTTTTCCGATGAATTCGCAGTGTTGAGCGAAAGTTGTTGTTCGTCCCAGTCGTGCGCCATTTCTCACATTATGAAAGGCTCAACAAAGCAAGAAAATTAAATGCATTAAATGATTAAATTTCGCTTATATCACTTTCTGGTAAAATTTATTATAATGCCAGAAGAGAAAGAAAGAGAAGCAAGAGAAGAGAAGCACACTTTAACGCCCACCTCCCACTTAACGCTCTATCTTAAATTCATCCTATTTCTATAAGGACAACAATTTTTAGTATAAGCGATTATTCCATAGCAATTGCTGTTGATAACAAAATAACAATTTTGTGTTATAAAAGTACATCAAATTGGTGGTGGGTTGTAAAAATTAGTATAAATTATATAGTGCTGTTACTTGTTTAATTTGACGTAGCAAAAGATGTACCAAAAACAAAAACCAAAAATTGTAATACAAGACTTGGCCATAGTCTTTAAAAAATCGCTAAGAAAAATCGTAGTTTCGAGAAATTATAAAACAGTTTTGGCAAGAAATCACCATGTCTGATAACACTGTCCCCCCAGCAATTAATTATTTAATTTAATTTATCTCCACTTGACTATAACCTTGAATTTTATTTTACTTAAATGATTAGATCTATAACTTTCGCTATCGTTTGCTTAAGATAATTAATATTGCACTTAAATTATTAACCAGGGTTATATAATTTTTATTTTTTTATGCTTGTATGAAAATGACTTTTAGCTTTCGATTCTCACAAGCATTAAAAATCGTCGTTTTGTTTGTAACACTTTGCCACATTCGTTCAAGGCTAACTAAAGCATGTTTATTGAAAATCCTTATATCACGTTGGGGCACTCACTCTGTTTGCATGTCTACTGAAAACTCGATAAATTTATTTTAGGGCTATGAAGTGGAATCAACAAGATTAACTCTTGCCAACATATATATATATATAAACGTACGAATGTGGAGTAACGAAATTGCATAAAATATATTTTTTTCGAAGAAGTGTTTTAATCCGTCAAAGACGGTAACGGTCGTATATCGAAATCTATGTAAATTATCTTCAGTTATCGCAAACAGAATATTGTAATTGTTATATTTTTCTAACTTTTACTTTCGTCACGATAACCACCTGCTGGTTTAAATATTTGCAGTGAAAATTTCAATATAATTGCTCTCAGACTTTTGACTTGACTTGAATTTAATGTTGAATGCTGTTTTGTTAAGTAGTTTAGAAGTTTGAAAAATAATTTGTTATTTTTATAAATAAAAATGTTATAACACATTGTAAAGTGCATTTAAAATCTCATATGGTAATCGTTTGATTTATGGCATTAGCAAGAGATACTGAAAACTTGCTAATTTCTATACGCATGCTATTAGCGAAAACATACCTTATCCCATCACTTCTATATGCGAACTGTGGCTATAATGACTTTAATACACTAAATGTTGCATATAACAATATCGCAAGATATATATTTTAAAGGGGGCGCCGTTATCATATATCGCTATGCTCCTAGTAGATATTTCATATGGGACTTAGACATTTTTTAAAATATAAATGCCTTACCTTTTTGCATAAAATCGTTACATCTGAACAACCTCCGTATTTATATAACAGGATTCAGCTTGCCAGATCTCTCCGTGGAAGGAAGACTATTCAGCAAAGATATCAGAGCCTTTTGCCACAACGTCAATTCTTAATATCCCGCACAAGTCTTTGGTATGCTTTACCGAATCATATTTATTCAAAACTTAGGCAAATCAAACACATTTAAAAGGGAGTTAATTAAAATGTTTACGTAATAAATATATATATGAAGTCTTATTTATTCACAAATGCATCGTTATTATAATTATACTGATAGATTATTATGTATCCTTCGTTTGTTTTTTAACTAAAATTGTTTTTTTTATGCTTATAACAACTCAATTTAAATATAATTATTAATTTGTTTTTATACCAGCACTAGATTACTAGCTAATACCCGGTGTGCTTCGCCACCCCAAATTTTAGTATGTAATTCATATGGCAGGTGCCACGCCCACTATTTTTAATACACCCATTTCTTGCCTAAATGTTTATTTGAATATCGAAGTTGCTTTTGCAAAATTTTAGGACTCTAATCGATATCGTTTTCCAGATATACGAATTTTAGTATTTAATTCATATGGTTGGTGCCACGCCCACTATTGATAATGCACCCATTTCTTGCCTAAATGTTTATTTGGATGTCAAAGTTGATCTTGCAAAATTTTACTACTCTAATCGATATCGTTTTCCAAATATACGAATTTTAGTATTTAATTCATATGGTAGGTGCCACGCCCACTATTGATAATGCACCCATTTCTTGCCTAAATGTTTATTTGGATGTCAAAGTTGATCTTGCAAAATTGTACTACTCTAATCGATATCGTTTTCCAAATATACGAATTTTAGTATTTAATTCATGTGGCTACGCCTACATTTTTTACCCAAATGTTCGTGTGGATGTCAAAGCTTACCGTACTTAATTTGAAGACTCTAGCTGCTTTCGTGATATATAATATTTAATACTTATTCTTTAATAGGGCGTGGCACCCCGTCCACTTACAATTTCAAACCAAAGCTTAGCCTATAGTTCCTTCCAGACATACAGAAAGATTCTGTGAAAATTTCAAGGAAATCGGTCCAGCCGTTTAACCGTCTATAAAGCACAAACAAACATACAAACATATAAACATACAAACACACATTGATTTTTATATATATAGATAGATAGATTATCTTGTGCTGGATTTCAGTTAAAGTAAATAAAATAAATAAATATTTATTTGGGGTCATAAATAAATGTCTGTCATTTACTAGTTAACTATCATTACATGTTAATGCCACCCGCGACAATATAAGCTCCATTTTTGACATACCTTTTCCCTCATTTCGCCCGATATCTCACCAATGGCAGCTGCATTGTTATCTTCCAGTGTTAGAATTGTTGGTGGCTTGTATCCTTAGTAGAGAAATTTAACGTATCAAAAAAAAAGTCTAGTATGGTCGTATCTTATGATCGTGGCGGCTAATGCAGAGCTCTACAAGTTGAGATTAAACGCTCAGCGATATCGCCTCTCAATAGAGTCAGGATATAGCGCGCATTATGATATTGTCATGTTAAAACCACACGTCAGCCTAGTCAAATTCTTTCGATTAGGACCTTGCTTTATTGACTGTTACGATGCGGCTTTCATCGTTATTAAAGAAGTATGATCCAGAAATGACACCGACTCACAAACCGCAAAAATTAGTCTAATTATATTATGTTATTCCTTTCCTTAGGCCCATTCACTTAACAAACGACATTGTGGTGTAGGGGTGCCAGACGTACTGTTTTTAGGAGTACATGTACTGTTAAGTAAAGAATGCCCACAAGCGCCGAATTTGTACAATATTTGACACTACAGAACTCTCCATTTAAAAGCGGAGAGAAGTTTTCAAATGTATAGCGTTTAATAAGTGTAAAAATTATGTTGAACAATTTCCCATCCGAAAAGTTGAATTTAATTTGATAATGCTCCAACGCCCAATCAACAAACTCACTGAGAATGGTTGATATCTCGCACCAATTGAACTTTGTTCGCTTGAATATGCGTACACAAAAGGAGAACAAACAATGGTTTTTTTTTTTATAAGTGAAAATTTGGTCTCAAATATTGTAAAAAAAAGGAAAAAATGTCAGTATTATTCACACTTGTCTAGGCTCTATAAGTCAACCTTTACCTCGGTATAGTAAGTTTAGGGACACTTAAACAATAAATAGAAATTAATTTGATGGTACATCTCTAGTTACAAAGCGTTGGTTCAGGTACAGCCGGCCCTCCTATACTATTGCATAGGAAGTCGGAGGCATCTGAACAATAATTACAATCAGTTTTATGGAAGACCTCCATTTGCAAGTAAATGAGTTTAATTGGTACTTCTTTAGTTATAAATAAAAGTACACTCAAGTTAATTGTTTAATACCGAAACCAAAATCCCATTTTCCGTCCCTGCAATAATAAATGAAATCAAGGTGAATTCAACAAGTTTTGACAAAACGCTTCCCAATCAGCTGGGCTGTTAATTTCACCCAAGGCATATCCATAAGGTATATGCAACGGCGAATTGCTACAACAAAGCAACTTTTGAGGCAATGTTTAATGTTAAGGCCAATTCGTACATCAGGAATGGAAAAGTTGTTTTGACACATTAAATATAAAAAAATTTGTTTAAAAAAACGATATAAATGTTGGAAACACATTATTAATGACGCAAAAGCTACAAATATACATAAATTTAGCACATTTATTATCAAAAAAGTACACGTAAGTTAATTGTTTTATACCGAATCAAAAATCACATTTTCCCCATCAGCTGGGCTGATAATTTCACCTGTATGAATTCGTCTTGATTTTACCTGTATGAATTTTAATGAAAATGATTTGTTTTACCAGTATTAAAAATAAGATAAAAAAATTAAATTCAAATTATGTCTTCAGAATAACAAATATGACTTTTCTAAAACAAATATTTTAAATTTCTTTCGTTAGACTTTAGAGAAAAATAAATATGTACGTTGGCTCTGTCGCCTGCGTGGATAATTTAAATCAAGACACAACGAGCAACAACATTTGGCAGACATTCGACATGCGTTTTAAGAAGGTGATTTCTTGCAAAACAAAAGGCTTGGAAATCCCTTGCAATTTAGCACAATTTTTATTTTAGTTGTGGTTCATTAAAAATATCTTCACATTACGAAAGTTAACTTTGTTTATTGAAATAATCATTAAAGCAATTGAAACTACTGGTGTCATGCCTCGCTTTCCTTTAGTTCCCAAAATATTTTTTTTTAAATCCACGGTTAACGTTAACGGTGCACAAACAAAATTTCCTATATGTCCTATATCAATGTTATTTTAGCCAATCAAACGACCTGTACGTAGCTACCGTTTGTGGCGAAATATCTTTGCGCCGACTTAAGTAAAAATATTTTGAATTTCCATAGATTGCCCTCACTAAATTTATAACCACATTGACACGTGTGTAGAAATATTTAAATAAATTCATATAAGATTTTGTATCCTTCAAAACATGCGGTCGCCAACGTACATGAGACACATAGCCTTGTTCTGGTCGAAAAGCTACTGTTCAGTGTTTTTCAGCTTTGATCACTATACCGATCAATATTTATGATATTTAAACTAATTAAGCTGTAAGAACAACATTTCATAATTTTCTTCGAGAAAATTTTATCGGAAATTGTGAAGAATGCGAAAGGATAAAGTTGATACTTTTCGATTTTTCTTTGTGCAATCTTAAAACAAAATACTGTTTTTGTTTCCATAGATTCCCATATTGACATAAAGTAATAGATTAAACAAATGTTTATAACCTTAAAACTTTGAAGTCCTTTAAAACGAAGATAAAGTGAGAAAACAAAGGACATACTTTTACTAAGTATATACTCGTACGATCTACAGTTTCATGTGTACATAGTCATGTTCAAGTCCAGCAAAAATATAGAAAATGTTCTAACGTTGTAGCAACACCTACTCCCGATAATCCATCATCGATAGCTTGCACGGCTTTCTTAAAAATATTTTACTATCTAAACCGAAAATGGTATCGAAAAACAAACCGCTGTTCCAAATGAAATAAATTCCAAATTCCCTTTAGACCCTAGTATTCGAAAAATATCGAAATTCTTTTCTTTTCTGTTAATATTTTAAACAACTATGAGAGTGAGTACTTTGTTGGTGTAATGTATTTAAAGATTTGATGTGACCATTTAAACTCTTTTATCTTAAGTAATTTATAATTGGAAATGTATTAAATTAAACACGATTATGGTATATCATAAATAAAACCTTTATCAGTTAGAAACATTATTTTAAATAAACAGATTAACCGTTAATGAACATTGCTTCTTCTTTCTTTTATTTTAATATACATACATACATACATACACTTAACAAAGAGCTTAAAATTTTTTCGCTATATAAAGCTGTGCGATTTTGGGAAAAAGTATTAGTTGTTTCAACCATTCACAGTTGCAAAATAAAACTTTTAATTATTATCGCCTTTGCTTTCACTTTCGCCTCTGGCTTTAGCCTTCGGAATAGTAGTAGTTGGGTAGAACCTGATGCTGAACCTGAGGGACGTATTACCAATGGTCTACGTGCCGCTGTTGGTCAATTCCCCTACGTGGGTGGTTTGATTATAAACAAAAATGGTGAAATCGAAATTTGTACTTGTAGTGTGATTGCCAACATATATTTACTGACTGCTGCTCACTGTACCTATCAGGCTGATTCAGGTACGGCATACCTGGGTGGAATTTCAGCTGAGGATGCTACAGAGATACGTCAGTTTGTCTCTAGAGATATTAACATCCACTACGGATTCAATATAAATACTTTGTTAAATGATATTTCCTTGATCAGAACTAATTACATCCAATATAGTCTTTATATCCAACCCATTGCATTGTCTTCATACGAATACCAGGTTGGTCAAATAGTTGAAATCGCCGGGTACGGCCGATATACTGACGCCAGTCAACAAACGTCTAGAATATTGCTATGGAATCGTTTTATAATGACTACAAATTCAAAATGTCGATACAGTTTTGGTAATATGGTTACAGAAAACAATGGGTGCATCGCCTCCAGTGGGGGTACATCTGCCTGCAATGGTGATTCCGGCGCTCCAGTGGTTTTGGTAAACGAACGTGGCGAACGTATACAAACTTGCATAATCTCCTTTGGTTCCACCCCAAACTGCCAACAAAATATACCTTTTGTTTGTACCGCCATCAGTCCTTACTTACCATGGATTGTAAACAATACCAATTAGACCCACCAATTACTATGGAATATTATACTTTTAGAAGCGAAATTTTCAATCAGATAATTGTAAACCGATTAATTTTTGTGGACTAAGTATATGTCTGAGTAACTAGTTGATGACATTTTAATAAAACAAAAACCAACTGATTAATATATGTATCTTTGTATTGAGTTGTTTGTTTTCTTTTTTAATATGTACAGAAGTGAGAGTACATATGAAGTTTTGCTGAATTTATTGCAACAACCCTTTTTTATAGCTTTTTTTCTTTAAACTTGATTTTTTTTTAGCGGTTACGTTGACTTTACTTCATGCCACTTTTCGTTCGTATCAAACTGTTAGCAAAGTGTGCAGAGAAGAAAGAGGGATTAACAGCCAGGGACGTTTTCTGTTCTTAATGACTTTTTCCTAATTTCATATTAACACTCACTTATGTTCTTTGTATTCTCTTTTGTTTTTTTTCTTCTTTTTTTGAAGCGACAAATGCTTTTTGAAAGAAATAAAGACAAGAAAAAAGAATAATAATAAAGAATATCTTAAACAAGTAAGAGTACTATATTCGGTCTTATATACCCTTCACAACGTGTAGTCATGCAATTACAATTGTATTATCAGTCATCTCATTAATATGAAAGACGTACATACATACACATATGTTTTATTATCTTTATAATGACTTTATCCGCTTAAAAACATCCCATTGTAAAATTATAAATTGAGTTTATGTATGTATGTATGTATGTATTAAAAAATTGTTTTTTTTTTTCATCCAGTTTGTATTGGTGTAAAAAGACAAGGTTTTCAGGCTTTTTTATCATATCTCGGTTGTTTGTTTTCAATACCGATTTGCTCCCAAATATTTCTGATATCTTGGTACCTTACACGGTTCTTGGAAATGTCTGGGGGCTTCAAAAAGTTGATTTCAACATACACACGACAGACGGACAGACTAACTGGCAGACAGACGGACAATGCCAAATTGACTCTCCTATTCAGGAAATGTTTACCTAATGGGGTCGGAAATGAAAATTGTAGAAATTTCACACGGAATGACAAACATATATTTATACTCTTACACTCACTGTGAAGGGTATACAAAGCGACCAAATAAAGAAGATTAACCGATTAAAAATGATAGTGTTTTTTGGTAACAGCTTTAGAAGAGGATTGTAAAAAAGTTAGGATATTGCAAGCCATTGTTAAAATAACGCCTACGACATGACTTTTCGTATCCATTGTTGGTTTTCTTCGACATAAAATCGGTTAAACGCCTTTGATTTTCTCATTAGTATAAAGCATGATGATATGAAGCACACAAATAAATGTAAAGATAAAAAAAAAATCGTCAAAAACAGAAAATGTGTTTTTTTGTTTACTCCTCTTGCTTCTCTACCCGGTTCGCACGTTGATGAAACGTCGTGGTTAAAAACACCTTAAAAGTTGCCTGAATTTAAAACTGCCAGACGTACTGTTTTAAACAGTATTTTTTTACAGTTCGTACTGTCTTTTGTACTTTTTATTTGACTGAATCAGGAGGGATCCCAATTTTACCACCAAACTGTTCCCCTATTAAGCTATTGGGTAAATTAAAGAAATTTGGTGACAAGTTCGACCAATGTAAAGTGATTGAAGGTTGGTGCTAAATCTATAATACAAAAACAGCAGTGAAATTTATTCTTACTTTGATGGCTCAATGTGTCAAAAAATAGCTGATTGAAGTCAATAAAGAAAAAAACATCGTGGCGAATTAATGTTTATATTTACAAAGTAAAATTTTTGACGATTTTTTTTTTAATTTAATTTCGAGTTTTTGTGTATTTTTACCAACTGCTGTAAACTAATCAAATAAGAACAAAGAGTTTTTACCGCAATAGAAATGTGAAAAGGTCTGTGAAGAACAAATATCAAAAACTCTTTTCTTCCTACAATATTATCATCCAAACACAACCACCGCAAGTTAAACATTTACACATTTCATTAAATATTTGACTGCGATGATGAAGACATTGATGGGAAAGAGAAGTTTTATCGTTTTAAATAATTAAATTTATTTTTCAATCAAAAGTTTTAATTAAAGTTTTACCACTTTTGACAGTGCTTGTTTTGCGAGCAATAACAATTTACGATATGTCAAGGCATAAAACTGGTAACGAAAACATAATCAGCTGGCTTTTAAATACTACAGTTTATGTAAATAATTCGACTTGGATATGGGGTAGGGTGTCAAACAAGCAGATTTTTGCTTAATAAACAATAACAAATTTCAAAATTTGATTGATGTTACTCGTATTTATTTGTGCTAGTTTTTTGACGCGCGTTTACAGTTTTTCGAATTTTCAATATGACTCATCTAGCTGTAGCTGCATACAATAAGTTTATACAAACTAAAAACATTTTAATGCATTCCTAAGGCCCAACTATAATTTCCACAAGCTGGCTTCACCTACTGTGAAAACTCACCGATAACTCAAGTTTTCTAAAGAACCAGGACATTTTTTCAAAATATCATCTTCTACGTTTCGTCCTGAATAGACAAACTGAATGTCACACAATTAGAACTAATTAGCTCTGTTGTGGTATTTTTTGGTAAGATTTCTAAAGATATATAGCGTGTTATATGTTTCAGGCTAATAGAGGCACGTTGTGAATTTAAAGTTTCAATCAAAACGGTACAGCGGTATGGCCAGCCATAATCTATAATCCAATATACAAACAAACTTTTTTTAAATAAATATTCGTAAATAGATTAACTCAACTATATATATCATAGTGCACGTTAAGTTTTTTTACAAACTCAATTAAACATATCTCTGTTTCACTGTTTGACAAAATTCAAATAAACAATTGATTAGCGCGTTGAGTTGGTTGAAGCCTTTTACGAAAATAGGCATTCAAATCAAAATCCAGTTCGTGCACTTTGTGATTTGTTTTTCATTTCAGCAAAACGGGTCTGTAGAAAATATATAAACTCCTGTGCCAGCTCGTCCAGATCTTTCTGCGAAAAAAAAAACACTTTGCTGTTGTTCGCAATAGTATGGCAAAAGAGTGGTCAACCTCGACTCGTCATGGTATCTAAACATCAAACATCACTGATGCGAATTTTATGTAAACGCTTCCAAGGTTCACTTAACTCAAGAGTTAAAGTTAAATGACCATTTCAAGCGTCGTCAATACGCCAAATGGTGATATTGTCTCTCTATAGATATTGTCTTAAAATACCGCCAATATTGTCAGTAATTAGAAAATAAAAAAATTTGCGCTTTACCTTAACAGGGTCAGAAAATCGTTGTTACAAATCAAGGCACAGATAATTTGCATATATCCTTGTTTATATGTATTTATTTTATTAGCTTGCCCTTTGACTTAAAGTTCTCACTTTTACTTTATCGGATAACGCCAGATAACTTGGTGTAATTGTGAATAGCAAACTATCCTGTATAACAAATATGGAGTCGAAACCGGAGCGACTTGGGGCTTTAACCCTCAGTATATAAACTAGCTATATGAGACGGTTATTGTACCTTTTCTTTTCTACGGGAGTATAATCGTGTGAAAGGCCACTGACCACGCTGTAAACCGTTATAGCGACCTTGATCACACATTTGATTAGGTCGACTTTTGCATTGCTAAACTGACTACAAGTAGATCTGCCAACAAGGAAACTAGCGATGAATGCGGCAATAAAATTTCATGCAGTAGACGGATGACATCACAGGACATGCGGTCATTCCAGCATGGACTCCAGCCCAACTTATTGACTATGGCGCTCTAATGTCTTTTATATGAAGATGAAGAAAAATTGTATAACCTGGATATGTACACAGACGAATATCTTTAAGGCTGCCTGATGAATGCAGAACACTTAAGAACGGCATGCTGCCTATTAAAAAGAAATATTATTCTGTTGTGTACTAATATTTCACACAAGAGAATAATAATAAATAACAACATTGCAAAGTTAAATATGTGTCGGAAGGATGCATATTTACTGGATAAGCGTTAATGTATATGGCTTTATTTTGCCAAAACAGAATGATCGGAGTTTTTTCGTAACACCACTCATTCAGCACTTGAAATCTTGGCCTCATTTTGACTTTGACCTTTATGCTTTAATGAACTTTTTATTTAAACCCAACATCGCTCAATTGGTCGAAATTTTGGGGACTTTGGTGAATTGGCTTTTTTGGCAGCGAAATTAATTTTGTTTTTATTATGTCAGTCGATTGTGTCCCCGGCATAATGACTTGTTGCTAAAATAGAGATTCAGTACAGAAATTTTTCAGTTTATTGGCTCTTTGACAACCATTTTATTGCTTCAGGTGCAAAATTGCTGGCAAATCATAAACTTTTTGTGTACCCTTAACCTGTGGTGCCAAGGGCATAAGTAGCTTTGTCCTGCCTGAAAGTTTATGACTAGGGGAAACGACTAAGCAATGTCTGTATGTTTGCGTGTTAATTGAAATCAACTTTTAAAAGCCCCCACATGTTACTCAGATCTGTATGTGCTATTAATCTTCTGCAACTATCTGGCAATAAATCATTGTTGAAATGCAACAAGTTTTTTCCATAATTTTACCACAAAAATCAAAATTTTTCATCCCTAGGTTAATGCATAGAAATAATCGTTACTTTTTATACTTAGGTACGATTGGTCTTTACGAATATTTGTAAGAAATTTTAAATAAACCCATAACTAACTGACAAACTTATAGTTAACAATTATTTTGAAAAATAAATATATTTGTTGAACAAATAAAAAAAAAGAAAAAAACTGCTGAGTAATTTTTGGACATCAGAATACAAGTCGTAGGCGCGAAAATTATTTGCCGAGGAAAACGGTCAAATCGGTTTGAAACTGAGATAAAAGAAGAAAAATACAAATGCTTTGGTGTTTTTCCTAAAATATACAAACAAAAATAAATTTTTCAGCTTCTGAGGAACAGAGGAGAAGGACATGGGTATCAAAAGAAAGGGCCTGACCAACAAAATATGAGACAATATGAAATAGTTTTAAACCAAAATAAGTGCCTCTACAAAATGGCGTACAGCTAATTTATACCCCCTTAAAACCCTTAGTACTGGTTTCAAACGAAACGAATAGAATAGAACAACAATGAGAAAGTTTAAGTCAAGAAAGGCGTCCGAAGTCAAATAGGTCAAAAACAGTCATTAATGCCTTACCCACAATATGGATGTCAAATTGAAAGGGCTTGACCAGAAGAACACAGTAACCTATCAACAGTTGTAAAATACAAAATGGCGTCTGAAAAAAAAATGGCAGATATTTTTGTTCTTAACCTCCCTTCAATATGGCAATCAAATGAATGGGCTTGACTAGTAGAATTTCTTCACAATCAAAGATAACGTTGGAAATAATAAGGAAAAATGGCGTTCAACATTGAATCTAAGCTAAACGACGACATGGTCACTATACTTCTGTACTTGATGTTCAAGGGTATTTTTAGATTTGGCACGGTCGAATAAAGCATTTTTACTTGTTTTTTTTTTATCGTTTTGACTAAATAAGGTAATATTCTTTTGTTTTACTTTTTGAAAGCAAGATGTTGATGTTGCTGTTTTTATGGCTATATCTCGAGCAGTTAAATTGCAACACTATTTTTTGGGACAACAACGTCTGCGTTTTCTGCTGTATCCTTTCTTTCCACGCATTGACGAGCCTTTTCTTATTTGTCAAACTGCTCTATTCACAGTACTAAATGAGCAGTTTACTTCAAGTTCTATGTACTAAATATGTACAGTTTCTGTAAAGTATATCAGACTTGTTTTGTACCATTTGGATATAGGAATGGCAGGCAATAGAAATTTTTGTGTGACTTAATACAATATTAGATTTCATATTATAACGCCGTTGACCGTTGGGTGACCGTTTAAAATTTTTTATCTTAAGTTACTCACAATCAAAAATTTATTAACTATAACACCTTTATGGTATCATAAACAAAAATCATTATCAAATAGAAATATTCGTATATTAAATAACACTTATAAATAGATTACGGCTACTTAATGTATTGTACATAGTTTTTGTTTTTGTTTCTAATGTACTCGTACACATGAGCTTGCAATTTTTTTTTTGCTATAAAAGGTTGTGCGATTTTGGAAAACAAATATTAGTTGTTTCAACCATCGGCTGGTGCAAAATGAAACTTTTAATTATTTTCGCTTTGGCTTTGACTTTTGTCTCTTGCTTTTATATTGACGATGTGGTAGGAGTTCCTATTGTTGAAGCTGAGGGACGCATCACGAACGGTGAAGATGCTGCTCCAGGTCAATTTCCCTACCACGTTATCTTGATTATTACCAAACTTGATAGAACTGAACTTTGTGGTGGTAGTTTGGTTTCCAACAGACATACTGTGACTGCTGCACACTGTGTGTTGTTATCTCTTTTAGTTGAAGCACATTTCGGCGGTACTGATTTAAAGAATTTTAAAGATAAACGCACCATTACCCCAAAAAATATGTTCATCAACAAAGATTATAATAGCAGGACTATTGAGAATGATATTGCTATACTTATAACGTATCCCGTCGAATTTACTCCTTATATCCAGCCCATTAAATTGCCTTCTGCTGATGAATCCTTTGTTGGTAAAACAGTTGTTGTCGCCGGTTTAGGGCGGTGGACTGACGCCAGCCCGAATCCATCACAAAAAATGCTATACTCTGAGTTTAAAATCGTTTATGGTTTATCGTGTTATGAGACTTATGGTAAAAGTTTTAAACCTTCTTCCAATATGTGCATCCGCACTGATAATGGCAAATCTCCCTGCCAAGGCGATTCCGGTGGTGGAGTGGTTGAGGTATCCGATTTAATTCTAGCCGGCATAATCTCTTATGGCTCTCGTAATTGTGAAAATAATAAACCTGTTGCTTGTACCAGGGTCAGCTACTTCAGGCAATGGATAGATGACATTATTAATAGCACCTAAGACAGGAATAGGCACAAATGTTTAGCTAGTGCAATATATAACTGAATGAATTTTATTAAAAAAACAAACTATTAATAAATTTTAAGTGCGTTTTTGTGTTTTTATACCGACTACGAAAAAAATGGTTAATTTTAAAGTATAAAGTATATATTTTCTCTGTCCTGGTTCCATTTTAGGACAATCTGGCTGTGTCCATCCGTTTACGATAGAGCTTGAACAGAAAAGGCTAGTTGGTTAAAATTTTGCCAGAATATTTCCTATTTATCAGACATGTTTGGTATTGAAAATGAGCTAAAATGTGATTTAAAATGTGCTTGTGTCTAAATACAATGACTTAGAGTGATAGAATTTTACAAGCATATGGCATAATCTACTATTAAACCAAGTTGAAACGACATTAAACCATCATTTAGAATTTTTTATTTTTTTTTAAATATAGGCTTTTGGTAAGTATTACTGTAATAAACGGAAAATGCAGGTGATGCGGCCGCTTCAACGCCCACCTTCAATATAACGATTTTTCTTGAATTTATATAATTTCTCTATTACAAATATTTTTTGAGAATAAAGGACTCTATATTGCAATTTATTAGCAGAAATAACTCCGACATGCCTACTTTAATGAACACTTCTCAAATGTTGCGGAAAAAATTAGAGGTTTATACAACGCCTCTTGTGGAAGTACTTGCGTTTCATTTTGAGACGAAATGTAAGAAAATGAATTAATAACAAAATGGACTTAAACAAAGAAAATCATATGCACATCAACGATGCCACAATAAAGTTTTTGTCTTAATTTGGAAGTTTTTTGAATTAGAATTGGGTTTCCCAAAACTAAAATTTTTAAGACTTATCGACTCTAAGATGTAAGACGTGACTTTGGGGTAAGATATTAATTTTGAGGATGATGATAATCACCTACCGCTAGACAAAATATATTTTGGCGATAAAATAATCGCAAGTCTTTCAATTTTTTCATCACATAAATTAACTGAATTTAACACAAATTGCGCACTAGAAGTTAAAAAAAGATTTCCATTTGAATCAAATCTAGTGCAATCTATAAAAGAAATGGATATAAAAAATCCCTAATCTTGCTGTACCAATAACTCTATAATTCTTTAGTTTTGCATTTCTCAGAAGCAGTTCAAGTTGATGAGTACAATAATATCCTCAAGGAAATTAGGCTTGTAATGCAAATTAAAGATGTTCATACAACCGATATTCTTCAGTTTTACAAAAACGCCTTGAATATAAAGAAAGGGGACGTCTTCATAATGTTTTCAGTTTATTAATTGTTTTAATTAAGTTTTTGTTATTTTTGTAAACGGATATATTGAATTATAAATATAAACTCGTTAAATAATAAAAAAAAAGTAATTTTTTTTTTGTACCAGACTTTGCCTACGGTGATTTTACCTAAAACCAGCAATTTTTTTAGGATTGTGCGGTAATCGAAACAGAAAGTTAACATCGCTGTTTCAAATACCATAGACAGACGACAGAGTTAATTTGCATTAAAATCTTACTAATGCACATTAAAATTTCGCTGTGACAGACGACTGTTTCTGCATTTAGTAAAAATTGTAAATGCGCACTAGCAATCACAAATCTAAACATGTTCCTACAAGGTATGTGGTATTTTTTTTAAAGGACCGTAACATCACTTTTTGGGATAGTGACGTGCTTACGATGGACGATACCAGTATTAGGGAAAACTTTCGCCTAAACAGAAAGGCATTCCAAAAAATATGTAAAAAATTTCAACATATCGAATCTATTTTTATTTTACATTTTTGATTTTTTAATTTTTTGATTGATTGCCGACCGTGTTGCCATATTGAAATTGCTAAGTGCAGTATAAATTCAATTTGATTTAGTGCATTTACGTGAAATCTAATACACATTGGAATGGGGATAATTCAATAGTTCATTTGAATTAAGACTTTTAATGCAAATTAACGCTGTCGTCTGTCTAGGGTATAAGGTATATTTATTCGTACTAAGTGATCTAACCGAAAAAAAAACAATTAGGTATGTATTAAGGTAAAGTAATCCATGACTATTTATTAATAATAAATAAAAGAAAGTCTATTCCTCCATTCATAAGAACCAAAATTTATTAAATTAAATCAGACTTGATATTTAAACTGAACAAATAGCATTCGTGCTTATCGTTTTTTTTTTGGAAAGTCTAACACATAACATTACATTATTATTGCAGGTCTTATCATTGTAAGAATCATAAAATATTTTTGAAAAACTGGGGGAACTTAAGCAAGTAAACACATAACATCTTCATTTATGTTTCCATATATTTGAGGTCTTCCTCTTTTAGGTGAAAAATCTTAAATGTGGTATTCAAAGTCATCTAAAGCAGTTGTGTAAAACATCTTATAAGGTTAATTTTTTAAAAGGATTAGTGAATAGAAAAATTCATTTTTAATACTAGTGTAATAAAATTGTTTTAATATCTTTTCAATTCAATCATCGTCATATTTAATGATGCGAGTAAAATCAAATAAAGTTTTTATCTTTAACATTAATTTCTTAATTGAAAACCATTTTTTTTCTATGTTACAATTGAAAATTTTGCAAACATTAAATCGAAAGAACACAATTTCATCAATGCACAATCGAAAACAAAAAAAAAACAAGTAATAGTGCTTTATTCGACCGTGCCGACCCTTCACCATCATATACATACTTAGGTATAATCCCACATGGTAGCTTAACCTTTATTTCATGTTATACGCCATTTTTCCTTATTATTTCCGACGCCATCCTCGATTTTGACTTTTTACGCAATTAATTGTGTTCTACTAGCCAAGCTCTTTCATTTGATATCCTATTGATGGGGTTAGAAAAATTTGTTTAGACGATTTCTTGTTTAGCAATTTTCTGTATTCTACTGGTCAAGTCCTTTCATTTGATACCAATATTGAGGGCATTCAAGAAGTTACATTTTAAAGTACCAGATTTGATCCATGTATAAATTTATTGTCCGCCATTTTGTAGTAGCGGCCAACATAAACTTTAATTTTTTTATTATGCTTATGTTGAGCTAGTCAATTTCTTTCAGATAATGCCAATATTGAGGCTCTCGAATGTCTAGAAGCTAAAAAAAAAATTGATTTGCGTTTTTAAATTTTTGGAATACATATTTTTCAAAAACAATTTCTACCTATATTTTTACCGATTAGAGCCCGCTTTATCCAAAATTTTTCACAAAAATCTCTAGAGACATATTATATCTATCGAGTGTCCCAACTAGAACGCAATTTTTAAATTTGGCGCCATTCGAAGTGTCATTGTTTGATATTTAAACAATTGTTATTGTTTGCTAGTAGAAGGTACGAGGTTAGTAAAAATGGAGCGCTACACGAATGAACAACGCATTCTTATTGTGAAATTGTTTTACCAAAATGGTGAAAGTTTTGCGGCTACAGTTCGCAAATTGCGATCATCCCATTTCCATCTTGATGGCTTCGTCAATAGGCAGAATTGTCGCATTTGGGGTGAGGAAAATCCTCCAGTGATTCACGAGAAGCAAATGCATCCTCAACGTGTCACTGTGTGGTGTGGTTTTTGGGCTGGAGGAATCATTGGACATTTTTTTTATGAAAATGAGGCAGGTCAAGCGCAAACAGTCAATGGTGTTCGGTATCGTGAAATGATAACCAGTTTTTTCTTGCCTAGAATTGAAGAAATGAATGTGGAGTGCATGTGGTTTCAACAAGATGGCACCACATGTCATACAGCCAGTAAAACAATTCAATTGCTGCATCAGTCATTTCCCGGTCGTGTTATTTTGCGTTTTGGAGTCCAGAATTGGCCGCCTAGAACGTGTGATTTAACACCTTTAGAATTTTTTCTTTGGGGTTTTTTGAAGTCGATGGTTTACGCGAATAAGCCGAGGACGACTCAAGCCTTAAAAGAGGAAACTGGACGCTGCATTAATAAAATACCGCAGCATTTATGCAAAAAGGTCATTGAAAATTTAATTAAAAGATCGCGTGTGTGCCAGCAAAGCCGCGGCGGCCATCTGCACGATATATTGTTCCATACATAACCTCATTCTGTCTACTTAACGATATAAAAAAGTTTCACGATTTTTTTTTTTAAATATCTGTGTTTTATTTAAAATTTAAAAATTGCGTTCTAGTTGAGACACCCTTTACAAACACTTAGTAGCAAAGCTACCTATAAATTATTGTATGGTTGAAAAATATTAATTTTGGTGGTAAAAATATGGGAAAAAACAGAGGCAGTCGTGTTTATCTGCTCATATCTCAAAAAGTTATATGGCGATTTTGCTGAATTTAAATAGCGTTTCATTCCCTGATATTTCCAAAAGATTGATAACATACACAGACCTGAAGAAAATATGGTTGCTTCTAAATGTTGATTTCAAAAAACACACGGCCAGACGGTCAGGGCTTAATCGACTCCTCTATTTATAAGCTTTCAGAAAATATATACTTTATGGGGTCGGTAATAAAAGTTGTAGAAATTACAAACGGAATGACATAAAACAAGTAACAGTGCTATATTCGGCCGTGCCGAATCTTATATACCCTTCACAACGTGTAGTCATGCAATAACAATTGTTTGTATCACCATTCATCTCATATAAAATACGTACATACATGTGAAAAACACACAACAAAAATATATATATTAAAAATAATAAAAAAAAAAAAAAATACAAAAAAAAAAAATTTAAAAAAAATGGCATAAAAAATTTGCTTGTATTAACTGCGATTCGTACCTACATTCATCCAGTTTTTATTGGTATAAAAAGACGAGATGGCCTTTGTTTTTTTATCATATCCCAGTTGTTTGTGCACCGATTTTTCAATACGGATCTGCTACAGAATATTTCGTATATTTTATTACTACACACGGATCTGAGTAATGCGAGGGGGCATAAAAAAAATGATTACAACATACACACGGACACACGGGCAGAGCTCCACAGACTTCCCTAGTCATAAAATTTAAAGAAATTATACACTTTCTGGGGTCGCAAACAAATATGTATTGTAGAAATGTCACACGGAATGACAAACCTTTATATACCCTTACACTCTCTGTCAAGGGCATAATAATAAGAGCCATTTTATAGATATGTATATGTCTGTTTATTTAAGTGAATGTAAGTACACACGTAAAAATCGATATGCATACATACCAATATAAATATGCATATGTATTTACTTATGTATGTGTGTGCATAGAGTTTAAACATGGAGCAAATGATGACCACTCGTTTTCATATATAAAAAATAAATGAACACGATAATGATGATGCTGATGATGATGAGTCTGATGTTATCAGCCATAACATAAACTTAAGACACAATTACATAAACAACAAGTAAGAGCGCTATATTCGGTCATGCCGAATCTTATATACCCTTTACAACGTGTAGTCATGCAATAACAGTAGTTTGTATCACCATTCCCCATATGAAAAAAAATTTTTTAAAAAATAATTAAAATATATATAAAAAATTTAAAACAAAAAAAAGTAATAAAAAAAAAAAATAAAAAAAATTAAAAAAAAATAAAAATATAAATAATATATTAAATAAAAAAAAATAAAAAAAAAAATTAAAAAAAAAATATAAAAAAAATAAAAAAATGTTTTTTTTGGCTCAGCTGGGATTCGATCCCACGTTTTCTCTAACCAGTATACACGTTTGTATGTATGTATGTTGTTGTTGTAATGTTGTTTTTGTGAAAAAAAAATGGAGATGGTCGTGGTTTTTTGCTCATATCTCAGTTGTTTACGAACCGATGTTTCTGATTTCCAATACCGATCTACTCCCGAATATTTCTGATATTTTAATACCTCACCCGGGTCCATGCGATATCGGGGGGCTTCAAAAAGTTGATTTCAACATACACACGGACAGACTGACAGAGCTTAATCGACTCCCCTATTCATAAGCTTTCAGAAAATATATACTTTATGGGGTCGGAAATGAAAATTGTAGAAATTTCACACGGAATGACAAACCTATATATACCCTTTTTCACTGTTTGAAGGGTATAAAAATATAAGTGAATTGAAAATATGCATTCATTGTTGAGTACACACGCACTTAGGCAGAATCGTAACGATACTCTTACACACATATACAGTCAAACGAAAGAGATTGCAAATTAGTATGTACTACGACAACACAAGAGCAATAAATTGTAGATCGAACGAAGTGTTTTGAATTTTCAGTTAAAATTGATTGTTTAACAATATCTTGTTAAGATATTTTATTGTTATTTATGTTTGTATGAATATATGTATGTAACAATATCTTGTTAAGATATTTTATTGTTATTTATGTTTGTATGAATATATGTATGTATGCAATATAAAATGATACATACAAGTTGAATTATTATATTTTCGGAAATGGCTATTCATCAACATAAAAACAAATATAAGCACAAATGTAAATACGTACATACATACATACATACATACATACATACATACATACATACATACATACATACATGCTGAAATGCATAAAATCGTATGTACAAATACTTGTAGACATACTAAAGAGTGAACCAGAAAAAACTTTTACTTCTACTAAGTTATTTTAAAGCTTAATCATTAAATGAAAATTTTCTCAGAAATACAAAAATTTATTCAAGTTGTCTACAAAATTAAGCATTAAAGTATTGTCACATTACTCGGTTTATATTTATAACTTTAAGAAATTTTTACGAAAATCCTCCCAATAGAGATTTTATTGTTGCATCCGCAACCGTTTTGGACGACGTGATTGTATTACGTTTAAAATTGAACATGTCCTAGGATGCCACACCCGTGTTCTTCAAATTCGTTTTATACAAGAGCCCAATAACCTTTCACATGCCGTGGAAAAAAATTCAGTTGCCTATACATATGTTTCATCATCCATCAAACATGATGTGTATTTTTTGTATGTATGATTTTAAGCCAAATTTTTCGCTCTTACATTTGCTTCTAACTTGTAATCCGCATTGCAATCTGGATCTTTATACGAATTCAGTCTAATATTAGCATTTAACGTTACGAGTTGCTTCTCTGATAGAAGTACACGGTGCTCTTCGAAAGAGTTGTTCGACCTTTTTCTCTCTGATTCAGTTTTTCTATCAATGTACAAGTCTTCCTCATACTGTTTGGCCTCTGAAACAGTGTGAAGATTAACTCTCAAATCGTTTGCTATTTTTTTTTAAAGCTCATATTGGTTTTAATTGATTGAAAATTTTTTTGTCTGATTTACTCTTTAGTTGGACAGGCATATGAATTAAAAATTTTATTTAACAAAATATTTTTTTAAATGCAATATTATTGTTACAGAATTAGTGTTGTTATATTTCAGCTTTATTTGTGTAGTTTCACATTAATTTAATTCACATTTTATTTATATTCTCATTTGTTTAATTTACTTTAGTCTAGTTTAGATATTATTTTACAACATTAGCAACCTTGATATTATAAACAGTATGTAGCATACTTTCAGGATGTTCCCTAAATTTTTGTTTCTTTCAAGGCGAATACGCATCAGGTGATGCTATGAAGACAACTGAATAATATAATCAAAACTTAATGTTTTTTTTTATAGAAAATGCAAAATTCCCGCTCTGTTTGTCGTAGTGGTCTTAATTAATGAAAATTGTGAAAAATGCTTTAAAAATATAAAATGTAATAAAAACTGGCAGAAATTTATGTAAAAAATTAAAAATACTTATTTATGTTAAAAATTTACGTGTCACCTGATGTGAATTCGCCTTGGTTTCTCTGTTTAACATTTTTTGGAAAATGGGTGATCTAAAAAGAAAGAAAACTTCAGCAAGTAATAGTAAGTTGTGCAATAAGCATACACAACTGAATACGAAGATGAATTGAAATAATAAATATTAAATGAACTATTGTCAAACAAACTCAAATAAACAAAAATATTTGAGTAATAAAAATTTCATTACGTAAATTTCAAAAGCCCTGATTGTTATTTGCAATAAAGGAATCCCATAAACCAACGTTTTTAAAAATGTGTAAAAGCAACAATATTAATTAAGACTTTAGTAAAAATCTTCTATAAACACAAATTCGTTTAGCAATTATTTAACATTTAACAATTTCTATGTATGTAAAAGAAATTGTGCAAGTTAAATTTGATAAACGTTCCGACATTCTGTATGAGTAACAGCATGTTTCCACGGCAACGATATTCGTAATTCGATGTCTTATTTATAATTAAAAGCCTAATTACGAACCAAATTACATAATTTTCCCATGCAAAATTCCCAAAGTAAATTACTATTTTTGTGGGTAATTCATTTAGAATTACCATGCGAAATATAATAATATCAGTGTCTTCTCTAGTTTTGATCGGTAGTTAATCATTTCCAGCTGTCAAAAATATCAAAGCAAAGCAAAAAGAAAAAAGTTCAATTTCATACATAAAAAATAAAATGGAAGCAAAAAAGAAAATTTTAAAGAAAGTTATTATGTCTAGAAAACTTTAGGCCACATCAAAATTATTGGATGAGAGGAAATAATGTTTAGAGGGTTTGCTGGCTGCACTGGTTCTATTTTCTTGTATTTAAAAAAATAATGATATTATTTGCATACATTTCTTATAAATTTACAATGTTTTTACTATTATTACATACTTTTTGCCTCCATTGATAAAATAATTATAATTTTCAATATAAAATTTAACATTTTTTAATTTTCACCGCCTAAAAACAAAACGATTATTTAAATAAAAAAAAAACACTAAGAATTCTCAAATCAAAATAAACAATATCTTGTGGAAACAGGGTAAATCACTTAAGTAATTTAAACAGCGAATCAAGTAATTCAACATGTCGTAGAAACATGCTATAAGTTTTTCAAATACTCATTAAAATCAGATGTCAATGTAATTCTGTTATGAGTAGCATTTAAAAAATAATCGTTCCCTTATAAACATAATAAAATGTAAAAATTTAGAAGAAAGTCAAATCACTGTTCGCCATAAATTAAGAACCAGTAGGGTTAGGTTATGTGGGTTCGGTAACCACTTGGTCTCTCATTTTTATACATACATAGAAAAAATATTACTTAAAAAGGGTTTAATATTTAAATAATTAAAGTAGTATTAAGTTCTAAGTATATTTTTAATTTACTTAATAAAAATTGTATTTGATTTTGAATTAAAAAAAAAGGAATAAATGTTATTTTCTAAAAAACCAAAAAGACAAATAAAAACAAGTAAGAGCACTATATTTATACCCACCACCAGTCTTTCGTTCTTTTGTAGCTAGGGCTTTTTCAAGAAAATTTTTGTTTCCCGGAAATGCGAGATTTTTTTTTATTATCCCGCAGCAAAACATATAAAAAGTAAATATGTTTTTGATTAAAAACAAGTAAGAGCGTTATATTCGGCCGTGCCGAATCTTATATACCCTTCACAACGTGTAGTCATGCAATAGCAGTAGTTTGTGTCACCATTCATCCCATATAAAATACGTACATACATAAAAACATACATATATAAAAACATCCCATTGTAAAATTATAAATTCACGTAAATATGTTAAAAAAACAAAAAAAAAATTAAAAAAAAAATTAAAAAAAAAAATTTAAAAATAAAAACAAAATTAAAAAAAATAATAATAAAAATATATATAATATATTAAATAAAAAATAAAAATAAAATTAAAAAAAAAATTAAAAAAAAATTAAAAAAAAAAATTTTTTTTTGGCTCAGCTAGGATTCGATGCCACGTTTTCCCTAGCCGTTATACACGTTTCTATGTATGTATGTTGTTGTTGTAATGTTGTTTTTGTGAAAAAAAATCGAGGTGTTCGTGGGTTTTTGCTCAAATCTCAGTTGTTTATGTACCGATGTTTCTGATTTTCAATACCGATCTACTACCGAATATTTCTGATATTTTAATACCTCACCCGGGTCCAAGCGATGTCGAGGGGCTTCAAAAAGTTGATTTCAACATACACACGGACAGACGGTTAGACGGACAGATGGACAGACTGACAGGGCTTAATCGACTCCCCTATTCATAAGCTTTCAGAAAATATATACTTTATGGGGTCGGAAATGAAAATTGTAGAAAGTTCACACGGAATGACAAACCTATATATACCCTTTTTCACTGTCTGAAGGGTATAAAAATCTTTTTATTAAAAAGCATAAAATAGTTTATAATGTAAAATAAAACTTCAATACTATAAAAATCAATAAAGAAACTTGAATTTCAAATATAAATTGAGTAAAAATATTTTTTATTGAAAAAAATATTATTCTCTATATACGAGATCAAATATGAGCACAAAAACAAAAATACAGGTACTTCAGCTATGGGATCAAAAATAAAATCATTAGAATTCAATTTCAATATAAACAATACAACCACTGCTTTCGAATGTAGCCACCTTTTTTATTTCCCGGGATCCCGAAAAATAATCCCGGAAAATCGGGAAGATTAAATAACTCAAATTCCCGCAAAATAACCCAATTTTTAGTACAAAATGTATTTGTTTTTTATTAGCAGTAATCGCTATGCAATAATCTCTTTATGCTAAAATATGTATTACTTTCTTTGTATAACTTCGATATGCTAGTAAAATGTTTTCGTAAATATAGTCTTTCAATAAAAGTTGGCGTTAAAGAAGGCGTGTTGAAGTTGTTTCTACTAATGAATGCAACTTAGATGTTTCAATATATAGTCCTTTATTATTCCAAAATCTTTATTCATAGAGAAATTATATAAATTTAAGATAAACCGTTATATGGGAGGTGGGTGTTAAAGAAGGCGTGTCACCTAAACTTTTTGGCACAACAATAACATTGATTACAAGGATATATGTAGCAAATTTCATCATCATACCTCTAATTTTGTCGGTTTATGAGCTTTTAAATTTCATTAACAGTGGATAACGTGAAAAGTGGGCGTAATAGTAGGCGTATCGAAATTATTTTTAATAATGAACGCAACTTACATGTTTCAATATAGTCCTTTATTATTCTAAAATCTTTATTCGTAGAGAAATCATATGAATTAAAGGTTAGACGTTATATGGGAGGTGGGCGTAAAAGTAAGCGTGTTACATTTGTTTTCCGTTTCAACAAAGCATTTCACCAAAAAGCCATGTGTGCAAAATTTCAGAGTCGTACATCCAATTTTGTTGCTTTTATGACGTTTTCGTTTTAAATATACCGAAAAATACACTGTGCGGTATAAATTTTCGTACATTTTGATCGATAACTCCTTTCCTAATGCATAGATTTAGGTAATTTTCGGGGAGAAACATTGTTTTAACTCAGGAAATATATATTTCAGGAGTCTACGTTAATGTGTTTAGACACAATTCCATTTTATTCGATGTTCGAAGGACACGGTTTCTTTACCTACTCTTGCTTTACGAGCTATAACTCTCTTCCTAATATTCCGATTTTGCCCATTTTCAATACCAAACAAACCTTGCAGAAAGATTCTGGCAAAATTTTAGCTCCCTAGCTTTTTCGGTGCGACCTCTATCTTGCTTTCAACAGACTGAAAGACGGACGGACATAGCTATATCGTCATAAAATCAAACCCCGATTCAGAATGTATATACTTTATGGGGTCTAAAATTGATATATCGATGTGTTACAAACGGAATGACAAAATGAATATACCCCCACGATTTTTTTGGTGGCAGGTATAAAGACAAAAGTGTCAAAATAATAATAATAATTATCGAATCACCGAATTATCAATGCCAACGATCAATATGGAGAAGAATAAGCTGGTAAGCACAGATGTAGAGACGTTTGAAAGACAAATCCAAGGTGACCAGTTGAGAAAAAAAATCAAAAAATACCTGCACGTCAAGCAGATACCAAATCGAATAGTATATAAAATGACTTTTAAACTTTATAATGATTTTAATTACTTATTCAATCCTTTTATAATTGATATTTTTTGCAATATATTTTTTTTTTCAATTAAAAATAATAACTTTTACTTAATTAAGAGTAGCATTTACAGTATCAATTATTATTATATGAATTGCGTAATTGAAATTCATTTTAATTTTTTTTTCTGCGTACTGGTGAATTCCTTCTTCCATCGCAATTCCTTGTCGCTCGCTTATAATGATTTTGTTCGATCGAACCCATGGTGGCAACGGCTTCCGCATGTGCCTCAGCTCTCTCTCTGTATACCAAAAGTACAGCACACTTACGATCACGTTCAAAAGTCGCAAATTGGCTCCTGGTTCCCATAACAGGGCGAGCAATGAATGTCTTGCTATTATCTCAAAAAAAAATATGATTGTGGTAATCATAATCTAAGAGCAACATACTATGAGGGAATTGTATGATTGTGATTAAAACATATAATGGTTACCAGTTATAATTTTTGTGTTTGATTAAAGTATTATGCAGTAATCATATATATGACTGCAGTTAAAAAACTGCTTTGTAATCATAATGTTGTCTCACCTATTATATAATAATTATTGGTCATTTGTAATGCTTTTGAATAAAATATTATTTTTATCGAATTAATTTTGTTAAATCATACTACTTTTAAACGACAACCACATGGAAATTTTTAAATGATACAATTCAAGCAAATGCTTGATAATGGTGACAAAACATATAATATAAAATAAAACACATGTTACCTAATATTGTTAAAGCGAACATAATATGACCGTCGTAATCACGTTGTAACCATGTTCTTTCTTTCCTTGTGAATTCCCGGCATTATTTAAAACAATTTTTGCCTTGTGCATTATTACAGAAATACCAACGAAACACATTATGACATTTTCGTAGTTGTCTTCTTGTTAACTTTACACCCACTGTATAATCTGATTAAAATTTGACATGATATACATGTTGTCATTAAATCAAACATGCATTCATACATACATAAATGAAAATACAAATTATTTTATTGTTTTTGTTATAATTGTTCGGTTTTTTTGAACATGATGTTTGTAAACTTTAAATCATTAAAAACAAATAATCAAAAACAAATTGTTTACCAAAACAAAAATAAAATTTTATTAAATCTTACCCACTTGTAAAGACAACATTCTTAAAATCTTTCAAACTAAATTCCAAATCAGAGCTGCCAGGCTGGGTGACTAAAAACAAATTTCATACAAAAAAGAGCTAAAAAAGAGACTAACAATTTCAAAGGAGATTTTATTTTAAAAAAAATCGGTTTTACTTAAAAGCACGTATAGTTTTTTTCATTCACTCCGAAAACTGTAACAGCAAGTGACTGTGGATTATCAAAAAAGTATTTCTTAAAATTATTTTAAAACAAAATATCAGTTAAAGTGCAAAGGAAAGTTGTTAAAAACACAACATTAATTAAATACTGACTTTTAGTCAAAGTTCAATCTGAAATTGAAACTGAAATGCGGTAGTGCAGGTAAGCGAGTTATTTCTTGAGCCAATATTTAAAGCTGAGGTAATACTTGGAGCATTTTATTCTATGAAATTTTAATGAGGGGCAATTAAATCGATTTTTATAGACTCCTCACAAATGCTAAAAAAATAACACGGTAAACCCAATCAGCTATTCTTTAAACGCGTACCGGAACCATACGCAAATTTTCCAAAATTACAGAAAAGTCTGGCAGTAACTACATTTAAACGTTTATAAACGTAATTTAAAAGCAAAATAAAAATTTTTAAAAGTAACAATGTTGCTGAAAAGAAATAAAAGAAAAGGGTTGATTTTGATTAATTAGTTACTGAATTCAATTAACTTAAAAACTTGGGAGTTAAAAATATGATATTTACATCCAACACATAATCACCGATCACAGAGTGCTAAAAATGAAATTCGTAGCAAGTTTCGAAAATGCATTTCACACGGCTAGTGTCGGCAAAACATACTTTTCAAGTTTTTTGTTTTATTATCACAATAAAAAACAAGTAACAGTGCTATATTCGGTCGTGCCGAATTTTATATACCCTTCACAACGTGTAGTCATGCAATAACAATTGTTTGTATCACCATTCATCTCATATAAAATACGTACATATGTATTAGGGCGACAATGAAATATATGGGAAAAATTTTTTTCTAGAATTTAAAACAAAAATGTAAAGATTCTTTTGCCACTTGGTCTTAAACTTACTTGCTGAAAATTTGAGCCAAATCGGATAACTCTATCCCGTGCACCTTTGAGGTCAAAGTTCAAATTTCGGGAAATATAGTGTATTCGCCTATATTGGAGCTAAAAAAATAGCTTTTCGATATGAATTATACCAAAATCCAATAGGATTAATGTGCCACTAAGTGTTGAACTTGCATGCTGAAAATATTAGCCGAATCGGGTAACTCTATGCCGTGCACCTTTGAGGTCAAAGTTTAAATTTTGGGAAATTCAGTATATTTAACTATAATTGATCTAAAAATATCGTTTTTTTTAAGTATATTCATTTAAATTGTACAGAAACTGGATGTTTTAGATATTTTTTAAAGGATTCTAAAATATTATCAGTAAATTTAACCCTTTTTTGCTACAGGGGTCACAACGACCAAATTTCTTAGCTTTAAGTACAACATTTAAAAAAGGTGATATACGTATCCTGAAAAACGTAAAATATTTTTAATAGAAATATTAACCCTTTTTAGCTACTAGGGTCAAAACTACCCATTTAAAATATTTTGTTTTCATTACGAAATAAAAATATATATGAACCGCCCTGTGTGTAACCTGTTAGTGCAGACCTCAACCCCTGTAAAACATGATTTTTATAAGTTGGTGTAGATACAAACCGATAATATTTAAATTTAACGTATTTAAAACAAAAAAGTCAAGGTATACTAGATCTATTTTTTTTTTTTACAAGAAATTACAAGTAATTGCAAAGCTTTATTATTTTAATCAGTTTGACGCGTTAAACGCTCGAGTTAACAGTGCAAAGTGGTATTTTGTCAAAAAAATAGTTTTAAACAATGCCTTTATTAAGAGATGAAATTTATCTTATCGGTTTTGAAAAAAGTCAATTAACTGGGAATAAACTTCCATCAATAGGGGATTGTCTCAGAGTTATGTTTTATAATTTAAGAACTGTGAAATTAACAATTAAAGACAGTGTACGACTGGTGGTAAAGGAGTGTTTTACTTTTTGGGAAAAAGCTCGGATTCCTACTATGTCAATTCAAAATGTAGAGAAGAAATTAACTCGCTTGTACGAGGAGTGGAGGGAAATGAATAGACGGAAAAGCAGAACATCCGAAATTTATAAGAAAAAGACAGAAGCATGGAAAGATGCACTCGATGATTTGTTTGACATCGCACATCCTGATGCACTTAAGTTAATGAAAATCGAGGACAAATTGTTTTTGTTGAAACAGAGAGAAAAAGGACGAGAAGGTTGCATGGCGGGAGTTGATGCAAAATTAAAGAAAACTGAAGAAAGACGTGAAACCCGGAAGCAGCGGGAAGAAACTAAAAAAAAAATGTATCAAGAGGTTCCTTCAACATCAAAAGGTAATTTTTATAGTAATTAACTATTTTTTATAAATCTGTGAAACTTTTAAAACCCAGCAAAGCCTTCTATTACCCTGTAATGGGTTTAATATACTAAAATCATTATTTCCACCTAAAGTATTTAAAAAATTGTTGATTTTTTTTTATAATCATATAAAAAAAATTATAGGATTTACTACAATTGTAACAAGTTCAGATGAGTCAGAAAACGGTGAATCTACGGAAGCTAATGATCATATAATAGACCCAATGACCACGAGTTGTCCTGATACTTTGAATAGTTCACAAAAACAAAATACTTTAAACACAAAAATTTAACGGCCAGACTTGCTGCAGTTTTAGATAAATTAAAATTACGCTCTAGAGATACTGTTCACATGCTTATTGCAGTTTTGGATGCAGTTGGATTAAACTCATCAGAGTATGTTATTAACCGCACGTCTATTCATCAGCAAAGGGATGCATTCAGAAAAGCAAATAGTACTCGAATCGGGTTAAAACTTCAATCCAATACTCAGCCATTAACGATACACTGGGATACAAAACTGTTATCTGGCATATCAGGAAAAAACGAAGACCGACTGTCAATAATTGCAACCGCTCCCGATTTTGAACAAATAATTAATATTCCTGATATACCGGCTGGAACTGGCGTTGAAATAGCATCTGCAGTATATGATTCATTAGAAGAGTATCAAGTTTTAGATAGAATCGAGGCATTTGTCTTTGACACAACCGCCTCAAACACTGGCAAATTTAAAGGGGCCAGCAATATATTAGAAAAAAAAATACGTAGAGACATTTTGTTCCTAGGATGCAGGCACCATGTGTTTGAAATAATTTTAGCAGCTGTTTTTAATGAAACAAAAATTTGTTCTTCGACTGGCCCAGAAGTCAGCTTATTTAAAAAATTCAAAAAACAATGGTCGAACGTAAAAAAGGATGAGTATATGACGGGATTAGCAATACCTCGAATAAAAGAAATAGTAGGTGATTATTGCGCTAAAATTTTAGATTTTGCAAATATAAAAGTTAAAGAGGACTTTCCACGAAATGACTACAAAGAGTTCCTGGAATTGATTATCATATTTCTGGGTGGAAGTCCTCCTAGTGGCATAAAATTTTTTAAACCCGGTGCTCTTCATTTAGCTAGATGGATGGCTAAGGGAATATATTGCTTTAAGATATTGATGTTTCGCAATCAATTCCCAGAAATCACAGAATTGGAAATAAATGGTCTAGTTGAAGTTGCAGGTTTTGTTATAAAGTGCTATGCATTTTTCTGGTTCAATTCAGATAAAGCAGAGCAAGCTCCCTTAAACGACATATTATTTTTGAGAAATTTAGAAGATTATAAAAAAATAAATGCACAAATTGCTGATAGAGCCATAACAAAGTTTATTAATCATCTATATTACCTTAATGAAGAATGCGTAGCATTCAGTTTATTCGATGATAGAATAGACTTTGAAACAAAAAACAAAATGGCTAAAAAAATTTTGACTTTTATGAAGGAAGAAAACCTTGAGGAAGAAGAAATTTTGAAAAAGTTTTTAATTAAAAAAGAAAATCTTAATACTTTCTTCGCTAAAGATAATTCATCAATTTTGATTGAACTTGTATCCGAAAATACGAAAAGTGTTTTGAAGAGATTCCAAATTTCAATGGATTTTTTACAAAAAGGCCCAAGTAGCTGGAAAGATTGTGAAGATTATAGAAAAGGAAAATTTATTATTCAAAAACTAAAGATTGTTAATGACTGCGCCGAATGAGGTATTAAGCTTGTTGAAGATTATCATGAGAAGATCACAAAAGATGAACAGCAGCGACAATATTTATTCAAAGTAAGTTATATATAAATTTAACTAATTTACATCTAAATAATTATTGTGTTTCTTTTTAGGTTGTTCAAAACAATCGACAACAATATACGAAGCATGCGAATTTAAATAATTTAAGAAATTATTACATTTAATAAAATTTACCGAAAAAGACCTTTCAAATTGTCTTACTTTTTATATTAAAAACATATTTTTATTCCAATTAAAATATACTGCTTTTGCTTCTATACGAAAAACATTCACATAAATATATATTTTTAAATATTGGTTTTAAATTTCAGTTTTTCGTTTTTAGAAATAATATTTTACACTTTTTTTAAATATTTAATTTATAGCTAATTTAAGCAAATGTGTAGTTTTGACCCCCGAAGAAAAAAAGGGTTAAATTTACTCATAATATTTCAGAATACTTTTAAAAATATCTAAAACATCCAGTTTTTGTACAATTTAAATGAATATACTTAAAAAAAACGATATTTTTAGATCAATTATAGTTAAATATACTGAATTTCCCAAAATTTAAACTTTGACCTCAAAGGTGCACGGCATAGAGTTACCCGATTCGGCTAATATTTTCAGCATGCAAGTTCAACACTATGTGGCACATTAATCCTATTGGATTTTGGTATAATTCATATCGAAAAGCAATTTTTTAGCTCCAATATAGGCGAATACACTATATTTCCCGAAATTTGAACTTTGACCTCAAAGGTGCACGGGATAGAGTTATCCGATTTGGCTCAAATTTTCAACAAGTAAGTTTTAGACCAAGTGGCAAAAGAATCTTCACATTTATCATCAAAAATCCAAAGTTGGTTTTTCATTGTCACCCTAATATGTATATACTGGTTAGAATAAATGTGGCATCGAATCCCAGCTGAGCCAAAAAAATTGTATCTTATTTTATTTAAGATATTTTTTTTTTTTAAATTTTTTTAAAAACATTTTTAAAAAATTTTTTTAAATTTTTTTTTAAATTTTTTTAAATTTTTTTTTTGTAATTTTTTTTATTATTTTTTTTTTTTATTTTTAATATATTTTTTTTTGTAATTTTTTTTTTGGCATGTTTTTTGCATGTATGTTGTTGTAATTGTGTAAAAAACGAGGTGGTCGTGGTTTTTTGCTCATATCTCAGAAAGTTATGGGGTGATTGTGCTGAATTTCAATAGCGATTCATTCCTGGATATTTCCAAGAGATTGATACCATATAGAGCTCTGAGGAACATATAGTTGCTTCTAAAAGTTGATTTCAACCAACATACGGACAGACGGACAGACGGTCAGGGCTTAATCGACTCCTCTATTCATAAGCTTTCAGAAAATATATACTTTATGGGGTCGGAAATGAAAATTGTAGAAATTACTAACGGAATGACAAAGCTATATATACCTTTGTGCACCACAGGTGAAGGGTATAAAAAAACAAAATAGTCCGTTGTAAAATAGGAATGTTTAGAAATGAACTCAAGCCTGTAAAAAGCTGAAAATATTTCATTGAATATTAATTACTATTATTTTATCGTGTAAATATAATAAATGAACGTTCTGTCGTCAGTTCTTTCACCACTGGTGGCGAAGGATATACAAATTACAGCTTTGGGAAATCCTGCAGCCAATTGTATAACAAATACCATGTTGTTATATAAATGAAATTGGAAAACGACGTATATATGCATGTATGTATCTATCTTTACATATCTTGATATTGCTCTGGCTATCGATGATGATGTTGCTGTTGACTAGATATTGTGATACTTTTTACAAATTTTACGTTTTGAACCCGTTTGCCTTTTTTTAGCCTCGCATTCATATCTTTCATTCAGTTTAAGTGTATGAGTATTTTCTTTTGGTTGTTTTGTCTTGCTTTTCTTTATGATATATGCATGTAATGTTTATATATTTGTTGTTGTTGTAAATGGTGGTAGTGGCATTAATGGTCATGAAATAACCTCTAACGTTGTATTTGGTCGAAATTTATTCGTATCAATATGTTGCCACTATGCTGGTGGTTGTTGTAACAGGAGTTGCTCCCCCAACGCCCACTTTGTGGTAGATTCTGCAAAAATATATTTTTTTCTTGCTGCACTTTTCAACGAAAGTACTATACAGCAAAAAAACACACACATACACACACAAAAAAAAAGGTTGAAAAAAAATTTAATCAAAAAAAGTATGTCAATAGTCTATTTACTCGATTCGAAAAAAAATACTCTTGGCAAATTGTTTTATGTACAAACATATAATGTGGTGGTCGTATCGTATTGTATGTATGTATGTATGTATGTAGTTAAATATTTTAAATGTTCACTTATAGGACTACTGGGGCGGAAGAAATAACACTTAAATACTTTTTTTTTATTATTATTTTATGAACACAACAGAAAGTCTTAACAATTTTTTTTGTCGGTGTAGTGTACCATCAACAACGCGTCAGCCAGTAAGTCAGTCATTCAGCAGCGTTTGTAGCAGAAGTTAAAAAGAACATCTTACCGGCCTTCTGGGCTGCAATTAATGTGCTCTTTAAATGGTTAATGGTCAGTTTTACAATACCAGTTAAATGAAAGCAGCCAGAAAATACAATCACAATATCAAAGGAATGAATATATAGCCGGGATTAGTATTGCTAATATTGCAATGCCCCATTATACCGTACAACGCCGGTTTTATTGAGTAAGCAACTGATTTAATTACAAACCAAATATAGTTAAACTGCGTCGTACATAATTAAATAGTTAGATTTTAATTTCTTGATATTTAAAATATATTTTTGTTTCTTCAAAACAAAAATGTCTTAAAAAACATCTTTCTTTCATAAGATTTGTTCATTAACTTTTCTAGTAAACACTTGCAGCGGCAAAATAAAAAGGAACTGAGCATTATTATTCTCACAAATATTAAAAAGTAAATAAACACTTAAAGCTTGGTTAGCCGACTGTTGATGGAATGTAACCGCGCCGTTTACTTAACGTAAGACTTTAGTGTAGTTACAGAAACTTTAAAAACGTATCATATGATTTGTACACGAGCAACCAAAACAAAAGGTGTTGTCAACACTGTGCTTTAGTATTTATGGAAACGATTTACATCGATTTTTCTAAAACAGCTTAAGAATTTTAAATGCGGCTTCTAAAGTTCCTTGAATAGTATTTTTAATATAGACGCATTTATGTTTTATATATAACGTTTATTATATAAAACCTGGCTTTAAATATTTTGCAAAACATAGCAAGCAAAAAATAATTACTTTTTCATTACATTTTTTTTATTTATTTAAAAATATGAGCCATTGATCATTAAAAATCCGATTGCAATAATTTTTTTAATAAACAAAAATTACTAATTAATTTGAAATTATTTTAGTTCGCAATTCTTGGTACTTAACAAATAAATATTAGAAAACGTTTATTACCTTCACAAAAAAATGATTGGTTTTACCTTGATAAGTGCAATTAAATTTTGTCTTCTTTCATACAATCAGTTGATAGTTTTGTAACCTTTTAAAGACAACATCTTTACATTGTTTCGAAGCTGGGGACGATTATTGCGCTCATCGGTTTACATCAATAATATTTCTATTTTGAAAAATTTACCTGGAACTGTAGAAGAACGTATATATATTTGCAAAGTTTAGCAAATATATACGAGCCTCTGTAATCCATTTAAAAACTTGCCCCTACGAAGCCACATTCCATATACGTAACTTTGTCGCAGCTTCATTTTTTGGACACCTGTCTTTTAACTTACATTGAGCTTAAGAAATCTCTCAAGCACAAATGAAGAGCTCACAACCATCCTCTGCATGAGTTTTATTACTGACTGGTTATCAAGTGCTATATGAATTTTCTTAGCTTGTATCTCTATCTGGTAGACAGATACATATTTACTCCCCCAAACTTAAGTATAGAATGAGTTAAACTAAAGTTTGTACACACCAGCACATGCCCTTTCATCCATATAAATCCAATCAGTAAAGATATTGATGTCACTACCCATGCAGTTATTGCTCATGTATCCACTCGCTGTTGCTATATGAGTCTCGCTAACTTCATTATATACCAGATCCAGAATTTTCCTAAGTCCCAAAGTTTCAACAAAGTTGTTTTATGTGCCAACACTTTCCATTTAAGTTGCTGACTTTGTGCTTGTTTCTTTATGAATAAAATTATCAGCAGCAATTGTCCTAATACTTACATTGCTTTCGTTGAAGTGCTACGTATCGTACCACACATATCACTATACAATCAATCTTCTAAAAACCAGCCTTACTTACGGTTAGTCATCATTTGAGAGGGCTCCGGCCACTAAACAACATCTCATAAAAATCCAGAGTCCCAACTTTTGGTTGCAACCTTTTTATACCGGTGTAAAATCCTCCTTTCTCCAAAATATAAACTAAACTAAAAACCTGTAAACTAAAATTAAATTAGCACTAAACTAGGTCCGAACCAGAATTTAACTAAAACTGAACTTGAACTGAACTAGAACTGAACTAGAACTGAAGTAGAACTGAACTAGAACTGAACTAGAACTGAACTAGAACTAAACTAGAACTGAACTAGAACTGAACTAGAACTGAACTGAACTAGAACTGAACTAGAACTGAACTAGAACTGAACTAGAACTGAACTAGAACTGAACTAGAACTGAACTAGAACTGAATTAGAACTAAACTAGAACTGAACTAGAATGAATCTAAAACTGAATTTATACTGAACCAGAAAAAAAACCAGCACTGTACTGCAACAGAACTAGAATTGAAGTAAAACTAAGCAAAACCTGAACAGTAATAAAAGAAATATCATCCAGGTCGAGCTTTTAACGGAAAGTTATAATTTAAAAAAAAAAGAGACGCTAAAAGCTTCCAAAAGCATTAGTACAGCTATGACCACAGGTTTCACCAGATTTTATATGAACAGCGCTTCGTGTTGGCTGTACTAGCAGAATGTACATATTTTATTATACTCATGTTCGTATATACAGTGTATTTTAATTTGTAAATTTTTTCTGCTTTTCCATTTTCGACATAATAAAATTCATTTAACATTTCCCAACTGATTTGTGATTGTTTGGTATTTGTTACACACAAAACAAACAATTAATTGGCTGAAAGTTAAGTAATTTATTTTTAACGCATTGCTGCCACCTTCTTTCCCAACATCAATAAATTTTTTAAAAGCTAACAAAATCTGATAAATTCAAAGTAACAAAATGGAATTTTTAAAAACTAACATAACCTGTAAAAAATCTTTCAAAAAATCTAACAAAAAAATGTTTAGGCAAAAGATTTTCCAGTAGTTTTGAAGTTTTTTTATTTTTATTTTTAATAGAAAATTATAAAAAACTTGAGCGGGAATAGTTAAAAACTTTGGCTTTAAAAACTTTTAATTAAACAAAAAAATTTACTAAAAATCAAAATGTATTTTAATAAAAAAAAGCTGGCATTGTATTGTTTAATTTTTACGACCAATAGGAGTTTTGTGCATGTCACTATTTTATTGGAAAATAAATACGAAACTCTTAAACGTGTATTTTTGTGACTGCGTTTTATTGATAACTAAATTGTAACTGCACACATATATTTGCACCATTCAATGTAACTGTTAACTTTGTACTATCTAACGTGTATTGTATTATCTAGATGCACTTGTAGCAAATATTTCCTTACACAGACACACACACACACACTCACCTACACAATAAAAATAACTTTCAGTATAATGGAGAGTATAATGGTTTGGCATAAATATGTATGAATGTGTGTATTTTCCCATTGGCATCCCTTAAGTACCACAAATCAACTGGATTACAGATTTTAGTTTTTGTTTCTTTATTTTTATAATATTTATGCTTGTACTTTCGTATTGTTTTGTTTTTAACTCCAACTCTGGTCCTTAACCCATGCATGTAATCAACTAACCAGTTAGCAATCATCAAACCAGTCAGGCATCCAAACATTTTAACAAACACACACACACACACACACACACACGCGCATATATATATAGTCACCCAGGCAAAGTTAGCAATAACAACATCATCAAATCGGCCACAGAAAATTGCTTCAGGTTTAACCCGTGTTGTTAATAGAAAATATTAAATCCAAGCACTGAATGGTTTTACATGATGGAAATGAAAGTGGTTAAAGCGATTGTTACAAGTACAATTGACAAGTAGAGCTCTCATCAGTGTTTAGTTTTAGGGTATAATTTGTAACTAATTTTTTTTTATCATTAGTTTTTTTTTTATTTAATATATTTTATATTAATTTTATATTTATATTTAAATTTTTATTCACGTTTAATTTTAACATTTTCATTTTTACAAAGAATTTTCAATTGTGATTAAGAAAAAAATTTGTGAAAAAGTGTGTTTTGCTGATACAAGCCAAGCTTCAGCACTCTTTTGATCGGAATTAAAAAGTTTAACAAATAGATTATTATCGGAAAACATTGCTGTTTTTCGCGATAGCGAGGCAAAAGAGCAGTCAACCTCGACTCATGATCGTGCCCTACAATTGAATATCAACATTGTCATTGAAAATTTGGACCATCGGATGGAGGTGTGCCGTCGAAATCGCGGTGGCCATTTGGCTGATATTTTGTTCCATACATAATCGAACCACACCAATATTGTCATAATAAAAAGAAATGACAGTAATTTCCTAAATAATTTGTGTTTTATTCAAATTCAACATCGGCCGTTAAAATTTGACCACCTTTAATCAATTCATATAAACAAGCTCATGAAACATTGGTGTCTTTTCAACAACATGCATTCTATGCTTTTATTAGAACAAAGTGAATTTCATTAATATATTCATACTAGAAAAGCCCGGCGCGCATTGCTACGCCCCTTAATGAATAAAAATGCATTCATAATTATAATTGAATATCAAGTGCAAGAAGCTCAAAATTATAACTTTTCTTATAACGAAGCTGTATAGTCATGACAGCTCAATATGTGTGCAAAGTTTCAGAAAAATCGGTCAAGTGCAAGTAGCTAAAAATGATAACTAATTTTTTATGGGCGTGGCCCCGCCCACTTTTTTTTACCCATAAACACTCCCTGGAGTGTGTACAACAACCTGCCAAAGTTTAAGTCCGATCGGTTTTACAGTTTCGGAGTCTAAAGCTAACACACACACACACACACACACACACAGAGTTTCACTTTTATATGTATAGATAAACACATGCTCCTCAATGATACGTTAATGTTTTTTTTTGTTTTTTTTACGGTACTTTTTCTACTTTCTACGTCTTATGAAGCTAGAATTTTTAAATACATTAATATTGATGCGAGCTAAGACTGCAAATGTCAGGGGCGATTGAAAAGTTACCTTTTTGTATTTTGTTGGTACTACTTGTATTTTTTATGTGGGTGAAGCTAGAATTTTGAAATTTGAAACTATTGAGTCGCTATGAGACCGAAAATGTTTGGTCTACCAAAAAAGTACTTCCTGTATATTCTACATTTATGAATATATATTTTTTTAACAAAGGATCATAAATCTAAGTTGAGATAAAATATATATTGGGTGTTTAAGAAGGTACTTTTTCAGATTTTGTATTTTCTTAGCTTATAAAACTATTAACTATTGATGCGAGGAGAGACTGAAAATGTACTTCTTTTAATTTTTATGGTATTTCTTGTATTATTTATGTCATTGTGTTTAAAAAAAAATTCTGCAATAAGCTGGTAATAATTCAAGTTAAAGGAAGAACGCATTGTTTCTTTTGTTATTTATAAACGCTTTTTTGCATTTTTTGAATGTATGAACCTAAAATTTTTAAACTCAGAACCACTCATCTTAGCTGAGATAGAAGATTTATTCCTGGTATGTGTCCTCACAGCGTTTTTTATTTTTCAAAATAAAATTTTACAAACAATTATTTAGGAATAAAAAAGAGAACTGCACTGTTCAATAACTAGTTAAAATTGCGTTAGCAAAGTATCAAATATTTTGCTAGTTTTGTAACAAAAATTATAAAAAGATATTCATAATATGGGTTTCAGAAAACTGTTGTTTATTATTTTAAAGTTAAAATGATACCTTAAATTTGCACGACTTTTCTATAAGGTTTTCGCCAAACTATTTCTTAACGAAAAGCTCTTCTTTATATAAAGGGTTAAGATTTATATGAAAAAATCCAATATAACCTCATTACTCCTAATACATGTACATGTACCGGGTGGCCCAAATAAGACCTAGTGATGTTAAACACGTAAACTCTTGCAATAACGGTTTTTTTAAATAATTTATATGTTAAATACATTTTATGGAAATTTAACGTGACTATGTGTGAAATAGGACATCAGAGAAATGACCACCATTTTGCTCGATACAGGCATTGGCTCTTGTTAGCGCATTTTGCATTACACGGCGTAATGTTTCTGGTTACAGGCGCCGTATTTCGTCTAGAATATTCTGCTTGAGTTGTCCAAGTGTCTGTGGCTTGTTAACATACACTTTTTTTAAATAACCCCATAAAAAAATTGGGCGCAGTTAAATCTGGTGAACGAAGAGGCCAAGGGAAATCTGAATTTTTTGAAATTACGTTCACTAAAAATTTCACGCAGCATGTTCATAGTTTGCCTAGCAGTATGCGCAGTGGCTTCATACATCTTAAGAACCAACTTTAAAATTCTCTGTAATGTTGTTCTGGGTATACCCAATTGGCCGGAACGGCGACGAGTTGAGACAGATGGATCATTTGCAACACTGTGCTGCACAGCTTCCACGTTGTCTTCAGTACGAATATTTCGATGACGGCAACTGACCCCAGTTCCTCAAAACGGCGAACTAAACTTGTAATCATAAAAGATGTAGGCGCTGATCTTACGTTAAAAAAACGGCGATTATTTCGTTGCGTCAGAACAATTGATCTTTGAGAAGAATAATAAAAATAGATAATTTTAATGCATTGTTGTTGATTGTACGTATTCATTTGAAATTTCCAAGAGTTCAGTTATAATCCGCAAAAAGAAAAAATAAATTATGTTAAAAAATAAAAAAGTTATTTGTGTTTCACATCAGCTGGTCTTATTTGGGCCACCCAGTATATAGAAATTAAAAAATAATAATTTCAGCACAAATTGCTTAACAAACAGATAAACACTAACACATTTACTATTTACAATAACAAATATAGTAACTCTTGTAGCAACAACCACAACTTTGACACTTGAAATTATTTCTTATCACAAACATTTCTATGCACTCACATTCATATACAGTTACAAATGTACACACATACATAAATACGTTATGTTGTGAAAATAAAGTTGTGAAAAAATTTAGTTTTTTTTCCTTTTGTTGTCTCTAGTGTATCCAGACTGTTACTTTCTCTGCGTATGTGTAAGTGTGTGTATTCTGTAAAATGCATTGTTTTGTTTCGTTTCGCTGAGTTTTTTGTTTCATTTATTTACAGTGTTTTATTATTTTATTTGTAACTATTATTATAGTTTTTTTGCTGTTGTTGTTAGTTTGAAGAAATCTGTGCCACATCGAAAGACTAACACGTACATTCACACACAATCTATTCAATGAATGAAAAAAAAAACAAATTGTAATAACATTTTGATGAGACTTTAAATTACAGTTTTTATGATGAATTTTTTCTCTTTTTTTTTTTGGTTTGGTTTATTTTCTCTTGTATTTATGTGACTGTTTTTTTGTCCATTTTACTTCATTACTTTATTTAATTTTTCAACAAGTTTAATTGAAAAAACTTGAAAGCAATTTGATATTTGAAATTAAAATATTTTTTTTAATTTTATTAGAGGTTACCCCCGTAAATGTATAAAAACGATACAGTAGAGTGATGAACAAACTCAGGCTGGTATATGTTACCGGATTTTAAAATAACATATTCACTTTGTTAAAATTATGAAGTAGGGATGTGGGTAAAAAGAGTTGAATAGATGAAAATTATCAAAGCTTTTACTTAAGGTAAACAAAATGGCGTATTATGTTTGGCTGCTATATAAGTAGTAAAAAATTCATCGCCATCAACGTCTGGCATGAAGGGGCATGACTAATTAACACTGTATCGTTAAGTATAACACATTTAAAAACGAATATTGGGTCTTATTCAAAATGGCACGTTATTATTATCTTTTTTCCATTTTAATCTTGGCAGCAGAACTTTTACAAGGCATTCCTATCTTTTACGGTTTGTCCCCTTGATTTTTTGCTTCTTCCTTTATACAAGTTTTTTGTCTTGGAATATCCTGTTCATTGTTTTGCCTTGTATTGAGTAGATGAGTAGTCTTCTGTAGCCTGTGTGAGAATGATGGGGCTGCTACCCATCGTCTCCTAGTACCAGCGCCTTCTTATAGTTGTGGAGAGGGTCATTGATAAATAGTGCTAGGGACTTTGCTTACTTAGTATTAGATATTTTCGCAGTAGTAGTACTAACGAGGTTATTCGATGTACTTCAATCAGAAAACTACACCATGCGCTAACAACTACATTATGCCAGCTTCAGTTTTTTATGTATAACAATATGGGTATCAAAAAAAAAAAAAGAGTCTTGACAGGTAGAATACAAATTTTTGAATTCTTGGCAATAAGGGATGAAGGGCATATATTTTTAAATTTGTTTTTGAAACAATTTCACATCTATTTTTTTATGTATTTTTCTTCTATATAAATAAAAGTGAAACTCTGTCTGACTGTGTGCCGATTGGACGCAAACTTTTATAAGTTGTTGTACACATTTCATGGCATGTTTATGGGTGACGAAAAGTGGGCAGTGCCACGCCCATAAAAGATAAGTTATAGTTTTTAGCTACTTGCACTAGATAGATTTTTCTGAAACTTTGCACACATATTGAGCTGTCATGACTCTACGATTTCGTGATTAGAAAAGTGGGCGGTACCACCACAATTAAAAATAAGTTATTATTTTCAGCTATTTCCACGCATTCTAATGGTTGATATCGATTTTCCTTTAAACTCCAAGCGACTACAGTTTCTAGTTCGCCTTGCCTATGTTCGCTATTACCATCAACAAAGCACAAGGACAATCTCTGCGTGTTGCAAGATTGAATTTGGAAAATCCATGCTTTTTACATGGCCAGCTGTACGTCGCATGCTCCAAAGTGGCAACACCAACAAATTTTTTAATTTTTACAGCAAATGGAAAAACCAAAAGTATTATACACCCACTGGCATTACAATGAATACCAATAAAATATTATTTGTATATTATTAAAACGCAGAAAGCATTTTTATTCCTTAAAGGGCGTAGCAATGCGCGCCGGGCTCAGCTAGTTAAAAATAATATTTGGAATATTAAATAATTTTTACGATTTTTTTTTTTTTTTTATATTGAATTTTTACAAAAAGGTTTGCCTGAAAAAGCTACCCAGTGTGGTAGCAAAATATTGAATTAAGATAAAACGATTTTTTTATTGTATATAGACAACTGATTTGAAGCTCTTATATAAGGGCAAAATACTAAACGATTTTTAATACAAAAACCCTTCGTGAAAGATCTTCTTACAACTATAAATAAAAGAAAATTAATTAAAATTTTAAACAGGAAATCCTAATTTAATATTTCTATATTATAGCTAATTTCTAAAGTTTATGGTATTTATTAGGTGCCAATGCTTTCAAGTTAATGAAGTTTAAATTTTCTCATTTAACATTACACTTTACTTGTGATATGGGAAGAGTACATTGAAAAAATAAGTTTTTATCACCACCAGCTGAATGGTATGCATTTTCAATTTCATTATCAGCACTCTTTGATCGGTGTTTTAGTGTTGATTATGAATATTATCTTTTTTAAATTACAAGCGGTGAAGATATAGAAATTATTATTGAAGCGAAACGAAGAACCATATTTACTAGAAACATCTTTTTCTGTTGTTATTTTTTCTGTTTAATTATCACCTTTTTATTATATATATTTTTTTGCTTTAAACAATAGTTGGATAGCAATGAAGCATTTTAAATTATACATTTTAAGACAAATGACTGACAACTATTAAAACAGCTTTGTGCTTCCTGATAAGCAAAAAATTTGAGAATCATATTTAAAAGTCCTGTTTTGAGTTCAAATTGTCCTTTTTTATTTATTTTTTTTTTATTCCTAAGAACCTAGCAGCATTTCGTATATCGAAAAACAATATCGCGTATAGTCATCTAAAGATTATCACTTTTTCAACAAGAGGGCCAAGATTAAAAATTTTTAATCTGTTCTGTATGAGACTTAGAACAATGGAAGCATATTGGGAGGATATATAAGTATGTCACAACTTCACTTCTTAAATAGTTTTCCAAATTATTTATCTTAATAAATAGTAAATCAAAATTGTACATAAAAATATATATTTGAGTACTAGCATGCGCCCGAGACTTTGTTTGAGTGGTTATCTGTACGCCAGATAGCCTCTTTATGTAAAAATTCAGCTTGTTATCTATCTGTGCGGCAAGTTTTAATGGAATTCATTTAATTATTTAATGCAAATATTTTACACAAAGTACTTGTATAGTCGCCGTTGAATGATCTTATTACTTTTCGCCAGTACGTGTATATTGTGGACTCTTTAAGAACCGACTAACTAAATACAATAAATATTTTTATTACGTATTTTGTTGTTGTAAAGGTCAGCCTATATGTTAATCAATATTCTTGTCTATATGTGAGTCAAATTTCATTTAGTTTAATTGAGTCGCTTTTGCGTGATTGACTAACAAACATTCTAACATCCAAACATTTATTCACATTTATTATATACAAGCTGACCCGGCGAACTTCGTACCGCCCTATAATCATGAAATATCTGTTACCTTTTTATCTGAATTAAGTTAATTTCTTTATGTAGTATTGCTGTTGGTATATTAATAAATCAAAATTATTCCAAAAACAAAGTGTTTGTTATTCTAATGCTTCATGATACACAATATTCTTAGTTTTATTTTCTGGTGCGTATATAAATAGTGTTGTTGGTATTCCGACACGGAAACAGGCGACATATAACTGGCCCTGTGAAAAACATGAATTTTCAAGATTAGTGCCTATTCTTTTGTAAAAGTATCAAAATGGTCTATCAAAAGTTTCCAACACTATATTAATTTGACTAACCTTGTTGAACAAACACTTCAGAAAAAAACTAACAATACAAATTATCCTGTAGAAACCAATGCGAAAAGAACACTAAGAAATGGTAAATGAATTATGTAGGTATTTTGTTATTATAACTCCGACCACAGACCAACTCCGACCGATATATTTGCAAAGAGCATGTAAACTACGTTTCTTTCTTTTAATGTCAGCTACGTGAATATTACTGCCAGTGACACATTATTATTATTATTATTATTATTATTATTATTTTCTTACATAAGGACCTTCTCCTAATAATAACAAATACAACAAAAAAAGAATTAGTGAAATCGGTCCAGCCATTCACGCGTGATGCCGTGACCAAGTGAAAAAGGGATTCATTTTTATATATAAAGATTTTAAGGATATAGTAGGATACCCCTTTTATTTAAAATACTTAACTAAACTTGAAACTTTTGTTAAGTTACCCCGCCTCTGCATGTAATTGAGACCTTGTTACTTTAACCTTATTTCTACTTAGTCATGAATGAACAATTTTTTTTTATTTTAGAATGTGAGTCTGCAAGTTTTGCATGTTTTAACTAACTTATGACTCATATGCATCCAATTCATATACACCAACATGCCATTTAGTATCATAAAAATATTTACTTTTTATTTGTTTTTTTTTTAAGTTTCTTAATAAAATGATGTATCATTTTACATCCTTCATATGCTCTTGTTACTATATTTATGCACTAGTTCCATTGAATATTTTATATTTAACATGTGTGTGGAAAAATTTTGTATTCATCATCTTCAAAAAGAATTTTTTCCCCAAATAGGGAATTTAAAAATATAAGGAAAAAACACTTGCACACATACTGACTGGCTTACGCCCGCAAACATGTGTACACAGAAAGAAATAAATTTAAATTCCAATCACAAAATTAATTCTAGTAATTAAAATTTTATTTAATTTTGCTTCAATAATTGAAATGAGAAACAATTCAAGCAGATAATTATGAAAAAAAAAAAAAATTCAATGAAATTTTTTTTTCTGTGTCTGTTTGTGTTTTGTTGCACATTTTACAAACTTTGTGCATGAGTATATTTACGTGAGTGTATGTAGGAATTTGTTTGCTTTTGCAAACTTTACCCTGATGCGGTTGGTTGCGGTTGAATTTGAAAATAAAACTATTAAAAAGACAAGAGAATCTATTTGCTACTTTAGGTAGTTAATGAACTCTAAAATAAGAAAAGAAAAATAATAAAAAATAAAAATAAAAATTAAGGTTAGATCTGAAAAGACTAGTTCACCCTTGTTAAAATCATCATGCTTGGCATGAATAACCCTTATACATGTATTGATTTAGAAAACAGGGTGACCACTTGAAGTTTACAAAAGGATCCTTTACGTATAAATATAGCCAGCGTTAGGTATTGAGTTCGAGAGTAACATGTCATTGCTTTGAGGAGTTCGCTTGCCAAAGGAACTTAAAACAAAACCTATGGAAGAAGAAACATACAAAGAAAAGTAACCTGGTTGGACACAATCAACCACATAATTCTGCAACAAAGAATATGCCCAAGAACAGTCAGAATAGGGACAGGATAAAAAACATGAATTGAGCAGCTGTTGCAAAAATTCCCTCACTACAAGCTACAAAGATGTCTGGTTATGTATGTATGAATTATTATAAAGCAGTAAAAGTTACTGCTCAGTTGTCTCAAAGTAAATCAAACTTAAAATCTCTTAACAGCGTAAGTTAGTCAAACTACTTCATAGCAATTCCTACCTTAAAAATATAAATGATTCGCAGTAGATTTTTTTTAGTTCATTTAACTCCGATATATATACATATATAATTAACAATTCCATACACGTTTAACTGATTACCGGAAATAGGCTTTGTATAGCAGCCAGAGCTAATAGTAAAACAGACATATTTTCATAAACATTAAACTCTCTTCTGCACACACAGTTGTACTTTTTAGTAATATTTGTATGGCAAAACAAAAATCAATATCATTCATTCTTAAACTCAAACTCATTCTTAAAGTCTGTTTAAAATTGTTGAAAACTCACATAATAAGAACGAATGGTTCTAGTTCCACTAGTATAATTTAAGCAAAATATCAGCATAATTACATCCCCTTGTTATTTATGGTGATTTAGGAAACAATATGAATCCACAGTCCACATGTTATTCAAACAAATAATACTAGATTTAAGTATAATTTTATAAAACACTTCACCTCACTCCAAGAATTTTTTTGAACGTATAAATTTTAAAAAATAATTTTGATAAAAGCTTTAAATATAAAAACCTACTCCTGCTGTAACATTGGACAAATCTATTTATGGTACTTTAATATTAGTTGTTTAAAAACATTTGTTTTTTATTTTATAAAAACATCTAAATGCATTTTTAATAATATTATTTTGGCAACACTGTTAAATTTTTTTCTCCAAAACTGAAAGCCAACAATTCGTTTAAAAATACCAAAAATATACTTACAATATTGAGTCAGTTATTGAATAAGAGTAATGTCGGGCATAACTTCAAGAACTGTCTATTTTTTTTTATGCATACAAATGATTTGTTTTTATATAAAATATGAAAATAAAAATAAAATCAATTTAAATATTATTTTTACTTCTTAGTATTATGTACGTTTTGTTTGCATGTATGTGTTTATGTATGTATGTACGTATGTATGTATGCGTGAGAAAGAAAATAAGGCTCGCATTAAAACAAAAAACATTCAGTAAAACTAACAACAAAATATTGTGTGGCGTATGGGGAACATTACTAAACAATTATATATTGCTCATACGTTACGCAGTCCCCTTAAAGAAATCAACTGATAAGCATGTACTGTGGGTGGTATCAGCAAAAGTTAATTTAACTAAACATTTTAGATACCCTTAACTAGTGGTGTCAACGGTATATGTAGCTTTTTCATGCTGTTTGTAATTTTATATTTATTTCCGGCCTCATAAAGTATTTATATGTATTTCGAAAATTTATAAATAAGTTATTAAGAAATGTCGTCTCTCTGTCTCTCCGCCTTCCCATTTTTTCAACTTTAAGAAGCCCCTACGTTTTGCACAGATCTGTAGAAGCTATAAATTTTTTCAAATTATCCGGGATTAAATAGCTCTTTAAATTTAACACAATTATAACTCTATGAGATATAAACAAACAAACATGACTGTCTCTGTTGTTTGTCATATCTTTACAATAAAATTAAAATTATTTCAAGCCTATTATAATTTATGGACACGTCTGCTAATATTTAAAGGTATGATATGCCTCAAAGGGGAGTAAAATTTGTTTTTTTGAAAAAATCGGTTAGTAATCGCAAAAGTTATAGGCACAAATAATTTTTTACTAAAGCTCCTAATAAATTTATGGATACGCTAAGCTCATCCAAATATATACCGTAGGTTTAAAAAATTGCTGCTGAGAAAAATTGACAAGCCGCTGAGAAACTAACTGAAATCTCAGCATACAAATACTTTGGTGTTGTTCCTTAAATATACAAACGAAAATCGATTGTGTTCAGCTTTCAAATAACGGAGAGCAAAATGAAAATCAAAAGAAAGGGCTTGACTACCAAATCGCATACAATAAGTGTATTTATAAGTCAAATCTAGTGATTAAAAATGTAACTACTTCAACTCCCTCAATATTGATGCCAAACAAAAGTGCTTGAAATTATGAAAAAGTTTGAATCCAAGATGGCGTTCAAAATTAAATAGCTAATATATATGAATCAAATATAGTTATTACGTCATTGCCCCCTTCAACCCTCACAATATTTATATCAATTGTAATGGCTTGACCAGTAGAATACAGTAAATTAAAAAAAGTTAAATCTAATATAGAAACCTAGAAAAAATGGGGTTTAATTTTTTTCTCAATCCAATGAATATGAGTATTAAGTAGAAGGGTATAATTCAATATATATGTATATAAAAGTGAAACTCTGTCTCTCTGTCTGTGTGTGTCTGTGTGTTACCTAAAGACTCCGAAACCGTAAAGCCAATCGGACTCAAACTTTGGCAAGTTGTTATACACCTTTCAGGGAGTGTTTATGGGTATCAAAAAGTGGGCGGGGCTACGCCCATAAAAATAAGTTATCATTTTTAGCTACTTGCACTAGATCGATTTTTTTTAAACTTTGCAAATCAAACATATCAAACTGTCATGACTATATAATTTCGTGATAAGAAAAGTGGGCAAGGCCACGCCCATAAAAAAAATTAACATTTTTAGCTTGTTGCACTTGATATTCAATCAGTAGTTTGATTGGGTCGTAGCAATGCGCGCCGAGCTTGGCAGGTAATAAATATTGAAGCAAAATGGTCAGTATATTTCGATATGCATACGCAAAAAGTTTTCAGTCAGAAAATGCATTTTAGGCTAATAACAAACAATATATAATTTTGTTTTTTTTAATAACTGTCAAAAGTGTAAATAAATACGATCAAATGTACTTATGCTAGACTTGAGTTGTTGATACCAAATGCAACAGAGAAAACATTGAGTAAAACCCAATCAAAATGCTAAATTTCTATCTACAATATTTTTGACTTAAGACCTTTTTGCCTGAAGTCAGTAAAATTGCTAAGATTTATAAGCGTTGGTTCAGTATTTAAAAAAAAAAAATCAATTCTTTATTTTGCAGATATTAACACACAAAATTTAAGCTATAACCGTTACAACACTTCTAACACAATCAATAAAACTCATACCTTTATTATAAATTTAATATACATACATGCAACGAACTCTGTTGTACTACAAATTCTACTATCAATGCTGTTCGACTATTTATAATGGCAGTGCCATCTAATAATGATACACACATATGCACGAGTATATTCTGGTAAGTTCCAGAGGCCATTACATTAAGTGAAGAAGTGAGATGTTACTGCTAATTAATATATATGTGGAAAAAATAACTACTCCCTAAAGTATGCAGCACATGATAAAACATTTCGGCTGTGTAGTACTTAGCATCTTACTGTCAGTTAACTAGCCAACCAGGAAAAAGGTGAAATGCATCAAACTAAACTTGTGACTATATACTACCAGTTAAGACACTTTTTGATAACGAAAATATTAGCTATAAAAACGATACACTTACCTTGTAACTTTATTGACAACACCAAATTAAAACAATTCAGAAGACACCATTTCGATCCTTATGTTGGACTGATTTTTCAGCCATTTTTCTTAGAATGTACTTATTGCATTGGAAATTTTTATTCTAAATAAGTTGTTACATTTTAAATAAAACCAAGGCCATTTAGTAATAGAAACGAGTGATGTAATGCAACTGCAACTAAAAACACTAAGTAAGCTTTCAAGTATGCTGCTTCAAACGGCAACAACCTTATGTGTTTTTAAAGTAAATCACTGTATATATATATGTGTGTGTGTGTGTGTATATATATATGGGCGAATTTGTGTTCTTTGAAAAACTTTTTTTAATTTGTTATTGTTTTCACTAGTTTTTACAATGTTTTATTTGTTGTTGCTGTTTTGGTAAAAGCAAAAGTTTATTTTTTTTTTTGTTGTAGATCCTGTTATTTTTCTTCAGCCTCATGGGGTTTTGTGCAAAACAATATAGGTTAACTAGTGGGTTGGTACTAGGGTGATCGATTATTCGACTTTTTTAAGAAACCGGTTTTCAAATAGTTTGAAATTTAGAATTTTAAAAAACCGGTTGCTATTTTGAAAATTAAGAAAAAACCGGTTAACCGGTTCGAATATATAAAATATAACATTTAAAGAAAACATTAAAAAATATTGTTCAAAAAGATTATAATAAAAATTATATCTAAACATGAAATTTTTACAGTTTGTATACGTTTGGCTGCACAGTTACGCAATAACGCAATAACTGACATGAATGCAATTGACTAATTTGGTTTTAATTAGTTGAATTTAAGGACAAAAGGTACTCTTTACAAGTAAAATAAATAAAAACAATAAAGTAATACATAAATAAATAAGACTTTTTATAAAGCTGTTATAAATTTTTGTAGCTCCTTCTGTACATTTTTAAAATGTTATATAGATCTTTTAAACTAATATGCACTAACGTATTTTGTTTGAAATGATTTCTGTAATTTTAAATATATTTTAAAGGTTACAGAGAAATTCTTTTTTTTTTAAATTTCATCTTAAAAATTCTTTCTTATACCCCTGACAGATACAAATATAGGCATAAACTAGCTTGTTCGATGGTTTTATTGAAGTTTAAGTTGACAGACACTCAATGCCATTAATTAAAATTAGGTTCCGGAAGAAGGGATTATTGGTTTTTCTTTATTGTAACTACACTTTTTACCTACCTTTCAATTACCTTTAACTTTTAACGTTAGGATTATAAATTTAAAGTATTCAAAGTTTCTGCTACATGAAACAAAATATGGCAACTAAATTGTGATTTATAGTTTTTCTTTTTCACTTCAAAATTTTTAATTGTTTAGTTAAAGATTTAATATTCTAATATTTTTGACACAAAACAGTAAATAAATCATCAAAAATGTTATTGCATATTGCACATAAAAAGCATATAAATTTACATTGTTGAAACTACGTTTTTTAAAAACTTAATTAATTTGTTAAAAGTAATCGGTATTTGCTCTGGAAGAGATCAAAAAAAAAAAAAATATTTTAGCTTTGTAGCGCTTACACTATTAGTGTGAAGTAGGATCAAACATCAATAATATAGAAAAGCATTTATCTAAGAAGTTAATTATCATAGCAAATTATAAGCCCAACAACGTAAAAATATCTGCTATCCTTTAAAAAAAATAATATTTAAGTTTAAATATTTTTATTATTTTACATTTGTTTGTTTAACAACAAATAAATATTATAGAAGAATATTTATTAGTTTTTATTTTCTGATTTTTTGAAGCTTTTCGCGTACTAAATTACTATGGTACGATTGGCTACAAAGATATAAAAAATGAACTTAAAAAATTAAAAAACCGGCTTTTTTTTGATAAAAAAAACCGTTGTATTCGACATTCGAAAAAGCAACATTTAGAAAAAACCGCCAGCTGAATGAGGAAAAAACCGGGTTTTGCACCGGTTGTTAAACCGAGTCGATCACCCTAGTTGGTACGTATGATGGTGGAAGTGGCGATTGTGTTTTCACAGTCATTCGACTGCCATAGTGCATGAATAAGTTAAATGTATTTGTACTTAGAAGACCTTCAGTTATCGCCAAAGAAACAAGTATGTAAGTAAAAAGTAGTTTGAGTATTTGTTTTTTCTATTTACTCGCGTTTGTCTTTTCTACCGTAAACTTATTTATTTCTTTTATCGCTGGTTTTTTTTTTGATTTGCTCAGCTTCCGTTAAAAGAGACACATTTAAAAGTGGTGTAAACGATTAAAAGACTTTTAATTTTATTTTCATTTGTTTCCTTGACTACGGTATTTTATAAGCACTTTCTTTTTGTCTTGCTCTTATTGCAGCCAGTAAGCGACATACAACAAATAAATGTATAAAAAGACAAGATAGAGTGAGCAAATAAAAAGGAAAATTAAATAAATCCCTCGTCTATACATACATACATATGAACATATACATTTAACAATTAAATTAACAATTAAATTCTTAAAAAAAGAACACATTTATCACGTTAATGGGAATTTAATTTTATGTGAAAGTTAGTTTACAAACTCATCTATAAAGTATTAAAATAGAGTGTGTTTGTTATTGTTGCTGGCTGTTTGTGTTGCATAATGAAATTATATTTCATTTTATTGCGCTTAAAAGCCTTTTTTTCCATTTGAATGTATACCATAGAATTTAATTAATTTTCTATTAAACTTAAGCAGCTGGATATTTAATGAAATTTGTTTCAATTTTTCTTTTTTCTATAAACGTAAAAAAAAACCAAAAAAAAAAAAAAAATGTTTTATTTATTTGTTTCAATATCAGCAACTATTGCATCATTATCAGCGACAACATACGAATGTATAGGGAAAACATTCTATGCTTAAGAGATTTCAGTCATCAGATAGAGGCTAATTTACTCATTTACTTATTGCAGCCACTTTAACACACTTACAAATTGTTGCTGCCGATTTTGTTAATTATTGTTGCTGATACTGTTATGTTGGTTGTTGGTTTATGGGCATATAATGAAGTACGTATTTAGTACACTTTAATACATAATAAGTTTTACATTAAAACTAAAAGCAAGTAATTGCTTCTTTTGACAGGCACGTATCAATAACCAGTGCTGGACAAAAATGTTATTATAGGATTGAAAATTTGATTCGTGTTTTCTTTATAACAAAAATGTTAATAGAAATGGTAAAAGAGTTTGACCTAGGGGTATAGTTTTGTTTTTGACATTTAATAAAATTTATTAAAAATCACCAACACAATCCAATAGTGCCGCTAATCCAATAGTTCGTGGCTGTTGAATGTTTTGTATTATTATTTTATTTTTATTGATGGAAGTTTCAATTTCTCAACTTTTGTTATTTAAAGTAGAGAGTATTAAACGATATTATAAAGTACCAACAGCTTAGTTACACTATTATCACATATTAACAATTAACCCAAAAGTTTAACTAAAAATAAAATTGAAATAATAAACAAATATTAGAAATTAATTGTAATCATTAGGACAGTTTCTTAATGCCACGTTTAAAATACTATACGGAAGGAAATTGGCTATTTCCTCTTGCTGTACAACGAAAAATAATAACAAAATAATTATACCAGTGGGTTTAAACATATAAAAACAACCGACCACTTGGATCTCATCCCTTGTGCCTGTGAGAAGGTAGGCTTTGTTGCAAGATTCTGGCATATTATCATGACTTACTCGCAAGTTGAAGCGACTTGAAAATTTAAAAATTCAGCAAAAATGTATCATCATGAACTTGGAATTTAATTTTTGTTCTCAAAACTTCTTAATCAATATTCTTTGGCGTAGAATGAAATTAATGGAAAGCTTTTAAGGCGTTTTAAGTATGGATTTAATATTAACGGCCGTATGCACTCAAAAAAAAATGTCTAATGTAGATTTGAAATAGATATTAGTTACTTGTCATAATAAGGCTAACATGCCTTTATTAAAAAAACGTAACCGAAAACATAATCTTAACTTACATGCATTAATAGTATTTATACTGGCAATACCATCCTACTTCTTTTACCATTTCGTTGTTAACGATGCAAAACAACGAATATAAATTTATGCGGTTGGTCGTCTTTAAACAGATTATTCTTATTTGTACATGAAAAAATTTTGTTTGTTTGTTGTTGCCAACCTTTTGTCAATCGCGTTTAAAATATTTCTTTTATATTTAGTAAAACAAAGCAAAAATAAATGAGAAAAAGCAACAAGACTGCTTTTCTTAGGATCAGAAATGTTATTCGAATAACGAGCCGTTTTTATTATATATTATTTTTATTACAATACAATTACAAATTATATTCTATTTTAATTAACCGAGCTGAGTAGCAAAGACCATTTGACCGTTGTAGCGAAACAGACCAGAGTCTCTGGTAGACTAGTTAAAGAAACTCAACACACAAACATACAATTAATATTTATTATTTTCATTAACTTGTTTTCCTGCTATCTTATCTTACTAATATAAAAAATGTGAATGTTTGTATGTTTGGATATTTGTTACTCGATCACGTAAAAACGGCAGAACGGAAGTTAATGAAATTCGGCAGATAGATAGATAACAACCTAGATTAACACATAGGCTACGCGATAATAACGCAAAGTGGTTGGCAAACTCATAATAACACATCCTAAATATTTTTATTTTTGTTGTTAATACTTAGTCTACCTTTTATTCCGATAACTGCGCAGGTGAAGTCGCGTTCATATATAATTTTACGAACTCTAATTCTAAATAAAAATTAAGGGATCTTGCTTAGCAATGCCTTATAAATTCGTACTGAGTTGTTTGCATACGGCCATTAAAGTCAAATTTTGAGCACAATTCTTAAAAAAGACATGTTCAAGACCAACGTCTTGTCTACACTTCCTTTAAGTTTCAGTTTGGGATACAGTATGATTAATGGGATGTTTAAACAAAATCATAGAAACTTCATATTATTTTTAAACAAGAGTTTCTTGTTAAATGGCAGGTGTTCGTCTTTTAACGATTACGTATAGTATTGTCAACAGGTATAACATTGTCGTGTAGGTACTTCAACGTGTAGTTACAAAGAGTAGTTTTGAGGCTACTCCAATGCGTTATGTAGTCCACCTCTACACTATTGCAATGTTAAATCGACCATGTTTTATCGATACTTTTTGGTGTCTTTCGGGCTTGTCTTAGTCTACTACGGAGTATATTTTACATGCGTCTATGGACTAGTCACATAATATGCAGCGTTACTGGCAAAAATATAGTTATTTTATTTGCATTGGATTATCAAAGTCTTAAAATTTAAAAGTTTATGAAAAACAGCCCCCAATTCATAAGATTTTAAATTTGCCTGAAATGTATTTTAATTAAAAATTTTCTTACAAAATTTTCTTCAAATACAATTCGTTTAAATTTTTTATTTTTTTTTTTTTTTTTTGTTTAAGAATATAAGTCTTCAAGATTGTTATTTATTAAGATGTTCAATGACAAGTTGATTAGCTGAGAAAAGCCATGTATTTTTTAAATTTCAGGTACTATCCCAAGTTATTGATGCCTTAGGTTTAATAATTCTTTATAAAGGCTCCGCCAAATTTTTTTTTGAAAATCCTATAAAAAAAAACTACTGAATATTTTCTCAAATTTCTTTTTTTATTTGAAAGTACAATTCTTCTGGTTAATAATGGAATATAATTTCATTCAAACGGCTGCCTCGGCTGGCCATGCAGTAGTCTACACGATCGGTCCAATTTTTAAGCACATTATCGATTGCGTGCAGCTGTATTTCACCAATGGCTTCAATTGTTTCTGGCTTGTTGGCGTAACACTCATCTTTGACGGCACCCCACAAATAATAGTCCAACGGTGTCAAATCGCAGCTCCGAGGTGGCCAAACGACATCAGCTCTGCGGCTGATATTGCGATCTTCACAAACAGGGCGCAAAACATCGAGTGTAGCTTGGGCTGTGTGGCACGTTGCGCCGTCCTGTTTAAACCAAATGTTGTTAGTATCCTCCTCTTCAATTTTTGTGAACAAAAATTCGTTTAACATGGCCCAATAACGATCGCCATTGACTACGGCCACTCCTTGCTCAAAAATGGCCCAATTATGCCTCTGGACCAAAATCCGCACCAAACAGTGACTCGTTTTGGGTGTATCGGCTTTTCAATGTATGTGTGTGGGTTTTCTGTGCCCCAAATGCGACAATTTTTCTTGTTAACATACCCGCCAAGATCAAAATGAGCTTCATCTGAAAAGATGATTTTTTTGGCAAAATCGGCATCTTCTGTAAGTCGATCGCAGGCCCACTTAGCGAAGCATTGTTCAAGCGTATACACACCCATTTTCGTTCAGCGGAAGGATAAAACTAATTATCTGTCCAATCAGACGTGAGCTAAGTGTTACCATTCACGAAATAAGCACTAGTTGAAAAAAAAGAACGTTAGATGGCGGACCCTTCATGTCTTGCAATTTGGCTCTGTTAAAAATACGAAATAAGAATTAAAAAAAATTTATAAGATACCATTCGTATAGCTCGCCTAGCTTTGTAATTTCTTTATCAAACGAGTGCTGTAGTATTGCACGTCTAGCTTTTTCCTTTGAATACAGTCATCGTCCCCATCTCTAGGTCCTATAGCATGGTTTGTAGCAAAGTGTGCTACTCAGCATTAGGTCGCTGTCATTTATGAAACATTTTGTGCAAAACTTTTATGTTTGATGACAAGGGAGGAAAACCGAATGAGAAAACGTAGAAAATGAAATGCAGTAATGAACTAAGTCATTTCTCAAACAAGAGTGTGCAGTTAAGTGTTGTAAAAACAGTATAATGGTCGCTTATGCACTCCATCGATTTGTGACTAAAAGTAGTTTTGAGACCTATCCGATTTAATGCAAAGCCGGGTTATATCATTGATATATTTCGGTTACGTAGGTAAGTAGGTAAGGCTGGTGCAAAGTCACCCTCACACCTTCACTCGGAGACCATTACGGTCCATTGTGACGCCTCAATAGAGAGAAGAATAGAATAAGAATTGAAATATTTAGGATAGAAGAGAAGGAGAAGCAGACCATTCCAGAGTCTCCGGCGGGAATCGAACCCGCAACCCCCAAACAACTGACTTGTCCTTTACTGACTAGTCCACAGGGGCACTCTACATTTCGGTTATCTTCCGACTAATCCTAGCCCATTACGTAGTATACTGGTCGTGTTATTTGCAGGTACATATGTTGTTATTTTAATTCAGTAAAAAGTTTGCTAAATAAAGGTATGGAGAAAATAGTTTCAAGGGCCAGGTCTTAATATAATGACATAAATGCAATTTTCAAAGAGAATTTGAATTAATTTTACATAAAACTGACATAATTTTCATGACAAAGTGAGCAAAAAAAAAATATCAATAAACAGTGAGTTTAAAAAATTGCTCTTGTATAACATTTCGTATATTTCGTATCCCAAAATGCACATTTCAGGAATTGTAAGCAAGAAGTTATTCTTTAACATATATTTAAGCAGAAAAATAACCGTAAAAAAATGATTAAAATTTCACCTGACACCTTTGAAATTAAAATCCAAAGTTATAGGCATCTTAAAGTTTAGGTTTTTGCCTTATATTTGGCGATTCGACGAAAAACATACATTGAAAAATTATGAAGTAATTAACAATTTTCTAGGCCCATTATGGCATATTTTTACTGAATTTTCCAATTTTCAATTCACTATTTATTGCAAGTTAGTGCCGATAATAAGCCTGGATTTTATCAAGTTTTGCCCGATTCGGCGAAGGGAGGGTTCAAAATGATATATTTTTTAGTTGGTTACAAATGGAATTACTCCAGCACCTCTTCTGACGATATTAATTAAAGTTAGACTTTGATTTGTGGGCACAAATAGGTAACAAAGTTGAAAAATGAACAGAAAATTTTCTGAGTTGTTTAATTGGAGATCACAAAGGTGCTTCTGAACAGAAAGTAAAAATATTCAAACAGAATATACCCGTAACTATTATAAATTAAAAACCACCTCTTGTTGCCTTTCTTCTTTCTTATTTATTCTTTATTTTAACAACTTTATTTCACGTTCGCAAGCACGTTCCTGAACAAATTTTGAAAACTCTCTTCTTGTACAAATCAAAAGAAAAACAAAATGCCCTATTTTATTTCAAAATTACAAAACGAATATTCGCAATAATTCTACGATTAAAAAAAACACAATTAAAAGAAATAGCTAGGTAGAAGTATCCAAACATGTCAAACTATTTCAGTCCTCACAACCAAGACAATTATTCGTCATGACCCTAATCCATTGACGAAAACTGTCGATACGGGCAAAGACGCTTGGTTTATTTGATTCACACCCATCAATATGTTTAAAGGAGACTAAACCAATAAGAGTCATTGTCTTATAGTTAAACAATGGACCACCGGAATCACCTTGGCAACTTGAACCACCATTATTGGCTTTAGTACATATTTGGCTGTATAAAAGTGAACCATAAAATGGTTTACATTCTTAATTACTCAAGACTGTTGCGTTCGTATAGAGTAATTCAGCAACAACATTGGATCCAGGTGAGTCAGAAGTCCTACCCCAACCAGAAAGAACTACATTATCACCTTCGTAGGTAGGGTAAGGACCATCTTCAGAGGAAATGTTAGCGGGCATCATATTAGGAGCACATTTGAATTTGCCAATTTTGCACGCCCCTATATCGTTCCTAAAAATGTTTTCATCAAAGTAGGGGTGTATGTAACAATCTTTCTTGACATCCACGTCGTATACTAACACTCCGTTAGCTATTATATTTGAGCCCAAATGTGCTCGAATACTTATCGCATTATGTAGACAGTGAGCAGCGGTTAGAAAATATCTGTTACAAATCAAAACACCGCCACAAAAAGTCGTCGCATTCGGTTTTGTCACTGATAATCCAACCTGGAAGGGAAACTGATTCTCAGCAGCAATGTGCCCATTAACAATACGTCCTTCAGGCCCAAGAAAACCTCCTGGTTTATTGCTTCGTAAATCAAACCCAGAGGCAGAGGCCAAAGCCAGGGTAATTATTAAAAATTTCATTTCACCTTAATGAATGCTCAAGACAACTGATACTTCTTCCTTTTATCGCTCTACTTTATATAGCAAAATTTTAATGTTAATTAAAAACAAACAAAAAAAAAAAACTAAATCTAATCATATAATCTAAAATTTATTTCTTTTTTTTGCTAAAAAACAATAAAAATTGATAACGTTTTTTTTTGTCACTTAAATTATAGTGGTACATTTCAGATAACAACTTAAGTAATGCTAGGAACACATTAAGAAAAATATTTATTAAAAAAATATGATTCTAACCCGTCATTACCGTCAGCAACCGCGAGATATCTTTCCGACCTCGGCTCGTACGTTGCGATGTACGCTTCATATAAAAGAGGTGCTCTCCTCAAAATTATATTCTGTTCATGCCACCTATTTTCAACTTTCTCAAGAAAATTTCTACAGATCTTGCTTTCGATAGTACCCAGCTGGATTACGACTTTATTTGCGTTACAAACATCCTTCGCCAGACTAGAGCATCGCCGGTCAGCTGACCACGTCTTGACAACTCTTTCCAGCATTAATCGACTAATTTTGGGCGTGCTAACGTATGACCTGAGTGACAGGAGTGCTGTCTCAATCTTATCATAATGATATCATAGGTCGATATCATTACATTTCTAGGCAATATACAAGAATCACTACAAACATATGTCTGTGTGTATGTGTCAAATTTCGTTAAATCATGTATTAAATATTAACAATACACGTGCCTTAGAAATAAAATGATAAAGTTGAAAATTAGTCAATAAATCAAGTAAAAAAAATTGCACTTTGGCAAACGATAAAGTTACTGATCTAATCTGTGAGTTTATAAAGTCGGGTAATAATTTATTCAATAAAACTGAAATGTTTTTTTTTTCTAATGTTTTATTTATTTATTTATTTATTTATTTATTTCAAAAAAAGATTGCCGCAAGTATGTTTATCCATCACCAAAAGAACTATGAGGGCTTAATTTGTTTTGTCATTCCGTTTGTAACGTATCGGATAATTTGTTTGAAATCCTATAAAGTAGTAGATATCTTCTTAGCCCTGTTCAGCGATTCACTAAGTTTTTTCAACTATTATCCTAACGCTATAAAAGTAAACAACAGTTTTATTGATTTCGGTATTAAGTAACATATTTTAACGACTGTTGTTATTGTTACCTAAACCACCATCATTTAGTGGTGTTTATTTTATAGACAAACACATAAATTTAATACCAAACTCAAAAGTCGTAGGAATGATATTATATTTTTTAGGAAAAAAAAAACGATGCCACTTTATTGTAACGAATGCCGAGTATCGTTACATAATAATAAGTTAGTCGCACAATTGTTATTTTAAATAACAATAACTGTCGATAAATTAAACGTTTGTCGGGTCTTTGAAATGTTAAACCATCTACAAGGATCTGCTTGTCTGTTGAAAACATGATAGAGCTCAAACAAACAAAGATGTAAACGTTTAAAACGCCAACACACGTTTTTTATGTTCCCTCTATCTGCGATATTGTAGTTCCAGGTAGCCAGCGCATGAATATACTAAAAAAATTCAGGAGCACGCAAGAGCAACTTTGCTTTAAAAAAGACTTTTATCGACTTTTAGATACTGAAGACCACTATTTAAACATTATAATATGTGCAATATGTAGCAGTGCAGAGTGCTTTAATCTTCAAAAATAAGGTGTCTTGTACTGAAAAAATGAATCAGCCAAAGGACATAATCAACAAAACAGACTATCTGTCACCGTTTCTCGTGTTTACACTTACGATATTAAGATTTCGAAGAAAGCAGTAGGAATAAATGATCAACAATTTTCCACAAACTTTGAGGGTATTTCAATCTGCATATATAAATGGATCGAAAATTGATTCTGAAATCTTGCTTTTAAAGAAGCGGCTGTACCAAACAAACATGGAGCTCATAACTGTTAATGTCGATAGTCAAGTTGCTCTAAAAGCAAACGTGATTACGAATGATAGCAGCTAATATTGGCCTGTGTTGGTTTTCGAATTATTCAAGTATGCCTATGAACGAAGCTGCAGGCGAGGTACCACAGAGAGAATCTAAGCTGGAAGTATTAGTGTCAGGTTCTTCAGGGTACTCTCCACTATGTAAGTTATATGGAAATACAATTGAATACTATCTGTTGTTTTTTTGTAAAAAAATGCTTTGTAGACGCTAACATAGATTAAATCTATCTACTTCTGCCGCTTCTGTGACGATGAGGAAAAGTTTGAAACTGTGGAATATCTACTCTTCTTCAATCTTTCACTTGTTTCGAGAAATCGTCGGTTCCCGAGCAATAATTTTATCCAACATCTTTAGGCACTTTCGTCCTTCGCTCCATTCCATTTAAAAAGTTTTATCATAATGAACCAAACAATCGCTAGATGGAGCAGCATACACCTGAATGCTGCATTTCTTCTTCACATAAACTTTACAAATGCCAATACACGTATCTTGTCCCCTCTGCCTGAGTTTGTTGTTGTTTTATAGATCAGCGTTGAAATATATAAAAAAAAAACAACCAAAAACAAGATAGCCTAAAGTCTAACGGAAACAAATTGCTAGAATGAAGACAAACCCCAACTAAGATTCCTTGAAAAATAAAAATTCTTTATCGAGACTTGACATGCATCTATAGTTTGAAGAAAGACACAAGACTTTGACATTGAAGAAGAAAAAAATTATATGCCACACCAGACGACAATAAATAAACAACAATTGATACAATTAATTTGGACCATAAAACTACTTGATCACGTTGTATGACTCAATTCAACTTCACCCATTGTAAATAGTAGATATTATCGATAATTTATCGAAGAATGTGTATTTTGAAAATTCTTTTAAATGTTTTCTTGTCTATATTGCAGACATTTTTGATTTATATTATATTTTTTTAAAACAAAGTTTCGTTCGTTTTGTAAGAGAACTTACTAGTTTTAGTTATTTTATTCAGAAAAATAAAGTCTAACACTAAGAATTTAACACAAACTGCTTAGTCCTTTTAGAAATTTTATTTATCTCAATTTATTTTTTATACCCACAATAATATTAAAAAAAAACATTTTTTCTTACAATTATGCCTTTATGAAATCACTTGAACAATTGTTTTTTTAATTATTTTAATTAAATTTTCTTAAACAAAAAAGTAGAAGAAAAAAAAAAACAACTGGAATCAATATTTTTTGCTACTGTTTTGAAATTAGAAATTTATTTGTTTATTTAATATCTAAAATCAGTTTTACCTTGAATAAGATTTAGGACAAAATCAATATTGGAAAACTTTCATCGGCCTTGTAACGTTGGTGGAAGCACAATCAGTAACTCAGAAAGTGCGAAATGTGTTTCCACATCAATCTCATTTCTACTTGAGTCAATAATCGACAATGAACTTCAGAATTCCAGAAAGTAGAAAAACACAAAATACATAATAATATACTATACACACATATATTTAGTCTGTTTCCGGATCATACAAAAATCTTTTTAGGTTTTCTTTTTTTTTTGCTTTTTTGGTCCCGAAATTCGGCTTTTTGCGTTGCCGAACTTTTCAACATTTTTGTGTGCTAAGAAAAAAAAATCTTGTTTATTCTTATTAAACCGAACTTTAGCTAATAAACAAAGAAACAGAGCTATTTATTGCTACACACGGGCATAGACATTTGGTTTCCTTATTTTGCACCCATCGCTATGGCCGAAGGAGACCACAACAACTTGAGTATTAGTTTCATATAAGACCAATGGATCACCGGAATCACCTTGGCAAGTTATACCACCATTTCTCCCCATTGCACATATTTGGCTGTTAAAAAGTGAACCAAAGAAAAATTTACATTTTTCATTGCTCATAATTGTTACGTTGTCATAAAGCATTTCAGTGACAACATTGCAGCCAGGTAAGTCTGAACTTCTACCCCAATCACAAACAGCTGCCATTTTACCTTCTAAAGTGGGGTACTAACCATTTAGAGGGGAAATCTTATTGGGCTGGATGTTGGGAGTACAGTTGGTATAGGGTATTTAACACAAACCAACATTATTCCTCATAATATCGGGATCATAGTGGGGATGTATGTAACAGTCTTTGGCAACGTACACGTTGTATACTACATCTCCATTAGCTGGAGCAATGTTATGTTAGCAGTGACCAGCAGTCAAAACGAAATCGTGACAACTCAAAGAACCACCACAAAAAGTCCTGATTCTCAGTAGCAAGGTGACCATTAATAATGCGTCTTTCAGGCACAACCAAACTACCTTGTTTGCTGTTTTGTAAATCAAACCAAGGGGCGGAGGCCAGAGCCCAGTTAATAGTAATTAAAAATTTCATTTCACTTTCACGAATGTTCAAGGCAGCTGATAGTTTTGCTAAAACCCCTCTACAATAGCAAAATTTTAATGTTAATTTAAAAAAAAAACAAAAAAAAAAAAAAAAACTTAATCTAAATCTAAACATTTAATCTGATACGAAATTGTTTTTCCGTAATTACTCTAAAAATTGATAAAGTTTTTTTTTTTGCAATTGATATCATAATGGTACATTTCAGATAACAACTGAAATAATGCTACGAAAGCAAGAACAAAAGTTTATTTATTAAAACAACACAAAAAACAAACGTTGTTTGCGGTATTTTTATATGGATTGTGCAGGTTGGTTGATTGATTGGTCGGTCTGTACGATAGTATTATGACAAGACCATCCCATAGCCGGAGGTGACTGAGTAGATCGTTCAGTCTAAACTCAATTATCTCAGGAGGTTATCCTGTCCCGCCGCAGCTAGGGCAGGACATTCGCAGAGATGATGAAAAACCGATTCCTCCTTCTCCATATCCAGCCACCTGCGACAATGGTAGTTTGAGGGAAGTCCGAATCCGGCTTGCATATTTCCCTAAAATTCAGTGCCCTTTCAATACCACCAGCAACCTCGAGATGTCTTTCCGGCATCGGCTCTTAATATAAAAATAGAGCTTCGTAGTCTTGGCCCCTCTACACGTATCTTCGCAATGCCCCGAAGATGCGCAGCTGTATTAGAATAGTATCATTTAATTTGCTTTAGTTATTGCCAAGTAAATATGAGCCTTTGTTTTAGTGATATTTTGTTCTAAGTAAATATTTATTAATTAAAAATGTGAGTACAGCTTAATATATTACGAAACTGGAAAAAAATATTTTAAGTATAATTTTCCAATATTACTTGGCTTAAAATTGTTCAGTTGCTATAGTTTTTACCAGTAGTGTATAAATAAAAACATAATCACATTTGAAATAACAATATATTTCAGTTTCATTAAATAAATTATTACCCGACTTTATAAACTCACTGATTAGATCAGTAACTTTATCGTTTGCCAAAGTGCAATTTTTTTTACTTGATTTATTGACTAGTTTTCAACTTTATAATTTTATTTCTAACGCACGTGTATTGTTAATACTTAATATATGATTTAACGAAATTTGACACATACACACAGACATAAGTATGTTTGTTAACTGGTGTACTAAATGTTAGAAAGTTTAAAAATAGCTGATAATGTGAGATGGCGCTGAGTAAAAAAAGGTTTAACAAGTCAAATAAAACAAACAAATCAAAAAGCAATGAATGCATCAAAAACAACTTACAAAAAAGGTACCTATAATTTTCAGCCACTTTTAAGACGATTAATTTACAAAAAATAAAATAATTTCTATTTCTGAGCGCATTGTAAAAAATGTCTTAGTGTTTCGTACAAACAAAAACGGCTGATACGCAGTGTGTGAAACAAATACTTAAACAAAAGTACTAAAAAGAAAATACCAAGAAATACACTTATTTCTAGGAAAAATTAATTTTAGTTTCACAAAATTTATTGGACAGACTGTGTGCTAAAACCCGTTTTAACTAAACTGCCGTATTCATAAAAAAATATTTTAGGTTTAGAAAAGGCTAATTTGACAAATTTCTGCACATCATCTGTAAAATAAATATTTAATAAACCCAAAATATTTTTTATGAATACGGCAGGTAGTGTGAACACAAATTCAGCTGTTAGTTGTTTAATTGTTAAAACCAGGTTTTAACTTTAAGTGTGAAAACACTTTAAACTTATCTTTAAGGATATCTACTTGTGTCCCTTTTGTAACGACAAGTGTAACAAGAAAAAATAGAAGCAACTTAGCCCACAATGCCGTTGGGATTTCTAAAGTCTTTTTAAGTTCGTTTAACCGCTTAAACATGGGCTCTGTGACTCATTCACTCACTCATGTTATAATCAGCAATAGAGGGGTTTGGAGTGAAAACTAAGCTAAAAATAATTTTGACGGTCTTTATAAAAGAATTTTACCAATTTAGCGATTTTTAATCTTGTTTATCCGGAGAAAAATTAATTTAGCCTTTTTACACGGATCAACATCTTGTAGGAACGCATGGAAGATGTTGAAGACATGAAACTAGAATTTACACTTGCAACATCTTGCATAAATAAAATTTTAATAATTGTCAAATTGCGGCTGCTTCCATAAAAAGTTCAAATAAAATGAAAGAAAATACTAATAATTGCATTAATTGTTGATTTGCGAAAACAGAAATCAATTATATGGACAACATTATGCAATTAAAAGTTATTTAACTATTTGTAAATAATATAGAGAAAAATTAATTTAGGTACGTATGAAAGCCTTTTTTATTACAAATATATGTATGTGCACATACAAATTTACAAACATACAAACATAATCTTCTTCTTCTATATATATAAAATAGTATGTATGTATGTATGTATGTAACGTATGGACACCAAAACGGCTGGACCGATTTTGATAAAATTTTCAGTAAGTCTTCAAAATATTTAGGCGGATGACATTGTGAAGTCTGAAGAAGTTTGATTTTCGGTCTGCGGGCGGAGGGGCGTGGCAAAATAAAATTTTCCTACTGCACCACCAATGACATATTCATATATTTATTTTGTTTGCTTTTTTATATTTTATTTTGTCATGTTTTTCAAAACGAGATATCAAACTCTTAAATCGGTTGTGTAGTTCCAAAGATATTTACAAAAAACCTATGTTAATAATGATCCAATATCAAAATTTTAAAACATTCGAAATGTTGCATTCAAAAATCCGAGTTTTCGGTCTATTTACAAAAAATATTTACAGCTCAATGAGGAAATTTAATTGAAACTGCCCGGCAAATTGATCAAATACAAATCGATCGACACAGTAATGTATGAAGAACAAGCCGTCAATTATCCCACTGAATTTTTGAATTCATTGGAACCACTCGAAATGCCGCCGCATGTACTAACATTAAAGGTTGGATCAGCGGTAATTCTTATTCGCAACTTAAACGCATTGAAGTTATGCAACAGAAACAGATTGACCATCAAAAATTGTTCACCAAATTTAAGTGAGGCAACAATTATCGGTGGCAGATTCAAAGGTGAAGACGAACTTATTTCACGAATTCCGATAATTTCCAACGATTTACCATTCCAATTCAAACAGCTCAAATTCTCTCTGCGTTTTGCCTTTGCTATTACCAAACAATAAATAAATAAATAAAATTTCCAATTTGCCCTAAATACATGCGTTTCTTTTTTGAGTGAGCCGATATCTACACCGTATGTAAGTTATTCTGTAAAAAAAACTTTATGATATGGTATTCCATGGGTTTGTATTTAAAGGTCGTAAGTTTCGTTCGTTTCGTTAAATCGTGTGGTAATACAACACTAATGTTTGCTAAAGGCCAGCAACACGGACCGGGTCAGCTAGTACTTGATAAAATTTTGACAATGTTTACGTTTTTGTTTTTATTAAGCTTCGTTTTCCAGTGATGACACCAAAATAATCGAAAGATGTTGAGAGGAATACAATGAGATAGGAACATCTTTAAAAGATGTAAAAAAAAAGGTTGACACAAAAACTTGTTCAAATCTTTTAGAAAGATGTTAAGATCTTTGCGAATTGATGGTAGATGTTAAATGTGCAAAAAGGCTATTTTCTTTTTAGCCTTTTTCTTTAATTTTTTTAGCCACTTGATAGGTATTTAGAAATATCTTTTAAAAAATATTTAATTTAAGTTGCTCGTATATGTATGCAGCAACAGTGTTAATTGGAAGCCTTTTTATTTTGCTTCCAAATAACATTTATAAACGTTTAAAAGTAGTTACTGCAAAGTTTAACGTGTACCTATTATTTGGATTTACCGAATATTTAGTAGGCAACAAAACTTGCAAAATTAATAGAAAAAAAAGGATCCCCAAAAATTTCGAAAATTTCAAACTTGTGATCCAAAATTTAAATAATGGATAAGCGTATGTTATAAATCAGCAAAGGTATTCTGCAAATATTTTAAATGCTAAATTTTTTATATTTAACAAAAAACAAAAACATTTTTACGAAGCATTGCTGACACAAATCCTTTGCCCGTCAAACCGATTAATATGAAGACTTAGTCTGTTTTGGACTACTGTTTTCGGCAGTTGAATTCCTACAATAAATCGTATGTGAACAGTCTGCCAAAATCGATTTGATTGTCGCTCATTAAAATTGCATAGAACCAAATGCTTTAAATATTACCTCAGCTTTAAATCTTAACCTAGAAAATAAAATTCATATCATATTTTAAGTTCTTGTCTCTTTGTTTACGGGGTAACGCGCTTTGTTTAAAAACGGCATTTTAAACTCAATATAAATTACTGGAAATCTTAAATTTTACTAAAAGCCAGTAATTTTCAACAACTTTTCTTTGAATTTTAAATGATTTTTTAAATCATCTTAAGGAATCCTTTTTGAAGAAGCCACAATCACTTGCTGTCATAATTTTTTTAAGGGAATGTAAAGAACTATACGGACTTTTAACTAAAAACTATTTGTTTTCAATAAAGTCTCCTTTAAACATTTTTAGCCTCTTTTTTTAGCTGTTTTTTTAATGGAGTTTTGCCTTTTGTGGTCACCAAGAACTGGCAACGCTGATTGTATATAACATATCTTATTGTGTGTATGTATGTGTGCTATTTTTTATACTATTATAGATTTCAACCATTTATTTTAAAACTTTTTAACCAAATTTAAATATTTTTGCTTTTACCATTCGTTAGGTATTATATAATTGAGACAGAATTAAATTCATTCGTTGGAGTATAATACTACCTCTATTCCGATCGTAATCATTTGTGGCTATAGTCGTCAAAATTGCTTGTACTAAACTTCAACTAAATTTCGTTTATAGTTTCCTATATATGAAATCATCAAGGGGATACTATGTCCCCCTACTCCGATCCTATCCATTTTTTTTCTTGAATAAGAAAATTATTATTAAAGCAACTTCTGCAAAGTTTAAAGGGAATACCTGCTATAGTTCTCAAAATATTTCACAAAAATGTGTTCAATTTGTGTGGAAGGCACCACGCCTACCTAAACTATAAAACAAAATATAGCCGCTGTCCGTTCGGAAGGTGGACCCGAAGCACTAGTGGAAAAAAATTTTAGAAATTAAATAAGTAGATTCCTCTTTATTAAATCAGTATAGATTTATTTTGTATTTTTTTTTTAACAACTGGCTAATCTACAACGTGTCCTGACTGTCATATTGTCATAAAAATTTCAAAAAAGCTCTAACAATTTTACAATAGACAGTACAAAACTTTTCAGCCATCTTAAAAGTTTGGGGAATTTATGACTTTATGACAATACGACACTTAGGACATCCTTGTGAGTAAGCCAAATGTTTTCTTCAACTTATAGAACTTACCTCTTTAAAACATTATGTTCAGACAAATAAAATATACAGAAAGAAGCAACAGTAACTGATTAGTTCTTATTGACTTTTTATTTTCTTCAATTTATTTTTTTTTTATCGACAATTACACAATTCTGTTCTTTAATTCCATTTGCTTAAATTAAAAAGTAAAAGAAGTGAAAAAGAAAAATTTGGACCAATAGGCTATAGCTTGGGAATTCTAGATATTTAAACTCAGAGAAATGAGAAAGTGACATAATAATATGAAATAGTATTTTTGGTGTCTCCACATCAATTTTCATTTCAACTTGGGTCAATTATCGATAATTTTCAAATACTATAAATTCTTGTAAATTCACATAATTGAAAAAGTACTAAAAATATCAACAAAAAGTACTATATAATTAATCTCTAGATGGCTTTCAGAATTCCAGAAAGTACAAAAAGTATATTAAAAACAATGCATAACAACAAAGACAACAATGTGAAAACCTAAGGCAGTGTGTTTTTCTGCGTACATAATTAGTATATGAAGTCTATGCCCGTACTCTACATCGGAAACCCGCTGGATCCCCATTTTATCGAAAATCGTTCGCGTACTCCTCGATTAGGTAAATGAGAGTGATATAGTTCTTCTTTATGCATGCAATAGTCGAGACTTTTTTTCGTGCTTATTTGCTAAATTGCTAAATAATCTGCAACAACTGAACTTTTTATATTGTTTTTCAACTTTATTTCTAGTTTTTACCCTTTATTTCCTACGGTTCCTTGTATTGTTGTCATTGAACTATGCAAATCTTTTCAGGTATTTCGGTATTGAAATCTGGTTTTTTGCGTTCCTAAACTTTTGTACATTTTTGAATGTGGCGAGAGTAATTCTTGTTTATTCTTATAACTTTACCCAAAAAGTAATGAAAGATGACTTGTTTCATTTTTGTTTTATTAACGAACGAATTTTTTAACTTTGCCACCTAGTTTTTTTTTACCTCAACCAATAAAACGCAACTTTTATTATTATTTAAAAATCTTTTTTTATGGCAATACGCAAGACAAATTTATTTATTTATACGAGTACGATACATTTTATTATATCTTAAAGAAGAAAAGAAAAATCATGGTAGAAAAATATTTTTACATCATGAGGAAAATTTTATATATTATTTTTATTTTTCACATACGTTCGTGTAAACAAACTTTGACATTTTTGACATTACGTCTACCAAAAACGCTGCTGTTTTCTGATTACACGTTGTATTTTACTTTTGCTTACAAAAGCAAAAATATATATATTTGTTTTAAATTGTAATTATTTTTTTTTTAAGTTTTTTTTTATAGCAAATTATGTTCTACGACCTCTAACAACCACCTGTAATGACTCTAATCCATTGGCGAAATTGGTCAACACGGGCATAGACAGTTGGATAACCATTTGTACACCCACTAGTATGACCAAAGGAGGTCACACCAACTTGGATATTTGAGCGAAATAAAACCAATGGAGCACCGGAATCCCCTTTGCAAGTTGAACCAGGCCCTATAGCACACACTTGGGTGTCTCTAATTGAACCGTAATATTTTCTACATTCCTCATTGCTAATGATTCTTAGTTCGACACATAACAATTCGGGCACAATATTGGCATTAGGCGCGTCAGAAGTTCTACCCCAACCACAAACAATTACCACCTGACCAACATAGGATGGGTAAGGCCCATCTTTAGGTGGAAGTTCAATGGGCTGGATGTCGGTATTATATTCGATATTAGGTACTTTACATACAGCAATATCGTTCGTTAAATTTTTGTGATTATAGTAGGGGTGTGAATGGCAGTCTTTGGCGACATTCACTGTGTATACTACATCTCCATTAGCTAGTACATTGGAACCCAAAAATAAAACAGCAGAAAGCACATTATGTATACAATGAGCAGCAGTTAAAACATGATTGCGACAAATTACACTAGCTTCACACCAAGTACTTGCAGTTTCATTGTATTTTACAGACATTCCAGCTATGTAGGGGACTGTACCTTCCGGAGCTTTTTGCCCATTAAAAATACGTCCTTCGGGCGCAGCGGCAGGCACAATCGAACTTCGTAATTCAAACCCAGAGGCGGAGGCCAGAGCCAAGGTAAGAATAATTAAAAATTTCATTTTACTTTAATGAATGTTTAAGCCAACTGATAGTTTTTCTAAAATCACTCTACTTTATATAGCAAAATTTAATGTTAATTAAAAAAAAAAAAAAACTTAATCTAATTCTAAACGTTTTATCTCATATTAAATTGTTTTTCCGTGATAACACTAAGAATTTAAAAAGTTTTTTTTTTGCAATTGATATCATAATGGTACATTTCAGATAACAACTTAAATAATGCTAGGAAAACAACAACAAATATATTTATTAAAAAAATACAAACAACAAATGTTGTTTGCGGTATTTTTGTATGGATTGTACAGGTTGGTTAATTAGTTGGTTGGTCTGTTACCGGAGGTATCTGAGTAGATCGTTCAGTCTAACCCCGGTTATTTTAGGAGGTAATCCAGTAGACACTTGCCTAGAATTCTATGATTCCTCCGGTTTTGTGCGCCACCTGCGACAATGGTAGTTTGAAGGAAGTCCGAGTCGGCTTGCATATTTCCCTTACATCCAGTAACCTGTCATTACCGTCAGCTACCTCGACTTGTCTTTCCGACCTCGGCTCGAAAGTTGCGATGTACGCTTGATATAAAAAGAGGGGGCTGCGTAGGCTGGGTCACTCCGCAAAATTATATCCAGTTCACGCCACCTATTTTCAACTTTCTCAAAAAAAATGTCTTGAGATTTTGCTTTCAATAGTACCCAGCCGAATTTCGACTGCATTTGCGTTGGAAATATCCAAAGCAGATCGTATTCTTACTATCCTATCTGCCTGCTCATTTCATGGTAGTCTCTATTCACCAGACTAGAGAAATACCGGATCCAGCATTAATCGACTATTTTTCGGCGTGCTAATGTATGACCTGAGCGACAGGAGTGCTGTCTCAATGTCGGCAAACATACCAATATAGCGAATTGAAGGTACTTACTTCTTTTATGAAATCATAAGTCGATATCATTACATTTCTAGGCGATATACAAGAATCACTACAAACATACTTATGTCTGTATGTATGTGTCAAATTTCGTTAAATCATATATTAAATATTAACAATACACGTGCGTTAGAAATAAAATTATAAAGTTGAAAATTAGTCAATAAATCAAGTAAAAAAATTGCACTTTGGCAAACGATAAAGTTACTGATCTAATCAGTGAGTTTATAAAGTCGGGTAATAATTTATTCAATAAAACTGAAATATGTTTTTATACCCCTGACACAAAAGTGAAAAAGGGTATATATAGGTTTGTCATTCCGTGTGAAATTTCTACAATTTTCATTTCCGACCCCATAAAGTATATATTTTCTGAAAGCTTATGAATAGGGGAGTCGATTAAGCTCTGCCAGTCTGTCCGTCTGTCCGTGTGTATGTTGAAATCAACTTTTAAAGCCCCCTGACATCGCATGGACCCGGGTGAGGTACTAACATATTAGAAATATTTGGGAGTAGATCGGTATTGAAAATCAGAAACAGCGGTACATAAACAACTGAGATATGAGTAAAAAACCACATGACCACATCGTTTTTTTTTTTCTTTACACCAACAACATACATTAATACAAACATGGTATATTGGTTTGAGTAAACGTGGAATCGAATCCCACCTGAGCCAAAAAAATAATTTTTTTTTTTAACTTTTTTTAATTTGTTTATTTTATTTTAATTTAGTTTTTTATTTTTTATTTTATATATGGGCTAATCCTGCGTTACGGACGTTGCATTCGCAGGCAAATTTGCTTCTTAAGATTGATACAGCTGGCGTTCACATTGGAATATTTTCATGATTTTTTTTGCAAAATGCAGTTCTTTGGGAGTTCTTCAAAACTTGTTTTAAACTTAAAGGTTAACTGTTTTTGAAAAAAAGTTATGCTAGCTTAAAGTTCCGTTACGGACGTGACAAAAAATGGAAGTTGATTTTGAGGCTTATGTGCATTTGCACATTTTTTAGCTAATTTGGCATAATAAACAAAAAAATATACAAAAAATTATTTGGAATATATGACGATATCAATCCTGCTTAGAAAATAAGTCTAAGTAGTCCCGTTAAAAAATCCTAATTTTTGTCTGTTACGGACGTTACACGTTTTCCATTAAACCAAATCGTGTATATAAAAAACATTTATGTATTTAAAAATCTTTTTAACCTTGTAATTATTAATTTATTAGTTACAAACAAATTATTGAATTTTTCATTACTCTTGTATTAACTTATACGTATTCATTTATTTATTTGTTTATTTAATGGTTTAACATTGTAACTTATGCTTAATAGACCCAGCTGTTCGAGCTACTTTTAAAGTATTGTCATTGGAAAAGCCAAAAAAAAAAAAAGATATGATTTAAGAGCTGGAATATTTTTTACATTTATCCATGTTTTTGATATTTCCTCAGATATAGTTTTGACATAATTTTTACCAACGTAAATTAGGAAAACGTAATTTTTTTTTGCTTATTTGTGAAAATCTCGAGCGTTTTTTTAAGATTAGATTTTGGGTTTTTACTAGTTGGCAAACTTTTCGCTTAACAACAGTACCAACACCGTCCACAGCTCCTTTTCCATGCGAAGTAGCAAAAAAATTTCTGACGGAAAATCTAGCACGTAAACATTGCATGCATGGGCGTACCGCGAAATATTTGAAGGGGGACATCGGGGTTGAGGTTTACAACATGGTTATTAATTACTAATTATTGATTTTTAGGAATTATTTTAGGTCTCAGAAGAATTAGAAATTCATCTGAATTTAAGTTGCAGATTGGGGGATCGCATGTTATTGAAACACACTTTTGGTTACTTTGAGCAATTTAAAGCGCAGGAGGTGAAAATCTATTACAAACACTTACTTCCACGTCATAATGTTAAAATAAAATTTTTGGGTATTTTCATACCGTTACGGACGTTACACATGTTGTCATTTATGTTTTTTTAAAAAAACTGTAATAAAGGTATTTCTTTTTTCTTCATCAGATTAATATGCATAAAAAAAACTCTGTTCATAAAGCTAGTTTGGAAAAAAAAATTATTAAAATTCATTCTGTTAAACTTAAAAAACCTATTTTCCGTTACGGACGTTACACACGGTGTACCCATTTTTAGTACAAATTGTTAATATATATTGTTAAATTAAATTGTTAATACATATTAGAAGCCTTGTGAAATATATGAATAATGCTGAAATTTTATAGAAGTGGCTTTATGTTCAATATTATCGTTTTAACAGAATATGAAGGTGAAGTGCCCATTTGAACGCCCAACTACCATGTAGGGCTTCTTCTTAAATTGATATAATTTCTCTACGAATAAAGATTTAGAAAAAATTAAGGATTGTGTGTTTCAATATATGAGTTTAATTCATACCTTGACACGTGCAACTCCCATATATATTGTACCATTTATATGTGTATTATTTATATAGTTAAATGCTTTAAATTATTACGGGAATCTGTGAAATAAATGTGACTCAGTCCACATACTTAAATATGACAATATGAGAGAATTTCGCAATACAAATTTTGCCGCATGTAGTTTCGCATATAATTGTGTTGCACTATTTTACGATTGGAAAAGTGACACGTACCAATCCTATACAAACGCGTTAGCATTTATAAATAAGTTTTTTTTACAATTTATATATTTCTGTACGCAACAAAAGTGTGCCGTACTAGGGTGGATCGATTTGTTGGGGTGAGAAAAACCGTAACAGGCGTATGCCACAATCGAAATCTATACGAAATTGCCCACGGAAAGTATGGGCCTAAAATGAAAACCTAGTTCCCGCCAAAAGGTTTGATTACTTTACTGATGTAAATGGGGAACCAATTATTATGGATAACACAAAAAAAAAAATAGGTTGCGAAAAAATTAAAAGCAAGGAAGTGTGTTCGGCGTATGCAAAACAATGATTCAGCCTTACTAACTGCTTCTTTTGATGACAGAAAAATTGATGCACTGGCATGGGAGAAATTAGTGCAAAATAGCATCCGAGAATGGAAGTGATTGTTGAAAAGCCGCGCAGCAAGTTGTTAGGGCACATAAAAGTTTATGCTGAGGAAATAAAAAATATCGCTACCAGCTCAATAGGAGTTTACTGCAATGGGACCCCACCAATACTGGAACTGAAAACAGAATTATACGAAAGTTTGAAGTTTTTAAATCAACCATTACATTGGTTTGTTTGTTTGTTTGTTGAATTTCAACGAACTGACGCTTTGCCATTTGTTCAATGCTTTAGAAAAATCTACTGCAATTACTAACACGTACTGCTAGTGGGTCTTTGACGAAATTTATTTAAATTTATCAACGTTTTATGCAAGTCCCTTTAAAGTAAAATTACATTTCGTTGATTACTTGAACGCTTAAGATGAAAAAATCTTTCTACTAATGTTCTATACCTCTTTCGAATAGCTATAGCTATACCTCTTTCAAAGCTGTATCGGAAGGTTCGTGCCTAGAAGATATATTTAGCCAGAATGAGACCGAGACAAATTGTTAATAATCGCTGGTTAACAAATGCCAGCAAACTCCTGCGTTATATGTTGCAACTAGTTTGCCTTCAACATAACTATATTATGAAAGTTCATGTACCGATATATTTTAATGTAAAATTTTATATTTCAGTCGTACATGCAAGTACTTTTATATAAATTTAATAAGTCCACCTAATTTGTACCACAAAATCTTCGAGAAATTGTAAACAAAACGATGCAAAACAATAAATTTTTCGGCCATACCGAAAATATATTGTTAACAATGCTCTTCGACGAAAGGCAACCTGTTTGTGAAGGAGCCATTAACGAAATTTTGTATTGTCGTGAACAATTGTATGACTCAACTAAACTCAGGGCCTTAAAAAGCATCCCTTTAATTTCAATTGCACATTTAATCGACTTAGATAATGCCAACATATTATCTGAGCCGCCATTTACTGCAAGCATCCCACACGAGCACCTATTGGAGTATATTAAATCTGATGACTCACCTTTGACAGATACCAAAATTCTGTCGCACATCCTGGAAACCATGCGATATATGCAGTTGCTAACGCATGTCTCACGACAAGTAATTGCAAAAATGTAATAGTGTTATGGCAGGGACTTTAGAAAGTCGAATCCAAACACCCCAAATGGATTGTTAAAAAGACTTGGCTTCTGTCGTTTGAATTACGATATAAAACATTAATTTAAAAAAAAACATTGTGTTCTTACTGATTGTTCAGTAACATTATAAACTTAAGTTTTAAGGTAAATTTTTTAAGTAAAGGTGCTTTAAATATTTCATGAAAGAATGAAGCATTATGTCTCTCGGCGGAAGCTAGGTTTTGATTTTAGACCCATATTTTCTTTGAATTTATTGTAGATTACATTTTTGCTATACGCCTACTAACGAACAAAATTTACCCACCCTGGTGCGGTATCCATTGTAGAAAAACTTTTGGTTTCGTTTTGAGACTAAATGAAGGAAAATAAATGTAGTTTTAATAAAAACTAAAAACACACGCTTTAACATCAAAGTGAAATAAAAACAACAACAAACATAAGTTGGAGCACTATATTCGGCTGTGCCGAATTTTTATTACCCACCACCAATTTTGTGTACTTTTAGAGCACAAAATTTGTTATTTTGTTATTACCATTAATCGCTTTGGAATAACCCCTTTATACTAAAATATGTATTAACTTTTACGATACAAGATACGTAAGGGTAATTTAAGGTAATTACCCTTACGAAAATTGTTTTCAACTAAAAAAATTAATTTGGAATTTATTATTAAAATTAAAGAAAGAAAAAGTACCGAGCACTGACTTAATCATTCTTCGCGTCAAAGATTTCAAAAAGCACTAAAAACAGAGCTAAAATAACCAAGTTGACAACGCCAGTTATACACCTAATAATAATAATAACGTTCCTTTTCAAAATATATTTAAAATGCCAGTGATTTTTTTCCTCCTAATAAACTTGGCAGTACTTTTTTGGCACATGCTCATTTGTGCATATATGTAGTTTACTACAGTACACTAGATGACGCTGGTGTGTCAAAATATTTAAAATCAACCCAGCAAAAAAATGTTGCACCAGTTCAAAGTGAATAACATTTTTCATGACTACTAAACCAATAGTGTTAATAGAACAAAATATTTGGTCATAAATGATGTGCCTCAAAATACATGTAAAATATCTTAAACAATTCATGTAAACAAACAAAATCAACTCATTCAATATGGACCTCTTTTCACCTAATACGAATGCGTTCTATGCATTTATTGTGGTTTAGTGAAGTTTATTAATACATATGCTCATATAAATACATGCTGTCCAATGACACGTTAATGTTTAAATCATGCATGTTTCACTTCTCATGGATTGAACCCATGCATTAACCATATCTTTCGCACTTTTTGTTTTGCTGGCAACGTACAACATATATTGAAATATATAAAATTAAGAAAAATTCAAATATATATAAAAGTTGTGTTGGATTATGTGTGGTGATAAAAACGTTATAAAATTAAAACTTTTGTTGATGGATAAAAAATAAATGGCACAAAAAGGAATCGGTATTTTGTGTGGCAATGTTTGTCAAACGCTATATACAAAAAAGAGACTTTAGTGTCAAGAATTGTCAAACTCTAAATGATATAAACATAATACCCTTCACCATCATATACATAGGTATAATCCCACATCGTAGCTTAACCTTTATTTCAAGTTATACGCCATTTTTCTTTATTATTTCCGACGCCATCCTCGATTATGAGTTTTTACGCTGTTCTACTAGCCAAGCTCTTTCATTTGATATCCATATTGATGGGGTTATAAAGATTTGATCCTCCATTTTGTTTAAGACGCCATTTTGGATTTTATATTTTTTTTAACAATTAACTGTATTCTACTGGTCAAGCCCTTTCATTTAATACCAATATTGAGGGTGTTCAAGAAGTTACATTTTAAAATACCAGATTTGACCCATATATAAATTTACTGTCCGCCATTTTGTAGTGGCAGCGAACATAAATTTTAATTTTGTTTTTATAGTGCTTATATTGCGCTAATCAAGTCCTTTCGGATGATGTCAATATTAAGTCTTTTGGTTGTCTAGAAACTGAAAAAAATTTATTTGCGTTTTTATATTCTTGAAATATATATTTTTCAAAAACAATTTCTGCCTAAAACTTTGCCGATTAGTTCCCGCTTTGTTCAAAATTTTCACGAATATCTCTATAGGCATACTATATATCTACAAATACTTTGTAGCAAAGGTACCTATAAATTATTCTATGGCTGAAAATTTAAATTTTGGTGGTAAAAATATGGAAAAAAACAGAGGCAGTCGCGTTTAGTTGATCTTATCTCAGACGGTTATAGGGTCATTTTTCTGAATTTCAAAATGGCTGATACCATACACAGATCTGAGGAACATATAGTTGCTTCTAAAAGTTGATTTCAACCAACACACGGACAGACGGACAGACGGTCAGGGCTTAAACGACTCCTCTGTTCATAAGCTTTAAGAAAATATATACTTTCGGAAATAGAAATTGTAGAAATTACAAACGGAATCACAAAGCTATATATACCCTTTTACACTGTCGTGTGAAGGGTATAAAAAGAGAGACACAAATTGCTTCAAGAGCTTCAATAGCTAAAGTGCGTTTTTTTTTTGGTTTCTCTTATAATTTTCTTATTTTTGCTCTAGTTTCACATCATTTTTCTATTATGAGATTCTGTTTAGTGACCATGTGACAGCGAATATGAGATTTAAAAAAAGGTTGATTTCTTTCTGTCTTCTATAAAAGGTTTAGACAAATTCAAAAGAGTATGAGAAAAATTTGCGCCCCTCAATTTCAATTACAGTTTTCCAAAGGCGACTTAGAGAACGAGAAAAGCAGATAAGAATTGCTGCAGTACATTAAACAATGTACTCTTTTCTGTTCTTTTTTTTATCAATAAACTCAAAGGTGTTGCAACAAATATTTCATATAATTGACCGTTGCCTAGATAAATTGTCTCCTTATTTTATGTGATATCTCTTATTATATGTACTTAACATAAAAAGAAGCCAATTAGTGCCAGCAAAGCGTATTTAAGACCAGAAAAGCCCGGCGCGCGTTGCTACGCCCCCTAATGAATAAAAATGCATTCTGAATTTAAATTGAATATCAACTGCAAAAAGCTAAAAATTACATTTTTTTTAATGGGCGTGGCATTGCCCACTTTTATAAACACGAAACTGTATAGTCATGACAGCTCAATATGTTTGCAAAGTTTCAGAAAAATCGGGGCAGAGCAAGTACCTCAAAATTAGAACTTTTTTTATGGGCGTGGCCCTGCCCACTTTTCTAATCACGAAATTATAAAGTCATGACAGCTCAATATATGTGCAAAGTTTCAGAAAAACTCGGTCCAGTGCAAGTACCTCAAAATTATAATTTTTTTATGGGCGTGGCCCCGCCCACTTCTCTAATCACGAAATTATAAAGTCAGGATAGCTCAATATGTGTGCAAAGTTTCAGGAAAATCGGTCAAGTGCAAGTGGCTAAAAATGATAACTAATTTTTTATGAGCGTGGCCCCGCCCACTTTTTGTCACCTATAAACACTCCCTGGAATGTGTACAACAACTTGCCCAAGTTTGAGTCCGATCGGTTTGACAGTTTCGGAGTCTATAGCTAACACACACATACACACACACACAGAGTTTCACTTTTATATGTATAGAAGATATAATTTCCATGATTAAGAAACTTTTTCAACACTTTCAACTTAAACTATTTTATTAAAAACCCTCGGAATTTTCAAAGCCAATTTTTATAATCCTCCCCTTAAGTTAGTATTAGCAAAAGTTCACTTTTGTTAATCTTAAACTAGTTAATTTTTCTGCATTGTTTCGTTTCGTGGCAAAAGAAATTGTTAAAATCAAAATTTTAACGACTTTGTTACACAGCTGATATTATAGTGGAAGAGAATTAAAATAATAATTTAGTTGTCACACACTATATTTTCTTTTCTTATAAAATAGTAAAACTGATAATTGAAAATCAATACTTACAGCTTAGCAAGGTAAACGAATCGGCGAGTTCGACTGAATGTGCTTTCTCATAAGAATGTCAAAATTTATAGAAAAAGAAAATATTTAAAGGCGTATACATACATATATTCGTAAATATGAAGTTTGACATTGATAATAGAATCCAAAAGCGATCAGCTGATCAGTTACGAAAAACCTAGTTAAGTGTTCCCTGCAGCTAATGTTAAATTCTGTAGGTGAAATTAACTTCTCTTTCGCTTTTCGCTCATCTTTAAGTTAAAATAGTTTGCTGAAATGTTAACAAAATTCATTTTTGTATATAAAAAAAAATTAAACATTCTTCAAGCATAATCCTTCTCCTTTATTTTCAATTAAAACCAAATTAAATAAACGTTTCTATTCAAAATTATTTTATACAATTGTTATTTTATTTATTTTATTTTTTTATACAAAAAAAACTCTTCTTATTTATTATTTATTACATAAATAATTCATAATAATAATGTCATCACACCCTATAAGTTATTTAAGAAAATAAAAATAGCGAAATTGCAACATATGACAGTCATACTTGTTATATGAAAAAATAAAAATAAAAAAATGTTTTAAATTTTACCAAAATCCTTAATAAAAACTGGCATTTTATAGAATAAAGTTTAAAGATTTATAAAAAGTAGATTGTATTTAGCATGACGAACTTCACTTAAAATTTAAATAATTATTTATAATAATTAACAACAAGTATTAAAAAAAATATTAAATGTCTTCTTTAATTGAAAATAAACAAAAACCTAACTACCAAAAACTACAGCCATGACTAAAATTAAATTAAACAATTTGAAAAAAAAGAAAAAATCTAAGAACTTAACAACCAAAAGCTTTAACTAGGCAACATATGTTTACAATTGGCTAATTCACAATGGTGTCCTAAGGGTCATATTGTCATAAAGTCATAATTACTAAAAATTTTCAAATTGTTCGAAAGTTGTGTTATGCTTGTTGTGAAATTTTTAGACTTTTTAAATTATGACAATACAACACTTAGGACACCATTGTGAATTGGCCAAATGTGTTAATTTTTTTTACGTAAAACTAATAAAGTTTTTAGAAGAATCTAACAAGGAAGATCAGAAAAAAAAAATAATAGTATGTATGTACGTAAAAATCTATATTTTTTTTTTTTTTAACAAAGGCCCCTTTTTAAATTATTAGTAACCAGCTTCTGGTTCCTGTTTCAAGGCCATACGATAGGAGTCACCCTCGTGTAGAGTGTTGCGCATATAATTAGGAGAGGTGGGATTGGCAAGGGTAGGTGACAACATGGGCATTATTGGAGTTAAGGCCTCTGTAGGCCTAATTTTTAAAGGAGCCCTTCTCAGCATCTCATCACCTGAACTCCCCTCTGCACTGCGATTGTACTCATTTAAAGTCATTTCTACAGGATTTCTTAAAGCTGTCGCATTGTTATTGTTATTGCTGTTGTCTGTATTATTTTCGGATCTTTGGTAGGGATGGTTACGGTTAGAGTTGTGAGTTTGCGCTATGGGACCCTGAGCTAGATTATTGCTTTGCTGATGTGGCGAATGTGGTGACTGATGGGGCGTCATGCTGGACTGTTGCAAATGCCCTAGTAGAGAAGTGTTGTTCAAAGTATTTACACAGGAGCGCACATTATTGTACGTATCCATATAACCGCCATGCCGGCTTAGTTCCTCCGACTCTAAGCGATCGTTATCACTGAGTAGCGGCGAGTTATTGGCTCTGCGCATTTGCTGATTGTGTTGGCCCGCATCTGGTGTAACATTATGCGAGCGATTGTTCAGGGGCGGAACACACAAGCTATAGTGGCCATTAACAGAAGAGCCATCCAATAAAGGCGGTATTAATTGATTATCTAAACTACTGTCCATACAACTGGACATTGTGTCGTGTGCTAAGTGGTGAGTACTAGTAGGTGACGATAGTGCATCCAATGTGGAAGTAACCTGACTAACATCTAAGCCGTGCGCTCCATAGCTGTTGAGGTTTGGTGGCGTCAAGGGCGCATTATTATCGGCAAGTTCACCTGGTTGAGAAAAGAAAATTTAATGCGATTAGAAAAGAATATTAAACAGACATTTAGATTTTTTTTACTATTGAGTAAATTGAATTAAGATGAAATTTTGAAAATTTAATGCGATTAGAAAAGAATATTAAACAGACATTTAGATTTTTTTTTACTATTGAGTAAATTGAATTAAAATGAAAATTTGAAGAAACCTTCTCCTTGTTTCTGAGAATGGTTCGAAATGAAATTTTAAGAAACCTCTTTTTTAAAAACTTAAAAATGGCTTAAAAATTAAAAGAAAAATTCGAAAAAAAATATAGAAAATTAAAAAACATAGAAAAATTTCTGGATTTTGAAGATGTCGTCTTTAAAATGTTTTAATCGTGTAATTTATTGCCTTCTGGTGTCTTAAAAAATTTTTAATAAAAGTTTTATTCAAAAACGTTCATAAATATGTTACAAAATTTTTAAAAGTATAATTATAATTGTGAATGATTTTAAAATAATTTTATGTTGAGCGATTGTTTTCAAAAGAAGAGGCAATTCAAAAACATAAAAAGATAGTTCAAATTTTTTTTTTAGAAATTTTTTTAAAAGATACAAATTTTTAAACTGTGTCGAAAATATATAAGATTTGTAAATTAAAGGAAAACATAAAATTTATTGAGAATGTGTAAAATGGAAACCATGAAAAGTTATGTGGGACCAATTTAAAAAAAATAATTAAAATTTTCCTCTTCCCTTAATAAATGTAAAGGTTGGGAATCTCTGCTCGCTCAACACTTACCACCCAATAGCATTTCCTGCAGCAACGAATCAATATGGGCGACACCAAAAATCTTAGCGAATTGTATTTGTTCGATCATCTGCATAGTGATTGACTGCAAAACTGGTAGAATAAGTAAAATTTCTCCAAAACGTCCCCGTGACTCATACTGGCGATCAGAGACATAGTCTTCCAAATTGTTAAGAATTTGGTGGCGCAAGGTCTTAATGCGTTGTGGTTCATTTAAGCCACGAGCGTCTGAAAAAAAACACGTTATTACTACATACAGAAAAATGCCTCAAAAAGTACTTTTTCAAACATGTGTGTATCTGCGAAGCAATACTTTTCCAATTTATACTTTTTTATACCCGCCACCAAAAAAATGGTGGGGGTATATTCATTTTGTCATTCCGTTTGTAACACATCGAAATATTCATTTTAGACCCCATAAAGTATATATATTCTGAATCAGGGTTTGATTTGATGACGATCTAGCTATGTCCGTCCGTCTGTCCGTCTATTGAAAGCACGATAGAGGTCGCACCGAAAAAGCTATGGGGCTCAAATTTTGCCAGAATCTTTCTTATAGACAAGGTTTGTTTGGTATTGAAAATGGGCTAAATCCGAATATTAGGAAGAGAGTTATAGCTCGAAAAGCAAGAGTAGGTCGAAAAAACCGTGTCCTTCAAACATCGAATAAAATGGAATTGTGTCCAAACGCATTAACGTAGACTCATGAAACTTCGAATATATATTTCCCGAGAAGAAACAATATTCCCCGAAAATTATCTAAATCTATACATTAGGAGAGGAGTTATCGATCAAAATGTACGAAAATTTCTACCGCACAGTGTATTTTTCGGTATATTTAAAAACAAAAACGTCATAAAACCAACAAAATTGGATGTACGACTCTGAAATTTTGCACACTTTGCTTTTTGGCGAGGCGCTTTTTTGTAACGAAAAATCAATGTGCCACGCCCACTTTTACGCCCACCTCCCATATAACGTTTTACTCAAAATTCATATAATTTCTCTACTAGTATAGATTTTGGAAAAATAAAGGGCTATATTGAAACATCTAGGTAGTACTTATTCGCAAAAACAACTTTGACACGCCTACTATAACGCCCACTTTTCACGTTATCTACCGTTAATAAAATTTAAAAGCTTATAAAACCGCCAAAATTAGAGGTATGATGATAAAATTTGCTACGTATATCCCCCTAGGCATTGTCATTACTGTGCCAGAAAATTAAGGTGCCACGCCCACTTTTACGCCCACCTCCCATATAACGTTTTACCTAAAATTCATATAATTTCTCTATTAATAAATATTTTGGAATAACAAAGGGCTATATTGAAACACCAAAGTTGTACTCATTCGAAAAAATAACTTTGACACGCCTACTATAACGCCCACTTTTCACGTTATCTACCGTTAATAAAATTTAAAAGCTTATCAACCGCCAAAATTAGAGGTATAATGATAAAATTTGCTACGTATATCCCCCTAGGCAATGTCATTACTGTGCCAGAAAATGCCACGCCCTCTTTTACGCCCACCTCTCATATAAAGTTTTACCTAAAATTCATATAATTTCTCTACTAATAATGATTTTGGAATAATAAAGGGCTATATTGAAATTTAAAAGCTCATAAAACCGCCAAAATTAGAGGTATGATGATCAAATTTGCTACGTATATCCTTCTAATCAATGTTATTGTTGTGCTTAAAAGTTTAAGTGATACGCCCACTTTAATGCCTACCTCCCATATAACGGTTTATTTTAAATTCATGTAATTTCTCTATTGACAAAGTTTTTGGGAAAATAAAGGACTATATTGAAATATCTAACTTTAATTTGTTAGCAGAAACTTCATTGACACGCCTACTTTAACGCCCACTTTCATTGAAAGACTACATTTACAAAAGCATTTTAGTAGCATATCGAAGTTATAAAGGGTGGTTAAATTTTAAGGACCGATGTTGAATTTAAATAAAACACAAATTATTTAGGATATTATTAGTATTTCTTTTTGTAATTATAATGTTTGTATGGTTCAATTATGTATTTAACAAAATATCGGCCAAATGTCCCCCCAGCCTTGGCGCCACTCCTCTATCTGATGGTCCAAATTTTCAATGACAATGTTGATGCTCAATTGCTGGGCATGATGATGAGGCGAGGTTGACTGCTCTTTTGCCACACTATCGCAAAAAACAGCAATGGTTCCCCTTCAACGAACTAAGAAGGCATTCACAGATTTTCTAACATTTTATACAGACCTGTTTTGCAGAAATTTAAATATTTTTTACAATTCTCCCGATTGTGGACGAATTTGAACGATTATGTTGATTAAAAGAATTACGAAGTGCACAAAATGCATTTTGATTTGAACGCCCATTTTTATAAAAAACCTGAATAACTTTAAAGCGTTGCTCATTTGCGTATCTTTCCACGGATCAAATACTCAATTTGAGTATTCAATTTGATATTTCTCAAGTTTGAAATTGAGAAATATCAAGTGAAATGCAGAAAACAGATTTAAGGACTAGGTGTAGTTCACCTTCAACATGGGCCTTTAAAATTGAACCACCCTCTACAAAGAAAGTTATACATATTTTATTATAAAGAGATTATTCCATAATGATTAACAAAATAATAAATATTGTGCTTTAAATGTACACAAAATTGGTGGTGGGTATAAAAGATTCGGCACAGCCGAATATAGTGCTCTTACTTGTTATAATTTTTAAACAGACTTTTGTTTAAAACTACTCGTTCTAAATAAATTGGTTTCAAAAGCACATTTTAGGGTACTTTTTGAAAAGATACTTTTATAAAACATTTTTGCTACTTTCTTTAACTATATCAAACACAATTAAGTTTTACTTAAAAAAAACTTACTGGGATCAAAGAACACCAGCGCCTTGATACAGGCCAGTTCGGTATCATCTATATTAACATCCTTTAAGCCCATGACCAGTTCATCGATTATTCTGGCGCCGATACGTGAAATGTCTAGATTTGGCGACACCCGCGGATCTACTTAACATCAAAGATATTATTAGTATTTAATAGTCAAATTATTCATCTGCCAATGCCCACAACCTACCCGGACAATGTTTCGTGATAACACAATTGTTGCTAAGCAATAAAACATCCTTCAAATGCATTGAACGCCGCGATAAACCCAAAAGTAAATGCTCTCCAGCATGAGCTCTCAGCAAGGCTACCTGATCGTCCAGTTGGAGATCATTAAAAGCTGGTATATGTTTGGCCCATTCTACTAGCGTGAGTAGTTGTTGCTTCATTGATTCACACACATCATTGATGCTGGCAAATTGTTTGGTGGAGAGATCTTCATTGTCATTTGTTTCCATTGCAGCACCGGCTTTTGACTGACGACTTTCCAATTCCGCTTTAACCAAAGAGATCACTGATAGGCCATTGCCGGGATCAGGATCATCGTTGGAAGTACGCCGACAACTAATGCGATCACGTTCATTTTGTACGGCCTCCTTTTTCATGCCGGCCTTAAAGCATTTACGCAAACGACAGTAGCGACACTGATTACGTTTATCCTTGTCCACCACACAGTTGCGGGAAAATCTAATAAAATTAATTTTTAATTAAATAAAATATGAAGTGAAGTTCCAAACCTACCGGCAGGTATATTGATGATTTTTTCGCACGCTGCGCCTAAAGAAACCTTTGCAGCCATCACAGCTGGAAGCACCATAATGTTTTCCAGTGGCCCGATCACCACATATTGCACACACTGTTGATGTTTGTTGACTGTTGCTGCTATTGCTATTGTTTATGTTGCTGCTGGTATTGTTGCTTATATTTGTAAATGTAGCTGTGTTATTATTATTGCCATGACTACCCGTACTTGACGGCGAATTGGCATTACTTTGATTGCTGTTGCTATTATGACCCAAAGCTGTCAAAGGACTCAAAGCCTGGGCCACTGGACTGTGCACTGTCGTATTTGTTGTTGTGGAAGATAAGGCATCCGAGTGGATTAAGTGATTTTCAGCTTCTAAAATTAAATAAAATAATTTGTTTATTTTAATTTCTTCTTGGAATAATTGTAATTATTAATATTTTCTTTTTTTTTTTTTTTTTTTTGATTTTGTCAAGATTTAATTTATCATTTAAATGTGTAAATCATATTTGTTGCCAACTCTCCCAATAATAAATATTGTAAATAGATTATTACAGTTGGTTAAGAAACAAAGAAAAATATGTAAATATTTTATGTATGTTCGGTTAAAAATCAGCAAAACCGACTATGAACGGCTGGAATAAGAGCAAAATATCAAAACTGCCGAGATAATTTGGCAAAAAGTTTGCACGAAAAGTATTTCTTTTATGTTTAAGACGATTATACTTGGTATGTTATCATGGTAAGATAAGATAGCATATCAGCATACTTGTGTTTGGTATGATGGTGTTCAAATATTTTTGATTTCTTGTGTATGTCATACCATACCATCATAACATCAAACTCGTGTAATAAGTCTTCGTCATCGCAGGGCAAATTTAATTTGTGTGTTCGTAAGCAAGAGAAGATGGCTTGGTTCGATCGCAATTTCAAAAAAGTTCATTGAACTCAGGGTACACTTATACAGGTGGCAGTGCCAGCCCAGCTGATTATTTTTTTGTGGTTCAATGTTTGTCAAACTTCATACAAAAAAAAAGAGATTTCAGTGCCAACAATTGTCAAACTCCATATATAAAAAAGAGAGACAAAAATTGCTCTCCTTTACGCTATCACCTTATGTAATTACACCATGATTGTTGAACTGTATGAAATACTGACAGAACTGAAAAAGATAAGAAGTGATATACAGTGGAATCTCTTTTAAGCGGACAGCAAAAAAAAACCTTCGAAAAACCTGAAGTCGTGCTTAAACATCAATGACATAAAGGGCCAATTCAAAGTGGTTGCATATCAGTCATATTTGTACTATTTCATATTATTTTATGCGTGCATAAAATTTTTGTGAGTAATTTCCATACAAAAAAAATAATATGACTTTACACATTTGTTTCCTATGTATAAGAAATTGTTTATGTTATACTTTTGACCATACTGTCTCTCAGAGAGAATTTCTTCGCTTCTCACCTCTCAGAGAGAATATTTTGTATTTTCTTCTTTCCTGTATACATACAATATTTAACAGCGTCATTTCTTTGTCTTCTTTCTTGTATTAAATACATAATTTGTTAACAAAAGGTGTTCAAAGTCACTAGTCATATTAATATGAATTATATGACATAGTACAATATGAGAGTCTACTTTGAATTGGCCCAAAATCTTCTAATTAATAAAACCGTTTCGAAAGGCACTCAAAACATGTTTCTGTGTTTTATTTAAATTTTTCTGCCTTTATATCATACCCTTTACATCAGAAAAATTTAATTTTACTTTTTTTTAATCTCTTCTTTGTAAGAAAACATAATTAAAAAGTAATTTTCATATTCAAGAAATTTCTTATTTTTCTCTTTTATCCATATTAAACCAGTCGGTCAGTCCTTTTTTCGTAGACGTTACTGTACAAATAAAATTCTAGCAGACCCCTTATTAGTGTACATAGTGTGTTAAGTAATGAGTTTTAGGCTGATGCCTGAGTACTTAGTAACTGCTTTGTCGTATCAATTTTAACTCTCGCTGTGACATCTTCTGAATCAACAGAATAAAAACAAAATCAGTGCTTTCACAGCGCTTACACGTTCAAATATAAGTCTAAAAACTCTTAAGCTTATTGGTGAGTGGGATAGAGAGAAAATGGGGACAGTACAGAGAATGTTTTACTAGCAAAGAATGTTTTAAAACGATTTCAAGAAAATTTGTCAAACTATAATTTAAACGTGTAAGAGGTTGATTTACCATTTCACCAGGCTATACCAAATATTTGTATTTGGTTTATTAAAAAAAATTTTAAGTAATGATGGTAATGAGATCGTTGCTAATGCTCCTGTGATATCACTACAAATGACGATTTTGTCATTCTCATCATTATTATCATTATTAATAATGATGAACAACTATTATAAGTAAAAAAAACACACAATAAAGAATCAGTTTTAGCTCACCACTGCGTCACATTCCAAAGTTCAGTATTTCAAGTGTCTGGCATAAACGATAAAGTGTGACTGATTCGTTAACTAACTAACTGACAAGTCATATTGTTATTGTTGCTTTTTCCATAATACCATAAGAATCACGTTACTTTTTTGTAAGTACACCAATACCTCGCTTTGAGTCGTTTCGTTTTGCGTTTTTTCGAGGTTGCGTCGCTGCTGAATTAGTACTAATTTTCACTGAGTTTTAAAGTGTCCCAGACGCTAGCTACGAATATCAATTGCTACAAGGAAATGTATTTTACGTTGAAAAAAAAAGCTGTTCAGCAAACATTGAACCAATTTTTTGTGAAAGAAAGCCGACTTACGAAAACAGCCACTATGGACACATCAGACAGTGATTAATTTTTATTTTGTTTTTTATTAATTAATTTAATATTTTATTTTCTTTGAATTGAATTTGTTTTTTGAATGTATTTAATAAAATTTTATATTATTTTTGTTTTTTACATGTTTACTTTGTTCAATTTTCTTTTTAAAAAGTAGTATTTTCGTAACCCAGGAACCTATCTTCGATCTTTACATGGTTTGCTATTGAAAATCATAATTCACTTGGCGTCGTTTCAATTTGCGTCGCGTTTTTTTTTTTTTTTTGAACGTAACCACGTCGCAAAGTGAAGTATTGGTGTAAATTATATTATATTTCGTTTGTATTCATTATTGGTCATTTTAATTTTAACGTTACTTTTTCATTGTTGCTGTTGCAGTAGCTGCCGGTATTTTTTTTTTTTATTATTTTAAATTCATTTTAATTTAATCAATTACATAAATTTGCATACATTTTTATTAAAGTAGAGTGTGAATAAGAGTGAAAATATTTTTTTCTTTTGAGTTAAAAATTTCATTATAAATTACATCTTTATGGGATAATACTGTTTCAATTACATACATATTTAGAAAAAAAAAAAACAAATCATTATTAAATTAGTAAATTGAAGATTAAACGTTTTAGACATCGCGTGAAATTTCTAATTATTTTTTGTTTATGAGTCTTAAAATGGCTTCTCTTTATCATGTTTTATTTTAGGAATTTATCTGACAAGTTAATAAGATAAAACTATTTTTTGTTTCTCTTTTTGCACTTCACTTATGTTATAAACCCCTACACCAAGTTATTGATACACATCTACTGTGTTTTTCATTTAAAGTTTCTGTAAAAAAAAAATAGAAAAAATTGTTGCCAAATCTGAATTTACAGAATTTGCAAGATTGAAACGTTGACTTAAGCTAAGATCAACCTCTCATTAGGCAAATATTTTCCCAAATAAGCGTTCCTACCAATTTTGTTAAATATTTATCTAAATTAATATGATTATCCTTGCATCAAATATAGTCAAAACTTATTGCAAGGAATTGATAAAATTTTAATTAAAAAAATTTTTAATTAAAAAACCATTTACTGATTAGAGCATAAATTACACAAATTTTAGAGAGTTTGCGTTTACATTGAATAAGTTTTCTTGCATGATATATTCTGCTTCTTTCTAAATGCTTTATTAGTCTTAACTTTCTGTTGCGATTGTATGACGCGGCATTCTGTTGCTTAATTTTTGTAGTTACTTCTTCTGTAAAAACTCATCTGCCTTAATTTACAACGTAATTTTACGAAAACAAGTTTATTATATTTTTTTTTGTATATTTTTCACCTCAAAGTCCATACATAAAAAAAAACTTTGTAGTGTCAGATTTGTCTATAAGCAAAGAGAGTCTCTCTGTTGCGACCACCTTTAAAATATAGGCACCTAAATATCAGCTGTTTCTCTCTCAATGGCCGTCACTTAACGTTGAATTCAAATTTCTACAGATTAATCCGCAACAGAACAGAAATGAAAAGAAACAACAAACCATTTAAACAGATTTTCAATTCAACAAAAACATAACAGCTGATTCATAACTAATTCAGCCCTAATTGTCTGCGAGAGAAAGAAAAGGGAAAGAAAAAATCAGTTCATACTTGCACGCATGAAAAGAAGTGTCAAACTCCATATAAAAAAAAGAGAGACTAAAATTGCTCTCCTTTACGCTATCACTTTATGTAATTACACCATGCTTGCATGTACTTCGCATTCGTTTTGTTTTGTATTTTATAATTGTAAATTCAATTCTCTCTTCTCTTCTTTATTTAACCCAATAGATCTCAAGCTTCTTTTAAATACAAATTTTACACGTTTTTCTATCACATCTAGTTTATAAGAGTTCAGTTAAGGGGAAAAAATTAAAAAAAAATAAAAATAAAATTTAGAAAACTTTTTTTTAACCTGTACTCAAACTTCATGCATAAAAAATATAAACAAAAAATTCTCTTTGGATTGCTGTTACCTGATGAATACATAAAATTTTATGCAATAAAACTTTTTCTGTGTAAACCTGAAAGCAATTGAAAAAAAGAAAAAGGTAAATTTCTAAAAGAAAACTTTCAATTCAAACACACACTGATTACATCCATTTCGCAAAATATTTGTCTAATGTGTACGTACATACCCTTAGACACCGTGAAGCTAAAGCTGTATTCCAAAAAAGTTTTACTCATCTTCTATTATTATTGTTATTAAAGGAACTAATACACGGCATGTTTTTTACGTCTGACTTGTCAAATTCTCCACTGCTAATACAAACATGTCGTGTGTTACCTTTAAAACATTACTTCTGTAAAAAAAAACATGTGTTGAGACATCTGACAAAATTTTAATTAGAGTGCGCTCTATTTTCTTCTGTAAAAACATGTGACATCAGTCGTTGGCAGAAATCTCTGCTGCTGCAAAGCAGTCAGCGTAAAAGTACAATTTTGACAGCCATGTAGATTTACATATGTCTCACAAATTTTAAAGTCAGATGTAAAAAACACGCCTTAAGCGATTTGATTTGAGTTTTTACAAACACATACAGTTTGTCAAGAAACTCTTCGCACAGTAATGAAAATTTAATTATTTACAATATTCTGCAACAATTTCACTACCTTCTTTAACGCCCACATTGACCACTACAATGTCGTAAACCATTAGAGATATGTAAAATCCAAGATGGCGTCGGCAAAAAAATGGCGTAAACAATTTTTTTTAACCCCAGCAATATGGGTATCAAATGAAAGGGCTTGACTAGTAGAATACAACCAACTATGTGAAAATTTAAAAATCAAGAAGAGCATAGGAAATAAAAGAGAAAATAGCGTATTCTAAATCTAGTCTAAAAGGAAGCCTCAGCTACGTTGTAGTATTTATGCCTCTGTACATGATGACAAAAGCTAGTATCAGATTCGGCACAGCCGGCACTGGGTGCCCCAGCGGACTAGTCAGTAGTGTACTGTTCTGCTAGTTTGAGGGTTGCGGGTTCGATTCCCGTCAAAGACTCTGGACTGGTCTGTGGACTGTTTAATGGAGCGCACAACATGCCCATTGGGCATAAGTGTATACCTGTCGTGGGTTTGGTCTTTTAATGCCCCTCCTTTTCAACCTAACCTAACCTAACCTATGTTTTAATAATTTGTTCTTAAAAGTATTTTTTTTTGTTATTTATTTTGCTAGTAAGCATGTTTTAAATGCCGTATTGAAAAAAATAAATATTTAAATCTGACTTTAAGAAAAAAACTTTTTAATGAAGTGTTTTTATTTATTTTTCATCAGATATTCTTGACGAACTGTATATATTTCTTTTAATAAAACTACTTCTATTTAACGCCAATCACTGTGTCTTTAAGTGACTCTTATTTTTTTTATTTCTTTGCAAATAAAAATAGCATATTTTTTAAATAAAGAAACATATCAACATTTTTATAAATATTTATACATATTTTTTTCTTATTTGGCAAATATTTATTTTATTGTCTATCATTTTGCCCTGGATTTAAAAATTTTTGTGGTGTGCACAAGTGTGTGCAAGTATTAATTATTAATTTTTTTAATTTTTTCCTTTATTGTTGGAAACACCTTTTGAAACAAAACAACAACAAAACAACAACAAAATTAAATAAAAAAATTCTCGATTAAACAAATATAAATACATGCACATAATAAATAAAAATATATTTGCAACTCATACAAGATCTTATCAGTTTGTTATCAATTAGAAATTTATATATTTAACGTTTTGTATATTTGTTGTTAATTTTTCTAATTATAAACTAAAACAAATTTATTCCCAATACATACACTTAGGAACTTGTAAGCGCGACTGCTAACAAGTGTGTACGTACGTACATACATATTTATATATATTTATGTGAGTTGATCTGTTTGACCATCGTTATCTATTGTTTGTAACGGCGATTTTTCTTAAGTGCTTCCTTTATTTAAATTAAAATAAAATAAAGTGTGTGGGAGATGTATGTATAATGTATGGAATATCACTCCGTTTCACTGGGTGGCACGCATTCGAATTGTACAATTTTTCATGACTCTGTAACATAGATGAGGTTTAATTTGACTATTGGCATCAGTTATGTTGACCTTAAGGACCGCTGTAGTTTGTGGGTTAACCGCATAGACCTGCTGTTGTTAAAAAAAATCTAACGGGGTTAAGTAGCACGGTGTCAAGATAACCGTGCCCTCAAATCTTTCGCACAGAAGTTTCAATATGGCATAAAGCTGTCCTGTTAAATTGCATGTTCTTGGTGTGCATATCATCGAATTCAGTTTAAGAGGAGTTAGTAGCTATTGAAATGTGGCTACTGTCATTAATGGTAATGCTTTGGCCTATGTCGTTCTTAAGAAAATATGGCGCCATGATGCCGTCAACCACAAAACCACATCAAATTGTAAAATAAAAAATTTTAGTTCTGAGTTTAGGCTGAATGGGCACAGCCAGAGATGGGATTAATTTTCGAAAACAATTTTTGTGAAAAACAAGTAAGAGTGCTATATTCGGACATGCCGAATCTTATATACCCTTCACAACGTGTAGTCATGCAACAACAGTAGTTTGTATCACCATTCATCTCATATGAAATACGTACATACTTACATGTAAAAAACATACATATATAAAAACAACTCATTGTAAAATTAAAAATTAACGTATGTATGTTAAAAAAAAAGAAAAAATAAAAAAAAAAATTAAAAAAAAAAAAATATAAAAAAATTAAAAAAAAAATTTTTTTTGGCTCAGCTGGGATTCGATCCCACGTTTACTTTAACCAATATACAAGCTTGTATGTATGTATGTTGTTGTTGTAATGTTGTTTTTGTGAAAAAAAAAATCGAGGTGGTCGTGGGTTTTTTCTAATATCTCAGTTGTGTATGAACCGATGTTTCTGATTTTTAATACCGATCTACTCCCGAATATTTCTGATATTTTAGTACCTCACTCGGGTCCAAGCGATTTCTGGGGGCTTCAAAAATTTGATTTCAACATACACACGAACAGACGGACAGACTGACAGAGCTTAATCGACTCCCCTATTCATAAGCTTTCAGAAATTATATACTTTATGGGGTCGGAAATGAAAACTGTAGAAATTTCACACGGAATGACAAACCTATATATACCCTTTTTCACTGTGTGAAGGGTATAAAAAAATAGAATCAGTTTTTAACTTTCAGCAAACTGAAGGGCACTGAACTGAACACATCTTTTTCAGCTTAAGGATTAGTTGAATTTTCGATGGCTTCAAGCCCAAGTCTCAAAGGAAAATTTGCCAAGTTGTGGTCTACGAAAAACCGAGATCGTGTGAGCGACTCTTGCTGGCTCTCACGAAAGGCAGCAATGTTTTTAAATAGATATTGAATTTCATTCTAATATGGATGTTGGTCCTTTAAATCAGTTGAAGGACAATTATGATGACCGTCAGAAGGGCTAAGCGCGCGGAACACTCTCCAAACAGAATGCCCATTTTATTGTTTGCACATGTTATTAAACGCCATATCAACTGATAGCGAACTAGCAAAATAAACTAATAGATGTTGCTTCAATAATATGGCCACTTTAACTTGTTCGAAAGTGCCTACTGAAAGACCTAAATTTTTGAACGGCCTCACCAAGGAAAATTCTTATTGCAATGTTTATAAGAGTGAATTTAACAAAAAAAAAAAATTAAAAAAAATTAAACATTTCTGTTCTTCTATTTTATAATTCTATTGTTTTCTATAAAACCGCCACTGTTGGCGGCCAAAACATTTAAATAAAATAAAAAAGGCAAAATTTAGATCCTGACACCGTAAAAGAGAATTAAAAAATAAATGCCATTTTTACAAGGAACTAAGAAATTCGTGAGTCAAAGAGTAACACCACATAATTGAAAAATTATATAAAAACGAACTACAAGAAATCTCCATTCCACTTTTGGGCATCGACACTATTGCCGCTTGGGCAAACATGGGTAAACATTTTAAATATTTGTAAAATTATAAGCAAATAATCTTAGCGTGCAGAACCAGAATTGTAATCAGTCATAAAAATATCAGACAACACAACAAAATTTGTTAAAAACAAGGCTCTCAGTATAATAAAAAAGATTTCGCAGGGTATAGAAAATTCGTCACAGTCGTAAATACCGCTTCAAGCTCATCCATTATTTAGTTTCAAATACGACTTTTTTTACAACATGAATCCAGTATGCATACACGTCGTTAAAATATGCGTGTCAAAGATCAAATTCATCGTTAAAGTATTTTTATTTATTTTATTTTTTTTTTGTTTGGAATAAATAAAAGTAAAACATTGAAATTAAGTGTCTTTGTAAATATATATGTATGTATGTATGTACTCGTATATATACATACAGTAGAACAAAAAAAAATATACAAATCATTATAGAAACATTATACTAGCAGTAGGTTTTTATGTATATATATTCACAAAAAGTTGCAAGTTAAGTAATTTATTTAGTACTCAATTACAAAAACAAATACAAAATAAAAAAAGTATCAAGCTTATTTCGGTTACCCTGCTCTGAAGTTAAACGTATCCCAGAGAGAGAGAGAGAGAGAGAGAGCGCGCTGCATTAATAGAAGCCAATAGTAGCCAAACAAAGCAGGGACTTATGGGCTAATCGGCAAAGTTATAGACAAAAAATAATTTGGAAAAATTTCCTCAGACTCCTAAATGAAATTTGGACACGCTAAAGGCACCACATTACAAGCCGTAATTTCGTAAACTATTGCTGAGAACAACTTACAAATCACCTGTGGAACCAACTGAGTTATAAGCATTAAAATACAATTGCTTCAGTGTATTTCCGAAAATAAACAAATGAAAATCGATTTTCAGATTCTAAACTACCGAGAGACTCAGAAGTGATATCTTGACTAGCAAAATATGATATTTTTTTAAAAAATCCACGATGGCCGTCATTAAGAAATGACTTATGGGCATTTCCATGTCATCGTACGTGGCATTTGTACTCCTATAAAGTGGAATAATTTTTGCAAAAGTCAGAGTAACTGAAACAAAATTAAATTTTTATGTTTCATTCAAAGGGTACTTTATGAAAAAAAATAATAATAATATTCGAATCATTGTTGTCTAAAATATCCAGAAAAATAAGAATATATCGTACGTGACATAAAACAGAAGTGATTTTGAGATATATGTGTATGGAAATATGAAAAAATCTGCAAATCTTAGGAGATATTTTTTCTTTTTTTAATTTCTTACACTAAACCAAATATTTTTCATTTAAAATCCATCGTACTTAATTGAAAACAATCTTTAAATGATTTTATAATAAATTCAATTTAATATCGTTCGTGACAAAACGGATGTGACAGATTTTTCTCTAATAGTATTCTTAGGTAATAAAATTTATTAAATGTTAAGAAAAAAACTTAAATTCTAAATTAGGTGCTCTTGCAACTGTACAAATACGAATGACGGAGACAAATAATGTTTTTGCACTACGTACGTGACATTAGAATAAAAAAAATACTGCCAATTAAACTCTATATTTTCTTTTTTCTTATGGATCTTGTTAACTGTTGTCGTTAGCTTAATTTTAAAGCATATTTACAATTACAATTTATTTTTACAAAAATTTTTGATTGCAATTCTTTAAAACAAGTCAAAGGGATAATCAGATTAAACTCTTTTTATTGCTCTTAAAATAATTTAAAAAGCTTTTAATACCTGCGCATAGTAAAATTAAAGGTTTTTTTATCAATAAAATTATATTGAAAAACTTTCGAAAGTTTTTATTTTTACAGTCGTGGTTGCCATATTCATGGAAATGTCCATATAATACATTTATATATTAGTCAAATCAAGGATTTAAGAACATAGGGCCGTACTCATAAAAAATATTTTAGGTTTATGAAAGGCTTATTTGACAGATGTTGTAGAGAAATTTGTCAAATAAGCCTTCAATAAACCTAAAATATTTTTTATGAATACGGCCCATAATTTTCTCTTGCACCCCCACAATATTGGTATTAAATCAGTGTAAAATACAGCAAAACTTAAGAAATATCCAAGATGGCATCCAAATAAAATTAAGGATATATGGGATATATGGATTTGTCCCGCATAAGCCCCTTCTTATTTATTCTTGATATAAAATATCATGAAACGTGGTAAACATTTTTTTCTTAACCCCACCTATATGCGCATCATTAGTGGGCTTGACTAATAGAATTTCTGTAAAATCAAAAATAGGGTTGAAAACAATAAAGCAAAATGGCGTTTAACATTAAATCTTAAATCTACGCTATGCCACAAGAAGGTTATTATAACCATCAGTAACCTGATGATGAAGAGTACTATCAGATTCGCCGCTGCCTCCACTTACTCGTTTTGATATTAGATATCATATTACAAATTATGGAAATTTTAATCCTCTATGTGGAATTTGTCAGCATTTTAGCAAATTATTTGTCTAAATTGATTTAAATAAAAAACTGTCAACGAAGTTAAGAGAGAAATATTATTCTACATTTTTATTTAATAATTTCATATTTATCTTAAAATTGTATTATTTTAAAAATATGATCTTGTTTATATATAAAAATTTTTTTTTGATTGACTACTATATCCCAGCAACATTTTTCATGACTTCTAAATTTAAGGCATGAAGAATGTCTTCTCCAAATCCAAAAATAGTAAGCCTTCAATCATTGGCTAAAAAATACATGCAAATGCATGCAAAATATCTAAAGTAATTTACATAAACATTACACTCAAAAAAGCCATCAAGTAATCCGTACTTAAATCAATACGTAGCGTAGTCAGAAGTATTTTCTTAAACCGAGTACAAAATTCTTGATTTAAGAATGAATGTGTCAAGTACGTGTTTCTTAATTTTAGGAAAAATTAATCCAAAAAAATTTGATTTTAAGAACTATTAGCTTGATTCAAGTCCGAAAGCGTACTTGAAGTAAGTTTAAAATAATATCAATTCAAGTATAAATGAAATTATATTAATCAAAAGATGCGCTTATTTCAAGAACTCGTAACTTGGTTTGATCGTTGAGTAGTACAGTATCTTCCCTACTTAACCTTTAACAGTTTTTTAGCGATAACTAGCGAAAACTAACGGGCAAATCATGAAAGCTAAGGTTACTCGGTAGCTGCTACAGCTTTGTTGCCGTAAGTATTGTTACTTATAACTTAAGAATGATTAACAAAATGAGAATTATAAAAACATACTTGAAATTTCAAAAAGTGAGTTTATCTAAGAAAATGTCTTAAAAAATATAAGTTTGTTTTTAATTTGAGAGAAATAAGACTTAATTTAAGAAGTTAAATCTTATTTTAATAGTTTTGTACTTGATTTTGTAAAACATTCCCGTTTTTTTACTTGTTTTAAGAAACCCAGAAATAAAGCGTATTTGAATTTTTAAGCACGATTTCATCTTTAATTAAGAATTTGATGCCTCGATTTAGAACATTGTTTGTCTTTCTGTGCCCCAACTTATAAAGCATGGGTTTATTTTCGTCAACAATACATGTGTTCTTTGCACTCAGTAGAATGAAGTGAATTTTTTCAATATATTCATTAAAACACATGCTCTCCAATGACATTTTAATGTTAAAATCATGCATGTTTCCGCTAAATTAAATCACTTCATCAGGGGTTGAACTCATGCACACATTATTATACCCTTCACCTGTGGTGCACAAAGGTATATATAGCTTTGTCTTTCCGTTTGTCATTTCTACAATTTTCATTTCCGACCCCATAAAGTATATATTTTCTGAAAGCTTATGAATAGAGGAGTCGATTAAGCCCTGACCATCTGTACATCTGTCCGTCTGACCGTCTGTCCGTGTGTATGTTGAAATCCACTTTTTGAAGCCCCCCGACATAGGTTGGACCCGGGTGAGGTATTAAAATATCAGAATTATTCGGGAGTAGATCGGTATTGAAAATCAGAAACATTGGTACATAAACAACTGAGATATGAGCAAAAACCCACGACTACCTCGATTTTTTTTCACAAAAACAACATTACAACAACAACATACATACATACAAACGTGTATACTGGTTAGAGAAAACGTGGCATCGAATCCCTGCTGAGCCAAAAAAAAATTTTTTTTTTTTATTTAATATATTATTTATATTTTTATTATTATTTTTTTTAATATTTTTTTATTTTTTTTTTTTTTTTGTTTTATATATATTATATATATAATAATTTTTTTTTACATTTTTTTTTGAAATTTTTTTTTATTTTTTCTTTTTTTTTATTGTTTTTTTAACATACATACGTGAAATTTTACAATGGGATGTTTTTACATATGTATGTTTTTTATATGTATGTACGTATTTCATATGGGATGAGTGGTAATACAAACTACTGTTTTTGCATGACTACACGTTGTGAAGGGTATATAATATTCGGCACGGCCGAATATAGCGCTCTTACTTGTTTTTTTTTTTGGTTTGTTTTTTTTTTACATGTATGTACGTATTTTATATGAGATGAATGGTGATACAAACAATTGTAATTGCGTGACTACACGTTGTGAAGGGTATATAAGATTCGGCACGGCCGAATATAGCACTATTACTTGTTTCTTTTGCATTTTTTTGTTTTGCTGGGATGTTGAGTACGCCTGTAGGGAACACATCCATAGACTGGAATATATAAATAAATAAAGTTTTACGGCCAGTACTGAATCACCATGATGTTATTTTATGACTTCAAAATTATCACAATGAGACTATTGGACGGCGTTTGAACTTGCTTTTAATTTGATTCATCCTAACCCTTCTAACCTGTGCTGCTTCAACAATCATGATTTCAGTTATTAAAGTATTTACATATCAGGTGTAATGATTTGCTTATAAATCCAAGTTGACTGTCAGCTCAATTAAATAACAATTATCTAGAATTTGAAGTCATTGTAGACCACTTTTTTGCATGCTGCTATTTTTTTTTTTTTTTTTAATTTAACACTCTTTATCTTTAATATCTTTAATACTTAGTTGTTTTTATCTATCATTTGTTTTTTTTTCGAAATAAACAAACAATGGTCTACATATGTATGTATGTATAACTACACTAGATAATATATTACAACTAAAATCTGTTAAGTTATTGGTGTTAGTAGTAATTAAATATATTTTTTAGGTTTCCAGTTTTATTATTATTGTTCTATGCATAAATGTATGCGTATTTATTTAAATAGTCTTATGGATGCCATATAATCATCGCATTATACGAGTGAAAAAAAATTTAGAAAAAAAAAACTACTAATAATCACACAAGTTGATTTAGTCTATGACTTAGCAAATGTTCTAAAATTGTAAGCAATTAAAAGAATTTACCTTGAACTAAACACTATGGCAAATAGTAAAAAAATAATCTACTACGTTTTATTCTCGTACTAATTAGAAGCATTTTTTTGTTTTGTTTATTTTTGCTGATTTTGCTACTAAAATATTTGGTTGTAGAGTGCTGGCAAATATTTATTTCCATTAACCTGTTGGTTAGATTTTCCATATATTTACTAACAAAGATTTCCATACACACGCATACATACATACATGCATATGAAGTTTGCTTATATGAGTCTGTAATACAGCCCCTTTCCTATCTATTTAGAACACTTAGTAGCGATACCGAAAGATCATATTTGTTCTACTCATAATTATTGTTATAATAATTTGTAATTAAAAAAAAAATATATAATTACTTTTGCTAAAACACTTTTGTTTTTTTTTTCTTCTTGTTTTTGGGAGAATTTTTATTTTTCATGTAGAGTTAATGGGATCAAATTTTCTGGTTTATGTTTGTTTTCTTATTGCTAAAGTTGATTTAAACCTTTCTGCTGATCTTGTGTTAAAATAATTTCAACTAATATTTATTAATATGTTTGTTTTAATTGTTATTTTTTTAGCATTTTAGTTTTTTACATAAAATGATGAGCTTCATTAAGAAAGAAACAAATATTCTAATACGCAAATAATGTTTTTGTTATTTTTTTTTTTGTTTGTTTTTTACAAATTTAACTCTTTTTAATCCACTACAGTGGCGGCAAAAAAATTGTGTAGAAAAATCTTCATTTGTCAAATTAAAAAATTTGATTTTGAGAAAAAAAAAATATCTTAAGTAAGAATGCTATATTCGGCCGTGCCGAATCTTATATACTTTTCACAACGTGTAGTCATGCAATAACAATTGTTTGTATCACAGGCTCAGCCCAAAAAGATACGCATTCCCCCCGAAATGGTTGTAGCCATGCTAAGGGATAAATATCTAAATCGTATGGTAAATCATAAAATCAGCTGTAAAGATTTTTTTTTACTCAAAGCGTTTATCTATGCTAGTCTTTAATTATCACACCAAAACTTAGTTGTGTTTGCATCGCTTGTGGAAACATTCGGAAGAACCGCAGAAATGCAGAAAATGTGGTGAAAAATTCAAGAAAAAGTATAATTTAAGATTGCATCAATTGAAGATCCACAGGAATTTGGCCAAGTAAACTTGTAAAGGCACGTTATTAAAGAAGGAAAATAAGTAGGTGCTTGGGCTCGAAAAACTGGGTATTTGAAACAAGTTGTCAATAACTTTGCTTTCGTTTGCTTTATCGTTTTTAAGATTTAGGTTTTAAATACTTGAAGTTGTTAAAGAACATTTTCCAAAAACTTTTTTTTTTTAATTATTAAGAATTTTTTTATTTCTTCTTTTCACTTTTGTGTGAGGGGTATAAAAATAAAAGGCAACAAATTATGTAAGGACTCATTTCATTAAGTAGTCAAAAGTCTATAAATAATTCAAAATCATCAACACATTTTTAATTATAATACTGTGAATGTTTAAGATATTTTAAACTACAAATATCAATTTGAAATTATAGTTTAGACATTGCTTGCGTTTAATGTTTGCAGATGAACTTAATAGGGATAGTAAATTTAATGCAAATTTTGACAATGCTGCAGAGAGGGTAATTTGCCTCGAAATCTTGGCCAAAGATAGTTTTTTAAACTAACAGTAAAAATGTTTTTGTTAATGATGTTCGATTAAAACCATATCGAAGCAAATAACTGCATATTTGTTGTTTATTTTAAACTAGAAAAGCCCGGTGCGCGTTGCTACGCCCCTTAGTTAATAAAAATGCATTCTAAATTTAACTTGAATATCAAGTGTAAAAAGCTAAAAATTATTACTTTTTTAATGGGCGTGTCACTGCCCACTTTTTCCATCAATATGTGTGCAAATTTTCAGAAAAATAGGTGAAGTTCAAGTAGCTGAAAATGATAACTTATTTTATAAGCGTGACACTGCCCACTTTTCTAATCAAGAAATTGTGTAGTCATGACAACTCAATATGTGTGCAAAGTTTCACAAAAATCGGTCCAGAGCAAGTACCTCAAAATCATAATTTTTTTTATGGGCGTGGCCCTGCCTACTTTTTAATCACGAAATTATATAGTCATAACAGCTCAATATGTGTGCAAAGTTTCAGAAAAATCGGGTGTAGCACCGCCCACTTTTTTCCACCCATAAACACTCCCTGGAATGTGTACAACAACTTGCCAAAGTTTGAGTCCGATCGTTTTTACAGTTTCGGAGTCTATAGCTAACACACACACACACAGAGTTTCACTTTTATATATATAGATCAAATATCAGCTGATTTTTGGGGAGTCAAAGTAGACATTTGCAAGCAACGTGCTCAGTGCAGCATAAAGAGTGTAATTTTGATATAAATTAAAAAGTTCTTGTATCAGTTATTAAGCAAAAAGAAGATAATCGTGCCTAAAATGCTGAAGAAAGGGTATAGTAAGTAATTAAAAAAAAAAATATTTTGGTGGTTTACAGAACGTGCAATTCTACCTTTACCTCAAATAATTGACTTTTATGTGCTCATGAAAAACTAAAACTAAACTTATTTCCAAATTTCAGCCATATCGGTCCAAAATTATAGCTGAAATTAATTTCGGCCTAAAAAGTAGTACAAATTACCCATTGTGCGTTGAAAAAACTATTTATGCTTTAATAGTTTTTAAAATTGTATGCAAAAAGCGTTCCGCACTAGCAATTCCTAAATTTGGTAAATATGTATATAACAAAATCAATATGGCAAAGCTCTCTAAATTCGTCATCTAACTGTCATCAATAAAAGTCGGAAGAAGAATTATTCGACCAGCTAACAGAAAGCTTTTAATGGTAATATTGAGGGGTTCAAGATAAGAAAGCCATATAGTCAATAGTGGAGAATCTCGCTTAAGGCTGCACATTGAATTAACACGGTAATGGTGAGACTAAGAGTCACTTACGCATTTGCTGTCCAGCGGCTGAAGGCATTTACAAGACGATAAGGCGGAATTTGGATGGGATTTTGAGGATTGCTTGCTGGGCTTCACTTGGTATATACGCTTACCACACCAACGCAAAAAATGATAACCAGTCGGTTATAAATAGAGTGCAGTGGAGTTACGATAACTCCTCTTTGGTACTCAAGTGCATATAGGTGTACTCAAGCCTTATAGGTGTGCTCTTTAAAATGTGAATTAAGGAACCTGTAAGCATAGCTGAGCTAGAAGCTTCAGACGAACTTGCAAAAAGGGGATCTGAGACAATATTATACTGCGGGATAGGTTGATGCCGGCAAAGGTCTTTTAATGGGTTAAATCTCTAAACCTACAAAGGTGGATAGAAGAAACCACTTGAAGACAGGCTCGTATGATGCCTGGTCGCAGGGGTACAATGAAGCAACTCAGATTTAATTAAAGTGCGCTGAGCTGGAAAACTGTGTTGGTTGTGGGACATGGACAATTTTAATATCATATGAAAAAAATGGAGATCAAACTTTGATCATGTTTGTAGAATGTGCTGGAGGATGTGAGACAGTAGCTCATGTAGTATGCGGAAAATTAAGGATCTCAGGTAGGTAACCATTAAATGTGGCTGCTATGGAGGACCTCAGTCTGAAAGAGATGCTGGCGTTTATAAAGGGGCGTGCGATAATGATTGTCGGCAATCATCAGATGGCAGTCTAAGTCTAGAGAGCATTCCTCTAGCATTAAATGCTTTGCCACTGTTGTCAAAATAATCATTACTTATACCCTAGGAGTGTTAAACTAAATGAGAATCATAAAAAAATATGTAATTGAATTGCTTCTAGCAATTTTCGCAATAATTAATTGTATTGTGTGTGTATCTAAGCAAATGCCTATAAATCAAATCATTACTAAAACACTTCTTAGAAAGACAGACTTTATATAATAGTCATTGAAAAGTATGTTGTTAAGTAAGAACAAGTCATTACCTAGTTTTTGCTGAGTAACTTTATTGTGTTGTAAATTTTTTTGACAATGATTTTTTTATATTTTTCATTATATTTTTTTAAAAAATATTAAAATAAAATCTATTTTAATGAAATGAATACATTCTTCTTTCAATAAATTCAAAAATCACAGAACAACCCTAAAAATAAAAATATCATACCACATTTGACAAAATAATAATTTTCTTAATCATAATCATAATATTATCAAGAGTTTATGAAAATTATTATTAATAAGTCATATTCAAGTAAACACTTGGTTTTTGTGACGAGTTGAATGTATAAAAAAAATTCAAAACAATAATAATTGCAATACACTTAACTTGTATAGGGAATATAATATTATTGTCGTGATTATGTTGTAACCATGGTTATTCTCTTCGAGCAATTGCAGTTTATTGCTATTGATCTCTTACTTTTTATGGTCTCACAGAAAAAAGTCTAGTGGTGTCAAATCACTAGTAGTCATAGCCAATTTTGTCACTACAGTCCAATATTGTGCTCACTATGTGCTACCTGGCGTCATCTTGCTAAAACCACATGACCTTCAAATTCAACATCGTTAAAGTTTTAAGTGAAATTTAAAAAAAAAATGACTTGCTCTTTTTTTATGCCGAAACAAATAAAAAATCCAGTTTTATTTTTTAACGATTTAATTAACAATCTAGCCTTTTACTTAAGTTCTAAATAGATGCCATCAGTTATTAAAATATTAAAAAAAAAATAATTATTTCAAACCATTTTTTTAAAATATTAAAAAAAAAATAATTATTTCAAACCATTTATAATTGTAATTGCTTGTATACGCAAATAACAACAACAACAACAACAAATTACTGCTAATAAACAAAATAAGATGTTAAATAATTATACGACAGGTTGCCAGTTAACTTTTTTTTTATAATTTTTTATTTTACAACCCATACCAAGAATAATATTTAAAATTTTTTTCATCATTATTTTTTTATTACAATTATTTACTTCTAATTGTCATTCAATTCATTTGAGCTTATTAAAAGAAAATTAAAAGTTGTAAAAAAAAAGAAAACAACAATATTTAAACATGATTTAAAACGCATGCAATTAACAACAATATTTAATTGAATGCATGTTGACGTAACTTTGTTTTTTTTTTTTTTTGCGTATAATTGAATATAGAGAGAAACAAACAATTATATCCATTTCAATACGTGTTAAATGGGAATGGTCAAGATTTAGTTTTATTAAACGTAGAATCATATAGAGTTTTTTTTTTTTTTTTAATAACATAGAATTAAAGAATGAGATCAGTGAAACCTTAACACACATTTTTAATTCCACCTTTCTTCATGCACAAAAAGTATAACTGTTTATGATCAAGTTTGCATTTAAAAACTTGTCAAATTATGTGTACAAAATAATAGCATAATCGGATTATTAGTTTGTTTGAAAATGGATTCCGAAGAAAAAGTGCGTGAAAAAATAATAAAATTTTTTTTAAAAAATCCCAGTCGTACTTACAAATCTATTGCAAATGAGATAAAGGTGTCACGACAAACAGTTTCGCGTGTGATAAAAGTGTATAACGAACGTCGTAGTATTAAAAGGAAAGCTGGAAGTGGAGCTAAAAAAGGTATAACTGACCCACAGTTAGCTTCAAAGATTGTTAGTCTTCTAAACCAAAATCCCAACCTCTCAAACCGTAAAGCCGCCTTAAAAGCAAACTGTTCCGATTTTTTTGTAAGGAAGGTTAAAAGATATGAAGGCCTTAAGTCCTACAAGGTTCAGAAAGTGCCAGACAGAAATTCTAAGAAAAACTTGGATGCAAAAAGTCGTGCCAAAGAACTGCTTAGAAATTTTATCAACAAATATGAGTGTTGTATTATGGATGATGAGACTTACGTTCTTGCCGACTTTTCTTAGCTCCCAGGGCGAAGTTATAATGTGGCCGATGGAAGAGGTAATGTCGATGACCAATTTAAGTTCCAAAAAAGACAAAGTTTCCAAAGAAGTACTCAGTTTGGCAAGCTATATGCACGTGCGGAGAAAGAAGCAGTAAATTTATTACTACTGGGACTATCAACACTGATATTTACATCAAGGAGTGCTTGCAGAAGAGGTTGCTTCCATTCATACGAAAACACAATAAGTCAACATGTTTTTGGCCCGACCTAGCGTCGTGTCATTATAGTAAATCTGCAGCAGAATGGTATGAAACAAATAATATAGTGGTAGTGCCAAAAGAAGCAAATCCACCTAAGTGTCCAGAACTAAGGCCCATCAAACGTTACTGGGCTTTAGTCAAAAGAGTGCTGAAGGATACAAAACAAGTTGCTAATACTACTAAAATTTTTTCCCAGAAATGGTCTTATTCCAGCAATAAAGTTACTAAGGATACCATCAAAACCCTCATGGTCTCAATTCCGGAAAAGGTGAAACAGTTCATCAAAAAAAGCTGAGTTTTTACAAAAAGCATTAATATTTTAATTTACTGTTATTTTATTGTTAAACCACGCTATTTTTATGAAAATGGATTAATTCGTTTCAAAGTTATTGCGTTTTATTCGCGTTAGGGTTTATCGATCTCATTCTTTAATTGCGCCATGAGTTTAATTTTATAATTAAAAAAAGTAACAATTTTAGCATGGGAATCTATACTGGGACACACATATGTAAAGGCAACAGCTTGTATGTCCCCCTTTTTGAGTGCATTTCAAGAAAAAAAGGATTGTAGGAAGTGTAACAGTTCATATTGAGAAGAAGTGCAGAAAGATAAAACTTATTTATGTAATTTTGTATTTTGTTGCTGTTAAAAAATCATGCTGAAGTGTTTCAAAAAAAAAAAACCGAAAATGATTCAAAATCAAATGAACTGTTAAACGTTTGATAAAGATTTGATTCAAAAATACATGAAATAAGAACAATGATTTGTTTTTTTTTTATTTACGAAATATATTTGTATTAAATTTAATACTAAATCAATGAAACAAGTCGATCGGCCTAAAGCCGACGGCGCGCTATCTCCGCTTTTGTCAACTTTAAGCGGCTCAAGAAAGTCGCCGCTGTGATCAGCTTCAGTCGACTTAAGCAGAAATTTAGTTCGTAACAAAGAAAAAAAATTTAGTTAGAGCAAAAAACAATGGAGAGATTCACAACTGAACAAAGAAGTAGAATGATAGAATTTTATTACTTAAATAAGCGTTAAAAGGCAGGGGAGCAACGCCGTTATTTTGTGGTTAGAATTTCGCTTTTTAATTTACACTGTTGAAAATATTGAATGTGTAGAGCAAAGTGTTAATGAAATACCACAAACATCTACCAAAAGACGTTCGGCTCAGCTAGAAATGGTTACTTCAGCACATTTTAATAAAATATTTATTATTATTCTCATATAAGGTGCAACAGGTGCAGGAATTAAAACCCGTTGATAATTGGCAATGTCTGAATTTTGCAGTTAAATTTCAATAGTTGGGGGAAAATGAAATCAACTTTTTTGAAGATCTGATTATGAGTGATAAAATTTATTATTATTTAAAAAGGTCTTATTGATAAGCAAAACTGTATGTTTTGGTGTTCTTAAAATCCAATAACCATTCATCAACGCCAATTGCAGACCATCAGGTGTGCAGTATAGTGTGAAATTACATCAGAAAATATGACTTGGGATTTGATTGTTCTAAAATGAAAAGCGGTATCGGTTTATAATAAAACATTTTGAACGTTCTGCTTTTGAAAACAGATCTGATATGTGGTGTCAGCTGGATAAAGCCACTGCCCATACTGCCCGTGACACAATGGCCAAATTTTTAAGAGCGAATAATTTTCAGAAATTGGGAGATTTATTCGCACCTAAATATTTTTTTTTTGGGTTGATCTGAAGGCCTGAGTATATGTATTCAATTCCCAGGCAATCCTTGAACTCAAAGCCAACCTTGTTACAGGAATTCATGAGATACAGTCACAAATTTAAAAAAATTGTATACAAATTTTCTTAAATGAGACTATCATTGCAAATCTGATAACATTATTGTCAAGCTAAGTGTAAACAACATTTTCATTTTGTGTATTCTAAAATCTGGAATATATCAAATAAAACGATATTAAATTTTTAAAATTATTTGAAATATTTTAAAGAACATTACACCTTGTAAATCAACTTATTAAAACTAATTGCATTTTTTTTTTTGGCAATATTTTTTTAATAAAATTTGTTTAAAAATAATTTTTGGCCTAGACTCGCAAGCTTAACAGTAGTTTATATATAAGCATAAACTAAACCTTCATTCTATTTTTTTTTTTTTAATCTAATTGACAAATTATTAGTTTTAATTGTACTGATTTGATGGCGACCATATTGTTAGATTTTTTTTATATAGAAATTAAAATTATGAAAAAAATAAATTTTAATTACTAAAAGTGTTTCCTTAATTTTGCCTTTGCAGTACATAAATCCCGATGTTTACTTAATACACCTAAAGATCAACCTTGATAGAGCCAGCAAAACATATTATGGGTATTCAGGTATGTAGTTTTAATAACTAACACAAACCCTATATTATTTCAATCAATCGCATGTAAAATAACAAATAAAAAAACATTACAACAGCAATAAAAACATAAAAAACTATTAAAATGTAAATAAAAAAATTAAACTGATAATATATACATACATACATACATAGATACATTAAATGATACTTTTTTTTTAATAAAAGCCCATACAATAAGCCAATAGCATGACACTTAAAGTTTAAAAAAACATCAAACATTTTATATTATATTTTTGTTGTAAATGATGTTTGTATATTTAATTGAAAATAAAGTACATACACGCATATGTATACATATGGTTGAATTATTATTATCAGTAACTTGTTCGTACATGAATTTTCATGAAAATTGTTAAGAGCATCCAAATTTTTATAAAAAAAAAATATAAATTAAATACACTCGAAAAACTAAATATGTAAAATAATAATAATTAATTAGAAAAATAGAAAAAAGCCAAGATAAATTTATGTGATTAGTTATAATAATTATTAAAAAAACAAATTTTTAAAAAATTTTAAAAAAATCTTTGAAATGGTTTACTTTTAAATTTGAAAAAAAAAAAATATTAAAACTATTTTTAAATGTTTGAGTTATTGTATAAAATTAAACAATTAGTTGAAAAAATAAGAAATTTATTAATTAAGAAATCTTTAAAATTTACTTTGAAGTAAAAATTCTCTACATTCTATTCTTTATTCTATATGATTAATTTAAAAAAAAATAAATACGAATTTAGCATAATATGTTAGCTAGCGCTGGCGTTATCGAAAACTAAAATTGCTTTAAATTTAGCAAATAAAAAAAAACAAATTTCAAAAACAATTATAAATAAATATTAATCATACGCCACCAGTTAAAAACCAAGTTCTCAAAAACACTGGGCCAATTCCATTGATGGAAATCATGGTACAATTGTACTTTTTATGGTACATTTTTGACCTTGTTGTTACCGTGGTACTACCGCGAGCTACTTGGTACAATTTAAAAATTTGTCCATGTTCTATTTAATTTTCTTTGTATGTGTTTTATTTTATACTGTCAGCTTCTCTGTTTTTTTTTTGCAATGCTGTTTATAAAGCGAATTAATGTACCAGGTGGTATCAAGTCTGCAACAACAAAAACTGCCTAGTAATTTATTGCAAACTTCTTACAAAAATCACCTCTTAATTAGACACCACCTGCTACTTAAATGTTATTATATTTTATGTATTTTATTTTACTTATGATTCGTAAGCATGTAAGTTGGACTTTAATAATGAAGTACTAAAATGGTTCTATAAGTTTACTACAGAAAAAGTTATTATGGGAGAATCGAATTCAATAGTACCTCTTCTGGTGAAAATGTTTCCACACGAACAAACAAACTTTGAAGCAATAAATAATCAGTACAGAGCACTAGCCGATGTGATTGAACTTAGATCACACAAAGATTAAAATATTTCCTATTTTTGGTCTAAAGGATCGCAGATGAAAAATGAATTAAATAAGTTCATGTTTCTAGATATTTCAAGATTTGTAAGAGGAATTCTGTCTGTTCCACATTCCTCGCCAACGTCGAACGAGTTTTTTCTTTCCAAAACCTAATTAAAACAAAGGAAAAAAATATACTACAAGTTACTACTGTTTCAAATTTGATACAAACAAAAGATTTATTGAAGCCAACAAATTCTTGTTGCTTTAATTTTAAAACAACAGAAAATTTATTATCTTAAAGTATTTAAATAAAATTTGTTAAATAACCGATCTCTACGTATGCACCTATGAATGCAATATTTAATATTTTTTATTGTATACTGGATTTTAATACACATTTTTGTTAAGTTTCGGTTTTTTTATTAATAAACATTAAAAAATGGTACTGTCATTTCTTAAAAAGTACATTTTGTTTTCATACTTGGTACAAAATCATAAAAGCCATTTTCCTTCCCTGGCCAATTCAGAGTGGTTGTATATCAGTCATATTTGTACTATTTCATATTATTTTATGCATGCAAAAAATTTTTGTTAGTAATTTCCATGCAAAAAAAAAAAAACAATATGACTTTACACATTTGTTTCATATGTATAAGAAATTGTTTATGTCATATCTTTAACCGTACTGTCTCTCAGAGTCAATTTCTTCGCTTCTCACCTCTCAGAGAGAATATTTTTTATTTTCTTCTTTCCGGTATCCGGTATACATACAATTTTAACAGCGTCATCTCTTTGTCTTCTCTCTTGTATTATAAAACACAATTTGTTAACAAAAGGTGTTCAAAGTCACTAGTCATATTGATATGAATTATATGACATAGTACATTATGAGAGTCCACTTTGAATTGGCCTACTATAAAAATGCTGTTAAGCTTTCAGAAAACAGTTTTTTATATTAAATATAGCCAATAAAACCAATCTTTTGAATAAACTTATTCAAAACCTTAGAGAGCATATAAGCTGCTGTCCCTGTTAATTTCCCATATTTTCAAGTTAAACTTAAAATTGTTGATAATTAAATTTGTTTTTCTTTCTCATTGCAGCAGCAATGCAATTACAATATGAAAATTGCAACACAATTAAATTACCATAAATTTAATGTAGCAAATTATGCCGGAAATTAATCGTTAATCGTTTATATTAAATCAAATCATCCTTAACTATAATTAGTTTTAATTCAAATAATTGAAAAATATTTCTTTTTCTATTCAATTAATAAAAATTAAATGCAATTTTAGGAAAATTAATAAATAAATTAATTTCGTTCCTTCTATCGGTATTTGTTAATGAAAAACCAAACGGAAAATGTCAACAGCTAAATTTCAATTGTAATCGAATGCCGAAATTTGGCTCTATTACGGTTTAGCGTTTAAAAAAATGTTTACTACATTCTAATGTCAACATTACGAGTGGGTTCATTAGATGGCATTGCATCTTAAGGGTGTCTTAGCAAAAATGCACTTATTAAATTGAAAGTAATTCTTTTTTATATCGTCTAATTTTATATGAGATATAAAATTTGTATACATATTACCCTGAAGAAGCTACCGATTGTTTGGTAGCGAAATATTGGTTAATAATAAATAATTTTTTATAAAAAAATCAAAAAAGTTGATCTCATGCTTGGAAAAAATCATATGAAATTCTTTTTTGTACAAGTGGCAGCAATTATTTAGAGCGCCTTACAATTGTGAGAGACTTAAACAGTTAACCAGTATGTCCACCATTCAAACAATTTGAGGAAACTGGGTCGCTTATAGGCAGCAAGACCTCTGTGCCTTAATATACCACTTGGTCGCTTAAAAACATTGTTGTTGTAAACAAGAGTTTTACCGAATACCCGAAAACTTCAGTACGTTATTTTTCTCACGAAGCACTGTGCAGCGAACTGTTACAAAAGACTACAACCTTCATGCGTACAAAATTTAGCTTACGTAGGAACTCAAACCAGCAGACCATAGAAAGCACCGGCAATTCGTTCAATAAGTAATGAGTCAGTCAGTGCCAATTATTCGAAAAATTTGAAACTAAAAATTGTTGTATTTGGAGCTCAGAAAATCCTCATACAATCCATTAGAATGAGCAATTGCTTGATGCAGATTTGGGACTGGCGGCATGATTAGGTTTTACTTTTTTTAAGATGAGACGAAAATTGCAATAACTGTGAACGGCATTCCTTACAGGTCTCAACTGGACGGTGTAAATATGGAAGACATGTTAAACCACATGCCACGTGTCACAAAGCTCATGAACTAATCTATTTACTACAGCATCAATTTTCGCAACAAGTTAAATAAAGAAATTCCAACAGACCACTGAAATTATGTGATTTAACGCCGATTTTCTAATTTGAAGTTTTGTAAAACATCGGGCTAATGCGAACCAGAAACAATTCAAATCCGAGATCCAATGCGTCATCGCTGAAATATAGCCGCAACTATGTAAAAAAAATCATGGAATCTTTTATGAACAAAATAACGAGCTGTCATTACAGTCATGACTTTTTAACGGATATCTTATTCAATACTTCGCCAGAACGTTATTTCTTTACAAGCCAATAAAAAAAATCAAAACATTCTCAAAAAATACATATTTTTATTTTAATATTAAAAAGTAAATTCTTACTGACCAACACCCTACGAAAACTTAATGTTTAATGACGATTTTTCGTCACCAAAACTACAACGTTATGCTCGGCGCACAATTGGGACGAACGACGAATTTCGCTCAACACGACGAACTCTTCGGTAAAAATTCGATGTGCAAATTCGTCGTGTGAAGCACAACAACGACGAAAAAGTAACATCTTTCATAGTTGATCAAATTGTTTAGTGTTTGTGCAAAGAAAAAACCAAAATAACCGAAGAATTTAATTTTTTTGTGAAACTCGACAAAACAATTAATTTGATTTCTGTAATAATAAAAACTTGTTTACGCATAAGCAAACGTTTGCAAAGAATGTCGTGGGTACGTGCATTAAGCAATAATAAAAATTGTGTTTGTATATAACAGCTAATAGTGTGACCATATGAAACAAAAAACCATTAAATACACTTAAACATTTGCAAAAACACAAAAAAAAAAATTTTTTTTTGTAGTTAACTTTTTTAAACTTATTTTAAATGTTTTAAAATAAAAAATAAAACAATTATTAAAGTAAAAACTAACTTTATTTGCTTAAAAAGTTGAGAAGTAAACCCAAATTTAATTAAAAAAAATGGTCACCTTGTACCATTTTGTTCGTCGTTCGCCGGCGTAAGAAATAGAAATAAATCTATTGCAGAGTTCGCCGCGTATAGCGAACTTCGACTGACGCCACAATTGCATACATTCTCATATACACAAATGTGTTTTATATTTGATGACGAATACTAGCGACGAAAAATTCGTCGTTCGTCCCAATTGTGCGCGTAGCATTATTGGAAAACACAACAGATCAATGATGAGTAATTTTTTTCCATAAAAACAAAAAACGATTTGAGAATGAGCTTCATGTGACACCAGCATGAATAAATTTATGGTGATGATTGTCTCATCAGGATTGGACAAAAACGCTTAATACTGTTCCAGTTAGCATAACCCAGGCTAATGCTGATATTTTGCTGATCAGAAGAAGCACTGAAAAATAGTCGTCTCAGACCGGGCAATGTCATACACAAAATTGTTTTAATACAAATTCATTTGTATCTCAACCCACCGGGAAGATCCTGTTTTTGTCAACAGTTTCAAGCATTGTCAGCTTTAAAATCGCTCCCAACAAAGTGGAAGTTATAAACAAAAACAGATTAATGATTAATTTGAATCATTTATTTATTTGCTTAATATCTGGCAGATAGCGAAATTAAAAGAACGAAATATTAAAATAAATTTTGGCCAGCTTCGAGTCATTATAAATTTACTTTCATATTTATCAACACTTTAACCACATTTAGAGCGATAGCAATTGAGAAACCTTTTTTTTTTTTATTAGATGATTTATATAAAACGTTATCAAACATTGAAATAATCAATAAAAATTAACACAAAAGAAAATGTCACAAAAAAAAGCTTCATAAATATACGGCTAAGCAGTAATACCCACTTAACCCACTAAAAGATCACATATCAAAAAGCGCTTCTTGAAGTGCTTACCTGCTGACAAGGGTGCTGGTAGAAGGCATGTTTCTTACATATGTAGGCCCAAATCTTATATTACGCTATTGTAACTAATAAATTATTATTTATTGCGAACTATCAGCTGCCTTAACCACTGCTGACAAAAGTGGCTGTCAGCTGGGAAGCAAAACAATATTACTTCTTAAACAAATTTGTCTGTATTTTCTGCTGTTGAAATTAAAACAAGCACTTTTGTTTACAAACAACTTTGACATTTCACTGTCTTCAAAACGCTAAGCGAATAAAGTCAGTACAGCTTGCGTATTAAAAAAAATTTCTTGTTGGGAATGATAAAGAAAAAAATGAAATGCATTGTTTTTGTTCAAAAGAAATTTTTTTTATTTTATAACCTCTTTTACAATCCCGCCTGTAATAAATAATTTTAAAAATAAATTTATAATTTCACTTAAAAAAAGGAAATAGGCTTTAAAAAAGTAAATAATTGTTATTTATCGCTCATCTATTCATTATAACTGTATATGACACGCTCCATAACACTTGTTTACTTTATCAATAACAAATTGGCTTGCTTGGGTTGATAATTTAAGTTAATAGTTTAAGTAAGCCCATTAGCTCGCACAAATTATTGAAAAAAATAAATTTTTAAAATAATAATAAATTAAATAATAATACTTCTCTACAAAAGAGTATTTGTTAAGAAAGAAAACAGTGTTAAGGGGCAATAAACATTTGTCAATAGTCTCACTTTAACGTGTGTTTTACTTACTTGTACTTCTCTTATCAAAATAATAATTTTCAATTTATCATATCGGAAAGCAATATAAAAGCAAACCAAACTTTCATTATGAGTATAAAAAGTATAGCATTTTAGCAGCACACCAACAGAAGTTAAACAAAAAATATGTAATTTAACAGACTGGTTCCTGAACCAGATAAATGTTTGCAGAGAAATCTTTACAGACAAATCTTAACTTAAAAGAACTAATTTATTTACTCCATACACCCCTTAAAAAAGTCGAATTTTGCGCAGCACTAAGATTTCTGAGTTTAGACTGGCGAACATTTAGAAGGGTACCTTAAGTTCGGTAGCATATTACGGCTGAGGAAGAAAGCATCATTTCTGTGTTTGGTACCCGGCGACACTATTTGTTGACAAACAAACTCACAAATTAATACAGTGCACGAAAACAAATAATATCGATAACAATAGTATGTTGCCGACAATATATTCGAATATACACGAACACACGAACAATATACACGAATGGAAAAATAAAAGCTAATTCCAGATGTTTTCCTTCTAAACGTTCGCCCGTCTAAACACGCACTATTAAATTTTAAAATGCGCTTTGAAAAAAGCTTTTTTTTGATGCAGTAGTAGATGTGAATAAATTACTTTTAAGCAGTTTTGTTAAAAAGAATAAGAAAAACACTCTATGCGTAAGCCTGTCACTTACATACTACCATTGGCCTTTTAAAAAACGCGCATTTTTTAATATAAAAATAATGTTTTAAAGCTGCTACTTGCCATATAAATTACCTGCCTTACACAAGCTAGTTCATAGGTAAAACTTTAACACTTCTCAATTAAAAACACGCATCATTCGAAGCTTTATTTTTTATTGGGCAGTGTCCTCTTTAAAACGATATTATCAACAATACACAGTCTCCCTAATGAGGATATGCCAAAAATAGTTTAAATTTGCAATGTACAAAGAGCTAAACTATATTTACAATGTTTAAATGAAGATTGCGCCATCAAGCGCACCATAATTCAAAGTTTCTGCACAACTGGAATCTTTGACATTCTTTTGGATAATAATTTAAAATTACGTCAATTTTAATAAGACGTACGCCACTGGCAAAAATTCCGATTACAAAATTTATTATCCGTTGCTACCATGCAAAACAGTAATGTACACCATTTCTTATATGTATTTAAGTACAAACCTAAAAGACATTTTCAAATGCATTGCCGTATTTGTGAAGTGAATGCTTTCAACGTGAACACAAAGTAAGCGAGATACTGAAGGGTTCATCCAATGAACATAAAAAAAATCTTTGCAAGCAGTATGCAACTCGAATACAGTCTTGCTTACTTTGGAAGCAGGTAGAAGGTGCCTTGAGCACTACATCGCACACATTAAAAGAGAGCCTTCATTGAACATTTTATTTCATTTAATAGAAGTGATGTGGTAGAAAGTGTTTGCCGCTGGGACATATTTTTTTGCAGGGTCAACTACAACGCGAAATTGTGCTCAAGACATAATAATTATTTTATCACTCTTGATTTGTATAACAATTATTCAGCACTTCGATAAACGCAACTTTATTACAGCACCCTGTTAAGGAATGACTATAAGTAACCTTTAGTTTTTGAGCAACAAAGAAGGACAGAAAGCAAAATGCTTAAGGCTAGTGAAATAATAATATACCGTAAAGAATTTAAATGTCCCTTATAGAGAAATAATGTTTTACCATTAGCAGGTGAATAAATTATAAATGATAATAGACTTTTTAAAGTTTATATTTTTCAATACGGATAAAACTCTCATAAGTTCTTGCTTCGGCAGAACATATACTAAAATTGGAACGATACAGAGAAGATTAGCATGGCCCCTGCGCAAGGATGACACGCAAAATCCTGAAGCGTTCCACATTTTTACGACTCCCATAAACAACCTTTTTTCCACAGCAGGCGTTAAGACGTTTGAACAATCTCGGAACTTCATCACAGCTAAACTTTTCAAGTCAGTACTCATAAAGGACTGTTTTCTACTATCAAAAATTCTAACTAAGGTAGCCCACAGGAAATATTTAATGAAAACTACTTCTGTACTATCACGCATTATACAATTTTGTAAGGATTTTGACATTTCTATTAATAATGATCGAAAATCTATAACAAACTTTCCGGACTGGACCCTGAATACATGCACTATTGATAAGTCCATCAATGAATTAAAAAAATCATTAACCTCCCCACAAATATATCAACAAGAGTTTTTCGAATTACAAAACAGACTAAATGACTACAAATTTATATATACAGACGGATCAATGACAACCGATGGAACTGGCTACAGTGTTGTAAACTTAAACGGAATTCTTAGAACTTTAGTACTACCGGCATACACCACAAACTTTTTGGCAGAGCTCATAACAATCTATAAGGCTTTCAAGGCAATTATACACTCTCGGGGAAAATTTGCAATTTATACCGACTCACTAGCCGCCATCGACCTTATAGGAAATATTAATAATAACAGTTACTACCTAAACCAGATTCGACAAATTATTATTGGGAAACAACCTGATATTAAACTAATATGGATTCCGGGCCATTCTGGCATAAAAGGCAACGAACTTGCCGACAAAATTGCAAAAGATGCTTTAACTGCACGGCTAATTATGACACCCAACTACTCACAGTTGGATATTAAAAATCATCTAAAGCACCAATTCAGTAGCTATCACCAAATCAATTGGAACCTTTCAACGCTCTAGTACAAGAAGAACAACCCAACAAGACAGACTGCATCACAACTATTCAGGACTTTAAATGGATTCTCTAGGAAGGATCAAATTAAAATAATACGTCTAAGACTCGGACACACACGAATTACGCACTCCCACATAATGGATAGAAACCTGGTTAATCAGTGCCCATTTTGTGGACACAACCCAATTAGCATCGAACACATTCTTTCCGACTGTACACATATGGATAAATTTAGAAACACAATTCTAGGGAACAAAGACTTTTTTCAACTAATTAAAACTACCTTGTCTAATAATGATGCCAAACTAATAGTGAAATTTTTAAAATTGAGTAACCTCTATAACTATATTTGAACTCTACATAATTCCGAGCTTAAGGCCATCGCTGCTATAGCTCAATATTTTTTTTAATAATACTAAAAATTTAAGTATAATATGTAAAAAAATAAATAAAAAAAAAACTTTCATAAGTTTTTGCTTAGTTTGATCACCCAATTTATCATGAACAGACTAAAAATGCTTGCAAATTGTGCAAATTCATTGCGATAATTGTGTTTAAATTCGGGAATCCTATTGCACACTAGGTCCATCAAACACACTCGTGTATCTGAAAAATATTCATTAATCATGTATTGTACGATACATGATAGTACGCTTCTGTCTAATGCACAGCATAGAAAAAGCTGAGGTGACAAACCTAAACAAGAGCGTCAACGTTGTGTAATGAACAGTGCTGTTCACTCACTAAATATAAACTAAATCCCTAGATTAACCTGAAAATATCTAAAATGGCATTACTTTTCATCAATTACAAAAGTAAAAAAAACAACAACAACTTCAGCCAACATCTAACACCTTGTCAAAATTGGATTTACCAATTGCAAAGCATGGCCGCCGCGGTATTTCGTTTTTTTTTCTTACAAATTGTATAAACATGAGAATTTTTGACAGCCCAAAAACGCTTGTAGCTCTTGTTTAGATTTGGCTGTTAGGCTTTTAACCTTGTAAGAGCCAACTGGTGTTAAAACTTAAGTCTAATGATAATCGCTTGTGCTGTATCTGCGGTAAATGGGCTAGAAAATAAATTTTAAATTAACCATTCCTTTTTATCGGGATATTGTTAGGTTAGATCCGGCAGCCGCCCGAAGGCATAGCTCACTTGGGTCCTCCGAGGGTCCCGTTGTGATATCGGGATATTGTTAATTATGATTATTTTTTTAATCAATGCTTAACAGGAAAAATTACCATAAGAGTGACAATCAAGTTATGGCAATTGAACTTGTCTTTTACGGTTACAAAATGTATATTGAAAGAATAATTACTTTTTAGCGCTGACGGTACATTAGAGTGGTTCGAAAAAAATGTGCCAGTCAAACAGTACGATTAAAGATAATGTAAAAACAATTCCAAAAATATTTTTTTTAATTTTTTGCCACGCCTACAAATACCGTCCTTTTAGTATTTTGTTCTCTGTATCGCTCTTTTTAGTCGGATCATAACCCAAATTTGGGTTATTTTCGTTTAAAAGTATTCGTCTTTAGAGTGGATACGAACCGAGATTTTTTAATGTCATAACCATAATTTGGCATTGGAAGTAAAAAAAAACTATTAAAGCCAGAAATGTTGCCCTTACAGAGTCGTGAGAACCGGCATACAAAATGTTATGGACTAAAAATGGTGACACAGTGAACAAAATACTAAAAGGGCGGCATTTATAGGCGTGCAAAAAGAAAAATAAAATATTTTTGGAATTGTTTTTACATCATCTTTAATCCTAGCGGGTGACTGGCACAATTTTTTTTGTATTGAAAGCGAACCACTCTACTGCACATTGATATTCCCAAACGAAATTCAACTCTGTGTAGTCACAAATACTTGAAAATGTGATGGAAAATTTGACTACCGTATTGCTATACACTTGAGCAGAACTTACATGTTTGATATAATGATGTCATAAAGCTATTCTTATAATGAAGCCAATTTTTGGTTTGAAATTATGTAATTTAAGAAAATAATTTATTTATTTTTAAGTTCGATATCCATTGACGTATACAGACAGACATGTCTGGAGACTAAGCTGCTCTATAAATAATTGTTGAAAATATTTTATTTCTTACAGAAGTTTTCATAAAGATAATTAATGACGTTTTTAAAAAGTTTGCTACAACCTCCGCCCTGAATATTGGTCCAACTACGTCAATGAGTAACTCCTTAAAACTACGCACTTTGTAAACAAACTGCAACGTTTGACTGGCTTATTCTTCAAAAATTATTATACGTTTGTAAAGAGTTTATAAAACTATTTTTCTATAGAAATTTGCTGCATAAGCCTCTCATTTATAAAACGTTTTTAATTTCTTTAAATTGTAACGTAAATGTGCAATATTGCACAGTTCACAGGCATTACAGTATTTGAACGTCGTTAAAACTTCCCCTTATCTTCTCTCTATTATGGTTTGGGATAAAAATAGCCTTATAAACACACAAAATAAAATAACATTTATTTACCCATCATGTGTAATAAATGATCCTCAAAGGTATATGAATCATCAAATCCATTGTCTACTACAATTTCCGTCTTCATTTTAAGCATATTCGGCAACATTGGCTACCAGGATGCAACACGGTTGTTTAAGATTTTTTTTTATATTTTGTTTTTTTTTTTAATTTATTATCTTGTTTTTTATTATCAAGTATTTTTCAAGTCTATAAGTTATTTAGTTGGTTTTTTTTTATTTTTATTTTAAATGCATTCATTAGTATGATTTTAGAAATTTTGTTTTTGTATTTGAATTTGCACTTAAAGGTGAGAGTACTTAGTACTTTTTTTATATATTTAAACTGAGTTTGACAAATTTAAAATATGCTTAGATCTTAGTATTTAAGAAAAAGCGGACAATCATTTGAAGCAACAGGCGCGCACTTGAAAAAAAAATTCTTAAATAAATATTTGCTTTGTTTTCTAGTTATATTTGCATTTTTTTTATTTATTTATGGTGAATTTCGTTTTTTATTGTTATTATTGCTAATTTTAATAATAAGTATTTGTTATTTGTGTTATTTTTTTTTATTTAGTTTTTCCAATTGACAGGCAAATAGCTATGGACAATGTTTGTCTATTTATTAGTCAATTTTTGGTTAATTTCGTTTAGAGTTAATGAATTCCTTGAGATCAGCATGTTTCATATTTTTAAAAATTATTTTTGTTTAATTATAATTGTTAGTTTTAGTATTTAATTGTGGCACGCAGTTTTCATTGAATTAATTTTTTTTTTTAATTTAATTCCCGTATGGTGTTTTTACAGTCCTTTTTTCTCGAAATGATTTCAAATGTTTCAATTTTACAAATATTTTTTTTATTACTTGTATACTCGATTTATCTTTTTTTCTTCCTTTAATACTGTTTAATTTTTTTTTTTTTTTTGTAAACCAACAACTTTACAAATAATTCTAAATCTACCAAAATAAAATAGCAAAAACCATGAGGAGACTTTCATAAATCCAAAATAACACGATCGTAATGTTCTAATGCAAAGTGCCGACTAAATCTATGGAAATGTTGTAGACACGTACTAAACCGTTTTTTATTTTGTCTTGTTGTATATTTATGTTTCTTTTTAATTGTTGTTATTGCTGTTGGTTGATATTAGTACTTAAATGAATCGGTTGTCAGAAATGGCAAATAAAAAAATAAATAATTTCATAAAAAAAAACCGAAAATACAAATGTTAACAAAACTACGATTACAGCTGCTCTGGGTGGCAGGGAGTCAACTTGAAATATAACACTAATCAACGTCTTCGGCTACTGCTGCTAACACTGCTAGCAAAAGCAGCAATAACAAAACAAAAAAACAGTCATAATATCAACAGCAAATCTAAGATCGCCGGCCCCTTAAGCACAAGTCAAAATAACAAAACAAAAAACAAAAGAATTTTTACTAAACAAGTGTTGGTACCTAGAAGAAAATTAAGAGAGAGTGAGTAAATTTAAGGGTTGCCAGAACAATGCTCAAATTTTTAATAGTTCGAAATTATTTAGGTTAAAATGAGTTTCACAGTTTTAAAGAGCAAATGGAAATATATGTGTGGTAGTGAGTGTAAGCACCCTGCAGATAATATTAAACTACTTGGTTCATTTTTGCAAATAGACTGCTTACAACATGGTTCTATGTAATGCAGTCATGGACCATATCATTTTTAAACAAGACATTGTAAGTAGTTAAATGTGTTTTAACGATTACATATATTGTTGTAAAGATGCGTAAAATGGTCGTGTAGGTGTTTCATAGTTTTGAGACTACTCCGATGGGTTATATGGACCAGCGCTAGGACATCGTAATGTTAAATCGACTACGTTTTTCCATACATTTGGGTGATCTTGGGATTAGCCCTAGTTCATTACAGAGTATAATTGACATGCGTGTATGAACTAGTCACGTTATCTGCAGGGCACCATTATCTCTGGCTTAGACTGATTTGGCTAGAAGATAGTTGTTTCATAATCCGTTATAGGAACTCTGTTAGCTTAAGAAGATTATTATGCTTAAGTTCTTTTATCAAATACGCAGACACGCAAGTCAGGAACCCTTTATGGAATTTTAAATTCTTGTCCAGAGTAATAAGGGACCAGTTGATCGTTTTATGAGTTTAAGTAATAATGACAAATTCTTTATAGAAAAAATTAATTTGTTTTTCAATATTTCTTATTCTGGCACACACCTTCGATATTATAATATAACCGGCTTCTTAATAGAGTTTAAGTTCATGCAAACTGTGTAATGAAAGTGAACCTTGAACTGCCAATTACTTTTCCTTTTTTCATTTTTTAAGTTGGCAGCAATTTTATAAATGCGTAAATTTCGAGACCGCCCTTTTTCCCAGTTTAAACTTATAAAAATATTCGACATTAAAAAACTTCTTAGCCTTCGGCAACACTGAGAAATGAACATTTAAGTAAAAGCGTAAAGAAGGAAAAAACAATACGGCAAGTGCAGTTGTTGATATTTTGTGCTGTTGCTGCCGGTGTGAATAATGTCGTTGCTTTTATTGCTGTTATTGCTCACTTTATAATAAATAGATTTAGAACTTCATAAAACAAAAATTAAAATTAAAAAAAAACAAGAAAAAATCATAAAGATATGTCTTATCAACATAAAAATACTCAAAACACACAAACACACCCACACACATTAAACTAAATTTAATATGTGTGCGTGTGAAGACTGAAAATAACTAATCCCTTTATTATTTGTGTGTTGCAAAATAAAAACGTGCGTAGTGAGTGAGTATTGTATCTTCGATGTGTGTTGAACGAATTCTTAGCAGAGTATATGTCTGCTGTAACTTGGCTAGTCCATACACTTTAAATATACTCCATAAAGGACTAGAAGTAATACAAAAGTAACCCTAAAATTTTAAAAGTTATCTTGAGACTGCTCGCAAACTTTGAAGAATTTTTGGTGGAGAATGATTTATTAAATGGTATAAGAGCTAGTTTTTTATTTTTTAATTAAACCTGGTTTGATATGATGATACAATAATGAGAAATATTTTTAAATCGGCTTTACCAAATCCTTCACCAGTTTGATTCTGTTTTTTAGTGGTAGTTTTTTAACTGGCAATTTTTTGAAAAAATTGTAAAAAAATATTTTTTTTTGTAAAACAACTTTGTTGAAAAATTTAAAATTTTATTAAAAAAATTTATTCAAAATCTATAAATCTATGGCAATATGGAAAAACTGCTTATGTATATTTTATCGTTTCTCAGATAAGCACTTTAAAATTTTTTTTTTAAATTAATTAACTTTAAAATATAAGCTATCATAGTTATTCTGTCCTGTGTTAATTAAAGAGCATATCGGTTATCGTATACTTAGTTAAATTAAAGCGTAAAAAAAGTCTTTATTCCAAATTATCTGGTCCCAAAAAAAAATATAGGCAATATGTTTATACACTATAGGTAGGTAGGTAGGTAAGTAGGTAAGGCTGGTGCAAAGTTACCGTCACACCTTCACTCGGAGACCATTACGGTCCATTGTGACGCCTTAATAGAGAGAAGAACAGAAATATTTAGGATAGAAGAGAAGGAGAAGCAGACCATTCCAGAGTCTCCGGCGGGAAACGAACCCGCAACCCCCAAACAACTGACTTGTCCTGTACTGACTAGTCCACAGGTGGTGCGAAGTTGCCTTCACCCGGAGACCATTACGGTCCATTGTGACGCCATTCCAGAGTCTCCGGCGGGATACGAACCCGCAACCCCCAAACAACTGACTGGTCCTGTACTGACTAGTCCACAGGGGGTGCAAAGTTACCCTCACACCTTCACCCGGAAACAATTACGGTCCATTGTGACGCCTTAATAGAGAGAGGAGTAGAATAAGAATAGAAATATTTAGAATAGAAGAGAAAGAGAAGCAGACAATTCCAGAGTCTCCGGCGGGAATCGAACCCGCAACCCCCAAACAACTGACTTGTCCTTTACTGACTAGTCCACAGGGGCACTCTTTATACACTATAACTTCCTATAAAATTTTTCTAAAATATTAAAAAGCTTACCACCATCAAGGTTTTAATTTGCAAGTGTGCCTGTTATTATTTTAATTTAAGCTTATGTCGACTTAATTAGTTATTCCTTTTTGCCACAGATACATTTTTAATGTTCATTTGCCCTTATGCGTAGAATATTTATTCATGAATTTGTCAGTGTTAACCTAAAGGTAACAATAAAGATGAACTACATTTTAAAAACCGTACCGGTGCGTTATGTTTGCCTACTCCAACACACTTCCTTTCTCAAAGAGACTTGCCTATATTATTGTTTAATATAAAATTAGCAAAAATAAATAAATAAATAAAATAATTTTTTTATACAACCACGCAAAGAAGAAAAAATATTTAGTAAAATATTCATTATCAGCAAAATTATGAATGTATGCATGTGTAGGTGCGTGTTTATACCCTTCACCGGTGGTGCACAAGGGTATATATAGCTTTGTCATTCCGTTTGTAATTTCTACAATTTTCATTTCCGACCCCATAAAGTATATATTTTCTGAAAGCTTATGAATAGAGGAGTCGATTAAGCCCTGACCGTCTGTCCGTCTATCCGTCTGTCCGTCTGCCCGTCTGTCCGTGTGTTGGTTGAAATCAACTTTTAGAAGCAACTATATGCTCCTCAGATCTCTATATGGTATCAATCTCTTGGAAATATTCAGGAATGAATCGCTATTGAAATTCAGCACAATCGCCCAATAACTTTCTGAGATATGAGCAAAAAACCACGACCACCTCGTTTTTTTACACAATTACAACAACAACATACATACATAAATATATGTAAAAACCATACAAAAAAAGAAAAAATTACAAAAAGAAAAAATATTAAAAATAAAAAAAATAATAATAAAAAAAATTACAAAAAAAAAATTTTTTAAATAATTTAAAAAAAATTTTAAAAAATTTTTTAAAAATTTTTTCAAAAAAATTTTTTTTAAAAATTAAAAAAAAAAAATAATAATAACAAAATATAAATAATATATTAAATAAAATAAAATTTTTTTGGCTCAGCTGGGATTCGATGCCACATTTATTCTAACCAGTATATACATATGTACGTATTTGATATGAGATCAATGGTGATACAAACAATTGTTATTGCATGACTACACGTTGTGAAGGGTATATAAGATTCGGCACGGCCGAATATAGCACTGTTACTTGTTTTTTTTTAAGAAGTAGACAAGAATCTATAAATTTATTAATTTGAAATTATATTGTTTATTTTAGGAAAACAACAAGAAAAAATCAAGTCATGCTGGATGCATTGCAATTTACAAATCGCACTTAAAAATATTTCTGCTTAAGAAAGCAAATACGAAATTGTCTCTCTCTCTCTCTATTATCTCTCACAATATTTACAAAAGAAATTAAAAACAAACAAAAAAATTTTTAAATATTTTTTTTTTTGGATCTTTAGATTTTTTTCCATCAGTTTTGTAATAAGATATCACTGCTTCTTATCATCTGGCCACTTTTGATAGCATTTTCACTCGTACGAAAATATTTCCTACTCTGGTTAAATATTCTCTTACAGAGCTTCCAGATACAGAAATCGTGAGTTCGATAAATCGCAAAAAATTAAATCGGGAAATATTGCCTGATTTTTCTTATAACGAGATTAAGAACGACCTGCAGTTACACCGGTCCTAAACTCCTTAATTTTTATCGATAATTTAATCGGCAATTTTTAAGCTGATTAATATATTTTAGAATTGTTTCAGCAGAACTGATCCAATTGTTACTAAAGAATTTAAGATCAAAGTTTTAGTGAAGCATATTTTGCTTTAAAGTAAGGCAGGTAGCATTTTATGTTGTGCTTAAACTGCCAAAACAAACATGTGAAACTTTATGATATGGTAACATTGCTGAGAGAGGGAGGGAGAGTCTCAAAACGAGAGCCTAAGAATATGTGATGATTATAAAAAATATATATAATGTAACAACCATGGTGCAATTACATAAGGTGATAGCGTAAAAGAGAGCGATTTTCGGCTCTCTGTTTTAATGTATAAAGTTTGACAATTTCCGGAGTTGAAATCGTTTTTTTAATATGTAGTTTGACATACTCCAGAACACAAAAAAATTGTAAGCTGGGCTGGCACCGCCACCTTGTACAAGTGTACCCTGGTTACAACTGCTTTCTACGGTGAGTTATAAAAGTAATTTTCCATAAAATACATCTGTCATGGCTTAGTTCTATTTCGCCTTTGAATCAGCTGATATGTGTTGCTTATGAAAGGTATGCTCACATATATATTCTCCGAAAAAAGGCACCTAGTGTGTAAAAATTAAGTTTTGAGAAAAACGCATTTAAAGTCTCATAACGCATTATCACTGTGAACACACCAAGTTCGTTTTGTACGTTTTAATGGGGTAAATAAATTTTTATCAGAAATCTAACTCATTTTATCTTATTCTACACCCTTTTAGTTACCAGAATCCACTCTTAAGTCCAAACCCGTTTTTCGACACACTAGGTCACTTTTTTCGGAGAAGGTCATATATTGAGTTTCAGTTTGGCATAAAGGAAAGCTTTTACTGCTATATCACAGTCATTTTCTAGCAAAAGAAAAACGCTTTAGATAATAATCTTATAACATCGACATAGAATAGCTTGTTCTGTAAACTTTTTTAATTTCTTTCTAAAATTCATCTAAAGACTTTCACTTAATTTGATATTAATAGGCCTGTAACTTCCGCTAGTATTAGTCTTTAAAATCTGTTATTTTCAACTAGCAACTGTAAAGTTGAAACCTTATTCAGTTGTGACAAACATTTTAATCGCTATTTGTTGTTTTTATTATTTGCCATACAAAAAGATAAACTTACAAAATTTAAATGAGCCGGGAAATGTAAGTTCAAAAAGAATGAAAAATAACAAAAAATAAACATGGATATAAAGTATGAATCATAATTATTATTTAAAAGAAAAAAAACAACAACACAAACAAATGTTTTTCATAGCAAACGCAAAAGCTGCAAGTTACTTGCATGTGTTTATTTGAATCTTGTTCTGCGATATGCATTTCTTACTAGTTGACACTACAAACATTCTACATTATGGATTAATCTGCCCCCTTCCCCCACTAACAATACACAGAAAATAAAATTAATGACAAACAAGTAACAGTGCTATATTTGGACGTGCCGAATCTTATATACCCTTCACAACATGTAGTCGTGCAATAACAATTGTTTGTATCACCATTCATCTCATATAAAATACGTACATACATATAAGAAACATACATATATAAAAACATCCTATTGTAAAATTATAAATTGAGTTTACGTATGTATGTTTGTTTCTAAAAAAAAAAATTACAAAAAAAAATATATAAAAAACAAAAAAAAAAAAATAATAAAAAAAATTACAAAAAAAATTTTAAAAAATTTTTTAAAAATATTAAAAAAAATTATAAAAAAAATATATAAAAAAATAATAAAAATATAAATAATATATAAAATAAAATAAAAAATTTTTTTTTTGCTCAGCTGGGATTCGATGCCACGTTTACTTCAACCAGTATATATGTATGTTGTTGTTGTAATTGTGAAAGAGGCGAGGTGGTCGTGGTTTTTTGCTCATATCTCAAAAAGTTATGCGGCGATTGTGCTGAATTTCAATAGCGATTCATTTCCGTATATTACCAAGAGATTCGCAGATCTGAGGAATATATAGTTGCTTCTAAAAGTTGATTCCAACTAACACACGGACAGACGGTCAGGGCTTAATCGACTCCTCTATTCATAAGCTTTCAGAAAATACATACTTTATGGGGTCGGAAATGAAAATTGTAGAAATTACAAACGGAATGACAAAGCTATATACCCTTGTGCACCACAGGTGAAGGGTATAAAAAAAAACTGCTGCAAACAATAGTTGTTGTCGTCAGAAAACATATTTTTATACTCAATGTATGTGTAACTCGATTGCAAAAATAAAATTGAATTTTTTTTATGATTTCTTTTTCTTTTCTTTTATTTGTTTTATGATTTCTTTTTCTTTTATTTTATTTTTTTTTTTAATAAAATGCTTGTCATGTTCATGTAAAAAAAAACGTGCATTGCCTTGCTAAATTGCTGCAAAGTTAAGGGCTTAAAAATGCAGGGCTTTTTCTTATGACATTTTCACTCAACCGAAGGCGAGTTTGTAGTTTGTTTTTCCATCTCGCCTAAACAGTAGAAAGCAAAATTTTAAAATAAGAGAATTTTAATTAGATTTTTTTTTCGTTAAAAGCCTACATTTGCAAAAGGAAAAAGTCTTAGGTTATTTGAGTTCAAAAAGCCAACGTTCTTTTTTTTTTAATTTTTTTTTTTACTTTTTGATTTTATTTTTAAATAAAACACTTCATGCTATTTGATCAATATAAACTAAAATTAAACCGTTTAATTAACATATAAATTCAATACATAAATACATTTGAAAATTTTAACGCCAAACTATAATTAATTCGGTGCATTAGTTTGAGTTTGTATTTTAAAATATTTAAATGAAAAATAATACAAAAAATAAAAACTATTTACTAGTCTTCGACAAGTCATCAGTTGAATGTGTTTCTTTAATAAAACCCAGTTTTTTAAACTAGACTAAATTTGCATTAATTTGAAATTATAGAAACAACAAACAGTTGTTATGAAAGCCTGTGTCAAAACGTCTGTGTTCCTTATTTATTTTTATGATTTTTGACTTTAATGGAAAAAATATTTTTTGTTTTACTAAGGCCGGGTTTGAGGGAAATACCCAGTCTAATGCAGTGTTCCACACAAACGTTTTCTAAAAATTCCTACAAACTCTTAACGAAAATTTGTAAAAAATCTTATTTAAAATTTGTTTAAATAAAATTTTTTTTATTGCATTAAAAATTTTAAATTTTTAAAAATGTTGTTTGCAAAAGAAGTAAGGGATCCGATTGTAAAACAAATCCAATCTCAGTGATCACATTTTGCAATAAAATTGCTAAAATTCTTGAGTTTGTAGAAGAGAAAGACAAAAAGAAATTAAAACGCATACTTAATTGACTGGTGACGAATTCTGATTATTTCGCCTGAATTTTTAAGGCCAAACATTTTATAAAATTTTTTTTATTGTCTTTATGTAGTTCGACATTAGCACCTCCGAAAAAAATAATCAGTTTAGCTTGTAAGACCACTCTCCAGAAATTTGCCTTAATTGCATTGTGTTCAAATATGGTCTTTTGTTCTTGCGAATTCGTCATTATAAGCAAAAACAAAAACTCATAAACAATCTCTCGCAGTGTAAACCTGAATTCGCCTTAAAAAGAGACTTAGAAAGTTGCACGTTTTTGGTGACATAGTTGCATTTTTTTATGGGTTGTGAACAGTGTTGCCAACTTAGCTATTTTATGGCTAGCTTTAGCTATTGTTGAATACGCTTAGCTGGGAAAATCTGTTTTTAGCTATAAGCCATTTTTTAGCCATTCCTAGATATTTTTTAGCCTTTTTTAGCCATTTATTGTTGTTAGCTTTTAAATGTTGTTGTTGTTTCGTTTCCTAAATAGTGAAAAACGCTTCTATAACAATGTTTTTTTAACTACTAAAAATTGCATCGATTGTATGTCATGAATGGCACGTTCAATATTGACTTATAAAGATTGAAGAGAGTTTGGTTTATTTCGAAAGACCAATATTTTATTTTTTCTATACATTTTTTTAAGATACGGCTTAAAAAAGATTGATAAGAATTGATTGATAAATTCTTGTACTTTATAACTAGTCAAAGATAGATATATTGAGTATATTACAAACGGTCTTAAATTTTATTATTTTTCTTTTAAAATAATTTTTTTTTTTTTTTTAATATTGAAAACTTTCTATTTAAAACATTTAGTCATTTTTTAGCTTTTTTTTAGCTAGTTTCTAGCCATTTTTTTCCAGAATTTTAGCCATTTTTGCTAATCAAGTTCTGGCATCACTGGTTGTGAAGAAGACATTTTCCGATTAATTGTGGAATAAAATATCCATCAAACGGCCTCCAAGGCTCTGATGACATGCCATTCACCCTGTTCTTGAAGCTTTCCATAATATTTTCACAAGAGATGTGACTGTATCTCACCGATGACTTGTTAGATCGTAGATTTAAGTTTTGTAATTGTTTCTGGTGTAATCGCATACACTGGAGATTTCAGAAAGCACTAAGGCATAGTTGTCAGTTGACATCAAAATTTCTTGAGAAAATTTGTTCTGAAAAATGTTGCTGAAAAAAATGTATTGTTTCATGCGCGGTGTGAGGTGACGCCATCTTGCTGAAATCACAGATCCATGCTTTCCAGTTATGGTCTGGAACGAATGTCGTTCACAGTCACTGCAATTTTGGTGTCATCTTAAAAAAAGTGAGGCCAGATTACGCCATCTGACCAAAATCCGCTCTAGATCGCAGTGGATGCATTTGTTTCTCATCAATTGCACGAGAATTTTTTGAGCCCCAAATTCGACAATTTTGTATATTTCAATATAAAGCCATTTAGATGAAATGTCCTTTATCGGCAGATATGACTTTTCGAAAAATTGGCACTGACTTCACGTTGCTTCATTGTCCATTAAACGAATTGCCGGCGTTTTCCATGGTCTGCCGGTTCGAGCTCCTGATTAAGCTTAATTTTTTACGCATGAAGGTGGAGGTCTTTTGTCGAAATTCGCTGCGTTTTCAAGAGAACGACCGGTGCGTTATCGCACTGGAGTCTTGCTGTCCATAAACTAACCATTTTTTTTTTTTTTTAATTTTTGACTTCTTTCCGAATAGTTGACCCATTGGTGCACTGAAAATTCTTTGAAGTTTGCGGTCTATTTCAGAAAATTTTTGTAAAAAAAATTACACAATTCCACTCCATTTTTAATAATTGAGAAAAACATATGTGACAGCTACAAAATTTTAGAGTTGCCACTTGCACGAAAAAAAATTACACCAAATATAAAATATGCATTCTTACTGAGGCATTCTTGGAATTTGTAGACGGATATTCTAAAACCATGCCCTATTGAGTCCTTAACGAGTAAATTTATTTTTTAAGCTAAGATAATAAGTAGACAAGAAGTGTCTGCAGTGGCACAAAGTCAGTGTGAGACAATTTTAACTTAAGCCACTAAAAGCTTTACGGTTTTTTTTTTAATTTCCTTTTAAAGCACATTACACATTAATTTTGAATTTATAGAAAATTTATTTATTAAAATTGTGCTGTGCATAAACTTTTGTTTCTTACTGTCTGTCTTTTATGTATGTACTACATGCAAATACACTTGGTGTGACCTGAGTAAATACAAACATGAGAAAATTTTTTGTTTTATTTTAATGTTAATGAGAATGACTACGAAAACATAATTTTGAATGGTTGATATTTCTTACTTTTTGATTTTTTTTTAACAGGCTTTCAGGCAACAAAAGTGTTAAACTAACAATACGCATGAACATAAGAGTGTACCAAGTGTTTTTGGAAAGCAATTTTGAATAAAAATATTTTACATTTATAGTTATATCTTTGGCATTTACCATCGGTTGTTAATCGATGTTTTTACCAATATTTTGCTCTAAAGGACATGAACTTTAATAACACTGTTCTAGTATTTTCCCCCTACAAACCTAATGTACCAGCATTTTGAAAGATAATTAAAACTTTTACTAAATTATTCGGGATATGCTCCCTTAATTTTTCAATAATATTTATTTGGTTGTTGGGTTTAAGCTGGTTTATATGCATTTCACTGGTGCTTATGCCAGATCATCAGTAAACCTTTACCCAAATTCTTGAAAAAGTTTAAAATGTTATAAGTTATATTTTCAAATTCTCATTAACAAAATGAGAATTCAAAAATAAAACAAAAAACTATAAAAAACTTTTTCAAAAACCCAACCAACAATTTTTCAATTTTAATTTATTTTATTTTTCTAATCCCCTCTGCATTTGGCTAACCGTTGGTTAACACTAAATGCCTAGAGGGTTGTCCCTATATAACTTATAACATTTTAAACTTTTTCAAGAATTTGGGTAAAGGTTTACTGATGATCTGGCATAAGCACCAGTGAAATGCATATAAACCAGCTTAAACCCAACAACCAAATAAATATTATTGAAAAATTAAGGGAGCATATCCCGAATAATTTAGTAAATGTATAATTAAAGAAGATTTTATTTTTCGGTTGTCCCTCTAGGCATTTAGTGTTAACCAACGGTTAGCCAAATGCAGAGGGGATTAGAAAAATAAAATAAATTAAAATTGAAAAATTGTTGGTTGGGTTTTTGAAAAAGTTTTTTATAGTTTTTTGTTTTATTTTTGAATTCTCATTTTGTTAATGAGAATTTGAAAATATAACTTATAACATTTTAAACTTTTTCAAGAATTTGGGTAAAGGTTTACTGATGATCTGGCATAAGCACCAGTGAAATGATAATTAAAACTTGTAAAAATTATTAAATATTTGAAAAGAGAGTATTGAGATACAAAATTGCACAACATTTTCAAATCAAAAATGTTTTTTCTATTAATTAAAAAAAAATTTTAATTTTATTTTTTAAATTTTTCTTGAGGTCAATGATTTTCTAAACAAAAAATTGGTTCCCTTGACACAACACAAATTGATATATCACACTTTAAAATTCCATTGTGAATACCAAACGTGTAACGAAAAAACAAAAAAAACAAAAAAAAAATGCGACCCCTGCGTTGAATATAAAAGTTTTTTATTTTTAAATGGTCGCGCCATCATACTTTTTATTCGAAGGCGTAGGGTCAATTTTTTTTAAGGTACGGTCTAATATACATAAATACTTTTATTTTTCATGTAAATAAGTGTTTTTTACACTGGTTTCAATTTTGGTGTAGGGTATTACAAATTCGCTTAACTCTCTGAATTGTTTGCAAAAATGTATAAAAGAAAGAAAAAAGATAATGTTTTGCATATGTTGGTGTTTTTTTTTTTTTTTTTATGGTACTCAAAACCCTGGCTCCTATTCTTTGTTTGTTTTGTTAACTTGGTGCTGGTGGGGAGGGTAAAGCCATTCCATCACATACAATAGTACATGCAGTCAGTCAGTAGTCAGTCATTCAGCCCTGTGTGTTTTTCACAAGAATTATGGAAATTAATGACATCGGTATAAAAAACACACACATTTGCTTAACGAATAAAACACACACAAAAGAATTAAAATTACAATAAAATCAAGCAAAACAATAAAAACTATTAAATTCTTTTATATTTTACAGATACCCCACAGTTCTGAAAGGTATTTCTACAATTGTAATTTCAACAACTACTTAGACGCTTGACAATCAGAATGCATGTAGATTACTTGGCGACAGTAAGGTAAGAGAAATTCCATATTACTTAAAATTATATGCGACCTTTTTTAAAAACCGGGCTTCGATGTTCCGTATAGCAGCTATTTTAATTGCTCAACAACCGGCGAACCGGTTTTATTCAAAAAAATAATAACACATCAATTAAATTAATTATTGAAATCAGCGAAATGATACAACGAAGCAACTTTTAAGTACTTGTTATTTGTCAAGGCAAATTCGTATATCAGAGATGGAAAAGTTGATTTGATATTTTCGGGGTAGAGCTGGTGCAAAGTTACTCTCACTCAGAGACCAATACGGTCCATTCTGACGTCTTGCTATAGAATTAAAAAGAATAATAGAAGAATGCAATAACCCAGCGAACGTCTGCTTGATTCGCAATCACCGCCTTAAAAAGCAGTGGTCAAATATATTTGTGCGGACGCAGACTTTGATTTTTTTAGTTGAATCAAATTAAGAAAAATATATATATTTGTGATGCCCATGATAATGGGTGTTAAACCAACAAATATAAATTAAATACATTTGTTATTAGAAAAAGTACACGTTAGCTAATTGTTGAATACTGAAAATCTTTTTTCCACCTCTGCATAATACTACATTTACACCTAAGCGAAATCTAGTAGATTTGATTTAAAATCTTTAATAAAATCTAAACCGTTTATACCACTAATTTTTGACATTTTGCAAGATTTCGTTTTCAAAACAATATACTTATTTACAAGGTGGTCTGAGAGGCTCTGTATGATCTACTTCTCCAAAATTCAAACTCCATATAAAAACAATGTAAACAATAAAGTACTTGTGCAATTGCAACCACCTTTTATATTATGATTGAATTTTTCTGAGTGCAGCGTAGTAAATTTTAGTACAATTTAATAAAAACCACAGTTGCATCACGAAGTAGTACTAGGTTTTAAGTAGATTTTGCCAAAATCTAGTGGCGAAGTAGATTTCATTTTGTATGGGAAATCTGGTAGATTTCGCTCAAAATCCCTTAAGTACTAGATTTTGTGTAGGTGTAAATGTAGTATAAACAAGTAAAAGCGCTATATTCGGCCGTGCCGAATCTTATATACCCTTCACAACGTGTAGTCATGCAATAACAGTAAATTCACGTATGTATGTTAAAAAAAACAAAAAAAAAATAAAAAATAAAAAAAAAATTAAAAAAAAAAAATTTAAAAAAAAAAAATTAAAAAAAAAAAATTATTATATACATATATAATATATATAAAACAAAAAAAAAATAAAAAAAAATTAAAAAAAAAAAAATAAAAAAAAATAATAACAATATATATAATATATTAAATAAAAAATAAAAAAAAAATAAAAAAAAAATTAAAAAAAAAATTTTTAAAAAAATTTAAAAAAAAATTTTTTTGCCTCAGCTGGGATTCGATGCCACGTTTTCTCTAACCAGTATACACGTTTGTATGTATGTATGTTGTTGTTGTAATGTTGTTTTTATGAAAAGAAAATCGAGGTGGTCGTGGGTTTTTGCTCATATCTCAGTTGTTTATGTACCTATGTTTCTGATTTTCAATACCGATCTACTCCCGAATATTTCTGATATTTTAATACCTTACCCGGGTCCAACCTATGTCGGGGGGCTTCAAAAAGTTGATTTCAACATACACACGGACAGACGGTCAGACGGACAGACGGACAGACGGTCAGGGCTTAATCGACTCCTCTATTCATAAGCTTTCAGAAAATATATACTTTATGGGGTCGGAAATGAAAATTGTAGAAATTTCACACGGAATGACAAACCTATATATACCCTTTTTCACTGTGTGAAGGGTATAATAAATGAAATCAAGGCGAATTCAACCAATTTTTTTCATTATGCTTTCCGATCAGCTGTTAAGACAAGGTTACTTGTATTAATATGTCTTGCAAGGAATCAGCAAACCAAGTACTTATGACATAGGCCTATCGAAAAAATTTTGATTTTAAATTATACACAAAATATTTCAACTCCGTTCTATGTATTTTTTGAGTTTTGTTACATTTTGTTAATTTACAACAAAGTAAAAAAAAAAAATAGAAAATCATAAATTTTTAAAATAAATAAATTATGATACAAAAACAACCGGTTTGTTCAATATTCGCAAACTAAGCAGCAGCATCCAAACTAAAAAACCGCTTAAAACCGGCCGAATAAAAATATACGTTTTTGTTAGGGTTTAAGTAACAGGAATATAAGTATTAAAGTCTTCCTTATAACAAGCCATTTTAAACAATTTTGAATAGTGTTTTTAAAAACTACAGGGCACTTACTCTTACAATTGTATGTGTTTCAATACGAGGCGGTACACGTGATTATTAACCAGTTATTAATTGTTAATAATTTTTTTAATGCCCTTTTTTTTTATTTTCGTATTGATCAATTATTTTTAATTTTATTTTTTCTAAAAAACTGTGTCAATTCAGGTTTTAAATAATTTTGTTTACAACATGCTGTAATTGTTTGAGGTGATAGCAATTCGGAGAGGATTTTTCGATACCAGTATTTTTATATGAAGTTTGACAATTGAAGATTATAGGAGAAGAGAGAGAATATATGAAATTTTGACAAATGCGAAGTAGCAGCTGATGAACAGCTGATGATAAATTGAGGCTATCTAGTTAAATCTACCTGGGTTTACAAGTTACTTGCAAAACAAATGCAACAATTATGCATTTAAATGTGGTATTGAAAAAACGGGAAACATTTGATTTGTCAAATGATTTAAAGTAAAACACAGTAGTGGCTGATAAAACATTAAAATAAATTTTATCAGCGCCCATTTCAAAACATGTGTCACCAAACTGCTCAATACATGGACAACTTAATAATTACTTTAAGTGACACATTGGATTTAACCAATGTTTGCTGCAACCAAGACATATTGTTAATGTCAAAAGTCTTGATATTGACTTTTTTCATTAATAGAGATGAGCAAAATATTCCCCTTTGTGTTCAGTAATATATTGAAGCTGGATAATGTGAAAATAGTGCTCTCTCTCTCTTCTGCTAAAACGCCTAAAATATATGTCAGCATGGTCAAAATGTCTACCATGTTGTTTCCCTTTTTCATATACTTACTTGTTCTCTTGATAGCAGTATAAGCAGGTATACACACTGCTCTTTTCAATAAAATAAATTGTTAAAAACCTCTAACCTCTTTTTGTATTTTCATTTTATATTTCATTTTATTCCTACTGGGGTTTTATTCTATTCCTGAGAAAACGAATTAAAATATCATTTAATTCGTTTAATCAATTGGCTCGGAGATTAAATTTCTATTTTATGTTTCCTACCAGATTCCGTTCTCTTTATTCAACCTAACACATATTTATTCATCGTTGGGAGAAAATTTTTTTGTATATTTTTTTTATATATGAAATTTGGCATTTGAAATAAATTAGAAAAGAGGAAAAAATTGTTTTTTATTTATGCATTTTGACAACTGAAATTTAAAATAAGTATTGAAAAAAATAATCAGCTGATGAATCAAGAGTACCTCATGAATAAATATGCCTTGGCGACAACTAAGAAAACTAATACTAAAGTTAGTGTGAGAGAGTGGTAGTTTTAAAAACAGAGAGGTAGAAAGAGCGAGTAAAACAAGAAATTTTACTTTTTGTTTCACTCTAACGAGGTTACACTTATGCAGGTGGCGATGCCAGCCCAGCTGATTATTTTTTTGTGTGCCAATGCTTGTCAAACTCTATTTATAAAACGGAGATTGCAGTGCCAAGAATTGTCAAACGCCATATATAAAAAAGAGAGAGACAAAAAGTACTCTTTTTTACGCTATCACCTTAGGTAATAAAGGTGAATTCACCCATTTGTTCTGAACAAAATTTTTTCCGGAGAATAACATTTTTTACTGAGAGTTTTCTGCAGAACGATTCACCCATTTCAGAAAATTTTTCCGCCATATAATATAAAAATGCAAACAGTTGTACAAAGTGGCAGCACCGCTAGCAAACTATGTAAATACAAACGTGAATTATTTCATTCAAATATATGTGAAGAAAATGTCGGATAGAAGAAAACTAAAATTATTATTTTTAATTGAAGTGCATAAAGTCAATTTGTTTGCAAAAGAAATTTATAAAAAAAAGATCGAAAATAAAAACAGTCGCAGTGAGAAAAATCTTAACAGAAAGAAGATCACTCGGCTTATTTCATTATTTTTTTAATTCTTCTATTAATTTTTAAGCAATATTTTCATTAAATTCCATTTTAGTTGTTAATTTTCGGCAAAAACAATTTTTGTATAATAAATGTACTGACACCGTGTGATGTGGCAACCAAATTCAATTTTCATTTAAATATTGAAAAACAGTGGCGTCCAAATTCAGCTTCTTCTGCACAAGAATTAAAATTAAACCAATTCAAGAAAAAACTTTCTGAACAAAATAATCTCTCTCTCTCTCTCTCTCTCTCTCCCTCTCAAAAGTAAAACGCCAAACTCAATATAAAAAAAATTTGTTCTGAACTAAAATTTTATGGGTGAATCCAGCTTAACACCATGACTCAAACTGCTATATATTTTCACCATTCTTCAAGATCAAATTTATGCTTTAAAGTTTAAATGCAGCTTTGAATTAGATTGTGAAATTAAATCCTACCACTTAGCAGTTGATTATTTGCGTTGATAGTCTTGTGCTCAATGCTTGTCCTCTATGGGGAAGACGAAACCTGCACACACACACACACAAGTATTTTACTATATCTGACACTGCTAAAATAAATCATAAGATAAATCAATGGTAATTGATTCTTATGTCCGAGTTTAGATGGGCAACCATTTGGAAGAAAAACATTTGTAATTGCCTTTTGTTTTTTTTTTTTTTTTGATTCGCGTTTACGCTGATGAATAACAATCTTAACCGAATACCGAATACCGAATACCAAACACCAACACAAAATATGCTACCTAACTAGATATTCTCTTCCAAATGTTTGGCCGTCTAAACTCAGACAATGCTGATGTCCTCTGCATTACTAACAAATAAAAGTGGGTGAATAGTTTTTTTGATAAAAAAAAATATTTCAAAATATCTAAATCTCTTTGCCCCTCAAATGCACTTAATCAATCGAGAGTACTGCTTAATTTGAAAAGTATAAAATATAACTGGCACTGCATTTCCGAGCAAGTACTCGACAAATATTAGTCTTCCGCACAACAACACACAATTCAACAGCTGTTTTGATGACGTTAAGTCTATACAGTAGACTAATCGTGTTTTCTTTTCTAACAAACAATGTTGCCCTTTTATTGTAAAACACATTTCACCTGCACCCTAACAAAATGCTACCTTCATAATCAGCAGAATATAAAAGAAATTTTCAGCGTTTTTACATGATAGCTATATTTTTATGTAAAACTGCAGTTCTTGCTTCATTTTAATCATTTAGGACCAACAATTATTTTTAACCACTAGAAAAACTTAATTCTCCTTTCTTAATATCAACTGTTAAAGAGTGCAGTATTCTAACCCATTGATTTAATTCAGGGTACGATATGTAACATATTTTCTTACAAAAGAACATGTCACCCGTTTTTAGTAAACACATAAATAGGCATAGGGCAGAATTAATGCATCATTTACGTCAGAAAAGAAAACACCATAAGTGCGACTGCCCAACTCCTTAAAAGAATGCGGGTACAATTTCCTATGGCTAAGCTGTTTCATAGATGTGTCGCTAAGCGAGTTATTAGATTTATTTAGGACCTTGGATTCATAATCACTAGAAACTATTAGAATTGTGGCAATAATATGATAATTTAGCAAAATTTTTATTCAAACAAATAAAAAAAAATTTAAACAAAAAAAGTGACAGGTCACATTAAAATTAGTTTTTTTTTGTTTGACACACAATTTGTTTACAAAAAAAAATTTTTTGAGGAATTTAAGAGAATTTGAGTTTTGCAGGTCAAGGTGTTCTCTTACTTAAGCTATAAACACAATCAAAGGCTACCGACCATCGACTACCGACTACAAAAGTAGCTGGCTACAAAAATAGTCAAGTCGCCAGCTACTTAATTCTTTTAACGACTACCGACCACTAACAACAAACAAATGAACAGATGATTATTATTTTTCAAAGGTGCCACTATAATAGTTTTACGCGTTTTTAATAGCGATATTTAATGTATTGCGTTTTTAAAACCACCAACTCATGCATTTATTGTATTGGCAGCACTAATCAGTTTTTTGTAGCCAAGAAAAATAGAAATTAGCCTAAGTTGGCTACGGGCTACAAAAGTAGCCGTGTAGTCGGTAGTCGTGTAGCGGCTAAAAGAATTATTCTCATAAGCACGCATGTATTATATTTTTGACATCTTGTAGTCGACGGTCGGTGGACTTGATTGTGTTTATAGCATTAAGATTAAGGCAAACATCTATCTTCTAGACATACTTTGAAAATCTTAAAAAAGGTTTTTTTTATACATGAAATATTTTTTGAAAAATTTTATGTTGTTGTATATAGTTGACAATCTAAAACACAAAATGATGATTTTAAGAATTTTTATTTGTCAGACTGTCTGTCTATTTATCTCCCTGGACTCGTTTGGCTCAAAACATTCTTAATAGATTTTAATAAAATTTAACGCAAATTTAATCGCGATCAAATATACGTTTTCTAACAAAATATAGAAGAATTGCTTATAATGATATTATATTTAAAATGGCTGGTTAGAAATGGTTAGTTAGAAATAAATTCATGTAAAGACACGAAAAAAAAACAAACCAATATAAAAAAATTACACTAACAATAAAAAACTACTAACTTTAACATTTTTAAATAAATACAATTTTATAGAAAAAAATGCGACCCAGTAAACAAGTAAAGAGTCCGCCGAATAACTTTTTTTTTTTTTTAAATGTGTAGCTTCGGCTGTGTGGCACGTAGCGCCGTTATGTTGAGACCAAATATTGCCAATATCCTCCTCTTCAATTTTTGTGAACAAAAATTCGTTCAACAAGGCCCGATAACGATCGCCATTAACTACGGCTACTTTTTGCTAATTTTCGAAGAAAAATGGCCCAATTATGCCTCTGGACGAAAATCCGCACCAAACAGTGACTCGTTTTCTGTTCCCAAAATGCCACAATTTTTTTTGTTTACATACCCACCAAGATCAAAATGAGCTTCATCTGAAGAGATGATTTTTTTGGCAAAATCGCCCAAAGTAATGTCGCAATATTTCCCAGCGCTGTTCAAGCGTATACACAACCATATTCGTTCAGCGGAAAGATAAAACTAATTATCTGTCAAATCAGACATGAGCTAAGTGTTGCCATTCACGAAGTAAGCACTAGTTGAAATAAAAAAACGTTAGATGGCGGACCCTTTATTTAAATCTTCTAATAAATGTGAATAGAGAAAACGTAATAATATTTTGTTTAACTTAATCTACTATAAATTTCAACTAGTTTTTCTCCCCTTTTTAACTTACTGCGAATCGCTGTTGTAGGACTTTTAAGTGACTTTTAAGATTTTGCATAAAATGTTGCAACCTGTTTGTTTATTGTTTACACCCTAATATAAATAAAAATTTTAAATTGTTTTAATCATAAGCAGTCGTGGTTTTTGTTGTTGTTCTTTTTTTTAAATTTATTATTGTTGTTGTTGTTTGTTGTATATTTTAAATAGTATCATCATGTATTATTTATTATTTTCTTTAAGACATAGAGACGGACAGTCAGACAGACAGACACATTAAGTAAGAACACTGATACATATGCAGGATTTGCTTAAGTGTAAATACATTAGAATAAATGTGTGTGCCTATGTATGAAATAGGTTATCAACCAGACAGTATTTATTGTTCAATGCAAAGCCCATGAAATAATTAATCATCACAACAGCAAAATATTTAAAAACACATTTGTTGTTTTAAATGCACTTCGAATAACTAACAAAATCAATTATTATTTTTGAAATTTATTGTTAAGAAAAAACAATCAAATAAAGAGGTTTTTACTCACCATTTTCTTCTTGATTATCTGCCACAGTTGACTCCATTATACGGTTTCTTGTCTTTTAATCGAAATCAATTGTACATTTGTTGCCAATTCCTCCTCCAGACTCTTCATAATACACTTCCCAACACAACACTGTACATCATCTCAACAATCTTATCTCACAAGCTTGTGTCCGTGTCTATGGCCTGTTCACACACCTGTACAATTAATAAAAAAGACACAGACATTTTATAAACATTTGTGCAATTTTTTTTTTCTTCTTTATTGTTTTATTACGCCGATTAAATATGATTAATAAAAATTATTGAAAATTCTAATTATAATATATAAAATAGCAATTGATAAGCTATTAAATGTGTTTATATAAAATTAACACTTAATTGTTTTAATGCCACATGTAATTTGAGTAGGAAAGAATGGCAATACTAATCTAGTTGACAAAGGCGATTTTTATCACAAACAAAACAAAACTGAAATGTGCAATAAAGTTGAAAAACTAATTTAGCTGTCGAAAGAAACTAAACACGATATTTTTAAATGTGATAGTGTATTGCTGTCTTTAGTTTTGAAGGTCGCAAAAATAACGATTTTAATATTTTTTTTTTTTTTTGGGAAAAACATGATTTTTTCTGTCACTGACGTTAGGCAAAAATGTCCTAAGTCAAAAAATATTAGTTTGAATTTTGAATTGGATTTTACTTAATTCTTAGCCTCTTTCGTTTGGTATCAAAAACTTAAGTCTAGCACAACTGCTATTAAGTGAATAATTTAGGAAAATTTATATTTTGTTTGGTATGAAGCAAAAACTGCAACTTTCGACTTAACAAGCATTTTGCCTATTTTGAAAGATCAATATGTCGACTTTTGATAAACTTATTTTGAATGTTCAAATATTTCATAGGAGCAAGAAATTCAAAATAAAAGTAATTTAAGATAATTCTTTTGTAGAGATAGCTCTAGTGAAATGAGGATTAAGTGTAAACGAATCGTAATTTTGTGAACTTTAGGAAAAAACAAGTTTAAATGCTGTATTCGGCCGTCTCGTATCTGATAATACCCTTCAATATCATAAACATATGTATGTAAGTAGAGCAGCCCGATTTCAAATTAAATTTTATACGCCATTCTGCTTTGTTATTTCCGACGCCATCTTTGATTTAGAAGTTTTACATGTTTAGCTGTATTTACTAGTCAAGCCCTTTAATATATCCCTTTCGATTGGGTTTAAAAAAAAACTGTCCGCAATTTTTATTTAGGGCATCATCTTGGATTGTAACTTTTTCATAGTTCTACTATTCTACTAGTCAAGCTCTTTTGTTTGATGCTAATATTTTGGGGGTTGAAGTGGGTATATTTTTAAAAACAATACTAGATTGGACCCATATATAAATTTATTGTACACCATTTTGTAGTGACAGCTATACTGGGTTTTAAAATGTTTGTGCTTTATTATATTTCGAGCCTTTTCTTCTGATTTCCATATCGATCTTTTCTATTGTCCGGAAGACGAAAAGCTCGATTTTCAGTTGAAAATTATTAAACAAACACCAAAGCAATTGAATTTTCTGACTTATATCTCAGTTAGTAACAAACTGATTTAAAGGATATTCGAGACTACGACTTGCATTTTGGTATCATAAGCATGTCCAAAAATTAGTTAGGAACTATAGTTCTTAATTAACTTGATTTATTTAAACAATATATATTTTTCGAAAATCTTTTTGCCTATAACTTTGCCGATTAGTGACCGGTTTGTCCGAATTTTTAATAGAAAATTTTCGTAGAGTTGAAAAATGTTAATTCTTGTGGGAAAGATATAAGGAAAAAAAGATTAAGGGCCATTACTTTAACTTGCAGTTAGTTAAAGGCAGGATTTTGTCGGACTGCATTATAAAGCCTTCATTTAATATTATTTTTTTTATCCACATTATCACACACTATATTCAAGTCAAGTCGCTCGTCATTTTAATTTAATTTTTTTAATTTACACCGAATATAGTGTGTGAGCAATGAAGATGAATATATTGTCGTTCCACAAAATCCTTAATAAAAACTATTTGGTAAAAAAATAAAACATTCCAGATCTTTACTATAACGTAGAAAAAAAAACGAAGTAAAAATGAAAAATTTTGAAAAAAACGTAAAAAATAGGCAAATTTTGAACATTGAGGTGTCATAACTCAGCCATTTCTTTGCAGCATATCGACGGAAAAGGCATTCAATTACCTTTCCAACGATATGGCATTTATCTCGATCGGACTTTTTTGTTGGGCTCCACAAGGGTTTGAGTGGGACCATACACCGAAAAACACAAAAGTACCGTTATCTAAAAAACGGTACTTAGGAGGTCCCAATTAACTTATCTAGGCATGTAGCTTTCTTGGTATTTTTCCAAATTAAAAATTTGTAAAGCAATACAAGGCTATTTATCGGGCACACAAAATCCTGCCTTTAACTAACGGCAAATAGTAATAATAATAATAATAATAATGGCATTAAGTCGTGATTATTTGCTCATGTCTCACTGGATTTTAATAGCCATTAAATTCTAAATATTTCCTGAGATTTATACTACATGTAGATCTATGCAACAATGCTGAAAATTTTTCAAAAAAAATTTCGATAATATTTGTGTGAAAAAGCTACTTCTAATGCAAAAAAATATGTAAAATTACAGCAAGTAAAGTAGCTTACAGCCATTTTGTTTCTGTTAGGCGGTATGATAGCAAACTTTGTTGATATTTGACACCAGTAGAATGTGTAAAAATCTAAACAAAACGCCGGCCTAGCACAGTTGAAAGTTTTGAGTTTTTTAACAAGCAGTGCAGAGTTTGCAGACTTCAGAACGTCCACAATTGCCAGAGTTGGCCGCAACATCGTTAAAGCTGGCAACTGAATCCAGTTCGAAGGACCATAAATGTGTCATCATTTTCAAATTTATAAGGTCTATTTTTACAAAAACAAATTTAATTTTAGATAAACAAAAAAGGAGATTAAAAACTTATATATCGTCTACACCTAGTTATAGGAGCATTATTGGAAATTAATTTAATTTATTTTGTTATTTATTGTAACGTATTTTTTTAAATATCGGAAAAATGTTTCAATAGTTTTTAAAGTTCGTCTGGTTTATAAATAATTGTTAATTTTGTTAAAGGTAATTCCCGTTTAGAATTTGTTTTTAAAATCTGAGCTCAATTTAATAATCACTTTGTGAGTGAAGGGGTTAATCTTTTCTTTATAACAGTTTCGTAAAGATTTCCATATAATTAAAACTCACATACACCGCTACCAGTGTAGCGTATAATTTTTTTCTTTTGTCTACTTGCGAATGTGTTAAATAAGTTTAACATGTCTGTGGATTTGTAAAAATTGATAAGAAATTAAAAATTTTTATACAAAATTTAAAGTTATTAAATCTACAAAACCAAAAAAAAAATAAAACACATATTGTTATACAAATATAATTTACACTTCTAAACAATAAATACTTTTACTGCTCTGTCAATCAAAACAATAACATCATAATTTAAATGTAACTTAAAATGTCCAGTCATAAATGTAATATAATAATGAAAAACAAATGGACTTTGTTCTTATTGCATTCAATTGTAGATTATTTGTAAAAAAGGAAAATCTTAAAAAAAAAAGCCAGCCTTTACCAGCCCTGATTTTATATGAGTAATTTATTATTAATAACCTCTAGACTAGGAAGTGTAACAGAAATCTTTTTTTTACGTTTCATTAATTGTACAAAATTAAGTTATAAAACCTTAACAATTAAATGTTCTACTCCTCCAATTTCCGGAAATAGAAAATTTTTTTAAGAAAAGAAAAACTGTACTTTTATTTGTTATCGCTAAAACTAAAATTTCAATACTCATGATTGATTATGGCAAAATTTTGTTTTGGATTTTTTAATTGTTTTGCATTTTATATCAAAACTACATCAGATATATTTCAGGGCCATTCCCGATTGTGGACGAATTTTATGCTACACCAAAAATGCTAAGGAAATGATAAACAGTTGGGAGACAATGAGGAGCAAATTTTTATGTCACTTATAATAAGAATGTACCAAAACTGTTAAGCATATATTTCTTTAAAATTTTTATGACGGTGTATATGTTGAACGATCTTAAATACAAGACACCACAATTTGAATTTTCATCTGCCTGTTTGTCTGTCTGTCTTTCTGAACTGTATTGACTAAAAAACTACTGGATGAATTTTCATAAAATTCGATACAGATCTCTGGGTTAGCAAACAGGATACTTTTTGTAACGACATGACATTTCATTTCTGATGGAAAAATATCAAATAAAATAGTAATGAAATGTAAAACGAAGGTTGGCACGGCTACAATAGAAGAAGACATATAAAAGAAACTACACCAACAACAATAAGCTATTAATTTGCACAAACAATGGTATAGGATTTTTTTGAAATGAATTCAATACAAAAATATTGTTGAGGCCATCAATGCGAACCGGGTTCAACTCATATTGATGTAAAATTGTTTCTAAGATCTGTACATATTCCAATGTACATTAACAAAGTTTCGCCATTTAGGTTGTTTCTGTTTTATTGAAATTTGATTTTTTATGCTCTTATATTTGCTGCATACCATTAGGCGCAAATCTATTTTTTTTTTAACTGCTTAACTTAAGCACAAAGTATTTATGTGCGTTTCTTGGAGAATAGTACATTTATTAGTTAAATTTTTTAATTTTTAAACATTTATTAGTTAAACATTTGAAGAACTTGGAAGCCCTCATCAATTACTCTAAAGATAATAAAAGTGATTTATTATGAAATATAAACTGAAAGTCAGTATATGTATTCCAATTCTACAAAATTCATAATATTATCTGTCCTAATTTACCTAGACCGTTGCTGTAGATAAGCATGTCCGGCTTGGGAGTAAGACTTCCCTTTCCTACAGTATATTTTTTTTATTCAAGAGCTTATACATTTTATTAGTAAATTTAAAAGGGTGCTGTATACTCCCACACATGAGAACAGTAGTTTAGGTTAGGTTAGGTTGAAAAGGAGGGACCCTAAGAGCCCAAACCCACGACAGGTATACACTTATGCCCATGTTGTGCGCTTCATATGGTGCTCTCGTATTGCAGAGAACTGCATGTTATATCAATCTTAGAAATATTTGAAAGTAAATCGCTATGCAAATCTAGTACAATCGCCACATAACTTTCTGAGATATGCATTAATGTAACTAGACCATTTTTGGGGGTTTAATGACCCCCTCCCAGAATTTTTTTTGTCTCATTATATTTTGAAAAAAATTAACTATTATACATCAGTTTAAGGTTCTGCTAAGAAAATATTTTAAACTTTTGTTATCCATAAAAATATTGCTTCGCCAATGGAGATATCAGCATATGCACACAACTGCCTCTGTTTTTGCCGTATAATTTGACATTTTTAAGCCTTAAGAATATTTATAGTTACGTTTGTTAGGATTTGTAGATACGATATGTTATTCGCAAAAAATTTTTAACAAAAGGTTCACTAATCGGCAAAGTTATAGGCAAAAATAATTGGTAAAAATTGAAATTTGTTTTAATATATCAAGTTTTGTAAGCTTCTAATGATTTTTGGACCGGTAGTGACACCAAATTGCAAACTGTATCCTCGAAAATAATTTTCAGAAAAAAACTAACAATTTGGTTTGAAACGAACAGAGATCTAAGCATCAAAAAAGAACTGCTTTAGTATTTTTCCTAAAATTTACAAACTAAAAACGGATTTTTTTAGTTTGTGGATACAGAGAGAATCAATATAGGTATCAGATTAAACAGCTTGACTATCAAAATATAACACACTCTGAAAAATTAAGATACATGATGGCTACTACTACAAAATTGCGTACAATAAATTTATATATGGGTAAAATCTAGTAATTAAAAAAAAAAAAACTCCCACAATATTGGTATCAAAAATAGGACGAATAATTTTTTTCTTAACCCCTTCAATATGGGTATCAAATCAAACTAATTGACCAGAAGAATACAGAATGTAGGAGTTCAAAATTAACGTGGAGTGAGAAAAATTTCAATAAAATGGTGTAGACTATTAAATCCAAGATCTAGGCTAAGCTACTTTGTGGTCACTTTGCCAATGTACATGATGCTGAAGGGTATAGGAGTCTTAATTGATTTTATCTGCTTACTTCTGCGGTTAGATGAAAACAATTCTTAAATACTAATAAAAATTATCAAATGCTTCAAAGGATAAATGCATTAACATTTAGCAGTCAGAAATTATATTGTTGGTGTTAAACATAATTATTGAGGAAATTGATCATAAAATTTAATCAGTTGTTATTGAAAAATTAAGGTAAAAATTGTGCTTCTTCCCCGTCCATGACTGTACCGTAGTTAACTATATAATATAAAGATTATTTTGCAACCTTTTTGATTTGTTTTTATAACCAGCTTTTTTACAACAAAAAAAAACAGCGCAACCGAGTGCATAAAGACATTTTTATGGAACCCGACTAACGATAATATTATTTAATCTTACCGAGTAGAAAGAACAAAATGAATTGTGAAAAAAGAATTACTGTTGATAAGAATAAAACAAAAATTATTTTTCAAGTGTCAACAACAATTTTTTTTTTTTTTTTTTCGTTTTCATTTCGTTTGACTTTATTTTTTTATCAAATATTTAACTCGAAAAAGGCGATATGGACCCCTTGGTATATAGAGTTGTTATATTTTTAGTTCGAGTATGAAAAGAAACGAATAACAAAGATAACGGCGACAAGTTAAATGCGCACATGTCTGAAAATGAAAGTAAAAGAAAAATAACTCTAAGGCTACAACCAAAATATTGTGTAGAAATAATCAAGGCCAGATGGGCACCAATGAAAAAGAAAAAGAATATTAAAGGGAAGAAAATATTTTTTCTTATATTTTCGCAAATTGTTTTTTTGAAAATTTCTCAATCATGGAAAAGAATAAAAAATATTAAAAAAATAATAATAAAATATTTTTCAAAAGTAAAAGGTTCCACAAAATCGTTAAATTTTATATTTTTTAACACTTTTTTTATAAGTCATCACATACATATAAAAGAATTTATAAAAATTGTCTATCTGTAGTAAAAAATTAAACATTTTGAACTTTTCTTTTACAAAAAAAAAATCTAATAAATTGTATACGTACATTAATAAAAAAAAAATTTTATAAATATAAAATTTGTTATATTTAAAAAAAAAATCTTTTAGTACTTATCTTAAATAAGTTTTAATACAACGTGCGTGCAACAACAATAGAATGGAATAAGTTTTAGTGAGTTTGGCATGTGTAAGATACGTGAACATATAATCAGGCCTGACACACATTTAGTCAGTCATACAATATTTAAATAGGAACGATTTTAATTCCTTAATTACAATTCTAAATGTTTCTTATCTACGAATTCATTTGTTCCGTATTTTTAAATTGCATACTTTTAGGCTTTTTTTTAACTTAAGATGTCAAAATATATTTATTCGATGCTCCTAAAAGTATATAACACTACTGCAAATTATTCAAATTATTGTTACAATTTATGTACAGGGTGAGCCAAAGTCACCATGATATTAATAATTTTTTTTTATTATATTTTTTTGATAAAAATTTATTTGTTTTTTATTTATTATAAAAAGTAATAACTTTTTTTTTTTTTTTTAACTTTTTGCCCACCCTGTATAATATCGAGAGATTTTGTTCCGAAAGCACAAAAATCTTTTAAATTTTTTTAAAGAAAAAAACTACCTTTTGAATTTTATTTCCATAATGAGTTTAAGTCTGAGACATGCATTTACTTTAATAGATCCTTAATTAAAATTTAATATATGTATTTATAGCTTAATAATACACTGATAGAGTTAACTGTGAAACTAGTTGTCATACTTATAAAGTGCGTTGACTGAATTCGCCTCTTTCCCAAAGTCAAACTCCATAAACAAAAAATATAAATTCGCTTTATAATATACTTTTAACTGAAGTTTAACATCTCCTTCCCAGATATCAATTTCGACGAATTCAGCCGATTTTGTGTATACCTTGTTAAGTGTAATCTGACCTTATGTTCATTACCGTATTTATAAAAAATATTTTACGTTTATTAAAGACTTATTTGACACATGTTTTACAGAAATTTGTCAAAGAAGCCTTCAATAAACTTTTAAGTTTCACTTTGGGAAGGAGGCGAATTCAGTTGAATTCGTCACTGCATAGTTGCTAAGTGTACGCAACTTTTCTGCCGCCTAGTACTGCTCCCTATTTAGCTTAAATACTGCTTACATGTTTGCTCGTATATATAAGGGATTTTTAATAAGGCTGTAAATATGTTAAGAGCTTGAAGGCGATCATGCTATTTTGGCGACATTTTTTAAATCTGTTATTTATTATTGAGTTGCCAGCGCCAAATCATCATTAAGATACAAGTCCAAACTATCAAACTTTATTAACATAAATTCAGGGTATGAGTGCAATTTTGAATTGAGTTATTTGGCTAACATAAACAATATGTTAAAATGGATTGCTTAGAATCTACTTGTTGTCAATTACAACTAGCCATAATGCAAATGAGGTACAAAAAAGACTTTCATTAATACCTCACCTCATTAATATCTCATTTCATATTTTTTAATTTACCTTTAAATAAAATAAAAATAAAAAAGAAAAAAAAAAAATTGGCTAAACCTAATTGTGCCTATATCAGCAATAAATATCTATCTAATAGATTAAAGATTGAAGTTTTTATTTATTTTTAAATCGAACCAGTATTAGTTTTAATAAATTCTTTAACTACACGCGCGTCCAAACAAAGATCTGTTAATAATTTGCAATCAATTTAATTTGTAATATTAAGCAAAAATTTTTCATTGTTTTAAACATTTCATTAAAGCTGATAACATTTTGTCACAACTTACTTATTTTGTTTATTAAATTTATAATACACACTTACCTAATTTGGAAAGCAAACAAAAAATCGTAATCGATTATTCGATCATTGACTTAAAAATTTCTTATCTGTGTTGTAAGAGCTCTTACACAAAACTTACATAAAATCCTACGATGTTTGGGAAATGAAAAAGTACCTGCTCGTAAAACGGAAATGTGTTTGATGTTTAAGTTATGAAGCATGACATAGAGCTAAATTCCTTTCGAAAGTGAAATATATCGGTATTGCGCTTCTGTTTATGGAAAATTTAATTCTCAAGTGGAACTGTAATGTATTTAAATCTTGTATATTAAAAAACAAACTTAAAGAGGCACCTTAAGTTATGCAAATATAAAAAAAATCAAAATCTTTTGTAAATGGTAGAGTTCTCAAAACCGGGTTTTCGGATAATTTTGTTCATATCCGGTTTTTGAAAAAAGCTTTTGAAAATTTTAAATTATTTCAGAAACAAGTTTTTATGTCTTGAATTATTTGACAATATCACATAGTTTGTCTCGCTTTAAAGTTAGGTCAATCGGATCATTTTTACCAACCACCTAGTTAAATTTTATTCTCAAACCTCAATAGGGTTCGTGAAAAAAACAAAAAGTGAATTAAAGCAACGAGTCGTGCACAGGTCTAGTCGCCTATATAGATACATATATGTTCTTGTAATATTAAAATTTTTTGTATTACATTTGGTTAAAAGCACTCTTTAGAAATTATTTTGGTCTCCAACTCACAACTTTTCCTTTATAGTGTGTACCGAGTGTATTTTGTTTTTAACCCCATAAATAATATTTGCCGACAGCTTATGAATAATGGATTTCATTAAGCAATGTCCGGTCCGTTGGTTGACATCAACTTTTGAAAGGGCTTGACTAGCAGAATGTATTAAACTAATAAAAAAATAAAAATCATGATGGCCGCCCCTACAAAATGGCGTACAATAAATTTATATATGAGGCAAACCATGTATTAAAAAATTTATCCCTTTTTAGCTCCTCAATATTATAAAATGTAAGGGTTTAACAAATATTATACAATAAACTATGGAAAAGTGTTAAAGCAGAGATGGCGTCCTAAACAAAATGGCGTATAGTTTTTATTCTCAACTCAATTAATGAAATTAATAAGTACAGGCAAATATGTTAAAATTAACACTCGAAGATGGCATTAGAAATAATAATAAAGCAAAATTATGTATAGTGTTAAATCTAGACTATGCTATGATGAGGTTATTGTACCTTTGCACTTAATGTTGAAGGGTATTATTTGATTTGGCTCGACCGAATATATCAATCTTATTTGTTGACTTTTAAGTTGTACTGTTAATGTATTAAAAACTTTATCATATTAATTGATTTTAAAATTTTTGATAAAAATAAATTCAATGATCTTTTTTTATTTTTATACTTACTAAAACATAACACCCAAAACCGGTTACTCAAACCGGTTTTACGTACATAAAACAAAAACCGGTTTTTTAAATCAGAAGTTTTTCTTATATACCGAAAATTTGATTATTCAAACGGTAAAATAAAAGTACGATATATAAACCAGTTTAACTAAAATGTGTCACAGTCCTGTGTTAAGGATTAACGAAATAATTATTACTTTTTTTGACCTTTTTAATAATATGTAATAGTTTTTTTTAAGCTTAAAGTCTTTTCAATAAAAAATTTTTTTTTTGTTTTATTGATATATAATATTGATCAAATAATATAAAATAAAACAAAAAATTTTTTTTTTATTGAAAGTTAAAAAAAAAAACTATTACAGATTAACGAAATCTTTTTATTAACGGAAATTTCTGTGAAAAAGAAACATTGTTCAATATAATGATTTAAAAGTCTTCAACCTCTATTTCTGAAAATATTTAATTAAATTTGACTTGATTTTTCCTAGAAACAAGTTAATCAAATCATATAACTTTATATTTAATTTCAGTTTAATTTAAAAAAGACAATTTCTATTAATAGACAATTATTTTTTGGGGACAAATTAATACATTTTCGTAACCATCTGTATTTCGTGAAATATTGGTTAAATTTGATTAAAAATTTATTTTTTTTTTAAACGTTTTGTAAAATTCAAACCTTTTGTATTAAACTTTGACGAAAACCTTTTAACAATAAAATCAAACGAATATTTCCCAACATCATTAAAAAACTAACAAAATAAGTTTGAGAGATGTCAAATTTGACTTTATTACACTCTTCTGTGAACAGCCCATTTTATTTGGTAAGATTTGAAAATGCCACAAATGTTTTAAAAAAGGTATTTAAAAAAGTTTTCAATGAAGTCCTTGATAGTTCTAATAACTAAAGTCAGTTCGGGAATATTTTTCTTATTCTTTTTTTTTTTTTTTTTTGTTAACTGGACAATTTGTTCCTGTGACTTGGAATCATTAGATTATTTTTCTGGTTAAGTCTCAAGTCTATGCAGATAAAACAGAAACGATCGAGCACTTAGAAATTTTAATTGAATATTAATGCCATAAAATTATCTAATTAATAAAACCAATTGGATATGAATTTTGAAACGCTTTTCTCTATTTTATTTCAATTTAAAGTTAACCGTCTCTATAATGCTATAAACAGAATCAAGTCCACCGACCATCGACTACAAGATGCCAAAAATAGAATACATGTGTGCTTATGAGAATAATTCTTTTAGCAGCTACACGACTACCGACTACACGGCTACTTTTGTAGCTCGTAGCCAACTTAGGCTAATTTCTATTTTTCTTGGCTACCAAAAACAGATTAGTGCTGCCAATACAATAAATGCATGAAATGGTGGTTTTAAAAACGCAATACATTAAATATCGCTATTAAAAATGCGAAAAACTATTATAGTGGCACCATTAATTAAGTTTGTTTTGTTTTGGTTAACTTTAATACATATGTCAAAACAGATGTTTATTTTTTGTAGTTAGCGGTCGGTAGTCGTTAAAAGATTTAAGTAGCTGGCGACTTGGCTATTTTTGCAGCCAGCTACTTTTGTAGTCGGTAGTCTATGGTCGGTAGCCTTTGATTGTGTTTATAGCTTAAAGAACACCCATTTATGCATTAATTTTTAACAAAAGAAAACTCTCACGCTTATATCCGATATAAAAGTACATCAAAAGGATTAGTGAAATATCTAGGAGATAAGGATTGTTTATTTGATAACAAATAAATATTGTTAATATTGCAGTGGGAATGAAAAACTTATGCTCATAAACCCTTGTTATCGTAAAAATTAAATTTCAAAATATTTGCCAAAACTAGAGAAATATTAACAGCATTTTAAATATCATACCATTAAACAGATAAATTGTTAAGTCAACAGCGATAATAGTGTTTACACACGTTGTTGACTGGTATTAAAAGTAAGAGTGAGACAATATGACAAAATACAAGTAAATTTAAAAAATTAAAAGAAACTTGTGACTTGAAACATAAAAATGATAATGTCCGAACTATTTTATCATTTATTTTTCTGTATCGTTTTGTTGATAAACGACACGACTGAGGGGCGAAAAAACTCATGCAGCATCATTATAGTACCCAGCAAAAAAAAATTGGAAGTAGTGCAAAGCGAATTACATTTACAAGACTTCTAAATAAATTGTGTAAAAGCATTAATTCCAAATAACTTCCTAACTGCAAAATAATTTGTCATAAAAATGTGCTTAAAAATGAATGCAACATCATGCAAAATATCTTCAAGAATTCATGTAAACAATCAAATTGAACTCATGAAATATCTGATGCTTTTCACCAAATATGCATGAGTTCCATGCACTTATTAGAATGGAGTGCAGTTCATTAATATATTCATGTAAACACATGATCTCCAATGACACGCTAATGTTAAAATCATTAGTGCTTTTACTTAAATTTAATCACTTCATCACCAGTTGAACCCCAGCAGATTCACTTTTTTGTCATAGATTTTTTTGCTGGGTATTATTGAAATTTTGTGTGTATGTACGACACAAATGATGCTGGATGGAAAATTAAAATTTATTTCATGTTTATACTACTGGATCTAAAGTACATATAAACGAATATTAGGTCAAGCATTTTGATTGTGTATATTGCCTTTTATAAAGATTTTACCAGTTATGACTTTCGATATTCCTTATGATCATTGGTCCCACCACTGATTTCGCTGTGTTTAAATAACCTGTTCGAAAATTGTTACCTAATAATAGAGTATGCTAATAGTTCTAACTTTAGTAATGAAAATGTAAGAAAAAAAACAAATCTTCAACTATTGAGAAGAGCTTTCGCGCAGTATATACAGTAACGTGCAAAAAAAAATTAAAAATGGAATTTAGGTTAGATTAAAAAAAACCCAGACCCATGTGAAATATACAGGTATACACGTATGCTTAATTGGTATGTTGTGCGCTAACTGTAACTTTTTTACATAATAATTTACAAAATACACCCCGATAAACCATGGGAAGCTACAATTCTCTCGACTTGAGCCCAATGTGAATTTCTGTGCAGATTTTCTGGTCGTCTTATGCCTACGCCAACATTATGGCATTTAACTGCTCGCATATAAGAGTCTATAACGAGTGACGAGTGTTCGTAACGACAAGAATATTACACATTTATGAAAGCATCCATCAGACCATGTTCTTCTCAGCGAATTTTAGCGAAAGACTAAAGATGTTTCCTTACAAAATGCAGGCAGATTATGACCTAGTGACCCCAAACATTTAGCCTTAGCTAATCTATGCTCAGGCTCTGCCTTATCTCAAAAACGAAGTAAATGAATTTAATTTTAAATTTATCGTGGGTGACAAGTCTTATTTTTACCTAAACGAAAACAAGCCAAGATTTCTACTCTTCTAGGTCACTGAAAAACCCCGTATCATTTACTAAGAGCCAATTCGTTTAATTATTGTTAGTGCATGATGTGTTATTTTTTTTTTCAAGAATGTACTAAAACAGACTGTTAGTTAGGTCGACTTCCTAAACGCAAGTTGCAATTCATAATTTAAAGAAATGCGTATGCAATGCTAAACATGTCTTAAGTGCAACCTTGCGTGGCAGAGATTTTTTTTGCAATATAAAGTGTTTAATTATTTAAATTATTAGTCTGTGATTTAAATAAACTCTATCAATTATAAATAATTTATTAAAAATAAACAAAGAAAATACTAACTCAGCCATTGCAGCTCAAATGTTTGCATACAAAATAAAAATCATGCGCGATTTTGACAGCTGATACTTAGTAAAATGAGTTTCCAAACGATTAGGAACATTGGACATTGCTAGAAAGTTTACATATGCGTTTACGAAGTGTATACATTGTAAATATGCATTGCAACTTGCGTTTAGGAAGTCGGCCACACTGTGACTAAAGAACAATACAAAATCGTGATGATGAGTGTTTACTGCTTTTTAGAAATGTTACGACATGCGCGGTGCCGTGTATTTACTGATTGGATGTTAAAACATTATCAAATCAATGCAGATTCTTTCAAGAATATAATTTTTTCAGATGAGGCACATTTTCAAATTTAGTTTTTATTTAATTTTAAAAACGTTGTTCTTTTCAATACTTTCCATATTCTTAAATCGCTCGGTTTGTGCGTGAGAACTATCAAAAAAATCATCGTTCAACTCATCATCATAATCATCATATCAACATAATGGTGGCAAATTTAAATTCGGTGCTCTTGTTGGCACACGCTTTATTACCTATACTTTTTGAGGTGAGTGTGTGACTGAATATGTGTGTATGTAAAAACACAAACACATTATGATCTTAACACTTATGATTTATTTATTTTGCTTTGCAAAATATAATACATATTTTAAACATTGACGTAATATGACAATAATTTGTTTAAAATTAAAAAATATTTATTTTGCAGTGTTTTTAATAAACAATAACCTGTTAGTCAGAATGGCTTACTGCTATTTAATTGCACGATACGGTATCTAAAGAAGATTTGATATAAAATCCAATAATTCCGCATTAACCATTTCTATTTATATTTTTACTCAAAATCATAATTTGAGTAAAGCGTATTAAAGAGATCTTTATCTAAGAAAAACAAAACAATTTACAGGGACACACCCCCAACATGTAGTCTAAAGTAAGTTTAACGCCACTGCTTTTCTTTTTTTTTAATTAAATCTGCTAACACGTCAGGATTTGAATTTTAAAAATACCATCAAAATTTCTTCTACTTACCCATAGATTTTTATCGAAAAAAAAAGAATAAAATAATAAAAAGAAATTGTTTTGAATGCACTAGCCTTTTAGCTTTAATTAGCTAATCTTATTGTTAAATTGTTTTTGTTGCAGGTTTTTTGATAAAATTGTTGTTATTGTTGCTGTCTTTAGTTTGAAATTCAAATTATTTGCGTAACAATTGCCGACAATGTAGTCGTTTTTATTTCTTAATTTATATTATTGTTGTTGTTATGGCTTGTTTTATAACAAAATTTTTTTCTGAACTTGTTTGGGTGCTCATCTTCAGTTTGTCGGTCGGTGAAAATGTTAACAAACACTTGTTATTATTGTTATTTTTATAAAACTAAACAATAATTTTACGTAGAGAAGAAAAGATTAAACACAACACACATACATAATTAATATATTATTACGAGTATAATTGTTATTTTGATGTTGCTTTTATATTATTTCGTTCTTCTTGATTATTTTGCTGTTGGTTTTTGTTTTTAATTTTTATTAAAATCTTATTTTTTTTATTAAATTTATTTTATTTTCACCGCTCTACTACTCAAACACTCAACCAATGATGATGGTGATAATTATTAAATAGATAGTGGAGGCATACGCGCATACACAGACAAATTTCTCTATTCAATTTAATTTATTTATTGACTCTCACTTGACGCCAACCAGTGCGATTGTTTGTATGCCAGTCTTATACATATTTTATTTTCTCTTTTTAGAAAATGTTTATAAATTTTATTATTTGATTTGTATATGTATGTATGTGAATTATTTGTATTTGCCTTCATAAGTATAGTGTGTTGTTGTTGTTGTTTGTTTTTGTTAAGAAAGAATGATCTCGTTACTTGCGTTGATGTAGTTTGACTAGCTCTCACTCACTATTAAAACAGTTAAATCGAAATTTAGTAGACTCTTTAACTTAACAGCAGACCCACACACTAAAATCGTTCGAATTAGATCCCCAAATGTTATTTAACAGTTTTTTTAATTTATGTTAACAGAAAGTTAGAGTATTACAGCTCTGTTTGTTTGCCTGTAACAAGTGTTGCCAATGTAGGTTTTTAAAATTTATAATGTATGGTTTTTTTATATTTGATTAAAAAAAAAGGTTGATGATAATCCTTAATCGTACCAATAAGGGGTGCATCTGAACAAAAATTAATCGTTTTTTTGTAAGAAAAACATTCATTTGGTGGCAAGGAGAAGCGCTAAAGAGTAAACACATGTTAAAAAAAGTCTATTATTTAATTAATTAATATTATCATGTCTAAACAGGATAAAAAACAATGGATCCCTCAAATTCCCTTTACAAGCCTTCTTATTGCGAAGCAATAGTTTTTACTCTAATAAGTATACAGCAGGTATAAGTATATACAGGTACTGAGCAACATATTTTTTAATGACTACTATATATCACATGTGTTACTAAGAAGTGTTTTAGTTATGACTTGATATATAATATGATACAAAAGTTCTTATTTTGCACACATTTCTTTTTGCGTAATTTGTTAGAAGACTTTCAAATAAATTTTTGTATGTTTTTTTCGTTTAATACACTTACTGCCTTATTCATAAAAATTATTAAAAGTTTATAATAGAACCTTTACCCAAATTCTTGAAAAAGTTTAAAATTTTTATAAGTTATATTTTTAAATTCTCGTTAACAAAATGAGAATTCAAAAATAAAACAAAAAACTATAAAAAACTTTTTCAAAAACCCAACCATCAATTTTTTAATTTTAATTTATTTTATTTTCTAATCCCTTTAACATTAATTTTTGAATTCTCATTTTGTTAATGAGTATTTAAAAGTATAACTTATAAAAATTTTAATTTTTTTCAAGAATTTGGGTAAAGGTTAACTGATGATCTGATCTGGCATAAGCACCAGTGAACTGCATACATATAAACCAGCTTAAACTTAACAAACAAATAAATATAATTGAAAAATTATGGGAGCATATCGCAAATAATTTAGTTAATTAGTTTATAAAAGATTTATGGAACAAAATATCTATAGGAATTTGATTTAGGAACATCTTATAACTTTATAATTTTTAAACAGTTGACAGTTAGAGTATAAGTAGCGAAGTTTTCAACTAAAGCAGTCAATAAGTTAACAATTGTCTTATAAATTTTCATAGTTTGCTATAACTGAAAGTGTAGTTGATATTAAGCGAGGTATTAACAACATTCTTTGTTTTTCATAATGATCATATTCTTCGTTACCCGGTTCGGCCTTTAAGTCTGTATTCCCAAATGTCGATACCGAGATCCATGCATGCGGCAATTTATTTGCTCCGGTAAGTCAAGCAGACCACTTAAACTATCGCTTGTTCAAGAGTTTCACTTCTAAGGCCCATACCTAAACAAGAGCGTTGAGCATCAAGCGTTGCAGTTTTGCATGTATTTTGTTATTGTTACAAAAACAAAACACATGTAAAACTCCAACGCTTGAGGTATGGGGGTAAGTGGCAATGTAGTTCAATCTAATAGCAGCTTTAAGTTCCTCAAATCAATTAAGCAAATAGAAAATTTATAAGAAATTTTTTATGTAATTTAAATTTCTCCAAAATATTCTGTAAATATTTAATTTCTTTAAAATTTTATAAATAGCTTAAGTAGATTTGTTATCAAACAAAGTTAATAATATAACTTGTTGTAAACGGAATATTTAACATAAATCCAATTAAAAATATTTCCCATTTAATGTTTTAGGGGGTATTTGTTTACCTTCATTAATATAGTTATTTATTTAACTTCTGGCAACACCTTACATCGCTAAATTGACCGATTAAGCTACACTTCTAATATAAATTTCAATATTTTATAAAAATTTTATTTTTTTACCAAAATTTATAAAAAAAAAATATATTTTTTTTTTTAAACCAAAGAAATAGCTTTTCACTTTCATTGAGAAAACTTTAATGCAATTAAAGAAACCCCAGAGATGCCATTTGTATTGTATGCTGAGAAAGAGAGTTATAAAAACTAGCTAAACAACAAAACCACATCTTGTCAATTGGAAACTTGAAGAAAAATTTCATTGCAATCGGCTGTAGTTGACTGAACTTTGAATAGTATATTTTTTTTTTGCTATTTATAATTTTTTCTTTCAATATTGTTATTGTTTTAGTTGTTGTTAAAAACCTACAATCATACAAACAGCCATCAAGCCGTGCTAAGGAATGTACATAAGAGTCAACGAGTGTAAACTGAAAAGGTCTTTAGAAAAATTTGAAACGGAAAATAATATTATTTAAAAAAAATACAGTTAACCAAGATTAAATTGTTACCCATAATAATTTGTTTCTGTCAATACCTGTCTGTGGAAATCAACTGTTTAAAGCTTTTAAAAACCTCACCATATTTTGTGATACATCAGTATGTTCATTACACCTTTTATAATATTTATTTTGAACTTTGGTAAAATCGATACATAAATACTAAATTTATGGTCGTATATTTAATTAAGAAAAAGGAAATTTTGTTCTCTTTGCAGGCTATTTGCCGTATTCAGAAAAAATATTTTAGGTTTATTGAAGGCTTATTTGACAAATTTCTGTACAACATCTGACAAATAAGCGTTATTCGTATGTATGTATGTGTATTGTATGTATTTACAATATTGTATGTATGCTGGTTGTTGGTATTTTTCATTGAAACATTTTGTATAACAATACAATTTTATATGTTTTTTAAGTGTTGTATTGAATACTTACATGGATGGAAAATTTTAATTTTTAGCAGATTAAAAAAACTTTTTGTGGTATTTTTTTTGCTTCCAAAATAATAAATATATATTATACATATTTTTAACTTAATTGTTTTGTTTATTTTTTTTATATTTGCTAAGTTTTTTTTTAATAATAAGTGTCAACTTTCCTATTCCTGATTTTTATTTACCGGATGTTTAATATCAATTGACGTTTAAAAATACAACGATACAACAGAAATTGTGTTCACCAAAACTGTATTTCAATAGACTGATTACAGAATACAATACGAGGCTGTGAATTGAACAATTTTTTGTGAATGCGGTAGTATATGTACAATAATAAACTGTTATTTAATTAAACGTCTGAATCAATATAATTTATCTTGAAATATATTTTTTTTCTACTGACCTCGTATTTTAGTGTAGTAGTTGTAGTTTTTTGTTGTCTTTGGCATTATTTTTCCACTTACAAAGCACTTTTGCATAAAATAATTACTCATACACACATTTTATTTTCTAGTGTGTTTGTTTTATTTCTATTTTTTGATTTTTTTTCAAAACATTTTTTTATTACATTTATTTATTTTTTTATTGTCTCTTTTTTGCTAGTGCATTTACAGTTACATTACACTTTTCAATAAACACCGCAAACTAAAGATTTAAATAATGTTTTTATTGTTTTGTCAACTTAATAAATGTTGTTTAGGCATTGATGAACATTTTGAAACCAGAAATTCTCTTTCGCTGTATTGCCACTCTCTTGGTAATTTCTCTTTAAAGTTTGACGGAAAAAAATAACACATTCTCCGTTTCTTTTTTACAGAATGCCTGCCGTTTCATAATTTTTTGACACTCAATGGGTTTAGTTTCATTAAAAAAAAACTTCTTTTTATATTTCTCTACTTGTACTTGTCTATACTTATAATTCTGTGTACTGACGAATTTTTTTTCGGATAATTTGTGAAAATTTTTTATTAAAAAATATTTACATTGATTGAGGTTAAAATATACTAGACAATACACTAACAAATTGCACTGAAGAAATGTATCTGACGATCGGTAAAAACTTCAAACACATTTGGTTATCACTACACACACCAGTGTTGCCGGGTTTGTTGTACTTTTATTTTAAATATATTTTATACAAAATTTGCCAATCGGAGGAAAATTCTTTCAAACAAAAATTTACTAAAGCGTGCGAATTTTCCTTGTTCTTAGGTTCTATGGATTCTAATAAGACTCGAAATTCTGGTATCAACATAAATATTTTTGGCCAATGTTGCAAGAAATTGTTTTTAAAATCTTCTGTAAATTAAAACTAAAAAAATATCTAACATTTAATTGTCGTGTAACATACAGTTATGTAAGGGAGAGGAAAATCACTCGAGTTGAAACGGTGTGATTAAAATCGATCGATTTCAGGGCGAAAACTACGGCATTCTTACGATATCGAAATTTTACTCGAACTATCGATTTTACTGAGCTTTTGGTGTAGACATCCTTATAAGAATCTTAAAATTATGATCATGTTCGAATGCTATACTTTGTGCCCGAGTTTTAGGTTTTGCCTAATAATTTTTTGCGTAATCCAGATTAAAGGGAATTAAAACCAAAATTGAGTTAAAAAGTGACCGAAAATGCTTTTAAATTAAACTTTTTACTATTAGAAAACGAAAATAGTAAATGCATCTAATTTTTATAAACTTCACACAGTGAAAAAGGGTATATATAGGTTTGTCATTCCGTGTGAAATTTCTACAATTTTCATTTCCGACCCCATAAAGTATATATTTTCTGAAACCTTATGAATAGAGGAGTCGATTAAGCCCTGTCAGTCTGTCCGTCTGTCCGTGTGTATGTTGAAATCAACTTTTTGAAGCCCCCCGACATAGGTTGGACCCGGGTAAGGTATTAAAATATCGGAAATATTCGGGAGTAGATCGGTATTGAAAATCAGAAACATCAGTCCATAAACAACTGAGAATTGAGCAATAACCCACGACCACCTCGATTTTTTTTCCACAAAAACAACATTACAACAACAACATACATACATACAAACCTGTATACTGGTTAGAGAAAACGTGGCATCGAATCCCAGCTGAGCCAAAAAATTTTTTTTTTAATTTTTAAAAAATTTTTTTTTTAATTTTTTTTTTATTTTTTTTTATTTTTTATTTAATATATTATTTATATTTTTATTATTATTTTTTTAAATTTTTTTTATTTTTTTTTAAATTTTTTTTTATTTTTTGTTTGTTTTATATATATATATAGATATATAATAATTTTTTTTTTAATTTTTTTTTTTAAATTTTTTTTTTTTAATTTTTTTTTTAAATTTTTTTTTTATTTTTCGTTTTTTTAACATACATACGTGAATTTATAATTTTACAATGGGATGTTTTTATATATGTATGTACGTATTTCATATGGGATGAATGGTGACACAAACTACTGTTATTGCATGACTACACGTTGTGAAGGGTATATAAGATTCGGCACGGCCGAATATAGCGCTCTTACTTGTTTTCTTTTGGTTTCAAATCGATTCCTTTTCGAGATCGATTTTTGGCATAGGTCTGTTAGATAACTTACTTTGAACCAAGGTATAGGTTTTTCTTTTTAAATTAGATTATTTCCAAATCAAATTCAGAATTTTACAAATCACATACGTTAGCAAAAAACCTGTTTCGATTTCTAAAATGCCCTTTTTGGTTTGTGAAATTCAGAATTTTATTTAAAAAAGTACCAAATTTTAGGTAGAACCCCCTTATTATTATTTTCAAATATTAGAACCAAAAAGAAAATTTTTGGTTTTTATTTCATGTTCATACTAAATGCTACGCTTACCATTTTCTAATTTCATTAGCTTTTAACATTATTATTAGTTTCAAATCTGTTATGAGTATAGCAATAAAAATTGCTGATGATGAGATCGTAGCTGGTTTGGAAAATGTATTCCACTCGACTAATTACTGAATAATTTTTCAATATCTTAAATATTTGCAATTTAATTTAAAAATGTTTTGGAAAATTTAATAATTTATGAAAAAGAACTTAAGCCAGAATAAGTGATTTACAAAAATTTTTAATTACTAAGCATTCAGTTCAGTTTAAGCTTTCGAGTTTTTTAATCAATCTCCAGCGGTAAGCACATCCACCCGTTATATTTGAGCAAACAATATAAAATCACATAACCCAGTGATGCCTTTAAAAAAAATTATAAAAAAATTATTAAAAAATACCAGATTTTAACAGGTGTTTTGTGTAATTTAAACAATTTTTTCTTTGAATTTTTTAATTGTATTTTCGGCAACACTGCTTTAAGCAAACACAAAAAAATTAAAATAAACCCCACCAAGATGTATTTAATACAAAAGTGATGCCAATTTGCAGAGGATTTTTTACTTGTATTTTTTTTTAAAGTTTGAAAAATTCGTTCACTGATTTTTAAGGCAGTTAGACAGCATTCACCTTAAAAATCTTAACTTAAACATTTAACCACAACAAAGTTAAAAATTTAAAACAAAAACAAAAATTTTCTTAGTTGAGTCAACAATAACGTCAATAGCATTTCGCAGTCCATATAATAATTCATGTGTTTTATTTTCTTCATAAGCTTTTTTCTGCTTTTAACAGAACCAACCAACAAAACTCTCTGTAAAACGAAAGACAAACTAAAGGTAGTAAAAGAGCCCCCCAAATAGCTTTTTCTTCTTTTTAAACATTGTCCCCAAAATGTTTACTGTTTAATTTGTCTTTTTTTCCATTAGTTGGCCTCTCCCTCAGTTTGTAGTGCTTAATGATCGTAGCAGGAAAGAGACAAACATACGATTTCTCTTTAAAAGTTAACCATTAACAGTACAAAGCTTTACAGTTGTGTTGCAGTGCTATTGCAAAATGTCACACCTACTTTTAGGCGCCAAAACGTAAATAATTAAAATAATAAATTGAATAAAATTAAATTATTTTTTATTTCTTATTCTTATTATGTACGTAAATTGTTTTTGTTTAATATTTTTTGTTTATTAGCATTTTCTAAATTTATCTAATAAGATTGTGTTTGCTGGGCTGTTAAATTTAAGCATTTTTTTCTTTAATTTAAATACTATCCATATTATCAATTCAATAGTTTGAAAAATACATATTTCATCATAAAAGTATTAAAAACATACCCAAAATGTGTAAAATTAAAAATGTTCTCTTGTTTTTTAAACATAATCATTAGTTAGTATTTACAATTAAGGCATTTTGTTGTTGTGGGTAAATGCCAATTTTAGAATTTTTGCTTTTAATCAAATGATAACAAATTAACACGTTAACCAATTAATTCTTAAATATATTTAAATTTAATTTAGATTTAAAATAATTTTTGTTATTGTAGCTTGTGTTAAAAGAGTTAAAGTTTAGGTTTTATTAACTTTTTTAGTTACGAGACTGCCCTGCAGTTTCATTTATTCATAACGTCTGGAATTGTAGGATTGTATCTTTTCAACGGTACACTCTAGAGCTGCCTTAATATCATTGAAAACGGGTACACCCTGGCGTTTGGCTAAATCAATCAAATAGGAACGACCACGATTGTAGTCCTTGATGGCGGTTGGAGTGAGCTGAACGGTTAAGATATGGTTAATCAATATCAAAAAAGGAATTCAATAAATGAAGCGGGTTTCGCTCTATTTAAGCTGAGGAACCCACTAGACAAAATATTGAATAAATCAAAAAATTTGTAGTGACTTTTAAAAGACCCAACTAAAAACTCACTATAACAGAAATTAAAAAATTTCAACTTACCTTTTCATTGCCTATAACACAGTCGTTGGGCAACATTTGTACAGCCAGCACCACATTGTACATGAGACCAATACAGTGGGCTGCCAGAGTCATGGGAGCGAGAGAGCGTGTTTCGTTAGTGATTACAAACAGTAGTACTCGACTCGAGTCCAGTATTGAGGGATTGAAGAGATTCGTACGTACCGGTGACAAAGTCCAGCTAAGAGATTCTTCGGCAATTGTCACCTCTTCGACTTTTTCGGCCGTTTTCGTACCACTATTGGTGCGACATTTTCGGCGAGTACGCATAAAATTAGCTGCCGTAGCTGTAGGCTGTTTACGCATTCTCCAACTGGCTGACGAGGTAGCAGCAATGTCATCGTCTTCCTGTTGTTGCTGCTGCTGCTGCAATGTACTGTCGGGTAAATTCAACTGACTAGGATTGATGGACTCGTGTAGAGCTGGTAGGTGATAGGAAACTCCTTTGGCCTTCAAAAAAGGTACAGCTAGTTCTTGGCGCCATTTAGTTCGCAATACACAACTGCCTCCCAAGTAGACCTCACGAAAATCGGGCATAGCATAACCCATAGAGAGATCACAACAATTAATGGAATTAATCGAGCTGCTGCTGGAGAATACCGAATCATTGGAATCACTTTCTTCTTCCGCTGCACCAGCAGTTGATCCTGTATTGTCAATGTTGAGCGGCGATTGAGCTGTGAAAGCCGAAGTTTGAGGTTGTATGGTTTGAGTGGTTATTACTTCAGTGGTTTCTATAGTTTCAACATTTACTAAAACATGTGGTTTTTGTTTACCTAATTGAGCTTGTGAACGCGAGCGCAACGGCTCTATGGGCTGAGGGGAAGAGGTGCCACTGTCACGATTGCGTGTCAAAAGTTCATTCAGGTTAAGAGCACGTTCCTCACTGCCTGGCACACTAGTATTGCTGGAAGTGCGTGAAATGTTCTTGCTAAAATAGCTAATAGCAAAAGAATCTTCTCCTAAAACAAAACAAGTAAAAGGATAACTTTAAAAAATTATCTAAAACTGCGCTATTAAACATGTTATTAACCTTGCAAGTTGGATAGATATACTGGCGGTGGTGGCACATTTGTTCCTTTAATGGGAGAAATGCAACCGCTTTCGTGTATTTCCTGTTGCAGCACTGACAGGTAGGCTGAGATAACGCAAAACAGATTAAAATCTAAATGATCTATTTGCGTGCTATTGTTGACTTTAGGATTTTGCTGCTGTATTTGTTGTTGTTGTCTTTGAGCACACTTTAATGTTGAGTTGTTGCTGTTTTGTTTTTGTTGAGAATTTGTACTAATTTGGTTGTCGCTGTTGTCATTGTTGAAAGCAGCTAAAGCTTCCCGTTGAGCCGCAATAATTTTATTTAAATTGTCCATGTTAACAAGACTTTGAGCATAGCCCAAATACAATAGAGCTTGTTGACACTGTTCAACAGTAATCAGATCGTAAATGGGATTAACACGATCAAAAGCACCACGTATTACACTGTAAAAGAGATGTAAGTGCAAAGATTATAAATTTATTGCAAAAAACTAAAAGAATTAGACTGACTAAAAACTGAGACAAAGATGATGTTTATAGGATCCGTTTCGACTAAGAAAATCCTTTGGAATTTTGGCCACCAATGGGTTTAAAAATTCTATATAACCTGATTATAAAGTCAACCATTTTACTATCAGCGAAGTAGTGTTGATGTTCTAAATGTTACTGTTGTATTGAAAAAATCTCTTTAGATGTCGAAAACATAAATTTCTATTAAGTTTTAGCGAAAACGAGTGTGCATCACACGTTTCCAAGAGGAAATGTGTTTCTTTTGTTTAAATCTTATTTAAAATCATTTAAGATTGTCATAAATAAAATCATAGTTCAACAGAGTCTAAAAACAAGCAATGACTTATGCAAGAGCTTTTGCGAGCATTTTTAACTGGATGGCAAAGCATTTAAACGTAACCCTTATATGGGTGCGGGGACATATTGGCAATGATGGCAACTGTATAGATGATAGTTTTACTTAGGAGGGAACGATTCTAGTGTAATACAACGGGGACTGCATGGATTCTCAGCGTACCGAATGACCCGTCACAATAGATTTGGCAACGACACAAGAGGAATATTCATCACCTTTTGTGTCACTGTCCTAGGCTGGGAAATATCCGTACGAAACTTCTCGGAACCTACAAAGTTGGTGGCCTATCGGGAAACACGAAGATAAGTCTAGCGGGAATATCCACCTTTATAAGGCAGTTCGAGACGCTCTCTAAATAAGTCCAGAATGGGACTGCATCTGCCTGTTCTGACTAACTTAACATAACTGTTATCAAAAAAACCGTCTATGAAGTGGAGCGATCCCTTACAAAAACTATTCACGGGTTCTTAAAATCTATCAGTTAAAGTAACTAATGCTACGATATGATTGCTCAGATTGCAGTTTAAAAACAATTAACTATACTTACACTAATATTGAAGCTATATTCGATGGAGGATCCCTAAAACCGGCTAAAATTTCCTTAGTGCGCTGGAGACCAGATGGTATGTTATTGAGCACGGGCAAACCACGGCGTGTAACTAACTCGCGTAAAATCTGTTGATTGCGTGTTAAATCAATATATTCTCTGCAAATAACAAACAAATAATATAAAAGAGATCCATGAATGCAGGCACAAAATCAAAACTTACTGCTGTGATATACGCTCATTGAGTATGCTCTGACCCGGCTTATACGGATGCAGCACCAACACCAGCTGCTTGCAGTTTTGACCCGCTATATGTGCCGCCTCAATGGCACCAGCAGACGCGCGTGTTTCTGAATCCATAACAAAAAATAATACTCGGGCCTTCTCCTTAGCACGATGCTCTAATTCAATAAGATCTGGTGTCCAATCGGAAACTTGCTAAAAATGTGTGGTAATTTAAAGTTACAAGAGTTTTTTTTATTTTTTTTTATTCGGAAAACAAATCTACCGGATTATAAAATGAAATGTCTAGTTCTTTTAAAGCAGGTATGGCCACATCAGCTCGCCATGTTGTGGGATTACAAGATCCACCCAAAAATACTTCAACCGGGGCGGAAGATGTGCTAGGTTCCTGGGATTTCTGAGTCTTTCGACAGTCTTCCACGTCACTAAAAGATTTTGTACTGCGCAACTCATTTGCCGGAAAGCTGCAATTTGTTTTACTTGTTGTGGCTGAATACTCGCTGGTGCCATCAGTTGTAACATGATCATCATTGTGTAGAGACCCCAACAAATTGGGTTTGTCACAATAACCGGGCGACGACGAACCAAATGAAGATGTACTGTATGAAAAAGAAATACTTAGAAAGAAGTAGAGGATGTAACAAGAAAGTGTTTACCGAAATCTTTTGAGGTCTGCGGCTAAAACACAAAATTCACCAAAAGTTAAACCATTCGACTGTCGACTGCCTTTACGGGCCAACATTTTTGCAGTTTGCAACATGTCGCTTACTGAAAATACACACAAGATTGTCATAATGCTAGATATTTGTGCTCATGTTGTAACACCTACTTTGCTTGTCATTTGGATGAAAACTTAATTCCTGAAACAGTTCCTGTGTGCGTTCGGCTGGTACCACATTGCATCTTGCCTTGGCACGCCAGGCAGCTAACACCTCACTAAAATTACAAAGAAAAACAAAAGAGAGAAATTAGTACTCTAATACAATAATGTCGGGGTAAAAGATTTTTATGACTTGAAACCTCATATAAGATGTGGTATGTTCTCCATTTTCATTATAAGACTCGTAGTGTTTGTTGGGTAGCGTAAAGGCCTGACAGTGTGTATTCAAACTGAAACCAAATGACAGAAATAGACAAAGAATCAATTGCATCATTTTGACCGGCCAGCCAACACATCTAAAGAATGTTACGCCAACATACAGCATTTTTTCGAAATTTGAATTTGTTGGATCTTGTGTGAGTTTTTGTGTTTCTTATTTGTGTGTTAAAAAAAAATTTAAACGCCCAACACACACTAATAAATGAATAGCAGTGAAACAGTCAAGAGCATTTGCAGCAGCCAGCACCAATAACATGAATACGAAATCGTTCAAAATCCATTCAAAACTGTGAACAATGTTGAAAAATTTTAAACATTTATTTTCAATAACTTTTTAAACTTCAATGTACTTGATGTGAATCAATAAAATGTTTGCGTTTCTTCACAGTTGATTTATAACTGCCCGGACTATATAGAAGAATAGGATTTTAAAACAGACGTACTTAAGTACACACACATTTTAAATTTTTTAACAAAAACAAATAGACAAATAATAGAGTTTGATTTGCAGGTTTTGCTAAAATAAAAATGTCTGAATAAAAACAAGATTTATTTACTTGAGATGAAAACGAATTAGAGGCACTTTAAGTTGGAAAGAAAAAATTTCGAAAAATTCTTTAAACTCTTATTAAAAATGAGAAGATATTGGCTGTGTTTAAATGTTTAATGACTATCTTAGCACATTTAAATCACCTCAAATGATTTAGAAAAAAGGAAACTAAAGGAGCCGGGAAATAACACGTAGGCTGGGAAAATGCCTTTTAATAAGGGACAGGACGGGATTCCTGATGTTTAAGAAATATATTGTAAAAATGTTATTTGCTTACAAGATCGCCTAAATATTTTAATTTTTTACAAATTGCTGTCAAATTTAAAATATCTAACGCAATATAGAACTATATTATTAAATTTGTATTGTGACAAGTCGGCGTTTTATTGGGAACCTTAATGGCATTAACCAAAAGTTCAAATTTAAATGAAAAAATGAGTCACACCAACTGTGACATTGAAAAAATGTAACATCAAAAATAAAGTAATTCCAACATTTAATAACTTTGTAATCTTATCTAACTTCTACATACCCGTCATACGCAATTCCAATTACCTGTGATTTCACCTAAAAAATATTTTACTCTGTTACGAATATTCCAACGCACCGAAAATTATCTCCCTTTTTTTTGCACTGTGCAAAATATAAAAATTATTTGCGTCACTCAATAACGATAGGAAGAAAATGTCAATTTCAAATTCTTATCAGCAGTTTATTATTTAAAAATACCACATACATATTTACCAACAGATTAAGTAGTGAATACATTTTTTACATAATGGCATCCCCAATACCCAGAGGAGTAAGTCATGCCGAAGAAAAAGAAAATTTAAAATTATTAAAACCAATAGACTTTATTTAATCTTCATTGTCTTCTAAAGTTGCAAGTTTTGTATTCAAAATCTAAAATGTTGAAGACAAGACGTGAAATGTTTAACGGCAACACCGGTCCTTGATGGCCGCCGCCAGTACCTGACGTTGCTCGTATCACTGTGGGTTGAGTTCTTTCGCCATACCACTGCCTTTGTGTTTTAAGCAAAGCCACTATTACGTTACGTGACTTACGTTTTTACCTGAGAGTCCGGGCTATCCATACATGCCCTTGTTGAGAAGTATAAGTTTAATTAGTTACAGAAATGAGTTAAGCCCCCGGACTTACTCATCGATGGAGCCCTAACAATCAACTCTAATGAAGGGTTACAGCACCCAAAGACGTTAGTACTTAAATTAAATTTTAATCTTTAAATTAAACCACCCGCTTTGGGATGCTACCAAGTGAACTTAAAAACACCTCATCTGTTCAAAATGCGTGCGTTGGTGCTACCGGTTTCCATTAGACCACATAGAATATTGGTCAGCCGTAAGCTGCAATCTAGCTCTTGTTTTCCTAAAATTCAAACTAATTTAAGGATTTTACAGATTTTGAGGATAATCAAATAACTATAATTTTATATTTTATGCCATTTTATCTTCATACAAGAATAACTCCAGTCTATTCTAAGCTGCCATGAATACAGTTCTAGTAATCCAATCTGAAGCTTAACGTAGACAAGACCTTTACATACTACAGGGTCCGCCAAATAACTTTTATTTTTTTAAATGCTATAAAAAAAGTGTAGCTTTGGCTGTGTGGCACGTAGCGCCGTCCTGTTGAAACCAAATGTTGTTCATATCCTCCTCTTCAATTTTTGTGAACAAAAATTCGTTCAACATGACCCAATAACGATCGCTATTGACTGCGGCCACTTCTTGCACATTTTCGAAGAAAAATAGCCCAATTATGCCTCTGGACCAAAATCCGCACCAAACAGTGACCCGTTTTGGGTGTATCGGCTTTTCAATGTATGTGTGCGGGTTGTCTGTGCCCCAAATGCGACAATTTTGCTTGTTTACATACCCGCCAAGATCAAAATGAGCTTCATCTGAAAAGATGATTTTTTTTTAGCAAAATCGGCCAAAGTAATGTCGCAACATTTCCCAGCGTTGTTCCAGCGTATAAACAACTATATTCGTTTAGCGGAAGGATAAAACTAATTATCTGTCAAATCAGACATGAGCTAAGTGTTACCATTAACGAAATAAGCAGTAGTTAAATAAAAAACAAACGAGTTAACTAATTTGAAAAATTAAAAGAACACAGTTGCTTCGTTTGAAACTTTAAAAAGTTGCTCGAACCATGAAATTTTTTTTATTGAATAAAGTTCAACAAAAACACCTCCCTTGCAAAAACTCTATAAATAAACGAATGGACATTGTTTTCTCTTGTCATCATCGGCATCTTTTAACATTATCGCCAATCTGTAATCTATTATAACAAACCAAAATTGTTGACTATTTTTGGTTAAATGTGTGGTTGGTTGTTTATGGCCCTGCTCTGACTGACTAGTTTCATTCATTTTTTGAAACTTTTTTTTTTATTAGATTCTGCTGTAAAGTGGAGGTGTTTTAAAATTTGTTTATCTCAAATAACAATCTAATAAATCATTTGAAAAAAATTTAATAAGAAACACCATAATAATTATGTAAATTAAACTTGTATAGTTTTGAAAACACAAAATTTAAAATAATTTATGCAAATTTTGCAAAATTAAAAAAAAAATAAAATAAATAATAAAAGAAGTGTTGCGATCACAATTATTTAAAGTTAAGCGTGTAAATTAATGAGTGAATGAGTGATTGCTAAACTATTTATTAAACAAAGTTAGATTGTCCAACCATGACATAATCATCTATTTGTATAAGAGGTTTTAATAAACTATTTATTTATTTTCTTTTTCGTTTAAATGTAAAATTTTAACTTAACTGAAACCAGAATTTCTCTTTTAACTTTGAAAAAATAAATATGACCCCTACACCAGTGAATTTCTCTAAACAATTAATTTTATTAGAGCCGGCGTTTGAATCAGAAACAAGTATGTTTTTAAAGTATAAAAACGAACAATAGTAGCTTTCTTTGAAAACATGCAATTTATGTTATCAAACACCCATTCGTCCGTCCCTGTTTTATGGAGCAAAAAAAAAAATTGATAAAAATAAAACATTTTGTTCACAAACTCTCTAAACAACAGCTGCTAGAATTTATTCAGACATCAGTTGTTACGTTGTTTATGGTTTGTTTTAATTGCTGAACGCTACTGCTGTTGTTGTCAATAGTAGTATGGCTGCGCTAGTGCTGCTAGAAAAATTCTGCTACCATTTGTTTTTGTTACCGCTAGGTTGGTTGTTGGCTTGCAAAACAAGAGGGACTCGTTTCAATAAGAATCAACCACACAAAAAAAATCGATGATGAGGTCATAACTAATAATAAAAATGACTTTAGAAACACACATACATATAAGAATGCATTTATACAAACTTACACACAGATACTCATACACATGCTCGCATTGTTAAAGAGTAGACCGTGTGTATATATTTAGTAACATACCCCTGAGACGTGCGAGAGAGTTCAAGAGCCATTTGAGTAACAAAAAATCGAAGCACACAGATACAACACAAGCGCAAATAAAAAAGTATATTTTTTGAGAGCAACAGTTTGCGAAACGTTAAAAACAGCTGTTTGTATGCTTTTCTTCTATAGTTGTTGTCAATAAACATTTTACGGTTAATTAAATGTACAGACGTGTAGTAGAATTAAATCATCCAGTATAGTAAAATAAGTGAAATTTAAATTTTAAAATTTACATTTTTATAAAATGTAAAATTTTGTTTATAAAAATTAACATTTTTATCAAATCTTATTTTTAATAAATCCTTTTTGTAGCGTTTTTTTACTAATTATTTCTTTTAAGAATTTTGTTGTATTTTTTCCTTAAAGGAAATCTTTTAAGAAACATAAAAATATATCAGTTTTCACATAACTTTTTTACATAACTTTTAAGTTCATTAAATTTATTAAAAATTTGTGTATTTTTTTGCTTATCTTCATTGTAAAATAACAAATTTTTATACATATTTTTAAATTAAAAATTTTGAAAAATTTTTTTACATTTTTTGTTTTAAATGCATAATTTTTTGTTAGAAAAATTTTATCATTTAAAACATAAAAAAATGTTTATAGACAAATCTCGAATGGATTTGATTTTTTTTTTTTATAAATATTAAACAATTTTTAAAAAATTTTAAAATTTTTTTTAGATAAATTTATATTTTTAATATAAAAAAAATATTTTATTTTTTTTCATTACGACTTAGGAAACAAAATCAATTTATAAAATTTTTACAAAAAATAAGTTTCTTTTCGGTTTTAAAGAAATAAAAGCTTTAAAAAAAATTCTGTTATATTAAAAATTTTATTTTTTTTAATTTAATTTTTTTAAATTTTTTTTCTTAAATTTTTTTTTTATATATTAAAATTTTTTATTAAAAGTTTTTTCTTAAAAAAATTGTTTGTAGGCAAAATTTAAAAATTTATTTTGTGAAAAAAAAATAAATTTTCTTTTTTTTATATTACACAGTACAACACATGATTTGCCAACTCAATTCTGTTAACTGTATGTGAAATTAGACCCAAAAAGAATAATTTCTGCATCATTCGTTTTGTCTTCTTACCTGCGATTTGAAGTTAGTATCGATTTGAAGTTAGTACTATCGTATAGGGGAATTTATCACGTTTTAGGCCCTGTTGTTTGACATAGCTCGACAACCACTAGCCCAATTTAGTTGAAATAAATTTTAAAAAATTAAGAATTACAATTCCCTTAATCTGTTCATATATTGTTTTCCTATACAAGTAACACTTTAGAAGTTAAAAATGAATGTATGAAGGGAAAAAATTATTTTTTGCCTAAAAATTTAAATTTTTTTTTTTTTAAATACATAAAAAATCCAAAATGGAAAAAAGTTTCAAGTCTACTTATTTTTTCGCAAAGTCACATAACCTATGAGCAAAATGAGACAAAGATCATAAAAATCGATGCACGCGTTTCGCTTTTATTCGCAATTGAGTAAATGTATGAATTTCAAAAATTTGCTCGAGATATGCACAACATTATTTGGAGAAAACATTGACACCTTTTTCATGATTCTGAGAATTAAAAAAAAAAAAAAGGAATAAACAAAAGGTTATTTGATTTTTATGATTGCGGTAATAAATGTACGTGGACAATTAAACGGAAAGTGGACCTTTTTATTATTTTGGTTTTTCCGGTGGCTACCTATATGATTTTTTTACAGAAATTGCACCCACATTTAAGGGTGGTCATTATTTTGAAAGTTTTGCACAGTTTGAAACGTACAAGTGCTGAATCAGGTTTATAGCCAGCCGCCCTTAAAATATGCGCCCATTTATAAGTACCTGGCAGTAAAATATTCAAAAATACGTAGTATTTATAGGTGTGCATTGATCGGTTTTTGGCATTCAGCCAGTGCCGACGAACGCGAACAGTAAAAGTGATTTTTCTCCAGTTTTTTAAAAGTGAATAACAACAAAACATAAAATATATCAATATGGAAAACAACAAGTGCCCATATTTGGATGAATATTGTTACGTTTGTGGTCATATCGACCGAAAAATACAGAAAAAAGATCGAAAAAATTTGTTTACTGAGCAATTCAAAACCGCGTATTGTAATTATTTCGATGAAGCAGATTTAAGTGGTGCAAATTTTTTCGTTTTTCTTATGTATTTAAAACAGGTATTCTCTATGGACCTGATATTCGGAAATTGATCAAAAGTGATTCTTTCACACATTTGCTTTCAGAGCATCACGACCACCAACATGCATGGAACGCATTGAAAGAAGTAATAGAAGGCGTTCTAGGAAAGAACCGTGTCCAGCGAGAAGAGATACAGCAACGAGTGGACAGGTTGCTGTTTTATTTCGAAAAAATCGGTGCATCCATGACGCTGAAATTGCATTTCTTGCACCACCACCTCGATACTTTTTTAACACAATCACCTCAGGAATCAGACGAACAAGGAGAGAGGTTCCACCAGGTGACCATGCCATTTGAAAAGCGGTTCAAAAGAAAAAAATTGAATGCATTGCTTGCGGAGGTTTGTTGGTGGAGTTCCACAATTATGCAGTTTGAAGAAAGCACCGAAGATGAAGACATTGAAATTGGTGGACACAGTGAAAGAAACACGCCCTTGAATAGTATGTATATCTCGGATGACGATACAGACTCAGACCATGAATATGAACAACCTACGAAGAAAACAAGATCATCAGAACCACAAGCGTCAACTTCTACAAGGATGGATATTGCCAATAATTGAAAAAATGTTCTAAATTTTGTTTTTATGCATATTATAATTGCGTATTAATTGCATATTATTTTATTTTCATTACGTTTTTTTTTTCATGATAATTTTTTAATTTATATTTTTATTTTAAGGGTGGTGGCTATAACTGATTTTTGAAATTCATACATTTACTCAATTGCGAATAAAAGCGAAACGCGTGCATCGATTTTTATGATCTTTGTCTCATTTTGCTCATAGGTTATGTGACTTTGCGAAAAAATAACTAGACTTGAAAGTTTTTTCCATTTTGGATTTTTTATGTATTTAAAAAAAAAAAAATTAAATTTTTAGGCAAAAAATAATTTTTTCCCTTCATACATTCATTTTTAACTTCGAAAGTGTTACTTGTATAGGAAAACAATATATGAACAGATTAAGGGAATTGTAATTCTTAATTTTTTAAAATTTATTTCAACTAAATTGGGCTAGTGGTTGTCGAGCTATGTCAAACAACAGGGCCTAAAACGTGATAAATTCCCCTATACGATAGTACTAACTTCAAATCGATACTAACTTCAAATCGCAGGTAAGAAGACAAAACGAATGATGCAGAAATTATTCTTTTTGGGTCTAATTTCACATACAGTTCACAGAATTGAGTTGGCAATCAATTAACTGAAAAATGTTGTACTGTGTTAGGATTACAGAAAAATTTTTAAAATTTGTTTATGGAAAAATATAAGCAATTTTTTATAGAAACATTTTTGCGATTCTTTTATAGAAAAATTTTAACATTTTTTAAAAAACATTTTGCAATTTTTTATAGAAAAATTTCTTTTAAAAAATTTTAAAAATCTTTTTTTTAGTATAAAATTTTTACAGATAAATTTCAAAGTTTTTTTTATTAAAAAAATATTTTAGTTTTTTCATATTTATTAATTTATAAAAATTTTCTACACAAAGAAAATAAAAAATTTCTTTTAGAAAAAATATTATTAATTTAATTTTTTTATAAATATTTTTCTTGAATAGATAAATTTTGTAAACATTTTTATTTTTGTGTTTAACGTTAAAAGAGCATTTGGTATTATAGATTGACTAGCGACTCGACCCGGTTTCACATGGTTGACATTTACTATGAAAAATACAGACATTTATAGTTTCTCAAATGTCCATTAAAATACATTTTCTAAGAATAGTAGACCACTTAGTTATGTCCCCAAAAATATCTTATCCAAGCAATTGCGAATACATACATACAACAACAAAAACATAATCAATAAAATCTGTCAACCCGTTTCAAAGTAGCTTTTACACACATAGGGTCATTGTATTTCGCGTACATAGAAAATTCATTATCTTTATGTAGCAGATGTCACATTACTTTCTCTATATTTTTTCTCATAAACCTTGCGTTGACAAAAATTACTACAACTCTATTAGCAGGTCGTACCGTTCTCAGTTAATGATGTTACATACATAGAGGCACACCCACTTTTATAATTTTGTTTCTACAAATATTGTATTGCTTTTTACGAATTCAAAAAAATATCAGCGAAATCTATAATCTGTAAACTTTATTTGAGATCTTATGTTAACGAATTAGAAAGATGGTACAATACTTTGAGACCGATCCAGGTTTTATAGTCAAAACACAATCATCAGAAAATAAAAAGATAAAAAACACTATAAGAAGAAAATTTAAAATAATCTTCTATTGCCTGAAAATTTTAATAAATTTAACTCTTTAATTTAATATTTTTAATTCTAGCATCAATTCGTAAAGCTGATTTAGTAAATTATTTTAAAATCATAAATTAAAAAAAATATATATAAAAAATAAAATTTTAAATACCAGTGCTAATTTTATACTCTTTACTGTTACACAGCAATAATTTATAATAATAAAAATTTTTTTTTCAATACTTTATCAAAAAACTCTTTAAAATCTCTGCATTGAAGTATATGATTATTTGACAATTCAAAAGAGCAGGAATTGGGAGAGGTTGGGCAATTTGGTTAAAAAGAAGCACATTTTTTTTAAGGCTGTGATTGCGCGCACGTTCCTTTACTACATGCATACATACATAATACATTAAACGTAAAATAAACAAACAAAAAAAAACTAATTAAAGTATAACATAATTAAATGAGACTGAAAAAAATAACACTATTTAATATCTTTGTTATTCTAAAAAAAAAATAACGGACTCTAGATTAAAAAAAAGTATATAAAATGTTTTACAATTGCTACTCAACAGTACCTTGTAGTGAATGACAGTCTACGAGAAAAAGAAAACGATAGAAGGAAGGATTGTTGATAATAATATTTGCATTTGTTTATTGTTCGTTCGTTCGTTCATTCATTGTTTGTTTCATTCATTCCTCATGGTAATTTTGCTGTTTTTGTTTTTGTTATTTTTATTAATTTCTTTTCTCAGTCGAGATAAAAAAATATTCTTGTTTATGTCTCACAGGAAATAACATGATGGTGACGTTGAAGGCTGTAATTTGTCTGTTATTCTTAGATAGTAAATTTTTCCATTTCAAATGAATATAAACACAGATAAATTTTTTGTTTGATTTTCCTCTTAAAGTTTTATAGAATTTTTGCAATATGATAATAAAATTAAAATTGTGAAAAAAATTTCTTTGATAGTCTAACAACTAGAAACATTAAAAAGGTCCTAGAGTTTTCTATATACTAATTTAAACTCTTGATTGGCTGGAGGTTAAAATTTGGTTATAATTAAAAAAAAATGTTGGCTTGTCATTTGAATTAAAATTTCTGTGTGAAAAATCTCCCTTAAGGCGCACCATATTTGTTAAAGGGGAATAGAATTGTTCCTTCGCGTATTATTAAATAGATTGTTAAAGTTGTTCACATTAAATTCGGCTGAAAGAAATCTTTAGTTTTTCTCTACAAAATTTCCATACGATATTCTGCAAGCGTTGCAATAATTTGGAATACACTGTGTCTTAGTTATCTCTTTTTGCTTGCATCTAGTATTAAGTCGGCGAAGGGACTTCAACGTAACTAAATCATTATTCCTTGGAAGGGATTGTTACACGCCCCTTTTGACGTTAAAAAACGTTACTTATAAAATACACGATCGTGCTAAAACCAATGTTAACGTATGTCTCGATGGTATAATGGATATCTTGAGAGAAGAAGATTTTTTTGCCGATTTAGATACAGATTAATTGCTGGTAATAGATCAAAAAGTCAGATACCAAAGAATAATCCATGCCTTACCTATGAGAAACATCATAGAGGTAGCAAGTAACAAAATCCAAACGAGAAATGAGATTATTAACTGGTTCACCATCTTATTAGAGGAGGGAAAATGGGATGGACAAAAGATATCCCAGACACCGATCTTTATACAGATAGGTCCCAAACTGTAATGGGTTTCTACGAAATAAAACGAAACAGAAGTAAGTACCTGCATCTACCAGATCACAATACTATTTTCCAGGCTAAGATTATGATAATTACGGAAGGCATTAAATGGATGAAGGAGATTAATAAAGAAGCTTCGAATTGTGTCCTTGTGGAACGCCAATCAGTTGTCAAGATCCGAATTAAGGAAAAAGTTAAATATTACAAAATTGGCAATCGACAACGAAGAGGCAGACACAGTATCCATAATGAAATCATTTTTAAATACCATCACCTTGATAAATGTAAAAGCATTTCAGGGGTTCAAATAAGGACCTTAAGCTTGGGCGATTAAAGAACACCTAAAAAAGTGGCTTAATAATGCCGTCGGTAAGGTAATGAACGCACTATAGGTTAACGCAAATCTTGAGAAATCGAAGCAGATTGTGGAAGTGTATAAGCTAACACTAAGAAGATTAACTAGTACAGTAGCAGGTCACACAGAGCTGAGAACTTATTTAGCTCGCATGGGACTGTCAATGAAACGACATGTAGAGCATGTAAATAAGATGATGAGACTTTAAAATATTAAATTTTTAAATATCCAGCTTTTGAGTGTATTAGACACCAGAAAGTAAACGTGGACCGTATGCTGTACTTGGAATATCTAAGATCAAATTGCCAATCCTTAAGGAGTAACATTGAAGGGACTGGGTTCTTGTCATAGTCATAATACTTATTTTATGAGTTTGGGATTATGGTTCTAGAAGGAAAATTTAAATTTCTTTAGAGCGCACACCGTGCCAATTTAAGTAGGAGTACGTGTATACCCTCTTTTAAGCATAATCGATTAAAAAACACAAAAACTTTTGAATTGAAAAATAAATTCCGTGTGGGGGGTCTAGAAATGATGGAGGGGGTGATGGCTTAGACCGTGTGTCTGAAGCATCTAAACATATTGTTATCTAGTGTTGGCTAAAATCAAATATTCAAGCCATTAAAATGACATGAACCGAGTAAAAATCTTTTTTTAAGATAAATAGATTTTCAATTTTATATTCAGTGAAGTGACTTATTTTTAACCAAAAAAGCAAGTAAGAAAAATTTCTAAGAAATTTTCAACTCAAGAGAAAATACGGTTTAATGCGTTATATGTGCAGAGTAATTAAAGTTCCATACGATTAAAAAAAAAATTGAGGTACAAAGACATGATTGCTAAATGTTTCTTTAGGCATTTACGTTACCAGAAATGTGGTTTTAGTAGAACTATTGGCATGACTAGATCATTTTGGGGAAGTATTACTGTTAACCGCAGATACGGCCCTGCATTATTCAAATAGTTTTATTATTACAATTTGCTTGTACAAAAAATATTTTTGTATTTTCTGCTTAAAAAAGAATAACCGTAAAGCGTACATACATATATACATACCAATGTACATACATACGTTGTTTAAAATATTGTTTGTTGTCCATCTCCTTATATGGACATACTTGTTTATTAAGAGAGACTTACATACATATAAGTATGTAAAGGTGTATCATCTGTATGCACATAAATATTACTGCAAGTAAATATTCAAGTGATATGTATGTATGTATGTTCGCTCTTTAGATTTTAAATAGAGGTACTTATGTACATACTTATGTACCAAATATTTTTGTGGTCTTTGCTCAACTTAAATTTTATTATTGTTCAGTTCGATTTTGGAATGAAATAAAGCGGTTGTAAATTGAACAAATTGATTTAATTTTATTTGCTTTTTGAATGCCTGTAAAAAACATTACAGACACAAACATTGGTGACCCCGACGTGATTCTTTCGAAGCTCAATATTAATTCGAATATTGATAGTTCATTGGTCGGTTCATTTGAATAATATAAGAAAATTAATATTAATTCGAATATTAGTTTATTTCGTTTCGTGAATTTAAATAAATTGAAAGCAATGTCCACAAACAAGGGTGAAGAAGCTTCTAATTCTGGTGAAGCAGATAAGTCGGTAAATTTGTTGCCCTATTTCTCCAAGGTTGCTGTTTCATTGAAAAAACTTGAAGACGTTAATAAAAGTCTTACGCCATCCCAACTTAAGGAATACGATGAGGCGGAGCTATCTGTTCGTTTGGAATACGTCGAAAAAATCAATAAATATTACGAAGAGGCACAGGATATAATAGAGCAGTATGAATGCAGCGCATCGGTCACTAGTGACAGTATGGTATTTATGTCGTTATTTTTCGAGGTGAAGGCTAAGCTAACCCGTCAAATCACTGAAGTTCGCAAAATTGATTCTAATCAACGTTCATCAACATTTCGTCAATTTTCCCTTGATGAGGCCCCGTCGCACACAACTTCATGCAAAACTAAGGTTCCAGAAATCCAATTACCAAAATTTCGCGGTTCATATTCGGAGTGGCCTAATTTCTTTTCGCTGTTCTCGACTATTATAAATAATAATAGTGACTTGGGTGTTTTGGAAAAGTTTCATTACTTGCGTGCAAGTTTAGAAAGTGTTGCCCTAGACACAATTGCGTCTCTAGAATTAAAGGAAGATAACTACGATGAAGCCCTAATATTGTTAAAAAATCGTTTTGACAATAAGCTGTTAAATTTTCAAACCCATATAAAGGAAATATTCGCAGTAAAGGGTGTTGAAAATGGATCTGCCGCTGATTTACGTCGATTGAGTGACAGTGTAAATTCACATTTGCGTGCTATGCAAACTATTGGAAACCAACAGCAAATTATCGATGGCTTATTGATTCACTTGGTAACAACAAAGTTGGACGCCAAGTCACGTATAAAATGGGAAGAAGGGCTGTCAATAAATGAGTTGCCAACTTGGGCGTCAATCGCGACGTTTTTAGAAAAAAGGTGTCGGATGGCAGAAAATTGTGAATACTCGGGGATTGATAACAGTTCGAAGCTACACACCTTTAAAAAATCTAATAGCATCAATCGACATGTTCATGTTGCTGTCTCATCTCAAAACAAATTGTGCCTTTTCTGTGATTCTAAAGATCATTTTATAAATACCTGCCCGCGTTTTTTAAGTTTATCACAATCTCTACGCTTTAAGCATGCGAAGAATATGAAATTGTGCCTCAACTGTTTGAGGAAGGGCCATATGCTAAAAAACTGTACTTCTAGTTGCTGTCGTCATTGCTCTTCAAAACATCATTCACTGTTGCATAATAATAGTGCCACTGAAAAACATTCCGTTGCCTCATCTATGACTACCAGCTCTGCTCAAACTGTGCTTATTTCATCCTATGACCCGAAAGCCGAAAAACCACCAGCGTCAGCTTCAACTGTTTTCCTAGCAACAGCTTTAATAATGGTAAAAAATAAGTTTGGAATCTTTGTGCCTTGTCGTACAATATTAGATTCGGCATCTCAACTTAATCTAATAACAACCCGATTTAAAAACATTTTGAATTTGAAGTGTGAAAAGACAATCGCAAGTATTTCTGGAATTGGTGATGGTAGTATAACTATTGATAAATCGGTTGACATAGTAATCAAGTCTAAAAGCGGAAATTATTCAACATCCTTGAAGGCTATGGTGGTTCCCAGCATCACTGATTATCAGCCTAGTATTATTTCCAATAGGTCAGATTGGAAAATACCAAATAATATAGAGCTCGCGGATCCCTCATTTGATAAATGTGGTCGTATTGACATTTTAATTGGGGCCGAATTGTTTTTCGAGCTAATGTCAGTTGGACAAATAAAAATGGCTGAGCACCTTCCGATGTTACAAAAAACATTATTAGGTTGGGTAGTTTCTGGCGGTAGTTTTCGTCCTAATCATTCATGGTCCTTAGCAGTTAGTTCCAGCGTAAAACATGATGATAAATTGTACTCACTAATAAAAGGTTTTTGGGAAGTGGAGAATAATTTTAGCAGCTGTACCTCATTTTCTGAAGAACAAATATTTTGTGAAAATCATTTTTTAAAAAACACAGTTCGTCTTGATTGTGGTTCGTTCTCCGTTCGGTTGCCTGAAATAAATGGCAGTGGTAGACATAACCTTGGTGACTCTTATGAGCGTGCTTTACAACGTTTGAAAGGCTTAGAAAGAAAATTTAAAAGAAATCCTGAAATGAAGGCTAAATATGTAGAATTTATGACTGAGTATATTTCGCTAAACCATATGTCTTTAATTTCTTCACAGATTCCCCAGAAAAAATATTTTCTCCCTCACCATTGTGTTTATAAGCTGGACAGCACATCAACCAAATTAAGGGTTGTTTTTGATGGTTCTGCAAAAACCACAACAGGTTTGTCCCTGAATGACATATTGTATGCTGGCCCGACTATACAGCCCAAGCTTTTTAATACACTTTTGCGTTTTCGTTGCTTCAAAGTTGTTCTTAGTGGAGACATTTGCAAGATGTACAGGTGCGTCCGTGTTTCCTACCCAGATAATTATCTACAATGTATTCTATGGAGGCAAAACGAAGATGATGAAATCAAGACGTATTCATTGGATACAGTAACGTATGGTACACGTCCCGCAGCATTCCTGGCTATTCGAGCAATGCAGCAATTGGCGAACGAAGAAGAAACTAATTTTCCAGTGGGTGCAAAAATCATAAATCGAGACTTTTACGTAGACGACATGTTGTCTGGTGGTGATTCTGTTGAAGAGGTACGAGAAATTCAAAGGCAGGTTGCAGCTTTGCTAAAGCTTGGTAATTTTGTGATAAGAAAGTGGTGCTCAAATTATCAAGCCGTTTTGGAGGGCACACCGCCAGAGCAATGCGAGACACTTTTAAAATTTAATGATGGTACCGATATCACTTAAACACTTGGCCTGATTTTCGATCCCAAAGCGGACAACTTTATCTTTTCATTTAACCCTATTGGCGACTGCAAAGCTGTTACAAAGCGCTATATTCTCTCTTCTATTGCTCGTCTGTATGACCCATTAGGTTTAATTGGTCCAGTCATCACTAAAGCAAAAATTTTTATGCAACATTTGTGGAAACTCAATTTGCAGTGGGATGAAAGTCTGCCGCAATCGCTACATTCAGCTTGGCTCAAATACGCATCCCAATTTAGCTCTATTCAACATTTCAAGTTTCCGCGCTGTGTTTTAATCTCGAATTCCAAAATTCAAATTCATGCCTTTTGTGACGCCAGCATAACCGCTTATGGTGCATGCATATATATAAGATCTGAATCTCAAGCTGCTACCAAGTTATCATTATTATGCTCTAAATCAAGAGTTTCTCCACTTAAAAGTTTAACGGTTCCAAAACTGGAACTTGCTGCAGCGTGTCTCTTAGCAGAACTTGTTGACGTTGTTGTTAAAACGTTGCCATACAATTGTGATGTACATTGTTGGTCCGATTCAATGATCGTACTTTCGTGGTTAAAAGAGCAACCCTCAAACTTTAACGTTTTCGTATCTAACAGAGTTTCTCAAATACAAGCCATAACAAGCAATATGACATGGCGTTATGTCCCTACAAACTTAAATCCGGCTGACATTTTATCGAGAGGTGCATCACCTAAGGAGCTGCTGTCCTCAACCTTATGGACTAATGGGCCAAGTTTTCTATGTAAGGAGCCTACAATGTGGCCTGAAACTATGGAGTTTATTTCTGAACTACCAGAGCGACGTCGGAATGTTTTGGTTCTGTCCTCTATAACGGATTTGTCGATACAGTGTAAGTATCACAATTCTTTTACAAAAATGCAACGAATATTTTCGTATATTTTTAATTTCGTATATCCTAAATTGAGAAGCCAAAACAAGGTATTGACTCCAAATGACATAAAAAATGGAACACGCCTGTTAATAAAAAACTTGCAGCTCGTTTATTTTGCAGCTGAACATAGAACTCTAAAGAAAGGTCAGAGTGTAACTGCTAGTAGTAAACTTCATTCGTTAATGCCTGTAATTGGTTCTGATGGATTAATTCGTGTTGGAGGTCGCCTTCAGCATTCGTGCCTTGATTTTGATGCACAACATCCTATCATTTTGCCAAAACACCACCCTTTCACTTCGTCTATGATAATGTACTTTCATGAAAAGCTGTTACATGCTGGCCCACAGTTTCTATTAGCGTCAATTCGACAACAGTATTGGCCAATTGGTGGCCGTAAGTTTATTAGCAGTGTTATATCTAAATGCCTACGTTGCTTCAGAGTAAAACCAAAGGTAACGGAGCATGTCATGGGTAGCTTGCCTGCTGATCGAGTAAGGCCAAATAAAGCATTTCACACTACTGGAGTAGATTTTTGTGGCCCGTTTTATTATAAATCTGAAGTGAGAAGTCGCCCACCTATAAAGTGCTATGTATCCATTTTTATATGCTTCTCCACAAAAGCTACACACCTGGAAGTAGTTCAGGACTTATCGACATCGTCGTTTTTGTTTGCTCTTCAGCGTTTTATTGCTACTAGAGGCAAACCCAAAATAATCTGGTCTGATAATGCGACTAATTTTGTAGGCGCTAAAAATGAGTTAGCTGATTTAAGGCAATTGTTTTTAAGCGAATCGCATCAAAAATTAGTTCACAGTCAGTGCCTTAAGGATGATATAGAATGGAAATTTATCCCACCAAGATCACCTCATTTTGGAGGACTGTGGGAGGCAGCTGTAAAATCTGCTAAGCTACATTTCTATCGTACAGTTGGACTAAATAAGTTGACATTTGATGAACTACGCACTTTGGTATGCCAAATTTCTGCAATGCTAAATTCACGGCCACTGACTCCAATCTCTGATAATCCTAACGATCTTGATGTGCTGACACCAGCACACTTTCTAATTGGTGGTCCCTTAGTCTCAATGGTTGAACCAAGTGTTGCTGATATAAATATAAACCGCCTAAGCAGATGGCAGAAAGTTTCCCAACTGCAGCAAATTTTTTGGCAAAAATGGAGCATCTCATACTTGTCTCTGCTACAAGAGCGCAATAAATGGCGTGATAGAGGTAAAAACATAACTTGTGGTACAATGGTGCTTATAAAGGACGACAATCAACCACCTTTAAGATGGCAATTAGGACGAGTTTCTGACATAATACTTGGTGACGATGGAGTAGCTCGTGTTGCAATTGTTCGAACAAATAATGGTTTAATAAAACGTGCTATTACCAAACTTGCTGCTCTTCCAATGGAATCATCTGTTGAAAGCCTTATGCCTTCAACGGGGGGAGGATGTTAACCGCAGATACGGCCCTGCATTATTCAAATAGTTTTATTATTACAATTTGCTTGTGCAAAAAATATTTTTGTATTTTCTGCTTAAAAAAGAATAACCGTAAAGCGTACATACATATATACATACCAATGTACATACATACGTTGTTTAAAATATTGTTTGTTGTCCATCTCCTTATATGGACATACTTGTTTATTAAGAGAGACTTACATACATATAAGTATGTAAAGGTGTATCATCTGTATGCACATAAATATTACTGCAAGTAAATATTCAAGTGATATGTATGTATGTATGTTCGCTCTTTAGATTTTAAATAGAGGTACTTATGTACATACTTATGTACCAAATATTTTTGTGGTCTTTGCTCAACTTAAATTTTATTATTGTTCAGTTCGATTTTGGAATGAAATAAAGCGGTTGTAAATTGAACAAATTGATTTAATTTTATTTGCTTTTTGAATGCCTGTAAAAAACATTACAGACACAAACAATTACAAAGAATTAAAAAAACTAACTGCCTTATTCATCACAAAAAGTTGGCATAAAGTTAGAATAAAGTTTATTCATAACACACATGCCAAACTCTGGCTAACGATTTGCTAAACTCTTGTTAACAAGCTGCCAAACGCTTGCTAACTTGTGGAAAACAGCTGTTCTGTGTTGTTGTTTTACATTACTAATATTTTTTTACCTACCTATTCATCCTGTTGCCAATTTACAGACCCTTTGCCTTACTTTTCCATTTTGATAAAAAATTTATTGTTCCTTTATTTTTTTAATTTATTTGAAAATTTTAAAAATTGTCAGTATGTATGGAAAAACAACAAAATGTCAAAATCAGATATGATATACAAAAAATGGTTGCAATTTTGAGGAGTATTATGCAATTTCAGAGTTGATTTATGAAAACTTGGCAGACGGATAAAAGTTTGTTATGAATGAACTCTGTGCCAACGAGCTGCCAAGCTTAATCGGCATTCTAGTTAGCAGCTCGTTGTACGTAGTGTAAAAACTGTTGCTAACTTTTTGTTATGAATAAGGCCGTAACTATTTAATTTTGAAATACCTATAAAATAAAATCAGTTGAAGATTTTATAAAGAAACATTTTTTAAGATTTTGCCATGCCCAGAAAAAAATTAAAGCAACGCCAATGAGCAGGACGCCGTGCAATGCCACCCAACGCCTTGTATTTAATTTACGAAAGAAAACAGCTGAAAAACGATGTTTTTTTACGAAACTGATCTGTAAAGATAAAACTTTTAACAAGGTGAATTAAACGAACGCCCAACGTTGGAATTATTGGACAAATGGCTTCGAAAACACCGTGACTATAAATATTGTTGATCAGGAGAAAACTGCATGTGCCTCGATAAACACAACTTTATAAACAAAAGCCCCTGTAGGTCATTGAGCCGTTCGTTTTTTTTTTTTTTTCATTGATGAAAATTATCATCACGTCAATGGAGATTGCTACAGAGACATGTTGCAACAATAATATTTCCTAGGCAAATTGCATCGACTAGACCTTACTGCTATGTATGTAGTTAAAAGGTGATGGTATCACAAGCCACATAGCGGGTGCAAGTATCAACATATTGACATCTAAATTCGTTCAACGTATTAAATCAACCATTTCCTGTTGATAAAACTATAGTCGAAATATCTCGTAGGGTGCCCGATACTGTTCTATTAAAAATTCTTCACAATTGGCGCATAACTGACTGAGATATAAGAAAGAATCTACGAATTTTTCTACTTATTCTTTTAGTAATACAACTGACAAATAACAGCTTTACAAGTGATCACCACTGTAAACGATCGACTTATTTATTTTTTGTAATCGATTGTCACTTACTTTAATTTATTGTCTACAATATGCTAGAATTCATTCAATATTTAACAAAATTTATGCTAAAATACGTATTGTTCAGTGTTAAGTATGGTGATGATATCACGTTTTTACTACAAATATTTATGTTGCTATTCGAGGTTTTAGTTTTTTTTTTTTTTTATATATTTTTAGAACAAAGAAAAAATTACTTCAACAATATAGAAAAGAAAGAAAAAAAGAAAGAAAGAGAAATAAAATATAACCACTTTTAAATATTTATAACAAATTAAATGTCTACTAAAATAAACATGACTAGAATTCTTTGCTAGACTTACACAACTCACCTGCATTTAAAAATTTTCTTGGCTTTTTTTTTTTGTTTTTTTTTTTAATATAAATAGATAAATAAAATATTTATGATATAATTTTGATAACACACACACAGTCAACTTCTTTCTAAGTGTTCAATCCACTAAAGCATTAAAACTATTTAGTTAAAGTTATAATAAGCAATTTGCACAATTTATGTTCAAAGTATAATAATGTACTTAGTTCCACTAATAAATAAAAGTTTATTACTAATTTGTACTCTTTATTGTAGCAACAACTGCTGCTAATTAGGAATGAAATAAATCAAATGGAATTCAAATAAAAATACGTTCACTTTAAAATACTCAAGTAGCGGCTACTTAATAGTGATGCTGACTTTTATAGAAATAAATTCAGTCTAAAAACGTAAATTTGTTGTCAAAAATCAGGTAACTCATTCGCTCTATGTAACAATTTGTTGTACCCTGACTGTATGTGTACCACCACAACAAAAATATTCTGCTCTCATGACTTTTGTGTGAGAAGATAAACGTGGTTAACAACACATTACATCAATGGCAATATAAGCCATAATATTTATTTTAAGCGATGAAATAATAATCTGTAATTTAAGTGTGACAAACAGCCACAACTAAATAACTCAGCTTATAGTATTTGTAGCTTGACAATTGTTTAAAACAAATAAGAAAATTTTTCGTTAACAGGTTTTTAAAATATACACATATTAATTTAACAATAACAATAATAATAATGACGACCACACGTACAAAATTACTCCCTGAGTGCCTTTTCGCTTAATTATAGTCAATTAAGAATTTTCTTTTTTATAGTGGTTGTTGTTGTTATTGTTGTTGCTTGTTTACTTCATTCGATCAAATTAAATATTTCATACTTGTTTATCGAGTTGAACACAATGTAAGACAATAAATATTTAATCGTATGTACGTAGATTTGTAATTGAAAGTCACGAATTGATGTCATAATTTTTATTTATATTTTTTTTTAATAATTTATTTATTATTTTGTTATTTGAGGGAAAAACAAAAGTGTTTTACAGTCATGGTCGAAAAAGTGTGTAAAGAATTTGTGACAGTTCTTTTTATCCATTTTGTTGTGAATGAATATTTTTATTTACTTGTAGTTGCTGTATAATAATTTCCAAATCAATTTTCTGTATTTGGAGAAAAGGTTAAAAATTCCGAATTCACATTAGTCAATGTATCTTCTGAACGCGGTTTACGTATTAAATAAATTATATGTAATTTTGAATGATACATATCAGTCATTTAATTTCATTGAATAACTGAACATTTGAAATCTTGAACAAAAGATTTTTTTTTTTTTTTGATTTGGAAATGTCGAATTTTGTACCAACAAAGTGTCATATGAGGAAAGTTTTCCTTTATTTCTTTATGCTGAAAACATGCCGATTGCTCACCGAAACTTATGGTGTGTGTGTTTCATTAGTTTTAACGTGTGAGAGATGTTCTTTCGGTTTAAAAGTAGTGATCTTGACACAGAAGGCAAAGATCACTAAGGCCAAAAAAAAAAAAAAAATGTAAACCAAAAAATGGTGGCATTACTTTAATGAGATTGTTGTTAAACTTAACAAGAGGCCAGCTACTTCAGCAGCAATTTCACACTCGAAAATAGCAGTGTTTATTCAAAAACAGGAAAATTTGTTACCATATGAATGAAAGCGGAGAGGCTTTGAAAAATTTTGCAACGCCATTAAAGCAATTAATTTTTGTACCGAATTTTTACTTGCTATAAGAAATGGATCCACTATAATAAGCCGAAGCGTAAGAGATCGTATGTGGAGCTCGGCCAACCAACTAAATCGACACCCAGGACGAATATCCATGGCGTTTAGGTAATGTTCAGTACGTGGTGTAATCTAAAAAGTGCTGTCAATTAACTATAAGCTGTTAATATCTAGCCAGATCATCATAGTGATGATTCCAGACATGAAACCGTAATATTATATTGTTACAGATTTATTTTTAAATAGCTTAATTTACATTATAATTTATTTTAGTTGTAGTAGTTTAAGTTACTGTAGTTTTATTTGCATTAGTTTATTTCGCTGGTTGTCCGAACATTATGTTTGTTATTATGTGTAGCATACTTTTAGGCATTTCTATTATTCCTGCATAATACTTAACGTCTTAATTTAAATGTTACGGTTTTCGAATGTACTAGAATGTACATACGAGAACTTTGTCGAATGTTACCGAACACCACTATGCTACTATAAATAGCCGAACAACACAGCTAACATAATCAGTATTACAATAGAGCTTGTAAAGTGTGTATCAAAGTGAGTTTGATAATAAAAGTGTATAACCATAAGTGTAATAAGTAAAGTGATATAAAAACAATATCTGAGTATTTAAATAAATAAAGTGCTCTTAATTTTATAACGAATTTCAAGTGTTTTTAATTGCAATAAAATAACTCAAGGTTTATTTAAAGGAAATAATCCAACGTTTATAAAAGGTATAAACGTAACAATATTATGACAACCCTTAACCTGTTGAAATCTATTTAGAAAAAAGTACAACAGCCGCTTTATAGAGCAGACGTTGCCCCATACTATTACTATTTGTCTTCATTGATGCAAAATGGTCTTTGATATACGTTTAACTTTAGAACAGATTATCCGAAGTCAGCTTGTTTCATTTCAAATATGAGTAGTTCTTTCAGCTCGAAATCTATTGTATATGTTGTTGTAAAGGCTATAGCTATCAGTGACCAAAACTTTGTATAAATTGAAGTCATAAAAATTTTTAAAAATGAAAGCTTAAAATGTAAAAGAAATTCCTTATTTTTTATTTATACAACCTAATATTTTTTTCAATTTAAGAATTTTTTATATGTCATTAACTTTACTCCCTCTACAGCATGTGTCTACCAAATATTTATGTAAAGTTTACTGACAAAGCTTTAAGACTTGATTTTTAAATAAATGTTTTATTTATGCCAGGATCAAAGGATCAAATAGAGCGTAATCGAGACTGACTCTCCTTAGTTTACAAAAGGCATGCACGCATCTGTGCATTCCCTTTTTTTATTGTTTTTTAGTGATTCCAGTTTTAATATCTGGTTTGGGCAAACTCAGCTTACCTCTGGAACTCCTAAAAAATTGTAATGACGTTTAAAAAATTTTTTTTGTTAATTATTTAAGGAGAGATAAAAAAACATTTCCAGCAAACCTTTTTGCTATATTAAAAACCATTTTAAAAGAACATCACCTGCAATTGTGCCTTATTCTATGGCACTCGTGAAAGCTTTAGAAGTAGTGTATTGCCTTTACCGGCTTTTTTTGTGATCGGATAATAAATTATAAAATTGAAAAATGCGGTCACAAAATACCAACTTTTACGTAGCTTCATTTAAAAACAGCTCTTTAATAATATAATTTCCAAAAGCTCAAGTCCTTGTTATTTCACAATCGAGTCAGCATTGGCCCTACTGTAACACCCAACTCATATTTCTTATTATCAGATAGTCTTATTCGTCAGTTGATTTTCCTTTTTCACAGACTGCAGCTGTCAAGGTCTATTAACAAAAGAATAATTCTCTTTTCTCTCTCATTTATTTCAAATGTCACACATTGATGTTCTCGCAAAAATTGAAAATTTTCAGTTTTATTACATTTTTGTGAGTTTTAATTTTATTACAAAACTAGCCAAGCCCGGCGCGCGTTGCTACGTCCCTTAATAAATAAAAATGCATTCTGAATTTTAAATGAACATCAGGTGCAGGAAGCTAAAAATTATAACTTTTTTTATGGGCGTGGCCCTGCTCACTTTTCTAATTACGAAATTAAATACTCATGACAGCTCAATATGTGTGTGCAAAGTTTCAGAAAAACGATCTAGCGCAAGTAGCAAAAAATTATAACTTATTGTTTATGGGCGTGGCACTGCCCACTTTTATAATGACGAAATTGTATAATCATGAGAGTTCAATATGTGTGCAAAGTTTCAGAAAATCGGTCCAGGGCAAGTACCTTAAAATTATAACTAATTTTTTATGGGCGTGGCTCCGACCACTTTTTACCACCCATAAACACTACCTGGAATGTGTACAACAACTTTCCAAAGTTTGAGTCCGATCGGCTTTACGCTTTCGGAGTCTATAGCTAACACACACACACACACAAAGACAGAGTTTTACTTTTATATTTATGTATAGATTTAAAATAAGGATATAAAATGCATAGACAGACGGACAGACAAACTTGATTAATTTTTTTTTAACGAATTATAATTGATTATCTTTTGTTTTTGCACCATTTTAAATATATTTCTTTTATTGAAAAGTTTTGATGCCTTTTTGTTAAAAATATTTCCACCAATTTCTCTATTTATAGAACAGATAACAACACAAAGTTGTTGTCGCTTTCATTTCGCCCTACTTTGTTAACCTCGAAAATATCATAGATTATTAAATAATTTATTTTTATACAAATATGCTAATTAGTTAGACCACATTTTTATTTTAAATAAAAAAAAAACTCTACAATTTAAATTAAAAATGTTGTTGTTGTTGTTGTTGTTGTTGTTGTTTTTGTAAGTTTTGATAAGACCTTAAGTATTTGCATTTGGAAATGTGCTATACAGTTTCAACATCACTGTTTTTTTTTTGTTCAGAACAAATGAATAAATAAATTTAAAACGTTACAAAGAAATTAATTTATCGTATCAATTGTATCATTTGGAAAACACAACAACAATAACAAAAGATTAACTAAAAGAAGAACGCCATACATAAAAAAGTAAATAAATAAAATAAATAAATATTACGTTATACACATTTAATTTTAGTTGTTGTTATAAATATATAAAATCCATATATATTTTTCATTTTTTCATTTGTTTATTTGTAAGAAGAAGGCTGGTCTGGGGCTAGCTAGCTGCTCGGTTGATTGGTTACCATTCAACCAACAAAAATATTTTATAAAAAGAAAAATTAAAAAAAAAAACGGCCAAGCCTTACAATATTACACCCTACACTACTACAAATAAACTATAAAATTTTTTGTACTGAATCCAACTCCAAATTCGCCATTAGCCAACTCAATATTCTTTTTAAACTTCTAACAGTTTTATGATCGTTTAAATAATTTTCAGGGTTGGAAATTCTATAGAGACCAGGACCAAGTAAAGGTGGTTCATTAACAGTGTTATAGGCTGAAAGTGTTTTTGTTGCTAGATTTTTTAAGGTGATTTTTGGTAATATGTCTTATATGACATCCAGTACTAATATTGAAACGACAAGTTGCCATTTCACCATTAATAGACTAACAACCCAACAACTCTTGCAAACCATTGAATTGTTTTTATCAAAATTCATGCTGTTAACGAATTATGTCCATTTTATGGTCGTCACAATCGACTCACCGAACAGGCTATTCAAGCAGTTGTGTCTAAATTTTGCACCAGTTTCACTTTATGGGACATTAATTTATCAACTTATATGTGAATAGTGCGTACCAAAAAGAATATTACTGCTGTATCGGCCAGTATTAAAAAATCGCGAATTGACAATTACTCACAATTGTCAACAATTGGGCTTTGTGTTATACACTGAAGCAAGCTAACATACAATGATTTTTGCAAAATGGAAAAAGTGGTTCTGGTCGACATATCGTTTCAACAATATGGCGCTATGCCACACGGCACACAATACTATGCACCTATTGAGAGACAAGTTTGATGAGTAAATAATTTAACATTTTGGAACGGTCCCATAGCCGCCAATATAATGCGTATGGGAGACAATAGCATATAGAGATAACTCCAATAAAAATTCAATGCCTGAAAGACCACATAACAGCTGCCTTTGGTGAGATACCGGGCGAAATGATGGAAAAAGAAAGTAAAAACTAGAGCTCATGGATAACATTATTTATATGGAATAATCTTTAAACAGTTATTAACACGCACTCATTTATCGCTTCAAATAAATATTTCATTCACTTTTGCAAATTTTCTGTTTTTTTTTAATTTTTAAACACAATCAGTTAAAAATCACTCTTTATAAATATTGTTACAGATTTATTTTTAAATAGCTTAATTTACATTATAATTTATTATTTTATTTGTTATTACGTGTAGCATACTTTTAGGCACTTCTATTATTCCTGCCTATTACTTAACGTCTTAATTTAAATGTAACGGTTTTCGAATGTACTAGCATGTACATACGAGAACTTTGTCGAATGTTACCGAACACCACTATGTTACTATAAATAGCCGAATAACACAGCTAACATGGTCAGTATTACAATAGAGCTTGTAAAGTGTGTATCAAAGTGAGTTTGACAATAAAAGTGTACAACCATAAGTGTAATAAGTAAAATGATATAAAACCAATATCTGAGTGTATTTAAATAAATAAAGTGCTCTAAGTTTTATAAGAATTTCAACTGTTTTTGATTGCAATAAAATAACTCAAAGTCTATTTAAAGGAAATAATCCATATATAAAAGGTATAAACGTAACAATATTTATAAGTGAATAATAGACTTTAAATTACAATTCTGAAAACATATTTGCAAGGAGGCTGGAAAAATAATGAACCAATTACAACCACAATCCATAAACCCAAAATTAAAATGAAATAAATTTTGGTACTTATTCCAAATAGCGATCTTAGGCCCAAAGATTTTCAGTTCGCATTCTGACCCAATCATTTGACAAAGTATTGCGTCATCGCGAATTTCACTTCTTTAAATTATTTACAATAGAACCGATAAATATTTTTAACATCTGTGACTGAAACTTAATACAAGTTTTGTTTGCAAATTGAGTAAAAGAGAAATTTGAAAAATATGGTATAAAGCGAACATCAATTCAACAGAAAATTTGACACGCAACCAAAAGTTTGACAGAGTTGTTAACAAAGATCGAATGACTCTTAACGAGGGTGTTAGATAAAAGGTTTACACGGACATACCGACACACATATCGATGCCTTACTTCATCAACCCCGTATCTTAAAAAATACGGTTTTGACTTTTTCATATCAAACGATTGTTGTATGCTTTAACTAAAAAAGATTAGTAAATTATTACTACTAATATACACAATCAATTCCTTAATAATTCCATTTTAACTTTTAACCAAACACCGAAGTATAAAAAGATGAACCGTTTTTTTTTGTCTCTCCTGAAAAATTTTATTTTTTAAGATACGAGGTTGAGGAAGTAAAGCATCGATATGTAACTAATTCAACCAAGTCGATCGTTATACCTTTAGGTGCTACAAACATCAGCACAAACACATAATACCCTTATTCATGTATGTATGTCGTTATAGTGTTATTCAAACATACGCACATGATGTCATACAAAATCTTAAAGCAAGTGACTGATTAATAGAATTTTTACCACTAGACTTGAGCAGAAATTTTTTTCTCAGCTTGAAACATGTTTTTTTTATTTTAAATGAAACAATTTACCAAAAAAAAATTATATTTTTTAAATAAAAAAAAATTTGCATTTAAATTAATTTTTTTCCTAACTGCCTTTGATTTCTCAATTCGTGTGTAAATTGTTTAAATTGGGTGCAAAATTTGTCATTTTATTTAAACAAAGGGAAATGTGAAAATAGAATTATGTTTTGTATTTTTTTTTTTAATATTTTTGGTTAAATATCTTTTTTTCTGTACGTGGGTGGCTGTGTTAATGACTTTGAAAATCAACAGCGAATGTATTTTAAGAAAAAAATTTCAAATATTTTTTATTTTAAACACATGTAACCTTCTTTCTTTACACACTTTTGTGAAGTTGTTTTGGTTTTATTGAAATGATTTTGAAAATTTGAAATTTCCAGAAAAGCTTTGAAAATATTTCAAAAACTTATCACTCGAAGAACTTGTAGGCCAGTGTGCGTTGCTTTATTGATAGAAATACACAAAGAAGTTGGAAGAAAATCCTGTATTAGGGATAAGGAAAATTAAAGATAGAAGAAGGAAAAAAGTTAAAAATAATGAATCAAGTCGCCCGAATCTCAAAATGAAATCGATTGTATTCGCTTTTTTCTATTCCGAAATATTTAATTAATCGTTAAACCGCTTACCCAGACACCTAACTCTATGATTCTGTAGTCTCAGGCATTGACAGACAACATGCTCTATCGACACTATCTCTACCTGATCCTCAAACAACCAACAATAATTTGGAATATCGCTATCCGATCTAGCTTTTACCAGACTATTTATGTACCGAAATAGCCTTAATAGTGGCTCATAAACTTTCCTTTTTTCAAGTACAGTTAAACCTCTGAGTCCGCTAAGTTCACTTTGGAACAAAAAGTCATTGACAGTCTAGCGTCTGTTCTGTTCTGCTATCACTGTAACAGTCTTATCTGACATTACATAAACTCTTATTTAAATTATGAACATCTTAAGATTACATGGGTCCTAGGCCACTACGGCATCATCGGAAGTCATTTTTGAATACATACACGAGTAACATTATCTTAAAGACTGCCATACTTTTTGAAATCTTACGGACGAACTAAAGTTTGGGCAATAGAAGAATATGTAAAATACCGGCAGAAATTTGCTGACTAAGAGGAAAATTTAAATTTTGAGAGAGTGAGAGAAACTAATACTTGCCAAACCAGTTGTAGATTTGTATTGCATAAAAATTAGATGACTAAATCTGTCTAATAAATTAAATGTGTTATTGTTTATTTAATACTTATGTATTGTAACTCTATGTAAGATTGTAATCTACAAAAAATATATTATTGTTTTACGTTAACAGTGACGTATTGCGAAAAGAGACAGCACTATGTTTTTACTAACATACACACATTAACATTTAGAGTTGATAAGTCATTCTGCTCACATGTAACCAGGATACAATAAACAAGGCGAATTCGATGGAATTCGTTTTCTTATTTCAATATTAAATATAAAAATTTAGCAACGAATTCAAGAAACCAAAAATGATGACACGATCAGTTACGTGAACCTTGTTAAGTGTACCCTGTGTGTAAGTGTCTAAAAACACAATATGCAAGTAAAGAAGGAAACTAAACACTGCAAAGTTACCTCTGTCTATTACGGATTTTACACGAGCAGTATCGAAAACATGACTTTTTTCAATATTCTTCCAAAGAATCTTAAAAAAAAATCATTAACGTTTAAATGAAGACTTTTTGCCTGCAACAGCTCTCATGTTCTCATATAAAATACATATGTGAGTCAAACAAGAGTAAAAGGAAATGAAAAAAAAAAAATCATGAGAAACACAAAGGATGCCTTTTTTACTATTCCACATTCAACTCTTACCAAATCACCAACAAACTAAAGAAAGTCGTGGTGGGTAAAAAAACTGTGAAAGCCCTAAATCTGATCATAGAAAATGCCAAAGCTTTAATAAAAATTTTTGAATACCATGGGCTTTAGAATAAAAATTCCTCGTTTATATTGTAGTCGAAATTATATTGGGCTTATAAACAACAACAGCATTAACTGCCCCCATTAAGGATGCACGACATGCCGAAACATGTTTACCTGTAAAGTGTATAAATCAAATACATCTCCCTTCGTCCTAACCTCACATGTCTTAACAAAAAGACCCACAAACAATTTGTTGTTGGAAATAACACATTATTGATAATATAAATATTATTGATAATATTTTAATTTATTTAATTTGAAAACACTTCCGCATAAAATTAAACAAAAAGAATATTTCTAAAAATTGTCCGAAGTTTGTTGGTATTTATGTATGTGTTATATGTGAGAGAATAAGAAGACCAAGTTTGTGACTTTTTGTTTAAAATTATCTCAGAAAAATACTCAATAAAAAATGTTAATCAACAAAAAGTTAATTTTATTTTTTTTATTTCACGTGCCCAAAAGAACTGATAAATTATTTCTATTAATATAAAAAAAAAAAAAAAATTTATATTTTGGTGTTTCGTATAAATAACTGAAATTAACTGATGAGTAAGAAATCAGTTACTCAAAGTTTTTTTAAAACAAATCAATGACTCTCGGTTTCAATAAAGAAAAAAAAAGACAGGTCAGTGATCACTTAGTACTGGTATGAGCAATAAAACTGATCAATAAATATAAAATAAAAAAGAAAAAATAATTAACTTTTGCTTTAAATTGGCTGCATTATGAATAAAATTAAACAGGAAATTAATTAATATTTAACAAAAAAAAAAAAAAAAAAGAACAAAAAAGAAAGAAACATATAGTATTGAATACAATTTATAATTTTTACGACTAAACTCAATTGAAATATCGTTTTAATTAATGTTTATGTGACAGTTTATTTCATTTATTTATGACCATTAAGCTCAGTCCAAGGGGTCAATGAAATCTTTTCACTGATTGAAATTAATAATATCAGCACTTTCGTAATTCGTTTTGTTTTTTTTTTTTAATGACTCGTATGTGTGCAATTAATTTTAGCTCTTTTTTCTTACAACACCATCAATTTGTTGCTAAAAAGTGTTAGTTTTATTATTGTTTAACATATACCGTATGTGATATTTAAATAAGCAAATATATTTAGTTTTATATTTTTAATATTAATTAAAATGCAACACGCGCTTAATTCCTCAAAGATCAAGTTCAATGATGTTGTCGTCGATCATTTTTAATATTTTTTATTTTTTATTTTTTTTTTTGTTCATAAAGGAAGAGAAGAAAACTACAGCAAATTGTCTGCTTTTTGTTTTGGTTGTTGTTGGTGTTGATTCTAAAATAATGAATACGAGAAACAAAAAAATAATATAAAACAAAGGCAACAGCAACAACAACAAAAACACATTTAACGATCAAAACATGATTTAAAATAACGATGACAGAATAAAATACCACTGATGACGCTAATGCACATCACATATACTGGCGTTACGTATGGTCGGTAGATTGCATGTTCAGCGATTGCAATGTATTTACTATTTAAATGTGACAGGTTTTTCCTTTTTTTAAGTTTTCTCGCAAAGAGTTTAAATTACTAAACAGTTGTTGCTTAAAAAATCATTTTTAAATTTTTAAATTTCGTTTTTTGTTAAACTCTAAAAATTTTTCATATCAAAACTTCTCGTGATTTGTTTAATATAAATGCTGAAATATCTATAGTGATTTTTTTTATTAAATTTAAGTATAAAAGATATTCTAATTTTGGTTTATGCTAAATTTAATAAATTATGCAAGTTAAAAAAGTTATCGTAATTTTTTCAATTATTTATGCTAATAATTTATAACTATTTTGTTAATTTAATAGAAATATAAAAGATAGTCTAATTTCGGTTTTTGTTATATTCGATCAAATATGCAACTTTAAAAGTTCTCGTAATTTTTTCAATTATTAATGTTAAAAATGTAAAATATTTTTGTTCTCTACACAAAGTTATGGAAATTAGTTTAATTTCGGTTTTTGCTAAATTCAAGAAATTGTGCAAATTAAAAAAGTTATCGTAATTTTTTCAATTTTTAATGTTAAAAATTTAAAATATTTTTGTTAATATGATGGAAAAATTGTTATATTCGATAAAATATGCAACTTTAAAAGTTCTCGTAATTTTTTTAATTATGAAAATTAAAAATATAAATTAATTTTGTTTCCTAAATAAAATTACGGAAAATAATTTAATTTCGATTTTTATTAAAATCAATAAATTATGCAAGTTAAAAAGTTCTTGTAATTTTTTAAATTATTTTTGCCAATAATTTATAACTATTTTGTTAATTTAATAGAAATATGAAAGATAGTCTAATTTCCCTTTTTCTTATATTCGATAAAATATGCAAATTTAAAAGTTCTCGTAATTTTTTCAATTATTAATGTTAAAAATGTAAAATATTTTTGTTCACTACATAAAATTATGGAAAATAGTTTAATTTCGATTTTTGCTAAATTCAAGCAATTGTGCAAGTTCAAAAAGTTCTCGTAATTTTTTCAAATATAATTGCTAAAAAAATTAAAAGGATTTTCTTTACTATATAAGTGTTTTCGGGTAAGTCCAATTTTGAATTTTCTTTGATCCATTTTAAATGTTCACCTAAATAAATATATAAATTTTTAATTATTTTTTTTCCATTTTCTTTAAAAACAATAATTTTTTTTTTAATATTTTCTTAAATAATTTCGACTTTTAAATGAAAACTTTAATAAAATATGTATGTCAGCCTAAATTTGTAAAGAGTTTAAATTTAAATTAAATTAAAATTTAAATTTTAAAATGACGACTATATTTTTATCGTAAATTTTGAATAAACAGCTAAAAAATCATTTAAACTTAATTTTGGAATATTCCGTCCTGATATCATGGTTTATTTGTTTGATACCTATAAGTGTCTTCTAAACTACAAATATTTTTTATGACATTTTAGAGCTATATAACTGTGAATCTATGTAAGTGTAAAAACTTAAAAAATAAAACAAATTAAAAATTTCTCGTAAATTATTTAAGTATTAGGAACAAGAATTTTCTTTAGTTTTTTTTAATGACGCAAATACTGACATATAAGAAGATTACGGTTTTTAGTAAATCCCTTTAAAACTAAAATTTAAAATTTTTCCAGTTTCTCGTAAATATTTGTTGCATTAAAAGAGGGTTTCAATTCAAACTAGCTATGAGGTTCGATGGCTTTTATTTTTAAGTAATTTTGATTTTTTTTATATTTCAAAAATATGTATAGTATATAAATTTTGTAAAATTCATCGTAAACTGTTAAGAAATCTCCAGAATTTAATTTTTTTCAAAATGTTACTTTATTACAGTGTAACAGAAAAAAGTCAGCATTTTTTGACAATGTACAAAAATCTAGCAAATCTTTAACTTGAACTAATTTCAATTTTTTTTTTTAAATATCGTAAAAGAATTAATTATTTAAAAGCCCTGTTTTGTTCACAAAAAAGAAAAAAAAACAAAAAATCACAACAAAAATATTAAAATAAAAAGTGCAATAAAAAGAAAAAAAAAAACAATAATCATAAAAACAAATAGCAAAAAAAAAAAGAAATAAAATTTTTAAAATAAATTAAAGTCTTTGAAAATGGAAAACAAGAGAGGAGGATGTAAGAAATACATATAAATTAAAAATTAAAAAAGAAAAAATATTTATACTGCAATGTGACAATAAACAATAAAGAAAATATGTATTTTGTTTAAATAATAAATAAAGGCAAATTAAAAATAATTAAATTATAAATAAATAAAATTAAAGAAAACAAAACAAAAAAACATACCCCAAAAATAATTGTGTATGATCCGTTGGTGTTTCATGATAATTGTGAACATTAAGGGTCTGAGGGCGCATACTAAATGTTGTGGGTGATGACGATGCTGCTGCTGCCACAGTAGTCAATAATGCTGATGTTGAGCTACTGCGATAGGTGGTCCGTATGCTGGTTATACTGCAGCAGGTGGTTTCCGCTACAGCACTTTTACAATTTAAACAGGGTTTTACGACTTTTGTTAAAAGACCGCCGACGCCCGTTTTTGAAGGATTAACTGCATTTTGTTTTGCAGAAGTTTGTTGCATTAGATTTTTATTAAGTTTTCTACCGCCACTTAGAAATTTACAATTATTTGTATTTGCATTGCTGTGCTTGGAACCGCTACTATTGAGAGTTGCAGTAGTAGTTTTTGCTCTTAGGCCCATTTTTTTACTTTTTAAATAAAAAAAAGAGTTACAGAACTTGAGACAAAAAAGAGAGTGGTTTTCGAGTTATGACAAAAGAGCAGTATTAAAACTCCCAATAACTTCTGACATTTATCTCTATTCTAAACTTTATCTGTGGCAATTAGGGCAGTTGTTATTTTCAGCGGCAGGCTTTTATTTTAGTTTTATATATTTACTAAATTCATTTTGTTCGCTTTCGTCATTTTTTTAACAATTTGTTCCGAGTTGATTTGATATTAAATGCTTCTAAAATTAGAAAATTTTTTTCTTATTCAAAACTATGTATTTATTTATGTACATATAGACATAAACACACTTTAAATATTTATTTTATTTATTTCAATTTTTTTGTGTTTTATATATTTTTTTATTTAATTCACTGTCAAAAATATTAAAAAATAATAAACTTTTTTAGTCAAGAACTCAATAAATTAAAAAAAAACACACACACACGCACATGAATTTGGATTTGAAAAGTTTATAGTTGGCTTTTGAGATTGGTTGTATCTGTACTATTAAGGCAAATGACTGCGTGTAAGCGCCAACAGCGCTACGTCAACAGCGTCGTCGTATGTATGAATGAGTGGAAGTGAATTTTTATTACTTTTTTCACTTTTTAATGCTTTTTCTGTGTACACTTGTATGTATGTCATTCGGTTGTTTAACCGTTAAAATTTTGCAATGTTTGTTTTTCTTTTGATTTAATTAATAAAATTTATATTCGCTCTGCCAAGTATGTGCACTTTTAGGCTTTTATTTTTAAGAGTGTTTCAACTTAAAAATATTGAATAGGAACGCGCTTTTAAATTTAGATTTTCTTCAAGTCTAATTTTAGAAATGATTTTAGCCACCATGAACAACACTTTCAAACACGTTCAAATCGAAGAAAAGTATACCATTTTGTTGTTGTTGCAAACAAAAGTTCAACCTTTAAACAGTAAAATTCAAAATATAAAATAAAATATTAAATAAAGATAAAAAGTAGCGCGTTTTATGCCTGAAGTCTCCGAAGGCAAATGTACGAATGGGTCAGTCAAATGTTTTGTATGAATGAAGACTCACTCTGCTTCGTTCGTAAAGAAAAAATAAACCAACAACAAAAATCCATTGTTAATAAGAAGAGAAACAAACGGTGTATAAAAATTTATTTGTATCTGTGTTGTTGACTTTTTTTTACGTGAGAGCAATACTTCATGGTATGGGTAAATTATATGTAGCTGATCTTTGAATGAAATACCAGATTTTATTTCACTTAAATCCTATTTCGCTCATTAAAAATCTATTTTTTTTAAATAAAACTAATTGCATATTTTTTTAAATAATTGCACGCACTTTTATCAAAAACTGTCTTTTTAACATTTTAAATGTACCTACATATTTTGTTTTCTAACTCAATAAATAATTAGTAAAAAAAATTTATCGTAAATATTTTAAGTATTTGTGTTAAAATTTTGTTAACTTTTTGTTTTGTGAATGACTTCTTTTAAAATAGTTTAATTATGAATTTTGTTAAATTTTATAAATATTTGTATAAAAACAAGTTATAGAACTTTAAATATTTATCGTAAATATTTTTAATATTGTAAGCCATGAATTTATAATTTTTTTTATAAATTAAGAAAGGTTTCATATTTAGTAAATTTAGTTTTGGTTTAATTTATTTAATAGCAGTTTTTTCATTAAACCTAATATTAAATTTAATATTTGTTTTAAAATATGACCTTTAGTTTAAGGCGGTATATTGGAAATTTTGAAAAAAATATAACTTTAGATTATTTAAAATTGAAAAAAATATTCCTCAAAATTATTCCCACCTATTTTGATTCAATTTTGTATAATTTTTTTTCATTTAACATTTTAACTTTACATAAATTTTATATTTTGTCCAGATTAATCTTGAGTTTAGCCAGTTTTATCTAAATTAAACATTTAGAAAATTATAAATAATACTGAGTAATTACTTTATTGACAAAAAGTTGTAATATAAACAAGTAACAGTGCTATATTCGGCCGTGCCGAATCTTATATACCCTTCACAACGTGTAGTCATGCAATAACAATTGTTTGTATCACCATTCATCTCATATAAAATACGTACATATGTTTATACTGGTTAGAATAAATGTGGCATCGAATCCCAGCTGAGCCAACAAAAATTTATTTTATATTATTTAATATATTATTTATATTTTTTTTTTAATTTTGTTTAAAAATTTTAAAAAATTTTTTTTTAATTTTTTTTTTAATTTTTTTTATTATTTTTTTTTTATTTTTAATATATTTTTTTTTGTATTTTTTTTTTTTTTGGTATGTTTTTTACATGTATTTATGTATGTATGTTGTTGTTGTAATTGTCTAAAAAAACGAGGTGGTCGTGGTTTTTTGCTCATATCTCAGAAAGTTATGGGGCGATTGTGTTGAATTTCAATAGCGATTCATTCCTGGATATTTCCAAGAGATTGATACCATATACAGATCTGAGGAACATATAGTTGCTTCTAAAAGTTGATTTCAACCAACACACGGACAGACGGGCAGACGGACAGACGGTCAGGGCTTAATCGACTCCTCTATTCATAAGCTTTCAGAAAATATATACTTTATGGGGTCGGAAATGAAAATTGTAGAAATTACAAACGGAATGACAAAGCTATATATACCCTTGTGCACCACAGGTGAAGGGTATAAAAACATATGCCACCATTTAGATCTCTTGCAATAAATAATATAAAAAATATTGCATTTAAACTTGAATTTCTAAGTAAATTAATTAAGTCATTTAATTTATTGTTTGTCAGACAATGAAATAATATTTCAAAACATGTCATTAGATGACAAAGCTCAAGTTTTAATTAAGACATATTTATAATAAAGATATTTTGCAATAATTGATATTGTCAGCATAAAGAAACACTTATTTACAAGTGCGAAATAAAAAATATTTGGAGGGGTTATTGACTGACTGACTGTATGACAAAATATGAGATAGAAATGAAATTTAAATACTTTTTCAGATACTAAAAAATACAATTTACAATTTTTAAGTTTCATTAATTTAGCCAATTAGCTTAAGGTGGCTTCAAACTATTATACTGAGTATTACGACTTGTCAAAAACTTAAATTAAATAAAAAAAGTATAGTAGTGTGAATACAATATGTTATGAAATGTCCAAAAATATATATAAAAATTTGACAGTCGTATAGCTCCTTACATTTTTAGAAATTGGTTTAAACGCTTAAGATTTTCTATTTTATCAGAGTTGTGTTTTAACAGAAGCTTATAGACAAAATCAGGAAAATTAAAATTTTGTTCGATATTAAAATATTTTTTATTACAATAATTTTTAGACTATGTGGTATTGAAAATAAAATTTTAACTGAAAATTATATAAAATTTAAATATACTTATAAAAAGTAAATTGTTTTTTTTATTACAAAATCAATACGATTTAATAAACCGACCCATGTGTAACTTGTGCTTTCACTTTTGTGCTACAAGAAATCGACTCGCCTATGAATATATTAGATAATTGTAAAATTCAAAGTGTTTTTATATAAGTTTTAAATAAACTGCATATATTTTTAAAATATTGTGCTTAAGAAAGTAATTGAAAAAATACCATAAGAATCAATATGAAAATTTACGATTGTCCATCTCTGATGAAAATAACAAAAACAGCTGTTTGCGCGGGAAAGAGTAAATTATGTAAAAAAAAATTTTTTTTTCTATTTGATTTGGTGACAGTCAGACCAAAACTCATTTTATTATGCTCTTACAAAATCTAATTAAAATCTAAAAACTTGTAGAATACTGTGAAGCGACCTTTACCAACACTTTTGTAAAAATTTTCCCTTATCAAAACAGAGAAAACAATAACAATTGCCTACATCTGGCACCTCTACGTTTAGGTATTCTCGCGCTTTCAACATCTCTACTCAAATTATTTTTGTATATGTAGGTGTACGTACAAGTACGTGTAATACCTGAGTGTGAACAGTTTGTCGGTAAAATAATTTAAAAGCACTGTATGGTACCCTAAATGTGCGTACCTTTTTGTATCTAATCGAAAAAAAAGAGACAATGTAATGATTTTCCCAGCACCTTTCTTTTTTATTTAAATTGTGCCATGCAACCTACCTGCCTTAGTTATCAATAATTGAAAAAAATTTGCGGCTCCTAGCTAAAACTCTACACAAAAGAGCATCATAAAATAAGGTTTAAAACCTGAAACACAATGCACAACACTTTCAGGAATGAAAAAAAAATATTGTTACTTTTGGAAATATTATTATTTTCCTAAGAGGTTGTTACCTGTTTTTAAGAGAGAGAGCAATAGATCTTATCAAATTTGGGACTAATTCTAAAATTGATGTCATGATATCATTTGAAATTACATGATTTATAAATTTTGTTTCTTAGAAAAAGAACCAAATAAACTAATACTGGAATACTGCTGATGACGACAACGTAGCCGGTTTCAATTTGTATTACTCCTTTTAGCCTGTCCTCGTGCAATCAAATCTCTGACTTAATTCTTAGTCGTAAATGTTAGTTAAAGTACTTTTTAACTAACAATAATAATAGTAATAATTTTTATGTAATAAAATAGTAATAATTGCATGGGTAGTGATGAATTACTAAGTTTTTGTGTGTCGTATACGCATTTACATACTTATAGATAACCGACACACACAGACACCCATTCACACATGATTATTTGTATTTGGTGCAAAGAAAAACGGCCTTCGTTAAAACGTTAATATTTATTTGTGGTTTCATTTCCGCTTTTTTTGCAGTTATGACATTATTTAGATTATTTGTTGTTGCTTCTATTAAGTATCTTTCTTTATCAGAGACAGAGATGCCCAATCTCTCACACATTATGAAAAAGATGTTAAAAATATACAAATCTTAGACTGGGGGCAAATTACGGCATTCGAATGTAATCGAAATTTAAAAATTCTAATACGAATATCTACAAGAAAAGCACAGCGAACTCAAGCTTTAAGTAAAATTTCGATATTAATCGATGCCCAATTTGTTCCCTGATTTTTACAAACAGAAAATTAATAGAATTGACAATTTATTAAAAAAAAATAATAAATATAAATTAGATCGAGAATCGTCGTAATTTATTTAAAACACTTTCTTTTGGAGAGCTCTGATCTAACTTTATATTGTGATTGGTATACAGTGCTGTGAAAATTAAATGGCAGTGTTTTAAAGTTTTTTACAAAAGGGGTTTTTCTTTTAATTTGTTTATGATTTCCTTTTTATTATGTTTTAACTATTGACAAAGTTTGCACTAACGACGGCGTAAGGAAGGTGGACAAAGCAGATGTTTTACAAAATATTACAATATTAAATGTAAAAATATTTACTAAAAATAAATTATTTTTTCTCAGTTCCATGTGCTTTTAACGTTAACTAATAAAATGTGTTTTTATAGAGTTATAAAACTTTAAAGTGGAATGAAACACAGATGATTTTTTTTTTAAATTGTCATAAAATTTATTTTATTCGAAAGGTAGTCTTCTGGCACTATGAATTGAATATGACTACGACTGGCTCGGACGTAGTCTAATCTTAACTTCCAACTGTCGATGACGTTTTCCTACATTAGTGGTAATATATCGTCAGTTGTCCTCCAAGTGGTCAATATTTTCAGTCTTATCGCCGTAGACTATTGACTTCCCATATCCCCACAGAAAATAGTCTAGCCGCGTTAAATCGCACGATCTTGGAAGCCAATTCACGGGTCCGAAACGTTAAACTAAACATGTGGTTACCAAACGTTTCTTTCAATAAATCAGTTTCGCACAAGCTATTTGACATAGTGTGCAGTTTTATCGAAACTACAGTTCCTGCACATCATGGTTATTCAATTTATGACCAAAAACGTCAGTAATCATAGCCCTACAGCGATCACTATTGACCGTAACGTTTTGACCAGCATTGATTTTAAAGTACGGACCAATGATTCGAACAGCCCATAAAACAAAGCAAATAGTCTGTTTTTCTGGATATAACGATGTCTCAACATACTTATGGATATCATTTTTCCAAATACGGCAGTTTTGTGTAATGAGGTACGCATTCAAGCAAAAGTGAGCTTCATCGCTTAACCCAATTTGATTATAAAAACGGCAATTTTGTTTTTGGGCCCATTCACAGAATCTACGACTCGCTATTCATGCTAAAATGCCAAACCTAAACCTACTTAAATATAAATCACTTGACAGCTGACAAAATGGCTGCCAGTTTGCCAAATTACCTTTAAAAAAAAAACATCCGGTAATATGTGCGCTCAGATTTACTAAATAGATTCCAGTTTTTAGAATTTTTTCTATTTATATTACAAAAAAAATTAGTTATAATGAGTTCAATGAAGACATAAATCTTAAAGGGTTTAAAACTAAACTTTTTTAGTCTTATTAAAAATCATAAAATTCTAAGTCAAAAAATTTAATTTCCATTAAATTGCACGATACTGTTCATTTAACCAAAATAAATACAACAGTGAAGCACCACTTTAAACCACACAGTTTTTTTATTTTTGTTATTTTGTAACAACTTGAGATGAAAACTATTTTTTGTTTCAAATGTTTATTACTACGCCTTCGCTGAAATAGAGTTTATTATTGGCAGTAAAATTTAAAAAAAAAATCTATTATTTTTACTTAATCTGGTACCGAAAAAACCAGTTAATTTATATCTAATAGTTGGCGTTATTAAACCATATGCTCTAGACTATTTTAAACAATTTAAATTAAGTCAAATAGTAACGGTTAACATAACTGTGTGTGTATGTTTTTATGAGCGCTTGAAGGATAGCATTATGTTGGTACTTATGATGAGGATTGGTGACGCATAAATTTAAATTTGTATATTTTTTGAAGTGGAATTTTAAATTAATGGAACATATAAAAATAAAGATGTTTGAAGAGCGTATGGCGCTTGACAAACGTCCTAAAGCACATTTGTAAATCAATAACATTCTAAACATAGTAAGATTGATTTAAATGCAACTTTATTATATATTTACTTAGATGTTCTCTTTGCCGAAGGCCATATATAACATATTAAAGGATATAATAAATTGAGCTACTTTTTGCCAATAAGCCCAGACAAACAGCAACTTTTCAATTGGTGGATTCAGAAGGTATGCTATCAAGTTGTATTATCATAATTCACAGCTTGATAATTAACCAAATGTTTCTGTCGTGACTGGTAATCCTTTAGCCCCTTAACACTTTTAAAGAAGAAATTCAGATTAATCGGATTGTCACACACTACTTCATGCAACCCTGGTTTTTGACAACCAGTTGGAACTGTTGTTTTGTTAATAAAAGTGATCTTAATAATTTTTTTTAATAGAAACACTATGAATGTATTCTATGACAGCTTGTAATCAGTTGAAATAAAAACTCCTTAGAGAACTTAAGTGCAACTTTATGACGATTGTTTAGGATTTTATTGTAAATTTATAGATTACCTAGAATTGCGTTTAAAAATATTTTTATCACACATTTTGCAAAAACTGATTTATAAATAAAAAAATTTTGTTTAGTGGTTTTTGAAACAACAGATGGAAATTTTATAAAAAATGTTATTTCAGGGAGAAAAGTTGCTTAAAAGTGAATAGTTCAGCCTTTTACACGCAGGGTGAAAAAGGACCTAGCGTCCTAAAAGAAAAAATCTGAAACATTTAAAAGAGTTTCTTTGAAAAATTGAATTACTGCATAGACGTCGAGACGTATGCTTTAGCTGACTTTTAACAGCTTTCACCCAGGAATTTTACATTGCAGACTCACGGGAAATGAAGCCATAGAGGAGTTGCCGGCTCTCTTATCAGATTTTCTCCGAATCTGCTGTCACACAGGATCATAAATCCTACATTAGGAACCAGCAACATTAGAGCGGCTATTACAGGAAGATCGCAGAGCGGGGTTCTATATTCATTGCTGTGGAACATTACACTGAACATGTTACACATGAAAATATTGATTACGCAGATAATGTACTGGTAGCAGTGTCGGGCTTTCGTCTAACATGGACTAGCTCTGAAGACATTTAGCAAATGGATTTCGATGGGCTTAACGTAAAACCCCTCAAAACGGAACTTGTAATCTTCATGAGAGTGTACAATATACGATTCTTTACCCTCCCGATGCTTAACAGAGAAACCTTGACTTTATCGGACAATGCCAAATATATTGGTATCATTTTGTTTAGCAAGCTATCCTGGAGTATGAACATAGAGGCAAGAGTTTCGTAGGCAGTAACGGATATCTATGTAAGTAGACGTGCCATTAACAGAACCTAGGGCTTAAGCTAAAAAAATGTGAACTATAAGTCAATATCACACAAGAATGTGACCGAGTATTTTTTCAGACTTCCGGATAAATGAAGTATGCTTTAGACTGAGATATCTACGATTAAACGGGCGGCACTCTGATTGGGGTATAAGGTATTCCACAAGAATATCAGTTTATTTACCCACAGTCAAGCAGCCATAAAGTCTCTGACGCCTCGTCCAAGAGTGTCGGGCATCTCTGAATTGAATGGCGTTTCATTTGAGCATCATCTTGTATAAATACGATAAAACTAACTATCTTCAAGATTTTAATAATCTTACTAAAAAACATGGTTATAATTAAATTAATTATAATTAATTAATTAAATGACTTTTAAATTATGTGATAGCAAACATTTCTTCAAACGCAGTCTTTCTTATTCTCTTGACTGTTTTATGCATAGTAAAGTAACCTCTGACATTTTAAATTTCACCTTTAAATGACAGTTAACCTTTGACATTTTAAAAGGCAAACGTTAAAAGAGTACATTTTAAAATAAATAGATGTCTTACAAATTTTTACAGCAAATTTGTGTTGGCCGAAAACACAAATTATGTGTAAAAAAATAATTTATTTTAATTTAATTTTTGTGTTTCGCTGTTGGGTCAATGGCCCAAAATCTGTATAGTCGGCCTAATTTGTTCCACATTATACTTAGGCACTCGTGTTTTGTTTACTATTTGTTATGCTCTTTTTTTAGTTTATTTTTAGTAAATATTTCTCTTGTATCATTGTTATCTTATTTGTAGGTTGTTTTATGTTTTACTTTTGCATCCGTATACCTGCTCATAAGTTTTTTATCCAAAATCCAAGGTATACTACAATGCTTTTCCTACTTCTTGTATTGTTTATTTATTTTTGTGTTCAACGCTCACAGGTCTTTTGACATTTTGTTATTTTTTGTTTTTAGTCTTTTGTCTGAATAGCCGTTTTAGCGATTACGTCATTTACGAAAATAACACCACCAGCAAAACCATCGATTGTTGGATTGCTGGCTGTTGTTAGTTTTTTTTTTTAATATGCTCAACAAACAAACAAATATACATAGAAAATTCGATTGAATTTCTCGTGGTTGTCTTCAGTGATGTTAACTTATAGTTTTTAATTTTCATTTGACCCATATAAAAACAATTTTAAAATGGTCGAGTCTTTTTCAGACATAGGTTAAGCTTCTTTACATTGCAATATATGAAAGGAAAATCCGTTACATATCGACCCCTGTGCGCAAAATTATCGTATGTTACAAAAACACAATTTTACAGGACAGCGTTTTTATTACTTTTAAATATGTAAACAAAAACGTTAATAACACTGCTACATACGACAAAATGTACACAGTGCTATTTCCATAACTAAAACAGTTATCGCTATAATATTTTATCAGCAGATGGATGTAGAACCAATTTGCATAAAAATGTCGATTTCTAAAAAAACTTAAATACGATAATTTTGCGCTAATGGGTCGATATAAGTTTTTAAATAAATGCAAGGGCTTCGAATTAGCATTATAAAATAATGGCTTAACTAATATTATTGCTAAAACTTTACACTCTTTCAATATTTTATACTACGCTTGTAAACTGGCAAAACAATTAGATGAACATGCTCAACTCAAATGGTTGTATTAACTCACGTATGCCACAACGATAATTATTACACAGGGATAATTTTTAAGACGAAAAGTTTCTGTGTGTCATGTTCTATGGTGGCAGCATATCTTTAAACATTTTCATTTCACAGAACGAGAATTGTTCCCCAAAATGAAAGTTAAATATTTCCAGTTTTTCTGAATGCTAAAGAAATGTTGTCAAGAAGCACTGTAATAACGTTTAAAATACATTTAAACATTGGTACCCTCGACAGAAAATTAGCACTACTTTCACTGAAAATTTCACATAATGACTTCTGTAAGAGTTGTCACAACGAAAAAGAGAAAGAAACTTCATAAAATGTTAAGCCTGGCTTGCATTGGAGAAATTCTTAATTCAATAGGCTTTTGGAGGTAGCCATCTAATGTCTGCCATTAATTTGCAATTAGTGGGAATTTTCCTTGACTCTCTTTTAAAATTCACAAAAATTATTTAAATGTTTACCGACATCTGCTAACCTAGTTATGTATAAGCATCTGATAACGTAACGAAAGTGTCACTTAAGGCCACGACTGACTATCAGATTTAGTCGTTCGATATGTCAAAAATTTTATGTGTGTTCAGAAAGTGTGATAGTGTGGACACAAAATGCACATGTGTGACAGATTTTTCAACAAGTGTGTCCGATTTGATCTTTTGGAAATTTTCATAAAATAGTAGTTTCTGTGCGATCAGAGTTGCTTTTTCTAAGCAAGTATGACACACACATTTTTTTGCGATTTTTTCATGTAGGACAGAAAATTATCAGATTTTTATTTGACATAATCGCACGACTTTGTAGGATAGTCAGTCATGGCCTTTAATGGTAATGAAAATTTAAACCCATAAACTCAACAGCTGAGTTTTTTGCAGGGTTGTATTTTTTGCATAAAGATGTTAAATGTTGTATTTATTTTTGCGCGCCATTGCTTTTATGTGTATTTTTTTATGTACATATACATACATACAAAACAACAAATTATAAGCAAACAATATTACTGTTGAAGTTGTAATCAGCTGTTTTTGACATCTTTACGATAGTTTTACACAAAAAATTCACGTTGATTTGTTGTTGTAGAAATATACCTTATTAATGGGACTTGGTATACATCGTTCGTCAAATAATACAAGTTGTAAGATAACACTCAGTACGAAAATATCAGCAAAAACTAAAATCCAAAATTTTGGCAGAGGAAAAATACTAGCAAATAATTTAATAGGTTTTATTAATGTAAATATTTTTAAATTTTATTTGAAAAGCTTTTCCTTCTATTTTTAGAATTTTTTAACAACACAAATAGAAAAAAAAGAACACGACTTTTAGCATTAGCACCACCAGTTATCGTAGTCGTCTTTTGTAGTGATACTATCGCCTACTTTGCTTTATACAAATTCGTTTAACATTAACTTTAACATGTGAATATTAAATGTAAAACGTAAAACGTTTGTTAAAGCAGCTTTTTGAAATTTACGGTTTCTGATTTAAAAACCCTAATTTTTTAAATATAGTGCAGAAATAAAAAAAATAAAAGTTAACATCATTGGTCAGATGCACAAATAAGAGAAATTGAGAGAAATTGTTGGTACATTAAGTGAAATAGTTGCCAGATACATGTATAATAAAACAAAGAATATCTGTAAGATTTTTTTTTCAATTCTTAAAACTTCATATAAAATAAAAATATAATTATATCGATGAGATATTTTAAATTATAAGTTCATAAAAATTTTTTTAAATTATTCAGATTATGAACTGATTTTGATGTAAAGATTCTAATAAAAATTCTTAAACTTAGACCATCTTCGTATGTTGTAATTTTCCCTTTAATTTAAGCCCTAAACTCAAAAGTCATACCAAATTTTATTACCGCTTAAAAATAGTTTATAAAATGAAATGTATTAGGAGTAATGGAGGAAATTGACGAAATTTATAGACGTAAATAAATATCTGAAACAATTTGTTAAATAGATAAGGCTTATATTCATAAGATATTAAAATATATTTATTTCAAATCATTGTGTAATTATATTTTGTCAAAGCTTTTTAGAAAGAATTAAAACAAGTAAAAGTGCTACATTCGCCCGTGCCGAATCTGATAATACCCTTCACCATCATTTACATAGGTATAATTCCATATCGTAGCTTAACCTATATTTCATGTTATACGCCATTTTTCCTCATTATTCCGACGCCATCCTTAATTTTGAATTTCTACGTAGTTATCTGTATTCTAATATTTAAGACCTTTCATTTGATACCCATATTAATGGGGTAAAAAATTTTATCCACCATTTTGTTTAAGACACCATCTTGGATTTTACATTTTTCAATAATTTACTGTATTCTACGAGTCAAGCCATTTCATTTGATACCAATATTGAGGGTGTTCGAGAAGTTACATTTTAAAATACCAGATTTGACCCATATATAAATTTATTGTCCGGCATTTTGTAGTGGCGGCCAACATGAATGTAAATTTTTTATAGTATTATATTGCGCAGTTCTTTCAGATGATACCAATATTTGACTCTCTCGGTTGTCTAGAAGCTGAAAAAATTGATTTTCGTTTGTAAATTTTTGGAATATATTTTTAAAAAAATTTTTTTTGCCAATAACTTTACCGATTAGAGCCCGATTTATCCAAAATTTGTCAGGATTATCTCTAGAGGCATATTATATCTACAAACAGTAGTGAAGGTACCTATAAGTTATTCAATGGTTGAAAATTTTTAATTTTGGTGGTAAAAATATGGGAAAAAACAGAGGCAGTCGTGTGCTTTTGCTTATATCTCAGAAAGTAATGGGTCGATTGTGCTGAATTTCAATAGCGATTCATTCCCGGATATTTCCAAGAGATTGATAACATACTCAGATCTGTGGAACATATAGTTGCTTCGAAAAGCTGATTTCAACCAACTCACGGACAGACGGTCAGGGCTTAATCGACTCCTCTATTCATAAGCTTTCAGAAAATATATACTTTATGGGGTCGGAAATGAAAATTGTAGAAATTACAAACGGAATGACAAAGCTATATATACCCTTGTGCACCACAGGTGAAGGGTATAAAAATACCAACAAAAATCATACAATACTATTCGGTATTCACTAATAGCAAAATTTTACTAACAAAACAATACAAGGGGGGTGTGAACTGAACAATTGTTTTATAAAGTTTTTAAAAGCAAATAACCAATAATAAATAAGCATAAATACATTAAACTAATAAAAAAAAAATCAATATTACAAACTGGTAAATAATTGGAAAAAATATTTCATGAAAAAAATAAAGTAACTTTTGCTACATATTGTTATGGATAATTTTTATTACTATGGCATCCCTGAAATATGGTAAAAAAAAGTTGAGGTGTACAAAAAATAAACAACGTGTGTGTAAATGTGTTGGAATATGGAGGCACGAGTTGTGTTAATGTTTTTTTATATCGATTTTTTAGATAAAATATCTTGATTGCTTTTTCAAAATGAAAAAAGAATTTTCTATGAAAATATTTTCTTTACCTGAAGAATATTTTTGCCGTTTTCATTTAAAATGAGAAATAAAAACAGAAATCCGTGAGATACTTTTTTTATCCGCTGAATTTACAGATGCATTTGTTGTTGGAATTTCACTGAATAATAATGAAGATGTTGATGATTAGTTTGACAACAACAAACATATGTTCCTTATTGATTTATTATTATTATTTTTTTTTAAGATTACACATACATTTTAACATACTTTTGTTCATCGATTTTGGATTTATTATTTAAAACGAACAACAATAATCACACGCAAATTCAAGCATGAATCACCAAAATTTATTTATTAAAAACAAAGAAAAGACACACAGCTATAATTGACAAATTTTATCTTACACAATTTTATTTTTATCAATTAAATTTCCTCCATATTTACGTATTTTTTTAAAAGTTTCTTTATGCGACTTTTTTTATATCACTTTTGAAGTGTTGTGATTATTAACAGGACAGACATACGGACAAATTTTCTTTTTTTTGTTTTCAACAAATGTGTTTATGTAAACAGACAAGACAGGGGAAACAAAGAATATAACGAATAGTTTATTGAATTAACAAAAGCAAGAAGGAAAAGGCTTTATGATTAAACGATTTTTTTGGGTTTAACTGGACACAAACAAGAACAAATTTACAAATAATTCCTCTTTGACAGCTGAAATCAAACTATTTATTGCTACAATATGGGAATGAGACAGAGACAGCTGGAAAAAGACGAAATTTGATTTGTTATGAATCAGTGATGTCAACTTTTATTTATTATAAACGTTTTACATTATTATACAATTTTTAAATATTGAATACAAATGACAGCTAGAAGTTATTTAAGTATAACGGGCTGGGAGCATAAGCCATAACGTTGGCATAAAATAGTAAAAAAATGACTATGTACAAGCTTATAGGCCTAACTATATTATGCTTTTGCTGGCTTAAGCAAATGTGCAGATACATAAAATTAAATGCATGCAACTATATTATACTTAAGAAACTTTTCGTCAAGTGTCCTTTGCTTAAGCAAACAACGAATCTGTTAGTACTTTGCTTACGAAATTTGCTTTTCATTTGATTTGTACACACTGTTGCATTATTTAGAACTTTTTTTTATTAATGTTGTCATTTGTATAAATGTATAAATTTTATAGTTTATGGTAAAATATTTTTACATTTTACACATTAAATAATAATTTTATGACAATATCGATATATTTAGGAAATACAGAAATAAAACAGCTTTTGCAAAAGTACAAATATTTGCAACTAATCATAGTTAGTATTTAAGTTTAAAAAGTACAATATATCCACCGACAAGTCTTCAAAAATTTTCTTAAGCATTTGACAGACTTTTCGTTGATTTTTGACAGTAGCTTAAGCCAGCAAAAGCATAATATATGTAGTAAGGCGTTATGTTTTGAGGTGGAGAACACATACTGTGTATATATTAAAAAATCATTGTAAAATGTTCCTTTTGCATGCAAAAAAAAAATTATAAAAATTGTATTTTTTTTATTTTATTTAAAAAATTCTTTATTTTTCCCACAATAAAAAACTTATTTTATTTAGTTGTCACAAAAAATATATATAAGAGATATGACAATCAAACTTGACAACAATATATCTTGAGAACTAGTTTGAACAATTATTTCGCAATATATTTACAAAAAAAAAAAATGTTTTGCCTTCCACACGTGGACATACATACATATGATGTTGGCAATAGAATTAGACAGTTGAGTACATAATTCTTTCCAAGCATATTGCGCATGAAGACTGCGAGTTAAATTATAATTCTGTTTGGTTAATCAATCACATTAAATATCCAAGTCTCTTAAATATTCAATAAAAATATAAATGGATCAAGTGTGTTACTAAAAGAAATTTATATACATATATTTTATTGTATACATATAATATTATGAAATTCCCAATTTTATTTGTTTATTTATTATATTATATTATTTATTTTTTTTTAATTGATTATTTAACTTTGCTACAAAAATAATTCAACAAATTTTAAAAGATATTAAAAGATGATATTTTATGTCATGTAAAATTAGCATTAATTATGATTATTTGGAATACCCCTTTAAAACGATAACAATATATTTAATATATATTTTCTTTATACAAATATTATTATTTAATATTTAATTAAAATAATTGTAACCAACTAAAAATTTAATAATGTGCACTTTTTTACAACACATTTTTTTATGTTTTTACTAAAAAAAAATTAAAGTATAAAATTTAAAAAAAAAAGAAACATATCTTGGTAGTTCTTTTTTTTATTTATTTAAAAAAAAAACCGTTGTAGTTGCAACACTGACCACTAGGTGTATACTCGACAGAGTTGCCAACACACAAACGTTTTTATTTTGCAACTTGGTATAAATATAACCAAAATTATTAGGAATTTTCTAATTTTGTTTCAAGGCGAATTCAATTATCATTATTTTTCTTAGCATAAATATTAGATGAATTGTCGAATATTATATATCGTCGTTGCTCTAACAAATTCAGTTATGTGTTGTTTACTGAATTTTCAGTAGATCAAAAAAGCATTTTATTTTGTTGCTTTACAGTATTAAACTTATGCATATTGACTATTGTTTATTTTTCAACGAACCAACATATCCTCAAGCGGTTTGATGGGTGGCTGTACGGCCAATAAATCTTCAAAATAGAGCAATAACAATTTTTTTTATAAATTGGCACATAACCGATAACGTCAGAGCAGAAACGATTTATTAACATAGTTTGCCTATTCTCGCAAAAAAATTTTTTATAAGCACATACAAAAACTATGTAGTTTTAATATATGTTGGCAAACGAAAGTAACAATAATAAAAAATTTTGATAATTGAATTCGCCTTGTTTTGTTTGATAAAAGGCTGGAATTTTTTTCAAAAATTCCTCAAATATTCTCAGTATAAAAAATTTATCTAAAAATTTAGCTTCGAATTCATAAAAGAGCAGAAAAAATTTTAACACAATTAAATATAGGTAAAATCAATTTTTTTCACGTCAAGTAATTAATATCTATTTGAAATGTACATTAAAATTTTTTTTTGCATCCATTAGATAATAAAAAATAATCAATATTGTTTAATTAAAACAGAATTACTTATATAAATACTTATAATTTTTCTTAAAAATATTCAAAACCGATATCAAATGTCATATTAATTCTATAAAATCAACCTAAAGTTTCAACACTTGACACATATCTTAAAGATAATATCATAATCGTTATACCTGGCAACTATGTTCCAATTGAATAAACTTATCTGCTGACAATATTTTAACGCCGTTGCTGGAATGCATGCAGTTTTAGCATTGCCCTCATGTCGATAAGATAGTGCTTGCAGCTATTTATTCTAGACAATAACCAAACTCATTTTGTCATTGTTGCTAGAGGGCACAATGTTATACACTGAATTGAATTTAAAAATATCGTTGCCAAACGTGATTTATTTTAATTAAAAATATATATAACAATGTAGTCGTGCTGCTTTTTCTTTTTAAGATTTCTTAAAACTCATATTTCGCTTTGATCAGCTCCTTAATTTTCAGCATATTTTAAAACTTTATAAAACCAATAGATGCGTATTTTATTAAAAGTTTTGGCTTGTGCCTATATAAAGCAATTGATATAAAAGTTTTGTGCTAAAATGTTAACATTTTACATTCTGTGGAATTATTTTCAAAAATTTTTCAACTCTGAAAATTATATTAAATATTTCAGAATTGCAATGTTCTATGTTCTATGTTCTAAAGAATACAAGCCGCTCTTTACTTCAGTTTTTTTATCTGTTGCCAGATGTCTTTCAAGTTACTTAAAGGAATGTTATCATTCTTATAATTATATAAGTACGTACTAGATAGATTCAAAATATTTTGCCAAAATTTTTTGCTGACATTTTTATACCCTTTACACATAAGTGAAAAAGGGTATATATAGGTTTGTTATTCCGTGTGAAATTTCTACAATTTTTATTTCCGACCCCATAAAGTATATATTTTCTGAAAGCTTATAAAAAGGGGAGTCGATTAAGCTCTGTCAGTCCGTCAGTCTGACCGTGTGTATGTTGAAATCAAATTTTTGAAGCCCCCCGACATCGCTTGGACCCGGGTGAGTTATTAAAATATCAGAAATATTCGGGAGTAGATCAGTATTGAAAATCAGAAACATCGGTATATAAACAACTGAGATATTAGCAAAAACCCACGACCACCTCGAATTTTTTTACTAAAACAACATACATATATACAAACGTGTATACTGGTTATAGAAAACGTGGCATCGAATCCCAGCTGAGCCAAAAAAAAATTTTTTTTTATTTTTTTTATATTTTTTTTTTTTTGTTTTTTTATTTTTTATTTAATATATTATTTATATTTTTATTATTTTTTTTTTAATTTTTTTTATTTATTTTTTGTTTTATACGTATTATATATATATTAATTATTTTTTTTTAATATTTTTTTTTAGTTTTTTTTTTAAATTTTTTTTTAAATTTTTTTTAAAGTTTTTTTTTTAATTTTTTTTTTTAGTTTTTTTTTAACATACATACGTAAATTTATAATTTTACAATGGGACGTTTTTATATATGTATGTATGTACGTATTTCATATGGAATGAATGGTGATACAAACTACTGTTATTGCATGACTACACGTTATGAAGGGTATATAAGATTCGGCACGGCCGAATATAGCGCTCTTACTTGTTTTTTAATATTTTTTTATTTTTTTATTTATTTTTTATTTAATATATTATTTATATTTTTATTATAATTTTTTTTTATTATTTTTTTTGTTTTATATTTATTATATATATTTTAATTATTTTTTTAAAAATTTTTTTTTTAATGTTTTTAAAATTTTTTTTTTATTTATTTTTTAATTTTTTTTAATTTTTTTAACATACATACGTTAATTTATAATTTTACAATGTATATTTTTTATATGTATGTACGTATTGCATATGGGATGAATGATGATACAAACTACTGTTATTGCATGACTACACGTTGTGAAGGGTATATAAGATTCGGCATGGCCGAATATAGCGCTCTTACTTGTTATAAAATACAGTTATTCACTATTAAATTTGTAAATCAAAAAAATAGTTTTTGTTGTCGTGTTTGCAGTGAAAATGTCAAGCTACAACAACCAGTATCTTGCAGGTACGATTCCCGGATGGATTCCCCAAATTTGAAAAAGAAATATAAAATCTAAAATAATTTTAGTTTGTGTATTTCTTCACGCTTTAGAGCGTTTGAACTTATTCATGACTTAGAGTAGTCAATACAATATTAAAAGTGTTCACTTTCCGAGATGTTCATGTTTTCGATTTTCATGTTTTAAAGTATAAATTTTGACGAATTGTTTTTAATAAAACTTTTATGTATTTTTAAAACATTTTCTAACATCGCCCTTAACTATTTTTAAATTAAATTTAGTGAGTAATAAAAAAACTTTTTATAATAACCGACGTTAAATTTTTTCTTTTTTAAAAATTATTATCTGCTGAAGATGATCGACAAAGTTTGATCGAAATATTGAAAGAAAAAAACAAATATTGAAAATAAATAAATTAAAAGCAAAAATATAAATACATACATACATACATACATACATATATTTTTGCAATTTATTTTTTAATAATTTTCAATAAATGACCTCAAGCCGAATTAATAAAAAAATACAAACATAAATAATAATAAAGTCAACAAAAATAATTTTTTACATTTAAAATTAAATATTTATAAATTTACGACTTATATATAAATAATAAAAAATGTTAATTAATTAAACATTTATTAATCAAATTTCTTTTAAAAATCAGTTTTTGTGAACAATTAATTAAAATTATTTTAAGATAACGTTCTACAAATTTTCGGACCAAATTACAAAAAAAAATTTTAGAAAAAAATTTTAAATATCTAACTATTCGACACCTTTTTTCACCTTGGATCCGCGCTTGATGTTAACTCTATATGTAAACTAAACTTTTTTTAGAATAAAAAATAAATAAAAAAAATTGTTAGATAACAAAGATTTATTAAAGAATTTCCTAAAAAAACATATGTACTAAGAAAACATAGTAATTACGAAAAAGGACTTCATCCCGTGATCAATTAAATAACACTCATATGGAAAGTTATAGACCCCTGCTTTCTTATATGTGCCTTTTGTGTATTGTGATTTAATGCTGTGAATAAATATTTTGTTGATGTATTTTTTTAATTAAAATTAAAAAATAATAAGAGACAAAACAATTAATCCATTTGCAAAATTGTTTTTTTCGCCAAACAAAAGACTTAAACAGTTTGACGCTGGTGCTAAATATACAGGCAGCACTATTGTTTTAACGATTTCGTGTTTTGATATGCACCACTACTTGCATATTTATAAAAACATTTATTTATATGCTTATAAGAGATTGTGTGTGTGTGTGTGTAATGGCAAGTTGGTCATTGTCATTTTACACATTTACACAACTTGTATTTTTTTTTAAATAATTTCTTAATTACTAATGACGACAATGATGACGACTTTAATGTATAAGTAAGACTATAAATGAGTGACGCCTGTTTGCTACTTGGCCATGGATTATTTTTTTTATGCAGAGATTTTTAAACTTCTAATTCTTGTCTTGGTTGGGGGTGCATTGTTCTAATAAGACCGCTTCCTTAATTGCAATTAACTGCCAAATTAATGGCAGTCAGAGGACTGATGTGTATGCATGTGACAAATACTAGAGAAGCTTTTACTTGGATGCCTCTTAATTGTAGCATAAAATCTTTTTTTTTTACCTTCTTTTAATCATACTCACAGCACTTAACTTGTATGTTTTTGTTGCTGTATTATTTCTTTCAACAACAAATTTATTATTTTTTAGCAACATTATGCGGGCCTCTAAAACAATGCCTGTGAAAATAATAAAAAAAAAAAACTGTATAAAAGCAACAATAAAAATAAGGTGCCAAGATGTGTGTACTCATACATGGAACACTTAATTTGTATACGCTCTCTGCCTTTGTGTGTAGAAAATGTGAAAATAAATGCATGCAGTTTCATGAGATGCATTGCAATTATCACAGAAACACACCAATTAACATTTCTACTCATTTATACATTTGTATGTCCTTCTTATTACAGCCCATAATATACTAAATAATATACATACACCTTAATGAAGTCTAATGACAAAGTCCTTTAGCTAAAGAATGGCCTACACTCATCAACACCCCACTTTAGCGAAAAAATAAAAAAAATGTAATAAAGAAATAATATAAATAAGTAGTGATGTAGTTGCGGTTTGTTACAAATCATTATAGGGATTCCTTAACTAAAATCAGTAGTTGAATTGATAAGGTTCGAAAAATGTAAATTTAGTTCGAAAATTTTTTTTAGAAAATAAAACTGTTATAATTCAACTATTATTATTAGTTTAAAGTTTTTTAGTTTTTTTTTTTTAATTTCGAAATTATTTTTTTGAAGGCTTATTTACGAGATTTCTGTACAGTCTTTATAAATTCTAACGTTTGCAAAGATTTTTTTTAATTAAGTTATTATTTTTTTAATCAATTTGTTTACTTTAGGTCCCTAAACTTTCTTTACAATAAAAACATGCTTGCTCTGGTTAAACCATGTTTTTGAATTTAAATATTAACATTTTTGTATAAAATTTATCAGATTTTTAAAATATGTTATTATAGTTTGTAAATATTATATGTGTTGGTATATTATGTTTTTTATAATTCCACAATATTATTATAATTCCATAAAATAAAGACAAATAGAATTTTGTTTTGTTTAACCATATTTTCGAATTTCGAAATTGAAATTTTTGTAGAAAAATTTAGATTTTTAACAGATTTTAAGTTAATTTTACTTATAGTTTTAAAATCAATGATTTTAAGCTATGTTCGAAAGTTCGAACTTAATTTCGAATTTTTTTTTATTATGCCATAATATTTAAGGAGCTCCTGACAATCAAATAATATCAAGAAAAACTGATTTTTTTTAGTTTAGGCATGTTTTCGAATTTCGAAATTGTAAGCTGTTGTGGAATGTTTTAAAATTTTAATAGTCAGGTGATTAGGAAAATATATGTTTATTCTTGATATTTTTTTTATATTTTTAATTATTATTTAAAAACTTCGAAAGTTCCAATTTTGTTCTTAACACCAAACTGTAGATAATATTAAGATAATTTTAAAAACACCCACTATTTGCAAATACTACATATATATATGTAATATATGAATTCATTCAATCACTTAATTAATCAGATTTTTTCTACTAAATCAATTAATATGATAATTCATTCAATTAAAATTATTAATTGTTTGTTCTTATAAAATCCAATTACTGTTTTGATTGACTCAACTAAAATGTTTGCTAAAAAATTTATAAAAATTTAATTAACATTTTAATTGAATCAACTAAAAGTTTGTTTGAAAGTTGGTGCTTACTTTCAATTAAATTCTTGATTTTGTTTTAATTGAATTTAAAATAGGGTAAACCTCAAATTTACAAATTCGTTAATTGATATTATCAATTCGTTTGCAGGCTGAGAATCATTGAAAAATTTAATTGGGCACACAAATTTCTTAATTGAAATCGATTTTGTATTTTTTCTGTGTACATACATATATTTGTTGCAGCACATTCTTCTTAATTAAAATATTTTTGTCAATGATAAACAACCCTGAAATTAATGTCTAAATTAATAGAGGACTTTTATTTTATTACAAACATTTTTTTATTTAGAAAATTTGTTGCTAAATTAAACTAAATTTATACAAGGGTTCCTCACTTTATTGGGGAATTGTGCTTAAAGTTCATGTGTGTTATAGGTAATTGAATCATAACCTTCAAAAAAGTCTAATTTTGTTTAATTTAAACACAATGAGCCCTTAATCAAGACATCAAAACATGTTGTGTAGGCCTTCAAGGAAAATATGAAACATAGAAAAGTTACTTGCACTGGCTTTTTGGCCAAATTAAATTTGATGTTTGAAAATCTCTATAAAAAAAGAAGTGAAAAAACCAAACATTACAATAGTAATTATGATCCTGTATGAGAGTGTGTGTGTGTGTGTGCGGTCAGTAATTGAATTACAAGCCCAAAAGCAAACGAAAAGGGTTTTTTGTTCTGAGTTTTCTTTAGAAGCATGTTATTTTTGCAAAAGAGTTGAAAAAAGGATGCAGGTTCAGCAAGTCTGTTTTATAAATCAAGGCTTGTGTACCTGTTTTTCTTTGCAACATTTTAACATGTTGTGGGTGCATGTGTTTTCATTATTATTATTTGAGCAAAATGTTAAATTATGCAAAAGTAACAATAACAAACATAATTTATTTTTATTATTATTATTATATCAAGTTGTTTGTTTATTTTTGTTGTTGTTGTTGATTTGTTGTTAAGTGAGAGTTCTGGGGGGGTTTTTATGTTGTGTAGAATATGGTAGAGTGTTAGTTTGGCATGTTTGTTGTGTGTGTGTGTAGGTTTTTACGCTATTTACGCCATAGGCGTTAACTTGTAGCATTAAGTTGCAAATTGAATTATTTAAGCATTAACTTTTATTTATTTTAAGGGTGTATATAATGCTCTAAGTTGTTGTAGTTGTTTTAAGATTTACTGTTTCGACGGGTGTTTGTTCGCTTGTCTATTTGTACAAAATATGTTTAATGTCCAATTAAATTTCAAGCTTGGTCGATTTTTGCCAAAAATCTTATTCTCATTGTGGGAACAAAGTTTGTTTTAGATTTTAAAATTTCTTTTTGGAATTTAGATGTTTGAAAGTAGTGGTGGGTTGGCAATATGTATGACTTTTTGAGACTCAAAAGTATAAAATTTGTGGTAATTGTGCAAGATATTTGATTTTTTGTATTTAAAACAAACAAATGTTGTTTTGAGCTCCCTAACTGCTCCTCATATTGTATCTATGAATGATGGTTTGTTGGTTGGTTATCGTGGTAGTTTACTAAGCGCGAACTGTCAACTTGCGTCTGTATGACAACGTTTTGACAAAACCACTTTAATCGGCAGATCCGACATCGCTTGAAATAAGTGTAAGAGGGGGAAGATATCTCAGCAAATCGTTCAGTCTGACCTTGGATATCTCTGAAAGGCTAATCAGTATATGTTTAACTATGATTCTGTACCTCTTGGCAACTAGGAAAGGATATTCGCTGAGAAGATGGATTTGAGGGAATTCCACATATTTCCCTAACATCCAATGATCCTTCAATAATGCCAGCAACCGCGAGATGTCCTTCCGACCTATTCTCGCAAGTTGCGATGTACAACTGAAATCAAAAGAGGGCCACGTAAACTTTGATAATCTACATATAGCGAATATTTTAACCTCAACAAGATATATTCTTGTAGAAGGTGAAAAGGAAGCTTTAACTCCCTAGTTTACTAGAGATTCAGTATCGACTCCACAGCCCGTCTTATAACCGTCCGTATAAATCCTAGAGTTGATGATAATTTTCTGTATTTTATGTGACGAGTTGTGTTGACTGTTAATTATTTAGTTGTAGTTTATTTATCCTTGAATTTCATTACTTTACCCATAAGGATGTAGATAATAATTACACAATAATGTAACGCAAATTATTTATTATTTTATTTAATTTGTTTTCGCAATAAAACTATGCTTTCAAGGACTTTTTTGCAAGTAATGCAATCATTTTTCAAATTTCTATATAATGGTCTTTATATGATATATGATATGATGCAGATATGACTGTACCTATTCATAATCTACTTCGATACATGGTCGCTTTTAACTTTTAGTGCAGCAATTCGGGTAGGGTAGGTTAGGTTGAAAAGGAGGGGCACTAAAAGCCTAAACCCTTGACAGGTATACACTTATGCCCAATTGGCATGTTGTGTGCTCCATATGGACAACAAAATTCCTAAAGAAACACATTAATCATAGTTTCCCATAAGTATCGAACTAACCCGAGAACCCAGTACCCTCAATGTAATTCCTTATGAATCTCCAGTTCGGGTTCCCCAGGTATTCGAAGTTCTGCGTAGTATGCACGGAAAATTTTCGCGTCTAATACGCCCAAACGCAGGACAATGACAGAGGTAGTGTACCAAAGTCTCATCCTCTTCCTCGCATGCTCTACATGTCGTTTCCACAGACAATCTCATCTCCTATGTCTTGGTCTTTTTAGTCTTAGAATCTCCCTTGATTTCCCAAGATTTGGGTCACCCCATAGTATGTTTGTCACTTTACCGATAACATTGCTTTGCCATTTTCTGACATGTTCCTCCATCGCCCAACCCTTAAGTTCGTCCTTGAATCGTTTAAAGAGGCAATTAGGCTAATTGATTTGGGCATTAGGACAGGTATGCATTTTTATCGCTAAACAAATAAGTGTGTCTAAACGCATTTCTTGTGAACTTTCCCAAGAAAACGACTCTTCTAACAAAAACCTTAAAAGAAAAAAAATGTACCATTAAAATGGACGGACTGAGTTTTCTGGGAGTCCTCTGATATCTCAGAAACTGTATTTCCCATCCCTGTCTTTAAACTATCGTACGTTTTGACATTTTCTTTTATTGTGGAAATTTTTTGAAGAAATAATTTTTCTCTCATCATTTCAACTTGTGTCTTTATTGAATTAAACTTTTAAATCACTTGTGTAAACATGAAACGTTGACAACACCTCAAATCAATCCTTAAATCTCATGAATAATGATTTTGCTCTAAAAGGTTTTAATACTTCTACATTTCGTGTACAGTTGGGCTCATAAAAATAGTACACAATTAATCCAAAAATATACTCAACATTTTATTATTAAAGAACATTACTTCTGCTGTTTAATTTTTTTAAACAATTAAATTTTTCCCATTTTCCCATAAATGCTTAACATCTAATGAAACTATTTCTTTAATCCTTACTGTAAGAGATGATGTAAATACTAATATCACCCTTTTTTATTACAACCACACTTTTAACACATCTATACATAAATTGTTTTTTTTATACCCGCCACCAAAAAAATGGTGGGGGTATATTCATTTTGTCATTCCGTTTGTAACACATCGAAATATCCATTTTAGACCCCACAAAGTATATATATTCTGAATCGGGGTTTGATTTGATGGCGATCTAGCTATGTTCGTCCGTATGTCCGTCTGTTGAAAGCACGATAGAGGTCGCACCGAAAAAGCTAAAGGGCTCAAATTTTGCCAGAATCTTTCTAATAGACAAGGTTTGTTTGGTATTGAAAATGGGCTAAATCGGAATATTAGAAAGAGAGTTATAGCTCGTAAAGCAAGAATAGGTCGAAAAAACCGTGTCCTTCAAACATCGAAAAAAAAGGAATTGTGTCCAAACGCATAAACGTAGAGTCATGAAACTTCGAATATATATTTCGTTATAAGAAAAGGAGTTATAGGTCAAAATGTACGAAAATTTATACCGCTCAGTGTATATTTGAAGTTTAAAACGTAATAAAACTGACAAAACTATATGTACGGTTCTGAAATTTTGCAAACATGGTTTTTTGGTCAAAGTCTTCGTTATAACGGAAAATAAATGTGCCACGCCCACTTTTTTTTTAAATTTTTATAAAAATATATTAGTCATATTTATTAGCATTTATTCATTGCAGATGGCGACATCTGTTGAAAGCGCCACTACATTTTGCAAACACTGAGGATGATGTCTTTGCTAAACATCACGTAGAACACTAGATGACTCTAGTAACATTTTTTTGCACAAACTACAAAGGAATTTTATAGGGGTTTGTGAAAACGAAAATGAGCGAAGTTTGTTGACAAAAATTAACTAGAGTAATGATTTGTGCCCAACTTAACATATAGTTGTACACACAGTCTTATGAGGTTTAAGATTTAAAAATATTAAAAAAAAATGTGCATCAGTAGATTTAAAATAAGTATTTGAATATTTAAAATACATATTTTAACAAATTTTTTTTTTATCTATCTATTCTTTTGTAAAGGGTGGTTAAATTTTAAGGGCCACAGGGTGATTCAAAATAGACATGCTCAGCATTTTGCTAAAACAGGAAATTTATTAGTAAGATTTTGATTTTTAAAGTTCTATAACATCTTACTTTTAAAAGATTTTCAAACGAAATAAGTTTTGTATAATTTTAAAATTTGTTAGCCATTAATACATGAAAATAAATTGTTTATAATGTTTAGAAATAATTTTTTTTTTATCTTTAGGTCTAAATTTTCCTAAATTCCTTTTTTTAATACACTTCTAGAAAACATAAGATAACAAAAAGAAATCAGCACCATTTAGTAGATAAAACTCTCCTCTATACCCCTATACCCCATTTTATACCCGTTACGATCCGACCGTGATCAGCAGACCAATTTTTGTGACACAAGGTCAAATATTTTTTGCAAAATTTTAGTAAAAGAGCTAAACAAATTTTTTTGTAATGTGTTTTTTTGAAGTATTTGAGTTTTTATATCCGCCACCAAAAAAATGGTATGTATATTCTTAATCGGGGTTTTATTTGATGACGATCTAGCTATGTCCGTCCGTCTGTCCGTCTGTTAAAAGCACGATAGAGGTCCCATCGAAAAAGCTAGTGGGTTCAAATTTTGCCAGAATATGTCTTATACACAAGGTTTGTTTGGAATAGAAAATTGGCTAAATCGGAGTATAAGGAAGAAAGAAAAATTGCCTAAATGCATGTATTAGGAAGGGAGTTAGAGATCAAAATGTACGAAAATTTATACCGCGCAGTGTATTTTCCAATATGTTAAAAATTTTAAACCTAATAAGAGTGACAAATTTAGATCTACGATTCTGAAATTTTGCAGGAATTGCTTTTTGGTCAAAGGCTTTCTTCTGACGGAAAATAAATGTGACACGCCAACAACAACGTTCCCATACAACGTTTTCTCTCAAATTCTTATAATTTCTCTATAAATCGAATAATAAAGGACTTTATTGAAATATCTAAGTTGTATTTATTAGCATAAATAACTTCGACACACCTACTATAACGCTCACTTTCCACGTTATTTACTGTTAATGAAATTTAAATTTATAAAACCGACAAAATTAGAGGTATGATGATAAAATTTGCTACGGAAATCCTTCTAGTCAATGTTATTGTTATGCCAGAAAATTTAGGTGACACGCCCACTCTTACGCCCACATCCTATATAATGCTTTATTTCAAATTCATATAATTTCTCAATGAATAAATATTTTGGAAGAATTACGGACTATATTGAAATATCTAAGTTGTATTTATTAGCAGAAATTTTATTGACACGCTTACTTTAACGCCCATTTTCACTGAAACACTTAATTTACGAAAACATTTTACCAGCATATCCAAGTTATAATGGGTGGTTCAATTTTAAGGGACTATGTTGATTTTGAATAAAATTATTATGAAATTATTATCATTTATTTTTATAATGATAATATTTGCATGGTTCAATTATGTATGGAACAAAATATCGGCCAAATGGCCCCGCGACCTCAACGGCACACCTCGATCCGATAGTCCAAATTTTAAATAACATTGCTGATGCTCAATTGTTTGGCACGATGATGAGTCGAAGTTGACTGTTTTTTTGCCACACTATCGCGATAAACAGCAATGCTTCTCATTTAACGAATTTAGAAGGCATTCATAGATGTTCTAACATTTTATACAGACCTGGGGCCGAATTACGGCATTCGATATCGATCAAAATTTTACTCGAACGATCGAGTATGCTTTAAGTATATAGATTCTAATAAGAGTTTTCAAATTTCGATCACGTTCGAGTGCCGCAATTCGGCCTCTGTTTTAAATTTAAAATTTAACCACCCTCTACAAAGAAAGAGATGTATATTTTATTATAAAGAGATTATTCCAAGCGATTAACAAAATAATAATTATTGTGCTTTAAATGTACACAAAATTGGTGGTGGGTATAAAAGATTCGGCACAGCCGAATATAGTGCTCTTACTTGTTTTTTGTTGTTCCATTTCTAGTAGACAGGACAGCGACATGACATTTTAAATTTCAGCTATGTTGCTGTCATTGTTGGTCGTTTGACACGTTTCTTTGCCACGTGACCTGAACAAAAAAAAAATAAATACAAAATCTAGCCGATCACTCGCTACTTTAAATTTAAATCTAATCAAATTGATTTCCTTGTATATTTTATATCATTTGCTACACATTCGCCTTAAAGATGGGGTGGGAGGAGGTATTGAAAGTAGTCACTTAATTTAGTGTTGTCACCCAAAGCAAAACGAAACGCCCTTTTCCTAACCAATTGACATTTCCACCTTTTCTATTTAGGTTTCACTTGGGTTAGAAGCTCACGTGTAGATTTGAGCTTTTTTTTATTTGTTATCTGCATTAGAGAGTATGTGTTATGAAGTTTGTTTATCGATGTGACAAGTGTTGTCACAATATTTACCGATGAGACCTTAATGGAGTGTTTTTAAGCGAATGTTACGTTAAAGCTAGAATTATGTATTAGACAAGGGATAAATTGCTACAGAATACTGTGAAAAAATTATTTTGTAGCTGACTTAGAAATTGCATTAAGGCTGACAATTTTCTCTATTCAGAGAAAATTTTTGAAATTTGTGGGAATGAATGTAGTGAAAACATTAAAAAAGTTTTCGCTGGTTGTAATATATTTTGTACAGCCGATGAATTCTAGATGGAAGAATGTATTTCGCATCGGCAACAGTGAATAATCCTAAAGTTCATGTTTAAATTAAATCTTAACCCTGCACATATTAATCATATCACACATCTTACTTAATATTCATGAATATGTTATGATATGTTGGCCTCTAACTTAAAAAATCTTTCCAATTGTGTCTTCCGAATAAACCATTCCGTTTATATCATGAGATCAAACTTATTAAAACTTAATAGGGAGACAAATAATTTCATATTTGTTTCTAGATCTTAAATGGCTTCCTAATGACAAAAAGACTCATCTTTAAAGTTTATAATGAATTGTTCTAGTCTAACGAGAGTTTATCAAGGATTTTGTTGACCGAAAAATCATCTTTGCTTACTCAGATGTGCAGTGACGTCAGAAGAAGTTCCCATCATCTATAAAAAATGCCTTCTAATACATTCTTTGTAACAGTGAAAAATAATGTAGATTTTCTCCCTAAAATAGGTTTTTTGAAGGCTTCAGATTGATAGTTAAACTGCTGCTTGCAACTTTGGCTCATTAATGGTTTTTGTCTACGAATATCAAAAATAATTATTTATGGTCAATTAGAATCGCGACGTAAAGAGATTTTCCATACAAATTGACTTCTAAAATACGTCGCGGAAAGCAGTCTTAAGATAAAAATTTATTTTACTTTGAGATTGCATTTTCTAATGCTCTCACTTAAATACACTCACTCTCTCCTTGTTGTAAGGAAATAAATATTTTTTTGTAGTTTGCAAAAAAATAATAGTATTTGACCTTATTGTGAAAATTTTAATTATGAGCGAACTTCGAAGTTACAGATGAGATTCTGTTTCAGCTTTTGTATCATCAACTCAACGCTCTGATATAAAAAAATTGAGCTCCCTCAGATCAACTGCTTTAAGTACATGAAGTCGGTAACAATCGTAATTTATGCAGTTTAGAAATTACAAATAATTATACCAGTGACATTGTAAATGTTTTCCAGAGAGGCCTTCTCAAAATTTAGTTTAGAAGATACTTAATAAGGTTGTTTAAATAGCCAACATTGAACCTTTGTTAAACACAATTCCTTGTTGATCGCCTGACTAAAGCTCGGTAGTTTCGAAGATTTGCCCACCTAAAATTTATGGCAACAGAGGGAAGTAAAATATCTGTTAGATTGGCCTTCAATTTTAAATTTTATCTGAAATCAAAACTGGAATATCAGAAATATCGGGTCTTGACCAGAGACTGCTATGTAGAACTGCGAAGCTCAATTTTGGTCTCTATACGAGAAGTATTATTAAAGGCATAGGAGACTGTGATTTGCTTTTAATTTGAAAAAAAAATGTCACTAATACATCTGGATTTTAGGTAGTCGCTAGTTCCTAAGGAAAGGGTAGAAATCATGTATACACATATGGGCTCGGTATACGCTTTGTATTTACACTATTTAATAAGCATCATGAGCAGATAGCAGGGATACATGCGATGTGATCATATTGGCAATTAATTAAAAATTTATATATATTTTTCTTCCGTTTAAACTGGCTCTGTAAAACCAGTTCTACTATTTTATAATTCATTTTCAGTACGTTTGGCCTCATAATTTGTCAAAGTTGTCTTCTTCGCAAAAATTCCAACAAACCAGTTAATATTTACTTGAAGAAATAATGTTTCCTTTTATCTAAACACCAGATATTGTAAAAAAACCATCCCTCTCCTCCCTTTTAAATTTATACCGTTAAAGAATATTTGTGCTACAAGCTTTTCCCAACTAATTGATGAGATATTGCCAAGTTGTGTAGCAGTGTAAATCTACCAATTTAAATGTTATCCATTAGTTATTCTAAAATTCATTTTGTTTTTATATAAAAAACATACATATGTTAGTTGTACGTGCATATTAAATTTACATATCTAATGTAAAGTGGAACAAAAAAAGAAGAAATGAAAACCTCTGTCATACATTTGCACTCAGTGATTTAGAATTTGAAGATGTTGCTGCTGTCGTTTGGACACGTTTTTGCCTAATGGAGTTGAGTTTCGCCTGTTCGCTTGTTTGAGTTCGAGTAGCGTGAATTTAAATTAAATTATGTTAAATTAAATAAATTGTAACATTTTTATTAAGACCATTAAGGAGGCATCAAGCCAGCAAGCAACTCAGTCAAGTCAGCCAAGCGTTCGGCATGAAACAAACGTGCATTAGCTTGATGTTCTTCGCTCTGGTTTGTTAAGAGTTTTCCTCTTTATTTTGTTATTATTTCATTTTGTTTTTTTTTTATTAAATTTTTTTTTAAGAGCGGTATACAGTAGTAGCAATATCTAATACTACTTTTATTTCTTGTTTGTAAAAGTATAAATTAAACAGGGTTGCCAGAGTAAAACTTTTAATAGTTTCCTAATATACGAAGATTTTTTTCAATTTAAACAGAGAAAAAAAATTTGTTTTTTTTTGCTCGTAGTCAAAGAAAATTTTCATTTATTAAGTTGCCAGAGTAAAACTTTTAATAGTTTCCTGATATACGAAGATTTTTTTCAATTCAAACATAGAAAAAAAATTTGTTTTATTTGCTCGTAGTCAAAGAAAATTTTCATTTATTAAGCCGGGTCATATTTTTACAAGAAATTTTTTTATTTTTTTATAGAAAATTTAAAAGTTTCGTTTTATAGAAATTTTAAAAATATTTTTTATAGAAAAATAATAAAAAAAAAAAACACAAATCTTATATCAATAGAAATTGTTATGCAAAATTATAAAATTTTTAATTTTTTTTCTCCATTAGATATTTTTTTCATTAAAAATAATTATAAATTGAAATTTATTCAAACTTTTTATTTAAAATTATTGTAAATTATTTACTGCCTGTTCAACGATGTCGAAAGAAAATCCAAGCGAAATTTCATTCGTACAAATATATTGAAAACAACAACAAAAAGTAAAAATTTGTTTTTGTTTTCAACGTATTTGTACGAATGAAATTTCGCTTGGGTTTTCTTTCGACATCGTTGAACAGGCAGTTAATCCGGCTTAAGTTCATTTTCATAAAAAACAATTTTCACCAAAAATTTGTTTAACTTAAATTAAATGATTTTTTTTATTTATTCATTTAAAATAGAAAATTTTTAAGTATTATTTTTAAATAGAAAGATTTTATTAAATATTAGTTTTTTGTAGAAAATTTTAAATTTTCATTATTTTATAGAAAATTTAAAGTTATCTTTATTAATAAAAAAATTTTAAATTTTCTTTTTTTAATAGAAAATTAATTTTTTTATAGAAAATTAAAAATTTTTTTATATGAAATTTTTAAGCTTTTTTTATAGAAAATTTTAAATTTTCTTTTTTTTTTCATAAAAAAAAATTTTAATTAATTTTTTTTTTGAAAATTTTTAAATTTTCTTTTTTTATAGAAAATTTTTAAATTTTCTTTTTTTTTTAAAAATTTTTAAATTGTCTTTTTTTTTTAAAAATTTTTAAATTGTCTTTATTTTTTTTAAGAAAATTTTAAAAATTTCTTGTTTAATTTTTTTATAGAAAATTTTAAAATTTTATTTATTTAAAAAAGAAAAATTAAATTTTATCATTTAAATTCATTTATTTATTCCTTTCATATATTTTTTTTAGAAAAATTTTTATTTATTTATTTAGAATATTCTTAAATATTCTTTTTCTAAAAAAAAATTTAATATTTTTATATACGATTTTTATATATGATTCTTATAGAAAATTTTTAAATATTCTATTTTTATAAAAAAAATTTTAAATATTCCATTTTTTACAGACATTTTTTTAGAAAATCTTAAATATATATTTTTATCTTTATCTTTATGGAAGATTTTTGAATTTTATTCAAATTATTTCTTTATTAAAAATATTTAAATATTTTTTATAGAAAATCCTTAAATTTTACTTTAAAAAGAATATCCTTTTTCAAAATTTTCTTTTCTTATAAAATCTAAAAAATTTTGGTATAATTATGCCACTTTTTAGAAACATTGACAACACTAAGAGGAGGTATGCACATGTATGGGCGAGTGTGACACATCTTGAGCGTAGCGCTTACTCAAGTGTTTCACATATGTGTGTGAGTCCTAAAGCGTTCAAAACTGAAAGGGTTTAGTGTTCCGCATACGTTTCACATAACACTTCAAATCAATTGAAATGTTGATACGACGACCACTTATAGTGAACACACACATTTACACATATAGATTGATACAAGAACTTTTTCGTAACATAACGCAAGTGTTGCAAGTATGTTAGTTAAGTGTATCAAAATCTTGCTTGCAAAGAAGTGCAAAGAAAAAAAATCTTAAACCAAATTGAAGTAGTAGAATAAGCAGCAGCTCATGTTTGTATGTTTTTGTTTTTTTTTTCTTTACAAGAACACAAGAGGAAGATGTCGAAACAAGCTCTTAATATTAGTTAGGGCATGCCACGTACACATACATGACTAACCAACATCTACACCTACTCTCTACTGAACACGTACTAATACACATAATAAAATTAAGAAAAACTTTAAATTAAATCTTTTTCTAAATTGTAATTTAATAGACTTGTTTATACAATTTCTTTTCAGAATTTGCTAAAAACTCTTAGCTGTTGCAAGTTGTTATGAGGTAAGTTCATTTTCAAACAAATAAACAAACAAAAAATATCCTTATTACGCAATTTTGACTTTTTATATTTTATTTAAATTTTATTTGATTCATTTTTTTTTCTTAAATTTCTTGTTTCGGCCACTAGGTTTTGGTGGATTTATTATCTGGGCGCGTTGAAATTATTATTTATCGTAAAAAAAAAAATTTAAAATAAAAAATTATAAAACAAGAACTCAAGTATTCTTCAAAATGCAACCGCTTCGCCGCGTTTTTTATGATGATGTTTTTGTTGTTAATGATGATGATGACGCCGTTGATGTTGCAGCTTGTACTTGAAACAACTTGGTACTCTTAAATGAAGTTTGTTACAGTGTGTTTTTATTTCATACACAAAATTTCTATGTTGCCAAGGGTTTGAGTTTGTTGAGGTTTCTTCACCCCTCCCCCATAAAACTAAATCATTCGTTTTTAGCGTTTGCATAATAACACTTTCAAAATCTTAAAATTCTCAGTTTTACCCTACGCTAACATAGATGAATTCTTTGTCACACTACGTTTAATATGAGGTTAGAAACCTTACAGTCTATAAAAAAATTAATCAAAAATGTTTTATAAAAATAAATATTTTTTAAGGATATTTAAAAAAGGATTAAAAAAATGAAAATGAAATGGATTCTTTGCAAAAAATGTTTTTTTTATGAAAAATAAATAAAATTGGTTTAAAAAAATAAATAAAATGAAATGTAGGCTTTCAATGTAAAGAAATTTTCCATTGAATTATATTAAAAATTGAAGTTTTAATTGAACCTTTTTACTAAATTTTAATTTGAAAAAAATATTGTCAAACTTCTTAGAAAAAAATCATTGAAATATATTTCAAGGATTCGAAAATCTTTAGAAAAATTTATTGAACGAAATTTTATTTAAATTATAAATGACCTTAAAAAATTGTAAGTAAAAGATTAGAATTAAATTGTTTGAAATTAGTAATAGTATTGTTGTTTTAAATAACATTACTGCTTTGAAATATGATTTTACATGAAATAAAAAACAGACACGTATGTTTTAAACACTTAGAACTATTATACAACGTGAATATTTAAAGGGTAAAAACTGTGTCCCATTACGGCAAAGAATTACGCTCTAAGAATTTAAATCTTTCGATAACATTTTCTAGAAATATCTTTACTTTGAAAATACTCTTTAAAACACGGTATAGAAATAGTACTAAATTATAGAACATTAGATATTTTTTAAACACTGATCCATTCTTTGACAAGTGATTTTAATTGCACACTTTTTTAAATCCTAGTTACCGGTTAAGAATAAATTATGAAGTTGTGAATAGAAAAATTTTTTTTAAATATTTTATTTACATATTTTATTTATTTTATTTTAAAGTACAATAAAGAATAAAATATGATCTCTAGCCTTAACACTTATTTCAAAATTACCAAAAACTATGTGTTGGTACCTTTTTTCAATGGTACTTGTTGCTAATGAAAAAATTTTATTTAAAAGCAAAAAATTTATATTATATGCTAAAGCGTGAGAAGAAAATTTAATTTTTTTGGTTATAGATTAGTACTTTTTAAATTTCTTAAGCAAATGCCGGTGAATTTCTTTAAACATAAAAATTACCCTAGTTAAAGCTGAATAAATTGGAAATAAGTTTGGTGGCTTAAAACTATTTTCTTCGTGTTCTGGTGGTACTTTTTTAAACAAGAGTACTCGTTTTTTGTTCGTAGTTCGTATTTTAAAGTGATGTAATTTTGTTACCTAATTAATCAGAGGTATTTGAGTAGGTTCGTAATAGCCGAAAAATAAATAGCAAATAAAGCGGTTTCACATAAGACAATTTACTGGAGCAAATATTTTGCTTAATTCTTGCATTTATTGATGACAGTGGTAAGATCAGATCAGATCAGGAGGAAAAATTTTGTTTATATCTCAGTATAGACTTACTTGCACTCGGTCAGTTTTTCCTTCTTTTTATTCTTCTTCATCGCGGCGCACAGTTTTTACACAAAGTGTTGCTGTTGTGAGAAAAAAATACAAAAGTTGTGCAAATGAAATTTCTGTTTCTAAACGTGAAAGCAAGTTCGAAAGAAGTTGAAAATGTTCATACTCATAGCAGGGATGGAAAATTCTTTAACATTTTTTTTGGTACTATTTAAACTTGATATGTATAATGGTACACCAATGGCTTATTTAGTACAATTAAGGAATATCCTCTGTTTTATTAATTTCATATGGCAACTTATCATTGTTGCTGATGTTGAAATATTAAGGTCTTTCAAAGATTCGAATTTAACGATTTCTGGACAACAGTTTCTATAATAAAAAATGAGGCAAACGAATTCATGTTTCCAGAACTTACAAAAAATTGCAAGAGATGTACTATCAGTTCCACATTCATCAGTAAATCTGAAAAGAGTCTCTTATTACAAAAATGTAATAAAAACCAAACAGAGAAACAGACTTCAAACTACAACACTTTGAGGCTTAATACACACAAAGAATTTGCCAAATACACAAAATTGTCATTGTTAAGATATAAATATATCGAGTAAGTTTTTAACAAAATTATAATTATGATCTTGAAATCGATTTGAAAGCTAGTACGTAGTACCTTAATTTTCTTTATATGTAAATAGTTTATATACAGTGCTGTCTGGGTAGAGTGAACTAATTTTTGCAGAGCGATTTCACTATACCCAGGTTGAAACGCTGTGCCGAAGAAGTAACACTAGCACCTTTTTCAATTTCTTTTCAAATGTTGCTTTTTGTTTTAAGGATAAATGCTTTATTTTTTTCGAACCCATTTTTATGTAACAATAATATAACACCAACTATTTAGAAATTAACTTTGAGACACGACCTTAATGGAACATGCGCGCACACTTAAATAAATTAGCACTTTATAGAATGCGTATTTGTGAGAGTAACTTGTCAACTTACTCTAAAATAATCGTCACTTTACTGTTATTTTATGTTCTCTTTAATTTTTGTACTATTTTTCATTGTTTTTCTTCTCCGCCAAACCTAAAAACTCACTATAAAGTATGCTCACTCTAGAGAGGTTCATGAGTGTTCACTCAACAGAGTAGTCAATGTAAACATTCTTGTGTTCACTCTAACGAGGTATTTATAGCTTCGGGAGTTCACTCTTTCCAGACCGCACTGTATATTTAATTCTGAATTGCTTTTTTTATATATAATTAATATTTTAATAATAATAATTTAATGTTTTTTTTTATATTCTTAATAATTTTACATAAAAATAATATAAATTAAAAAAAATATTTTTTTTTGATGTCATTCCTGGCCCGAAGTTCTTTTTCTGGGTTTGATGTTGCAATGAGCTCTTAAAGCTAATCTATGACTTGATATAAAGCAGTACGCAGTAGCTTCAAGTTTTTCTCTCACACAACAAATTTTTTAGCGCAGTATTATGTGTAAGCTTTAAGAGCGCACTCTAAAATAAGCTAAACTTTTTAGTGTTGCTTTTTGGTACTTAAAAAAAGTACTTTTCAAGTCTTTTTTTATAAGAGATTTTGAAAATATAAGTTAGGTGACATTTTTTTATCATTGCAACCATAAATAGAAAAACAATATTTCCCGGTGTAGGCTGTTTTGAGTTCGTCTATCCCTATTAAGTGTGAGTTCTCTGTTTCGTGTGCAAATAACTCAAGTGCCTTAAAGTAGCAGGATTTAATCACACAATTTTTATGTTTCAGTTGTGTTTATTCCTTCTTCTTTGCTGCTGCTGCTGCAACCTGATACACTTCAAATATTGATTTATATTAGAAATGTGTGTGTGAGTGTGTGTGTGGTTCTGGGGTTTTCAGTCTTTACAATATCTTAAGTTACAGTTGTAAATTAAAAATAAATTTGTTAAAATAACAATATTTTCAATAAACAAATAACAAAGACAGAAGAGATGGTTGGCATCAACATCACGACCCTTTGTCTTGGAAAAGTTTTTTGGACAAAAAGACGCCATTTATTTGTTTAAACTTTTAAAAAGCAGCTGCCTCTGGTCGCACAAAATGCTTTAAAATGTTTTTTAATTGTTTGTTTATTAAATATTATTCTTGTTTTTTATATATAATTTCTAAGTAAATAAAACTTTAAACTTTTTGACATTAAACGGAAGAAAGTGCTTTCGGCATTTAGCACTTTTTATATTGTATTTTTTTTTTGTTGGTATAAAACTACCTTAAATAGCAGGTCTTGTGCGAAAGTGACAAATCGCGATTTCCTTATTTGTTTGCTGCGTTTTCCTTCTGTACATTTTCCTTTTTATTATTTGCCTAAAAAGATTTTTTTTTGACGGTGAAAGTTCATAAGGCTGGAGAAAAAAAGAAACGAAACACATCCATACAAATATTTTAAACATCCTTTATAATCTTTTTAACAAATTCTTACATATGTATGTACGTTAACAAGTTATTTTTTTTACATGTGTATGTGTAGGTATAGTTTATGTATGAATATGCCCGCCGGAAGTTGGCTCAAGTTGTTGTTATGCGTGTGTGTTAACAGCCATAATGCCGCCTTTCTTAAACCACACACATGGATTTTCCGTGTTTTTCTTTATGTTTTCCTTATGGAAAATCTATTCTTAAGTTCATGTGTGTTAGACAAGTTTTTTAACGCATAAAGAGTTTTTTGTTGCTGTTATTAGATAATAGAAAATGTTTTGTTGCATTTTGACACGTGAAGTTAATTTATTTTCATGTTTTTTTTTTTTCTAGAAACATGTGAAAGTATTAAGAGTTAAAGGAATACAGGAAATAGTTTAAGCTACAATGGAATTTTAAAGAACATTTTTAATAAAATGTGGAAGGGGGTTTTTTAAAATTTATGCAAGAAAATAAAAAATTTATATTATTGTATTTGCACCGGTTTTAGATCTGGACATTCGATATGGTTTAAAATTTTGATTAAACGCTCAAGTTTACGATGCATTTAAAATGTATAATATTCTAATAGGAAATCGCATACCGTAATTCGGCCCCTGATATTATATTTAATTCAAAGTTTGTATTAAGAAAATTGTCTTGCTTAATCCTAAGTTAATGCTTAATGATAATGCTTATGAAGATCACAAAAATCTGATTCCCACCCATCCAAGAACTAATTTTTGGGATTTTTTACTGGTTTATGTGGAACAATGGAACTTGGAGACCCGAGGAGTGGGTTAAGTCTAGTACACTGATGGTTTGAAACAGTCAAGTGACGATACTGGTGCATTTATTTTTGGGCCAGTTTTTTAAAGAGTCATGCCAGTGTGTAAATATCCTTCGATATTTTTGGTCAAAATATATCGTCGTTGCTCTTACAAAGTATAGCATAAAAAATTATTTTATTATTGCTACACTTACACATAGCTACTGCTGTTTATTATTGAACCAATCAAACTATCCTTAAATGGTTTGGTGGATACTTAAATGTATTAGCAATAAATGTTCAAAATGGATCAATAAAATAAAATTTCAAAAATTATCACATAACCGATCATGTCATGTACTGATTTCACCGAAGTTTTTTTGCGATTTACATTCGTGATATAGTTGAGGCAAACTATCCGCTCTGGATACCAAGTGCGCTTTTAATTTGATAATGGCTACTTGGCAACGTCAGGTTAATAGGTTTTTGTGTCCTTCTAGATGCAAAATAAAAAAAACTTATTCCCTGGATAAGAAGAAAAATATTGTCTGGATTGCTAACTGGTTTGTCAGCCTCAGATATCATATGAACAAAATCGGTAGGCTTAATGTATTAACCTAAAGAGACCGAAATTTTCCACTACTCTGGTTATGTATAATAAAGTGTGAATTCACTGCGATAGTGGAAATTTGTGCTTCAGTGCCACATTGGGTAATGCGTTTTTTTTAATATAAAAACTTATTTTAGAAGCTGTTCATTTGGGCTAGATAAATACAGACATACATACACACATGTAGGGGGAATATCGAAGTAGACCACTACTATCACGGGTCCCTTTTCGACCCCCTTCGCTCCTCAGTGATTTCGTGGCCACCGGTCAGTATACTTCAATCACTGAGTCCCGCGCCACAACCGGCGTTTGCTCTGGACTAGGAAAATGATTACACACTGCCGACTGATGATTGTCGACAATCCTCATCGCACAGTCCTTTGTAATCGCCAGCATCTCCCTCAGACTAAGGTCCCCCATCGCATTCACACTTAATGTGTGCTTGCCTGTGATCCTTAATCTTCCGCTCGCCAACACCGGACACTCGCATACTACATGCGCTGCTGTCGCATCCTCCAGACACATTCTACAAATATCATCATCCACGATCCGCATCCCCTTGAGATGATATTACACATACTTACATAACATAATGCTAACTAAGCCGAAAGATAATTATTTTTCATTATTCTTAGTCCCACTGTTGAGCTATTCGAAGGCTCTACATACGAACGCGATCGTAATGTAAGTCGAATGATATTGTTTGCTTTGCTTTTGGAGACTCTAATAAAAATTCTAAAATTACGATCGTGTTCGTATGTCATAATTTGCCCCCTGACTTTTTTTACTTTTATAAGAAACATGCAATCAGAGCCGTTTTAGTGACTTCTAACTTTTTATAAATCAAATCTAATTAAACCTGGCTACTAATAAGCCCTGTTTATATCACCATATTCATTTTGCCACTTACAACTCTTACCCTGCATGAGTTGATTAAAGATATCATCATTGAAACACAACTCAAAAACTAACCCTAGGCCACCACTAAATGCTAATACTCACACTAACAAGAAGTTTAACAAATCCCTAAGAACAGTGCTGCTGATAAATATCGATAAACTTCTTGTAAGTAGCCAGGCTAAGGGAAATCTTTAAAGTTAATTTACCCTTCTGCTTTGCATTTTTCTATGACTTATGCAATTTATATTGGTTTTAAAATGTTTATGTTTCTCTTTCAACTCTAGAGTTTTTTTCTCTGCCACATTAGGGAAACTTTATATCCTTTCAAATGCTCCCGGTAGTATAATATTTTTCAAATATGTATCTTATAATATTTTTCTGCCATTTGCATGCAAAAGAAACCAACACTAGGCTGTGAGTCCTTGGTGCGTTGAAAAGGTATTTAGTCGTCAGTATAAGTCGCAACCCCTTTTTCTTGCTCTTGATTTTTCAAAATAAGCAGCTGTAAATACAAATATTTTATAAAATTTCTTCCAGCTTTAACCACCCTCAAGTCATCTTCCCAGGTTGTTAGTGTGTATGTGTGTGTGTGTGTGTTATTTATTTGTGTGCTTGTCACATCAACGTCATAAACATTATCATGAACCCAACTAATGTTATACGCAACGTCATCATCATAATAATCGCAATAATCATCGTCATCATTGTCATCATCATTATTATTTGCAATTGTGAATGAAAGATGTTTTTGTTTTGTGTGGAAACAGATTTTTTTCTATTTACACTGAGAGAATTTTAAAGGTTAAATGGAAATTTGCTGTAAAAAAATTAAAAATTTATTAAATGTTTTTTTTTTGTTTTTAATAAATTTAAAAATAAATATAAACATAAATAAGTTGTTCTTAATTTTCTTCAAAAATTGAAAAAAAAAAATACTTTAAGAAAAAAAATATATTTTGAACAGAAATTTTTTTTAAAATTTTTATAAAAAAAATTGATTTGAATTAAAAACTAATCCTTGATAAAATAATATATTAATTTTGTTAACATACAAATTTATATATTTTTATATATACGTAAACTGACTGACTAGTTGAAATGCTGAATGACTGACTGACTGATTCATAATCGCACTGGCAAAATCAGAAAAGCTGTAGACATGAATTAGAAGGGGATAAAAAGGCAAAAAAAAGGGTAAAAACTGGTGAAATCTTGCTAAACTCAAAATACTATATATTAACTTGAAAAGTCATTATAATCTACTAAAGAAATAAGTATATAGATGTCTGGGTGTTTTTATGAATTTTCAACTCCTAAGGGGCAAAAATCTATATTGTACCTATTTTGGTACCCTAAGTAACTTTTAATTACAAAACTTGAAACGAAAAAAAAATTAAATTTTATTACTAATTGTAAAAAATAAATAATAATAAGATTTTAATAACTTTTCCAAATTCGCTTGTAATAGAGGTAAAAATTTTCCCTCTTTTTGGTAATTTTTTTAACCAAAATATTTCTTTATTAAATAATAGAACCTAATACAATGCAGTAGATAATATATGTATATATACAATTTTTTTTTATTAAATTTTTAATTCAAGAGGAACAAAATAGGCACCAAAAAGGGAGGAAAACGTGGAGATTTTTTTAATTCCTATTTTCTGGTCCAATTTAGTTAAAGCTTGCAATTGAGGCTTCATCAGACATAAACAATTATGTTGTTTGGCGAAATTTGTAACACATTCATAGCGGGATAGACAGTGGAAAGTTCATTTGGTAATTTGTACAACATATTTGATTTAATGCAAAAAAAGAGTAAATTTATTCACTTTAAATCATGTCTTTTAAAATATTTTATTGTTAATTAGAACTAAAATATTTTTTAGCTTGAAATTTTAACACTGATAGGAAATACCCTAAAAAGTACTTTTTTAAGTTTTTGTGGTACTTTCTGTGTTTTATTACACCCAATTTACATGATGAATTTTATGACGTCCAAATTCGGACGTCATTTTTTGTTTGTAGCAAGCGGTGTAGAGAAGAATGAGGGGTAGAAAAATAGACATGGTTTCTCTTTTCATGGTTTTTTTTTGACACTTCGCCTTACACTGTTTTCTGTTCTTTCTGTTACGTTTTATTTTTATATTCTCATCAACTGGATTGTGAAAATGAAAAAAATTAGATGTCCGAAAAAAACCATCATATGAATTTGAGTAGTTTTTCGTAGCAACTTAAAAAGGGAATTAAGAAAATTGGACGTCATAAAATTCATCATGTAAATTGGGTGTTAGTTAATAAATCTAGAATTTTTAAATAAGATACTATTGACTCTAGATGAGATTAAAAATGATGTGGGCAACCCATTTTTGTGGTACTTTTTGCGTTTTCTAAGTTTATAAATCGATCAAAATTAGGAGGTTTTGGTCTAAGTTGATGTTGAAATGATATGATATCGTGATAACTAAAATTACAGATAATTGATTCAAGATGAGTTTATCATGTTATGGAGGAACCAAATAGTATTTTTCTACTTACTTTTTACATATTTTAAATATATGTATGTAAAAATTTTTTATACTAAAAACAAAATTTATTACACATTTTCTACAAAATCAAATTTTTTGTTTAATTTTGTTAATCGCAACATTCATTAGAAATAAAAAATAATAATCAGACAAACTTCGTTATTCTGAAATTTAATCAGAAATAACTTTTATGAAAAGTACGAGTGTTTTTTTAAAAAAACTAACATTTTTAAAAATTTTTAATTGGAAATAATTATCTAAAATTTTCCAAAATAAAAAAATTAATATTAAAAAATATATTTTTTTTCAAATTTCAAATTTAAAATTTTTAAAAAATGAACAAAAATATATATTGTAAATTTTTTATAAAATTAAATAATTTTTGTGTAATTTTCCATAAAATAAATTCGAGAATTTTTTTTATAATAAGACTACATCGAAGATCCTCTATAAAAAAATATTTAATATTTTCTATAAAAAGAATTTACAAAATTTTTTTACATAAAAAAACACATGCTGAATTTTTTAAAAATAAAAATTTATGTTAAATTTTTTTAAAAATAAAAAAAATATTTTATAAATTTAGAATTTGGCAAACATTTTCCGCAGTGAAAATACTCTATAAATTGACAATTCCTTAAATGTTGTATAAAAAATATACTGCAAATTATGTAAAACTATTGTTTGACCAATTTTATTTCTTTCAGTGTATTTTAAAGCTTTTTAAATGTGTGAATTTTCTGGTTTTGACTCCGAATTTTTGTTTCTACTTGTTTTTCAGCAGCTGCTTTCAAATTATTTCTACCGATTTCACTGTGACTTGCTTACATTTAAAGTGTGTTTGTGCCTACTCGTCTCGTAAAACATATAGTGAGGGGAGGCATTCAACGACTTGTGCAAAATTAAAAAAAAAAAAAAACAAAATAATGTTTGTTGTAATTGCTGTTGTTGTTGTATTACATATTTTTGTCGGTTAATTCCTTTGGGAACCCACAATATTATTTTATAGATTTTTTTTAGATAGACTTTTTGACTACGGAGCTTTAAATTTTCATTCGTACGTTTGCACATAAAGTTAACAACAAATTAATGATGCTAAGGATTCTCTCAACTAAATTGTAGAATAATAAAAAAATTATCTTTTGGTTTATTTTCCTGAAAGTGTGTGTGTGTGTGCTTGCGAATGAAAAGGGGAGTTGGGTGTTAACAGCGACAATTGCTTATAAATTAAATTAATGACTTTGTTGTAGTTATATAGTTGTTGCTACTTTTTTTTTGTAGATCTACGTGTGTCTCTATGTGTACATGGCTGTATGTTTGCCACCCCCCTGTAGCACATGAACTTTATGCGCCAGCTAGCCAGCCACCATAAATACTGTTATGGGAAATTTGAATAATTGTATTTGAATTATATTGTTTTTGTGTCTTATAAATCAAGTTTAAATATTTTCATATCGTTTACGTTATAAATTAATGCCTGCACACTTTATCATTGAGCTTTTAGGAGAAGTTGTAGAGCAGAGTAGCGTAGCAAAACGATTTGTTTTGCAGAAACTTGTGCAGGAAAGTGTCTTAATTTTTGCTTGTTATTGATTTATTTTTATTTTACTTTAATTGATTAACACAACAATTAGCATAAAGTTTGTAATAAATAAAATTTATTTGCATAAAATTTTCAAAGGAAATTAGGTTTGATAATGTACGGAACACTCCGAGTTTCTAAAAGTTGTGTCAAGTTAATCTATAACTTGTTTTCGTTAAATCCAGTTTACAATACAGAAATATATTTATAAATCAATGATAAATGTAAAAGTTTAATTTCGAGAAGACATATGTGACATAGAACAAAATCAAAAAAGTTCTTTTGTAGTCCAGAAAATTTTATGACCAAATTTCATTGAGATTTATTCAAAATTTTAACCTGTTCTTCGATAACGGAAGTGCGGACAGTAGAACGTCGCTTATCTGCGACCTCACTCGGAGACCATTACGGTCCATTGTGAAAAAAGAAAAGAATAAGAATAGTTATAGTTAGAATAGAAAGAGAAGCAAACTAGTCCAGAGTCTCTGGCGGGAATTGAACCCGCTACCTCCAAACTAGCAGACCAGCACACTACTGTCTAGTCCACCGGGGCACCCGGTTTAACTGGGAGTTAAAATTTCAGCAAAAAAAATATTACAAAAACTTTAAGAAACAGACTTTGTAAGAGAACGTTGTCTGACTACACTGCTCGTCAAAATTTGTTTTTCTTTTTAATACAGTATTACCTGCCTATAAATTACATTAGTTTTTCGAACTTGCTCTGGTCTTGGAGATATAGCGATAAATATAAAATGGTAGTGGTTGCACCGCATCGTGTTATTTGGATAAAAAATCCTTCTCTTAGTTGTAGATTAATTAAATTTTTTTTTTGCTTATTTACAAGGTATACAGTCTTATGCTAAGGGAATAGAAATTGAGTTTTTTATTAGTATTAATTTCGTGTGAACTATTAGAAAACGGAAAAATTTTAATTTCTTTTTCAACTCACTATTAAGGATTACACTCAATCTCATTGTTCGTTATATCGGTTAGTTACTTATATTGGACTTATCCAATCCAGCTTCTTTGGATTTCAATACAAATTAATTGTTGATTTATTCGAGGTTTAACTTAAGGTCGTTGTTTAATATTTTTCTTGTACAGTATAAGCACAGTATTGTTTGCAGGCTTGCAATACCTAATTGTCTCTAGATTCTGCATTTAAGTCATCGCATCGTAAATGATTTCCATTCATTTTAAAGTGCGCCATAAGCTGGTGAAAACTTTTTGATGCTATGGGCAATATTCGCTCTTGAGTCACCGATTTGGGTTACTATTACACCAAACGAAAAGACTTTACGTTTTCAAAATTTTCATTTAAGACAATAGTATTTATACTACGGCGTTTACGCAAATTGCCTAGATCTTTTTGTGCTTATTTCAGCATGACCGTGTAACTTCGCAGCCATCTTGGTATAGCTATGAGACACAAGATTCATAAAATTCGTCATACGTTATCCGTTGCCGTTATAGACTTCGTAAGCATGTCGTGACGTTTGTAGACCTCGTAGACTCAATCCGCAAAAAAAAAGCCAACTGATATATGTAAATCTACTTAATGTGGGTTAAAAGCTGCCCAACTTCAATACTTTGCGTTGACGGTTTGATAGTTAATGGGAAAAAGCTTATAAGAAAATCTAAAATTCAATACAGGTGTCAATTAAAAATGGTAACGGATTACATATGATTGATTCTATATCAGTCGGCTAATATAAGCTATAAGTGTCTCCCTAATTCTGACCTCACTTGTACTCTTTACGAAATATCTCGGTTAATCAATTAGTTATTCAATTGTGCTAGGCGCACAATTGCGACGAACTACGAATTTTTCGCCGCGAATATTCGTCGTCAAAAATAAAACACATTTGTGTATATGGAAATGCGTACAATTATGACGTCGGTGGAAATTCGCTGTACGCGGCAAACTTTGCAATAGATTTATTTATATTTCTTACGCCGGCGAACGGCGAAAAAATTGGTACAAGGTAACCATTTTTATTAAAGTTTGTTTTACTTTTCAACTTCGTTAGAAAATAAAGTTAGTTTTTACTTTAATAATTATTTCTTATATTATTTTAAAACATTTAAAATATATATAAACAAGTTAACTACAAAAATTGTTTTAATTTTGGATTTTTGTAAATGTTTAAATATTTTTAGTGTTTGTTTAGTGTTTTTTTTTTAATATGGTCACACTATTAGCTGTTATACAAAAATAAAATTTTTATTATTGGTTAATGCACATACCCAGCACATTTCTTGTAAACGTTTACTTATACGTAAAAAAGTTTTTACGATGACAGAAATTATATTTATTTTTTTGCTGAGTTTCACAAAAAACTTAAATTCTTTGATTATTTTTCTTCTTTCTTTGCACAAACAGTCAAAAATTTTATCAATTATAAAAGATCTTACTCTTTCGTCGTTATTGTGCATCTCACAACGAATTTACACAGCGAATTTTTACCAACGAATTTGTCGTGTTACACGAAATTCGTCGTTCGTCGCAATTGTGCGCCTAGCATTGAGATAGGTAAGATAAGGCGTATAAGTTTCTGCGGCAGTGATGGTATTTGAGAATTTCAGTCATACATATGCATGTATTTAATATGTAATTTTTTGAGAATGAGAAACAAACGGGCATAGCTAGATCGTCATAAAATTAAACCCCGACTTAGAAAATATATACTTTGTGGGGTCTAAAATGGATATTTCGATGTGTTACAAACGGAATGATGAAATAAATACAGCCCCACCATTTTTTTTGGTGGTGGGTATCAAAAACAGAGTTAAAAATTATCTTCCTATGCAGTCATCTGATTAAATCCACCCTGAACATGTAGGATGTCATTAATTTTGAACTAATACTTTCAGAAAGGAGATTTTGTGTCATTGTTGCAGTTTCTAGTAGTATTTACAACCGGAAGAAAAAGTATGTATTTCTTTTAAATTAAAAATATATATAGGGTCCGCCATCTAACGTTTTTTTTTCAACTAGTGCTTTCAACTAGTTCATGGTATAAATGCATATTAATTGTGCTGAAATAAGCATTTTAAATGAAATGCTTTTAAGTGGGACATCTCAAACAAATATCATGCCATACGCAAATAGGTTTGTAAGCCAATGGCATCTTGACTTTCCCTTACAAACCTGCTTACGGCGAAGCAGTAGTTTTTGCTGGGATGTATCTTCAAAAGTAAGTAAAATTATATTTTTATAATTTTTTGAAAAAGTGCTAAAATTTTATTGAGCGTGCCATGGTTCCATTAAACAACTAATAGTGCCAAAAATGGCACGATTGTGCCACTTTTACCAACAGTGTTTTGCGGTACAAGAAGAAGAAGAAGAAGAAGAAAAGAAACCACTGTAGTACAGAGCGAAGATCGTTTTCTTTAGTGATTGCTCCTGTAAAACTCTTGCTTTGTTTGGTCAAAATTTAGCTTGTTGCCCGCGTTGATTCGAGATTAAAGAGCAAAGGCATTTGGAAGATTGAAAATTTCAGATCCAACGAAACAAAAAATATTATATCAAATCAAATAAATATCATAATGAGGATAAAGGTATATGAAATATTTATTATAATTTTCTAATATAATTTATTTTCAACTGCTATTAAATGTGCCTTTGTCTATGTTAAGTGGCGAATAAATTAATATCAATTATTTCAAGTGTAAATTTAGTTTAAATCTTTCATTTTCTTCAAAGCTTTCTATATTATTTAATTATAGTCAAAAATTATTTTTAAATAATAATTAAATTACATAAAATTAAATTAAAAAATATTAAAATAAATTTCAGAATTTTTTAAAGTGCCCCATTTTAGTATATTCTACATAAATATTAAGCTATTTAAGTTTAATAAATTTAATACTTACTTCATAGCCGTTTAATTCTGTAGATTGAAATCGATATTAAAAACTGAAACATCTATTGCCTCAAAAAACAAATTATTAAGTCCCTCTTTGTTAGATTACAACAAAAGAAAATTGATTTTCTCTTATGCCAAAGCATGTTGCCTTTTTGTTTCGCTTAAAATTTATTTAAAGAAACTGAAGAAATTTGTTTTACTATTTTAAAGTTATCAAGTAAATATCCAATTTGAATGCCTTAAAATCATCGACATTTTGATTTACGCATGTCCTTTGCCCAGCATTTTTTCGTCTTTTTATTTTGCTCTACGACAAAGGAAAAGAAAAACAGGGCACAAAAAGTGCCCATAATTGAACTGTATCGAATACGATAAAAACTTCTTTTGTTTTTATTGGATGAGTAGGAAAAATGAACGTACAAAGCAAAAAAAAAAAAGTTAAATCCTGATGATACTTACTAACACTTAAACAATTTGGAACGTTAATTTTTTACACTCACACACACACGCACACACACACACGCACACACACACACGCACACAGAGAAAATACACTCTTTTTATGGATTTTCCCCAGTAGTGTGTATTCAAGTGTATCCACTAAAATACTTGGTAGACAAGACTTGACGAAAGCTGTAAATAATTGACTGCTACTAGTGGAGCGATTTATTTGCAGCAATGGTCGCTGTTTTTGGGAAACCCATCAAGGAGCATGCGCTCTATTTTTTTTACAATATTTTTACATGTTTTTACTGCTCCCCTCCTCGTTAAATGAGTTTATTTTGAGCAATGTTCTCTGTTGTTTTTATCCAAAACATGTAAGTTTATGCAGCAGTATGTGTGTTTGTGTTGTGTATTTTTCTGAGAAAAACTCCATTTTGATAAATTTTTCATGTGACACTTAAGCCAAATAAGTTAACCGACATTGAGGGTTTGTTTTGTTAACGTTTCTGCATAAGGAAAATGAATCGAAGAGTTCAGCAAAAATTTTTGAAAATTTAAAAAAAAAATGGTTAAAGATTTAGTTTAAAAATTTTCCGCATTAAATATGTATTTTACACACATGTAACAAGTTTCAGCACCATGTTTGTTTACTTTTTATACAATACTTTATGACTTTGTAGCTTTTCCACTTTGTATGTGTTTGTGTGTATTGTGTGCTTAAATGGCTGCAGGTCTATTTGCTGTTTCGTTATGAATACGAAAATAGTTTTGTGTTGTACTTGTACATTATAAATCAAAGGACCCTCTAGGGTTTTTGTACTCTACTCCAACTACTAGTTGGGTTACAATTTAAACAAGACATTTATATATAAAATAATAAAAAATAAACTGAACTATAATGTGAATGAAAACTAAATAAATTATGTATGAACTAGAACTAAATTAGAATTGAACTGGAACTGGTCTAGAACTGAACAAGAACTTAACTAGAACTGAACTAGAATCTTACTATAACCGAACTAGAAGTGAATTAATACTGAGCTAGAACTTAACTATAAACGTGGACGTAACTAGATCATTCTGTTTCTGCCTCCCCATAGTTACGCCGATGACTAGAAGTGAAGTAGAACTGAGCTAGAACTGTATTAGAACGGAACTCAAATTGAACTAGAACTTAACTAGAACTGAAGTAGAATGGAAGTAAAACTGAACTAGAAGTGAACTAGAACTGAAATAAAATTTAACTTAACGTAAAGTAGAGCTGATGCACTTGCAAAAGCCGGTACTACCTTAGATTCGGTTGAATCCAGTTGTGCTTTGGCTATTCCCTTATCGAAGGGTAAGCAGCTAATCTCGCATCGATTCTAATTGGATGCCAAGGAAAGATGGATGAGAGAACCCACTTGTTTGGAAACCAGAAAGATCTGGCCTGACATGGATGTGCATAGGACGCAATATGCAGTGAATATGCCCCGAATCTACCTTAGGAACCTCATAGTGGTCATTACCGGACACTGGCCTATAGGTACACATGCGAAAAGGCTGAGTATCCCTTACAACGACTTCTGCAGAAGTTGCGATGACGAGTAATTGTCCTGCATTCGGGGACCTGAGACACCAGATTCTAGGTCAGCGAATACTTGTGAGTAAAACTTGTCTTTCCGCAGTTGATATGGGAAATATCCACACCTTCGTAAACAGGACAGAATAGCTGAGAAACGACGGCCAGAGGACATACACGAACGGGCGTTGGTGCATACGGTAGCACAACGGGACCCTCGGAGGACCCAAGTGAGCCATGCCTTCGGGCGACTGCCGGATCTAACCTAACCTAACCTAACGTAAAGTAGTACTGAACTAGTACTGAAACACAATTAACTAAACTAGATTTAAACCATATAGAAGTGTATATGAACTGTGCTGTAAATTAATAACAACTTTAACTAAACTTGCACTAAATCTGTACGAAATTAGTTGCCCAACAATATGTATTTATTTTCAAAGTATTACATTTGAACTTTTAATTTGTATTATATTTTTATATTAGGCTATAAGTTCTATGTGATAATGACAGAATATCTAGGAAAAGTTAGTCATCCGATACTAGCTGAGTGGAATGCATTTTCGAAACCAGCTACGGTTTCATCATCAGCACTCTTTTGATCAGAGCTACAAATGTTGTGTGTAAATATCAACTATTTAACTCAGTATTTATTGAAATTTGAAATATAGAATTATTTGCTCTAATTGATTTATGTATTTCATATAACATTGAGTTAGTACGAAATCTACCAACATCTGTTTTTCCTGTATTCTTGTTGCACGTCATTACAACAGGTAATTAATAGTTGCCTTTAGCTACAGATCCACAGATGTCGCTAAAGCAATTTTTGCAATTATGCAGTTTCATTATATGTCATGTATTTATATTCAAACCAGTTTCTGTATTTAATATTTCCCTATATTGATTTAAGCTTCTACCTCTACCATTTCCTTTATCATTTTCACTTCTGTTATGATAATTCGCCGTAGACAAGTTATTACTATTTAGTAGCTACATACATAAAACATGAACACGTGCTTATATTTCATACTCTATTTTTTATGTCCATTTTTTCGTAGCCTTACAGTTGTAGCACCCCTTAGCCCAAAATGACTGCTTGGAATTTATAATAAAAATTATAGTTTGTTTAATACATTCACACACATACCAATTCATATATTTATGACTCTATGGAATGTCACGTTGTTCAATTACTTGTGAAGAAGCGAACAGAGAAAAAAATTATAGTTGCAAAAGTTAACGAAATATTTGACATGGATGTGGAAATTAATTCCACTCCATAAATATGTCAATGCTTTGGTCAGATTTAAACAGATACACACGTAGCGCACTAATACGGATACATTGATTTTTATATGTCTGATCATTTGAGAATGTGTCTCTTTGTACGTGCGTGTTTATTTTTTTTTTTATATTTTGCAGCAATTTTTATTGTTGTTTTTCTATTTGTTGGTTTAATATTTTTAATATGCTTCAAATCATGATTTTTTTTAACGATTAAATCTCAGCGTGACCGTATTTTAGTAGAGTTGTGGTAAACGCAGGCTTGTGTAGTTTTTCTTTGTGTCTATTATTGCATAATTTTAGGGTGCACATACAAGTTGTATGTAGCCAATTTTAAATAGCCATGACCTTATAAATATGATACTTCATGGATATTTATTTTTTAAAGGAATGTTTAATATACTGGGAGAGTGAGGAATGACTAGGATAAAAAAATCTATGCTTAACTTTAAAATTAAAAATTTTTCAGGTATTTTTAATAGTTATCGAAATTAAAATTTGTTAAAAGATTTTGATTTTTAATTAATTTTATTTCTAAATTGAAAATTTTAAATTTTACGTTATGTTCGAATATTCGAAATTAAATTCGAAATTTGTTTAGTCAGGCTAAATTGATTTTATAACAAAGCTTAAATCAATATAATATTAAATACTAACTTTCACGCGAATTTTAAATACAATTATTTTCCTAAATTCGATAATTTTACCCAAATAATAAATTTTTAAAAAGCATGCATTTATGGCATTTCTCGTAACCATATAATTTGTATTACATAATAATATTTTGATCTATATAAATGTTAATTACATAAGTATCTGCATATTATTTATAGCACAACAAAATGCTTATAATTTAGTTTATTTATTAAAAGCTTTATAGATTATAATGTTTGTTCTCATGGAGGGGGGCTGGAAACAATTTCTTGTAACCAGGTTTATGTTGTCTCCAGCACAAATTAGCTATAAAACAATTTTGTGTTGTGGGGACTTTGTGATAATAAGAAAAAATCTGTTAATTTTCTCATGATTATTTTAAAAGATAATCTTTTGCGTTTCATATGAACAAATATAGTATTAATGGTCTTCTCAACAAAAAAAAAAAAACCCCATCAACCCTCTGAAATTCATTATGTTCCCTCTTAGTTTCACTTTCCAACATTAGTTGTGGCCTTGCATGTCTAAACGCAGTAATCTGTCAATTTGATTTAATTGTATTTAATGGTTTCTTAAAATCAAATTAATCACTTGAAATATTTTTCCGACTACACATTTGTAATGTATATGCATGCACATACAACCATATAAATAGAAATCGTTAATAAATTGTACAAATTAAAACCCACAAATGGCTTGTAAATTATATCAACTATTTACTATATAGCGGAAATATTTGTTTAATTTAGGTGATTTTTCATAAACTTTAACGATGCAGTGGAGTTTGTTATAAACAGCAACAAATACCCAGACAAATAACGACTGCAAATGATGCATGCGATTGTTACTTCTTCTGTATTGTTGTTGTTGTTGTTTTTGTCAGTTTTGTCCACAGGAACTGGGAATGCCAACATCTTTTTCCTTAAACTTATGTATTTATGTGTTTCTCTTTAAAATATTGTGGTTTTTATAAGGTTGAACAATAAAAAAATGTCGTTAACATTCTATGTCTGCTGTATGCATTTGCTGGTACGTGGGGCTTAAGAGAAATGTATGCATGCGAGGGTACAAATATATATAAATGGCTGTTCCGTATTCCGACTAGGTTAGGTTATATTTCCGTTGTGATATCGTAGGCACCAATGCTCGTGTTAGTCTACGTCCTCTGGCCGTCGTTGCTCAGCCATCCTGTCCTAATTACAAAGGTGTGGATCTTTCCTAGATAGCCTGCGGAAAGACAAGTCTTACTTTCAAGTATTCGCTAAGGTAAAATCTGGTGTCTCAGGTCCCCGAATGCAGGATAATTACAGAGAAGATGTTCAGTTGTCTCCTTCTTTTCCTCGTTATCGCAACTTCTGCAGGAGTCGTTGTAAGGGATACTTAACTTTTTCGCATGCATGCCCGGTAATGACCGCTATGAATTTCCTAAGGTCGATTCGGGGCATATTTACTGCATATTGCGTCCTGTGCGCATCCATGTCAGGCCAGATCTTCCTGGTTTCCAAGCAAGTGGGTTCTCTCACCCACCTTTCTTTGGCATCCAAGTATAATCGATCCGAGATCAGCTGCTTACCCTTTGATAAGGGAATACCCAAAGCACAACTGGATTCAACCGAATCCAAGGTGGTACCGGATTTTGCAAGTGCATCAGCTCTATTATTACCATCAATATCCCCATGTCCTGGAATCCAAGCAAGGGTAACCGTCGAATGTCTTTTAAAACCATATGCCCAGATAAGTATTGTCTTAGGTTGTAATTTATCTCCCAATGTTTTCTGCTTATCCAAGCCTCGATATTTGGTATAAGTTTATATGGCCAGCTTCCATCGGGACTGCCATAATCTCACCGATGCATCTCTCTCCATTTTACGTACCATTTTTGTATTCTGTAGTCCTCTTTTTTATGTTCGTAGAGATGTTTTGTTTCACCGGCTAATATGTCTGCCGGAATCATTCCCACGCTAACATGTGATGCTTCATCAGTAACCGTTCGGAAGGCGCAGAGCACATATCCTATATACAGTTAGGAATTTACTTGGTGGTGATTTCTTTTTAAGAAAATAACATCATATAGCATTAGCGAGCTTACAAAAATGCCTAAAATTTTTCTCTTAGATGGCCTGTATCCTATAATGTTCCCTATAGCAGCACTTACATTCAATGTTTTTTGGCAGATAGCGTCGAAAAGCACTTTAAAGCTTAAATGTCAATTCGTGCCGTCTAACTTATGTATTAGCTTTTTCTAGTCTTCGGCAGCTTATATACAGTTTCCGTTTTATGTTCCGCTTATCCAAATCCAGCACTCTTTATCTATGATCCAATGGTGGGAGTTACTTCGTACGCGATAAGCTCTATACGTCGATTAATCTAGCGGTTATTAAAACAGTAATATCATCATCTACTTCTATTAGGGTTACGTCCTCTGGTACGTCAAATATAAGGACATTATTATACATGAGATTTCGCAAGGTAGTTTAAGCACTGATTCATGAGGAACACACGGCGAGGTATTTAACATCCTATTCCCATCTTATGTAAAGTATATAAGCTTCCTACTGAATAAGTAAGTGCTTATACTCCTTCCTAAGTAACGTGGTATTCCAAGTCTAAGTAGCGTTTGGATTAAAATTAGGCTCCTACTAGTAAATTAAATGCATATTTTTTTATATCTAAAGTAATTGCTTCTTTGCCATCTATTGTCATTTTGAATATTTCGTTGACTATGTGAAAATCCATTCTATCCGGGCAGGGTGCTATTTCCTATCTCCAATTTTGATAGGTATCGCCTCCCTTTCGTTACGGTCGGTATGTTTTCTGCAAAATGAATTCTTTTTAGGGGTTACGCAGTACAGTATTGTCTAACTTTAATTTATAGTATAAATATAAACTAGACTAAAGACTAGATTATGATATGTTTTATGGATTAGACCGTAGACTACAATATACTCCAATATGTAGACTTGATTCTAATCTCTGTGCTTTTTTCTAAAAATTTCTCCAACAACCCTCGTCTCAATATCTATTTGTATGACATCTACATGTATAAGTATGTATGTTCACAATTTAAATTCACACATTAGTGAAACGTGTACATATGTGTATGTGTGTCTCAAATAATCGTTTATTTGAACAGAAAACAAATGGCATTTGCCTCGTTGTATTGTTCTAAATGTTCGTATTGTTTAAATCAGATTCATAAATTCTTGACTATAGATTTTTGTTGCCATTGTGATTTGAGATCTGTGTGACGGTTTGGTTGGTCGTCTAACTGTGAAAGTGTTTATTGTGTAGGGTCAGTATGCGGGTCAATAGCATTTATTTATAAAAGTATGATTGTAGTTGTTGTTGTTGTTGTTATTACTCGTATTTTGATTGTTTACAAATGTATGTACAAACAATCAAACAGAAACTAAAATGTGCATGAATATAAATTATCTTTGTCTATTTGCCTTTGCGTCCTAATGTCTGTAATATTTGTCTAATTATGCGTAATTTTTTTTTCTTTTTGTGTAAAATATCAATCGGTTCACAAATGACCTTTATTTTCTTGTCTCTTAAGGTTCAAGTTCACTTTTGCATGCGGGAGATTATTGTTGTTTGTTTTTTCTTTTTGTGGATTTGGGAGTATTCAACTCCATGTAATTATTGATTATTCTTACAATTAATTTGAATAGTAAGTTTTGTCATTTGTTTAGCTATTAAATGTACGTCAATGTACACACTTGTGGTGTAAAATATACATCCCTTAGAAATATTCAAATAAATACCAAATAAGACAAAAAATATTCAATAACAAATGACCATTAGATTTTGGATTTATTTCCTTCCTTTTCTATTAAAAATTACTATTATGGTGAATAATAAAATATAATAAAAAGAGAACTCAAAAAATTTTATCTAGTAATGGTATTCCCTGGCAATAACTGTTATCTCTAGACGGCAAAAATTGTTAAAAACACTTTCCTTTTTTTTTTGTAACCAATAGAATAATTGGGCAAAAAATCAAACAAACGAATAAATAAAATTTATTATTATTGAACCACATTTATTTTAATATCGGTTTATTAGTTACGCCCTTATAAATATTTTGTCCCTTTTTTTTTATCGAACAAAAAATCTATAAAAAAACGCTGGGATTCTTTTTCAGAAAAGAAAAAGATTGTTGTGATTTTTGTGAATATTAATTAAATATTGATTAAAAGAAAATATGTAACAATAATAGTTTAGTGGTGTAGGAAAAGAAACTGTAGAAAATTATTATTCATAAAAAAGATTTGTCTTTGTTTCCTTAAGGTTTAGCTGCATATATTAAACATGCGGGATATTTTTTCCCAGATTTCATGTTTTACTAGAATTCTTGTAAAATCTGGGCTTATTTACTTACTTGTTCATGCTGGACAATTGTTAAAAAAACTCCTATTCAATAAATCTTGAGAATTGGAAGTCCTGCTTTAATTTAAATAACGAATTTATAGGATTCAGCTAATTTCTTATTTGATTTTAAATCTAGTGATATTTTCTTAAAAAATTTTTACACAGGCTTAACAGCAAGTCTTGTCCCTAATTAAGAGTCTCAGGAGATTTTTTTTTAATAAAAAATATATTTTTAAAAAAATTAATTGAATGTTTTTGTTTATATCTGATATTTTTTCTATTGTAATAACTCTGGTTATTTTCAATACCGTTCTTCTTAATACAAAATTAGGTTCTATACGAAAGGCTGCTTATTAGTCATGTGCTTATATCTACAATAACAAAGTGTATTGAAAGTATATTCGGTTGTGCTTACTCTAATAGTACCCTTTACCATCACGTACAAATTTGCAGCTATAGAGAGCACATCGTAGTATAGCCTAGATTCCAGATTCAATTTCATACGCCATTTTGCTCTATTATTTATTTATATTTTTTTGTGTTTTACTTGTCTTATCAAAAAACCCATATTGATTTGATATTGGAATAAGAAAATAAATTATCCACCATTTTGTTTTGAACAGCATTTTATATTTTATACTTTTTCATAGTTCACTATGAAATGAACGATCATTTCATTCGGCAATTTTTACAATTAAAAATTCTTTGGAAAATTAAGAATATTAGAAATTAGCTCGAGCTTGAATATGTGACCTTCTCCGAGAAAAGCGACCTTGTGTGTGAAAATAAAGTTTTGAGAAAAACGCATTTAAAGTTTCATAACGAATTAACACTGTGAACACACTTTCAGTTGGGAGTTGCGATTTGGTATGGTTAGTTATGATTGGGTGCCGACTTTGGTGACGTCTTGTCTATGTAGTGACGTAGTTGTTGTCGCTTTTAGTGTGACAATACAATACCTTGCCTGTTGTTGCTGCTCGGTTTGTTATGATCTCGATTCTTGATTCTGCGTTCGTTTTGTACGTTTTTATGGGGTAAATAAATTTGTATCAAAAATCTAACTCCTTTCGTCATATTCTACACCCTTTATTAAAATCCACTCTCCAAACCCGTTTTTCGACACACTGGGTTCCTTTTCACGGGGAAGGTCACATAAATGTTTAAACAATTAAATAAGAATTAAAAAAATATTGTTTTTTATGGAAGATGGAAGAGTTTCAATATTTTCCATCGATCAAGATTTAAAAAAAAGGAAAAAATGATCTCTTTTTTATCAATTTTAAAAATAGCGTTACTTTAGCTCTTATTAGACACACGCCTGCAGTATATCCTCCTTGGGATCTGGTGGGTAACATTATGCCTATTGTACAGTTTGCATTCTGCCACAATTTTACAGTAAATTTTTTTTTATTAAGTAAAGCGTTTATCTTATCAAAATGAGCTGTGGATGAAGAGAAATTGTGCAATAAATATTTGTTGACCTAGATATCGATGTTTCAGATCCCTAATTACCGGAAAGTGACAAAGGAAATATGGTCTCCTCTTCGTTCTCGTTATTACAGCTTCTGCAGAAGTAAATTTTGTGATTACTCTACCTTTTTACTAGTTCTCTCAGAGACCAGTGTCTAGTGACCATAATGAGGTTCCTTAGATCGTTTCTGGGCAAATGTGTAGCCATATAATGGCATTTATAGATTTATTGTTGAACATTTTAATTTCACTTGAAATACGGCACAGTGGTGAATATTTATTTGTCTAATAGTTTTCAAACATTCTTAATTGCTCTTAAAGTCAAACTTTCTATTACACAAAAGTAACTAACTTTGATTCTATTTAAAATTTTTTTTTTTTTTTTTTTGATACAGAAGACTACGTGCTAATGATTAAGTACCCTAAATTAGTACTTTGCAAATGTATAAAATTAGTCTTTTAAACAAGATTTCTTTTTTACTCTCGGATATTTTTGTTTTTCACTTTTTTTACTTTTGTCTATTGTCATTTCATTTTAAAATTTTCTTATGTATAATTTTTTTCTATTTTGTACGTTTTTTTTTTTTGTTGGCACATTGTTGTAATCTTATTTATTTTTTGTTTCTTCGTCTATTTGTTTATTAAGATTTTGTATCTCTTACTTTAATGACAAAACCTGACCCCGACAGTGATTTGTCCAAAACAATTTCCTTCCTTAATCGCAATGTCTACAATATCGAATACTTTCATCTGTGTTGCTTCTCTGTTTCTCTATAAAAAAATCCAAAAAAATAAAAAAAACGCCAGTTCTACATAGTGAACATATTTATTTCGGTACAAGCAAGCCAGCAATTACGTTTACTTTTTATGTGTATCTATGTGTGTATGGTGTAGTTTTTGGGGGGGGTATAATAAACGACTACAATTTCTTTTTACGTATAAATGTCCGTTTGGGACTGTATGTAGTATATTAATATATAAACAGTGGAGGGCAATTAAAAAGCACTGGCATGGAAAATACTTTTTTGGAATATAAAAGAAAATTTTTAATTGTAAAAAATGTAATTAAAATCTTTTCAGTTAGTAGATTTGATTAAGGAAAGGTCGTTTGCTGTCCGTAAGTTAGTTGCAATGAGTTTCAGTTTTTAGAAGTTCGTATAAAGGCTACAATATATATGTGGTCTTAAACAAAAATTTAAACTAATATTTGACGATAAGTTGATTTTGAAAAATGGGCCTGTCAATTGGCCTCCATCGACATGCGATTTTACATGTCTTGATTATATATCCTGTCTGGCGGTGGAAGTCACTGGTTTATGCTGATAAAATATCAGCAATGGAGGCCTTGGAGATAGAGTTGTATCCGACTAGTGATTTTAGTTAATTTTCGCCAACAACCTACTTCATTCAATGTCCAAATCCCATTTAGATTACATTGTGGTTAGTGGTGGCCATATCCCCGTAACTATTTTTTAATGTTAATGACATGTATTGATCTTGCGAATTCGGCAAAAATATACATTTTCAGATTATCCTTTCATTATCACAATTGAATTTCAAAAAAAATTCAAATGGAGTCAAGCTTGAATAATTTTTAAATAGAAGTAAAAAAATTCTTTTAAAAATAATACTTTTATGTATGTTAGGTTAGGTTGAAAAGGAGGGGCACTAAAAGCCCAAACCCATGACAGGTATACACTTATGCCCAGTTGGCATGTTGTGTGTTGTATGTTAAGACACGTTTTCTCTACACAGAATAGTAATTTCTACGTTATAACTTTATCGCTAAAAAACTTGTCTTGCTCTTTACTGCTCCACCACTGTTGATTCTACCAACATACATTAATTTATGTACAAATAAATGTGGCTGCTTTTGGGGAATTTTTACGTTTCGTTTTTTATTTTATTTTTGTTTTTTTGCGCCATTTGTTATTTGGTCATTTTGGAATCTTTGTGTAACAATAGAAAAGCAAAAAATAAGATAAATTAGAAAAATATCCCGGAATCGTTGTTGGTGATGTTATGGGGTAGATAGCCATACGAAATGGGAAAAATCTAAAACAGCATAGAATAGAAAATAAAAAGAAATGTTTTTTTTGCATTTTTTTTTTATAAAATTGTAAGTTGTGATGATATTTACGTGTTTTTGCGGCTATGTTTTCAGATCCATTAGATATACTTAAACAACATGATGACACGACAAGATACAAATCGAAAAAAAAAATAAAATTAAACAGAACCCTATATGTATGTCCAAAAGCTTACAAATGCACACACACATACACACTCACACTTACCAAAATCCAAAAAGAGAGGGTTTGTTTTTTAGAGACACTTAAGTTGCCTGCATGAGCTTTACCTACAACAGCAAAGGACTTTATATATTACTTTGTGCATGTATGGATGTACATATTTATATGTATGTCAGCGTAGGTGAATGAACAGATTGTTGAGTATTTGCTTAAACATTGTTACAAATAAATATCCAGTTCAATGCTTGAAATTTTGTCAAAAAAAGATGATGAAAACAAGAACTTCAAGTGGTTTCTTATTTTTATGTATCGATGACATTTTGCGTTTACCACTGACTGGCAACAACAACAGCATGAACTTATGTCAACATAGAGGTTGAGTCTTCTGTTCTAGTTCGAAATGTAAAAAGGATTTTTTAGGCAGCAGCACGGTTGTAAGTCCTTGTGTAATGAAAACAAATCATGTCACTTTGTAACCATGTTAGTTACCACTTTGATGCTGCTGTTTTTTCTGTATGCTTTTTATTTAAATTTTATCAGATTCAGCTTCAAATGCTAATGAAACTTAGACGGTGGGCTGGACGACCAACAAACCCACGAACCAACGAACCATCGTATCAAACAAACAAGCAACCACTTAACAACTGTTGTTTCTATTTGTGCTTTTAAAACTTAAAAAAAAATTGTTATGGCGAAATTATATGTTGCTGGATAGATTACATTAGATTAGAGATTGTTAACATATATTTGTTATTGTTGTTCTTGTTGTTGTTGTGGTGAAAAATAAGGCAACGAGGGACGTAATTATGGTTTTAAATAGAATTGTAAAAAATAAGTCTTATTTAGCAAATTTCTTAAACATTTGTTTTGTTTTTTAACAATTGCAATCAACTTTAAATTTATAGAAAGTTTTTAAAAAAGAAAATTTTTTAAACTTTTAATAATTCAGAAAAGTACCATGAGTATAAATAAAATCATATTTTATGTGCTTCAGTTTCTCTAAGGTTTTTATGCACAATAAATTTCTATATATTTATTTTCTTATAAATTTTAGTATTTTCGACAATTTAAAATTACACACTATTGAAAAATAAGGTACCAAAAGCATGAAAACGGTTCTAAAAGTACCTTAAATGAACGCAAATTTAAGTGAATCTACCTTTTGGTCATTCCTATTTTATTGGAGGTCAGATTTATCCAGCTTTGAGATAGAGAACAAAAAGAATATCATAAGGTCCAACTTATACCGCAGGCACAAGAAAATATAACTGCTAACGTTAGCGACCCTTGACTGATTTAAAACTTTAAAAAAAGTACATTTTTGTTTTTAAAAATTAACAACTGCCAAGATTTTCTATTGATAGGTAACAGCAGCTGGGGACATTAATGGTTTCTCAAACCCCGTTAAAAAGATGACCATCAGTCATTTTACTAAAGACCTCTTTTTCCACTTTGGATATTAGAGCTCATACTAGTACAAGACAAGTTCTAAGGGCTACTGTTTTCCATGATACCAGATAGTACTATCATCAATCGTGTGCCGTGCTCCTAAAATTTTTGGCTCCATACAGCCACAGGTATTGATAACATCTCTGGATTTTATTAATGTAAACTGCCCCTGAAAGACATCATTTCCTGATAAAATTTGTTTTATAACTGACTTGAGTATTTTTTTTTTTATAAAATAACAAACAGATACAAATAATACCAGCAGCACTATAATTAATGCCAACTATTCTGTATCAGCAAAAAAAAATTCTCAATTCATTTTAATGTTCATATTGAAGGTTTGCAAAAATTATTGCTCTAAAAAAGTATTAAATTTTTATATTCGTACTTTCTCTTGGATCTTTATTCGAATATTCGGGCTCTCTGGTTTTTTGTTATGGATTCTTTTAAGAATTTTCTTATATTCGCACAGAGATTAAGGCGAAAATTTCGCTAGAAGTATATTATTACATTAAGAACTTTAACCATAAATTATAAAAATAAAATTTTCTTTATTCGTCCTATTTATTTTAAATTTAAGTGTAAGTCTACTTGCAACTAAAAAGCTTTTGTTCAAAAATTACTCACTAACTTTTAGAGTAAAGTATAGAAAATCTAGATCTAATCTTGATAGAGACAAACATTTTTGATCTTGGTGTTCGACTTTTAAATGAAGAGCGCAAGATCATCCACAAAATAATAAAAAATAATAAATAAGTAGGTTCCTGATGTTCTAGTACACTTCTGGTACCAAATAATGATCACCATAACATGGACCTTCAAAAAGTACCCACTACAGTACAAATGACAGAATGATCAGTGAGTACCTACACCACATGACAAGAATTTTCACCAACTCCACAATTATAGAGGGGCTTTGTTCCTAAGCAAGTGCAGATGACAGCCGTAACATCCCACAAATAGCTAGAGTAGACTAATCATCTGCTTTGATACAAAAAAAACAAATAAAAATATTGAATGAAACGAAAGCAGGACAGAAATAACAATAAGCTTTGTGGAAGCTCGGTGCTCCTTACAAAAGTACTCTAGAAAAAAAAAAATACATTTTAATGTAAGAACATATTTCACCATTTTAAACGAATTTTGATCTTCTGGAAGTTTAAATTTGGTGAATTTTCATCCTAACTCTGATAAAAAAAAGTTTTATTTACAAATTTATTTTTATTAGTTAGAACTGTTTTTAAATAAAAAATTAAAAAAAATATTTAAAAATATTTATAAAAAATTGTTCTAGTGTTCCCTTTTAGATATTTTCAATATATTTTCGCTTCATACATTTTTTATAAATTTTTTTTCCTATATATTTTCCTATATATTCAATACATTTTCTAGCTTTAGGTTTTTTTTTAGCATTTTCTTTTTAAATAATTCTTAAACAATTGTGTCTTTACAAAATTATCTTTGAAAACTTTCTCTGCGTTTGTTCTTCTTAATTAACTTTATATGGATACAGAGCTGTGATGGCAAAACAGTATTCCGGAGTCGCTTTGGGGATTTTTGTTGGTTTTAACCTCACATGTACGCTTGTAGTAAATGGAAAATTTATATTAATTTTTTCCAGTATCCCTGTAGCTAAATGTTTAATAATGCATTAATTTCTGTTAAAAAAAAGTTAAATAATTTTCTCTATTCAGTGTAAATTCTCTAAAAAAAAATTTTTTTTTTCATCTGTCGAAAGACTGCCTTTATTTTTTATAGTGACCCTCGTTATTCCATATGAAAATAAATAATTATTATTATTGTTATTACAAACACAAATCCAAGATATATTTGACTAGATAAAATTTAAAGAAGAACCTTTTGATTAAAACTTCTATTATCTGTTGCCCAAAATCATCACAAATTAAAACAGATTATGAATTTGTTTATGATGACGATCATGATTACGATGATACTGCTGAATGACAATCATTTGTGACCAAATTAAACTCAGCTGGAAGTAATATGTACATTATTTTTGCGGTTCATAGGTAGTTAATGGTGAGCGAGGGAGGGTAAGAGAGAGAGAGGTATGGAAATTATATCTTAACTAATCATTTAACTGTAAGACTGTTAGACTCTAATTGTATATGTGCCTAGTCACTCGTAAGGGTTTCAGTTTTGAGTTGTTGTTTTTCTTTTTTTTTTTTTTTTATAAACACATTCACCCCCTCCCAAGTCAGAAAAAGTAAATATTTTTTTGCCGCATCTTTTGTGTGGTATGAAAAATTAATTTGATTTGGTGGTTGAAAGTAATTATGTCACATTAATTTTATGAAAATATTTGCAAAGTATTTATCAAATAAGGAGAGGGTGTCATCAAAAAAAAAAAAAAATTAAAGGAAGAAGGAAATATCCTTATTTTGAGTTTCAATCTAGGAATGTCAAATATGTTTAAGGTTTCTTTCCACATAGCACTCGTACATATTTTGGTTTAAACCCTTAAATATATATTTTGTTTGTTATAATTTTCGTCATAATTCTTTTTTTATTATTATCACGAATAGCTCTGAAAAATCTACAATTGACAACTTCATCACCAGGGTGCAATTACAATTAAAAAAAGAAGAAAAATCAAAATGAAATGAGTTGAGTTGAGCTGAGCTGATGACAAGAGCACGGTTAACGAAAATATAAAAACATATTTTATAAATTTGAATTATGGTGCTGATGATGACAGTTTTATCATTCCTTCCATGTATTTTTATGATTTATTAATATTGTGGTAACTGTGGAATATTCTTTGCCAGCGAATGCCATGGCAAATAAGCCAAAACGCGTAAATTGTAAAATGGTTTGTGGCCGAACAGGCAACCAAACTAATTAAACGTTGGCTTTGTGATTTATTTATTGATATATTTTAAGCAGTTTATAAAGATTTAAATTTTATTTTAAAAATTTTCATTGGAATAATTTGAATGATCCATAGTTTCGGTAGCAATAAGATAATTTTATATTAATATGTTTTATTGAGTAGCTCAGGTTTAAAATTGCTTCTTCATATTCAATTAATTGAACATGTTTAGCAAAATCGTTCGTATACTGCCGAATACTTTAATTACTCTATATCTAGCCGGCTAAGTAGAAGCGGTACAAGATATAAACTGATTCGAACACATCGCTTTTAAAGTTAAAAAAAATTGCTTTTTTTTATTTTGTTTCCCTTATTCTTTTTCCTTCACTATATGGTGGAACAGGAAAGTATGTGCTAATTCTATTACTTTCATGGTACGTGTTACTTTTTTTATTGCGTTGAATTTTTTTTTAACAAAACAGAGTGAATGAACGTAGTTTAGTAAACGGACTATAAAAACTATTTAACTAAATAGAAATGAAACAAGACAATATTAATATAACTTTGTAATCGCCTTTAAAAAAAAATATTAATTGTGAGTGGATTTCATTAATATGAATTTTTGATCATTTCTACTATGTCAAACTCTGGGGCCGAATTACGGCATTCGATCACGATCGAAATTTTACTCGAACGATCGAGTTTCCTGTGCTTTAGGTATAGAGATTCTAATAAGAATTTTACAATTTCGATCACGTTCGAATGCCGTAATTCGGCCCCTGGTAACTTGTACAGTTTAATATATTTGGCTAGTTTGATTATCCTTAAATTAATGTTAATAAATAATTAAGAAAAAATTATTTTTATTTGGAAATTTATGGACACTCTTTAAAATTTGTACGCCATTCACATTGAGTGTGTAAAAGGGTATATATAAGCTTATTATTCCGCTGGTAATTTATACAGCACTCGTTTACGATACCACAAAGCATATATATATTTAATTCTTATAAACAGAGAAGTCGATTTAGTCCATCTGTCCGTCCATGTGAGTGTTGAAATCAACGTTTTAAAGCCCCCGTATATACCACGGGTTCGCGTGTAGTATCAATTTATTAGAATTGCTTTCGAAAATCGTGGTATTGAAATTCAGCACAATGGCCCTATAACTGTCTAAGACAAGAGCTAATAAAATCGACTGTCTCTCTTTTTTCCCATATCTTTACAATAAAATCAAATCAATTATCTTCAGCCCTAAGATAAGTTTTGAGATATTTATTGCTACTCATAGATATAATATTTCTCTCGACATATTCGTAAAAAATGTTGAAGAATCGGCAAAGTTATAGACAAAAATTGTTTGGAGATATGCATTTGTGTTTTTAAAAAAAAAGTTTCTCAAGCTTCTATAAAAAACACTAAAAAGAAAGCAAATTACAAGGTATAGTATTAAAAATTATTCCTGAGAAAAACCTACTAATCGCTTTGAAATTAACTGAGATATAAACATCAAATTACAACTGCTTCGGTGTTTTGCCTAAGATTTTTAAAAGAAAATAAACATTTTTCAACTTCTAGACAAGCGATACAGTCAATACGGGTATGGAATAAAATGGGTTGTCTAACCGAATGTAATTCATTTTAAAAAATTGTAAAATCCATGATGGCTGCCACTACAAAATGGCATATACAAAATTTATATATGGATCAAATCGAGCATTTCAAAATTTACCTTCTTCAACCCCCTCAATGTAGATAACAAATGAAAGGGCTAAACCAGCCGAATGCTGTAAACTATAAAAAGTGTAAGATCTAAGATGGCGTTTAAAACAAAATGGTGGATTATTTTCTTAAACGCATCAATATAGGCATCACATGAAAGGGCTTGATTAGAAGAATACAGCTTAAAAAGTAAAAATTTAAAATAAAAAATGACGTCGGAAATAATCAAGCAAAATTTCATGTAACATTAAATGTAATCTCGGCTAGGCTACGGTCATTATATCTATTAACATTAGGGAGAAGGGTATTTTTAGAATTGGCACGGTCGAATTCAGCACTCTTACTTGTTTTTGATATGATATAATGTGGTTTCAAAATAAAAAAGTTTTTTTACCCCAATTTCTCTTAGAAAAAACTATTTAATAAAAATTATCATTTAAAAAATAATAATATTGAGCAAAAATTTAATTATTTTTAATCAAAGATTTTATAAAATATTATTTTTAATTATTTAAAGCAACAGATAATATATAAAAAATTTTTTAATTAAAATTTTTTATTATTTTTTTTGTTTTAATTTTATTATTTACTAGCCAATCCCGGCGCGCCTTGCTACGCCCCTTCATGAATTTTAATCGCATTCTAAATTTTAATCGAATATCAAGTGCAAGGCTAAAAACTATAACTTTTTCTATATGAGCGTGGCACTGCCCACTTTTCTAATTACGAAACTCTATAGTCATGACAGCTCAATAAGTGTGCAAAGTTTCAGAAAAATCGGTCCAGTGTAAGTACCTCAAAATGATACCTTTTTTTTATGGGCGTGGCACTGCCCACTTTTCTAAATACGAAACTGTATAGTCATGACAACTCAATATGTGTGCAAAGTTTCAGAAAAATCGGTCCAGTGCAAGTACCTCAAAATGATACCTTTTTTTTAATGGGCGTGGCACTGCCCACTTTTCTAATGACAAAAGTGTAAAGTCATGACAGCTCAGTATGTTTGCAAAGTTTCAGAAAATTCGGTCCAGTGCAAGTAGCTAAAACTGATAACTAATTTTTTATGGGCGCGGCCCCGCCCACTTTTTCAATCACGAAATTATAAAGCCATGACAGTTCAATACGTGTGCAAAGTTTCAGAAAAATCGGTCCAGTGCAAGTACCTCAAAATTAAAACTTTTTTAGGGGCGTGGCTCCGCCCACTTTTTTTATCACGAAATTATTTAGTCATGACAGCTCGATATGTGTGCAAAGTTTCAGAAAAATCGGTCAAGTGCAAGTAGCTAAAACTGATAACTAATTTTTTATGGGCGTGGCGCCGCCCACTTTTTTTCACCCATAAACACTCCCTGGTATGTGTACAACAACTTACCAAAGTTTGAGCCCGATCGGTTTTACAGTTTCAGAGTCTATAGCTAACACACACACACACACACACACACACACACACACACACACACACACAGAGTTTCACTTTTATATATATAGATTTATCTATTCTTTGTTTTGAGCATGCTAGCTCGGAGGCTGCTGAATCATTTATACAATTTTATAAATTTTTATGTAAAATACTTGCCAAAACGTGCGTGCAATTATTTAAGGTTGCGGTAGATCTGTTAAAAAATATTATTTATTCGCAATAATAATTTTTTTTTTACCATTTTTACAAATATTTCGAGGACACATGGCCTATATGGCAGTATGAATAAATAATTTTTTTTTTTTTGCAACAATCAACAAAGCAAGTCAAGGGGAAGCAGACAGTCAGCCAGTCAGTCTATATTTGTCATATACTCTTATGGATGTGCATGCATATGTGTTAATATTGTGTGTTAGTGAGGTAGTGGAAGAATAGTGATGATAAATCCAGCCTCAATCACGTTCTAAAGTGAAATTCATAAACGAGAGAGGCGTGACTTTAAAGATGCATTCCCAATAATAAAATATTACAACAAATAACGATTTATTGATTTTAATCATTTTGTTGTTGTTGTTGTTGTTTATTTTTTATTCAACACAACAAATATCTTTGTTTATTCTCTTAATGTTGTTGTTGTTATTGCTGTTGATAATTTAAATTGTGTTGCATAACGGATACATTGCAAATATGGAAATCATCATTAAATGCCTAGTGAATAATAAACTAATTTATTTTATATTTATTATAATTATTTTCCGTAATTTTATTTATTTTCGCATTATTTTTTTTGTTTTTGCAACTAGAATGCTGGCATTGGGGCATAAAGGATGAAACAAATAGATTTTCTATAAAAATAAAATCAAATGAAAATAATAATAAACGAATACACGGATATATTTAAACAATCATTGCTATTTGTACCAAGTAATTATGTTAATGAATATTATGGGTTTAAAACAAGGAAGTTGGTTGGTTAACTAAGTCATACCACTACAACGAATGTTGAGTACCCTTCAACATTTTTTTTCAGAAACATTTACGTTATAGAAGTTATGCTTTTATAAACTTTTATAAAATTAAAAAAAAATATATATATTTGTATTAAGGTTTCTTTTTAATGAAGCCGAATTAAATTATTTTTTTAAATGTTTGTAAATCTTCTATATAAAAAAATTAAATGATTTATCTCCCGAGAACTTCTGTATCGATTTCTTCAAATATTATTTTTGAAGGTCTGGCACAGTTTTTAAGGGAATTTTTTATAATTTGAAGTGTGAAGGTTGTGTTAAATCCCATACAAAATCCATAGTTTTTGCATATCCAGAGAGGCATTAAAAGCCCACGTATACCCATATTGGCATGTTGTTCACTCTACAAAAACCATTATCCCAAGCTTATTTAACACTTCGAATAGATGAATAACACAGTGTCTATAATGAGTTAATTTCCATTTTGAATTCCCTGGGTATGCCAAATTCAACATTCCACGTTAAAGTTCTCTCGTGGCTAATACGCCCAAACGTAGGACACTGACAAAGGTAGTTTTTCAAAGTCTCATTCTTTTATCCATAATCTTTAAATGTGGTTTTATCCAACAGTTCCATGCGACAGTTCTTAGCTCTATGTGAAATCGAAAAAAAAATGCAGTGAAGCACAGTGACGAGAAATAAAAAAATGTCGTTTTCGTTTGGACAAAAAAAAGGAAATTTTTTTCACTTTTTTAACATTTTTTTTTGCCCTTTTTTAAACGCCAACTTACCCATTCATTTCGAAACAATATAAAAATGAATTAAATGGACTGAAAAGTAAATATTTTTTTCACGAAATAGTTTGTTTATGTTTTTCTAACGGGATGTTTGACATTTTAATTCAAGACCTAATCAGTCAACTGCAACGTAACGTAACAGCAGAAAATGTTGCCATCTAGCTGCTATATTTTTAACAGGGTGACAATTTTATCTCGTTGTGTTATAGCCTTTACAGACTTATGTGTTAAACACGTTTGAGGAAAGAGGAAAACTACCAAAAACTGAAAAACGCAGTGATATTAAAAAAACGCAGTTACGCAGTGAAGACGGGCAAATCGCAGTGAAAAACTGCGATAGCAGTGAAAACGGCAACACTGCCTGTGACTATACTAGTTAATCTTTTAAGTGTAGACCTACACAGTTTCAGAATCCTATTAAGGTCATCCCATAATAAGTTCAACACCCAACCGATATCAGTATCTTGCCACTAACTTTCTTTCATTTCTTCTTTCATTTAAATTTTTTTTTTAGAGTTGCGGCACGCCGTAAATGTAAATGTAAAAAATTATTCTTTTTTAACTCTGAAGGGATTTAGCATTTTTCAAGATGTTGGTATTCAAAAATAACCACGTTTTGAATAATTTGTCGGCTTCTTAGTTTATGATTATGCTGTTATGGTCTGGTATCATTATTATTTCTAGACGCTTTCAGTTTGCATGCGAGTTAATCTCCCTATAAAATTGCAAGACACTGTGATATTCAACTATTTCATAAGGGGCTTTATAACTGATTTACTGTCCGCTAAGATACGAATCGTAGTTTTGTTATTAATCTCTTTTATCCATCTAATGGCTTCCGTAATTGCCTTCATCTCAGCCTGGAAAATAGTATTGTGAAACGAAAGGAGGAAGTATTTACCTCGGTTTCGAATTATGGCATTAAAAAACCAACTCCAGTTTGAACAACAGTGTTTAATCCAGCTGCATCCAGTTAATATTACGATAGTATTCAACTCTATATATAGAGAGAGCTTTTCAGAAACTGACTTTTCATAATTTTTTATATTAAATTTTAAGTCAAGTTACTGCAAAAATGTAACTTGTTTTGCAGACTTTTTTACTCATTATATATTTTTAGTTGATGATACTACAGAAAATTTTAAATAAATTTTTTTAAAGAGAGTATTTTAACAATTTTTTAATGTAATCGAAATTTTGATACAAAATGTTTGCTCTAATAGGTTTTTCCTAAGATGCTTGGTCTAAAGAAAGGTCGTCATAAAGTCAGTATTTAAATAAAGTTAAAGATAATTTTCTTCTTTAAGGAAAATTTAAGTGGCATATTATGCTCTGCCAAATGTTATTAATGGCGTGATATGCTTAATAAGCTAAAATTCTAAAGGCAAACTTTATTTGTTAAAAAAAAAACTAGGAAGAATACAACTGAAAACTCATTGAACAATAAACAATTAACAGTCAGTAATTTATGGCATTGAGAGGAACTCATTTTCAAGGTCATTAGTATTGATCATTATGCATTTAAATTATTTGAAAAAAGGGAGATTTTGTGTAAATGTTTTTGTTAGTTTTTATCACTGTTGTTGTTGTTGTTGTTTTCTATATTATTATTGAAAGGCTCATTGAAAACTTTTTGAATAGAAGTGCTGGCGCAGAGGATGTCATAAATTGCCAAAAATAATTGCATTCAAAATCATACTCTGGCAAAAGGCTCATGCAGTGTGTGGGTCAGATGAAAAGGGAAAGGAGTAGTGGTAATTTGTCACATATGCACACACATAATCCCAAAATAGTTTAGGCTTTGGCTTTACATATAAGCATGCATGTCCAGTCATACAGACAGATAGACAGTCGAATAAAACGTTAGACAGACTATTATTATTATTATTGTTGTTATTTCATTGCTATTACTACAAGTTAGTCGTACTTGGGCTATTTATTTATTAATTCTATGTATGGAACTTGCCTGCAATGGCTGAGTGGTTTGTTTCGTGCAACAATAGAAAGCCAGAGACATGATTGTTTGAATAAATAATAATAATAATAGTTGGTAGCAGTAGGAAAAATGAAAAACAATAACAACGGTTTGCCTTATAAAATGTCAATGTTTCCGTTTTTGCCGCTTGTTGTGTCCACGCGCCATTGCTCTCTATCAAATATGCCATAGATTTTCGTTGGGAAGGAGGGAGAGTCCAAAACAGGAAATTATCAATAAATACGAGCACAACACCAATTTTTGATGATTTCAATAAAAGACAGAAAAAAAAACTACATAAAATAAAAAATCAATTTGCAACATTTGCCAACATTAGCAAGTACCACTGGAATCCCTTTTTAACGCATACATTTGATATTGACCCAACAGCAGTTTTAATGCAACTGTTAGGAGAAGGACGAGGGGTTATATGCCATAAAACGTACCCCACAATAATAATACAAATAAATTAAAGCCAAAAAATTGAAAATCATTATAAGGCGACGGAAGCATCATTATCATAAATTATCATTTTGTAGGAATTGCATCCGGTAACAAATGAATGAATAATAAAACTACGTAGTAACAACAACAACAATAATAATAATAATAATTTTCAAATAAAAATGTTTGCAATTGAATAAATAAAAGTAACTTTAAGTTGAAGAAAATATTAAAAAGAAACTTAATTCTTTCTTTTAATTTTATTCATAAAATTTTGAAATGAATTCTATTTAAATTTTTTTATAAAAAGTTTTCTTGAAATACGTTTCCAATCCTTTTTCTGCGAATATTACCTTAAAATAGTTTTTGATATTTTGTATCAACACATGACACAAGGAATATCCACAAGGTACTCGTATCCAATCAGCCGAGTGTTTTTATACCCTTCACACAGTAAAGAAGGTTATATATAGGTTTGTCATTCCGTATGAAATTTCTACAATTTTCATATCCGACCCCATAAAGTATAACTTTGTTGAAAGTTTATGAATAGGGGGGTCGATTAAGTCTGTCCACCTGACCGTGTGTATGTTGAAATCAACTTTTTTAAGCCCTCCGAGATCTCCTGGACCCGGGTGAGTTATTAAAATATCAGAAGTATTCGGGAGTAGATCGGTACTGAAAATCAGAAACATCGGTACATAAACAGTTGAGATTGAGAAACCACGTCCACGTCGTTTTATTCACAACAACAACATACAACACACCCAGCTGAGCCAAAAAAAAATTTTATTTTATATTTTTTTATTTTAAATATTATTTATATTTATATATTTATTGTTTTTTTTTATTTTTATTTTTTTTTTTTAACTCTATATATAATTTTACAATGAGATGTTTTTATATGTATGTACGTATTTCATATGAGGTGTATGGTGATACAAACAATTGTTATTGCATGACTAGACGTTGCGAAGGGTATATAAGACTCGGCACGGCCGAATATAGCTGGTTGGTTGGTTATCGTGGTAGTTCGCTGCACGCCAACAGTCAAGTAGAGTCTATATGACTCCGTTTTGACAGGACCACATCACTCGTCAGCTCTTAATGTATCTCAGAATAAATCCAAGAGTAAGGGTACTAGATCCACCCCGTGGCCGTGAGGTATTTCAGTAGATAATTCAGTCCAACTTCAGATATCGCAGAGAAGCTATCCAGTATATGTTCGCCCAGAAATCTGTGTATTTTAGCCGCTAGTGCAGGACATTCGCAGAGAAGGTGGAAAACCGATTCCTCCTTCTCTCTATCCAGACAGCTGCGACAATGGTCGTTCGATAGAAGTCCGAGTCGACTTGCATGTTTGCCTAACATCCAGTGACCCGTCAATACCGCCAGCAACCTCGATATGTCTCTCCGACTTCGGCTGGTAAGTTGCAACTGCAATTGCGTTAGAGATATCCAAAGCAGATCCTCTCCTGGCTAGTTCATCTGCCCGCTCGTTACCATAGTGGCCCTAATGCGCAGGAATCCAAAATAGAGTAACGTCAGCCCGCTGACCAAGCCTTGACAGGCCAAATATAGCAATCTTGCTTGTTTTTTTATAAACAATTTATCAGTATTTCCGACTTTTTTAAAAAGTCTGTCTGCATTTGTCAAACTTAATTTTTTTTATTTTTAAAATACAATAAATAATTCGCAGTTTCAGTTGGTTTAAAATGTTTAAGAAAATACAAAACCATGAATTAAAAGTTTTCGATTTAAAGTCTTTTAAAAAATTATTAAAATTAAAAAAGAATATAAAAAAATGGTGTGACATATACCGGCATATATACAAAAACAAAATGCATGTGTTTTTTAATTGTTGTGTTTGTTGCCGCGATGCATATACCTTATGGATATGCCTTGATATTACAGTTAATATTTAAATTAATAATTGAAATCTAATTTTCATTGAATGGTTTGACAAGATTTGAAATTAAAAAAAAAAAAACAATATTGTTAAAGATTTTCAAACAACAAACACTTAGGCATCCGTAGAAATGTTCATTGAATAAAATTTAAATACAATTTACAAAATGTCTTTGTTGTTGTCTCAGGGTGGGTGCTGAGAGATTAGGCTTTTGGCTGCAAATATGAAAAAAGACAAATAAGAAACCAATCACTTTTGCCAGACTTTTCATGTGCACTTGCAAGTAGAGTGGGAAAAGCAATTTTTTATAATAAATACAATTATTTCAATATGTGTTCCAGAGAAACCTTTCAACTTTAAAGTAAAACCTTAAAAGTTGAAAAGAATTACCTTGTGCCTTGTACGCACAGTCTGAAGGAAAATGTTTCAATTTGTTTTATATTTTCTTAGACATAAAAGTGCTATGACGATAATGGTTTATTATAATCAAAGAATATAAAGTCTGAAAAGTTGTTTCTTCTAAGCGGAGTGTATTTAACATAAGTTGGAAGTCAACAGACAAATCCTAGGTTTAAAAAAGCATAAATATTTTCTTTTTATATCCTTCACTTGGAGTAAAGGATCGGTAGGAAATTTCTCCTGTAGAAAATTTCTCCTTAGCAGAATGTATTTTGCTTAAATTGCAAATCAACTGACAAAAACCAGGTTTAAAAAAGTGATGACATAAGTTTTTCAATCTGTAGAAAATTTCTTTATTTAAATCTCCATAATGCTATAAAAATAAATGTATATACATTCATATGATGGGGTAGCATCGAACCAGATCAATAAAATTTAGTCTTACTTTTCGACCCGCTTGCGGCCTTAGTAATTTCGCGTCACCTCCGGTGCTCTAGACTAGAAATCAAATTTATTTTGCAGACTGATAGTCGCACAGTCTTTTATAATTGGCAGCATCTCCTTCAGTTTATGCAGCTCCTGTAACATCCAAACCTAATGTGTGATTGCCTGTGATTTTCAATCTTTTACTTGCCAATGCTGAACATTTGCATACTACAAGAGCTGCTCTCTAAAAATCCTTCGGGCACATTCCTCAAAAATTCCATTATCTTCAGTCCGCATCTTTCTCAGCCGGTATTTAAAGATTTCATGTTCTGCTTTTCTTACTACGATTAAAACCGAATAACTTTACCGCAACCCTGCCAGGAGGCTCCTTAAGCATCAAACGAGCCCATCTACAACGACCTTGGCAAGTTTATAGAGCTTAGCTATTGAAAGAACTTTATTCAAGGAAAAATCTATATGGTGATAAAGTTTATTGGACTCAATACAAGACCCTTAAAACAGATCTAAGTTGTCATAATTCGTTCTAAAAACTTTGAATACTAGTGGACAGAAATGACGTGTAGAACGAGATGGTACATTAAAAAGATAGTCTCACACCCAGAGCAATTCTGGGTTCTGGTCAACGGAATAAAGTCGCATATCGTCTGTTCAGGAGTTTGCAGCAACTTCGTTCCCAGTTACGCTCACAAATCCCTTTACCCACATTAGCGTCACCTCCTTGGTAAAGGCACACTAATTCTAAATAAATTTAAAGAAACATTTTACAGTTATAAGTGGCATAAGATTCTATGACATGGAATGTCAAATATGTTAAAGAAAATTCTGTCAAGCTTCTTACTACAAACAAGTAACTAATGAAATGTTATATCAAAAATCTTAAACCTTTTTCTTGTCTATCAGAGTAAACTTCACTACATATTTTTTTCTAGATTTTTTAAGTCTTAATTTATTTTCTGTTAAATTGAACAAAGAGACTAAAACCGCGTCCAATTTTTTTTGTACAGATAATAATTGGCTTTAAAAATGATAAAGTTTTTTGCTTGTTAACGTTAATTTTAATTTCCTTAGAGTTGGCAAAAATTATTAAGCTAAATGAAAGGTAGGAGAAAAAAAGTGAGATGCCTGGGAAACAGGAATAAAGGAAAAAAAACTCTTTAAACATTTTCTTTTGCGGTGTTGTTGTTGTCGTCACCTATTGTGGTGATCATCTTTTAACAAGTTTTATATTCGTTGCACGCAAAAAACAGCATAAAAATTCTAATAAGATTTGTCTAAACTAAAGCAGAGTTTTTCCTTTTTAGTTTTTTTTTTTGCACCAACAAGTTAAAGTTAAACAAGTTTTTATTCTTTTATCGTTTTTTTTTACAGTCATTATCATTACAAAAAGCCATTTTGGTGTATATCACGTCATTGTGTCCAGTCCACTCAACGTTTGCCTTGCCACTTTAAATTAGCAAAAGTGTTGGTTAGTGGCAAGCAGCAGGAGGCTGGGGTAACTTCCAAAGGTATTTTAGTTATGAAGGTATTTTGCCTTAAAGAAATTTCTTGGTTGTATTTCCTTTGTCGCCATTTTGTAACAAAATGTTTTTTAAACTCTCCTCCTACTCTAAGTCTTTGTTCGCAGGCTCATTAAAACTGCTTAACTGACGCCATTTCTTTCTTTTGTTGTTGTTGTTGTTGTTAAATGTTGTTTATGTTGTAGTTTTGTTCATCTTAATAAAATGAATTCAAAATTAGATGACACCATCCGTGCGTAAATAAAAATTTTCGTAACGCACTTCTTGTCTGCTTTTGCTATTTCTAGTTAAGAATTTTGAGAAGTATAAGTAAAAGCGTTAAAGTCGAGCTGTTTTTTTTTTTTTCATTTTAAATGTTGTTTAGCGCTGTGCTTTTAAACTTCTCTTGGTACTTCTTCTATACTTGTTCCCTTAACTTGTATTATTATTTCTTGTGTAGGAATTCTTCAGCAAAACTTTAGGTTTGTTGCTAAAAATTGAACAAAAATTTAATTTTTTCTTTAAATTTTCTTCTTTTTTTTGCTGTTGTAACGTAAAAGTTGTTGAATACACCCAAGTGTGATGGGGTTGCGCTGGATTTACTTTTTTTGTTGGCGCTAGGAGGGAGATTTTTATTAAAATGATGCTGATGGGTGGCTTCTTAACTTGTTTGTTTCTTTATCGCGTTTCTTTAAGTTTTTTTTATTTTTTTTTTGTTTTTTCGTCATCTAACTTTTTTGCAAGTGGCAAAGTTTTCTCGTTATAAGTTTTGCAGCCTTTGTGAACACGTTTTCTTGTATGTAGTTGGCAAAAACTTTCGCTATATGGCAGTTTCACCAGCAGCTCTAGCACCCTATACAGCTCTCGTTGTTTTTGTTGCTGTCTTTCCCTCAACATTGTGCATAGACTTTCTGTGCCTTTTGTGTCCTCCATTTGTTTGTTGTTTGTGTTTTTTTTTTCTATGCTCTCCTCTTACGTATATTTTGGTGTTATGAATAAACGACCTGTTTCCAAGGCAGCCTTAGTTAGTGTTGGCTGTTACGATGACTTTTGTTGGCTTTCTTCGCATAATTTAGTTAAAATCTATCTGAGTGTTATTGCCTTGAGTTTAGAACTTTTTGCTATTACCCTTACATGCTGCTAGATAATGCAGAGATGCCAGTAATTTTTTTGTTTGGGTTTCGTGTTATGATAAAGTGAACGCTTAAGCTGTTGAAGAAAAATACTTTCATTAGACCCCGAAGAGCTTAATCAAAAAATTGTCTGCTTAAAAGCCAAGAAGTATTTCAAGAGTATCAGAGGATCGTATTTCACTCGATTTTCTAACGGGGCTTGTTGCTTCATACTATTGCATCTCTGGAAAAAGAGGGGTTACCACTAACCCTGGTTATGTGGAATTGAAACTTAACTAATCTCATGGTAACATGGCAAGCACTGTCCTGTAAGAGTTATCCTAGACATCTTATTAGTTATGTGTATTTTGGGATCACGTGTTGACTGAGATTGAAACCGAAATCGCAGTTAAAGGAGAACCATGATTAAATGGCTGATATTTGCATTATTGGAAAATAAAATTTTTGTTAAATTTTTTTTTTCAAAAGAGTTCCTTCATAAGTGCTTGGTGTCCATGGTCGAATTCACTTCTTCTCTCCAAGGTCTGTCTCAGCTTTTGTCGTTGATTAATTACTTACCTCATGAGAAGCAATTAGGTAGACCATAATTTCGGGAAAGATGCTTAAACATGACCTTTGATAGTCTTGTATGAAAATAAGGCACCGGTGTGTTGCTAACAGATAAGGTAACGTCATCGTGACAGAAATTTATCCAAATCAGTACTTTGCTTGAGTCTTTATTTGATTTAAGTACGGAAATTATGCAATCTTTTACTGAGATACATGTAAAACAAGACATTCAATTGTTTTAATTGTTTCCCAGCATTCATGATAAGTAAGTTAATGCTTTATGGAGCTTCACTGAAATCTAGATTAGATTTGTGAACTTTTGCTTTTTCCAAAAGCGCTTGAAATTAGCGAGAAACAAGCCGATACAAAGGTACCTTATAACACAGCTTTACTCAGTACATCCTTATTTTTATGTTTTTGTAGAATCCAAATTCTAGATTAAAAATTTCTAACTCCTGGCTCCTGTCACCCTTACAATTATTCTAACGCTTCTTTTCATATGATTAAAGAGAGTCTAAAATTTAGAATATAATTTCCTAGTTTGCAGATAGATTGAAGCTTTAAAAGTAATCGTAGTTTATTTTTTGTTCTTGGTATTACCAGGACACCTGCCATTAAAGGCTTACAAGTGTTCAGCTGGAATAGCTGTATAGAATTCCCACTTGAATTATTTTACTATTAAGGAATTTGGAAGATCATTAAGTCATCAGATTCTAAAAATGGCTCACTTATTAGATTAGAGTAAAGCCAGAAGAAATAAACAAATCTTATACTCGCTTCTTGAACGGCGTTTTATTTTGTAGTTACTCGTAAGTTTAACCTCTTGGATTGGAGTTGTATTTTGCTGTTTTTGCCAATACACATTTAAAAAGATTTTTAAACATATCCTACAACTACATTTTAAACAGAATTTTCCTCTCAACCCATTATCACATCTCTCTAAGCACAATTCTAATAAAGTATTGTTTTTCATAAATATCCCTACAATTCTGTAAGTTCCTTAGAGATAAGCCAACTGAAAATGGTATTGCTGGCATAGTTTTAATGCCAGCGTTAAATATTGGCTGCACTGGGTGACACTAGTTTTGTCTGTTTGTCAATTGGTTTGTATGTCGTGAAGTCATTAAAAGGAAAGAAAAAAAAAAGCACACACATCTGCAATATTATCAAACTGCAAAAGTGTACTTTAAATTCTTGCAAATGAGCAGCATATGACAATAGTTTGTTTTGCAACAATAATAAAAATACACGAGTTTCTTTTTTCTTTTTTTTTTTTTGGCAATTTTCTTATAAAAAAGTATAAGAAGAAAAAGAAGAAGCACAAAACTTTTTGCTTGGAAACATATAATAATGGTGGCGAAAAAAAAATCATAATCATCCTTTTTAACTTTCCGGTTACCTGTAATATTTATAACTAAATAACAATGTTAAGAAAAAAGAATTTGGTCTTGCAAATATGCAAGATAATTTTGAGAAATAATTTTTAAACAAACTTTTACACATAATTTTTATTATTAACTTAAACTTTAAAAACCCTGTGGAAGTGAAAAGAAGAAATAATGTTAATTATTATTTAATTTATATTAATGACAATGTCATCATGTCACATTAATTTCATTTTAACGCTTTTTCCTTCTACACAACAACCTCTTCTTCTTCTAGAGAACAAAACAGAAAAAAAAAACAAAAACGACGATATATACTAGAAGTTGGGAAAAAAAAAATCGTGTGCTTGAATGGTTTTGTTAAAACCAATTGATGACACTCCATGATCTCTTACCGAAGCATGATAAATGTTGCCAAATGATTAAAGATTTTTTCATAATTCAACTTTTTTTTTTCTTGAACATGGCTGCGGTTATTTGGTCGCTTGTAGTTAAGGCGATGACATAAACAACTCATTCGCTTTACGTTAGTTCGTTCACAAGAAAATATTTCTTTTCAATTTCTGTCCACTGGGCGTTGATTGATTTAAGTTTTGTACCTTGTCTTCGTTTAACAATCATCAATTATTTATATGAGTAGTTTCAATTAGGGTTTTCGTTTTGGGAAAAATTATTGGGGATTTTAATTTAATTATTATAAAATAATATTTGATGTAAAATTATATTTTTTTAAATGGTTGGCTATTACTGGGAATCCCTTAAATAAAAAGTTTTTTCTCACTACAAAAATACTTTTGATTAGAGTTTTGTTTTAATTTTACAGGGAATAGTTACTTGCTAAAGAAATATAGAGAAGAGGTGTGTAATTGTAAATTTGGTCTCATACCTATTCTTTTTATTTTGTTAATATAGTTTTGCCCTTTTGCCTCACAAAATCTCTAATACCTTAAAGTGAAATAATTTTACTCTTTTTTACAATTAAAGTTTAATGGGGAAATTACTTGAAACTACTTTGTGACTCCTAAAAGTATGCTAATTTGATGAATAAGGGTTAGGTTATATAGAACAGAGGCCAAATTACGGCATTCGATGTCGATCGAAAAGGATAGAATTCTTATAAGAATCCAACAAAAATGCAAAGAAAACTTCCACGTTTGAGTGAAATTTCGATCAATATCGAATGCAGTAATTCGACCCCAGATAACCGTTGCCTTGCTCTATTGGGTTCACTATATTGATCCCTTTGTGATACCGGTCAAATATTAGGAGAAAAGAGAGGAGTTATAAGGAAGGAAACCGATATATTTATACAAATGAGTATCGCAAAGGTATGACAAATTATGGCATACGAACGCAATCGTAATTTGTAGTTAAAGCAAAACAAGATCGTCAATTGGTAAGCGTTAAAGTTCCACATGAGTCTTGTTATTGTAAAAAACCCAATGCAAAACTCTTTCGCTTCAGGCTCAACGCTCTTTTTAAATATGGTTGTTAAGAAATCTTATTACAGCCCAACATAAACTAAAGCGACAAACTTTTTTAGCTGTTCAAAATTATCATGCTCATGAAATTGGTATACAGCAAACCAAAATTACGCGGCGTCAATCAATATAATTAGGCTAGTGAAGTTGGCTGCAAAAGAAATGTTTTTGTTTTTTTCTTTTGCAGTTGTTAAAAAGCAAAGCCAGATAAGCTATTTAATAGTTAATCTAGCAATTTTATTTCTATTTTTATTTCCATTTTGCCTTGTATAGTTTCAATACCAAAAGCACAGAAGACTCGAATTTTCGTGATATGAAAATCTTTTGAAAATTCTTGAACCTTTTTTTAGAAGTGAAGAACTTTAAATTGGCAGCACTGTTTTTTGTATTTCTCACAGGAAAAGAAACTAAAATTTTTTTTCAGAGTTCACAGCAATTTATCTTGAATGAGTTTGCGAATTCATTGGGCATCGGATGAGGCACACTTTCGGTTTAATGACTTAAACAAAAAACAAAATTGCCTCGTTTAGAGCGATGATAGTTCTCTAACCATTGTAGAAATACCATAATATCAAATAAAATTCATTGAGTGGTGATTAGGATTGGGGAATTACTGGTCCATCTGTCTTCACAGTGAGCGGTATAGAGACATGGGTACTAACTTTTTCGTGTCTTTATTCGATTGGATTAGTAGTGCAGTGATTTTATAGCATGCCACAGACAGTACATGTGATGCAATAAGTTTACTGAGAGAGCAATTTGTTTAACAAATAATTTAAAAAACGGACTCTATTAATCATTTAGTTATTTGACTCTAGTATAGAATTTTTTTTTAAGTCCCCGGTCAATGCAAATTATCGAGATATGATCGAGCACTATGAACCAAATAACTAACACGTTATTGCTGTAAGACAGTCTGAAGTAAAAATGTAACCATCCACCTTGATTAAAATTTTTTCTAAACCTAAAGCACAGCGAATTCGAAAGTTCTAGAGAATTTATGATCATGGCTGAATGCTGTAATTTGTGCTCTGACTTGGGATTACGCTTTGTATGCATTAGTCTTTGAAATCACCGCTTTCGAAAAGGAATTAAACACAATAAGCAGAAAAATTAACTAAAAATAAGCTGGAATCAGGCCAGAACTAAACTTCAATAAAAGTGTTTAAAAAGACTCTAAAATCCCCGATGTTAAACAAATATCAAGAAATTAGAAACCCTAATTCCAAAGTATATTCCGTTTGTCATTTATTTGCTCTATTCGTTGGTCGGTCACAAAAGTCTTTATGAATAATTAAATTGGAACGTTGGTAAGACTCAGTTGGCTTTGATGAAAAGGAAAAAGCATTTACATATCAGTTGGCAGTGCAATAAAATAATGCAAAGTCTGTCATGCGAAAATGAAAAAAAAAAATGATTAAAAACTACAGAAAAGTGCATATTGCTGCATAAACTGTCAATAAGAAGAAAAAGTCGTTGAGTTTTTTTAAAAATACGGATGGCGAATGGTCAGCTAAAATTAATTCCACAAGATGTTTAAATTTATTTTTAATAAATTTAAAAATTTTTCAAGTCTTTATAACAAGTGCAACTATGAGCTATACGACTACTTTTAACACCCATTGTACTTTAAGCCTTACTAAGGTGCATATATGCTTAATCGGTAAAAGAGCTAATTTACTTTTTGAACGCGTTTCATTTGGATGCATTTTTTATTACCCAGTAATGATGTCTTAGTTAAAGCCAAACACATACACACAGACTCCGAAAATTTATGTTTGAATTGAGTGCATTATACAGTCATCCAAATGTAAATAAGATATTTTCCATGCCAAATGTTTGTATACACATGCAGGCTTATACATAATCGCTCTCAACATTCATATGCAATGCAGTTTGAAAAAAAAAAGATGTTGGTAAAGATGCCGCCACTGCTAGCGTTGGTGGGATGAAGAGGCATTAAAGCAGTCAGTCAGTTTGACAGTCATTTAATATGCTGATTATTTTCCAAACAAATAAGCGGGGAAATGGTGGACAGAGGAAAAGGTAAAGAAAGTAGTACTACAGTTAAGCGGTTTTAATGGGTGCATTACTATGGCAGAACGAGGAGGCTATGAGAAGTTTTTAGAAAATGTCTACAACAAATTGTTTTAAAAAAGTTTTCTGTATCTTTTCTTATTAAAATTTTTTGAAATTTTTGCATAATTTTGTTTGACTCAATTTTGTCTCATTATTACACAACTTCAGCTACAACCCTCCTAAATCTTCAGTGGGTGCCATATCCGCATCTTCTTTAGCAAACATGCATGTGGTGTGTTTAAGCATGTATGTAGTCAGTTTGCCAAAGTTTCTTCCTTCATTTTGCTATTGTTGTTGTTGCTGATGTAATTCTGATAATCTTCCCTGCCAATTAGGGAAATTGTGTGCTATTTCCACTTTTTAAATTCACTGCTGTTCTTATTAGGACATAACTGTGGAGCGCGCAAAAAAAGTGAACAACCGAATAAACGTTAAGAATATAAAAAAAACAATTTTTTTTACAAGGAGGGGACCCAAAAATCATGATTTTTAAAATGTATGCAGCAAGATGTTGGTGAGATATTTTCTTTCCATTTTTTTGCTGTAATATTTGTTTGTTTTAAAAACCCAGAAGAAAATTGACACCTAAACTGAAAATGAACGCACCTAAAATTAAACTGAAAATAGATCTAAAATAGCACAAGTGAGATACTCTAAAGATATATCTAGAATTTAACTAAAACTAAGCTGAAACTTTGTACTTAGTGTTAAGGGACTAACCTTCTCTCTAACTAACCTTCTCATCTTCTCTGTTATTGTCCTGCATTCGGTGACCTGAGACACCAGATTCTAGGTCAGTGAATACTTGTTAATAAAACTTGTCTTCCCTCAGGTGATCTGGGAAAGATTCACACATTTATAAACAGAACAGGATGGCTGACGAAACGAGCGGGCGTTGGTGCCTACGGTATCACAACGGGAGCCTCGAAGGACCCAAGTGAGATATGCCTTCGGGCGACTATCGCACCTAACCTAACCTAAGGGACTCATCTGAAATGAAACTAAGACTGAACATGAACTGAAATGTAATTAAATTAGAACTTGAAGTCAATTAGTGCTCTGTCAAACAATGAAATGAAAAGTTTTTTGATTAATGTTCGGGGAAAATAATCAAAGAATTTTTACAGACTGACATTGAAAATGTTTAGAAAAATCGTGAAAGCGAAGCGTAACTAGACTATAATTTTGGTGTAATACCCCCACAAGAATTTGAAAAAATTTGCTGTTACACATATAGAATTAATTCAGTTTTAAGATTTAGAGCAAAATAATTGTAAAGCTGAGTTTGGAAATTAATAACGCAGAAATTACAAACGGAATGAGAAAGCCCAGTATATTCTCTTGGCACCGGTTCCTTAACTGAACACAAATCGCACATTGTATGGAATAAAAGTAAACTCCAGCTACATTAAAACTGAACACTATTAAAACTACAACTAGAAAAAGTCTGACTCTGTAAAACGGAATAAACCAAGTAGAACCAAACTGGAATTGAATTGTAGTTAACCAAGAAGGAACTATTATAATTCAAATTAAATTAAAATGAAACTTAAAGCAAAAATTGTTTATTAATATCCTTAATGAAATGCGAGAAACTATTTTAGCAAGATTTAAATTTTCCCATTTTTTTTTGGCTGGTACTACTTATGCAAATTTCCTATTGGGTCTTTGGTGTGGCTGTATGTGAGAGCAAGTATGTGCAAAGTATATGTATCATATGTATGAGTGAGTAAGCTTTGTTGGTGTTGTTTTTAAGCTGATGGATTTCAAGTGAATGCCGAATTTGATGCGCGTTAGAACTATTGAAGATGAGAATTTTTCCATTAGCAAAATGGAGGCTATTCCTGATTTAATGAGCCATACACTAATGGATTTTATGTTGTTCTCGTTGTTCTTCTTCTTATACTTCAGCAGCACCATCATCATCATCATTATCATCATCATAATCATCTACTACAACAAGTTCTTATTTGAAAAGATGATGGAAGTGCTGCTGACGATGATGGTGATGAGTGTGATTGTGTTTTGTTTGTTTGATTGGATGGATGGCTGCTTAAATGGATGGCTGCTTGGCTAGATGGTACGAGTACATTTAATGATGAATACTACAAGTTCTTTATTTAAATAGAAAATAATGCAGATTCAAGAACAATCATTAAAATAATGCATGCGTGGTTTGTTGTTTGCCAAAGTGTATTGAAGAAAAAATGAGGAAAACCACTTTTAAAATTATTATACTCAGAAGAAAATCTTTGCAATTACAGATGGTGGCAAAATTAGCAGCATTAAATACTTACACTCATTCGCATTCGAAATTGACGATAAGTATGTGGAATAATTTTCAATAATTACAAACATTTAAAAACGATTTTATAAAAGTTATTTCTTAGTTTCATTGTTTTTCTCTTGGAATATAGATTTAATGCTTTTTTTAAGTAGGTAAATAGTTTTAAACAATTGCTAAGAAATTGTAACAAAACTTTGCTATTTTTCAAACTAATTTAGAATTATTATTTTGTATTCATAAAAAAAAACTGCTTGATATGAAGATTTTAAGGGGTTTTGCTATGGGCTTTTTTGTTTGATTAAAAAGAACGGAAAATCAACTGCTTATTACACGCGAAATTAAATTTTGAGTGTTAGTTTAATGTGTGTGCGTGTGTGCGTGTGTCTGTATGGTTGCGTGCTGGGGTTTACTTGGACATTCCTTAATATCTTGACTATGGGTGACTGCTCGCCTTAAAACCATGTGGTGTAACACATTTAACTCATCTATTTTTTTTATATATTAGCTGGCTGTCTGCTCCCAGCTTCTGATGATGGCAAGACTGAAGGGTGTCTGTCTTAAACCTTAAAAAGAAAATTTAATAAAAAAAAACTGTTACATTAAATTAATTTTTGGAATTTTTTATATTTGCGCCCATTTTTACTTTTTATCCTACACTTGTCTAATATTCACAAGTCATTGACGAAAACCCACAAAAAACAAAGTGTGTTTATTTAAAGGATACTTTCCTTTAAAAAAGGAATCCTCAGGCTTATAAGGATACTTTTTCCCAAAATTTAATTTAATTTTTTTTTCGTAATCTTTTTAAGAATTTGCCCTTAAACATAAAATTTTATTTTATTACCGTACAATGTTGTAGAAAATTAAATAAAAATAATAAAATATTTCTATTAAAATCAAGTGCACGCATTTCGCTCAGTATGATTGTATTAAGACACGTAGAGTTTTAAATTGGGTGAGTGTAAATAAACCAAAAAAAAAATAATAATAAAACAAGTTATAACATTGTATTGACATTAACAGTATTTTTAAAAAATGATTCAATGATTTTATTATTTCATTATTAAAATAGAATACTGTATGTGGAACCTAATTTGAACTGATCTGGAACATTTGAGAATACTTTTCTTATTAATATTTACTGAAACAGAACTGAAACTGTAATATAACCAAATTGGCACTGAAAGATAACTGCACTAGATGTTAAAAAGAAATGAAGCAGAGCTGAACTATAATTATACTTGAATAAAGCTACAACTGAATTAGGATTGAACTTGAAATTAACTGGAACTAAGTTATAACTGAACTAGATCAGAAAATGAACTAAACACGATCTGGAATTGAACTAGAGACGAACTAGAACTAACCTGGTTATCGACTAGAACTTTACTATAAAAATGGACTAGAACCTAACTATAACTGTACAATAAACCATATAAAATTAGACTTCAATTAATACCTTCAAAAAAGTAATACAGTGCACTCGCGGTAACGTGAACACTGTCTAACGTGAACAAGCTTTTGTTTATGTTGACTACTGTGTAATATGAAGAAACTCAGAAGGCTTATAACTTGAGCAATTTTTTTTACTGCAAATGTTTTTAAGCATGTAGGCATTACTGAAATATGTTAATTTCGATATTTAAATTTAGGGAATTCCCTGTGTGTATCCCTGAACTGTTTTTTGTATGTATGGCACCGAAATTTGAAACCTTTTTTCTATGCCAAGCGGTGAATCAATCACCATGTGTGTTAAAAAATTTAATGTTTGGAGTTAAAAGAAAAGGCAGTCTTTGAAGATAGTTTGCAAAAAGAAATCTCGTGATCTTGTAGTGAATTATAAATAATAATTTTAGTTTTATATTTTCATAATACAATAAATTCACGTTCACACAGGTTAATGTTGTAAAAATTTATAATTCTCTCAGTAAACTCGACAATCGCTAACATGAACTGTTTTGGTTTTTATTAGTTCACGTTAGCGCGAGTCCACTGTATTAATATTTTATCTCCCAGCCATGATCAAATTATAGCAGCATTAACATTGTTAAAAGACCTCAGGGCTGCAGAGTCCGGCAACGTCCCTCCAAAACTCTTTAAAGCTGATGATAAATATATAACCTCCCAGCCACGATAAAATAATAGCAGCATTGATATCGTAACAAAACAATAGGGCTGCAGGACCAGACAACATTGCTTCAAAACTGGTCAAAGCTTATTAATCCTATTCAGCAAGAAGATTTGTAAGCCTGTATTTGAACACTTCTAACCAACTGAAATGCTTACGAGATCTCTTAAGGAGGAATAAGTTATCAATATTCCTAAGAAGAGGAATCAGATAGAGGCGAGAATTGGAGAGGCATCACGCTTTCAAATATGCTCAATAAGATGATATTCCGTATCTTATTCAACCGAAATTCTCCAGCAGTAAATGCTGACTTTAGTAGAAAACAGGCAGAATTCAGGTGAAATAGATCATGTATCGATCATACTAACAGTCTTCTTTTTATAACTAAATAGACGGCAGAATGACAAACATGTGTGTATTTCTGTATTTATGAAATTTCAGCGAGACTCTGACTCTATTCATTACAGTAAACAGGCAGGATTCAGGCCAAATAGATCATGTATCGATGATATCAACAGCCTTCGCGTTATAACTGAACAGATGGCAGAATGTCAAACAAGTCGGTATGTCAATATTTATAAAATTCCCACCAGACTCTAACTCTATTCATTACTCTGCCCTATTAAAAGCGATGCAATGCATCCAGATAATTATCAGACTAGTAGAGTGTCTGTATATGGACTTCACTGGCTTCGTTCTGCATGAAAGCCAAACTAGTGATGCATGACCATTAAAGTGGGTGTTAGGTACAGATGTGTCTTATAAACTTTATTACTCAACATCGTACTTGATGTTTTAGTCAAGCTGTAGTTCTTACTCAGGGTATCACTATGGGCATTTTAGGTAGACTTTAAGATTTTGACTATTCTGATGACATCTGTGTAGTACCGCAAAGTCAGCAAGTTATGCAGCAACTGTTGAATACAATCACAGCTAAAGCAGCGTTCACAGGCCTGATCATAAACACTTTAAAAATAAAAGTATAAACAGACATACAGTCTTGCTGATGGGACAACAGCTCTGCTACTACCTGGGTACTATCATGGTAACTTCCAGTGCAGCTGGCTAAGGCTAAACAAGCAATTCGTAATCTTAAATAAATTCTAAAGGTCATCAAATAGTGCGTCATTTATCAGAATTAAAGTATTGATGAGCAATATTAAATCCGTTTTGCTTTATGGCTCGAAGACCTGGAACTTAACGAATCGAGATTAACAGTTGCCTGCGTTAAAATCTCAAAATGTATATATTGGCTGCGTGCTATATAGAACTTAACGATTAGCACAAAAGCCACTAATCGACAATTAAATCAAAAGAGGCCTGTATAGATGGCTATGACATACTCTATGGAAGCCGATTGATGACATCAATAAGAAATTCCTTTTATTACAACATACATGGAGCCGCCATTCTGCCTATGTAACCTAGAATGAAGCCAAAAGATCTGTATCGATGGAGATCTCTTCTTTAGGGTCTATGTTCCTTGTTTTAAGTTTTATAAATACGTGATTTACCTGAAGATGAATTGGAATTAAATTGAAACTGATTTAAACCTGACCTAAAAGTAACATCTTTGATTTTTTTTATTTATGTATAAAATATGTGTCTCGTTTACGTTTTTGGGTTCATTGAACATAGTCTAAAGAGAAATTAAATTTTTATATGAAATCTTATTTTAATGATCCTCCCTACCTTAACACTTACACAAGCACACATCATTCACAAAGTGATAAAATATAAACATTCTTTACATGTGTGAATATAAGTGAGTACAACAACTACATACAAGCTTACTAAAGCAATAAAGTACATCAATAAATCAACAGTTTCTCAAAAAAAAAAAAAAGGACATAAACAACTGGTTATAGATTTTAATTTATGGCATATCCTTGAAAAATATTTCCTTAAGCTGTCCATATAAAAGATTTATAATTATAATTCTATATTTACCAAAAAAATAAAAAAATCTTAAAGTTAAGTAACAAAAAGCAATAAATAATGTCAAATAAAAATTCAGCGATACATAAAATAAAACTGATTGTCCTTCCCTTCTAACGGGTAGAACAAACTAACCCCTAAAGGTGACTTCACCCAGAAATTCTTAGGAGTCGAGTGCCATTTAAAAACAAGTAAGAGCACTATATTCGGCTGTGCCGAATCTTTTATACCCACCACCAATTTTGTGTACATTTAAAGCACAATATTTATTATTTTGTTAATCGCTATTGAATAATATCTTTATAATAAAATATGTATCACTTTCTTTGTAGAGGGTGGTTAAATTTTTTAGGGCCCATGTTGAAGGTGAACTACACCTAGTCTTTAAATTTGTTTTCTGCATTTCACTTGACATTTCTCAATCTCAAACTTACTCAATTTGATCTGTAGAAAGATACGCAAATGAGCAACTCTTTAAAGTTATTCAGGTTTTTTTTATGAAAATGGGTGTTTAAATCAAAATGCATTTTGTGCACTTCGTAATTCTTTTGATCAACATAATCATTCAAATTCATCCACAATCAGGAAAATTGTAAAAAATATTTAAATTTCTGCAAAACAGGTCTGTATAAAATGTTAGAAAATCTGTGAATGCCTTCTTATTTCGTTGAATGGGAAGCATGGTTGTTTTTTTCGATAGTGTGGCAAAAGAGCAGTCAACCTCGACTCATCATCGTGCCCAACAATTGAGCATCAACATTGTCATTGAAAATTTGGACCATCAGATAGAGGAGTGGCGCCAAGGATGGGGGGGGGCATTTGGCCGATATTTTGTTAAATACATAATTGAACCGTACAAATATTATCATTACAAAAAGAAATAATAATAATTTCCTAAATAATTTGAATAATTCAACATCAGCCCTTAAAATTTAACCACCCTTTATAACTTCGATATGCTACTAAAAGGCTTTTGTAAATGTAGTCTTTTAATGAACGTGGGCGTTAAAGTAGGCGTGTTAATAAAGTTTCTGCTAAAAAATACAACTTAGATATTTCAATATAGTTCTTTATTTTCCCAAATTTTTCTCAATAGAGAAATTACATGAAGTTAAGAAAACCCGTTATATGGGAGGTAGGCGTTATAGTAGGCGTGTCACCTAAACTTTTTGGCACAACAACTACATTGATTAGAAGGATATATGTAGCAAATTTCCTCATCATACCTCTAATTTTGTCTGTTTTAGTGGGCGTTATAGTAGGCGTGTTAAAGTTATTTTTACGAATGAGTACATTTTAGATGTTTCAATATAGCCTTTTATTATTCCAAAATCTTTATTAATAGAGAAATTATATGAATTTTAGGTAAAACGTTATATGGGAGGTGGGCGTAAAAGTTGGCGTGTCACCTTAATTTTTTTGTACAATAATGACACTGCCTAGGGGGATATACGTAGCAAATTTGATCATCATACATCAAATTTTGGCGGTTTTATGAGCTTTGAAATTTCATTTAAGGTAGATAACGTGAAAAGTGGGCGTTATAGTAGGCGTGTCAAAGTTATTTTTGCGAATGAGTACATTTAAAATGTTTCAATATAGCCTTTTATTATTCCAAAATCTTTTTTAATAGAGAAATTATATGAATTTTAGGTAAAACGTTATATGGGAGGTGGGCGTAAAAGTGGGCGTAAAAGTGGGCGTAAAAGTGGGCGTGGCACCTTAATTTTTTTGTACAATAATGACACTGCCTAGGGGGATATACGTAGCGAATTTGATCATCATACCTCTAATTTTGGCGGTTTTATGAGCTTTTAAATTTCATTAACGGTAGATAACGTGAAAAGTGGGCGTTATAGTAGGCGTGTCAAAGTTATTTTTGCGAATGAGTACATTTTAGATGTTTCAATATAGCCCTTTATAATTCCAAAATCTTTATTAATAGAGAAATTATATCAATTTTAGGTAAAACGTTATATGGGAGGTGGGCGTAAAAGTGGGCGTGGCACATTGATTTTCCGTTAAAAAAAAGCCTTTCACCAAAAAGCAAAGTGTGCAAAATTTCAGAGTCGTACATCCAATTTTGTTGGTTTTATGACGTTTTTGTTTTTAAATATACCGAAAAATACACTGTGCGGTATAAATTTTCGTACATTTTGATCGATAACTCCTTTCCTAATGATTAGATTTAGGTAATTTTTGGTGAGAGATATTGATTTGACTCGAGAAATATATATTCGAAGTTTCATGACTGTACGTTAAGCCATTTGGACACAATACCATTTTATTCGATGTTCGTAGGACACGGTTTTTTCGACCTACTCTTGCATTCCGAGCTATAACTCACTTCCTAATATTCCGATATAGCCCATTTTCAATACCAAACAAACCTTGTCTATAAGAAAGATTCTGGCAAAATTTGAGCCTCCTAGCTTTTTCGGTGCGACCTCTATCGTGCTTTCAACAGACGGACAGACGGACAGACGGACGGACATAGCTAGATCGTCATCAAATCAAACCCTGATTCAGAATATATATACTTTATGGGGTCTAAAATGGATATTTCGATGTGTTACAAACGGAATGACAAAATGAATATACCCCCACCATTTTTTTGGTGGCGGGTATAACAATAACTGTTCGTTTTGCTTAAGGGTCTTAGATATAAGATAGTGTAATAAATTAAAATCTATTTCTTACATCTTTAAGATAATTTTACAAAAATCCTTTAACAGATTTTGAGGTTTTGCTTCTAGAATTCAAAAAAAAAAAGGGGAATGTTGTTGTCATCATAGTACCGCATGTTACACGGGTGTTAAGTTATAAATATTAATTTTTAACTACTGTTTGATATCCAAAAATATTTTTAACTCATTTTCGTTTGTGGGTAATAAATTATTTTTTAATTTATTTTGTAGATTTTGTTTTAATCCCTGGTATTTTAAAGTCGTTTCAGCATATCCTTCTTTTCTATTAAATGCTAGTCCTGTTCTTTTTTCTCACTCTCTAAAATGTACGCAATACTAGACACAAGGATTTTTAATGTTGTGGCCAGCCATGAATTTATATGTTGTTGGCATTTTGGGTAAAAATATCAGTGTGTGCGTGTGTGTGTGTGTCTTTTGCATAATTTAATTTTTGCAACCAGTCTGCCTTTTTTATGTAAATCGAAACTGCAAGTGTTCTGCAAGTACAATTGTTAGCAAAATGAGAAAATATTAAATTTCTAACACAAATATAAATATCGCAAAATAAGCTTACAGTCAAATATTAAAAATTTTGCTAAATTTTACATGTTTTTGTTTGGAATTTGAAAGGATTTTGAAGAATTTTATTTAAAAATTAAATAAAAAGAGTAAATTTTTGTGCACCTATGAACATTTTAAACTAAATATATGTAGAGGTACATAGTATTTAAATCTAAATACTCACATATTCACGTAGGAAATACACTGAGAAAAATCGAAAACTCTAAGGTTGATTTTCAAATAAAATATATAATAAATAAAATCTTTCAGTTTTCTTTTTTAAAATTGAAATTTTTGGATTTTTAACAACTTTTAGCTGCATCTTTAATGTCGATTTTAAGGTGTAGTTTTCCAAAAATTTTTTCGTCTGTTTCTATTTACATATATTTATTTTAAAAGAGTGTGTGTGTCTGTGCGTGTGTGTTCATGTAATGTTTGTATGACTTTTATGTTTTTATCCTTGTTTGCGTTTCTCTGAACTGAAAGGATTTAACTGATGCATGAGTTTGTAAATAAAGTCGAAAACGAAGCCAAAAGCAGTGGCATTTTTTCGTATTCTGATTTATTTGCTTTTAGCGATTTATTGCTACCGTTGGTTGGTTGGCTGCCACATACAACTGCTAACGCTATTCTCCTGTATATGTAAAATTGCAGATTTTAGATCTGTGCATGTGTGTTTGTTTGCGTATTTATTCTGCAGTTCTGAAACAGGTAGTTCTTTTTAAAGTACTTCTACTTATATACACATATCTATGGGATTAATATGAAAAGGGGCGCATTTTGATTTTGTGTTACTTTACAGGAAATTAAAAATACTATATAAAATTTAAAAGAATTAAATCAGACGGGGGTTTTTTAAGTAGTTTTCAATCTGTTGTTTTTAATCATAGCTCACTAAATTTTATAGGGATGATGTGTTTGCAGATGGGCTACCAGAAAAGGATAAAAACGCGATCTCGTTAAAAATTGCGATATGGCCTTTTTTTATATTGAGCAAACGATATGTGTGATTATGTATTAAATTTATATAATTTTTTAAATATTATTCGACACCACTAAGAATTTAATAATAATAAAATAAAAATCAAACAATCTAGAGTGTAATTTTAAACGAACCTCAAATATATCAAACTATAAAAGCCCGGCGCGCGTTGTTACGCCCCTTAATGAATAAAAATGCATTCTGAATTTAAATTGAATATCAAGTTCAAAAAGCTAAAGGTTATAACCTTTTTAATAGGCGTGGCACTGCCCACTTTTCTAATCAAGAAATTGTATAGTCATGACAACTCATGAAAAAATTTAGAAAAATCGGTGAAGTTTAAGTAGCTGAAAAAGATAATTTTTTTTTTATGGGCGTGGCACTGCCCACTTTTCTAATCACGAAATTGTAAAGTCATGACAGCTCAATATGTGTGCAAAGTTTCAGAAAATTCGGTTTAGTGCAAGTACCTCAAAATTATAAATTTTTTTATGGGCGTGGCCCTGCCCACTTTTTAATCACGAAATTATATAGTCATGACAGCGCAATATGTGTAAAAAGTTTCAGAGAAATTGGTCCAGTGCAAGTACCTTAAAATCAGAAAACTATATAATAATTTTTATGGGCGTGGTCCGCCCACTTTTTGCCACCCATAAACACTCCCTGGAATGTGTACAACAACTTGCCAAAGTTTGAGTCCGATCGGTTTTACAGTTTCGGAGTCTATAGCTAACACACACACACACACACACACAGAGTTTCACTTTTATATATATAGATTTAGCTATCCATAACTGTAGGGCTAATGCAACACGGTTGTATATTTAAAACACAACACATGCATATAAAACAAATGTCCTGTATATATAAAAGCTTGTGTTAGTTAGCCATTCACATATACAGAGATATACACACTACTTGGTTTGTTGGATATGTCGTTAGCCTGATTCCCTGTACTATGAAATATACATTTTGAAACAGCAGAAACTATACGATTAGCACTTGGCGTGAGATGAAATCATTAAGTTGAAAATTTTTGAAAATTAGCAACAATTTATTAAAGCACATTTGCTAATGGATGTGAAACATCTTATAGATTATCTTAAGAAGCACATCCAATTAATAACTTTATGAATTACTTATTCATGATTAAAAGACTTCATTCCTTAATACATGTACCATAAATGCAATAGTAATCGGCTAAAGTTATCACTACAATTGACAAGAAATAAAAGTTCGTTGTTCGAATTACAACGTATAGAAAAATATTTCTATTTTGTCCGGGGTATGCTATTTCGATTCACGTGGCTGTAGTTTTAATTTACACGGTTATTTTGTGATATTTTGTAGGGAAGAAATTTTAAGTTATTAACGTTTAAAATTTATGGCCATACCAGCGTGAGAATGTGAGTTTTTGTATATGAAAATGATTTGTTTTTGATTTCCCTTATCGGAAATTCATATATGGGATGTGAATAAACTGAATTTTTTAATTGACTTCGTTTTGGCAAAAAACAATAAATAAAATAATGATTAATGATTAATAGAGATAAAATATTTACTGAATTTTTTCATTTAAACAAACCAAAATTGAGTAGATATTTGAATTAAATCAAAATATTTCCTAAAAAGTATTTAATTTCAATAAATATTAACTGCAACAGAAATTAATAAAGAAAGAAGCATACTTTTCGGGGAAACTTACTTCTATACTTGACTAATTTACAAGGTTTCCTAAGTGTTGTATTGTCATAATGTTATAATTTTTTTGGAATTTTAAAATAGCATAGGAAATTAAAAATAAACTTATTGCTCTTATTCGACCTCGAAGCTCGATGTCTTAATAAATATTTGTTGATTTATGTATTACTAGCCAAACCCGGCGCGCGTTACTACGCCCCTTAATGAATCGATATGCATTCTAAATTTTAATTGAATATCAAGTGCAAAAACCTAAAAATTATTATTTTTTTGTTATGGGCGTGGCATTGCCCACTTTTCTTATCACGAAATTGTAAAGTCATAACAGCTCAATATGTGTGCAAAGTTTCAGAAGAATCGGACCAGCGCAAGTTCCTAAAAATTATAATATAAAATTATAATTGCGTGGCCCTGTCCACTTGTCTAATCACAAAATTGTATAGTCATGACAGCTCAATAAGTGTGCAAAGTTTCAGAAAAATCGGTCCAGTATAAGTACCTCAAAATGATACCTTTTTTTTATGGGCGTGGCACTGCCCACTTTTCTAAATACGAAACTGTATAGTCATGACAACTCAATATGTGTGCAAAGTTTCAGAAAAATCGGTCCAGTGAAACTACCTCAAAATGATACCTTTTTTTTAATGGGCGTGGCACTGCCCACTTTTCTAATGACGAAAGTGTAAAGTCATGACAGCTCAGTATGTTTGCAAAGTTTCAGAAAATTCGGTCCAGTGCAAGTAGCTAAATCTGATAACTAATTTTTTATGGGCGTGGCCCCGCCCACTTTTCTAATCACGAAATTATATGGTTATGACAGCTTAGTATGTGTGCAAAGTTTCAGAAAAATCGGTCCAGTGCAAGTACCTCAAAATTAAAACTTTTTTAGGGGCGTGGCCCCGCCCACTTTTCTTATCACAAAATTCTTTAGTCATGACAGCTCGATATGTGTGCAAAGTTTCAAAAAAATCGGTCAAATGCAAGTAGCTAAAACTGATAACTAATTTTTATGGGCGTGGCCCCGCCCACTTTTTTCTACCCATAAACACTCCCTGGTATGTGTACAACAACTTGCCAAAGTTTGAGTCCGATCGGTTTTACAGTTTCGGAGTCTATAGCTAACACACACACACACACACACACACAGAGTTTCACTTTTATATATATAGATTCAATATTTCGCTACTCCTTTGTGTAGCATCTTGAGGAAAGAAATTGTGTGTTTTTACAAAATTTTATATAATTTTCTAACATAAAAATATTTTATAAACATTTCAAAAAAATTTTTTTTTTAAACGTAGTATTACAAAAATTAACATAAAAATTATTATATTAAAAATGTAACATAACAACATATTAACACAAAATACATATGTATTAATAAATTTAAAGCTTGTGGGAATGCTTGTGTATTAAATGCCTATAGTTCTGAGCAACATTATCTGTGTCTCCCTTAAAGTTAATTCTTTGTGTTCCTAGAATATTTTTTATCTGTAGCATTTCTAACATATATCTACGTTTGTAATTATGTTCAATTTTTAGAACTGATACATTTTCAAAGTTTGGATAGTGATTCGATTTAGAACAATGTGTTGCCAAAGCCGTTTTCTTTGAATTAATATTGTCTCTATACTTTTGGTCCGATCTATGTCCAGCTATTCTCGTCTTAAGTTTATTCTTTGTCGTACCTATGTAAACCTTATTACAACTCTCATTATCATTACCGTTACAAGGTATTTTATATACTACATTTGACATGTCCCACTTATTTATTCTATCTTTCGTCTTACTAAATAGTCTACCTAATATATTATATGTCCTATAAGCTATTCCATATCTCTCAGAATCAAAGATTCTAGATTTCTTCAAACGTTCTGAAATTTGCGGCACATAAGTCATAGACTTGTAAATTTTCCGTTCTGTTATGTCCGAATAACTATTTTTATTACTATTATCATTATTATTATTGTTATTATTATTTTTATTATTATTATTATTATTATTATTATTATTATTATTATTATTATGATTTTTTCTAAATTGATTTAGCAAACTTTGAACTACTTGAATAGGAAAATTATTGTCAATTAATATCTCCTTAATTCTTTTCCTATTTTCCATTGGGAAATCTTTATCACTAATTGTTAATACTCTTTTTATAAAATTTTTAGCCGTATTCATAATAATCTGTCTGCTATGTTTAAAAATTTTTTAAAATAAACTTTACAATACTTTTCACTTATTTTAAATTTTTTGGAAAATTATGACTTTATGACAATACAACATTAAGGACATCTTGTGAATTAGCAAACCATATACTTGACCTTAGGACTGTTCAAGCAAGTATTTTTTTAACAATTTAAATTTCTTTTAATATTTTCTTTTTTGCCAAATTTTTAGATTTACATAATATTTTGATATTTGCATTCTTATATATCGATATTTTTGTGTCGAAAGCGCCAATGTTTCGCTCTAAAGGACATTTTCAGAAAGCTTATGAATAGAGAAGTGGATTAAGCAATGTCCATCTGTCCGTGAGTTTTAGAACCCCACATATATTCCCTGTAGGTGGTATAAATCTTTTGGAAAAATTCGGGTATGAATCGCTATTGAAACTCAATGCAATCGCCTTAACAGTTTCTGAGATTTGAGCAAATAAACGTGTCACGTTTCTCTCCCATATTTTTAACGCAAAGTTAACACCTTCTAACCGTAGGATAAATTAAAAAAAAAATCTGTAATTATTTGTAGAGATATAATAGTAAAATAGTTTAGATAAATCGGTAACTAACCGGCAAAGTTATAGGTAAGCATCGTTTGAAAAATTATTAATTATCTTTTAAAATATATAAAATTTTAATCAAGCTTCTAAATAATTTTGGGGCACATTTATGACACCAAGTTGCATGCCGTAGACTTAAAAACTATTCTAGAGAAAAACTAATAATTTGCCTTGAAACTAACTGAGATATAAACACCACAATACAAATGTTGCGGTGATTCTCCCTTAAATTTACAAACGAGAACCGAATTTTTCAACTTCTAGAAAACCATAAGAGGCTTGACTGGCAAAAAAATTTAGCTTATGAGGGCCGCAACTACAAAATGGCGTGCAATAAATTTACAAGTGTGTCAAATTTATTATTTAATAATAAAAATCTACCCCATTCAACTCCATTAATATGAAAGGGCTTAACCAGTAGAATAGAATAAATTACGAAAAAGTTGGTGGATGTATGGATTAAATGTCCTTACAACAACTTCTGCAGAAGTTGCGATAACGAGGAAGAGGAGGAGACGACTGAACATCTTCTCTGCAATTGTCCTGCATTCGGGGACCTAAGACGCCAGATTCTGGGTCAACGAATACTTGTAAGTAAAACTTGTCTTTCCGCAATTGAACTGGGAAAGATCCATACCTTCGTAAACAGGACAGGATGGCGGAGGAACGACGGCCAGAGGACATAGACAAACGGGCGATGGTGCCTACGGTATCACAACGGGACTCTCGGAGGACCCAAGTGAGCTATGCCTTCGGGCGGCTGCCGGATCTAACCTAACCTAACCTAACCTATGTATGGATTAAATGTAGTAATTACTGATTTTTCCTCTACAACCCCGTCAATATTGGCATTATATTTAAAAGGGGTTGACTAGTAGAATACTGTAATTTTTGAAAGGTGTAATATCCAAAATGGTGGTTTTTTTCTTAACCCCTTAAATATAGTTATCACATAAAAGAGCTATTTTTTACAAATTTAATATCAAAGATATACATGGTTGTGAAAATTATAATCAGATTCGATACGGCCGAATATAGAACTCTTAATTGTTAATTTTTCATAAGATCAACCTTCTCTTAAATTTCACATCGTTCTTACCTATAGTTTGTACTTAAGTTTTACTTCATTTTTAGTTTAATTTTAATTAAATTCTTTAAGGTGGTGTTATGTAGTAGATTGGTAATTGATAAGCTTATCATTCGGCTCCAGAAAAATCCAACCAAAAAAAAAAAAGAAAAAGCCAACTGACAATTCAGCTCACTCTCCTGGTATTTACGAAAGGTCGGTCTGCATCACATGAACGCTTAAGAAGCGCCACATACAGGGTAAATAACAAATCCACAGTTAGAACATCCACACTACATGGCAATGATCTGCATCACTTCAAAATCATATGGAGGCATTAATCCCCGGTAGTGTCAGACGGCAGTCCCATCATCCTGGGGCAGGCTACAGTAGAAGACTAAGTGTTTAGTAATATGAAAAATAAAATACAAACTAATGGAAGAACCGCCGCAAAACACATGCTTTGTGGAATTGCTTTATGTTCCATTTGAAGTTAAGTTTAAGAAACAAAAGTAAATAAATTGCTAACAGCGCACCTAATAATTGTTGGACTCATTAATTTTACCTAAAAAAAAATTATGGAAATTGGAATTTTCAAAGATTTCAGAATAACAACACAACAAACAAAAAATCAAAAAAGTATTAATTGAAGTTATTTCTGTTGTCATATCTTAAGAATTGGAAAGTAAAGTATTATAGTTAATTCTGTTTAATACGTGATATCTCTTGAAAAGTATTTTACATAGAAATACGCCGATCAATAGAAACAAAGCGTCTTGAAGATCTTGCTTTTACTATTGACAAACGTGAAGATTTTATCAAAAGTTTACAGATATATGTAGTAACACCACACCTACCTCACCTCCTCCCACACCAAAATTAAAAAAATTTTAACAGATTTATTAATTTTATAAACGAAACCATGATGTCATCGTAAGGCTTAAATCCTTTATTGATATTTTTACAAAAATGCCTGTCGCTGTTAATACGTTCTAGGGGTAGAATGCAATAAAACAATAAAAAAAACCTAAATTAGTAGTGTGAATAAAACATCAAAATGAAAATGTTGAAGTATTTATTGGATAGAGGAGCAATCAAGAGTCTGTTTAGTTAAGGATTATCCGCTGCAATGTGTTGAATTATCAAATGATGACTACAACAATTGTTGATGCTTTTGTTTAGACTTGATATTTTTTACAACAATTGTTGTTGCTTTTGTTTAGACTTGATATTTTTTATTATTTTTTATTTCGTTGTTAATAATTCTTGTGCCAATATGGCCTGATGCAGTGTTAATACGGTGATGATGATGATGACAAAGATATTGCTGCTGTATGAAGGATGCCAATGCACATTCATAATCTCCTATAAAGTGGAAACAAGTGTCAAAAGAGACACTAACTTAAAACAATAGAGGAATTAAAATTTTCATATGTTTAGGAAACTGAAGTAGGAGTTGCTGGAAGGAGTTTTTTTTTTTGTAAAATATTAAGAGAAGTTATTTATTTTGCTACGATATTAGTAAAGTTTCTTTGGTAGACAAATACTAAAACAACGATTTAGTTTTTTTTTTGTATTTTTTTGGCAGCAAGGTTTCTGTGAAATGGTGTGAATTTGACAATGATTACATACGAATTTAAGTTGAATAAAGTCCCATTTTTTGTTTATATGTGTTAGTTTACTCGTTATACTCTTAAGAGTCTGAGCAGACTTAAGTCTTTGATTTCTATGGCTGGACTCAAACACATGTGCAGAAATGTATGTATGTATGTATTTGCAAATAGATTTTGTATTTGAACCAGCTTTTGTTGCTATATTACGCGGGGTATAAGGCTCACTCCTTATTTACAACACACACACACACTCTAATACTCTGACTATACTAGTTTATGAGTGCTTTGGTCGTTTTTATTAAGTTCTCCACGGGAATCCTTAGTCTCTATGGGCTTTTTGGTTTACACAAGGACATACATGGACGTTTGCTGTTGACATATGTTAAAGTACAGTTTCAACACAATGTATATACATAAATATATGTTCAAACATACAGTATAGAGTACAAAATAAGCATTTTCATATAAAAAAAGCAAGCGAGAGTATATTTTTATAAAGAAGTAAAATTTTTATTATTATTTATATGAGAAGAAAATGCTGTACATAATTTTTGAATTAAATATCGTTAGTTCTTTTATAGACAAAAATTAACTTCACGATATCATTTGTATCATTTGTATAAAAAAATTAAGTTATAGAGTATTTTTCTATGGCAAAAATTAAATTATTTAAAAGTTTTCTATAGAATAGTTTAAGTTATTTATAATTTTTCTACAGGCAAATTTAATTATCGATAACTATTATAAAACACTATATTATCCACAACTTTCTTATAAAAAATTAAATTGTCGATAATTTTATTGAGTAATATTCCTCAATTTTTCAATCAATTTTTCATAGAATATTCAAATAATCAATAACACATCTGTATAAAACTAGACTTGTCCATATCACTTCTATAAAAAAATTCATTTATCAGTAAATTTTTGTTAAAAAAAATTAATTTGTTAAATAATTTTCTCTAAAAAATAAGTTGTCAATAATTCTCTATAAAAAAACTCATTTGTCAATAACTCTTTTTGAAAAATTAGTTGTCAATAATTCACTATAAAACAATTCTGTTGCTAATAATTTGATATGAAAAAATCAGTTATCGATAACTTAAAAAACAAAGTTATCGATATATTTTATTTTTAATTTTTTATAAATAAAGTAATCAATATTATTTTTTTAGAAAAATTAATTTATCGATAAACTTGTCGATAACTCTGCTATAAAAAATTATTTTTTCAGTAACTTTTTGTTAAAAAAATTTATTTGTCAAATAATTTTTTATAAAAAATAAGTTGTCAATAATTCTCTATTAAAATTCAGTTGTCAATAATTCTCTATAAAAAATCTAGTTATCGATAACTTAAAAAAGCAAGTAATCGATATTTTTTTTTAATTTGCTATATATAAAGTAATTAATATTCTTTTTTAGAAAAATAAATTTATCGATACCTTTTTTCAGAGAAAATAAGTTATCGATAATTTTTGAAAGCCAAATAAAATTATCGATATTTTGAAAAAGTAAGTTTTCGGTTATTTTGTTTTAGAAAAATTAAGTTTTTGTTTATTTTTTACCATATAAAACTTTATTACGGATAAGATTTTTCAAAAAAAAATTTGTTATCAAAAATTTTATTTAGAAAAATAAAGTTATCGATATTTTTTCTAGAAAAAAATTAGTTATCGATAACTTAAAACACAAAGTTGTTATATATTATTTTTAATTTTCTTTAAATAAAGTAATCAATATTCCTTTTTTAGAAAAATAAATTTATCGATAAACTTGTCGATAACGCTGCTAGAAAAAAATTAATTTTTCAGTAACTTTTTGTTAAAAAAAATTAATATGTCAAATAAAATTTTATAAAAAAATAAGTCGTAAATAATTCTCTATAAAAAATTTAGTTGTCAATAATTCTCTATAAAAAATCTAGTTATCGATAACTTAAAAAAGCAAGTAATTTTTTTAAATTTGCTATATATAAAGTAATTAATATTCTTTTTTTAGAAAAATAATTTTATCGATACCTTTTTTCAGAGAAAATAAGTTTTCGATAATATTTGAAAGCAAAATAAAATTATCGATATTTTGAAAAAATAAGTTTTCGGTTATTTTGTTTTAGAAAAATTAAGTTTTTGTTTATTTTTTATCATATAAAACTTTATTACGGATAAGATTTTTCAAAAATAAGATTTTTCAAAAAAAATTTGTTATCAAAAATTTTATTTAGAAAAATAAAGTTATCGATATTTTTTCTAGAAAAGAAATCAGTTTTTGAAGTTACTTCTAGGAAAGTTAAATTTTAAAGTTATCCGTAAAAATGTTTTTTATAGATGAGTTTCTAGCAAGAAAAAGTTTTCGATAATTTCACATAAAAAAATTTACTATCGATAATTTTTTTCAGAAAAATTCAGTTAGCTATACATTTTTGAAGAACATTTGAGACCATTTTTTATTAAAGAAAAATTAATTAATAAATAATTTTTCTACAGAAAATTTAAAATATCAATAATTATTCTGCTAAAAATATTTCTATGGAAAAATTAAATTATCGACAAAATTTCTATAGGAAAAGCTTAGTTGCGATTAAATTAGCTGTAAATTTTCTATAAAAAAATCAAATTATCGGAAAAAATAAATTATCGATAAATTTTTTTATAGAAAAGCAAAGTTTTCTTAACATAGATTTTAAAGGTTTTGCTACAGAAAAATCAAATTGTCAATAAATTTTTTCACAGAACAACTAATTATCGATTGAATTAAATTAATTATTTAGTTATCGATAATTTTTTATTGTGGATTTTTACAATATAGAAAAATTAACGAAAATTTAATTTACCGTTATTTTTTTAAGAGAAAAATCGATACATTAAAAAAAAAATTAAAATATCGCTTGATTTTCTTATTTATCAAAAATTATTTTTTATAAAAATTATTTTGTTTTTTTTTTAATTTTTTACATATTTTTCTGGTCGAAAACAGGTTATCGAATACTTTTTTTAGAACATTTTGGTAATAAATAATGTATTTCTTTTTGTCACATTAAATTGTGCTGTGGAAATATTGTATTTAATTTTTTTTTCATTTTATTTTCAAAGCTTATGCTGTTAAAGACTTTGCTGCAGAAATATAACTTTAACTTTCATCGATAAATTTTTGAGCTTTTGCAAAGTATAATAAAATTAATTTAGATTTTTATTTACTTTTATTTTGCACATTACTGTATCTATACACATACATGTACATGTGTTTATATAATGAGATCCTTTTAACTAGCAGTTGTAATCCAAAAATCATTTAATATTTCTCATTTAAACAGTTATTTCCTTATGTTTTGTTTTTGTTCTATACTTTCTTATTTACTTAGTTTCGAGTACAAGAGTAACATAATCCGTCCATTTATGAGCTGTTTTAAGCACAAATGTGAATTTAATTTAGTTGCCGTTACCCATATGTGACATATTGTTTGAAAAAGTGTTGGATTTAGTGGTTAATGCCTAAACTGTGTATATTTGTTATTGGCGTAGAACAAAAGCAACAACTATTAAATGTTACTTCGTTTTTTTTTCTGTTGTCCCCCGAAGCTGAAACTTTTCACACTATGTGTACCAATATAATATGAACACACTGTTATGGGGTGCAAAATGTTAACAACATGATTATGATGTGGAATATTAACTTTAATATAGAAAACACATTTACACTTAAGCCTTTGTAGGAAGCTTAGGTAAGCTTAAATCATCCTTTCGGGTTTCCTGGTTTCTGGGCGAAATGAAATTAGTGTTGTTAGGGGTGTGGGCGCGTTACAGTGATTGGGTGGGTATATATGGTGGGCCTTGTTAAAAGATGCAGAAGATAATCCAACTTTGATTAAGTAATTTCTGCTCATAATACACTGGGTGTTAAAATCCCGTTTATATTGTTGTTTTCGCTTATTTTTTTTTTTTTTTGTTAAAGAAGATATTGCAAACAAGAAGAGTTTGGGTGATTATCACTGCTTGCCAACATCAGGCAGACAGTTAGACAAACCTACATGCAATCAAATCTTACAAAACATGCTTCCATATTATATTGAATGAAAGAATGAATAAATGCTTGAAAAGTCCTCATATGAAATTGAAATTACGCGAAATTGACGCAATTGTTATTTAGTCTCTACCGGTACTAAATACACACTCATTCGTTCGTACTCGATTATGAGTTGTATAAATTAATATTTTGCACCATTGGGGGTTTTAATACACTCGCGTTAAATCACATAAGAAGCTTTTCTCTTTATTATACCCTTCACACAGTGAAAAAGGGTATATATAGGTTTGTCATTCCGTGTGAAATTTCTACAATTTTGATTTCCGACCCCATAAAGTATATATTTTCTGAAAGCTTATGAATAGGGGAGTCGATTAAGCCCTGTCAGTCTGTCAGTCTGTCCGTCTGACCGTCTGTCCGTGTGTATGTTGAAATCAACTTTTTGAAGACCCCCGACATCGCTCGGACCCGGGTGAGGTATTAAAATATCAGAAATATTCGGGAGTAGAACGGTATTGAAAATCAGAAGCATTGGTACATAAACAACTGAGATATGAGCAAAAACCCACGACCACCTCGATTTTTTTTTTCACAAAAACAACATTACAACAACAACATACATACAAACGTGTATACTGGTTAGAGAAAACGTGGGATCGAATCCCAGCTGAGGCAAAAAAAAATTTTTTTATTTTTTTTTTATTTTTTTTTTTGAATTTTTTTTTTATTTTTTTTTTATTTTTTATTTAATATATTATTTATATTTTTATTATTATTTTTTTTTATTTATTTTTTATTTTTTTTTCAAATATTTTTTTTTGTTTTATATTTATTATATATATTTTAATTATTTAAAAAAAAATTTTTTTTTTTAATTTTTTTTTTAATTTTTTTTTTAAATTTTTTTTTAACATTTTTTTTTTTTAAATTTTTTTTTTAAATTTTTTTTTCTTAAATTTTTTTTTTAATTTTTTTTTTTTAATTTTTTTTAAACATATATACGTAAATTTATAATTTTACAATGGGATGTTTTTATATATGTATGTTTTTATATGTATGTACGTATATCATATGGAATGGTGATACAAACTACTGTTATTGCATGATTACACGTTGTGAAGGGTATATAAGATTCGGCACGGCCGAATATAGCACTTTTACTTGTTTTTCCTTTTTTTTTTCCATCAATTGTATGCCATTGATGTCTAAATATCAAGGATTTGTTTTCCCCTTTTTTTATATTTCTATCACTGAAGTCCCAAATGTTTAAGAACAGAAAAAAACATGTTTAACAAAGCAATATTTTTTTTTCAAAATTAATTGAATATGTGCTACATTATTTTCTTTTTTATTAGTTCAACGAACATGAGTTGTTAGAAAACTGAAATTAATAAAATATATTTAAACTTTGAATTTAATAAACATCAAATGAAATGTTGACTAGTTACTTACTGACAAAGAAACCATGCAAGTGTGTAATACGTCAAGTGTAATAAGATGTAAAATGCGTTAGAAGTTTTGCAGGTGGCAGTATAGTTTGTCAAAGATTAAAGAAGTAGAAAGGTGTTAAAAAATAAACGAAACTTTTATGTGAAAAAGACTTACTAAGTCACAAGGAACCGAAATCAGACAGAGAAAAAAGTCATTTTTTCTGCATTTGTATTACAAGTGTAATTCTTGTTTAGTTATGGCTTAATTATACATGAGTTCAGAAGCCGAAGTACGGCATTCGAACGTGATCGAAATTTGAAAATTCTTATTAGAATCTCTATACCTAAAGCACAGCATACTCGATCGTTCGAGTAAAATTTCGATCGATATCGAATGCCGTAATTCGGCCCCAGGTTTAGTTTTAGTTAAGTTCTAGTTGAATATTTTTAGCTGTAGTTTAGTTCTAGTTGGAATTATTTTAAATTCTAGTTCAGTTCTAGTATAGTTGTAGTAAGTTTTAATTTCAGTTCCTGTTTAGTTATGGTTCAGCTCTATTTCAGTTCTAGTTCAGTTCTAATTAAGTTTTAGTATGGTTTTATTTAGGTTCTAGTTCAGTTCTAGTTCTGTTATAGTTCAATTCTAGTTAAGGTGTAGTTCAGTTCTAGTTCAGTTTTAGTTAGGTTCTAATTCAGTTCTTGTTTAGTTCTAATTCAGTTCTACTTCAGTTCTAGTTCAGTTCTAGTATAGTTTTAGTTAGGTTCTATTTCAGTTCCAGTTTAGTTATGGGTCAGTTCTAGTTCAGTTCTACTTCAGTTCTAATTAAGTTCTAGTATAGTTTTAGTTAGGTTCTAGTTCAGTTCCAGTTTAGTTATGGTCAGTTCTAGTTCAGTTCTAGTTCAGTTCTAGTTCAGTTCTAGTTCAGTTCTAGTTCAGCTCTAGTTCAGTTCTAGTTTAGTTCTAGTTCAGTTCTAGTTCAGTTCTAGGTTAGTTCTAGTTCAGTTCTAGTTCAGTTTTAGTTCAGTTCTAGTTTAGTTCTGATTCAGTTCTAGTTCAACTCTCGTTCAGTCCTTTTTCAGTTCTAGTTCAACTCTCGTTCAGTTCTATTTTAGTTCTACTTCTGTAAAGTTTTAGTTAGGTTCTAGTTCAGTTCTTGTTTAGTTCTGGTTCAGTTCTACTTCAGTTCTACTTCAGCTTTAACTCAGAGCTACTTAAATTTTAGTTCAGTTCTCGTTAAAATCAAGTTTACTTCCAAGTTCAGTTCCAGCACAAATTATTTAATTTGCATGCAACACCCTATGAAATTATAATCATTAGTATTTGTACTTGCACCACATTATATGCATGAACATTAAAAGTCATTAAAATAATATAAATAATACTTTATTAAAAACAAATCTACCAAAAAACAAAAAAAGTTTTATCCACTACACAACTGTACAGTTAGATATAGCAGAAATCATTAGAAGGTACTTAAAAAATGCTCTTAAATGACACATCTGTTTAAACACATCACAAATTGAAAGAAAAACTCTCATTAAACCAGGCATAAATAATTAACAAAGCAATTTATTTTCAAGGATATTAAAAAACTTATATGAGCACATACATTTACACACACAACAACACCAACATAGATATGCATTAATGCATAAACATAAATATTAAAAGCTGTAATTGTTGGCTTTTTCTTTTTCTTGTTTGCACGTTGCAAAATTTTTTTATTTAGAATAGGAAAAGCCTTTCCTATTAAATCTTTTTACTGTAGAACATTTTTCCCCCCTCATTTAGTTTACGAATCATTAAAAGCAAACAATCCTTTCAAGCATTTTGTGTGTTTTTATTATGCATTTCAAACATCACATGGTATCACATCAACAACATCAAATCACATCATTAGTGGACATCATGTAAATATTTTTTTCTAAAAAAAAAAATACTTAAGCTTTTCTTTATATTTTAATTTCTAGAATTATATTTGAATTGGTTGGAGATGTTGGGGATTTATGCTTCAAAAATCTGAGGCGTATTTTTTTTTTAAATTTTTTTTTTGCAAACTGCACTGCTGGCTGCACGTGTGGTTCATTTGTCCGCAAAACTCTGTAATTAATTGCTGTAGCGGTTTTATAAATACATAGTACGTATAGTACATATGTACAATTATACATACATACCTAAATAAAAAAAAAATTAAACATGTGTACTTACCTCTTCTACATGTTGACATACCCCCCCAAAGTCTTACTGAACCTAAAAACACACACACACTGGCACACTTGAAATTGTCGTTTTTAGCTGTTTTGTTTGATTTAGCTTTATAAGTGAAGACTTAAAATAAAAACGGCTTGAAAACCATTTTAGCCATAAACATAAACAAGACAAGAGTGTAGACAAATAAAAATAAAATGGAAAAAACTGTATATCAAAGAACAGAATTAATGAAAATATAATAAAGTAAAATGACCGGAAATTAAAAATCCCACATTAATGAAAAGAACAAGTATTAAACGATTTGAAAAGCATATATTGTTGTCAGGAAAAATCTTTATTATATAATGACATTCTTAAATATTTTAAGAAGCTTTACTGGGCAAAAGTTGGGGTCAGTTGTTTTAAGCTAAAAAAAAACCAACTGAATGTCATTACTCTGACAAAAAGTAAATTTAAGGCAAATTTTTCAGCATCTTGCTTGATGAACATAAAAAGTTAAAAATTCGGACACAATATAACTATTTCTTTTACAATCTACGATAAGACTTTTAAAGATTAGAAAAAAATTCCTCAATCGTTATGTGTCTGATGCCGACTCTATACGTTATTATTCCCTTCAACTTTATTCATTTCTGACCCCATAAAGTTTATATATTTTTCAAAGCTTATAAATAGGGGAGTTGATTGAGCAAAGTCCTACTCTCTGGCTGACATTCTACGTATGTTGTGGGCTGTTAGAAGCCTACGCTTATTGCACACATGTGTATGTGATCTTATGTGTGTATCTCAGAAAGTTATGATCAAATAAACACGATTCCTTCTGTTTTTCGCAACAAAAATTATAAGTTATTCAGCTCTAGGATAATATTTAGACAAGATAATTTTCATATGCAAACAATGCAAATGATTGCAAAAATGCACAATTTTTTTAACACAACAACAAAATGTATGCATTTGCAATTTGCTTTACTTTACTTCATTTGCACTATAAAAAGCTTGAGCAAAATTGGCTGTGTATATTTGGTCAGAAGCAAATAAGTGACAACTGCTGTTTTTGACATTTCGACCGCCATTAATTTTATGTAAAACAACACTAATATCACAAGAAATTGTTCTGAGTAACACTAAAATTGCAAAAATTGGTTCTTTTGAAAAAAATAAATATTTAAGAAATTCAATAAGAGTTAATTATATTGAATTTGTTAAATATCAACACGGCATCAGAACATTTGGTCTGTAATTTTGTATCCACAGTATTGTAACGGAACAGATTTATCGTAAATACATCAAAACTAAAACTAAAAATGATTATTTGCATTAAAATTATTGCACTGGTGACTGTAGGATTTATGTAAATGCAAAATTACGGAAGTAAGATGTCCCACTTTGCAAGTCTTTTTTTTGCAACTTAAAAGAGCTAATTTTATCCAGACCAGGAATAGCTTAATAATGCCTTTTCCTTAGCAAGTAAGGGAGAGAGATAAAAATACTCCTTTTTTTCTGCTGACATTATAAACAGTATAAAGGACCTACTTTGTTGTGCTTTTATATGCAAACAATTTAAATATTTCTAAGAAGGCAACACGGAAAGGGAACGAAGTCTGCACTGCTTACAAAATTACAAAAAAATTTTGGTGGCATTTTTGGGTGACTCAAAATATTATGTTGACAGGATCGTCGTGGTATATATTATCAAGGGAAATCCTTAAATTCGGTCTGTGTGATTTATTAAAAAATTCTCTAGGTATAGATAATGACAAAAGTTTGTAAAGAACTTCAAATAAATTTTATGTGAAGTGCACCCAAATGTTTGTCACAAATTCACTTGGCCATGGCTGCCTTTAAACATTAACTGGCTGTAACAAGGTAAGAATTTTTTTTTGTGTTTAGTGACTTAACAACGCAACTTAGTTTTTCGCTCTCGAGACATTTGTCAAATTTATAATAAAATAATTAAAATATCTTGGCTCACAAATGTTGGCTTTTTTTACCCACCTACCTGTCGGTGTAATATTTTGAAAAAATCCGATTCCGGGTTAAGAAATTTTTTCTATCAAACTGTTTGCTAAAGTTTTCACATTAAGAACGTTTAAAATCGAATTTCTACTACGTATTAAGTTTAATCATATTAAAAAAAATTAATTTGAGAATTTTTTCTATGCAGTTAAATGGACATATAAAGGATTTTTCTATTGTATTTTAAGCTGAATAATATTTAATAATAATTACGATTTTGGTTTGTGAAAAATAATAAAAATTACAAAAATATGTTGACAAAATGTCAATCATCTGGAACTTTTTTTTTCATTATTATAAAAATCAATGTAATTAACTTGCAATTCTATTCATGTAATGAAAGTGAAAATCAAGTTGGCGGCAATTGTGTTAGTAGTCGACGAATTACTACCTCGCAGTATTAAATACAAACAAAGGGAAACTAAGCAGGTGGTGATGCTGCTGTTGCCTCTTCATTACATTTATTCAATGACAACAACAATAAACAATAAAATCCAAAACAAAAAGAAATTTTAATTAAATCCATTGAGAGAGCGAGAGTGTCTAGAGAAACTTTAGATCCTGCCACCTTCTGGGAGTTGGAAAAAAAGCACACAAATTACAAATGCACTTGAACTAAAGCACAACAACAAAAATTTCAAGGCAAAAAATGCCTAAAATCCCAAGAAAGAGAAGGCGTAAACTGTTTTTGATTTTTATAAGGATGGCAAAAGAAGAAGCAAAAATCATACAAAAGCATTTCCGGCTTCGTCATAATACAATAGTTAAAATGCCAGACATCAGCAGTAACATGTTTAAATACCTTCATTTTGTTACAAGGGGTAATACGTCGTCTGTCTATGATTTTGTTGTTTTTTTCCATTTTTTTTTTGCCAGCAAAACATTAAAAGTCTATCAAGTTATTAATTTTATAAAGTGCTGCTGCCAAGGAAAAAATCAAAAATTTCCCCAGATCTCAACACTGCACTTGATTAAGGACCAAAAAAAAAAAAATAATAAAAATCACCATCACGTATGATTACGCACATTGTTCAGTTGTTGTTTATTTTTTCGTTGTGTGAGTTGGAGACTGTAGCTGAGGCTGATAAAAATTAGAATTCCTAGCATAAAACCAAACATTACAACAACTAGGAAACATTTTTGGGCCCGTACCTCATCTGGGAGAAAAATAAGCCAACAGCAGCCTTAAAAAAAGATGATTACTTTACAGCAGTGTTTCTTAAACAAAAATAGATTTGAGAGGGATTATCTGATTATTTGAAAATTCTCCATTTTTTATAGCTTCTCTGATAACAGAAAAATAAAAGTTTTGTTGGCTTTTCATATTTCCCTATAGAGGGAGGATTTATAAATAAAGAAAAGTTTTAAATTCATTCTCATTTCCACTCCAAATGAACGCCATGAACAGGGTGGTGCTAGTAAAATATAAACTTTCTCGTTGTTAAACAATTTCGCAGAAATTATAAAAGTGTTGTCACAATTCAAAATTTTAATCGAAATATTTATTAAACTTAGATGATTGTGAAGTTGTGGATGCTTAGTTGCCCAACAATAAGCAGTTTCAATTTTCGCAACTAAGAAGTGAGCGAGATTTTTCGTTAAAGTCCTATTAATTTGGTGGCATGGAAATAATAGTTGATTTTAAAAAGGAGCTCTCGAATATAATGGATAATTTCAAGAAGCTTTCTACAGCTTTTACATATCTAAAAGGGGTCAGAGGGGCATTATATTACCAAGTTTAATTGACCAAAAAATTAAAACCTTATGACGTAGTCAGCGAATACACGGCATGTTTTTTTACATCTGTCTAGCCAATTTTTTGTATCATATAAATTTCAACATGTGTGTCAAAATTGTTATTGTACAGTCTCTGACGGTTTTTAGATGCAGAGATTTCTGACAACAGCTAATGTTAGGTGGCTTTTTAGAGCAAAAAAAACACGCTCTAAATGAAATTTCTTCGCATGACTTTGCAAATAAATTTGATAAAAGCCAAGCTTTATTCGCAATTATATATTTAGTGGATAATTTAACAAGTCAGTTAAGCGGTTCAAAGATAGTTCGTTGAAAGTGTTCTTTATAACCACCAAATGGATGTGAATTTTTAGATCAACATCATTATTATCGATAAGCTTTAAAATTGCTACATTTAGAGTAAAGAACCCACATGTGAATTTGGGCATATTGTGTAGTTGTTAAAGTTTCTTTAGATTGGGAATCCCTACGTTACACAATTAGAATAGCAACCAAAAATCATGTGTGTTTTAACTTTTCTTGCCTACAGGGGTTGTTGTACAATCATACTTTAGTTGTTACGAATTTAAGAATCAACTCAAACTCGATTGCAAATCAGCAATAATTTTTCATTGAACCACCACTCTTCGACGATGAATTCATAATGTTTTGTTGCCGCTAACATGTGTGGGGGCGTATAGTCCGAAACGCCTTCTCATCAGAATCCAATCAAATTAACTAAGACCGCATTGAGTTCACTATGTGTAATAGCAGGAAAAACAACAACAACAAAAACAGCGATAACATCGAAAACAACTAGACCATCAGACAGACGTTAATTTCAATTTGATTTCCTTCTTTCTGACCTGCTTACGAGTAAAATGAACCACCCATGCCATTATTATAATCATCATCTTCAATGCAATCATCATCACCAACATAAGTATAAACATCAGCTACAACAACAACAACAACAGCGGCATCACCATCAATGATGACGACAAAGACTGACTGTTGCTTTTGAGGCTACTGACTGCTGCTGTTGCTGTTTACTATAGAACTTCATTAGGTCAAAACATGCCACAAGGGGGACGAACCAACTTAATCAGGGTAAAACTATTAATTAAATACCAATTCATTTCCGCACAGCAATACACACACACACACACACACTAATGCACGTATATACATTTAAAAGGTTTTGCAAAAACTAACTCCCCCATTAACAAATCAAAATAACAAGGGGAAGTATTGCCATAAACAAAACAAAAACTATCGCTGAAGCAACTAATTTTCAGAAATTAACAAATCTTGGAATTTAATTTAATTAAAGTATTTTAACTCTAAAATAATAAATTAGTTATTTTTAAGCGAATCCCAACCATATCATAAGCAACTAAATTGGTTCTAAAAGTTGAGAGAAATATTGTATTAAATGTCCTTAAAGCTTGTTTTTGTTTTTAAACATTTTAAATAATTTTTTAAATTAAAATTTTTTATAAATTATTTTCTCATAGAGAGTTTTTATAAATTGTTTTTTAAAAATATTTATTTATATCGTCTAAATTTCTTGATCGTTTTTTATTGATTATATATGATTTTTCCAAGCGTGCGATCAACTTTTTTAGTAAAATTTTATAAAATTTGTATACATATTACCCTGAAGAAGCTACCCATTGTTTGGTAGCGAAATATTGGTTAAAATAAATAATTTTTTATAAGAAAACTAAAAAAGTTGATCTCACGATTGGAAAAATCATATATAAAAAATATTTATTTTTATAAAGAGTGGCCTCGGTGGACTTATTAATAGACTGCCAGTCTGGGGGTTGCAGTTTCGATAAACGGCAGAGACTAGGGTCTGTTACAATAGGCAAATGGTGTTTGTTACTCCGCTTGGTATATAAAATACAACAATAATAAAAATTTTATCTTTATAACAAAAAGAAAATAAACAATTTAATATTCTTAGCAAGAAAATAATTTTTAATCAATTCTGTTTTCAAAAAAAATTATACGTAATCTTCCCTTTTTGGTCTAAAAATTTTTAAAAAATTCTCTTTTTTGTGGATAAATTTTATCAGACGTTATTTTTGAAAATGTGTTATTGATTTTAATTTCCTAAAAATTAATATCAAAGAAAATTTTTTGCAAATGCTATTTGAAAAACTTTGCTAAATTTCTTACTTGTGGAGAAATTTTATTAGTTCTTTGCTGCAGTATAGAATTTTTATTAATTTTTTGAATTTTTTTACTTTAACTTTGTAACTTCATTTTTGTATATTGTTGTTTGTGTATTTCAGTTTTTATTCCTGAAGAAGTGCACCGAAAGGTCTCGAAATATTGAAAAATTAAAAAGTTCACAAATTAATATTTAATAAAACGTATAAAAGTTTTATATTTATATAATATAATTTAGTGACTTGACGTTGAGCCTGTATATAGAAAATAAATATTTATTTTTTTAAATTTGAAATTTTTTTTTTCAAAAGAAAATTAATTAAAATAGAAATTTTCTTTTGTTGTTGTTCATTTTATGATAAATTTTGCGTATGAAGTCGGATAGGGGGCTTAGTGTAAGGCGTAGGATCTGAGACAGTCAGTTTAAGTGAAAAGTCTCAAAACTAGGTAGTTCTGGTCCCTAACACTATACATAGTCCTAAAATTCTCTGGGTTTTCGTGGTCCAAATTTATTGGGCAACACTTTTAACGTCAATGGAGTTAGCTGTAATGCCGAGGACTTGCAAGGATATATCTGTGGCTTAGAGCCACCTTTTTGCTCTTTTGAGTTAATCATTGCATTAGATTTGTTTTCTTGCTCTATTTCATTATGGTGAAACAGCTAAAGTCATACTTAACCCCGAACAGCTTCACAAATAAAATGCTGGCCAAGGTCACTATGAAAGCACCTATAAAGGTTAAAGTTCAATTCCAATTTTCTCAAAAGTAAATATTTTGATATTCGCCCTTTTAGCTCCAAGACACAGATATAGTGTATGAAGAAATTAATCGCAACACCTCCTCTCCGACGCTAGGGAACAGTTCGGTTGTAATGACTGTTGCCTTGCCGCGTACGCCGTCATTATCCATAATCGTGTATGACATATGCGGGTGCCCATTAAAACCTTAGAATTATCCATTATTTGCTAGCACTCATAAGAACAAAATTGAGAGATTAAAAGCAAACAACATTAATGGGAGAGAGAAGAAGGACGAAAATGACTACGACATAGAAAGGACGGACAGTTCCCTAGGGCTATTTCAGTGGAGAACATTACACTAACGAATGTGAACAATGACATACTAGGACAGGACGGACATTTACGAACGCAATTGGAACTACGCGATCTTGTGGGAGAGACTTTACGGCTGAGATTAGCAACACATAGTGGTTGGAAGACCACATTTTCAGTTAGGACTAGAATCTGGATATCGCTGCGGTATGCGATCCTGCTTCGATCTTAGAGGTGTGCATTTCAGACTCTGATATTGCTGATGAGCTAAATAGTCTTTGGTAAAAGGCATTGGTAAAAGATCGTAGTCTTGGAATACTTCGTTACACATATATTTTTCAATTGTAAATAATTAAAAAAAATTTTTTTTATATAAAACAAAACACACATTTTATCCGGAAATGTTATTTTTCGTAGACAAATTTTAATAAATTTTTTGTAGACAAATTTTAATAAATTTTTTGATGAAAATTTATAATTTTTGTTATAAGTTTTGATTGTTTTTTATAGGGTTTTCATTAGTATTAATTGTATTATATTTTACTAAAATACATACGTTCCCACACCATCTCATTTTAAGGAAAATTTTAGATAAACTTTTCTTTCAAAATTTTTTTTCGCCAAAACGATGTTTTCTGCCGGCAGTCAGGTGGAACTTTTGCCATTCAGCTCCTATACTGTCACTTCTTTGGTAGTTTGTTAATGTAATAAGGTTCTGTCAAGGCTAGTTTGTCTGTATGTCATCACTTTGTATTAGATATCTGTGAGTAGGGATCATTGTGGTTATTAACTTAAGAACTGGATCTGCTTTCAATATAACTACACAGGATCAGGAAAACTTTCGCTGGGTTTTAGTAAAAGTAGCATTTTCATACATTTCGTTAATAAAATTGATTGTGGGTGGCAAAAACTTTATGTATGTATGTCATGTTGGTTCATAAAATAAGCGCGGCACTTGTTAAACAAAAAGAGCAGAATAAAACTTTTAAACCGTAATCGCTGATATATTTTTAAGCTGTTATCAGTTTCAGGTTACTGGAAAACCCCCAAGTCGACTCTGACTCCGTTTTAATGACCATTATCGTAGTCTCAGGGATATACGAAAAAGAAGGGCCAGATTTTCAGGTTCTCTGCAAATGCTCGGACTTAATTGTTTATGTTTAAATTACAATCAAATAATCCTGTCATAAAAAGTTTTTCTCAGATTATGATCGCCATAACCATGGCATGCTAGCGGAACCAATTTTTACATAAAAAAGTTTTGTTAAAAGCTTTGTTTTGATATTGGTTTTTAGTTTTCTTTGTTTTTTGCTAATTTTCTGTATGAGCATTATGCTGAGAAATTCTATTTTTGTTTTATTTTAATACATTTTGTCCAAATTTCTTATAAATTATTTTATTTATAAATTAATCGTATTCTGATAAATATAACAAATAAATCAGTTAACAAATTTAAATATTTCCTTTACTATTCTCTGCCGTTTCCTTTTAACACAATTTCCCAAGCAAGCCAACCTGTATGTAACTGTGTTTGTGTGTCTTTTATATATTTGTCATAACTCTTCAATATCCCAGAAGGTGCCAATATGCATGCCCAAATGTTTTACAAAAAATACTCTGCATTAATAAATGCAATTAGAGATGCTAAAGGTGCTGATGCCGACGTTAGTAATGATGATGTTTAATGTTGAGTATGCTAATACTCGTATAAGTGATGGTAATGATTATGATGATGATGTTGTTAAGCGCTAATTAAAAGCACCCCTAGAGCTTTATTGCATCGTTGAGTTTAACAAAAACGTATTTAAACGTAATTAATTGCAATGTTTTCCTTATTTTATTTACTTTTTTCCTACTGCTTTTAACTTAAACAAATGCTAATGCTGTTGTTGTTTTTGTTTTTGCTAATGTTGTTGTTATTATCATTATAATGTGCTCCTAGGAGCACTTTATAGCTTAAAAAATTAAAAAAAAAAAACAAACACACACAGCATTGTCCCTATTCTTATAGTCTCATTAGCTGCACATCAAGTGCTTAAAAAGCCCGTAGGGATCTATTTAACTTTTCTAACACATATTAGAAAAGTCAGTCTCACAAAGTTCAGTTCTATTCTCTTGTATTTATTCATCATTTTCGTTAAGTTCAGCTCAGTTAACCAAACGTGTGCAACGAGATGTTTTGAGATGTTGCTGATGCTGAAGCTGCAGAAGAAGACGAAAACACAAAACCTCAATCGGTGTTGGCTGAGAGTCGTCAACAACATCACGACAACATTTTTGTCCATTGTCAATTTGCACTTTGTCGCACATGGAAGAAATAACAACAATGATAACAAAAAACAACTACCCCATTAACGTTAAGAGCCTTAATAGAGAAACAACAAAATGTATGTGTAAATTCACCTTTTTTTATTAAGAAAAAAAAAAATAAAAAAACTAAAACAATAATAACAAGCAAAATTATCGCAATGCGGGTAAAAATTAAGAAAAACTTTTGCATATGACAATGACAATATTCAAACAAATATTTGTGTGTATGTGTTTGGATATGTGACACACCTACATAAAAACGAAATTAATTTTCATATGGAATACGATGCAATACTTCAATGCTACAGGTATCACTCCCATAAACAACACACAATTCTAAATTGATTATCTGTGACAAATAGCTTAATGCACTTCCGAAAAGATTACAAATTTCAAATAAATTCAGTTTAAATTTTACTTGAAAGATATCGTTGAAAGTCTTAGCTATATTCTAGACTATATTCTTTACTAAATAATTGCTAAGAAATTGGCTATGCTAAGGACTTGGCTATTGCCAAAACTATGGACTGTTACGACTATAGCCTAGCTTTTGGCACTGTTCTATGTACTAGAATTTTGTCTAAACGACAGTCTAGTTTATAATTTTAATTAAAAAATAAAGGAGTAGACTAAAGTGTGGACTATCAACTATATTGTACTACTGAGTAGACTGAAGTCTTAATTATGAACTAGATTAAACTAATGTAACATGTGGCATGTCGTCTAGAGTCTACACCAAAAATAGACCTAAATCTTAGCTTTGTAAAAGACTAGCCCAAGCCATTAGTTTTTATTATTGTAAGAATTCTGTCTATAGACATAAGGGCTAAGAAGCTAGGCCACAAAAGAAACGCTTAAATTTCTTTGGCAATGCTGTATTTATTCGCTTAGAATACAGTATACAAGGAAACGGTAAAATGTTTTGCATACGAAAGCATGTCTTCTGTACTGCTTATTATTCAGCAGTAAGAAACTTATTTCCATTTATCTCACTTTCTTGCTGCTACCTTTGTTAGCAGGGCGTAAGAGATTAAGTTGCTCCTGGTAGAGGTGAAATAAGAGCTTATAAGTTTATAAAAAAAGACATAATAAATTGGAACACCACATATGAAACTCACGACTTTTACAAGCGCTCTTGGAAGCAGGGTTAGTAAAGCATTTAAAAAGCTCTTATTGGTAATGACGATTTTGGTGGACCTATTACATATTATACGTCAAGTTTAAATCACACCGTAATCAGGAGAAATTTAAAAATTACTTAAAGACTAAGATCGTTTAGTAATTAAGTTTATTAATGGACAATGAAAAGCCAAAACTTTAAAAAAATTTTTAAAAATTTTTTAAAACAAATTTTTTAAGAAAATTTAAAAAAAATATAAAAAATAATAAAAAAAAATTTAAATAATATATTAAATAAAATAAAATTTTTTTGGTTCAGCTGGGATTCGATGCCACATTTTTTCTAACCAGTATATACATATGTACGTATTTTATATGAGATGAATGGTGATACAAACAATTGTTATTGCATGACTACACGTTGTGAAGGGTATATAAGATTCGGCACGGCCGAATATAGCACTGTTACTTGTTATTTACAAGGTGGTCTGAGAGGCTCTTTGCTCTACTTCTCTAAAATTCAAACTTCATATAAAATAAATGTAAGCAATAAAGTTCTTATGCAATTGCAACCACCTTATATATTTTGATTGAATTATTCTTTATGCAGCATAGTATATTTTATCACAATTTAATAAAAACCACAGTTGCATCACGAGGTAGTACTAGATTTTAAGTAGATTTTGTCAAAAAAGTACTAGATTTTGTGTAGGTGTAAATATAGTATAAGTATTCATGAACACTACTACTACTTGTAGTTTTTTTTTTTTTTTTTTGTTTTTCGTAGGTTTTTTAATATTCCCTTCGTGTTCATATTTATGATCATACTTTTATTATCTCGTGTTTAGAGCAGTCTTCCTCACAAAGAGAGGCAGTTTAAAAATATAAGTGAAGTTATAAGTGTATTTGATAAACACTATAAGAACTTTTGTAATTAATGTTTTTCTATTGTTAAATTCACAACCTCGTAATTTAGTTTAGTAGTTTATTTGCTTTTGAACACAATTGCTGTTGTATTGGTACATGCTTGTATTGCTAAATGTCTAATAATATTAAACGTCAGATAAATAAAAATCAGGAATGGGAAAGTTAATCAAATCTTACTCCTACAGAGTATAGTAGTATGATACAACTGAGGTTGTAAATTGAATTTATATAGAAAAAAATATTTTAATTAAATTAAATATGTAAAAGAAAACTTTTTACCATTTTTATTAAAAATATTTGGTATATGGGTAGTTCCATGTCATCGTACGTGACATTTGTACTCTTTTATAGTGGAATAATTTTTGCAAAAGTAAGAGTAACTGAAACAAAATTAGATCTTTATGTTCGATTCAGAGGGTACTTTATTTAAAAAAAAATTATTATATTCGAATAATTGTTGTCTAAAATATCGAGCAAAATTAGAGTATATCGTACGTGACAGTAAACAAAAGTAAAGTTGAGGTATATATGGAAACATGAAAAAATCTGCGAATCTTGGGAGGTATTTTTTCTTTTTTTAATTTCTTACACTTAACCACATATTTTTCATTTAAAATCCATCATATTTAATTGAAAACAATCTTTAAATGATTTTATAATAAATATAATTTAATATCGTAAGTGACATATCGTATGTGACAGATTTTTCTCTTATAATATTCTTAGGTATATATGTTAAGAAAAAAAGTTAAATTCTAAATTAGGTGCTAAGTTTTAACTGTCACCTTAGCCTACTACAAACTAGTTAAGTTTTAACTTTTTCCCTTAATGAATATGCAGTTTGAGAGACATTTATAAAGTGCTTGTCATAATATGAAAACGTATGAATTTTTTTATCTTTGGAATGGGCTCGAAATTTTACCAAGAGATAATCAGATTAAACTCTTATTATTGCTCTTAAAATAATTTAATAAGCTCTAAACACCTGCGCATATTAAAATTTGAGTGTTTTCTTCATCATTAAACATTTATTGAGAGTTTTTGTTTTTACAGTCGTGGTTGACATTTTCATGGAATTGCCCATATATATATATGTTTTTTTGACCTGTTGATGAACTGCAAGTTTGGTTAAATATTTATGAAAGAGAGACTTACAACTTCTCAATTTTAATTTTAACTTTTTGTTTTGTTTTATTATAAAAACAGCAACGACTTGTTATTTAAAATCTAGCATACAATTGAATGAAGTTATGTTTTCTTACATTCTGTGATATGAACTTTTTAACAGTTGTGTTGTTGTTGCTGTTGCTCAGCCATTGGGGGCATCGCGTTATGGCCTATAGGTTAGGATAGGTTAGCATTCATAATTGTCCACTTGAAACGAAACTTTTAAAAAATAAACATCGAGCTTAATATTTGAAACAAAGTGAGCATCTTTTCACATAGTTTTTCTATGTTCATCCAACAATTTAGTAGGCACTACTCCTGTATCGAAGGGGTGTTAAAAATATAGACTATTCTAAAGTCTCTAATTTATATTATAGCTCAAACTTTAGCAAAATTATCGCAACATATATCATTAACTAGATTGTTGTACAAACTATATATGTATTACCTTATAGTTTTTAGTGTCTTTTTCATAAAGATGCCACTGTACTCTTGCAATTACAAAGTAGTTGTATGAATAGTTTTTTTAGTTGTTTTTGTTGTTGCGTCTTTTTATTAGTGCTAATGTACGCTGATGAAAAAGTTTTGTAATTTTGAAAAACCAAAGTACTAGCAATCGCGTAAAGTTGTAAGGGGTATACTAAACAAGGCCTCTTTCAAAACGGTATAATCTTAAGCCTACTCTCTGAAATAAGTTGAGCAACTTTAATTATTTCACACTAAGAATTTAACATAACTGCAAATATAATTATTAAGTCGAGCAAACAAAAAGTTGATCAGCGCTTGCTTTGAACTTCGTACAAAATAAAATGTTGCTTAAATTTTAACAGAAACATTGTATATGTTGTTTACATTAAAAACAGAGTACTGATTAGTCAACATTATTCCATAATTATTTCTCATGATTTTGTATATGGAGTTTAGCAACAGATCGCATGAAATATTTAAGAGAATACCAGGCTTTAAACCCAAAGTCTTCCTTAAAAAAAATCTGATCGAAAATACACTGAAATTGGTGAATAATTACTGCCATATTCAAAAAAATTATTAAACTGAAGGGCTTATAAAAAAAATTTTCAATGAAACTTTGATTTGCAAATGTCTTATAAAGAAGTTTAAATTTTTATGAAATAAAAAGTTAAAGTTTTATATTGAAAGTCATTTTTTCATATTTTGGATATTTTTGTGTAAGAAAAGAGTTACTCTCTGTTACTAAGTTCCGTACCAAATATTGTACTATATTAAAGTTACAAAATAATCTTGAGCCTTGGAAAGAAACTTAAAAACTAATGAAAATACATTCAATACAATTTTTGCTTCATTTATTCGTTGTTATTTTCTCATAACAACTGAGGCCCCTTGATAGGCAAAATTCAAAATGTTTGGAAAGGCTAATTTTAAAGAAACTATTACACTCCAACGCTACTGCGAAAACTACCAAATACATGTCTGTGTGTTCAAATATATAATGCGACAAAATGGTTGATTTTTTTTTTCATAAGACTGTTTTGTTGCCTGCTTTTAGGAGCACTTGCTTTTTTTGCCAACTTTTTGGAGTAGAGTGAGGTGGTGGGTGTAGTGCTAGTCGTTGAAATCCGATGTTGAGGTGTATTTGTGTATTACAGGCACAGTCCTTGATGCTGCCATCAACTTTGAAAGAGGACTCCAATGAGTAATTAAAACATTTTCACATTTGCTAACGAATCAACAACAAGAAAACTGCCTCATAAAGAAGTTTTTTTGTTGTTTTTCTTTTTTCTCAGTTATTTTTTGTTTATGTTCTATTAACAACATATTTTTACTTGGCACCTTATTACAATTATTAGCACAATAGAAATTGCTCTAAAGTGCAAAACGAAGTGGAAAAGCCAGCATGTTGCATGTTGAGTACAACCGTGGCAATCTACTGCTACTACTCACTTAACAAAAGAGAGAAAGAGACACTTCTTAAGTATGTTTAACATTTTTTATATTTTTAAATTATGAAAAGGAAAAAATCAAGACTTTTTAATTAACCAAAACTGTTAGTAACATGTCATGTCATGACACAACAAAAGACCTGTTTTTATATTGGCCATTAAAATCATTACAACTCAGCTGAAGTGTCAAGAGTCATAAATAGTCTTAAACTCATATTCAAGTTAATTGAATAAATGGACAGACTTTAGAACATCTTTCAAAGCCTACACTCATTCTAGCGAGAGATTTAGGAAACCCTTTTAAAATCCCTGCAGCATTTCAGAGGCAAAAAAAGTTCTTCTTAATTGAAACATCGATTAATTACGCCTTTTGGCTTCTTTTTATTAAAAACCATAATGAGGTGATTGTGATTGAACAAAGTCATTTTGAAAATACATATTAAAACGACAACTTAGAACAGACAAACATAAAATCGTAAAGAATATTGCAGAGGAAAATCTCAAAAAAAAAAAATCCTTAACATCAAAGCAAAATCTAGCGCCATTAATGTCTGTCAGTTTGCCTGTTTGTCATTTAAAGGCAGCATGAAAAAAACTCATCACAATAATTTTTGCATTTTTTTTTTATGTGAACTCGAATGAAGAGAGGAAATTGTTTAAATCGATATTGTTAGTTGACTTGTAGCGTTTGGAAGATTTTATATTAATCCAATTCTTAGAAAATGGAATTAGAATTAAATTAAAAGAGACGTAAAAATAAACTAGTTCCAAAGCTTTACCAATAAAAGAGAGTTTTGATTCCAGTTTAAGACGACCGTGTTATTTTGCCATCATCTGCAAAGGCAAATTCTTATTATTTAGTAATTGATGTCAAAATACTGTTGCAAGGTACACTGATCAATTATACTCCAGATCAGTTCAAATGATACTAATTTGTGTTCGTTAGTGCAAACGTTGCAGACCTTTTGTGGAAGATGCTGTAATCCTTGAAATTAAACTCTGCAAAGGCTAGTGAACAAATTAGGAACGACTGGTGCGGAATACAACAAACCAATATCCGTAAATCACCAGTTTAATTGATAACATGTATGTGAACGTGTATAGGATAATATGAGCAGTTGACTTCTTGCCCACTTTGACTTTAATATGCGTACAAGTTTCCAATAACCTAAGAGTTCCAAGTCGAAGAAAATAGTTACCGTATTGAGTGAGTGGAATTCGGTAAAACTAAAATAAAAAAAATTTTTTCCAAGGACCCTCAGAGCAACAAGTTACTTAATTCTCACAATACCCACCACAAAAAGCTTGGCTTAAAAAGCGGGCTTTAAATAAGCTGACTGATGTACACGTATGCCCAACTACCATGTTATATAGAAAGAGGGAAGGAAAGAAGGAAAAAATGAAGGAGAAAGTTGCTCAAATTAAGCAAAATGCAAGTTCAGTTTAATATTTAGTTAAGTGAAGTTTAAGTATCCAATTTCTCAAATGTAATTCCTTAAGATTTTCCAATCTGAATTTATTAGTTCGACATTGTTTCAGTGTTAAAGTTTTTATATCTAATACGCATAAATGCAAGGCATTGACGGAGATAGTGTTTCATTTCTTCTTCATATGCTCTACGTGTATACATGTTCTTTAAGATAGTTCCTTCTTTGTGAGCTACATGAGTTCTCCACTCAGTATGACCGGTTATCTTGTAAAGATTCAAAGTGTTGGCCTTTTCAATCTCTCTCGATCTCCACAAATTCGAGTTTTCCCATAGTGTAGTCGTCACCTTAACATTGTCACCCCCTAACATATTCTTCCATCGCCCAAGCTTTAACTGAATTTTTTAGCCTCCAAAAAAGTTAAGCATTTTCCATACTGATCGTATTCAAATAGAATTCCATTTCGGATATTTTGTCGACCTCGTTGTTTGTTTCTAAGTATGATTTTATGGTCTGGTATCCATATTATCTCTAGAAGTTCAGTATTTGCATGCAACAAAAGGTGATTATTTGCTACGGAGTTTAGGCCGTTTAACTGCTCTGCACTTTATCGTAGCCGACGTTAGCGAGATCATCACGTTAAACGTCGTGTGCTTCGGATGAAAAACAACTTTTTTTAACTTAAATTAAACAATAGGGATTTTGACTTCATATTGTTCCAGAAAAACGGCGCTACGTGACGTGAGAGATGAACCGAAACCGGCATATGTATTCAAAGTCAATATAACCCATGTCATCACTATAGCTTATTCCGATAAATTTTTTATTTAAATTTTTCGGGTTGCGTGAGTTTCGTTCACAGGGTTGTATTTTGGTTGTTGTAGTATTTAAGTGTGTTTTGAACAAGAATTAATTTCGTTGATATCTTATTTGGTATCTTGTTTAATTAAATTTTACCTTATTCCTCCTTAAGATCTAAGTTTTAGTTAAATTTGAGCTGATGTGGGATTGAAATAAAATTAAGTTTTAATTTATTTGAAAATCTTTACAAAAGCTAAAGTAAAATAGAAATTTAATTAAGACTGATTTAAATAAGCACTGCCCTGTAATGAAAATTAAAAAAAAAAAAAAAACCAAAAAAGAACCCATAAAACTCTGTGTGGGTACAAAAGATTCTCCTTAACTTGCTAAGAACCCTCCATTTTTTGTTTGTTTTTCCGTTTTTTCCCTTTGAATTCTCTAAAACATGAACTTCGGATGACACTAGGAAACATCATCAGATTGGGTAATAATTTTTCCAAGTTGTGGTTGTTGTTGTTGTTGCTGTTGCATGGCAAAGAGTGGATGTTGGTGATGATGTTGCTAATAGAAACATCAAAGTGTTGAAGCTTACGAATTGTTTTTACACACCGGATGAACGAGTTGTTGTTGTCGTTTGATTGTTGTTGATTGTAACTGTTGTCGCGCTTTTGATGTGTGTTTTCTTTTAACTTTTTATGTTTTTTATTGTCCCCATCAGCAGACTCGGAGCGATTCTTCCCATATCTTTTATTTTTTGTGAATTAAGTTGTTGTTACAAAAATAACAATTTTTTAAAAATTAATGACAACAACGGCCTTGTTAAAAATTTCTTTCACGTATTGTTTTATAAATTAAATGATAAATTTGATTGTGTTTTACTTTAAGCTAATTTTAGACACATTCAGAAAATTAAGTTTATGTTAGAAGTTTAAGTCTTCTTTTTGTTTTAAGATGGAAAATAGTTAAATTAAAGTTTTATAAATTTTAATTACACTTTTTGTTAATACATATTGTTTATATAGTGTCTCCATAACAATTTAATAATGTCCTGAACTACAAAATTTATAATTTATTAAAAATCTTCATTAAAACAATAATTTGTGTCTATACGTGTCCTTAAAGTAAACGCTGAATAAAATCGTTTCTAAATTGTTAAATATTTATATTTTTGTTTTTTATTCACTTAATTATTTTGTTTACAAACCTTCAACATGTGACTTTTTGTACTCAGTTTTGTAATTATTTTTTAAACTCTTACAACAAACATTTAGACAAATTCATTGGTTTTTTTCTTTCAGCTGGTATTAGTTGCATTGTTTGATTGTCTATGTGTGTGGATGTGTGTGCGTGTTTGCAAGGATAAACATTTTTCACCATTATTTTCAAATGCTGTCTCAAGGCTAAGTGCTGAAAACAAATTCAAAATTGTTTAATTTTTTTTTTAGTTTTTGTTGTTGTGGTTGAAATACTCGTACTAACTTTCTCTCTGTAGCATTTAACCTCTGGTTTACATGACTATTAAAATATTTGTTTGTTTTTTCCAAAATGTTGTTTTTAAACAAAGTTTTAGTTTATTGTTGTTTATTCGATATTTTTTCTCTTGTTGTTATTTCATTTGATGCAAATAGTAAGAGAGCAGTTGTATAGGTGCATGTGTCTGTCTGTCTTTCTGTTGTAGACCAAATTTTTCCCGCCACATATGAAATTTTTCAACACCCTTCATTCTAACTGATTAAAAATAAGGCGAAAGTCATGGCATTTGACATCTCCATATTAATTATTTTACGATTCCAATCCTTATCAGTCATATGTCGGAAAAATTTACCATCTCCACCTTAAAATTGACTAATACAATGAATTCAATTTAACTCCGTATGTTACTGTCGACGATCCGCAGAAAGCTTTTGAGGAAGTTTATCAGAGCTCTTGCTCTGATAAACACATTCCCAAATGTGCCCGGCACTTTGGGGCAAAATATTTATTTTTTCCATCCGACTTGTTATAGGATTTGATAAAAAGCCGTCAACCACAAAACCTAATGTATAATAGAACATCAACGAACAGATCGATTGATACCGTGCTGAGAAGGAAGATTGTGAATTAAACAAAATAAATGATTATTAAACCAATTTATGAAGTGTACATTTTTAAATCCTCCAAGCAGTGGCGCTATCGGAGGTGTAGAGTTGTACAATTACAAAATTGCATAAGCGCTACTCCAATTAATTCAAATCGTGTTTGGTTATAGATCTTGAGATCTGGTGCCTAGCAAAGAACTTTATTTAAGGGCCGATGATGAAAGCATCTTTGTATATTCCAATGAATTAAAGAATATACATATAGATTAGAGTAGGTTGAAAAAAGGAAACACTAAAAGAAAAAACGTATGATATGGGTTTTTAGGTATTCCAAAATTTGAATGCTATGCGCTTTAAGGAATGAAAGGTGTGCCCCAGTGGACTAGTCAGTAGTGAACTGGTATGCTAGTTTGGGGGTTGCGGGCTCGATTCCCTCCAGAGACTCTGGACTGGTCTGCTTTTCTTTCTCTTCTATTCCTCTCTTTATTTCAATGGACCGTAATGGTCTCCGAGTGAGGGTGTAAGGGTAACTTTGCATCATCCTTACATACCTACCTAAGGAATGAAAATGCCCTGCTAAAATCATTATCCCAAACTTATCCAAATATTTCAACTATGCCAAGTACCTTGTGCTTTCATTGTAATTCCTAAGGGATTTCCAATTCGAGCTTCGTAGGAATTCTACATAGTATCCACGTTAAAATTCTCATATCTAGTAAGCCCAATTGCAGGACACTGAAAGAGACAGTATTCTAAAGTCTAATCCTCTTGTTCTTTGCATGTTCTCCATATCATGTCACCTGATCTTCACATGCGAGCTCTTTGAGTTCTTAACTCTGTGTAACCTGTTATTACACAAGTTAATCTTCTATGTATTGGCCTATTTAATTTGAGAAACTTCTTCGAGTCTCCTATAGTGTCTTTACTGACAACAATATTTTTCTTCTTTCATACATGTTCTTGCATCGACCAAACTCTAAGTTGATTTATGAACATCTGAAAGCGTTTAGCATTTTTCAAGGTGATGTTATTACACATTAATTCTATTTTAGATACTTTGTCGTCTTCTTAGTTTTTGACTATACCCTGAAGGCATTCACAGTTGGTATGTGAACTAACCTTACTCTAGTATTGTAGGACACTCCAAAATTCAGCTTTTTCGTTCACTAGGATCTTGATAATTGATTTATTGTCTGTAAAGACACGAATTAAGGTTTCGTTCTTAATCTTTTCCATGATATGCCTTCCGTAATTGCCATAATCTTAGCCTGGAAAACAATATTGTAATATGGTAGGCGGAAATATTATCCTTTGTTTCGGTTTATGTCATAGCAATCGATTACAGTTCGATCAAAGAGCTTCGATCTGTCGGTAAGAAGATCAGTAGCTTGGGTGCTTGTTACTTTAACTATTTCATGCCATTCTTCTTCCTGTGATATCATGGTAATGATGCTGGTATTTCCATATTTCGTTAAAATTGTATCCCATGTTACATCTGTGATATTTGCCATCGGTAAAATATCGGTTATTCTTTGGCATCTAGTTTTGTGGTCTCTCACCAGCCATTCATTCGTTTTTCTAGAAGTAGTTATGGGTGCTTAATATTTCACTTGTATCGCAATTGGCAGAATTGATTGTATATTCTCAATACAAATTTTTGATGTAGTTCTCATGATATATTAAGCTTCTTCTCTAAAGAGGTCCCCAAATGTCTATTCAATATATGAACTGACACGAGTAAGAATGTAAAAATCCCAACTTTATTTGTTTAACAAGATTTTATATATTTACACGTCTCTAAGAATGGGACTGTAGCTTACCTTTGAATAATGGTTTAATATATCAATGAATATATAATTTCGAAAAACGAAGAAGGTCAACTGCAACATTTAAATGTAGTGTTCGGAAGGAGCAAAATAAATTATTAACCAAATTTGGGTAATTCGCAGCAGGCAGATGTGGCTTGGCTTTACTCGGAAACTTACATGATGGCCTTATCTAAAGGGGATCTTAACTCGGTTTAGATCTAATTCGTTCAACCAGGGTCACAACACATTTACAGATCATGTTATAGCAACTTTACCGAGAGTATCAACTATATCATCTCAAGGTACACAAAGATAGAACTGAATCCAAATCCAAGATATAATGAATAAATTTGCTAACCTATTCTCCCATTCAAACAACTACGGCTCTGTTGATACACCATATCACTCTGAGGAGCTTATGGTTAGCTGAAGACTCCTACAGAAAGAAGCCTTAATCATTAACTCCTTGATATTTAAGTGATTTGGTTTTAAACCGAAGCTGCAATATATTTTTTCAAGACACATTACTAGTTACCAGTCTATGAAAGTTTGAAACGGGTTACTTATTTTCGGGGTATCACAGAGAATGCTGGTCAGATATGATTAAAGCTATTCTAACTTTGGGCTTAATACAACCAGGTAGGGAAATATCAGCCAAGTAACAAAATGTTAACAAAATATAATTCTGACGGAATATTCAAAATAACATATTTTATTTCAAATAGCGTTATTTAAGTCCAGCCCTTGAACTGAGAGTAAAGCTTAGCCCTTTAAGGACAATTTTTTTCTTTCTTTCCCTATTAAGTTTAGTATTAAAGGGTGTAAAAATTTCGTCACAGCCGTAAGTAGCATTTTAAAACATTCTTTCATTTTTATTTATTTACTTTTGGTGAGAATAGTAAAAACTTTTTCTTTACATTAATCTCACACGCTTTTAAACAAATAACATATTTATTATAAACATTTTTTGTTGGCCAACAAACAAATAAAACCTGTAAACAAACCCCTAATAAGGATGGTAAAGGGCAAAAGGAAAAATAAAACAAAAATCATTTAATGGCTTTTAAAAAGTTGGTTTATTTTGATGGTAGTTGTTCTTGTTTCTTACTTAGCTAAATGGTTTTAGTAACTTTTAAAAGTTTAATATATTTTTTTCTAAAATATTTTCCGTTTTTTCCATGTTTTTCTTTCAGCAGCAACAAATAACAATTTATTAAATTGCCGGTAAAACAAGCACCAAACACCTTGTGAGTCTGTTTAAAAACACACAATTTTTTTTCATTTCAATTTTTCGTATTGAAAAGAAATGTTTATAAATCTAATGCCTTTGAATTTGTATTGATTAGTCTATAATTTTTCCATTCAATGAATCGAAATCATTGTCGGCTCTTAAACGAGAGGCGAAATCAAAAATAAAGACTTAAAAATATAAATAAAAACAAAATAAGGAAAAGGAAACGATGATTATCTAGGGTAGCAATGTTTTAAGGCGTACATATTCAATGTAGTTGTGTTAGTATGGGTATAATGATGATAATGATACTCTCTCTCTCTTTCTCTTACTCCATCCATAGATATTTTATCTAACAGTTGTTGTTGACGAAGTGTTTGTTGTATGCACTTGTTACGTTTTTTTATTGCGTTTTTTTGCAATTTTTTGTCTGTCTATAATTTTGACTAAGACGGAAGTTTTATAACGCTCATGTTTGTAGTAGAGTTTGATCCTGAAATTGTGTTGCTGGTTGTTGTTGGTTCGTTCAATTGTTATTTTGTCTCTAAGTCCTTGAGTTGTTTTGTGGCATACAGTTCCGCCATAGTGATTGTTAACGCTTGGCTCATTTTGACTTTCATCATACAGCAACCAAACTTTGCGTTATTTGCCAGCATTTTTTTTGTTATTTCATTTGTATATTATTTATATTTCTTTGTTTTATAAACAGACTTCATCTGTAATGCTGAAAATTATTCGGCAGTCGTTTGTGATGATGGTTAACTTATTCGAATTGGTTTTTTGTGGTGATTACCAAAAAAAATTTCATTACGTTTATAACTCATGGATTTACGTATGTTGGGATTTTTAAGTCATATATTGTCTTAGGCCTGATATCACTGTAAAAGGATTAAGCTATGTCCGTCCGTCCGTCCGTAAACGATTTAACTGAAACAATCAAATCTATGATAATGAAATTTGACTAATAAAATAAACAGAAGTAATTGCATTGAAAATGGCCGAAATCAAAAAGAAAAGTGTACATAATAATTCAAGAGTTAATCATGTCGAAATACCTTTTTGGCATCAAACAAAATGAGCTGACGCAATGACGTCAAGCAATGAAATTTCAGTGGTATATTTCTTAGGTAAAATAAATATACTTATTTCCGGATAATTTTAATATCGCTTATTATGAAAAACTTTGAGATAAAAATGTACGTAAACTTACGCACGGTGTTTTAATGGCTCGGCTGATATTTTAAAACCTCATAAGTAAACAAAAATAAATATATGTGCGATATTAAAATTTCGTGTAAATTGCCTTTTTTAAAATGTTATTTTGATACCAGTGTGACACGCCCACTGCCCATATAAATCTCTTTCGTAAATTCATTTATTTTCTATGTGAACAAACATCTAAGATAAAAATAACTCTATATTTAATAACTTAACTTTAATTATTCTTTAAAAATTACCTGGACACGCCTACTTTAGATCTCTTTATTCGATATGATGTGTATTTCTTTACTAAAATATATTTTTTTTCGCTGTCAAAGATTTTAATTTATCATGTGACTCTGGTTTTATATTCAACTTAAATAAAAATAAGATACGCGCACTTTTACGAGAAGGGGGAAGATTACGACATTCAATTGTTGCCGAAATTTTCTTCGAAAGTTCTTTGTGCTTTTGTTATAGAGGTTCTAATAAGAACAAGAAGTATAACATTTCGACCATATTAGAATGTAGTAGTTTGTTTCCAGATATTAAAGCCTTTTCTATGCCTTACGTAATTGGGTATTTCTTGACCCAATTTGTTTCTCCCATTCTCCTTGCTCTGGAATTATGGGGATGCAGTTAACACTCTTTTATTACTTAGAATTTTGTAGCATGTTTCCTCTGTGAGGTTTCCCATCAGCAGATATCGATTACTGGTTTTTGGTTTTACAGTGTCTCACCAGTCATTTAACATATTTATTTATTCATATTTCACCTGCATCTTGTTCTGCATAATTGATAGCCATTTTTAAGTGATTGTTATAGCGCCGCATAACTGTCTTTGGATTTTTTTAAAAGGTTTTACATACTTTTCAGTCATATATTAGGATCGATGCTTTTGTATAGCCAGTGTTTCATTCAAGGGCTTATGCCTAGTTCGGAGCCTTTTGCTAATCTACAAAAGTGTCCAAATTCTTTTAGTTTTCTTCACTCTTCCTCAGGCTTTAGTTTGAGTTCAGCTTAACTTCAGTTCTTCCTTAATATTAATTTCCTTCTAGTTTGATTCTAGTTCATTTCGAATTCAGTTCCGAGTAACCGATTCGCTTGAGTGAAAACACTATTCAAATCTCACGTTCATACGTCAACATTTGGTTCAACTTTAATCTATACTGCAGCAATGTAACAATATTTTTTTTTTATATCAAAACGACACACATAAACACAGAACTTAACATTCATACTGGCTGAAGCTCGTTGAGTTCTCAGTTCAGTTGTCGTAGGTAAATGATACCATGATTCTTTCCATTTGGACGCTTCTGAACATGATGATGATTATTTGAATTTGTTGGTTTTTTTTTCCTAAACGACTATGATTGTTGGTTTCTACGTATTCTCGCAATTCGCATTCCCATTCGCAATCGTATGTATTTAAATCTAGATAAGTTAAAGATTTTTTTTTCGAATATTTCTTCTACTTACTTGCGTGTTTATGAATGTTGGCGAAAGTGTGTTAGGGTATTTGTATATGTGTGTTTGTTGGTATTTTTTAGGGTTTAAGAGGATTTAAAGGAACTGCTCTTTAAAACTGCTTGGATGATTACGTTGTGAGTGAAAAGTCTGAAGTACTACATCAAGTGCTTCACTTGCGAGCAGTAAACTCATGCAAGTGGTTGTTGGCTCTACTTCCTTCTTATTTTTTATTTTATTTTTTTGTTGTTCATGTATTTTTCTGGATTTCTGAAGCTCATACTCCTTGTTGAGGGATGTTTGCATGAAGATTCGTCAATGTAACCTTGATTTTAATGATTTTTTATTTGTTTTAAATTCACATTTATATTTTGACCAACATCATTAAAGAACTTGCTTAACATAAAATTTCAGCAACCTGTTTTTTGTCTTAAAATTTTGGATTCAACATAAATTTAATTTTTTTTTACAAAGACAGCAGTATTTCACAATATCTATTAGAATAACAGTAGGGCTAGTAGTATGACCCCACATTCTAAAATTAAAAAGGTGATATTGCCAAATATTTTTAGTTCAAAATTTAGACAAATAGCTGAGTGGCTGCTGGCTTACTTGGATGACTGGCTGGTTGCCATTACTGTTAATGTGATTTCATTTTAGTTCAGTTTTTTTCCATTTTCTCGCTTTTCGTCTGTTGTTTTATGAAACTTGAGAGAAAATGATGTTCATGTTTAAGCTATGGCTGGTGATGAAATTAAATTGAAAAAAAAAACTTTTTTCATACTTCATCGTCTTCATCATAAAAATGATGGCTGCCATCAACTAAAGCGAAGTCGCGAATTTACGTTAGAATTCTTAAATTAAAAAATATTAAGTTTTTTATGTTTTTTAAGAGGATGAGTTCGAGGAGATAAAATTAATTTAGTGAATAAGTGTATAAGAAGTAAAATAAAGGCAGGTTAAAGATGGCAATACTTTAAAGTTAAACCAACAATATATATCCTGCTTTACTTCAATTCTACTTGATTTTTATTACAATACTACCTTAGATTCTCTTATTTTTGCCTTATAATTCAGCTCAGCAATTATTTGATTATAGTAGAGCTCTAATCTAATTACAATTCGTAGCAGTTTTGCTATTCTAGATCAGTTATAGCCCAGTTGTCATACTGTTATACTTAGGCGTTCGCTCGAAGATTACGCACCGGCTACATATGAATTTAGTACCACCGATTCCAATGAAAGCCTCGATTGGAAGGTGGGCATACTTAGAGGAAAAGGTTAACATAAAATACTTTCTGACTATTTAGAATATACCACCGACTTAGACAGAGATACAGATAAGTGTCCGGAAACATAACAAGATTGATGTCCGATGAGAGATCATACAACCATATGGCAAAACGAAATTGTTATCCTACAAATCGAAAATATAAGATATGCAACATGTGGTTATAAAACGTGTACCCCGGATGGATGTGAACTCCACTTTCGTGTTTGAGTGTATTCTAAAGCTCAATCAGTGTACCTCTGCAAATGAAGTGGCGCTGATGTGGAATAAGAGACATGTAAGCCAAATTGGGGTGGTCAAAAAGAAGGGGACAAAAATGGGATCTGGGGCTACGTTCTGCACTAAGCCATCACCCGAAATTGCTCTAGATGATGGCTAGTGCGGGCCAAGGTTTTTTAATGAGTAAACTCTATAATCTCGCGCAGGTGGATGGAGAGAACTACATGTAGGTAGGCTCATATGGTGCCTCTTGACAAGGATTTATTAAATGTATACAGTTTTAATCGAAGAACGATAAGCTGGATTACTACGTTAATAACAGGACATGGGAACTTCAAATACTACCTAAGGAGGATGCAGATCGAGTATGATTTTACATGATTTATGATTTAACAGTTTCAGGCGGACGATTGATAATCAGTCTGCAAGAAATGCTGGTGGTTTCAAAGGACTGTGCGATGATGATTGCTGATAACTATCAGTCAGCAGTGTGAAATCGTTTTTTTATAGTCAAGAGCAAGCATCGGCTGTTGCGGTAGCCTCGAAATTATTGAAGAGCAAAAGGGGACGAAAAGGGACTCGCGATGGACAGCTTTGATGCTACTCCTACTTGTCTATATACATATATGCGAATGTCAACTGAATCACCATTAAGGACGAACTTAAATCACCGGAAAGAAAAAAGCCGACCAATTATTCAAAATTAGATCATCTTTGAATACCATCATCTTGTAAAGCGGATATCTTTTTCAAAAATTCAAAAATTAACTTAAAGTTTGGGTGATAGATGATCGAATCAGAAAGTGTCAAAATTCTGCTGTCGGTAGGGATGCACTTAAATAGCTTGAAACGAAGATCCGGACCAATCATTCAAAATTGGATCATCTTTTAATACCATCAGCTTGGAAAACAGATATTGCTTCCAAAGATTTAAAAATTACTTAAAGTTTAGGCAATAGATGAACGAGTTAGGACGTGGCAATCTTGCGTTATCCATAGGGTGATGACCCAAATATTGGCAAATCGAATGGACAATATACAGAGCATGTGAGGAAGAATGCAAAACATTAGAACAATATAATATTAGATATGAAAACTGGAGAACCGTATGACTTCGAATTGGAAATCATTTAAGGTATTACATTGAGGGTTTTGATTTTTTCAACCTACTCTTACTTCTGCTTAAATTGAGTTTATGGTTTATTTTAGGAAATTTTCTTTCCGCTCACAACATGGCATTTGTCCATACGTCTGAACTTAAATATGCTTCTCAGTTCTATTAGAGCTTCTGCTTGGTTCTACTTCAATTATAGACTTAAATGATATCGGAAAAAATTTTGTGGTGCGAAACACTTTAAGATAAATTGCTTTACCATACATTCACTCTTCACTTGGCTTTGTCTGTTTGCTCGTTAATTTCTGACATTCTGGTGGTTTAATGGATTTCGAGTTTTAAGATAACAATTTTGTTTTTCTAAATTTTAACTTAATTTTAAGCAAAAAAAAACTAAAGAAATTTACTTTCTTCATCTTCTGCACAAGTACAAACCTTTTATTTGTTGCCTTTAGTTGCTCAGCATTAATTGAAATGTTATGGAAGAAAAAAATTAAAAAGTCAAAACTGAAAGTCGTAGTAGCAAAATAAGAAGAAGATGAAGAAGAAAATGGAGGGAGAATGAGAAAATGTTTTGTATAAAGTTTTGCAATTTTAATTAAGTTTCGAAAACGTTTTATATCAAGCATACATTTAATCACACTCACTTTTGTCAGTCTCATGGGCAGATTCCAACAAACACACATACATACAAACTCTCATAAACATACACACTAACAAACACGCATAAAAGTTTCATCAGTTTTACGTTACATACGTTAGATGTTTGTAATGTTGTTGTATGTATGTAATGGTATGTACAGCAGCAACATCAACGAACACTGACGAACAGCCACAGCAGCAATAATAATAAAAACAAAAATAATCTTAAAAAAATATACAACAAACTACTGAAGCAGACAACACTGTATTATCAAAGTCGCGCACTCTTCAATTAAAAAAAATAATAAATAATTGTAAAAAAAAAACAACAAAAATAACACACACACACCAACAACAAGAGCAGCAAAAAAAGCTCAGAGTGCAACATAAATAAAATTGAAATAATGAAAAAGTAACAAACATTTCATACACACATCGACATACAGGAACAAACTTTTATAAATTTAATTTATTTTTATAAAGTTTGATACTGTGTGTGTGTGTGTGCGAGCATACCCGGTGGCGCATTAGAGTAACATCGTTATTATGACACTTTCGTTGGTAATTCATTGTCACAGAATTAGCATCAAGCTGCAATTTTAACGAACGTCATTACCGTATGTGAGCATTTCATTGATGATTGCAAGTGACAACGTTACCAACAATTGGAGTTATTAATGCTAATATCATTGTAGTGTTATTGAATTTTGGAAAGTTAAAAGTCAGCGCAATTGCCTGTTATGAGTCGATATTCTGAAACAATAGATCGCTAATGAATCCTGACTAGATTTTCTATTAGGACTCACTTATAAACGCAATTCGAAATAAGAACAACTTTTGTCACCTATCGCCTAATATGACACTAAAGTATTGTCAGCATTTGTCATCGATGATATAAAATTATCAGCGCAAGTCTTCATTGTGACTAACATTCACTACCGGGTATATATGAGTTTTAATTTGCATGTGTGTGTGTATATGTACATGCATTGATTTATAAAAATTTTTAATAAGAGAAACCTTCCAGCAATACAAAGTCAAAATAAAAAATAAAAATTTTTTAAATTAACATGAAATTTACTACCTAAATTCGTGGTTTCACAATTTTTTATATTAATTTTTCATTCAGAGTATTTTTAAAATAGAAAATTTATTCTTACTTAAGGAAAAACCACGCCATTCTATGATATTAAGGCTGTTGTATACGAAATATAAAAATGCTTTGGAATTTTGATCCGAATGTTCGAAGTTTCCTTGAGTTTATATTTAGGATCAACGTTGAAGAACATAATTTATTCCCAGATATTGTTCAATTATAATTTCTATTTAGTTTGCTTGTAGTTTCAGCCAAGCTCTGGCTTTGTTCAAGTTGAGATTCTTAATCAGTTCTAGATTAGCTTTTGTTTGGTTCTATTTAAATTATAAGGGACCATAGTAAATAGTTTTAGACTTTTGATGAGAATGTTGTTTAAAAGCAAATACCGTACAGCTATTAAATAATTAATGTTTGTTACAAAATTTAGAATCGGTGACTGCAATTTAAAAGGCAAAATTATCGCCAATTATTTTAAGTGCTGAAGCGAATTTGTGGTTAAACGGCTGCTTTAATAAACAGGATATCCGTTATTATTGAGGTGAAGACTCTCATGTGCTTCAACAGACACAACTTTATCCACAAAAAAAAAAAAAATACTCTATAGTGTGGTTTTCATACTTATGGTGCCATTGCTTTTTTTAATGTTACTAAAAATGACAGTCGCGTTTAAGTTCACGGTGATCGCTACAGAGACCTGTGGCGACGTTATTTTTATGGTAAATGGGTTTAACATTCACTATATAAATTTTTAACAAGGTGGTGCCAAAAGCTACGCAAAAAGTGCAAAAATCTTATAGACTTATTGAAATATTAATTCGGGAATCTACTTATATTAAGTATTTAATCCTCCCAGGGGAATGTTACCTGGGTGGAGTGTCTACGTCTTGTTGTTGAAAGTTCGGGGTATACAGGTATTACCAACACATTTGACTTGAGCATAAAGGAATCCTGGACCTCAATCATGAAAGGATTATGGTAACTCAGAAGCCAATGGAGCGTATTAGTCGTGTAAAAGTAGTAGAACGGCTGCATCACACGGTCATAGCGTCAAAAAAAGTGACATCAGTATCTTCACTGCTGGGGCATAGGAGAATCCAAAATCTTGTTCTAAAAAGGTTGGGAAGACTACGATCGTTAAAGATTAAGGATCACATGTGGGTACACTTTAAGTGTGAATGCTATGGGAAATCTAAGTCAAAAAAACATAATGGTGATTAAAAAAGACGATGAAAAATGTCCGCAAACTCAATTCGTCCAGAAAAAAAACGTCTTTAGTGGCGCGAGACTGAGTAAAGGAAGAAATACCAATTGCTGGCCATAAAATCACTGAAAAGCACATATATATATCGTCGGCTTAATATGAAAACCTCCTAACTCCCTTTCATCAAATTTTAGCAAATGAAAATTTTACAGGAGAGACAAAAAACTTATATTTCATATTTGTCGCTTGAGAGAAAAACCAAAAATATAGTTGGCTTATTTTATGTCATTTCTCATGTAAGACTACAATCTACAAAAATAAAAGAACAACCAAAAAAAAACAAGTAACAGTGCTATATTCGGCCGTGCCGAATCTTATATACCCTTCACAACGTGTAGTCATGCAATAACAATTGTTTGTATCACCATTCATCCCATATAAAATACGTGCATACGTACACGTTAGAATAAATGTGGCATCGAATCCCAGCTGAGCCAAAAAAATTTTATTTTATTTTATTTAATATATTATTTATATTTTATTATTTTTTTTTTATATTTTTTTAAATTTTTTAAAAAATTTTTTTTTTAAATTTTTTTTTAAATTTTTTTAAAATTTTTTTTTGTAGTTTTTTTATTATTATTTTTTTTAATTTTTTTTGTTTGGTATGTTTTTTACATGTATGTATGTATGTATGTATGTTGTTGTTGCAATTGTGAAAAAAAACGAGGTGGTCGTGGTTTTTTGCTCATATCTCAGAAAGTTATGGGGCGATTGTGCTGAATTTCAATAGCGATTCATTCCTGGATATTTCCAAGAGATTGATACCATATACAGATCTGAGGAACATATAGTTGCTTCTAAAAGTTGATTTCAACCAACACACGGACAGACGGTCAGGGTTTAATCGACTCCTCTATTCATAAGCTTTCAGAAAATATATACTTTATGGGGTCGGAAATGAAAATTGTAGAAATTACAAACGGAATGACAAACCTATATATACCCTTTTTCACTGTGTGAAGGGTATAAAAATTGGAGTTAGTAATAAACACTGAACTAATAATATACTGGACTAAGCAGTTTATCTTACAAACATTTTTCTGTGAGAAAATTTAGCAGTTTTTCTTATCAAACCTATTTCCGCACTTCAAGACTTAAGTTAAAGAAAAACTACATGCTAGTCCACGAGGCGTATCTTTCTCCACCAAAACGGCATCAAAATTTCAATTAACTTTAGAAGTGGGCTTAGCAGGTTTGCATATTAAGCTGATGATATATGAAAGAAGATACTTATATTAAGAAATTGTCTTGTCGATAGGATGCCGAGATCGTGAAACTTAACGCTTTTAGACTTTTGATGTGGCTGGGTAAAATCACTGGGCTGTGCTGTGCGTCATTAGAAGAGTTCGGAGTTAATAATGTTTTCGAAAAAATTCAAAAATTCTGTTCAAGGAATCGGCCGTTGTAAACCTTAAGATTTTACCTTCAGCCAGTATTAAAACTTTCGAAATATTTTAGTTTGAATTTTATTTTGAAACAAATGTTCAATAACATAAATTAGTAATTTCGTTAAAATTCAGCTCGAATTGAATTCTAATTTAAATCACTCTTGATTTAAGTTCAATTTGAATTAAATCTAGTTCAGTTCTCAATCGATTTTAAATCAGTTAAAGCTCGACTCTGGTTAGGTTCCGGTTTATGTTAAGTTAAGTTTTAGTTATGTGCTATTTAAATTCCAGTTTGGTTCTAACAATTTTCGTTTGATTTTTTAAATTAAAATTTGTTCGGAAATTTATAGAATTTAGAGACAAATAATGCAGAAACTTTTGGGCAGGCAAACAATTTACCAACCATTTTCTCGTTAATATTTTCTTAAATAAAAAAATTAATTGGAAATGTTTTGTTCGTATAGAATTTGTCACACAATTTCCGATTAAAGCATTTTATTTATAAACTTAATTCAAAACATATTTCCTTTTAAGAAATTCAAGCTTATTAAAGTTCAATTTTTTTTTTTTTTTATTTTTTTTTTTCGAATGCCTTCAACATAAAATCCATCTTATTACTCATGTATATTTCTTTCCATTTGATTTCCAAAAATTCAAAGAGAAACCGACAATATTAAAATTATCACGTTCATAATTTAATGGTTTTCTGTATAGTTTTTTTTTGCTTTTGCCCCAAACATATTTCCTGCAAAAGTCATTTCATTTATACAGGACACTTTTTCGCAGGAGCAAGTCAAATGTTAACGAATGTAACAAGTATGAGAATAAAAGAAAAGAAACACGGAACGAAGTACACAAAAGTTCCATTTGCCCAACCGGATGCAACTCCACGCACTGTTTTACTACTTTCGTTTCGGTGGCTGTAGCTGCGGAAACAGTTCGCAATTGTGATTAATTGCAAAAAATGTGTACAAAAACAAAAAAAAAAAACAGAAAAAAACGATAGCAAATAAAATGGACATTTCTCTTCATTTTCTATTCTGTCCTGTGCAAAGCTTTTGAATCAAATAAAATTAAATGCTAAACGTCTGGCAGTCATTAGGCAAATGAAACGTTTTTCTTTTTAAAGTCAAGCAAGTCTTAAAGCCCCAATAGCAACAAAGATAATTTTAAGGAAAATTTAAATAACTGAAAAAGTATGGGGTATTAAAGGTATGCTTGAGAGAATAGTATAAAACGCTAAGAGTTGCCTTATTTGCTTAAAGGGAAATATGTCAGTGGAAATCAATTTCTGGCAGCATGTAGTTGTTTCAGATAATAATTTTAACATTTTTATAACGAATATATTTTTTTATGAGTTTTGTTATTAATATTAAGTAAAATTATTTAAGAAGTGGGAAAAATATGACCCAAAGTATTTTAGGTTTATATAAGAAAAAATCTTCAAAATCTTTCAATTATAAAAATGTATTTAAATCCTGATATTAAATGCACCAACTGTTGAGTTTTGGTTTAAATATTTGCTTGAATTAATATTTTTTTTCATTAACTTTTCCTGCTGCGTATTGCGTATGTTTGTCAATCAGTATGTCTACATTTAGTAAAGAATTTAGATGATGTTTTCATTTAGATTAAATGATGATAACCGAGTCCATCCAACTGTTTCTCTAGTCCTAAATACACTGCTCTTAACGTTTAGTCTTCAGAGTTGACGAATAGTTTCATTTACGAATGATTTTTTTTTTTTCGTTTTTTTTTTTTTGTAATCAGTTAAATGCACGTTTCCAGTTGGTTAATCAAAACTTTATCAAGATTATTTTACTGATACTTGAGCAGGATTTGTTGTGTACGTTTGCCTGTGTGTATGCATTTGTTTTTGAATTTGCGTTTCTAATGCAAAAATAGCAAAGCAACAGTCAGTATAAAAACATTAAAATGTTTTGCTTCTTCAACGTAAACAAATACACTAAATAAATGATAGTGTGAAAGAGAGAAAGAGGGAAGGGAAAACAAGTCCTAATGACCACCTTTTAATACCCTTTCATTTTTATTATTATTTTTATACCCGCCACCAAAAAAATGGTGGGGGTATATTCATTTTGTCATTCCGTTTGTAACACATCGAAATATCCATTTTAGACCCCATAAAGTATATATATTCTGAATCAGGGTTTGATTTGATGACGATCTAGCTATGTCCGTCCGTCTGTCCGTCTGTTGAAAGCACGATAGAGGTCGCACCGAAAAAGCTAGGGGGCTCAAATTTTGCCAGAATCTTTCTTATAGACAAGGTTTGTTTGGTATTGAAAATGGGCTAAATTGGAATATTAGGCAGAGAGTTATAGCTCGTAAAGCAAGAATAGGTCGAAAAAACCGTGTCCTGCTAACATCGAATAAAATGGAATTGTGTCCAAACGGATGAACTTCGAATATATATTTCTCGAGTCAAAAGAATATTTCTCCCAAAAAATTGCTTAAATCTGTGCATTAGAAAAGGAGTTATAGGTCAAAATGTACGAAAATTTATACCGCTCAGTGTATATTTGAAGTTTAAAACGTAATAAAACTGACAAAACTATATGTACGGTTCTGAAATTTTGCAAACATGGTTTTTTGGTCAAAGTCTTCGTTATAACGGAAAATAAATGTGCCACGCCCACTTTTTTTTTAAATTTTTATAAAAATATATTAGTCATATTCATTAGCATTTATTCATTGCAGATGGCAACATCTGTTGAAGGCGCCACTACATTTTGCAAACACTGAGGATGATGTCTTTGCTAAACATCACGTAGAACACTAGATGACTCTAGTAACATTTTTTTGCACAAACTACAAAGGAATTTTATAGGGGTTTGTGAAAACGAAAATGACCGAAGTTTGTTGACAAAAATTAACTAGAGTAATGATTTGTGCCCAACTTTACATATAGTTGTACACACAGTCTTATGAGGTTTAAGATTTAAAAATATTAAAAAAAATGTGCATCAGTAGATTTAAAATAAGTATTTGAATATTTAAAATACATATTTTAACAAATTTTTTTTTTATCTATCTATTTTTTTGTAAAGGGTGGTTAAATTTTAAGGGCCACAGGGTGATTCATTTTGCTAAAACAGGAAATTTATTAGTAAGATTTTGATTTTTAAAGTTCTATAACATTTTACTTTTAGAAGATTTTCAAACGAAATAAGTTTTGTATAATTTTAAAATTTGTTAGCCATTAATACATGAAAATAAATTGTTTATAATGTTTAGAAATAATTTTTTTTTTATCTTTAGGTCTAAATTTTCCTAAATTCCTTTTTTTAATACACCATAACTTCTAGAAAACATAAGATAACAAAAAGAAATTAGCACCATTTAGTAGATAAAACTCTCCTCTATACCCCTATACCCCATTTTATACCCGTTACGATCCGACCGTGATCAGCAGACCAATTTTTGTGACACAAGGTCAAATATTTTTTGCAAAATTTTAGTAAAAGAGCTAAACAAATTTTTTTGTAATGTGTTTTTTTGAAGTATTTGAGTTTTTATATCCGCCACCAAAAAAATGGTATGTATATTCTTAATCGGGGTTTTATTTGATGACGATCTAGCTATGTCCGTCCGTCTGTCCGTCTGTTAAAAGCACGATAGAGGTCCCATCGAAAAAGCTAGTGGGTTCAAATTTTGCCAGAATATGTCTTATACACAAGGTTTGTTTGGAATAGAAAATTGGCTAAATCGGAGTATAAGGAAGAAAGAAAAATTGCCTAAATGCATGTATTAGGAAGGGAGTTAGAGATCAAAATGTACGAAAATTTATACCGCGCAGTGTATTTTCCAATATGTTAAAAATTTTAAACCTAATAAGAGTGACAAATTTAGATCTACGATTCTGAAATTTTGCAGGAATTGCTTTTTGGTCAAAGGCTTTCTTCTGATGGAAAATACATGTGACACGCCAACAACAACGTTCCCATACAACGTTTTCTCTCAAATTCTTATAATTTCTCTATAAATCGAATAATAAAGGACTTTATTGAAATATCTAAGTTGTATTTATTAGCATAAATAACTTCGACACACCTACTATAACGCTCACTTTCCACGTTATTTACTGTTAATGAAATTTAAATTTATAAAACCGACAAAATTAGAGGTATGATGATAAAATTTGCTACGGAAATCCTTCTAGTCAATGTTATTGTTATGCCAGAAAATTTAGGTGACACGCCCACTCTTACGCCCACATCCTATATAATGCTTTATTTCAAATTCATATAATTTCTCAATGAATAAATATTTTGGAAGAATTACGGACTATATTGAAATATCTAAGTTGTATTTATTAGCAGAAATTTTATTGACACGCTTACTTTAACGCCCATTTTCACTGAAACACTTAATTTACGAAAACATTTTACCAGCATATCCAAGTTATAAAGGGTGGTTAAATTTTAAGGGCCGATGTTGATTTTGAATAAAACACAAATTATTTAGGAAATTATTATCATTTCTTTTTTAATGATAATATTTGTATGGTTCAATTATGTATGGAACAAAATATCGGCCAAATGGCCCCGCGACCTCAACGGCACACCTCGATCCGATAGTCCAAATTTTAAATAACATTGCTGATGCTCAATTGTTTGGCACGATGATGAGTCGAAGTTGACTGTTTTTTTGCCACACTATCGCGATAAACAGCAATGCTTCTCATTTAACGAATTTAGAAGGCATTCATAGATGTTCTAACATTTTATACAGACCTGGGGCCGAATTACGGCATTCGATATCGATCGAAATTTTACTCGAACGATCGAGTATGCTTTAGGTATATAGATTCTAATAAGAGTTTTCAAATTTCGATCACGTTCGAGTGCCGTAATTCGGCCTCTGTTTTAAATTTAAAATTTAACCATCCTCTACAAAGAAAGAGATGTATATTTTATTATAAAGAGATTATTCCAAGCGATTAACAAAATAATAATTATTGTGCTTTAAATGTACACAAAATTGGTGGTGGGTATAAAAGATTCGGCACAGCCGAATATAGTGCTCTTACTTGTTTTTTTTTGTACGGACGACTGCGTTACTTATGCGTTCAAAGAAAATCAATCTCGTAACTCAACTAAATCTAAATTATCATTAAATTTACCATCACTTTAGAACACAGAGTTTTCTATGTGTGTGTTTGTGTGTGCGTGATAGAGACTTAAATTTTATATAGATTTAATTTGTGTACATAAGGTAGGAAAATGCCGTCAAATAAAAGGGGGAGTTTATTGGGTTGTACTTTATTTAAATAATCCAAAATGTATGTCTCTCAGACTGTATGTCTGTCTGTCTTTCCCTTATTATTTTTATCTGTCTGTGTGTTGTTTTTGATTTAATGAAGTTTTTTTTTAAAGCGCGAAGATTAGATGATTGCTTCAATATGTTTGGAATATTCATCGTATGATATGGACACAAATCTAACAACACAAACACATAGTTGTTATGAAATGCAGTGAGAGAAATAACTTAGTAAAGTATTGCAGTTAATAGTTAGTTACAAATATTTGTATGTAAAAAAGCTCAAAAAAAAATAATTTATAGATTTTTAAATTCATTTTTCTTTAATCTTTTTTATGACTCAATTTTTGATTTAAAAAAATTTATTTTCTTTTAAAAAAAATGAAAAAAAATTATATAAAAAAAAAACTTTACAAAACTCAACTTGTATCAAACCAGAAATCAAGAAGAACTGAAGCAGAATTAATCCAAAACTAAACTAGACTTCAAAAAGAACTTAACCAGATTTTAACTGAAACTAAACTAGATCCCAAACGGGTTTGAACAAGCATTGAACCATAGCTAAACTAGAACGTAACTAGATATTAAGTAAAACTGAAGTAGAACATAACTGGAACTGAACTTAAAATTATTTAGAACTTAACTATACTGAGCGATAACCAAAACAGAACTAAATTACAGCTTAACTAGAAATGAGATAGAACTGAACTAAAAGTATATTGTCAACCTAAACTGAACTAGTACTGAGCGAAAACTGAATTAGAACTTAAGCAGAACTAAACTATAACTTAAACTGAACTTAAACTAAGCGAATACTGAACTTAAATGGAATAAATACTGAACTAAAACTAAACTAGAAATAAACTTTAAATTGTGCTAGAACTGAACAACAACTTTACTTGAACTGAAGTATAACTGAATTATAACCGAAATTGGACAAAACTAAAATTGAATTAGAAATTAACTGGAAATAAACCAGAACTAAACAAATCAAGTTTAAAAAAAATTTATTTTATTTAACGCCGCTTTCATAAGGATGTTTTAAAGGGATAACAGCCTTTTAAACCATTTTAACAGTGTATTTCGAGTCAAGAATTTATGTTGATTGTCACCACTCATTGTACTAAATTCCTTGTTCTTAATATCAGCTTTGCTTGTACAACCAAATTAAATTATCTTCCAGCAGGATACATTTTACATCCTCTCCCCTCCTTATTTGAAAACAACACAACAGCCATTTCCAACAACGACAAGAATGCATCCTTCGTAAGTATTTATCGTCAACGTTATTGCTAGCGCACATCAACGTTAATACACACAGTGACATACACTATCAGTGGGTTTACATAATATACAACGTAACGTACAAGCATGTGTGCGTATGAGTATTTGACTGAGTTTGGCTTCTATTCCAATCAGATTGTTTCCGTAGTATTTTAAATCTCATGTCCTTGTTTCATTGCTTGTCTACCCCTACTTGCCACCCATGCTATAGCAACAACAACAACAGCAACATCATCAACAACCTTATCATCATTCTAGCAACGTTGTGCAAGTAATGCTGTAGTAAAATAAAGTATGAATTCTTGTCAAGATTGAATTCGTATTAATACGTTTGACCCCCGGGCAATGTTTGAAATTGTGAGTGTGTGTTTGTGTTGTATGTGTGTTGCCGAACGTGCGCCTGATTAACATATGTCAACAGTATAAGATGTGAAAAAAGGAACGAAAACGTTGCAAGTTATTTAATTTTTATTTTCAATTTTTATAAAGTGGTTGTTTGAATTTTTTTTTTATTCTTCATGATTCGATTTTTTTTTTTTTTTGATACAAAACCCCAGCCACATGTTGCTTTAACAGAAATTGAATTATTTACTTATTTTGATAAGTCATTAAAGGCAGCTTTCGTGCATATCTTTTTTGCTTGGGTGGAGTAAAGAGGTTTGAATTGAATTTGTATTTGCTAAATCAATTAGATTTGAATTTTTAGTTAAGACTGGAATGTAGGGCATAACAATTTAATTGCTATAAAAATATTCGATGCAAATTATTTAGGAAACATTGGTTTTAGTTTAAGGAAGTCTTGATAATTCGTAAGAATATTTTAAGTAAAAATGTTTAATTCACGCACATGCCAAGCAAATGACATTGACTAAGATTTTTCTTAATAAGCCAGGACTATAGTAAAAAAATTGAAGGAGATAACTTATAATGACTTCACCAACAGCGATCTGTGAAAAAATATATTAAAATTACATTAATGTCTAAATTTTTTCTTATCATTTCTTTCGGTGATGTAGATAACACGATTTTAGCTTTTATAAATAATTTCTGATAACGACTTTTAACCATTTGATAGTCGTCAAAAAAATTTGATGGTCATCGTTGTATCAAAAATGTCTGAAATTTTGTTCTGTAGATAACGACAGGTTTAAAGTTAAGAATCGCAAAAAACAAAATTTAATTTAAAATTAAATTTATCAAGTTTCATTCACCAAAACTTAAAAATTTTGTCGTCAAAAAAATTTGATGTTAATCGTTGTATCAAACATGTCCGAAATTGTGTTCTGTAGATAACGGCAGGTTAAAGGTTATAACTCCCATAAAACTTTTTAATTTAAAAATTATTTTTATCAAGTTTCTTTCACCAAAACTTAAAATTTTGTCGTCAAAAAAATTTGATGTTAATCGTTGTATCAAACATGTCCGAAATTGTGTTCTGTAGATAACGGCAGGTTAAAGGTTATAACTCCCATAAAACTTTTTAATTTAAAAATTATTTTTATCAAGTTTCTTTCACCAAAACTTAAAAATTTGTCCTCAAAAAAATTTGATGTTAATCGTTGTATCAAAGATGTCCGAAATTGTGTTCTGTAGATAACGGCAGGTTAAAGGTTATAACTTTTATAAAATTTTTTTATTGAAAAATTAGTTTTATCAAGTTTCCTTTATCAGAACTTAAAAATTTTGACATGAAAAATTCTCATATTTGCTTTTATTTTTGTTTTTTATTCCCAGCAATATCCGTTAAAGATATGGCAAGTCCATTATGAAGATTTTCTTAAAATGTGCCTTAACGTAAAGTGTATAATTGAATTTTCATTCGGTTTATACTTTCCTCTACTTTTTTATATTTAAAATTCTTTATAAATAAAAAGGATGTCTCAGTAGGAATGCAGTTTTTAAATTTAATGTAATTTTTTTTCTACAAGTGGCAACTCGCCCCCTGTCACATATTTGTATTCAAATTGTCAAAAATGTAGCACTTGATCAAAGAACAACGCGTTATAATTGTGAAAACTTGTTTGTAAACTTCTGCTGAGACCGGTCGCAAGCTTATTTAAATGTATAGGAGAGTTAGTGCAACTATTGTGGCAACCACTCGAAAAGTTAAAAACAAAAATTGCAGAAGATCTGTCGTCAACGTACCTGTCGTTCCTTTGAAAATATTGCTTTTGTAAACGAGAGTATTGCCGAAAATCCGAAAACATTAATTCGACAGCGTTCTTGAAAATTTCAAATTTCATGAAGCCAAAAGACCTCCATGGGAAACAAATGCACCCATAACGAGTAACTGTTTGATGAGGATTTTTGTCAGGCGGTGTGATTAACTTTTTTAAAGATGAGGCGGAAATTGCGGTGACTGAACGGCATGGTTCTGGCCGACATATAGTTTCAGCAAGTCGGCGTACTGCCAAAACGCACATAAAACAATATCCGCTCGCCGCTTAAATGCTTAAACATAATTATCGATGGCAGTAACTTAAAAAAAAAAATATAATTTTGTTGGTTGATTATTACTTTTCGTTACGCCATTACAAAAAAAAAACTTTTGGTTCTTAAAAAAATAAAGGGTCCGCCATATAACTTTTTTTTTTTTAAAATGCTATCAAAAAAAAGTGTAGCATCGGCTGTGTGGCACGTGGCGCCGTCCTGTTGAAGTCAAATGTTGCCAATATCCTTCTCTTCAATTTTTGTGAAGAAAAATTCGTATGGTCCGATAACGATCGCCATTGACTACGGCCACTGGCGCAATTACACCTCTGGACCAAAATCCGCACCAAACAGTGACTCGTTTTGGGTGCATCGGCATTTCAATGTATGCGTGCGGGTTTTCTGTGTCCCAAATGCTACAATTTTGCTTGTTTACATACCCGCCACGATCAAAATGAGCTTCATCTGAAGAGATGATTTTTTTTTAGCAAGATCGGCCAAAGTAATGTCGCAATATTTCCCAGCGTTGTTCAAGCGTATACACAACCATATTCGTTCAGCGGAAGGCTAAAACTAATTATCTGTCAAATCAGACATGAGCTAAGTGTTACCATTCACGAAATAAGCACTAGTTGAAAAAAAAAACGTTAGATGGCGGACCCTTTATATACAATTTTCATGAAATATGGCAACATTGTGGAGAGAGCCAGTATATTAAAACAAAGGCATTTAAAAAAAGTGCTTTGGAAAAATGAAAAAGATTTTATTTCACAACTGATTTCTGATGATGATCTCAATATGTATGGAAAATTTCAGTACGTCGGAATTCTGTTTAAGCCTTAAGCCAATTGAAGAGGTAAATAACGTCCGATATCGTTTGCAGGTATATTGGCCTTTACTGAAAGCTGTTGTGCCTTAATTTCATTTCCATCAAAGGTTATGTTACATATTTCTTTCTTAAACAATTTTCAGATTTAATTAAATTTCTTTTTAATATTTATCATTAAAGTTTTATCAAAAATTTTCCAACTATTGACTTTGATATTTTAAATTTTGCCATTGCTGAACACGGTTTTGCAAATTTTTTTCCAAACCCCTTTCAAATGCCTTAAGTTGTCTTTATTTAAAATTCGAAGCCATTTTTTTTGTGGAATAATGTTCAAATTATCATAAATACATACTTATTTAATATTCCGATAATTAAAAGCCAAAATATTTATATTGTAGCCAGCAGAGAGAACATTTCCAATACCATCAGTTTTGTATTTTAAATTACTATTAAGGCTTAGCAGTATTTTTTTTTTATTTTTTATTTTGCTTGTCTGTAAAATGCATTTACATAATATGCAAATTCTACAACTTGTTAGGATTCTTCGCAATCATTTTTTATATTTTTTTTTTTTTTACAAAATAACATCCTTAAGTATGCCCTTGTTTTTGAAGAAGTTCAGTTCATTTCAAGTCTGTTTTTAAAATTTTTAAATTTTCTCAAAATGACGATGTTGATGATGAAGATGATGACGATGGAAATATTTATAAATATGGTTGTGTTTGTGGGTGTGTGAGGTGGTTAGAGGTTTGCTGCTCATTAAGATGGCTCTTGAGCCAACGTCGAAATGAACAAGCGGCAAGCTAATTGAAATATATTTATGTATTAGTATGTATGTTTGAACAAAAAAAAATGGCAGTAGAGGCAGTAGTAGTATTAGGAACAACAAAAACCAAATATCAAATACTCGCGTTATAATCCACTCCTGCCTTTTAAAATGTGCTCACAATGTCTAACGTTGTAATTTTATACAAAAGGTAGCTTGTTGTTGAGTACTAGTTCATTAATGGATGGCTGTTACTTTTTTTCGTTGTTGAAAACGAGAGTGGGGTTTGTTGGCTCACTAACTGACTGACTGTTGACCACTTTCAATGCTGGCTGGTTGCCCTTTTTTCGTTGCTTAAAACAACTGTTGGTACTGTTATTTGGTTTCGATTTGGCATTTGCTGTGGCAATTTGTACCTAAATAAGTATGGAATGAGCAGCAGTCTGCTGTAGTGATTGAACATTAATGGGGTTCTTTGAAAATAAACGAACAAAATTTCAACAAAGAGCCTCTTTAAATGAAAATAATTTCAAAACAAAAAATTTTCCAACAAAAAAATACAAAAAAAAAATTGGCAACACTTAAGTACTGAACTCTTTAACAACTCCACTGCATTTAATAATCTGAATTTCTTTGTTGTTCTTTGGCCAGCAGGTAGCAGTTAGCTTATGCTATATATAGTGGCAATATGGTTTGTTTATTTCGTAACTACAATTTCAACTGGTGTTGTTGTTTTTGTTGCTTCATGTTCTCTTTAGCTAAGTAATTTAATTGATGCCTTGCCAGTAGCCAAAGGAAACCTCAACTCAACGCCCTCTTTCATAGTTGATGTTATTAATTTTCGAGACAATGATGGCGGACAAGTGGTTTATGCTTTTGGTTGTTTATACTACTGATAGTTACCTTGTTAAATGTGTTGTACGTTAACGTTGCCAGTGATGTTATATACAAGTAAGAGGATTCCCAAAAAGAAAATCAAAAAAAAATATGAGAGGATTTATTGGTTGGTTGACTAACAATATGTATATATTGGATTCATTTTATGTCTCTGTATAAAACATAAAAATACACACACACACCTGCATATACATATGTGTGTATGTACGTTTATATGGAAAGCCAGTATGCGTGTGCTTGCCAGTTAAAAATGAAGCTTCTTAATCCGTTTATCTTACTTCATACACTGATGGACTCCAAAATTCGCAAAACAGCAAAAACACGTTGTGTGTGCATTTTTTTATTTATTCTCTTCCCTACACAAATTGTGGCAAATTTTTTGTGAAGACCATTAGCCGTAACCGTAACCGTTAGAAAAAAAGAAAATTTTAGTCATAAACTTAGTGAGTGAGTCATATTTCCAGTTTCCTATTTAAATTTATATGTATGTGTTATAGCTTGGCAACTTTTCTTACGCTGTCCATCATCATCATCAACTCTAATAAACTTCATTACACAAAATGGCGGTAATATTTTCGAATGACTGAGTGTAATATAATTTTGTTTTACTTTGGCTCGCTCGTCGACTATACACCATGATTTACTTCTGCTTAAGTCATGTATTTAATACATTTTTTGTACTAAATTTTAGGAGTTAAAAATGGGCCTTAGATAAGGCCTTAATGTAGTTTTTGCATGTAGTCTGAATGAAAACCAGTATAAAAAAGATGATCTTACAAGCTTTGTTAGGCAAAATAGTTAACCTTTAGCTATACAAAGAAAATAATTTATACTAAACAATGCATTAGAATCACAATAAGCAGGCGGTCGATTGTGTGAATTGAAGAATTTTTGAAGATTTAATGATATAATGATGCCATATGGTATAACAAGAATAAACCTTTTATTTGACAGTTTCATAGCTTCACTTACTCTTTTGGTGAACTACAGTTTTCTTTATGTTTTAGCTAAAAAATATTTTTGGAAACTTTGAAAAAGTGTTAGCATTTTTAAAAAAGTGTTATGTGTATTAAAAAGGGTCTTAAACTGAACTATGACACTTTTCTTAAGGCGTACTATCCTGCAATATGACCATATTGTAAAAACTTTAAAAAATTGTCAAGGTGGCAATACAATATAGTAGAGCACCTGGAGAATCTACTAAAAATCATAATAATTTTTTTTCCTTTAATAGTGTGTTACCAGGTAAAAAAAATCACCGAAAGAACTTTTTGATTTGGTTAAAGTTTGAAAACTGTTTTAAAGTAAGTTTAAAAGCAAACAAGTAACAGTGCTATATTCGGCCGTGCCGAATCTTATATACCCTTCACAACGTGTAGTCATGCAATAGCAATTGTTTGTATCACCATTCATCTCATATCAAATACGTACTTATGTATATACTGGTTAGAATAAATGTGGCATCGAATCCGAGCTGAGCCAAAAAAATTTTATTTTATATAATATATTATTTATATTTTGTTATTATTTTTTTTTTAATTTTTTTAAAAAATTTTTTTGAAAAAATGTTTAAAAAATTTTTTAAAATTTTTTTTTAAATTATTTTAAAATTTTTTTTTTGTAATTTTTTTTATTATTTTTTTTTTTATTTTTAATATTTTTTCTTTTTGTAATTTTTTCTTTTTTTGTATAGTTTTTACATATATTTATGTATGTATGTTGTTGTTGTAATTGTGTAAAAAAACGAGGTGGTCGTGGTTTTTTGCTCATATCTCAGAAAGTTATTGGGCGATTGTGCTGAATTTCAATAGCGATTCCTTCCTGAATATTTCCAAGAGATTGATACCATATAGAGATCTGAGGAACATATAGTTGCTTCTAAAAGTTGATTTCAACCAACACACGGACAGACGGGCAGACGGACAGACGGATAGACGGACAGACGGTCAGGGCTTAATCGACTCCTCTATTCATAAGCTTTCAGAAAATATATACTTTATGGGGTCGGAAATGAAAATTGTAGAAATTACAAACGGAATGACAAAGCTATATATACCCTTGTGCACCACAGGTGAAGGGTATAATGAGGTCGAATTTCTCTATAGTGAGCTTCTATACAATAAAGCTCTCCCTATTATGAATATAGTTCAATAATAAAAGTTTTACTTGACCTTGTGGACTAAGAAATATCATTTACCCGCTGTAATATAAAAGACCAAAGTCTTTGTTGGAAACCTAGGCCTTAAAACACGGACTTTCAGTCTGGCATATTAGTACTCTACTCACTAAACAGTCCACTGGAGCACCCACGTATTTCATTTGCATGGTTTATACTGTTCCTAGTCCCATAAAATTTTTTTTCATTTATTCAACTGTTTTATATTATAGTGTTCTGTGGTCATTCTCGTTTAATTTTTGACTAAGTTCCTACAACTTTATATGGCAAGAGGTTTACTGAAGGTAAATTACATTATTTTCCAGTCGAAATCTCTTTAATTAAGAACCACCACGGTTTAGTCATTTAAACAAGTTTTCTGAGAAGCCACAGCTGACGCATGAAATAACATGCATGCACTGACTTCCGATTTTTTTTTTTTATAAAATAAGGTTTTGGGAAACCTATGCATTAACCCCCATTTCAAAATTATTTCAAAATTTTTTCTAAAATATTTGTCTTAAACGATTTTTAAAATTGTTTATCCTACGCAAACACTTATAGAGTGGCAACTTAGTTCACATTATTTGTTCTGGAAAAATCTCAAACGAATTTAAGTCGAACTGAAAGTACTTTTAGCAAAACCATTCTCTTATAAAAAGAAATACTTCAAACTGGACACAAAACAAAAATCGCCCCAAAAAGTAAATTCACTTAAAATTCTGACAGAGAAAAGCGTCAGCAAAAGCACTTTCATAGAAATGGTTTCCATAATTAAACAGACGGCAAACCCTAGATTTTATCACTGTAATTTTATTGTTTTAATTATTTACTTCTGTTCTTGTTCATGCGCCAAATTATATACACAATTTTATTGAAAATATGGCAACATTTTTGAGAGAGAATGAGTGACTAGAACCTAACAAACGCTGTAAACATAAAGCAATTTCTATTTAACGACATATATCTGCAATTTATTTTAGATGCGAATTTTTATGGAAAATCTCGTTACACAGGCACTCTGTTGCATTACTAAGATTGTAAGTTGTTTAAACCCAGCTTTTCTATTACATTTCAGAAATCTAGTTTTAAAAAGGCCCACCTAGTAAAACTCCCTTAACCTTAAATCACAATCAAAATTTTAACAAAAAACTTACACACACACACACACACACTCAAGCACTAATGTAGTTGGCGCTACTTAAATATGTGCTTAAGAGGGGTTTTTGTTCAGCAGTCGTATTTTGGGGATGTAAGCCGATGAGGTACATATATTTGCTATGATGGGTGGTTTATGTTAAGCTGATGATGAAAGTACCCGTAGTATGAAGAAATCTTGTGGTGATGGTGGTGGGGAACATGAAATCTATGCTGTGTTAAGTTTATGCCAAGTGGGCGTGAGTGGCTAACAGTGTATACAAACATGCACACACATACATATAAATATGCACATAGAGACTTGTTTGTATTTGGTAGGAGATCAATAAGTTTGCCATTTTCGTTTGTAGTCTATAAGGTTTTTGTTATTAGTATGTTGTTGCTGTTTTTGTTTTTTGTTTTAGTAAATTTTGTTGCTTTTGTTTTGTTTCGGTGATTCGGTCGTTCGTTCGTTGGTTGTATAGTCTTGTATCTACTATGGCGGTGGTCCTTTTTTCCTATAGACATTGTTTTTGTCCCCTCTAACGTCAGCAAATTGAAATTGTGCTCAAATCTGACGTAGCAAGTTGTAAGCAGATTATTTTTGATTGATTTTTTATTTTGATTTTTTTGTGTTTGTATTTTTTGAATTTATTTTTATTCTCCGTTTGTGTTATTAAATAAAAATAAAACTGATGACGTTTATCATTTGGCTGCTTTTGTGTGTGTGATTTAAATGTTAATATTATTTTTCAATTAAAAAATAAAATCTTTGCATTTGTAATGGAGACGTTAGTTATTAATAAATTCCTACGATGAAAATGCCGGGGGTAGGGGACTTAAGGTCTTTGATGTTTTAATTAATTTATAAATGAAAATTAAATTATGGTTTGCTCTCATACTAATAAAATCGTGAATGAAATCGTGAAATTTTAAAGACTTGTGTTATGACTGAACAATATTATTTAGCAAAGATGCTAAGAATAAATTAAAAATTTCCTACAAATAAGGAATTTCGAAAACTTTCTTTAACTACAATTTTGTGGAGATACAAAGTATGCTAAGAAAATTTATAAATTCCCTTTGTCGTTTGTTTCTCCGCCTTAAAATAAATCTTTATCAAAGAACTTATTAATTATCAAATTAAAGGAATTAATTTGAATTTTTTTTACAAATATCTTTAAAGATATTAAAACATTTGTACGTTTTCCTAACAGCAGCCAAAAATTAAATATCATTATAACTAGCGTGCATTATTGACAGTGTCATCAAAATGTTTTGGTGACCATTGGAGTGTATGAAACGAAGGATTAATATTAATAAACAGGAGCGTGCACAAGAAGATAACAACTAAAACATCAACCGTTCTAGCGGCAAAAGTAAGATAAAACCATCAAATGAATATGATTTCTTTTGATTTTTTTCATTTTTTTTTCTTTTGACTCTAAGACTAACGCACACACACACACACACATTAACATTATTAAAAAGCACGTTGACACATCAATGTCAGTCACATCATTTATGTAACACGATGAGATTGTGTCTCTCTGTTAGACAGACGTTATTGAATGTAACTAATAGTTACAAGATGTAACAACAAGATAGAAGTGATTTTGCAGTAGCAGTAGTAAATAGCTTATCATCAGTGAATTGGCCAAAAAGATGTTTTAAATGCATGTGGTTGATTGGTCATTAAAAGAATACTTAGAAATATGTTTAAATAAAAGTAAGTAGACGAAAAAGTTACTATAACGTATAACGTGCAATTTTTTGAAAAGTGGAGCATTTTTAATTAGAAATTCTATAAAAATATAACACTTCATTTTAAAATTAAGCTATAGTAATCAGAATAATGAAAAAAAATAATATTGCTTATATACACAATTGAAATATAACAGTTTTTTGGCCTGTCTTGGTAGTAAATTATTGAGATTGGTATTTGAGAGGGTACTATAGTCTTCTATCTCACTTTGTTATACAATTTACTTGCAAGATATTTTATAATTTTAAGAATTATGCTGTGAAATATATCATTTTTCCTCAATTATAACAGTTTAATTTAAATCTGCTTTATACATATAACAGTTTTTTTTTTCAATTTTAAATATATGAAATATAATTGAAATCACTTTTACAGTTTAGCAACTTTCTCAGAAACTGTGATAAAATTATAACAGTGTGATTTGAAAATGTTATAAATATTAAATAATTTTTTTTAAGAATTTATAAGCAAAATCATAATCTTATGATATTTTTTCAAAATAATAGTCTTGAATAGAAAGGTTAAAAAATTATAACAGTTTATTTGAAAACTGTTATACAACCATAAAACTTTTTTATGATTTAGAAAGCTATAATATAAGTTTAAACTTGTGTTAAAACTACAGAGCTGTGCGTGTAAGTTTTATTAAATTATAACAGTTATGTACGAGTAATAATGTTTTTTTATAGCTATAAATATAGATTATTTAATTACATTTGTTGCTTGTCATGCAACTATATCATCTTACTCTAGGTGTAACAATAAAATACGTGTATTTTTTCTTTAAATTGATTACAAAGTAAATATTTATTGCAAAAAGTTATTTAGATTTGATTTTAGCTGTAACAATTTTTCTTTAAGTTTTACTAAAATTATAACAGTTTGCTTTGTATTCTTGAAATAATTAGTTCATAAAATAAATAAATTGTTTTGTTTGATACTCCTTTATATTAAGTTTATATATTAATTGAATAATAGCTTATGTAGAAACGTTTTATATAATGTGTTAAAAATATTTAAATTTTTTTAAATTATGCTAAACTTTTTGACTTCTTAATGCTTTTAAATAACAAAGTTATTGTCCAAATATATTAAAAAGTAATTGACCAATTTATTGAAGATTTTTTTTGGAAAAAGAAATTTTTAGGTTCAACCTCGTTTAGCGGTTAAAAATAACATTGTAGTGACAGCTAATGTCACATGGTGCGGCAACGAAGATGATTGTAGTGGTGGTGGACAGGACTATAACTCCCACTCGATTAAAGAAACCCAACAAAGAAACACTTGAAAGGTTCCATCAAGACCACATTCATTACCTTCTCATTTAGTTTATACTTATTTCACATTGATTAAGTAGCTTTCTATTTAAATGTATGCCTGTGTTCGTGTGTGTATGAGTGTACGAGTGTATGAGGCGTTTTTCTACATCATGATGCACGTGGCGAGTTGTTGTTAGTTCGTTGAGTGAAAATATGCCCGCTGTGAGACACGCGTTTATAACACGATATTTCTTCTTTTTTTTTTGGTCAGACTTTACTTATTGCAATAGACATACATACCAACTGACAGTCTGTCAAATATCATTCTATCTCGACATCATCTTTGTTTACCCAAAGTGACAGTGGTCAATTAAATTTTGACTTTTTCTTCGAAATTAACTCTTCTTTAGAATTGAACATTTGCTCTTGAGTTAAAAAATATTTGTTATGAGAGTATTTTCTTTAACTTTCTTGCTGCCATGGATTCAGGTTAGTTTACATTCACGTTTTAATTTTAATTTTATTATTATTTATTTTCTTATTGTTGTTACACATCCTCCGTAGTAACTCCTCCATTTCCTGTTATTTACCATAATAAATCGATTAAGACAGGAGAGCAGGAGGTGGGTAATGGTGTTGGTGGTTAGATGTAGTGCTAAGTTGTCTGTGGTTGTGGCAATGGCAGTGGCGTGTGTTAGAGCGTCAGCATACATGCGTATGTATGTAAATATATTTAAGTGAGTATTACGCAATGCTTAGTTGAGCTAAGCTGTTTACTGATGGCATATTTAATAATCATGTTGCCCTCCGTTTGATGTTTTATGTATGTGTGTGTGTGTTTGTAACTCCTATACCTAACTCTTCTCTCTGTAAAAAAAAAAACACAGCGAAAAACTCTGGGAATGATGTATTTTATATTATTTAATGCCGATGACGTTGATTATTCTAATATTGTGTATTAATATTCATTGTAGGTATGTATATGTGTAGATGTCTTGTGTAGGAGCAGATGATTTTATATATTCAACTTGATTGTCTCCCTTTTTTTCTCCTTTCATTTTATAACAACAACCAGGACTGTGTACAAGATGATTGATAGCTTTTTATAAATTGCTGCTGCTCATGATGATTACAATGATGTTGTTGTATTGATATTAATGTTTCAACTGTTGTTGTTGCCGTTGTCATTTCTGGACCTATGTTGCCGTAATAAATCTCCTTATATTTTCATTATTGTTTATCATTTGTGTGACATGCGATTGCGTTGCACAAGCAGACACACACACATATATACATGAACATTATAATGACAGACAAACATGGTTAAAACATGAATTTTAATATGGAAAGCATCGGTTTGCATCATATCAAAACTGTTCACACCATAATTTCATTAAAGATGTTCCATTGGTGATTGAAACAAGTAGTAGCTTAAATTGGGTGAAAGGCGATAAGTGAAATACCCTTTTTTTGTTACTCTTTTGAACATTTAATCAAATTTAAGGTTAATAAGAAGTTTAGTTTGACTAAATTAAGATTTTAATTTTCTTGTTTTATAAACAATTTTTGTCCAGTCCGATTTTATATGTATCTTGTACATAGTTCATCATGTTTTGCACTCGGGACCGGGAATTTTTTTGTTATTTCGACATAAACAAGATGGCTGTTAACAAAACTCACTACGAAGAATGCCAGAAACCCTTAAAAAAAAAAAACAGGCCATTGTCGCTGCTTTTATGTTTTAATACACACTTAGGATCTCAATTTGGTTGTTGCATACAACTATTTCTTAATTATTTTCAGTGCATCTTGCATATTTCTTCATTATTATTTATATTATATATATTTATTTATTATTTTTATTTATTTTTTCTTAAATATATTAAATTTATTCGTAATTGCATTTTCTTTACAATAAGAACAATTTTTTTCATACACAAATATTGCTCACGACATTTTTCCCAGTGCTTACAAAATACTCTCACTACTAGATAAATGTTTTTAAGCTGACTCTCTTCTTGCTGAATACTGATCTAGTATGACAATTTTTTTATAGGCAGAAAGGATTTTTTTCGAAAGACTTTAAACTTCAATTGTATTTATTTTAATTTTTTTTAAATTAAATTGAGTTTCCATACTTTTGGCATGAGAAAATTTAAAAAAATCGCTAATCTGTAAAATTTCAAAGTTTTTTTTCTTTGCATGTTTATTTTAAAAGATTACACTGATTTTCTGAATCAAAATTTCCTAAATCGTTTTGCAAAAAACTTTAAAATAATATTTCTCAGAAGAAAAATTTTTTTTTAAAAATTTGTAAATTCAGAAACGAAATTGTTTGTTCCAGGGAATCAATAGCGCATCAATATTTTAAGGCTTGCCTTAGTAAAAAAAAAAAACTTTTTAGGGTTGCCAGAACGTAAAACAAACTTTTTTTTACAGATTAAACTAAAATTCCAATTGAGCGAATTTCATATTTGCCATTTTTGTGTTACGGTTTAAAATTTCTTTTGAAAAACTAAATTTTTAAAGTTATAATTTTGAAGGAAAATATTAAATTTTTTTAAAAAAACTTAAAATTATTTAGCAGAAGTCACTAAAATTTTTTTTTCGGTTTTTTTTTTGTCCGGGTGAAGTCAATTTTTTTTTAATAGACACTTACTTAGTAGCGACTATCTCCAAGTCATATTCTGATAAAAACAAATTTAAAAATTGTCATTTAAATTTAAAACTTAGAGTTTTGTTTAGTTAGAGTGTTTAGGTAGGCAGGTAGGAAAAAAAGGTGGATTTAGGAAGCAGGAGCCGCCTCCAATACCCACATTCGGAGACCAATATGTTCCATTGCGTTTACCTTTATATAATAAAGATAGAGGATTGATTAGAAAAAGAGAGAAAAGAGTGTTTAATAAGTTTTCACATTATTTCACTTTTAAAATTCATTAAATAATACTTTTTAGTTTTTCTTGTTTTTCCTTAGCGATCTACATAAAAAAGTTTGAATTTTCCAGATTTTTAAATTGTGGACACGAGGCAACGTTTTTCAAGCAACTCAGCTTAACTGAATTGATAGCCCCTCAGTTTATAAATTTTGACAGTTGGAAACCTTTTTTATTTCAAAATCTTCTGCAATTCGAGCTCTAATGCTAGTAATAGGAATTGATATACATAAACAACCATACGTATGATTATTATTAATTAAAAGGTTTTCTGGGCGTATGATAAATGCAAACTATGATCATAAATATTTGTCATACGTTAGACTACATACTAAATTGAATAAACTTAAAAATGTGTTTAAAAAATAGTAAAGGAGAACGTAAGAAATCAGCAAGTCCTCTGCTGGAACGAAAAAAACATTAAAATCGTTCAAAGAGCATTTCTTTTTCATGCCACGCCTAGTTTTATCAAATCATTAACACTTGACTGTGACTTATTTTGACGAAATGTCATCAGCAAATAAAACTAAATATTTAATTTGTAAATTATTCTACTTTAATTTTTCCCCCCAGTAGTATCAATGTCTAGCAGTGGTTGGGTAGTAAGCAATACGCCATATTAAATTTATGCTGGTGCTTGGAGACTTAATCACACCTAAAATGCAAAAACACAAAATACAACATACTTAGATTGCACGGAATAAAAAATTAATCGATGAGATATTCCATTAACTATCTGCTACTTTTCCTTCGATCTTCGGTTACTTTGTCATCGCTACTTGCAGTCTTTCAGCAAAAACACGTGAAATAGAGCTCCGTGCAAATTAATAATACAGATGCAGTTAAGTTTTTTAGTATTTTCGAGGGTGATACGATTCGTATAAAAGGGTTGTGCATTATTGTGGATAAATGCCCCAATGATAAGTGCACCATGAGATGAGACAATGTGATAGATACTCGCAAAAACGTTTTGATATTTTCATCACTTTTAAATATTTGTCATTAATAGTTTTTGTTCACACAAAATTTGTAAATTGTAGAACTTGTTTGAATATTGGGGCATACAATTGTTACAAAACAATGCTGATAAAAGTTATTTTATTGAATAAGAGTATTGGGTAAGTTTAAGTGCAACTTTGATAATTTTGAATTTTTCTTTTAAACATATCAAGTACTACTTGACCTTAATCTCCATTTTTCGTAAGAAAGTATAACCAAGTCCGTCACTGCATGTGCTTGAACCACTTATATAGTGTGTCATCGCTTTGCAACCTCTCTGTAAGCCGTATCGTAAATGAAAGAACAGGTCACAAAATACCTCCACCACACATTCTATTAAAACCTATTAAGTAGTTTTCAAAAAACTCAAGTTCAGGAAACATTACAGGCGTTAAGACTTACAAAACTTTTAATAACTGACGTTCTATAGGGTAATTTATTTTGCTATTGATTTTTGATAAAAAAAAATTTTCAGTGCAAAAGAAAACGGTTTTGTTTAGATCATGCCATTTGATCTACCTTAACCGCCTTTTGTGGTGATACAAAAGGTCTCTAATGTATAGGAAAAATCCAACCTCATTTGGAGGAGCTCAGTGATAAATCGCGGGCAACATTTGCATAAAAATATCTTTAAATGGTAAATGGTAAGGATCAGCTTTATTGCCACAAATAAATATTTCATTTACTTAAGCAAATGTTTTCAAAAATAATCCAAAAAATGTTTAAACTTTTTCCTCTTTCAGAAAACATTTGTAGCTACGCTATAAGTCAGGTTATAAGTTTTATAATTTTTTTAAATGGACATAAGCGACCATTAAACCATAAGAATTTTATGAGGTAGATGTTAAATGTTTTTAAGAAATATGTGAATTGTCGAACAATTATTACATAATTTTGTAATATTTTGGAAAGAGGCACAAACAACACAATTTTCTTTGTGCCAATGATTGATTACTTTACTCTTGTAGGGTATTAGAATTAATTTATGCAAACTAATCCACACACACACATTAACAGTAAATTTATATTTATACACATTTGCTTGTGTTAATGCTTGAATAATTCTCGGTATAACTTTCCATATGAAATTTTCAAACATTGAGGCTTAACGTATGAAAAATGCGTTCCTTAAAGCCACTGTAACCTTTCAATCATTATTTCAGATGCAGCCGTAAATGATTTTGAAGGCACATAATCATGAACTGGAAATAATTTTGAATATTTTACGAAAAATAAAAATAAATAGAAAAGGAACAACTTAAATTGTCTTAAATGTTTATTTAATTGATTATTGTTTATGCTTCAAAAACTTTAAGGATATTATTGTTTGGTAATTTTGTTTATTTTTCATAAATTTTTATTAGCGTGTAGAAAGATTTGAGTTAAAGAAATTTAAATGCCTTAAGCGTTTGAAAATTAAATTGGCCGGACGTTTGGCAAATAAATAAACAAACCAACACGCACACACACACATGTTGATAATAATGTGGTCGATTAAAAGAATATGTGTTTACAAATAGAAAAAAAAATCTAGGAGGGCAGCAAGAAAATTTATTTCGCACATAATCAATGATATGGAATCAAAGTCAAATCAATTCACAACAATTTAATTTCCTTGAAAAAAACTGAATTGCAGAAAACTCACGACAGGTGAATCAAAAACTAACAGTTTTCTTAAAAAAAAATTAAAAACTTTGATATGGAATTTAGTAAAGTGCGTATCTCTATCTGCCCTTTATTACACAGATTCTTTTTAGATCAATCTCTTAAATAATACAATACATATAAAACATATTATTAAGCAAACACAACTAAATGAAACAAGTGTTTGCTTGTGTAAACACACGCTCACTCCCCCTGCCTCACACACACACACACACAGACTGTGGTCTCTTTGATTATATTTACACAAGGAAATATAGCAAACAAACACACACATTCACACTCATTTACATACATGTGCTTCTAATATTAGTTATTAATAATTAATAAACGCGAATAAACACAACAAAAACAACTTAATCTTAGACGGTTGGCCGATAGGTTGTTACAGAGTGATGCGGATGTGTGTATGTGTGTGTTATGTATTTACAGCTTCCTTTTTTGCCTTACAATTTTCTCATTTATTTCTTCTTCTTTTTTTTTTCAGCAAACATTTTGCTTGTCCTTTGAATATAAATGAATTTTACTTGGTTTATCCTGGGGCAAGGGAAAGGCTACGTGATGACGACATATTGACAGTTAAGAATTTTAATAAAATGTTACCCTGTGTGGCAATGTACTAAAACTAATTTTATATTCTGAAAAGGTTTATAGTTTGTAACTAAAGTATTGAAATTTTAATTTCACTTAAAATGTTGGGTAGATTTTTGTGTTTTTTTTTTATTTTTTTGTGGGTCCCAAGATGCTTTTCTGTAAGAAAAGGGTGTCATAAAGGAAAACATTTTTTTTAGGAAATTATAATAAAATGAGAGGAAATGTTGGAGGGACATTTCTTAGTATCGCATATATGGGTTCAAGAATATTAATGAAAATTTTCAAAGTAAATCGCTTTACAGAGTATGAATTTCATTCACGAATAATTCCCCAATCTAGATAATAGGGCCTAACATAAATACAATTCTCCTTCGACTCCATCAGAGAAACTTCTTTGTGGCAATCATTGATCGATGACCCATAGTTTTGCATAGTCAAATGCTGAAACTCCTATATAAGTAATTACTATAGATATTATAACCTCCTCCCACACCTAGACACCAATGCCAGTGGAACTAAAATTGATTAGTTTATATTAAGTTTGAAGTTAGGCTCTTTAAAGAAAGTATTGTTCCCTGATAGCCAATATATAGTTGAGTTTTCTTGTAATTCGCATATAATTTATTTATAGATTGAAATAAAAGATTTACAATAAAGAATTTAAATGGAAAAGAGGCGATATATAATGGCAGTATAACCAGATTAATTTAATGTCCGTGTAGCCAAGTATAACTAAAAGAAGCAAAAATTCTTTCTCTGTAATTAACCGAACACAAAGCTGAAGCATTTATCTAGTCATAAATATGTGGTAGATAAATTTATTGTTAGCCAACCAAGGGCTCATACATTTGCCTTGTCGGATTATATATAATAGAAAATCTATGGTTTTATTAAGAACAGCACCTGTGCACTGTGTCATAAGCCGACACTGGTCTTAGCAATGGTTGGATTTGCAACGACCAACTAACTTTCCTTGTTCCACGACTTCACCTATATTAATTGTTCATAATGCACTTTTTACAGGACTATCTATCCCTTATTGTTATTTTTTGGCTACGAGTCCTTTAAATTAGTCAGCGATAGAATCGTATGTGCGATTCGATAGAAAACTACGTTACCATTTCGATTTGAAAGCAACAGTACTTCGAGACACACATAGTTGCCCGAAGTCCGCAAGTCCGCTACTTCTGCAAGCATTAGGCATTAAACCATCATTCTCTATTTCTCTTGCAATGATAATAGTACCCCAAAAACATGAATAGTTACTCAATGTCCGACCAATGTCAAACATCATCCCCTTAACCACCTCCGAGTGTAATTTTCCGCTGGGAAAGAGAACCACCACCTGCTCTCCGAAGAGGCCTCACCAACAGTTAGTCCATAACAAGTTCTAAGAACTTGCTGATTTCCATGGTATCAGATCTCTGGTCAGGCTTTAACAAATCCTCTAAAAGAATCTTTGCACTTCCATGTTTTGTTTTTAAGAAACCAGAAATGATGGTGCTATCTCTCTTTCCCCTTCCTACAATACACCTTTTTACCTGGTACTTACCAAAAAGACATGCCCTGGGAAGAATATATAACAGGCAAACCTTAACACCATCGTCAAACGTTTTTTTTATCTGCAAAAAATTTACTACTCCTTTACAATTTGTATGAAGCAAACCATATTAACGCAGCGACAATACTTTGCAATTAGAAAATCTGAGCGTTAAATAGTGAAGTTGGCTGCAAAACAACAGCTACTAATTCTCTTGATTTTGTTATTATTAAAAACTAATATCATTTTAGGTATTTTCAGGTCAATCTAACGAGTTTTTTTTAACAAAATAAGTTAAAAGTTATTTTTTTAACAAAACGATAATGATCTTATTTAAGTATGTCACTTCAGCATAAGTGCTAAGCGGAAAAAAGCGATATGTTAGCCGCCTTTGCTTAGGTTTGTATGTTATAACGAATAGTTCTGAAGCATTGCTCTCGTCAAATTCAAGTATAAAGCTTTTTCCTTGTGATAGAGAAACATAGAAAACCCAGTTGAGATTTTAGCGAACACATTCCTATTTCATAGTGACGTGGTGGAATATTTCAAAAATGTTGACCTTTATTGAATGCTGTATAGAATAGATATAACATGAATGGAAACAGAAAATGCATCACGAAAAAAGTACTTAAAGCATTAATAACTCAAGTTCGGCTCTCGAATTTATGCATACAAATATATAAATTCTGACTGCCTTTCAACATTCAGATGGTATATAAAACGGTAAGATGATTTCCAAATTTCAGTTCTTTTTTTTAAATAGTGAAGTATATCTATAACTCCATTACGTACTTTTGAAATTAACTTATAAACCCTAAATAGTTTTTTTTGTTCAAATTTACCTAAATTTGGTTTCATAACTTCTCTTCTACTACGCCCATTTAGCTGATTTTCAATATCGAATATTTCGAATGTAAATTAATGAATTTAAATCCTATCGTGATTTCAACAGACAAACAAGCAGCACAATTAGCTTGGATTTAAATAAGTAAAGTTAAGTTAAGGAATATATTTTATGGAATATTTTACGAATATTTATATTCGATCCTGTTTTAAAATTGGGTATATAAGAAGCAACTTTTTCCCTAATTTTAATAACAAAGACATAAAAACAATCTGATATAAATGTTCAACATTTGCGCCCAAAAATTGTGTACAAGTTTCATAAAGTTATATTCCTTAAAAGTCTTGAATAGGGTTACAGAGCAATGAACTCTATGTAGCAGAAGTTAGGATTTATGTTTCCATCCTTTACATATCTCCCGGCCTTTATTACTGAGTTTATCAAAATCGATATCGGTTTAAGGATCTTATGTAAATATTTCAGGGACACCCTTTTTCGTTAACAAGTCGCAAAAAAAAAAAACAAACTAAATATTTACACAGTTTATGTAGTTTCGTTTTCATAAACCATATTTACACATACACACTCTCATACGAATACATATGTATAAGTGTATATTCATATTCATTTTGTACATAAAACATAGCTAAAGGGAAAGCTATAAATACATGATTTCAGTTACAGCATACATCGCTGTTTTACAACACTTTTAGCAAACAAAGAAATTCTTTTAATTTCATACAAGAGTTCTGAAGTGTTTTCGTTTTCTCTTGCTTCTAAACTTTAACCATGTAAATGTATATGTGTACGTAGCTATATACATAAGTATGTATGTACGTATGTAAGTCAGTACTCATATACATTCATAAGTATGTATATCAAAATTCGATGTTATATCCGTTATTTGACAACATCCTAATTGGTTTTTTGGGAATTAATTTTTTGCTAAGTTTGAAAAAACTTGCAAAAAGAGGATCTTTTATACCTGTGTCAATGTTTGTGTTGAAAAAAAAAAATATGTCAGCCATCTTAATATTTTTTTTGGTACGCATACATGTATAAGCATGAGTTGGTGCATATAATACATTTTAAAATATATTTCATATGAAAGACCTAAATGAAGTGTTTTTATACCCAATAAAATAAATTTTATATACGCTTTTTATACCCGCCACCAAAGAAATGGTGTGGGTATATTCATTTTGTCATTCCGTTTGTAACACATCGAAATATCCGTTTTAGACCCCATAAAGTATATATTTTCTGAGTCGGGATTTAATTTTACGACAATCTAGCTATGTCCGTCCGTCTGTTGAAAGCACGATAGAGGTCATACCGAAAAAGCTAAGGGACTCAAATTTTGCCAGAATATTTCTTATACACAAGGTTTGTTTGGTATTGAAAATGGGCTAAATCGGAATATTAGAAAGAAAGTTTTAGGTCGTAATACAAGAGTAGGTCGAAAAAACCGTGTCCTTCCAACATTGAATAAAATGGTATTGTGTCCAAATGCATTAACGTAGAGTCATGAAACTTCGTATTTCCCTAAATATTGCTTAAAACTATGCATTAGGAAAGAAGGAGGATCAAAATATACGAAAATTTATACCGCACAGTGCATTAATCGGTATGTTCAAAATTTAAAACCAAATAAAACTGACCAAGTTAAATGTACGGTTCTGAAATTTTGCAAACATTGCTTTTTAGTTAAAGACTTTGTTCTAACTTAAAATAAATGTGAAACGCCCACTTTTACGCCCATATACCATATAACGCTTTATCTCAAATTCATATAATTTCTCTGTGGAGAAAGTTTTTGGAAGAATAAAGGACTATATTGAAATATCTAAGTTGTATTCATTATCAGAAACCACTTCGACACGCCTACTACAACGCCCACTTTTCACGTTATCCACTGTAATGAAATTTAAAAGCTCATAAAAACGACAAAATTAGTGGTATGATAATGAAATTTGCTACAGATATTCTTCTAGTCAAAGCCATTGTTATGCCAGAAAATTTAGGTGACACGCCCACTTTAACGCCTACCTCCCATATCACGGTTGTTCTTAAATTCATATAATTTCTCTATGGAGAAAGTTTTTGGAAGAATAAGGGACTATATTGAAATATCTAAGTTGTATTTATCAGCAGAAACTATATTGACACGCCTACCTTAACGTCCACTTTCATTGAAAGACTAAATTTACGAAAACATTTTACTAGCATATCAAAGTTATACAAACAGTGATACATATTTTAGTATAAAGAGATTATTACATAGCGATTACTGTTAATCACAAAAAAATACATTTTGTGTGTGTGGGTATAAACAGCCGAATATAGTGCTTTTACTTGTTACAGTTTGTGTGATCATGTAATTATTATAACTGAAAACTCTTTGGATCAACTGTAACCAAAACATATTTAGGAAATCGATAATTTAACCTTTTAATTGACATTTTTTCACCGATACTTTTTCCTGTAATTAACTCATCGAACCAATAATTTCGGTTAGTGTTGCCAAAGTTACTTTTTTATATATACGCGACAAACTTTGCAAAAAATTCCATGGGAGCTGCAAAATCTGACTTTGAGTGGGTAAAAAGCAGAGGCGATGGTGTTCTTTCGCTTATATCTTAGCTCGTAATATACCCAAATAACTGATGGACAGACGGACTAAGCCTTATCAATTCATCTATTTATAAGGATACAGAAAATGTACTTGTTGGGGTCTAAAATGAATATTGTAGAAATTACAAACGTACTATTGAACTTATATGTATATACGCTTTTTCACTCTCGGGTTTAGGGTATTAAAGCAAGACTTAAAGAAATGATAGAAAACAAGCAGGTAAAAAAAATTAATTAAATCAATATTAAATTATGAAATTCTACCTTAAACTCTAATATTTTAAGAAGTCTCATAATCAAGCACAGATCAAGGAGGATTGAAGGATATTAACCGAAACAAAACAATATTTCTGGCAGTGATTCACGAAACAATTCTTATACTTTTCCCTTCCAACGCGTAAGCTGTATACGCACCTGCTCATGATAAATCATTGCCTGTTACTTAATTTGTTTTTATTTTTATTTTTGCACTTTTCTTCAATACCTGTATTTTTGGTTCTATTTTTATTTTAGAATCCCTTAAATAATTTCAACAGATTAATAAAACTAGAGCTTAATTTTTTCTTTTGTGTTTTTTTTTTTAAATGTTGCGTGTTGCTTTTTGCAACATGTGCGTTTGAAAAACTTAAGAAATAGTCGTCTTTATTGTTGTTAATGTTGTTGCTGGTAAGTAAAAGTAATAAATAAAATGACAGCATTTTATTAAAAAAAGGGAATCCTTTTTTTTTTTGTTATTCATTTTATAAAGTCCTTTGTCCTTCTGCTGGTTTTCGGTTTTCATATACTGAGATTTAAATTGTGTGTGTTTGTGTGTGTCTTAAAGTAAGAACAGTGCTAGTAAAAATGCCAAACAACCAAAATGTGGTTGGTTCTTTTCCTCGATATTTTGTTGTATATATTAAATGCTATTGTTGTTGTTCTTATTGTATATTTATCTTAAGTAAAGGTAGTTGTACTACTTGCCTTGAATCTGTGGATTTCCTGCTGTATTCGAAAACAACAAACCGAAAAAAATGTTAGAGCTAAACAAAAATAAAATAAAAAAAAAATTAAAAAAAAAAACAGAAACATGCAAACTTTGAAACTTTTTTTTATAATAAATAAAGAAAAAAACTCAACAGAGATTGGATTTTTGTTGCTGCTGGGATATATTGTAGTGCTGGCACTTGGTAGCTACATTTGTTTTTTAAATATATAAGAGGGCTGTATGTTGTGTTTGAAACTATTTTATTGTGGAGAAAAATAAACAAATAGAAGGCCGTACATAGAAGTTCTGTTACACTTGTGGTCCTACATGTGCAACACAAAAAATCAGTAGAGGACAAGGAGACAAAAATATTATGCCAAACAAAATATTTTAAAAATCAACAATATTTCATTCTAACTAAAAAAATATTTTTAATTATATTAGAGTAAATTAATCAATAAAAACGGGTGTTACACTCTTTATTTCGTTGTTGAAAAATTGTGTTTTTATCGAAAAAACACCCTTTAGTAAGATATTTTATTAATTTTTATTTAACAGTTTTCAAAAATAAATCCATTTTTCCAGTTTATGTATAACAGAGCGGCAACTGCTTTTGATTTTTGTTTTAAATACTAATGCAAACAGAATGACTAATAGACTTTCATCATCAAATCGACTCCCAGATATAAACATTTATAACGACTTTATTGATTTTCTATTTATAAATATTCCAAAGCAATTTAAATGCAATGATCTCATATAACAGCTTAAGTAATAGTGATTCATTATTTTTTTTTTAAATTTTTAAAAAAATCGTCAATTTCTTTAAATTTTTTTTTTAATTTTTCCTTTATAAAAAATTATTTTTCTCTTAATATAATATTTTACAGACATGTTATATACTTAGAAAATTTTCTCTATATTAATTTTCAGAAAAAAAATTTGTTATTTATTCTAATAGAAGATCTTAAGAAAATTTTGTACGTTTAAGAAAAGTTTTCAATATTCTTTTTATAGACTAAACTAGAGACCCGACTCGGTATCACATGGTTGAAATTTTCTTATGGTAATAATTTCCCCTTTAATGTAAATGTAATATTAGAACTTCAAAATATTTGAAATTATATTTTCCAAATATCCTTTCAAAAAAATATTTTTTGTGTTGAGGATACCACGCTCTTTTTTCTAACTTTTAATTTATTTAAACCTTGTCGTGGTAATTAAAAATGCAACACAAACAAATTAGCAAAATAGTTCGAGTAGTTCGTAAATAGTGCTCTTTCATACACGCTGCAGTTGTGTTTATTTGTGTATTAGGAAATTTATTTTATTTGTGAGAAATGAAACAATAACCTGAAAATTTATATTTTTACCGACACTAGCCTACACTGGTTTCAAAAATGCATACCACTCGGCTAGTGTCGATAAAAATATAATTTTTCAGTTTATTCTTTTATCACAATTTAAAAAAAAAATTATTTTTAACAATACGAATGTTAATATGAACTCAAGCCTAAATAAAATTTATATATTAGATTAAACAGAAAAGTTCGATATATAAAAAATTAAATAATTTTTTTCTTTATAAAAACCTTTTGTTAAATTTTTTTAGATACTATTTTCTTTAAATTTTTGGGGTTTTTCGAGATAATTTTTATTAAATAGTTTTTCGTGAAAAATTTTCATTGAACTTGATAGAAAATTTGATTTTTTTAAATATATAGACAATTTATATGGACTCTTATAGAAAATTTTTCTATAGCGTTTTTAATAAACATCTCTTTGTGGAAAGTTATTGTTGGGTTAATCGATCTCAGAAAAAATTTCGTGTAAAATATTCGTTAACTTATGGAATATTTGTTAAGAAAGAATTTTTAAAATAATGATTTCAATTAATTTTTTCCTTATAAATAAATATTTTTTTCCTAATAAAAAAATAATTTTTCCCTTTAATTTCCTTAAAAAAAAAAATTTTTTTTGAATTTTTTACAAAAAATTTTATTGAGAAAATTAAATTACATAAACTCTTTTCCGAACAACTTTCTGTACAAATTTTTTTTTGTTTAATTCTCTTTATGGAAAACTTTAATTTAATTTCCTTTTATTGAAAATTTTCGCTTAATTTTCTTTTTGTAGAAAAGTGCGTAGGATTTTTTTTCTCTTTATAGAAATGATAAGTTAATTTCTTTTTTTTTAAATAAAAAAAAAAAAAAATTAAAAAAAAAATATTGTTATTTCCTAAAACATCTTATTTAAATTAAATTGCAATCATTAACAAATATTGAAAAAACTATTCCAGTATTAGCCGTGTGGAATACATTTTCGACAGCAGCTACGACACCACCATCAGCACTCTTTATCGCTATACTCATATGTTATTTTAAATTACTATTAATGTTGAAATTTAATGAAATTAGAATTAGGGAATTTAACTATATTCAGATTTTTGATAAATATTTCTTTAACGAATATTTTTTCTTCGGTACAACTTAATTAAAACAAGGGTTAATTAATATGTAGGTTTTGTTTAAAAAATTTTTAAACCAAATTGTTACGAAAACTTAGTAAAATAAATATTGGTACTTAAATTAATAAAAAAAAAAGTTTTAGCACTAACTATATTTTAAAAGAATTAAAAGTACTAAATATGGTAAAAATATTTTTATTGAAATATTTTAATAGTTTTTTTTATAAATAATACATGTTTAAAAAAGTTTTATATTTACAGAAATTATTAATGTTTAATATTTATTTAAAAAATAGTAATACAGAATTTCCTTTAAAAATTTCTTACCTTTCTATATAAAACTTTTGTTAAATTTCTTTTATTGAAAACTAACTATTAATTTCTTTCTATAGAAAATTTTCATTAAAGTTTCCATGTGAATAAAATTGTGTAAGAAATAATTTCCTATTTATAAAAAACTTGTTTTAATTTTTTTTAAATATTTTTGTATTTTCATTTTTCTTCTAAAAATATTTGAAAAAAATTTTTAAAATTTTCTCTAAAATTTCTATTTAAATCAGTTTTTTGTTTAGTTTCTTAAACAGTATCTAAAATATTTCAGTCACGCTACTTCACTAAAGCAAGAGTTAATATTGTTAATTTTGATTCAAAATTTTTAAACCAAATTGCTACGGATACATAGAATGAATTTTGGTACCAAAATTTAACTAAAAAGTTGTATTAAAAATTACAAGGAATTGAATACTAAGCCCCATTTTTCTATAGTTATCTTTATAGCTTCAATTTCTAGTACTATTTATTAAATACTTAATTTGGTACAGTTCTACCAAATAGTATTTTATAATATGTTGACACTAAAATTTTTAATACTAAATTATAATTAGTACTAAATATTTAATACTAAATTTTGAACTCAAAATATAAAATATTTTGTGTTGAATTCTAAGCTGAGAATAACAAATTTTTTATACTAAATTATAAGCTCAAAATAAAAAATTTATTACAAAATTTAGTACACCGTTTTAAAAATATAAGACAAATTTAGTACAAATATTTCATTAAGAAAATTTAGTACAAATATTTCATTAAGACAAATTTAGTACAAATATTTCAATAAGAAAAATTTGGTACAAATATTTTATTAAGGCAAACGTTGTGTATAAAAATGTTTTTTATATTTTATTATTTTATATATTATTTGTCATTTATTTTAGTACAGAATTTTTGGTATAATTTTGTTGGCAATTTTTTTTTTATTTAAACATATCTTAGACTTTTCACACATCCCACGGATGTTTAAGTTTTTACTTTAAAATGCCATAAATCATACACAGAGACCACTACAAACATTTGGTTGGCTCATCTTTAAGTGTATTTTAACGCTAGTACTGTTTAGCTTGTTCTAGTTTGCAAAAAGCCCCGAATATCAGCCAGCAATGGTAGCAAAAGTCTAGTTATTTGTTTTCTTATTTAATATTTTGCTGCTGTTTGTAATTTTGTTGGCATTGTTTTCTAAGACAACATTTCCTGCTACTTACCTTCTCGCCAGTCGTACTGGCATCATAAATTTTACGACTTAACACAATTTTGTTTTTGTGATTTATTTTTTGTTTCTTCCATTCTTTAAAAGTAAAACAAAGTCAAGCCAAAAAAAGCTTTATATATTTTAGTTTTCTTTTTAACGTCTAAACTTCTTAGGATTTATGTGTGCAAGTAAGTATTGTGCGAAAGTACCAGCATGTTAGTGTGTATATGTGTTTGTATGTGTGTGTGACTATCTGTACGGAAGAAAACAAGAAATCGTGTAGATTTAAATAACTAAAACTAAAGACGCGAATAAGTATGTTTGTATGTTTATCAGAAGCCACCCGATGTTTCTACATCATTTGCGGAATTGCCAGCAATTTGCAGGGATTTTCTTGCTGATTTAGAAAAAGGCTTTACCAAACGTGTATGTACGTACGTATGTATGTTAAAAGCAGCATCAGTATTAACAGTATGTTGGTATGTGAAAAGTTTTAGCTGCGTCTTAAAAATTTTAGGGGTAGTGTAGTGTGTATGTTTTACTAGAAGTTGTTTTGCAAATGGGGAAACAAATCTCTGGCGAAGGATGTGCTTATTTTGCCTCTGCTGTTTGTTTTTGAACGCTTGGAAATTATGTTTACTTAAGATTTTGTGGATAAATTTTCATATTTATTCATTTTTATGTGAGTTTACACATTTACTCATACATATAAATATTTAATATAACACTGCTTGGCGCTGTTTTTTGTTCTTGTTGTTGTTGTTGCCTTTATTGCATTTTAATGTTTAAGGATGTGATGTTGTCGTCTTGCATGTTTCTTTTTGTTTTTTGTGCTGGCATCTTAAGTCTTAGCGCAGACATAAATAGTCATTAGGATCAAAAAAGAAATTAATTGCAAACGGAAATTTATTAGTTTAATATTTTATTACATACTTGTGTCTCCCATGGTCTTGTGACACCGCACCAATTGAGAGAGAGAGGAAGTGAATTAAGAAAATGTCGGAAGTTCGAAAGTAATTTGAAGTAATAACTGCAACAAATTGGGGAATTAGAGTTGAGTTAAGGAAATACTTAGTAAAAGCTTAAGGTTTGATATATATTAATGAAACTTTTAAGACCTATTTTGTATTTACAGAAACTGTTTGAAGAGTTCTGGAGTCTAATTCTAATAAATCGATTTTTTTTTAAAAATGTGTATGAGTATGTGAGCAAATCTTGTTTTAAGTAAGCTCGGCAGGGCTTTTCTATTCTCCGGACCGTATGAGCTGCAAAGTGCTTTCCCCTGTATCGATTTTATAGAGCTCGATCTTTGTTGAATATCTCAGACTTATTCTTTATTGAATTTGAAATTTTTTTTATTATAATTTAAAAACAATTTACACTGTGCAACAACAATTTTCTTTTGTTTTAGTGGACATGCAATAATTCCTATGGTTATTAGTCTACAGATAAAATTTAGTAAAACTGGGTCCTCATTTTTTTATTTTCTGATCTGTTGATCCTTTTATAGGGCTTTAAACTTTACAAGGATACAAAATACAAGAAATGCAAAGGAAAGCAATATTTTAAAATTAATATAATAAAACGGAATAACTATAACAATAAAAAAAATATTTTCTTAATCCTTAGAACTCAAAATTTTATTATAAAAATATTGTATTTTCTTATATATCTTTAGATAATTTTTTAAAAATACTTTAGAGTTAATTTACAGTCTGCTCCCTTTTATTTTTTATCTTGTAAACATTCTTGTAAGGACACGATTTTCTAAGGAATTATAGAAAATATGTTTTAATTCTACGAATTAATCATACAAAGTCATATTTTTCTTTGATATTTGAATTAAATTCTATTCCACTAATAATATAACTTGAAATGTTTGTATGAAAATTACTAAATGGATTTAAATTAATTTTGCCACACAGACATTTAACAACCTGAATAATCGCTTAAATAGGCAACTTTTCCTGCCGATAACTACGCAGACGAAGTCGCGGGCGCAGGCGCAGGCGCAGGCGCAGGCCAGTCTTTCATATATTGTTTCCTACAAAAATTAAAAGTCTTTTAGAAAATACAAAATACCATGTACGAGGTACAACAAATTTTTCATAACCGCAAAATGCACTCTATAACACTAGTATAAAAATATTCTTCTTAAGTTAATCATGTAGAGTAACTAATACCAACTGCCCGTTGTAGTGAATATGATACAAAAATTTTGTTCACATTTTTAATATTTCTTTTTGGTTCTGTTACTTTTTGGCCGTAGTCTTGTTATAAAAAAGACATTAAATATAGATTGTTTTAAGCCGGTCCACACTGATGTCACTAAAAATATGCTTGTACTGTATTGTGTTGTATATTCTGTTGTTTTTCTACTTTCTGTAAAAAAATAAATATTTTCTAGCAATAAAAAAGCACCTTATATGTTAATACAGGTATTAGCGTACCTCTAATTCAAAATTTTATCAAAATCTATTAATCAGTGCTTGAGCCAATCGAATTCAGGTGGAAAGCAGAAAGACAGCCAGACAAAAAAAAAGTTGTAAAAAGTTTTTTTTTGGGTTCTAGATTGATGGCTATTTTAATTGTCAATAAAATTTGTTTTAATTTTTTTTTTTTGGCAATTACACATTAAAAAATTGTTAAAAAGTGTTGCCATTTTAGCACTTATTAGAATTTTTTAACATCTCTTCCTGTGAACTGGACAGTTTTCAGTCAACCAATTTAAAAGTTGCGCCATGTAACGGTGTACATTTTAATCAGCAGTGTTAGGTTAGGTTAGGTAGAACACGCAGCTGTTGTACAGCTCACTTGGGTTCATTATATTGATCCCTTTGTGATACCTGAATAGAAAAGTAAGAATAGAATAGAAAAGAAGCAGACAAGTCCAGAGTCTCCGGCGGGAATCGAACCCGCAACCCCTAAGCTAGCAGAACAGCACACTTCTGACTAGTCCATCGGGGCACCCAATCAGCAGTGTTGCTGTAGTAAAATTTTAAATGCGTTAAAATTTTTTATTAATCTTGTTAATAATCTATTGTACTACAACCCTGCCTTTATTTTGTTGGGTCTATTAAAATATTATTTTGCTTAATAAAAATTAAACGTCAAGTAAAAAAAAAACAGGAATGGAAAACTGTAAAATCTTGCTTTTGTCGAGTTATTAACAACTCGTTTATCTGCGAATTTTTGTACAAATTTTTAGTAGAGTAACATACACGGTCAGGCGCGGATCCATTTTATGCGTTTGGTGAGAGGAGGAAATTGTTATTAAAATATATGAATTGTTTGTTTAATAGCTGTTAAAAATACTACTTATCAAAAGCAAAAAAAAAATTGATTTGTAGGGTGAAAGGGTGTAAAAAAATTTTCCCCCCTTTTTAAATACGAGCTTGTTAGTGTATTAAAGACAATTTAATACATTTTTTCTATTTTGATAGCAAAAAAGTAAGACATATTTTGAAAATGTTATAGAGCCGGAAAATTTTTCTTTTCTCCATCCCTGTATGAAACTAAAACGACGTTTAAGCAATTTAGGAAATGAAATACTCTCATCAAATACTGAGCAACTTTTTAAATTAAATTTTTAATCTTAAATTCTTCCTCTTTCCATTCCTCCTCTCTAAAATTGTTGTTTACCAGTCAACTGTCATATTCCATACATTCCTCGCGCATACACACAGTTTTACATACATTTACATGTTAATTAACAACGTTAAAAAAATCTTTACTCTGTCTTCTCTTTGTTTTCGGAAGGTCTTTGCAAATATTTGCTTTAATTGGCCTTTTGAAAGTCTTTATTTAAATATTTTTCTTTATCAGCCTGAACATGGATTTCTTTCACTTTTTATACTTGTTTTTAGTTTTATTTTCTTTTTTTATTTATCGCTGACTTGTTTAACGAGAAGTGTGTACTCAATGATGCAGAAGTGTTGTTGAATCAATACCAATTTTGAAAATGTAATCATCATAGACATCGTTCATCATTCACATATCACCCAACCAACCATCCAAGTCATATAGATAAATGATGGACTACTTGTTGGTTGTGTGGTTCTATACAAATATCAAACATTAGCCGCCATAGTACAATAGTACTTGTGTGTTTGCAGTACTTTTGCTGGACTTTAGGGGCAGTGATTTCCAAAATACCGTACGAGCTTGGGTAAAGTCTCTATTTAGAGGAAAATTTTTCAAGAATATATGTTGGGCATCACTAACTTAATGGAGGGAAATTTTAGCTAAATTTTATTTTCTTCTTCGTTTGATGTTAAAGTTTTGAAAGAGGAAGCTTTTAACGAGTTTCACATTTTTTTCTTTATGCCTTAAATAACAACAATCATTCCACGAGCTGGTCCGTTCATTACTCGTTCGTTCATTCATTTTATTTTTGTCTGCCATCCTTCATTGGTTTATTTTATATCTCCAGCCATTTTTCGTCATGCCACTACTGCTGCTTTTTCTCCACTCATACTGACTTCATAAATATTTTTCTTCACTTTACTTTTTATATATAAAATTTTTCATTTATTCAGTTTTTAGCCGATTTTTTTTTCTTTCTTTAGTTCTTTAATTTGTTTTTCATGAAGTGAAACATTCAAGTTTCCTGCTGTTAGTATCCAATTAAAATCGAAAATTAAATGTCAGACTAACGGCAAAAACGAGCTTGGGAATGCAAAAAACAAAAATAATCTCAGAGCTGGTTAAAAGGGTAGAAGAGAAAAAAGAAATTGTAATGAAATTTCAATGTGTGTGGTTAATGAAGGAAGTTAAATGTTAAAACCATCTTTTTCATTTAACTCGAATTAAGAAAGGAGTTAAATATTTGAGAAAAAAATAGCTTTTGGAAAAATTTGCCTTTAACGAGTTGAAAAAGTGAGAGGTAAATTCTCTCTTAAATAATGTACCACTAAAATTTCGTAGATTTAAACCGGTATAATTAATATACAGTTCGATAATCGTATTTAAATGTACTTATAAGCGAAGTTTTCTTCTAAGAAGCGTTAGAGGTGTTGATATATTTACATGATGCTTAAGATCGCAGATGACCTAAGACTAAGAAGGCTAATTTAGCACGTCGTGACTAGGAGCTTTTTAAAAATATCACTTAAGATTAAACTATAGTCCTCATTCGAAAAACTGAAACAGGACTTTTGTGATCTGCTAAAGTTTCTTTGGTATGACGCAAGATCTAAAGCTAAGTGTGATATTGCCAAATATTCGGAAAATATTGAATTCATAGTGGCTTATGCCACCTTCGCTGATAACATTAAGGTTTAAGAGTTTTTAAATTTTAAAGATAGTGATTTAATGGAAGTTATAATATCAAACGATTATTCAGGGCATTATCATAGTCTAAAGTGCTGGAATGTATGTATCTCTAAGTAAATAACATTGAAGGCTGGAAGCCACCATATTGTTTAAACTTTTAATAACTTCGTTCGCATATATGATATACAAAATGGAAAATTTAGTATTCCTCCTCAACATAAGGATTGTTGAACGCTGACAGATATTATTTGGCCTTCCTCGTCTTCTTGCACTTTGAGTATTGCAGATTAGAGCTCTTTGCTGTTTATGTTACATCTTCTTCAAGTGCTCCCTATCCAGCGAAATTTATGCGTTCGGATTTTACAGTTAATGTCGCTCGTACTTGTCATAGCGTGTAATTTTTTAATCGTTATTGTTTTATACCAAAATAATCTTAATTTAAAATAGAGGGATCGTTGGCAAACACCTGCATTATTTGTTTGATCTTTTCTGGTGCCAACCAGAGTCACACCCATAAAACAGGGGTCAAAATCATCAGGCGGAGAATATGTAAAGCTCAACATTCATGATATATTCAGACGGTCTCCATATTTCAGCTAGTAGAGTGAATTCAACGGCACTTTTCTCTACCATACTGCTTAGGCATTGTGGCTTTGTAAAATCCAATAGAAAATTGCTCAAAAGCTTTAAATCAGACGAATTTGGTTAAACTTTCTAGAAATAAAATATAAGAAAAATAATTTCTTTAGTAAGTCAATTATTTGACGGGCTAAATGGCATGTGGCGACATTCTTTTGGAAAAACATTTTCTCCTTTTTCATCCCATTTAACAAAAAAAAATCAAAAAATTGTTAAACATGACGCTGCAGAATTCGTCGTTAATGATTAAGTTCTCGCCGGATTATTTTTTAAAGACCAATAATAATTCCATCGGTCTAAATAATCCAACTGCGTTGAGTCACAAATAATTCTAAGTATTATTGATTTAACAATCGTATGACAGTTTAACCTTTGTCGGAAAATTAAACCCCCAATAAAATGATATGTTTACGACATCGTTCTCACCGGCATGATTTCTAAAAAGAGAACGGACCAATTATTCGAACAGATCATAAAGGCAAGCAAAAATTGAACAGAGTACATCTCGAGGAGTTTTTTTACTCTAAAAGAGGCAATTTGGCCTACTGACATAACAACATAGTAAAAACTGTGTGCTAATACTAAAGAGAATATTGTATTCAGCAACATTCCCGAAGCATTACGTTGTATATATTTATATATTTTTTGAGGATCAAGGAGATCTTGTCGGAGTTTTTTTTTCACTCTAAAGTTTATATTGCTTATTGGTATGCCAGCTAGATTTACATACATAAATACACATATATTTGGAATATCGAAGCAGACCACTACTATCACGGGTCTCTTTTTGACTCCCTTCGCTCCTCAGTGATTTCGTGTCCACCGATCAGTATACCTTCAATCACTGAGTCCTGCGCCACAACCAAACTGGTGATTGTCGACAATCCTCATCGCACAGTCCTTTGTAATCGGCAGCATCTCCCTCAGACTTAGGTTCCCAATCGCACTCACACTTAAAGTGTGCTTGCCTGTGATCCCTAATCTTCCGCTCGCCAACGCCGGACACTCGCATACTACATGCGCTGCTGTCTCGGCATCCTCCAGGCACATTCAACAAATATCATCATCCACGATCTAATTAGATTTAAAGTGAGCGTCATCACTTATTAGAAAAGACAATATTTCTGAACTAGATAATGATTTTCGAAATACATTGACACGAATGTGCAAGAATTGTTCTGACCTAAGAATGTTAATAACAAAAAGATAAATCCAAACTGCGCACATGGGGTAAAAGAGTTGCCAGATACGACGAATGTAAATAGTTAATTAATTAAATAATTTTAGTATTTTTTTTATTTATATTCCCTTCTTATATTGCAGAAGACAAATTTTAATAATTTCTTTTTATGAAGAAACCCCGCCATGACATAAATATTATTCCTGTTGCAATATCTTTCAATTATTTTCAAAAAAAATTCACTTAGTAATTTTTGTTTTATGATTTTTCCAAATGAATGGTTACAGGCAACCAACCTTCCGGGCTTAATTACAATTGACCTCCTGAGGAAGAAGTTTTGACTTTAACTCTTTCACGACATCATTAATAATCTTATTTAACATAATGGCATATACTTAATTGTTGTGCTGTTTGTTGTTATTCCTCTCAATACATACATTTCAAGTTTAATCAAGTAAGAATTTGTGGCAGTTTACTGCTGTCAAAATAGTTATTTTAAGGAAAAACTCATTAACTTAAAGGTATGGCCAGAGTCTCTCGTCGCCTTGTTGTCTAACGCATAAGTTGATGCTTACGATGTGAGCATAAGGTAAACTTGCTTGGTAAGTAACATGATGTGGCTGACAGACTTAGTGGCTCGCTGACTAACTGGCTGTTGAGCCAGACATAGAGGCGCATTATTAAACCCTAAAGATATGCTTGTTTTACAATCCAACAACAAATCCAACCATTCATCCATCCATCCATCCATCCTGCTGTTTTAACACTCATCTATCATTTTTGTCTTCTTTTTTTATAATTCTTTTGGTTTTATGAATTGTAAAGTCTTATTTAGATTTTTGAACACCTGAGTGCCCTGTGTACATACATACATACTTACACATGTGTGTAAGAGTGTGTAAGAGTTTTTAAGGGCTTTAGATAAAAACTGCGCATGTGTAACGTTTTGAAATTGCGCATTAAATGTATTTAGGGTTTGTATACACACACTACTCGCACTCTATCTGCTATGAGTAACATTTCCTGTTATATACTTTTTTCTTTGTTCTTTTCTATTGAACAGAAAGAAACTATAGATTTTTTTCTTTAAAAATTTTTTTAATAGAAAATCTATGCCACTACCTGTTGCCAAGAGAGCCTTAAACAATGTGAGATTTTAATAATAAATAAAATCAGTTTCTGTAGAGTAGAAAAGAAAATAACAAACAAACAAACAAACTGTATTGGTTATTTGTTATAGAAATAAATGTTCAAGTACTTTATTTCAAAATTTAAGGGTGAATTTTATTTAATTCATTGTAGGTATTTCGTTATTTTTTTTTAAATTTTTGATTGTTTTTTATTTCATTTATTGTACCATACAATTACTTGCATTAGATATCAAAGATGGAGGGGTTGTTATTCTGTTTATGAATACTTTGGTTGAAAAGTCATTTCTTACTTGTTCCTTGAAGAACATTCTAACAAAAATTGTTGTTTACAAGGATTCCATTTATTGTCCTAATGACTTCTATTTTAGGATTTTTTTTTTGTTTAATTTTTTGGTTGAAAATCAATAATATTTATTGTCACATATTTGCAGTAGTGGAGCGTGAGTTTTTTTTTCAAACACAATTATCTGTTGTTGTGTCGAGAGAAGGATGTTTACAGATTTTGACGCATTGATAAGCATTGTTATGGTGGCCAAAATGCACTTACAGGCACGTTTGCACATCTCAGCATACAACGCTATGCAGGCCATTAAGGTATTGCAAGTCGTAAATTATAGTTAAGTTGAAGCATAGCAAAAAAAAAAGCTCTGCACACTCATAAATCAATTTTGAAAGTAGCAGAAAATTATAAATATTATTTTCAAACACCCTGGGTTACCACCCTTTTTCAACACACACACAACTCCTACTCTTCTCTAAATTTTGCTACTGCACTGCCACTACTTCTACTACCAACTAGTGCTTATATTTCATCTCGAAATAAAACAGGCGTCCTAAAGTCTTGTGGTAGTAGTAAAGTGTTTTTTGGTAGGCCTTAAGGTATTTTTTCGGTTGTGTTGAATTTTACTTGCGTGTTCTATCGAAATTTGATTTAGCGCATCTACACGCACAGTCAATGGCCAAACAATCGATAAACTCTTATTAAAAAAAAATATTGAGAGACTGACTGACGGGCTTACGGTTCAGTAGTTCTTAAAGTAAAAATTTTAAACCATTTAAAAAAAGTATCGATGATTCCGAAATGGAAAATATTTTCGTGTAATATTTTTTTAACAAAAATCTATTTAATGAAAATTTTTGATAAATTCTTCTTAATAAGAACTTTTAATAGAAAATTTTTTTATATTTTATACAAAGATTTTGATGGATTTTCGTTCCAAATATATGTAGATAAAATTAAATATTTTTATAATAAACTTTCATTAAATTCTCTGTTTGCAAAAAAAAAAAATATTTATTAAAATCCATTTAATAGAAAACTTTAGGAAAATTAAAAAAAAAATAGATAAATAATATAGAAAAATTTTAATAAAACTTTATTACACACCATGTTTCAAATAACTTGTTTAATTTTAAGGCAAATTTATGATTTTTTTTTGTTTTTTTTTTTAACATCTGATAAGTTTTCCTTATTAAACTTCTTTTTTTTTGATAATTTAGTTTTGTCACAATTTTTTTTCAAATATACATTTTTATTAAATTTTTTTTTTTTTAAATTCATAAATATTTTTTATGACATTTATAAGTTTTTTCTTAATATCTATTATTATTTATTTTAAATATTTTTTTTTTTTAATTAAAAAAATATTTTTTCTAATTTTGACAACTTTTTTCAAGCAAAATTTAACAATTAATACGTTTCATGCTAAATTTGACATTAAAAAAAGGTCATTAAAATTTTTTACTGAAATTTTCATTAAAATTTTTTACAAATTTTGATTTTCAAAACAGTTTATAATATTTTTTTCATATTAAAATATTCTCTATATATTATTATTATTTTTAATATTTAAAGCACCTAATCTCATAGGTTTTATAATCGATAAATATTTTCTATTTTTTTTATTCGATAGACTTAATCATTTTATTCGATTCGATAGATTTAATTATTTTAATCATGAAAAAATAATTTAAAAGTTTTTTAAATCTATATACAGTGGATTCGAAGTAACAAGAACTAAGTAAAACAAAGGAATTCATATTAGCGAAATAACTTACGTTAGGGGTTATCGAATTTCATGAAAAAATATAAAATTGTACAATATGAGCCCGTGTTTTATACGCTTCAACGTTATTTTTTTTATTTTTATTTGTTTTATTAAAATAATAAAATTAAGTTATTAATATTTTAAATTCATTACAAAGCAAAACGCGATATATATATATTTTTTTTTTTGCAAACTATCTAAAAAGTTTGTCGTTTCTTTTAACTCCAAACTTTTAGATTTTTGGAAAATCATGCTGATTGATACCCATTTCGCAAAAAAAATACTCGTTACCTTAAAAAAAAATAAATAAATAAGAACATACAAACAGGGGATTCCCCTAACTTCTAAAATCGATATAAATTAATTTCAATATTGTCTTAATACTTAGAAATCATATGTATGCCTTGATAGATAGAGCTTGCTGAGTTTATTAACGTTACAGTGTAGTAAACGTAAGCAAATGCTCGTTTAAGTTAGGCGGTGTTCACGTTACCGCGAGTTCACTGTATTTATGTATATAGACCCCTACGATAAAATTTACAAAAAAAATTTTATAGACTAATTTTATTTTAGAAATTAAATTTCGATAGTAAAAAATATTATAAAAATTTAAAGTTTTTATCATAATAATAGTTTTATCATTATAAAACACTTTGTGTTATATCTTTTTTTATAAAAAGTTTGAATAACTTCGATTTTTTGTATTTATTAGTTTTTTTTATTCATTTTTATACCCTTCACACAGTGAAAAAGGGTATATATAGGTTTGTCATTCCGTGTGAAATTTCTACAATTTTGATTTCCGACCCCATAAAGTATATATTTTCTGAAAGCTTATGAATAGGGGAGTCGATTAAGCGCTGTCAGTCTGTCCGTCTGTCCGTCTGACCGTCTGTCCGTGTGTATGTTGAAATCAACTTTTTGAAGCCCCCCGACATCGCTTGGACTCCGGTGAGGTATTAAAATATCAGAAATATTCGGGAGTAGATCGCTATTGAAAATCAGAAACATCGGTACATAAACAACTGAGATATGAGCAAAAACCCACGACCACCTCGATTTTTTTTTCACAAAAGCAACATTACAACAACAACATACATACATACAAACGTGTATACTGGTTAGAGAAAACGTGGCATCGAATCCCAGCTGAGCCAAAAAATTTTTTTTTTAATTTTTTTTTAAATTTTTTTTTAAATTTTTTTTTTTATTTTTTTTTATTTTTTTTTTTTATTTTTTATTTAATATATTATTTATATTTTTATTTTTTTTTTAATTTTTTTTTTTTTATTTTTTTTTTTATTTTTTTTTGTTTTGTATATATTATATACAAAATTATTTTTTAAAAAAATTTTTTTTTTTTAAATTTTTTTTTTTTTTAAATTTTTTTTTTTTTTAAAAATTTTTTTTTTAATTTTTTTTTTTTTTTTGTTTTTTTTAACATTCATACGTGAATTTATAATTTTACAATGAGACGTTTTTATATATGTATGTTTTTATATGTATGTACGTATTTCATATGGGATGAATGGTGACACAAACCACTGTTATTGCATGAATTCACGTTGTGAAGGGTATATAAGATTCGGCACGGCCGAATATAGCGCTCTTACTTGTTTTAGTAACATTTTAATATATTTTATTTTAATCAATACAAATTTTTATTTTTATTTAACTTTTTTAATTTTAAAATATTATTTTTTTTCATCATAAAATTTTTTATTTTTATTTAACTTTGTTAATTTTATATATTAAATTGTTTGAACTTTAGGTCAAGTTTTTTTTTCCTGACGATCCTATACGAAGGATTAGAGAAAAACACAATAAAGCTTAATTTTGTGTTAAACTTTTTATTAAATCTATAACATTACCTAAGGCCCAAACAAATTAAATAGTATTTTTATAAACAAATAATTTCATTTTTTAAATATTGATATATTATTTATTTAAAAATTATTGATTTAGTTTCCATATTTTTTTTAATTTCATATTATTTTTATAAATAAATTTTATAATTTTTTTTATAAATAAATTTTATAATTTTTTTTATAAAAAAATTTTGTTATATTTTATGTATTTTTTTATTTTTTTATCAAAAATTTTATATTTTTATAAAAAAATTTCATATTTTTATAAACAAATTTTAAATAATTTTTTAAAAAAACAAATTTTCTTATATTTTTTATAAACAATTTCATATATTTCTTATGAAAAAATTTCATATATTTCTTATACAAATTTTTCACAAATTTTTTACAAAAAAATATTAATTATTTTTTATATAAAATAATTATATTTTTTATTATAAAATTTTAAACTCCGTTTTTTTTTAATTAATAAAAATGTAATTTTTTATTTTTTATAAACAAATTTCATAATTTTGGTTTTTTGTTTTTTTTTTTTAATATTTTATAAACAAAATTTCTAATAGTTTTTAAATCAATCCAATTGTATAAAAATTAAATTTGTAAAATTTTTGATATTGCAAATATCTTTGTAGAAAAATTCTAAATTTTCTTTACTAATTTTTTAATCTCAAAAACCTTTTCTTTTACAAATAATTATTTTATAAATAATTTTGTCTATATTAGATTTTTTGTTTAAAAAAGAATTTTGAATTCTTACCTTTAATAGAAATACGTTTTCTGGCTTCAGAAAATCAATAAAACAAAACTCTTCAAATTTTGCTTAATAAAATATTATTAACAAACATTTTATTTCTTTTAATAATTTTTTATTAAAATCAAATCAAGAATTTTATTAATTTAACAAAAAGTTTATAAATTCTTTATTCTTTTAAAAAAAATGCTGGCTTACCCTGAACTAAATTGTAGAACATAGAGTTGTGTTGGCATAAATAAGAAAACATTCCAACAAACCAAGAAATGAATGACTGACTGCTGACATGTATTAACAGCCAAAACAATAAATTATGTTTGAAAGCTGACGATGAAAATTATGATCATACAACATACATACACTCTGGCAAATGGAAAAAACAAGAACTTTATAACGCTGATAACTTTGGCATACATGACAGCTGCTCTGTCATACATAAATACAAACCGTGAAAATAAAAATTGGAATAATAAAAATTTCTTTGCCATCTCAGGCGTATAATAAAAAAAAGCAGCCACATTAAATTCTACAACAACTTTACTCATGTAAAACATGCAACAGCACTATGAATGAAGGTTAAGAAGAAAAAAAAAATAAAAATAAATAAAAAACACAAAAACAAATACTACACTTTCACACTGCTCGCTAACTACGATTCATATTTAATCTGGGAACATTAAAAAAATCCTTTTACTTTTTATGGGCCAAACAGCCATCAATCTGTCCATCTATCGATCTTTCTGGCAGGCATATTTTTACGACCACCTTTGAGTTTTAATGCTCTTCAGAACGAGGGGTAACTAGTAAAAGTGAATGCTATATTCGGCTATGGCGTATCATAGATACCTTACATATATGTGTAGGTAGGAGAAAATGGTATAAAAGTTATGTAGATATCACTCAATAACCTGCCCTATATTTAAGGATTCAGGAAATATATGTAAACTTATAAAAGAAAGAGTTAAAGTTTTTATATTCGTAAAAACTGCAAACGACACCAAAAAATTAAATTAAAATTTGTAACTCGACTTAGTAAATTTATTTAAGACCCCACATATATAATTTGTGGCAAATGGTCTAAAATTACAAATGCAATGATAAACTCAATGATAACCCTTGCTATTCATGTGGAAGTGCCAAAACATGACAGTGGCTGCATTGCAGTGTAAAATAATCACAGTCTTAAGGTGTGAATTCAGGTTGTATTTTATGGTTTTGATGTTTTTATGACATTTTTGTTTGACGCTTTACAAGCTATCCTCTTCTGCAGTAGTAGTCTGAAAAATGTTTAAAAGTAATTTATTAAGGAAAATAAATTATTTAGCCATGGCCTTGATGTAGTTGTTGTTGTGCCATAAGTTTTTAACAGTTTGAAGAACGGACTACAGTAGGTATGCAAAGTTTTGGCAAAGAAGTAAACATTTGGTTGTTTTAAGAATCAATAAATTTAAAAAAATGTCATACAAAATTTTTTATATGAAAAAAATCTTTCCATTGGAATTGTTTGTAAAATCTTTTATATAAAAAAAACAACTTTCCTAAAAGAAATTATCGCAAAAATTTTTTTTTGTAAAAGCTTTGTATAAAACTTTACGGTACCAATCCTTTTTTTAAGGAAATAAATCGCAAATATTTTTTTTCTAAAAAAAACATCGTTATTTCGAAAAAAAAAATTAAAGAAATGGGTTTCTGTAGCAGGAAATAACAACAAAACTTTTTTCTACAGCAAAAGAAAACATCGAATATAGATTCTTCTTGTAGAAGAGATAGGTAAGTAGGTTGGTAGGTAAGGCTGGTGCCTCACACCCTCACCCGAAGACCATTACGGTCCATTGTGACGCCTTAATATAGAAATAAAGAGAAGAATAGAATAGAATAAAAATAGAAATAGTTAGAATAGAAGAGAAAGAGAAGCAGACCAGTCCAGAGTCTCTGGCGGTAATCGAACCGCAGATCCCGCTACTGACTAAATAGTCCATCAGAGCACACTCTTGTAGAAGAAAAACATAGAACAAATTTTTTCAATAGAAAAGGAACTAAGAATTTTGAAACTTACTTTAAATTAAGAAATTATCGCATAAAATAAATATATTCTTAAACATAAATCCCGTTCTAAAAAAATAGCAAAATTAACAAAAAACCACAGCATTTCTTTAAATATATTATTGTGTAAAACTATTTTATACAATGGTTGTTTTTTGTATTGAGCTAGAGATCACTTTTTTTTATAAAAAATAGTTTTAATTTTATTTTCCAATATTTCACATTGTTAATTGTTTATAATTGTTTATACTTTCTCTGAAGAGGCTACCCAATGTGGTAGGGAAATATTGGAAAATAAAATTAAAACTATCTATATCTATATATGTATATAAAAATGGTGTAAAAAACGTATAGTTATTCATTAAATGAGAACGGCTGGGCCGAATGTTTTGTCAGTTGTTCGTATTTTCGAAAAGGCTTTTACGGAAGAAAATTGGAAAAATCGAAAATCGAGCTTTTGTATGAAATTTTGGTGAAATTATTTTTTAATGGCTTTTCATATGAAAAAATATAAAGTTCTCAGCCAAAATCCGATAGATGGCGTTATACGTTGACTTAAACTTTGCGCAATCTGACAGGTGTCATTTTTGCATTGTAATTTTCTACAGTAAATGTGCTATTTTTCTTGCTGCAACTTATACGAGTTTTGTGTATTGTTAGCTCTCGCATTTACGTAAAAGCATTACTTTTGAACTTGCTTGATGTAACAGAAACTCCGCCACATAATTTACAGCTGAAGGTGGGATCGATCATAATTTTGTTGCGGAATCTCAATCCTCCAATAATTGTGCAACGGTAAGCGGTTGTTCGTCAAAAAGCTAATGAACAATGTGATTCAGGCGTCAATCATCAAGAGCAGATTTAAAGGAGAGAAAGTCCTTATCCCACGAATTCCCATTATTCCAACTGACCTTCCATTCCAATTCAAACGGATTCTGTTCCCCGTTCGATTGGCATTTGCGATAGCAATCAATAAATCGCAAGGCCAATCACTAGAAGTCTGTTGGATTAATCTCGAATTTCCCTGTTTTTCGCACGGTCAGCTGTACGTTGCATGTTCGCGTGTTGGGAAACCGTCTTCGTTATTTGTTTTTGCACTGAAAAACAAATCGAAAAACATTGTTTATCAAATCGCTCTTTACTGATTCCATTCAAAAAAATCGCTTTGAAAATTTAAATATTTGTATTGTATTATTACTCTAAAGTTTGCCTGAAGGCTTAAAATTGGGACGAGGCGAAGTTCGCCGGGTCCGCTAGTTTTTTGTAAAAAAAGTGATCACAAGCTCAATACAAAAAACAACTATTAATATAAAAAAAAAATCGAAAACATTTATTTATTATATTATAAATAAAACATCGCGTATAGTAGTCGATTTTTTTAGTAGAAAAAGGCTTAGGGATTGGAAAACTCTTTCAGCAAACTTTCAGCGCAAAATTCTTTTAATTATAAAACTTCATGTCACAAATTAATTTCTATATAAAGGAGAAGCTAAAATTTGTTGTTAAAAAACATTGCATTTCCTTTTTGCAAAAAATAACGTTATAGAAATCTATTTCCGTAGAAAAAAAATTTAAACAATTTTCCTGTACAATTTCGGTATAATTTAAAAAAAAACAATGCGCATTTCTTTCAATGGAAAAAGATCTTAGAATTGGAAAGCATTTTCTCATAAAAATTTTTTCTAAAAAAAGGATTGAAAAAGGGTTTTCTATATAAAATCAAATAGCTCCAAATATTTTCTATTAAAAAACCATAAAAGTTTTTCTTAACAAAACATAGGTTTTTTTCATTTTTCAAACAACTTTTTTTCACACCTTTTTCTGTAGCAAAAAATTTTAAAAAAAAAGTTTCGTTATAAAAGAAAAAACATCAAAACAAAAAAAAAATTCTTCAAAAACCTCGCATTGTTTTTTTACTTTTTTTTTTTTTTTAAAAAAAATTTTTTACTTGTTCTGTAGCTTGAAAAATAAAAAAAATTCTCGTTATAAAAGAAAAAACATCGAAAAAAATTTTTTAAAAAACATCGCATTATTTTTTTATTTTTTTTTTTTTAATATTTTACTTGTTCTGTAGCTTGAAAAAAAAAAAAAATTCGTTATAAAAGAAAAAACATCAAAATTTTTTTTTAAAAAAACATACCATTATTTTTTTAATTTTTTTTTTTTTTTGAAAAAAATTTTTTACTTGTTCTGTAGCTTGAAATATAAAAAAAAATTCTCGTTATAAAAGAAAAATCTTCGAAAATATTTTTTTTATGAACAACATAGAACAGTTCTTTTCAATAAATATTAATAAAAATATTGAAACATATTATTAACATAATTTATTAATGAACAAAAACGTTGTCCAAACTAACAATAGTTTAACGGTCTAATTCATAAAACCTAAAACAGTTTTATAGAGAGGTTTTTAAGTCAAATTTTCATAGAAAATCAGTTACATAAACCCTTTATAAACCTTTAGTAACTTTTGTGAACAAGGCAGTAAGTATTTTTCTCGGTAAAACCTCCCAGGTTATTTACTTTTTTATAGCAATTGAATGGTTTAATCAATGGGATTCGCGTTTGTCGGAATATAAGCAATCATTCAAACATAATTTTGGGTCGGCGTAACAGAAAGTTATGATCCTTATTTGATTAATAGCAACATGTGGTATTTATGTGACAAATTGGATACACTGATTAAGCGTGATTGAGCGTGATACAATTTCCCAAAATTCATGAATGTAAAATTTTTTTTTTTTTATTAATTTTCCGAATCAAATGCCTAATTATACGAATACTAGATCGCATTTTTTCGAAACAACCTCAAATATTTCAATTAAGTAAACAAATTTTAGCGCCTTAAGCAACTGGCCAAAAAACATCAACAAACCTGTTGCTACAAACAAATTTAATTAATACAATATTTCATCAATTTACTGTACAAAAATAATTTTCCTCTCTGCAGTTACTGTGAATGTTAAAAAATTATTTTCCAGCAGAAAAAACAAAATAAAAAAAAAATATTAATCTTGCTCAACTATTCTATTGTTGTGAAAAAGGAAAAAAAAAAAAATCATGGGATCAAAATTTATAACAAAAAAATTTAAAAGAAAAAATAAATAAATGAAAATGATGAGGGATCTAAATTGTATGTATGAGTATGTGTGGGTACTACTTAAGAACAATTGATCCTCCTACAGCCTCTAATACTTTGACACAAAAGAAATCCCTTGTTGTCTATTGTTGTTGCTCAGCAGGTAACTCGTACGTAGTGATCGTACATTTTTACGAATGAGGGTTGCTTTTTTTTGCATTTTTAATCCTGAAACTTAAATCTTGAAAATCACCTACAAAGCAGGATGGATGGTTGGTTTGAATAAAATGATCGGTGTATGACAGGATGATATAATGAAACACCTGGCCATCCTAGAATCATATTCTAGACTCTGCTACCAATGCTCAAACTATTTGAAATTTATTTTTGTTGTTGTTGTTGTTGTCAAACAGTTTTTTTTTTTTGAAGAGAATCAAACGGTTTGTTTTTTTGTTTTCTTTTGCTAAAGAGTTTGTTAGAAGATGTTTTTGTGAATTTTGAAAACTTTAAGAAAAGAACCGTTTAAACTTAAATTTGTGCATTGAAAGCCATTAATTATTAATAATTAAGTAATAAATTTATTAAAAAGATTTCTCCACAGAAAACGGTTACTGTTATAAGTTGAGCACATTTTTCTTTATTTTTCTTCATTTTTTCTTGTCAACTTTCTATTCGGCCCTTTATGGTTGCTAACAGCTGTTTTAGTTTTACTGTCAACATTTGTTCTTCTTAGTCTGAGTAACGGCACGCGATCTTTTTCTTAATTGTTGATCGTTAGCATGATTTTCAGTGGCCCATTAACAATAGAAAAACGTTAATAAATCTTAAACAATAAATGTTATTGATAAGTTTTGTTTTATATACAAAAAAAAAAAATGTGGAATAAAATAAATCAAAGTATTTTTAACAAAAGACTTTATACTACTACTACAACTGCTGCAGTGTTATCTTTGTATTTTATACGCCGTGTACACTTAATGCAAACAATAACGATTTCGTTAAATTTTGATTTGAAAACAACAAAACACAAACAATAATTTATGAGATTTTGTGTCATCGATTAAGACGAACTTTTGAAAGGTGTGAACAGTTTTGCATTTCAAAATCACTATTTAAGTGATACAACAAGTAAACAACTTTACAAAAGAATCTCGAAATTCAAACAGTTGTGTTCCAAATAAGAGCAGTGGCCACATATAGGAAAACTAGGTTCACTATTTTAACCACAAATATCGTAAAGTTTATCTCGCCTTTTTTATAAAATATTTTTAATAAAATACTTATAGAAGAAGGAAACGTCTAATTTTTTTATGAAAATAATACCAAAAAAGGAGTAAGCTTAAATTGGGGTAAATTTTGTTCTCACTCACTTCAATAAATATGAATAGGTATGTAGCTTTTGATTTACAGATTTGTAAGTTAAATAGCTGATATTTACATCCAACACAAAGACATTTCGATCAAGCAATATTTTGATTTCGGAAACACATTCCACTCGACTAGTGTCGACATAAAAACATACTTTTCCAGTATAATCTTTCATCATTACAAATTAAATTAAATTTTTTTTTTTCAGAAAAATGGAAAATTTTAAATTAGAAATTAACTTGAGCCAGTAATAAATTATCGTTCGTTATTCGTTATCTATCTATATATTTAAAAATCAATGTGTGTTTGTATGTTTGTTTGTGCTTTATAGACGGCTAAACGTTTCGACGGATTTCCTTGAAATTTTCACAGAATCTTTCTGTATGTCTGGAAGGAACTATAGGCTATACTTTGGTTTGAAATTGTAAGTGGGCGGGGTGCCATGCCGCAGCTAGAATCTTCAAATTAAGTACGGTAAACTTTGACATCCACACGAACATTTGGGTAAAAAATGGGCGGACTTTCAATAGTAGGCGTGGCCACATAAATTAAATACTAAATTTCTTATATCAGGAAAACCATATCGATTAGAGTACTACAATTTTTTAAGAGCAACTTTGACACCCAAATAAACATTTCTGGAAAAAATGGGTACATTAGAAATAGTAGGCGTGGCAGCTCTCATAGCAATTGAATACTAAAATTCGTATATTCGGGAAGCGATAACAGTTAGAGTACCCAAATTTTGCACGAGAAGCTTTGACATCTATATGACTATTTGGATAAATGGATGCTTTAGTAATAATGGGCGTGGCACCTGTCATATGAATTAAATACAAAAATTCGTATATTCGGGAAGCGATAACAGTTAGAGTACCCAAATTTTGCATGAGACACTTTGACGTCTATATGACTATTTGAATAAGAAATGGTTGATTTAGTAATAGTAGGCGTGGCACTTGCAAAATAAATACATTTTTGAACTATACAATTTTTATTTCATTACGATGGGGGTGGCGAAGCACACCGGGTATTAGCTAGTTCGTCTATAAAACATATAAAATCGAAAAAGTTCAGAAAATTTAAAAAGACATTTTTTTATAATAATGGTTTCGAAGTGTTTCTTTACTTTATTTATTCATTAAATATTAAATAAAAAATTGAATAGTGATGTTAAGACATGCGGCTCTATGTACTAAGCGAAAATCCTACATATGAGCCAAATGATACTTCTTAAATCGTAGTGTTGGACAAAATATATTTTTCGTTATAACTTCAGCATTTACAGTCGAATCTTAAAGTGTGATATATCGATGTTTTTGTTTCGTGGAGACTAATGTTTTGCTTAATAGTCAGTGACCTCAAATATTTCGTTCTTGTATTTACACACCAGATCTCAGTTCCTACCACCCGTATGTACCACCACACTGATCAACATCTTGTTGGAATGCATGGTAGATGTTGAAAACATGAAACTTGAATTTACACCCCTGCATCTTGCATCTAACATCTTGCACCAATAAAATTGTAATAATTGTCAAATTGCGACTGTTTCCATTGAAAAATTCATATAAAATGAAAGAAAACATTAATAACTGTAAGAAGTGGTTATTTGCAATTAACAAATCTAATTTTAAAAAAACATTATACAATTACAACTTCTTTAACTATTTGTTAAAAATAATTGATTTGTAAAATACAGGGAAAAAATTAGTTTAGGGACGTATTAAGGCATTTTTATTTACAAATATATATGCACTTACATACACACATATAATGAAATTTTGACGATGTTTACGTTGTTGTTCTTATTCAGTGTTGTTTTCTAGTGATGACATCAAAATGATCGAAACATGTTGAGAGGAATCAAATGGAAAAATATCATCTCTAAGAGATGTATAAAAATGTTGACATACAACATCTTTGCAAATCGATGGTAGATGTTAAATTTTGATCAGTGTAAAAAGGCTATAATAACAAAAAATTAAGGCTCATTAAACTCATAAAACTTTTGCCAATAAAATATTTCGTTAATTCTAGCAGAAATATTTAAAAAATATTTTATTTTTGTCGAATGTAGGGTTGACGCTAGATCTGAATCATAAAGAAAACGACTTCTTTTTTTTGTCGGACAATCAGAGTTTAGGAAAGGTCTCGTTATATATTTTTTATACATATGTTTGTATTTTTTTTTTTTTTTCAAAATTATATATCTTTTCTTGTATTCCCTTACAAAAGTTAAGTCTATAGAACATGAAATGTTAACAGCCACATGCACATGTGGGTATGACGTCACTAAAATATTCAGCACTTTGATTACATTTTTTAAAATAGTCATAGTGGCAGCATGCGGTAAGATTTTGTTATTACCCGAAATGTATTTAAGCAAATGAAACACAAGTGGCCGCAGCGGATACATTTATACTTAAGTGGCTTTTTGCATTTCGTGTACTACAGGCTTTAGATTAATTTAAAAAAATTTTGTTTAGTGCACGGTTTCTGAAATTCGATTAAAAAAATTTTATATGAAAATTTTCGCCTTGTGAAATCCACAATAACCGCATGTTGTGACTATAATCGGTGTAAGAAACACAACATAATATTGAATAAATATTTACCAAATGTTAACGTACATCAGATCAGAAAATGCACTTCACGAAATTATATGAGAAAAAAATATTATTTGATGAATTGATTGTTTGTTTGTACTGACTGACCTTTTTATGTACGCAGCTGTACTGACAATTTCAATAATATTTTTCGTCACCATAAAGTGAATAACTTTGATATTTGTTTACGTAATTTGTTTATTATTAAAGCTTCACATTATTTTTTACCTGATTTCAGATTTCTGCTAAGATATTTAAAAAATTCATTAAAAAAATTTATAAAAAGTTTTGTCCACTTCTATTGATTCCTGAACTCCCGGATTTTGGAAACAGAGGTTCTGTTTAATCAACCTAATTACAAATGATCAATTTTGTTATATTATACTTAACATATTATTGGTTTTTAAAGCCAAGTTTGAATATTTTTAAATCATTCCACAAAAAAGAAGGTATAAATTTGTACACCCTCTTTTAAAATGCTTCTGGTTATTTAAACTCCTTATGCACACTTTCACAAGTCTATGTAATACAAATATTACAACAAAATAAATATCACCTCCATCAGGGTGCAAGCAAGTTAGAGAAATACCAACAGTACAACAAGTCTATACAAAATATTTTTAATAAATAGAAAAAGAAAGCAGAAAAAATCTAAAAAAAAATAATTAAGGAAGTCATCATCATCAGCAGCAGGCAGTATCAACATCATAATCATCGAGCATAACTGGGAGCAAACAAACAACAAATAAATCTATTTCTCTGTAAAACGAACAGAACCTACACCTCTTTTATTTACAAATTCATATTAGCAAACAGTCAAACGTCCATACATACATGCATGCTTACATACACACAAGTCAAAACCAAAAAATAAATGTATAAAAGTTTCTATAGAATATGAATTTGTAATAGGAGTATGTATGTGTTTATGTGTTTACGGTACCTTAAATCAACTACTTTGCATATGCCTTGAGGTCATAAAGGAAAAACATTTGGTAATACTATGTACATGCATTCACATATTTACTTATAATTCAATATGTATGTACTCGTATGAATATACAAGTATTACATTTAGACAAACATTTCTATGCGAAGCGTATGTGTGTTAGTTTTGATCTCTAAGACCCCAAAAATTCCAACTTTTGCATTAACAGATACACGTTTTACATTTTCTCGCATTCGTTTTCAGTTTATTGTATCGAATTAAAAATAATACTAAAAACAACAACCACAATACCATCAGGCAGCATCAAGACCAAACATGTCGAAAACATAGTTTAAACATAGGAACAGAGCAAAGGACATAAGTATGAGCCAAGATATGGACAGCAGTTATGTAGACGTGAAAGTAGCATGACTATGAAAAGTATGTTTTAAGTCGAATTACTTTTTGTATTTTTGTACCGTTTGTTTCATTTTGTATAGTTTAATGCAACTATTACAACTACCAAGTCTACGCATTTCAAAGATGATACACGTAAAAGTTTAACTAGATTAAATTACAAAAGGGTCCGCCAAATAAGTTTTGAAACCTGTTGAAACCAAATGTTGCCAATATCCTCCTCTTTAAAATTCGTGCAACATGGTCCGATAACGATCGCCATTGATTGTAACGGCTACTCCTTGCTTTTTGAAGAAAAATGGCCAAGTTATGCCTCTGGACTAAAATCCGCACCAAACAGTGACTTGTTTTAGGTGTATCGGCTTTTCAGTGTATGCGTGCCGGTTTTCTGTGCCCCAAATGCGACAATTTTGCTTGTTTACATACCCGCCAAGATCAAAATGAGCTTCATCTTAAAAATTGATTTTTTTTTTGGCAAAATCGGCATCTTCTGTAAGTCGATCGCAGGCCCACTTAGCGAAGCGTATACACAACCATATTCTTTCAGCGGAAGGATAAAACCAATTATCTGCCAAATCAGACATGAGCTGAGTGTTACCATTCACAAAATAAGCACTAGTTGGAAAAAAAAACGTTAGATGGCGAACCCTTTAGATTATTTTGTAAAAAATTTTAACTGATTTTCTATTAAAAACTATAACGATAGAACTTTTAAATAACATAAAATATTAAATTCTAATTCTACTCGATTTTCATTATAGAAAAACTGTATCTGCACAGAAAATAATTTTTAAAAATGTTGATAGCGGTTTATACGGTCAACGCGCTAAAATGCAAAAAAAGCTTTTTTTTAATTTTTATTGACTCAAAAACTAATAGATGGATTTTGATAAAATTTGGTATGGTGGTACATTGAGCATTTAGTATTCTATCTCATTTCTGATGGTACATATGGCACATATTTGAAATCGTTCTAGAAGTTTAGTGAGAAATAAATGACGGACACAAAAGAAAGAGAAATACATATAAATAGCACTACAGACAGAGGAAGATATACATATAAGAAATTTTACTAACAACATTTAAATATTTTTTTCCATTAACAAGGATATAACATTTTCTTTTAAATAGAACATAATAAAAAATACTATAGGGACCACCAATACGAGCCGGGCTCAACTAATTTCATAATAATTTACGACATTTGGTCATTTCAGATGACGCATAGAAAGTCCAGTTATCGATTACTGTTTGGAGGCCGTATGACAGTAACACTGCGGCAAATATTTTGTCCAATGTGTCATCGTCTGTGGCTTATCTTAAAAAGCAATTAACGTTTTAGTTTGTCCAATGTATATGTTGTGTGGTAAGTTACATAGTCTTGAAGAAACTGCTGCTTCTCCACATTAAAGGCAGGTAATTTCGGTAAACAAGAGTCTGTAACCCTGCTGCGGTCATCATCTTTGTCGTTTTCGATTTGAGAGAATCACATACCAATGATTCCAACGGCCCATTCAGTACACTAAACAGTGATATTCATTGGGATAATCTCCATTGCCAATACGAGAGCGCTGCCTAATCTAAAATGAGATTTTTTTGAGTTTCTCGAACAGAATCGTGTTTTTCGTTAATAATCTGGACGATTTGCTGACATTGTTCAGATGACAGTGTCTTCACGAAAATGGCGTTAATATCGCACAATATTGTCTACTTAAGGTTCTGCATTTAAAAAAAAAACCCCCTATTTTCAACGGAACACAAAATTGTTTTAAAGAAAAAAGAATTTTTACTCAAAAGCTGTTTTCTTCTTAATAAAGTTAAAAAACATTTGTGTTTCTCAAAAAGGAAAATTGTTTGATCTCGCAAAATTAAATACATTTTTTTCTAATTTATTGGATGCCAACTTTAAATGTTCGAGACTTCGAATCGATACTACAATTCATTAAAAACTATTCTTTGAATCAGAGAGGAAAGAAATGGTGGTATTTGTTTAAGTAAAAGTCACATAAAACCAGAGATATCCTCGTATGGAAAAAGGATATTTCCAAAAACAAAATTTTTATTCTTTTGATTAGTAATAGTTCAGCAGCCGTATAACAAATAATTCATACATTTTGATAACAAGTTAAATCCCCTTTAACGCGTAAGCTGAAGTCGTGCCTGCTTAAAACATACAATTGCATAAAGTTTGCCATCCCTGTCCGTTATTGCTCATTATCGTAAAGTAAATCTTTTTTTAACTTGTACAATGAATATAATTTGGTCTCTCTGGGCGATAGGCTGGGTTTTTATATAATTTCTAAAATACCCATAATACATGACGAAGAAGGGTTTAATAAAGGATTTAGCTGATGATCAAGTGATTCAATTGAAATAAGAATGCTAAAGATTTTTACATTAAAGTGTTATTGAAGATCATGTGTTCATATGAATATATTATTAAAATGCACTCCATTATAATAATTGCCTAGAGTTCATGTATATTAGGTGAGAAGACTAATGATGCTTATTTCTATTTATTGTTTATAATGTTGTTAATGACAAACTGTCAGGTATTTAGGATGACACTTAGAATGAATTCTATTTATTATACTATTTAATTACAAGTCCAGTAATTTATTTTGCACTTCTACCAAATATATTTGCTGGGTAGTGTCACACTTTTTTTTTACAAATATTAAGTTCTCCAAAAATTATTTATGAGTCTGCAAAATTCAGCGGATAAATACTACTGCCCAAAATTAAATCGAAGGCCGTAACTTTTTTTTTATTGCTTGATTTTCTTTTGTTCTTATTTTGTATTGCACTAAAACAACAAAAACCTTTTAGTTTGTTTACAAATTTCATGAAAATATGGTAACATTGTTGAGAGAGTGAGCGTCTTAAAGTAAGAGCATATAAAAAGCTCTGAATTCGCAAATGAATTCAGTGACTTATTTTAGTCGTCACTTTTTGCGGAAAATTTTAATTCTGTTTGATTATTTAAACTTGAACCGCATAGTTTTCTAAAACCTTCCGTGTGTGTTGTCTTTAAGTGCTTAAACGTTGTTTATCAAGCAGTTCACTTTACAACTCCTGATGAACGATGTTAAACGTAATTTTTCATTAAAAAAAAATATATATAATTTAAACAGAACTTTTAATTTAAATGCTTTGCTACAAAATGTGTTTTTTTTTGTTGCTGTTGCCTTTTTTCTCCCTTCTTCCAGAGCAAAAACCATGGTCTGACAAACAAACATGTCGGTATGTTCACAAAATTTTTATTAGAGAAGATTAGTAGACTAGATTTTTGTTAAAATGTGCTTTCAGGCATGCATATGCATGCTGTATCTACATATTTTAAAACCAACAAACACAATATTTATGCATGCATACAAACAAACATTTAATGGTCAGCGTGAGTGGGAGAGAGTGTGTTCATTTTCTGATTTGAGTTTAGAATGTTTAATTTGTGGAGATGTTGGTTTGGTTTGATTTCGTTTTTCACTTTTTTATAAAATTTCGAAGATTTGAACAGGACATTTCAAACTTTTATAGCGACCAGTATCAATGATTAAATTTTTTAACACATATATGTAAATGTAAAGAGAATTTAATAAATATTGAATGAAATTTGTAAAAGTCAGCACTACATTGAAGTTTGTGTTTTATATATATTAAACAAACATTTGTATAAAAATGGAACATTATCTTAGAAAAAAAGGCTGGTGGTAACCCTTTTAGGAATCACTGCCTTAAAACATCAGCAATTAAAATGTTTATTTGTATTTCATTGACGTTATAAAAGTCTTAACATTTCTCCAATTTTTTTTTTTTTTGGTTTTAATTATTTTTCCTGAGAATTTAATGTTTTTTCTGTAGTTTCTTTTAGTTTGCAGATTTCATTCTAAAAAGGATTAATTTCAGGTTTAAAATGTTAAATTAAACTCTTTTTTTACAATGATGTTTTAAATTTTCGCTTGAATTTACATACGATTTGAGTTACACCCACTTGGGTTTCAAATTTTATAAAGTTTTTTTTTTCGTAATCCAACAGGATCTTTAGCAATTGTTTTTTGTTGTACCACATTTACGGTAGTTGCCGAAATATGGCAGGTTTCTCACGATCCTTGTTGAGATTCTTATTAACAGAGAGATGAAGGAAAGCAATAATTACGGTGTTTAAAATTCAAGCTAAAGACACACAAAACTAAAACCGAACTACTACGTAGTGAACTCCCTATCAAGATCGTCATGTTTGTGCTGTTGTTGTTGTTTTTTTTTATTTATTATTAAAACTAAATACGCAGCAAGGTTTCTTAAAGGTAAAAAAAAATCAGCTCTAATTGCAAAACAACAACAATAATTATGATTACAACAAATAATTTCACAACGACCCTTATTTTTGCCACAGATTGTTGTCTTGAAGCGTACACAGAAAAGAAAAGAAGTAGAATCAAACAAGCAAAAAAACAAAAGCGGAAAAAAACTACGTTGATATCAAATAAAAGTAATCAGAAACAGCAAGAACGATAACAACAACAACAATCACTACACTAGGGCCTATAATAATTCTCCGTGATTGCAATTACTTGTCAATCTTTACTTATTTACGCTCACGGTCTCTACGCTGTACTTATGCTTGTGCGTACTTAAAGATTTGCTGACTGTTTCGGTACAACAAGCCGGAAAAGTATTCTCAAATTACTCAGCTCCATGTACCAAACAACCAAAGCAGCTCGTTAACCCAGCAAAATCTACGTATTTTTTTTTATTTTGTAGACATGTAGTAACATAAAAACCTCTACACGTTGTTAACTATGTACCTACTTGCAAATGTGTGTTTTTGATTTCTAATAGACATACCGATCTTCTTTTAATGTGTATAGTTTTTAAGAGGGTTCTTGCCAGAGAACTGCATATTTAAAAGTTTTGTTAAATAAGTCAGGTTAAAAACGTTTTGTTTATTTTTAGTAATATGAACAAAAACACATTGTTATTCAGATATGAGCTACCAAACAATTTATTTACTTTGTTGCTAGTTGGCTGAACGAAATTTGAACAAGTAAGAGTGCTATATTCGGCCATGCCGAATCTTATATACCCTTCACAACGTGTAGTCATGCAATAACAGTTGCTTATATCACCATTCATCCCATATGAAATACGTACACGTATGTATGTTAAAAAAACTAAAAAAAAAAAATTTAAAAAAAAATTAAAAAAAAAATTATTATATATATAATATACATATATAAAACAAAAAAAAAATTTAAAAAAAAAATTAAAAAACAATAATAATAAATATATAAATAATATATTAAATAAAAAATAAAAAAAAAATAAAAAAAAAATTTAAAAAAAAATTTAAAAAAAATTAAAAAAATTTTTTTTTGCCTCAGTTGGGATTCGATGCCACGTTTTCTCTAACCAGCATACACGTTTGTATGTATGTATGTTGTTGTCAATACCGATCTACTCCCGAATATTTCTGATATTTTAATACCTTACCCGGGTCCAACCTATGTCGGAGGGCTTCAAAAAGTTGATTTCAACATACACACGGACAGACTGACAGGGCTTAATCGACTCCCCTATTCATAAGCTTTCAGAAAATATATACTTTATGGGGTCGGAAATGAAAATTGTAGAAATTTCACACGGAATGACAAACCTATATATACCCTTTTTCACTGTGTGAAGGGTATAACAAGCTTTTTCAGTTCTGAATACACCGTCTTGATTCTCTCTCTCTGTCTCGCTCCACTCTCTCTCTTTCTCACACACACACACACACACTTTTCTGGAAGTAATTTATTTTGTAAAATTTTTGATTTTTTTTTAACAAAATAACAATAACAATTTTAACAATAGAATGATAGAAGTTGAATGAAAAAAAAATTAAATTATTAAAAAATTAATAATAAAAAAAATTTTTATACAGGCAAATCTCGATATAAAGAACGATATACTTTTTGATATCGGCTACCTTATATACCGAATATTAAAAAAAAATCACTTGATATATCAAATGGTAAGAGAAATCAGAAAAAAAAAACAAAAGACAACAATCAACATAATTTCAAACATTGCCTGCCAACGGTTTAAAACAAGTTTGCTCTATATAACGAATGCCAAAAAAATAAAGTAAGGCATATACAACAAATTATTTTTAAACAATTAATACGTTAAAGAACCTTCATTTTTTGTTTGACAATTTGTTTGAAAACAAACTGTCTTCATTTTATTTTATTACATTTTAAGCTGTGCACGTATTATAGTGAAGTTTAAATAGGAAAAATTAAAAATTTCTTAGAAAAGAAAGTAATATTTTTGGTTATTTGGGTATAAGACTTTATGAGATTTCAGTGAAAAATGGAATACCACAATCTTCAATATGTTCATTAAAGAAAATAAAAGGAAAAATTTTTTCTATTAATCTCCGATAATAGCCCTATACAACAATTAAAAAACAGAAGAGGTTGTTACATTTGGGCGATATTCATGCCTCCTATCTTTACGGCGCTTATACATGTGTATAACGTTCAATATTTATAACATGGCTGTTATTTTTTTATATGCTTTTTGAGGTTCTTATGTTATTGTAAAATTAAAAATATTTAAAATTTTATAATTTTTTATTAGTACAATTAGAGGGAAAAGTTAAAAAAAATGGGCGAATGGGTCTGGAATTGTATCGTTCGTTATACTAGGATTTGCCTGTAATTACAAATAAATATTTATTTGTTCGAACTTTTTATTTAAATTTATTGTAAATAATTTTATTCTGGCTTAAGTTAATTTTATAACTAATAGACTTCCTAAAACGTTTTTAAATTAAATTAGGCGAAATCAAATTAAAAACTTTTAAGAATATTGAAAATTTATTCCTATACTTGTCTAGTGGGAGAAATTTTCGCAACCATTTACATCATCAGCACTATTTATCGGTATACTCATTGTAATTGAAGACTATAATTTATGTTACAATTTACTGAAATTAGAAAACGGGAATCATAGCATTTATTTTTAAATTTTTCTTTCTTCTTATCAAATGACATTTATTTCATGTTCATATTCTTTTATATGTATACCTTTTACAGTGGATATATATAGGTTTTAAATTCCATGTGCAATTTTTACAATATTCATTTCCGAACGCATAAAGTATTTATTTTCTGAAAGCTTACGAATAGGGTAGACCAATGTCCATCTGTTCATGTGTATAAAGTAATCAGGTACTTCCCTACTCGTATGTGATATCAAAATATCAGAAATATTCAGCAACAGAGCTGAAGCCCTAAGATGCTATTGCCCTTACACTTAAATTTGAATTGTTATTATTTTTTGCTCGCTTAAACAATGGCAATCTCTGATGTTTACGTTTAACGTAGTCAGAAAATATCTGTTCTTATAAACGCAGGCTAAAACAGTAGCTGGCTAGCGATTTACAATCATCATCTTTTAATTGCTCTGAAAATGATCTCAACTACTCTAAGACCTTCATATTTATATTTATTAGTAAAGCTGTAATCCACAATTTTATATTTTAAGCCGCAGATAAAATGAGAATTATTAAAGTCTTAAATTACTTGTTCGGCATTAGATCACAGAAATGTAGTTCCAAACAAAAGGACCCTTTGCTAAATAGTAATAAATACTATACTTTTTGGCAACTTTGAGACCATCTGTTCTCAACGAAATATATACCACTAAGGGCCATTATTACAACTTACCGTTAGTTAAAGGCAGGATTTTGTCGGACCGATAAATGGCTTTGCATTATAAAGTCTTTGTTTATTATCTTTATACCCTTCACACAGTGAAAAAGGGTATATATAGGTTTGTCATTCCGTGTGAAATTTCTACAATTTTCATTTCCGACCCCATAAAGTATATATTTTCTGAAAGCTTATGCATAGGGGAGTCGATTAAGCTCTGTCAGTCTGTCCGTCTGTCCGTGTGTATGTTGAAATCAACTTTTTGAAGCCCCCCGACATAGGTTGGACCCGGGTAAGATATGAAAATATCAGGAATATTCGGGAGTAGATCGGTATTGAAAATCAGGAACATCGGTACATAAACACCTGAGATATGAGCAAAAACCCACGACCACCTCGATTTTTTTTCACAAAAACAACATTACAACAACAACATACATAGATACAAACGTGTATACTGGTTAGAGAAAACATGGCATCGAATCCCAGCTGAGCAAAAAAATTTTTTTTTTATTTTTTTTTTATTTTTTATTTAATATATTATTAATATTTTTATTATTATTTATTGAATAATTTTTTTTTTTTTAATTTTTTTTTGTTTTATATATATTATATATATAATAATTTTTTTTTAAATTTTTTTTTTAATTTTTTTTTTAATTTTTTTTTAAATTTTTTTTTTATTTTTCTTTTTTTTTTTGTTTTTTTAATATACATACGTGAAACAAACTACTGTTATTGCATGACTACACGTTGTGAAGGGTATATAAGATTCGGCACGGCCGAATATAGCGCTCTTGCTTGTTTTTTTTATCAATTAAATATTATTATTTTAAATAACAATAAAAAATTGAACTTAAAATAATGCAAAGCTATTTATCGGGTGCAAAAAATCCTATATTTAGCTAACGCAAAGTTATAATAATGGCCCTAAAACAGTAAAATGGATTCAAAAGGCTCTACAAGCGCCTAAGAGTTTAAAAAGACGAAATTATACGTTTCTTAATATTTCATCAAAAATGTTTTTTTTTTTCTATAACACACAAGCAACCTTCAAAAATATATAGCAACTTTAAATCTGGGAGTGCCTATTGGCAAATAACGGGTGCTAAGGACGTACGGAAAAAAGTCATACAAAATTATAATTTATAAATTGTTCATCACCTTTATTTAGACATTGCCTTTTCTAAGCAAATTCATTTCTCTTTTCAAAATTGTAATTTTGCTAAACCGACCTCCAAACCCTGTTTTTCTGTATCGCATATGATATGCATATGCTATCTGGGCTTAACTCACTCTGCTGTAATGACACACTGTATGCATACATATTTTGTGTTGTCGTTAATTTGATTTCTAACAAGTTTTTGCAACATTTTCGTCCATTTTTCCACCATCACTGATGGCGATTCGTTAGTCTGGTCGACGCAAACCCCAACCAAAGTGTTCGAAGTGGCTGGTGGAACCTTGCCTGTGCCACGATAAAAACACACACTATGGGTATGTATGTTTGTTTGTGTGTATCCAAGTAGATATTTATGTATATTGCCTGTATATTTGTTTTTGTAAATTTTATCGCGAATATTTAGTTTGTTGTTGTTATTTCTTTGTTGAAAATGTATCTTTATGCTTCTTAGCAGACTGACGCCATATTACTGAACTTAAATACCCATAAATACTTGAGCGTATACTCACTCACAATCATACATGTACATGTTCTAGCGTCCATTTTTCGTTTAATTTTTCTAATTGTGCTTGATTGGCTAAATGGATGCGTTCTTGTATGGTTTAGAATTTTTGTTGCAAATAGGTATGGAATGTGAAATGCTGTTGAAAATAAGATATAATTTGATAGATAGCTTTGAAATATTATTAAAATACTTAAGGCAAGAATAGTTAGTATATCCTAAGCTATTCTTTCATAAAAAAAATTTAAAAAAAAATTAATATTTAAATTTTAATTCAGGCTTGAGTTCATATTAAAATTGTTATTGTAACAAAGAATTTTTTTATTGTGATAAATGAAAGAATTATCTGAAAAATTATATTTTTACCGACACTAGCCGAGTGGAATGCATTTTTGAAACCAGCTACGATTTCATTATCAGCACTCTCTGATCGGTGGTCTTAAATATCATCTATTTAACTCCTGGAATTTAAGTTAATTGAATTCGGTAACTACTTTAGTTTTCCCTTTTTCACAATAAGTTAGATTGAAATTTGCCAAACAAAAAGAAAGAAAAAAGTTCGATAAATAAAAATTCAATTTAAAAAAAATTTAAAATTTGTGTTGATTGACATAAATGTCCCCACCTTGTACGCCATTAACTACAAAACCGACCTAATATATGAAACAGTATTATAATTAACATTTGTGAATTGTTTTCATCTATATATCTGTGGCTTGGAGCTAAAAGGGCCAATGTCAAAATATTTACTTTTGAGAAAATTGTAATTAAACTTTAACTTTTATAGCTGCTTTCATAGTGACATTGGCCAGCATTTTATTTATGAAGCTGTTCTGGGTTAAGTATGACTTAAGCTGTTTCACCATAATGAAAAAGTATAGAAGAAAATAAATCTAACGCAATGATTAACTCAAAGGAGCAAAAAAGTGACATTGGCCCTTTTAGCTCCAAGCCACAGATATATAAAAGTGAAACTCTGTCTGTCTGTGAGTGTATGTGTGGTCGATCGGATTCAAACTTTGGTAAGTTGTTGTATACATTCCAGGGAGTGTTTATGGGTGGTAAAAAGTGGGCGGGGCTACGCCCATAAAAAAAAAGTTGTCATATTTAGCTACTTGCACTGGATCAATTTTTCTGAAACCTTGCACATATATTGAGCTTTCATGACTGGACAGTTTCGTGATTAGAAAAGTGGGCAGTGCCACGCCCATTAAAAAAAAGTTATAATTTTTAGCTTCTTGCACTTGATATTCAATCAAAATGCAGAATGCATTTATGCTTATTAAGGGGCATAGCAACGCGCGTCGGGCTTGGCTTGTTTATTATAGAATTCAGATGACTTCATAAAATAGGTCCTGATACAATTATTTGCTCAACCAAGGAGCATACATATATGTTCTCATAAATGTAAAAATATATTTGTAATTATGACTCTGCAATTTTTTTAGTATTAAGAATTGGCATGAATTATGTTACATCCCAGCAAAATATTTTGTACTAGTTCAATGTGAATAATATGTTTTATAAATTATAATTCATAAGTACATAAGGAGACATGCAGAATGGCTTCTCTAAATACAAAACAGTTAGCCTTCAGTGATGTGCTTCAAATACATGCAAATGCATGCAAAAAATCTTGAAGAATTTATGCAAACAGTCATTATTAACTCATGAGACATGGGTTTCTTTTCATCAACTGTGCATGCGTTTTTTATTCATTTATTAAAATTGAGAGAAATTTATTAATATAATTATATAAACACATGCTCTCCAATGACACGTTAATGTAAAAATCATGCATGTGTCACCTTAATTGAACCACTGCATCATGGGTTGAACTCATGCATTCACTATTTCTTTTTTTAATTTATTGTTTTACTGGGATATATTACAAATGAAAAATAAATGTAGGGTCTCTATTCAAAAAGATTTTTATTTCGACAAATTAAGTTTTTACTACGAAAGCTTCTGACACCACTGCCAGAGAGTCTGGTCTCTCATATCGCTCGTTTAATTAAGTAATTTGTTTATTGGAGGAATTCCAACACAAAACCATTTCCATAATATGCTATAACTCTAAGGGCCATTATTACAACTTGCCCTTAGTTAAAGGGAGGATTTTTTCGGACCGATAAATGGCTTCGCATTATAAAGTCTTCATTTATTATTTTTTTACTCATTAAATAATATTATTATTAATATTTATAACAATAAAAAATAGAAGTTGTAATAATGCAAAGCTATTTATCGGGCACAAAAATCCTACCTTTAACTAACGGCAAGTTGTAACAATGGCCCTAAGGGTGTTTGATTTATTTCCGCAATTTATTGCTTCTTTGGAAGTCATGGAAAGTAGCTTTAATTTTATGTATGTTCTTTCAAGATATTTGGTGGCAAATAATTTACTTTTTATAAAAGAAAAATAATAATAAACCTTTTTTGTAATATAATATATTTTAAACACTTAATAGCTCGTAGCTAAAAATAACCTTATGTTAACATGCATTATCTTCACTGACAACTTTATTAGAAAAGTTGCACCTAAAAATGGGAAATGTTTAACAACAACGGTCTGATAAAAAATGCATTTGATAGAAAAGAAATTAAAATTAATAAATCATGATTATTATGGAAAAGCGTGAAAGAAAGAAAAAAATAAAATTACGAAAACAAAAGACTGGAGAAGTTATCAAAGTCTGGACAATAATTGATGTCATAAATATTTAACGCTTAAACCATACGAAATACCACATTTGCGAGATAAAATTTAAATAAAATATTTATAGTTACACACATGCAAATGGTCATAATTATTTGAAATTATTTTCATTTTTATTATAATTTTTTTTTTTTTTGCTTTTTATTTAAAATATTTTTCTTATTTAAATTAAAAAAAAAAAATAAACAACAATTTGACTGCGGCCTTAACTCATTTGGAATGTGGAATGTTTAAGTAAAAGTGTGTGTTTATACCCTCCACACAGTGAAAAAGGGTATATATAGGTTTGTCATTCCGTTTGAAATTTCTACAATTTTCATTTCCGACCCCATAAAGTATATATTTTCTGAAAGCTTATGAATAGGGGAGTCGATTAAGCTCTGTCAGTCTGTCCGTGTGTATGTTGAAATCAACTTTTTAAAGCCCCCCGAAATAGGTTGGACCCGGCTAAGTTATTAAAATATCAGATATATTCGGGAGTAGATCGGTATTGAAAACCAGAAAAATCGATACATAAACAGCTGAGATATGAGCAAAAACCCACGACCACCTCGATTTTTTTTTTCACAAAAACAACATTACAACAACAACATACATACATACAAACGTGTACACTGGTTAGAGAAAACGTGGCATCGAATCCCAGCTGAGCCAAAAAAAATTTTTTTAATATTTTTATTTTTTTTATTTTTAATTTAATATATTATTTATATTTTTATTATAATTTTATTTTTTAATTTTTTTTTTTTTTAATTTTTTTTTATTTTTTTTTGTTTTATATTATATACATAATAATTTTTTTTTTAATTTTTTTTAAATTTTTTTTTTTTTTTTTAATTTTTTTTTCTTTTTTTAACATACATACGTGAATTTATAATTTTACAATGGGACGTTTTTATAAATGTATGTACGTATTTCATATGGGATGAATGGTGACACAAACCACTGTTATTGCATGACTACACGTTGTGAAGGGTATATAAGATTCGGCACGGCCGAATATAGCGCTCTTATTTGTTTTGTTTTTAATTGTTTTTTCTTATCATGATAAAAAGAAAAGAAAAACATAAAAACAACATTAATATTAAAAAAAATAAATTAAACAGCATAAAGTTCATATTAAAGGTGTCACACAAAGACACAAAGAATATAATACAATATCAATATTTATTGTACAGACAATCGACTCTGACCCATGTCGCTTTGATAACACTCCGTGAAAAGATTTTCGTTTGTTCATTCCTTTTATACCTATTCACTTTGAAATGTTTATCAATATTTTGGAAATTCTTAGTTGTTGTAAAGTAGTCTGCAGCTACAGCCAGACGATAAATAAAGTTATAAATCTATGCGTACATGCATAATTACTTGTATTATTAATGAAGTGATCGAGATCTTCATAAATTTTCAGCTTAACTTAGACGATAATATTTAAAATTTACACCTTTTTCTAATTGTTTGAGAAACAAACAACAACAACAAAAATATATAAAAAGAAAAGATTAGTAAAGAAACAAATCCAAAGATTTTACTACTAATAACATGAACAAATTATCATATGCCAGCTAGCCAACCAGCCAATCGGTCAGTCTCATTATGTTTAAAGAAGTTGTCAGAAATAACCACTTTATAAATTGTGACTTAAATAGGAGTTGTTTGGTTATCTTCGAATTTCAAAATATATAACGGATTGTGATTTATGATTTTTACCCATTTGAATGCATTGAAAGACAATAATGCTAATGTATTATGAAGGAGAATAAAGAAAGTTGGCCTACCTGTTTAGCGCAACATGTTGCTTAACAAAAGGAAAGACAAAAAAAAAAATACCGATTATGGATATAAATTTCCCATTAAGAGAATACAATGCAGTGTGTACACAATTAACTGAGCTTTCAAAAAATCTGCTTAATTAGGAAAATTTGACTTTTATTTTATAAAATGTTTTTGCACTAGAGGTAATTGAATATAATACGCTGTGACTTACACTCGGTGCTCACTAAAGGCCATGACTGACTATCCTACAAAGTCGTGCGATTATGTCAAATAAAAATCTGATAGTTTTCTGTCCTACATGAAAAAATCGCAACAAAATGTGTTATTGGATGCCACACTGTCATACTTGCTTAGAAAAAGCAACTCTGATCGCACAGAAACTATTATTTTATGAAAATTTTCAAAAGATTATCAAATCGGACACACTTGTCAAAAAATCTGTCACACATGTGCACTTTGTGTCCACACTATCACTCTTTCTGAACACACATACAATTTTTGACATATCGAACGACTAAATCTGATAGTCAGTCATGGCCTTAAAGCGTCACAGGTTAAATTTTTCAAAACTAGAGTTGGGTCACTCAATTACTTTAGTTCGTTTTTGTCAACAACCAAGTTAATTTTTTGCACAAGCCTCAATGTAATTTAATAGAGATTCGTGAGAAAAACGACCGAGGATTTTGTCAAAAACGAACTAAAGTAACGATTTGTGCTCAACTCCATCCAACTCCCTGTATCATGTTCTGTGATTCTTGTACAGAAGATTTCTAAACCAAACTGATACAGTATCTTATTGTCACAATAATGTCGTTATTTCATTAAACTTCTAAAAACGTGAAAAGTATTTTGTTTGTTTTTTTAGAAAATTTTTAATTTTTTTTTTTGAATTTGGGAAACAAAATATGACCTTTTGACAATACGACACTTAGGACACTTTGTGGATTCATCAAGTGTTAAATATATTTGCAAACTAAAATCTTAGAAATGTTTTTCACATTTTCGGTGGAAAGCCAATTATCTATTCTCTGATCCTTGCGTACAAGATTTCTAAATAAAATAAATGGTAGTTAAATTTTAAGGGCCGATGTTGAATGTGAACCACACCGAAACGTCAAGTTTTTTTTCTGCATTTCATTTGACATTTCTCAATTTTAGACTTACTCAATTTGAACCATGGAAAGATATACAATCGAGCAACGCGTTACAGTTATTCAGGCTTATTATGAAATTGGGAGTTCTTTGGTCAACATTATTGTTCTAATTCTTCCACAATTGTGAAAAATTTTTAAATTTCAGCACAACAGGTCTGTATGAAATGTGAAAACATCTGTGAATGCCTTCTTAGTTCGTTGAACGGAAAACATTGCTGTTTTTCGCGATAGTGTGGGTGGCAAAAGAGCAGTCAACCTCGACTCATTATCTTGCCCAACAATTGAACATCAAAATTGTCATTGAAAATTTGAACCATCGGATGCAGGTGTGACGCCGAGGAATTTTGTCGCAATTGCGCTAGTCAATTTTGATATTCTAAAGATCAATTTGCAAAGCTATTAAAGCGTTATAAGTTTCGTTATATGACAGCCTGTGTCTTCTTCTCTGATTTTTTTACACCTGGGTCTTAAATAAAAGCGATAGTTTTAAACAAAATTATTTGGTTAAGATTTATAGAACTTTCCACACAGACAACTGTTAAGCTAGCTGTCATACTAATGAAGTTTTTTGGACATTTTTCCAGTATACTTTGGCATATCACTATGCAAAAAACTTACAGCAAAACAACATTTACAAATCGCGGAGACTTATTTCCAAAATCTGTCAAGTTTACGGTGCGCATTATCGACCAACTTAGCTGGTAATAAGCAATAATACTGCGCGTTTATAATCACTTTCACTCGCTGGATAATATTTATCTAAATCGAACATGCGTAGTAAGCACAGAAGAAGCAATATCCGCTTTTGACGCGAGTGTAATATTGAACTCGAATCCTATTTTGCAATTCGGTATCGAAATTTTTGTACTCATCTTGTCATTTCAAATCACCCGAAAGATAAATCGTTCCAACAAGTCGGTGAAACATGTCAACAACACGTGAAATTATCACGTTGCTGAGCCAAACGTTTGGTAACCGAATTATCTCAAGAAATAAACCTGTAAATTTTCCATCTCGTCCGTGTGATATGACAACTTGAAACTAAACTTTTATTCCATAAACGATTGATTATTTAGAACCCAATATACGACGCACTACTGAAAAAACCGGGTATGCTCGAAAGAATGGTACAAATGTGGACCGCCAGAATGACATTCTTAAGGCGCAGTCGCATAGGACTAGTGCAGGAAGTTATTGTTAATTATTAAATGTCATAAAATAAACGATAAAAGATAATAAAGTAAAAATTCTGTAATTCCAAACATCTAGAGAAGCACTTAAGCGTTTTATAAAAACCGTTAACTCTAATTTTTTTTAAATTTTTGGTAGTCTGTTTCGCCACGCTATGACTTATATTGTATAGCCACTAGGGAACCCCATAAATTTTATTATACGACAGACTGTGAGCTTTTATTTAATTCTTATGTACAAGTTTAAAGTAAAAGAGATATTTGAGAAAAATATTTTGAAATTATTATTTTATATTTAGAAATCTTCAGTATCAGCTAATATACTCTTACAATTTTAATTAACAGTACCATGAAATTTAATAGCAGCAGAGAATTTTATTCTAAAAATTTTAAAATTATAAAGAAAGTTCTATTTTTATACACTTCACCCGTGGTGCCAAGGGTTTGTTATTCCCTTTGTAATTTCTGCAATATTAATTTTCGAACCCAGAAAGTAAATATTTTCTGAAAGCTTATGACTAGGGGAGCCGTTTGATTAATGTCTATCTGTTCGTGTGGCGGTTGAAAACAACTTTTAGGAGCACCCACATGTTGTATAGATCTGTGTATGTTATCAATGTATGAGAAATATTCGGGAATGAATAGCTTTTGAAATCTAGTATAATCTCCCTATAACTTGTTAAGTTATAAGCAAGTAAACACAATTACCTCTGTTTCTTCTCATATTTTTTTCACAAAAATAACATTTTCTATCACTAAGATATTATATCGACACGTTTGTAACTATTTGTAAATATAATATGCCTGTAGGGTTATTCGTAAAATTTTGGAGAAATCGCTCACTAATCAGCAAAGTTATAAGCAAAAATTATTTTTAAAATAGTAAGTTACTAAAGGTCCTAATTAATTTTTAAACACCCTAAAAATAACAAAATACCAGCCCTAAACTTGACAATTATTTTTAAGAAGACTGACGCAGCGCTTGTAAACGTACTGAGTTATGAGCACAAACTTATAAATGCGTGAATGTTTTTTTTTCTAAAATTTACAAACGAAAATCGATCTCTTTAATTTCTATAGCACCGAAAAGGCTAATATGGATATCAAGTAAAAGGGATTGAGCAGTAAAATACGTTTAACTATCAAAAGGTAAAAACCCGGTATGGGCAAATAAACGAGTCGTATGTAGTAGCAACGGCTTTGTCTCCCTTTGTCTCACAATATTGGTATCAAATAAAAGGGTTTGACAAGTAGAATACTACAATAAACAATTAAGAAATAAAAATCGAAAATGGCGTGGGAAACAAAATGGCGGAATGTTTTATTTTATCTTAAGCAATATTGGTATCAAATAAAACGACTTGACTAGTAGTAGACAAGATTCTCAGTGAAAATTCAAAATCAAAAATGTCGTCGGAAATAATGAAGCAAAATGGCGTATAACATTAAGTTTGAGATGAAGGCTAAACTTAGATGTGGTCACTATACTTATTTACATGATGGCGAAAGGTATCATCAGATTCGGCTCGATACGAATAAAACAGTCTTTCTTATTATTAATAACATGGGTCCTAAATACTTAAGTCATTAAAATGTAAACCACTTGTAATATTTTATTTAGGTTAGGTTAGGTTGAAAAGGAGGGGCACTAAAGCCCAAACTCACGACAGGTATACACTTATGCTCAATTGGCATGTTGTGCACTCGATATGAATAAAATAGTTAGAATAGAAGAGAGAGAGAGAGAGATAGAAGCAGACTAATCCAGACTCTGTGGCGGGAATCGAACCTGCAACCCCCAAACTAGCAGACCAGCAAACTACTGACTAGTCCACCGCTAAAGCTAAAAAAGTTTTTTTTTAAAGCTAGTTTGGTTTCATTTTGTTTTTTTTAATGTCACCGGAACTCTTGCTTTAACAAACAGATCAACATTAAAATACAACTTTTGTTTTAAATCAAATTTAACAAAACTTAATATATTCACTAAACCATATCCGTTAGAAGCTGATAAATTGCAGAAGTCTTGCATTTATTGCAGACAGTTCAAAAACATTTTTAAATTGTTTCTTTAGGCTTAGAAATAAATTAGCAAGCATTTGAACGAAATATAAATCTAGTTTTTCCTAAAACATGATTAAGTGTTAGTAATATTTTTTTTTTTAATTTTAGAGTATTAAGTGCAACACAAAATGCAAAATTTTAAAGGTTCCTTTTTTCTTTACTCTCGTCTCATGACATTTAACTCGATTGCAATAAAAAAGGTCAAACCTTTAAAAGAACATACAAAGAACCAAATAAAATTTAGGGATTAAATTTATTATGGGGATTAGACATTTAAAGCAATAAACATACAACCATACAACACATTTGTAATCTATGAGTGTAATGTTCAATATCATGTAATGGATCCCACCTATTGAACGTTCAAATGTAACAAAGAAATAAAAACGGAACATGCTGACCACAGCGATAGTTTTATGTTCTTTCATTATTGTACTTACAACGAGTATTTTGGGAAATTGTTTGAGCAATAACCAAACCAATTGAAAAGTTTAAACAAACAAAAGAAGCTGATCTGCTCCTAAAACTACAACAATGAAAAGCAGTGGGTAAAGCACACCAAAGTAAGCATACGTATAATGTACAAGTATTTATATTACATTTATTGGAAATGTCGCCACAATTCGCAATTGCTTGAGAACAATATAGAATAAAAATAATATAAAAAACATAAAAATAGCTTGAGCAGCAATAGCAGTAGAAAAATTGAAAAAAAAATCCACTTAAATTGTTATGTCGAACCGTGTCATCCAATTCATTTTAAGAGGAGGGGAGGAGGTTTGAAGGTCTACAGCTACAGTTTAGAGGTTTAAAGAATTATTATACAGCCACACTAGCTACAAGTACGTAAGCACTCGTATTTGACAGTAAGAATTACAAACATTGCTTCGTACACATTTTTGTTCTTGCAGTCTCTCAAACCATGTAACGAATCAAATTATTTATATATATTTAAAAGACATTGTCCGTCCCTCATATATTTAGAACTCTGTCAGCAACCAACCAAAAAAAATTCCCTTTGTTTGCTTAAATCTTGAAAAAGCAAAAAAAAAATAAGAAAAAAAACACGCAAGAAAGAAACTTAAATAGAAAATTCGCAAACGTAATGAAATGTCAGTCATCCAATTAACAGTGTAGGAGCTAAAGGAAGTGACAACATTGTGGCTACTGCGTGTTTGTGTGTGTGTGTGTGTGTGCTGGGCAATAAAAAAATCTCTTCATATCACACGCTTTTGAAAGGAAATGCATCATCAGCATTTGTTTGCAATGGCATGAATTTAATTTGTAAAAATTATCTCCAATTGCTGGCAATTGAACAAAATTTCACCTACAAAAATGAAACGAAAAAAGCAAATGGAAGAAAATTTTAATGAATAAAAAGCTGCCACGAAGGACAGAAGAATATTTATCTGATTTAAAATTCAAACAGTAAAATCTAACATCTGCAGCAATTAATTAGTTAATTTTTCCACAAACTTGCCAAAATAAAATAGGAATGAAATACCGAATCCGATATACTCTATACTAACACGTAGGTGTGAAGTAATCGCTTCTGTTCTTTGTGTCGGAATAGTAGTTACAGCGCCATTGGTTTTAACAACAATACTATGACAACTCAAAGAATTTTAATTCCACTCGGAATACAGAACAGGGGAACAATTTTAAAAAAATAAAAATTTTCTAGACCGCAAATTCAAGAAAGTATCGGCGCGAATAAATTCTCTGAAAAAACTTTAGAAAAAAAAAGAAAGTTGTGGATTTTCAGACTTAGTCACTTAGAGGCCAGTTTCGATGATTTTGTATGGAACATTTCTCGAACCTATAGTTAAAAATGACGGCAGTTATGGGTCAATTGAAACAATTTTTCCTAAAACTAACCTCCTCTTTACCCAACGATACAAAGAGGAGGGTTTTTTGGATTCAATCCTAGATGGAATGAAGCTTCAAATCCCTTCAGAAACAAATTATCTCGATGTTATTCTAGAGAAAAAACTAAACTACAAGAGTCAAACTAAGACACAAGTCAAAAAGGACTTAAATACTCCATATGCGTACAAAAACTCTATAGAGAAAAGTTTAGGAAATAAGCCTAAGTAGTACCGCCCATTAGCTGTACACAGCAGTAGTACAACCGATCACTATGTTAATTTGTTTGATTTGACATAACGCCTCCACGAATAGCTACTCATAGGCACTCATCTCTTTGAAGTACTCCATAAGCTGCGCTTAAGATCGTATTAAATCTTCAGGATCTGAAATTATATCTACAATGTGTGGCAGTAAATAGTATTCTGAGTTTTAAGGAACCAGGTGTCTGGCGCGACTCACAAACATCTTAATCAGAATAGTACAAAGTAACCTACAGCCTACAGTGATTACCCCTATTCAAGGGAATCTCAATATACACTTGTGTTATTTATTATTTTCAGAAAATCCCTATGGATCGAAGAGTACATAGACTAAATGACTAATGTGTTATATTACAAGCGGAAATGCTTGCAATCAAGAAAGCTGCTTACCTGGTCTATGCAACGAATAAACCAAAGATGTTAATTCCAACATGATCAAGAAAGCGGCTGTCAACACTTGCAGCATCTTACTTAGGAGCATACCCTAAATAAGTACTGGGTCCTGGGTTGCTCTGGTGTACCTGGAAAGAAAGCGGTGGACGAGATGACACAAAGGGACTCTAAGATGGAAACTGGTTTTGCTATCACCTCAGTGTTGCCTTCACTTGGCGAATTTTATGGCAATATCAAAGGACACTTTACGGATCTCAAAAACCAGAACAAGACAAACGCTGCAGGCCATCAATATCGGCGAGGAGAACACAAATACTTGTATGTCTTCAGAAAAAGATCTAAAGGTGCTAAAAATACGAAACGGCTTTTATAAGGACGTCTGTATTAACCCGATCGTGAGCCGATCACACTATTTTCTAATACCAAAATTTAAACAAATGTCTAATATATAATAATTCTACTTATTAGGTGTAAGATTATCAGGAAGCTTCGAAACTTTGATTTTAACTAACACAAGAAGAGGCGAACTAACAGAATTCTATAAATCGACTTCTTATAGATAAGGTTTTCTACATGTGGGGGGAATACCTAAGCAGACCTATTTGGGGTCCCATTTCGACAAGGTTTTAGACTACATTTATTTTTGATATAAAACTATATACAGAACGATATACTTATGTCCTTACATTCTTGCCATCCTTTGTCAGGGTTGGAGATCTACATACCCATCTAATTAGAGATGATTGAAACAGTTTAATGTTGTTGTCATTTGAAACATATGGAATTTTTTAAAGATAAAAAAACACTCTATTGGTGAATTAATTTAAAGGGCAAATTTCAGTTTAATTTTTGGAAGATTATTCATTTAAAAATATATGAAATAAAATTTTTTAAATATATTAAAAAGACAGTAAGAAACAGCTTAATAAAATATGCCGTCTTATTCATTTAAGAAAATTACGAAATTCTTTCAATAGGTGGAATTAAGTAAGCAAAAGGTTTTTATATTTAATTGGTTAATAAACTTCAAACTTAAAAAAATAAAAAAAATAAAACTTATAAAAGTCCAGGCTTAAATTCGTATTTTAAAAACCAGAGCTCCTTCTAAGATGCAAGAGTTAATGCATTACGATAAGCACGTCTTTTAATAATATTAAAGCAAAAAAAATATCTAAACAAATTTATGACCATTTCTTATTCTTTTTTAATAACTTTCCAGCATGTCCCTTTCAAACAACCCTTCTTAAGAAGAGAGCATTCTGCTAAGTTGGTCTAACTACATTTGTGTGTTTGTGCAAAAATTTAAAGTTATTCCGTGAAGTGCGAAAATGCATAAACTTGAAGCTATCGAAACTTAAGTCAACTATTTTGCAAAGGCGTTAATGGATAGACAAACTTAATAAAACATAAACTCTGGGCAGGAAAACTTTGTCCTCATTACCAAAAGCAAAAACAACTGCTACTTTAACTACTAGCAACTGCAACTAACATTATGAACCAAACACACACACATGCCTAGAGAACAGTGTCAGCAACAAAAACCTCTTTCTCTATTTTACATAGTTTTCCTTCCACTGTATGTCAGTATGTGTGTGTGTGTTTGTGAATTTTTAGGACCTCTTCATTATTTCAGTCTTGGTCACAGTCATAAAGTTCACAAATTCGAAATGTAAATACATCACAAAAACGAACTGAAAAAAGTTAAAAGTAAAGCAAAATTAAAATAAAAAGAAACTGAAAGAAAATTGCACTGTCCTGCTTTGGCTCTTTGTAAACTGTCCAGTAATATGACATGTAACTGGTTTCGCCAGCTGTGACTCTGATGTCCAAGTGTTTTTTTTTATATTTTTTTTTCATAAAAAACGTGGTTAGTTTTTTAAGTTTTTTATAATAAAGCTTTAGCTAAGATACTTATGAATCTTATGACGCATTTATGTGTCATCATAGTGGTCGGACTGTGTCAACATCGGTTGTCCTACACAACATAGACAAAGTTCTAATTTTTGTCTTCTTCTTGTTGTACTTTCTGGCTTGTTTTATTTCTAGTTCATTTTACTTTACTCATTCACTTTGCATTTTAAGTTTTTGAAAGATTACATTCTTAAAACAACTGACATTGGTTTTTTTTATGGTTTTTTTTTTTTATTGTGAGCCATCATCGGTATTGTCGTCATCAACATTAACTTGGTGCATGATGCCCAGGAGTTGCCGTTAGAGAAAATATATGTTTTTTTAAATAAAATATTTTTTCTTTTGTAATTAACAAAAATGTTTTTAAAAAAACAAATTTTTTGATAAATTTCTCAACAGAGAAAAATAGTTTCTTAAAATCATAAATCGAAAATATGGTGAAAAGTTTTCAAAATCGTTTAGATTTCATTGAGCTGGTGAGAAAAGCCACTTTGTGTATTCATTAATATACATTTTAAGGTCAGCCTTTCAATTTGTTCTAAGCTTCTAAATTTCATTTTCAAAATCAAATTACTTAAATAGAGAATTTAACCAGAAACTATTTTAAAAGAAAAAATTTCTATAACAATATCTAAAAAAATATTTAAAAAAAGAAAAACAAATCTAATAAGAATGATAGATTCGGCCGTACCTTCACCATCATATATACAGGTATAGCAACCACCTCGTAGCCTAGACCAGTGTTCATATTTTATGTTATACGACATTTTGCTTTAATACTTCAGACACCATCTTTTTTTTTTGAATTTTTACATAGTTTGTTAGGGCTTGAACCTTTCATTTGATACCCATATTGATGGGGTTGAGAAAACAATTATCCGCCATTTTAGATTTAAACTTTTTTACAGTTTATTGTGTTCTATAGGTTAAGACCTTTCATTTGATATGCATATTGTGAGGGTTAAAGGATGCAAAGTCATAATTACTATCCATTTTTAACCCATATATCCGCTATTTATTTTTTTTTTTTTTGCGCCATCTTGAATTTCAACTTCTTTATAATTAACTGTGTTCTAAGTTGATATCAAAATTAAGGAGTGGATACATTCTTAATAACTAGATTTGAATCATATATAAATTTATTGTACGCCATTTTGTCGTGTGTCTATATCTCAGTTAGTTTTAAACCGATTTCTTAGATTTTTTCACAAATATTTTTCAAGACTACAACTTATATTTTAGTGTCTTTAAAGTGTCTAAAAATTATTTACGGTCTTTAGTAACTTGATATAATTACTTAATCAGTTTTTTAAGATTTTAATTTCATTAGGACAGACTGACATTACTCAATCGACTCCCCTACTAATAAGCTTTCAGCAAATATATACTGTAGAAATTAAAATTATGCCAAATATTTGGTGATTCGTGGCCAATATAATTCAATAAATCTGTCTTGTTACTTCAGTTACTTAAATAAAATTTGTCAAAATTTTAAAACTGATCCAAAGAGCTTCTACAAGTTTGTTAATTGCAAAAGGAGGACAACTGCATTTCCAACTGTTATGAAGAACCTAAATTCTGAATCCAATGATGACTTAATAATAAGTGATATGTTCTCAAATTTCTCAAATCATGTCCATCTAAAATTGTCTCCTTTACAACATGGTTTTCGTAAGGGTTGTTCGTCTGTTTTAAATCTGATGTAGTTTACTACGCTTGTAAATTGTGGTTTTAAGCAAACTGATGTTGTACTTGACAAAACATTATCTATAAACCAATAGCCGTTGTTTCTGGTGTTCTTTAGGGAAGTCATTTTGGTCCATTGCTGTTTTCCTTATTTATTAATGATCTACCAAATACTATTAAACTCTCAAACGTTATTATGTATACTGATGACGTAAAAATATTCTTAAGTTATAATAATTACACCGATCACACCCTCGTACAAAAGGATGTAGAAGCTTTTAACGTATGGTGTAGATTTAATTTAATGAAGCTGAACCCTGAAAAATGCAAGTATATGTGTTTCTTTCGTAGATATTATATTAAAGTTAATTATGTTTTAAATGGTTAAACGTTAAAAAGACTGGAATCCATCTCCGATCTTGGAATCTTATTAGATGCTTAACTGTGCTGTCCTTGGATTCATAAAACGTTGGGCGAAAGAGCTTACAGATCCATACACGCAAAGAAAACCCATGGTTACGACATGATCACGACGGTCATATTATTTTTTCTAAAACAATATTTGGTTGTCGAAAACAAGTAATAGTTATTTTTGTTTCATTTCATCATATATTTTGTCACGATAATCAAGCATTTGTTTGAATTGTATCATTTAATGATTACTTTTCGTAAAAATTTCAAAATGGTTACCATTTAAAATTAGTATGATTTAAAAAAATAATTTTGACAAAAATAACATTATATTCAAAATCATTAAAAATTAAAAATAATCATTAAATAATAAGTGAGACAACAGTATGATTACAAAATAATCAAGCTATGATTTTTTTTTAATAATAATTTGATTTCAATTGTTCTTCTTCTTGCTGAATAAATTTTTATTATTTTAAAAGTTTGAGATGTCAAAAAAAAGGAAAAAATTTTTTAAAAATTAAAGAAAATTTAAAAATAGCGAAAAAATGTAAAAAAATATTTTTATAAAAATTGCAATTAAATTGGTGAGTACAAGCAATATGTGTATGTTACAGCAAAAGACAGTAATTTGCCATAAAAAAGCAAAGATTGTCGATTTCAATTGTAGTCATATATATGATTATTGAATAATGCTTAAATTAAACTTAATAATGATAACTGGTAACCATTATTATTTTAAACATAATCATACAATTCAATCATAGTCTGTTGCTCTTCGATTATGGTTAAATAAAAAAATAAAATCTCTGGCAACACTGCTACCAGGATACAATGACGACAACTTATCACTGCACTAGAATAAGAAAAGGGACCAAGATAATATAAATATTTGACAAATTAAATCAGTAAAGTTAAGTTTAAATTTGTAATAACTAAGAATGTCTTTAGCTTAGTTGTTGCTTCTTCTTCTAACTTTCAACCAAAAATATTATAAAATTGTACAAAAAAAAGTTATAAAAAATCGAAGAAATAAGTCTAGTTAATGTTAATGAGACGTTGTTGGTTATTCATAATTAGAAAAAAGTAAATGTTTTTGGCAAATATTGTACAAAACTCATGTCTAATTAGAGCAAATTATATAAAGATGTTATGATTATGATTTTTAGCTCTTGATAAGTATTTGTATATGGAGAAAAAATAAGATAAATCTTTTTTTGACAATATAGGTACACATACATACATCCATAATCAAATAAATTAATTTAGTGCCTTAATCTTCAGATGTATGCTATGCTTATACTTATCCAATCATCCATCTATCTAGTCATTTTAAATGGAATAATTTATATTTATTTATTTCACAAAAGTCACTTCACTTAAGTAAAAATTTAAATTGAATTAAATGCAATAACTAAAGCTAATTATATATGTATATGTAAGTACAGTGTGGGGGAAAAGTAGACCAACAAACTCAAGTTATGTTTTTATATTGAATTTTTTTTATTTTTTTTTATTTAACAACATTCAACTTTTTCAACATAAAACTGAAAATGTATTGTAAACCATTTTTATTTTGGCTCAAGTTCATTTATTCTATTTTTTAATTTTCCTAAAACATTTTCTAAATTAAATTAAATCAGTTTTAGAATATTTAAAAATTGTTCCGATTTTAGCCAAGTGGAATGCTTTTTCGAAACCATTTACGATTTCATCATCAGCACTTTTTATCGGTACACTCATATGTAATTTGAAATTGTATGTTTATGTTACATTACAATGAAATTAGAATTAGGGAATCATAGTATTTATTTTAAAGTTTGTCTTTTTTCCTTCTCCTAAAAAATTACATTTTTCTACATGTTTAGATTCTTTTACATTCATAATACTTACACAGTACAACATTTTTCAGTTAATTGATTGCCAACTCAATTCTGTGAACTGTATGTGAAATTAGACCCAAAAAGAAGAATTTCTGCATCATTCGTTTTGTCTTCTTACCTGCGATTTGAAGTTAGTATCGATTTGAAGTTAGTACTATCGTATAGGGGAATTTATCACGTTTTAGGCCCTGTTGTTTGACATAGCTCGACAACCACTAGCCCAATTTAGTTGAAATAAATTTTAAAAAATTAAAAATTACAATTCCCTTAATCTGTTCATATATTGTTTTCCTATACAAGTAACACTTTCGAAGTTAAAAATGAATGTATGAAGGGAAAAAATTATTTTTTGCCTAAAAATTTAAATTTTTTTTTTTTTTAAATACATAAAAAATCCAAAATGGAAAAAAGTTTCAAGTCTAGTTATTTTTTCGCAAAGTCACATAACCTATGAGCAAAATGAGACAAAGATCATAAAAATCGATGCACGCGTTTCGCTTTTATTCGCAATTGAGTAAATGTATGAATTTCAAAAATCAGTTATAGCCACCACCCTTGAATCATGAAAAAGGTGTCAATGTTTTCTCCAAATAATGTTGTGCATATCTCGAGCAAATTTTTGAAATTCATACATTTACTCAATTGCGAATAAAAGCGAAACGCGTGCATCGATTTTTATGATCTTTGTCTCATTTTGCTCATAGGTTATGTGACTTTGCAAAAAAATAACTAGACTTGAAACTTTTTTCCATTTTGGATTTTTTATGTATTTAAAAAAAAAAAAATTTTAAATTTTTAGGCAAAAAATAATTTTTTCCCTTCATACATTCATTTTTAACTTCGAAAGTGTTACTTGTATAGGAAAACAATATATGAACAGATTAAGGGAATTGTAATTCTTAATTTTTTAAAATTTATTTCAACTAAATTGGGCAAGTGGTTGTCGAGCTATGTCAAACAACAGGGCCTAAAACGTGATAAATTCCCCTATACGATAGTACTAACTTCAAATCGATACTAACTTCAAATCGCAGGTAAGAAGACAAAACGAATGATGCAGAAATTCTTCTTTTTGGGTCTAATTTCACATACAGTTCACAGAATTGAGTTGGCAAATCATGTGTTGTACTGTGTTAGTTTAGACGTATACCTTGCTTGTCTATATAGGGTGCTTTAAATTGTGTGATAGCATCTCGTTTCTAACAATCCATAGAAAAAGCTGCGAAATTTCCAAAAAATTAAGATACAGAAAGTTAGTAGGAAAATTAATAAGTAATAAGATTTTGTACAACAATAAAAATATCACTTTATTTTCTGGCTAATTGATGATAAAATATCTGCACACTTTTTACATTTAATTGCGAAAAAAAAATGTTTATCCTTAAACCGATTGCATTAATCTTAACAAAATTACACTTAAATTTTGTAAAGGAATATATATATGTTCTAGCTGACCCGACAAACGTTGTTTTGTCATATAAATTATTTGTAGAGAATATTTTGCTAGAAAAAAATAACTTATTGTAAGTATGTAAGGGATGTGGTATATAAGAGAGCGCTGTGAACGGTGACGGAATATAAAAATAACAAAACACCTAACATTTTTTTAATTTATTAAAATTGATTCTTTAAAATTATATACATATCGCTAATTATGACAATATTACTAAAAAAACAATATCAATCCCTTAATGCAACAGAGTGTACAATATTTTTTGTTATTCCATCTTTTGCCAACACAAACAAACTGGATGGTTTGCCCACTCGAGAGCACGCCACATATAATTGTCCGTGTGAAAAACATGATGTGCTCAAATCTAAACCACAGACAGACATTGTTTGGTCTTGAGACTTATTGATAGTCATTGCAAATGCCAATCTAATTGGAAATTGAAGGCGTTTAAATTATATTGGGACATCTGTGGGTATCATAGGAATTCGCGGCAGTAATACAATTTCGCCTCGAAATGGCTTCAATAACATGTTTCATTAATTTTTTAATAACTAATCGCGTGCCATTACACAACCGTGGTGGGTTAAAATTATGAAGTAAAATAACCGGAGATACGTGAATTTTATATATTAGAAAATATTATTATTAAACTAACTCACTTTCTGCTGCACGGGTGGTACCGCTCAAACTAAAAAAGCTCTCCCTGTGATGGTACTCAAGATAAATATATGATGTTCAAAATTCACTTTGTATGGGAGCTACCACGCCCACTTATCCGATCCCGCCCATTTTCGTCATGGCTACTCACACTAATAATAGAAGACCTAACATAAATTTAAAAAGCTTTTCCTGTGATAGTACTCAGGATATATGATATTAAAAATTTACTTTGTATCGCAGCTACCACGCCCACTTATGCGATCCTGCCCATTTTCGATACGGCTACAAATAGTAACAACAAATTATGTCGCACGAACTTTTGAAGCTCTCCCTTTCATAGTAATCAACATATATGATGTTAAAAATTCACTTTGTATGGAATGTGCCACGACCACTTCATTAAGTAATATACAAAATAGTTATAAACCTATTCTCAGACCTATAGAATGTGTATGCAAAATTTCATTGAAATCGGTTCAGCCGTTTCGGAGGAGTTTGGTGACAAACACTGTGACACGTGAATTTTATATAAGTATATAGATTAGGGAGTTGTGAAAGCAGACCGCTACTATTTCGAAAGCCTTTACGACCACCTTTGCTTCCCAGTGATTTTATGGCTGCCCATCAGCATCATGCCTTCACTGAGTCTTGCGCCACAACAGGCTTTTCTCTAGACTAAAAAAAAATTTAATATTGCCAACTGGTGATTATCGACAATCCTTATCGCACAGTCTTTCGTAACCGCCAGCATCTTCTTTAGACTGAGATCTTTCAAGGCATTCACACTTAATCCCTCTCTCAGAAGTGCTTTTAATATATAATATACCCCGGATTAGCAATAACACCGAGGCGCGGACATTCCGCCAAGGTAGCATGCCCCTTGGGGTAATATTTTTCTTAGCTTATCTTAAAATTGTTTTTGTCAGCTTACTTTTTCCATCTACTGTGCCTACTTAGCATCAATGGGTGCTGTATAAAATAGAACGTTGTAATTTGTTTTTTTTTGCTGCCTTATTTATTAGTAGTAATATGTACGCTGTTTTTTTAAGATATAAATTACCACAGAAGACTCTGTCTGTTTTTTTTTTTTTGCTTTCTTTCATCTAGTCTAATTGAGTATATCCGCTTTAAGTATGGCGATTGTCATTTAACGTCGCACACATACTACACACATACATACATCAATGTATGCTTATTTAAATCCAAAAACTTACTTGCAGCTACTAAAAGAAGATATGTTTTACTAAGGAGGCAGTAAAATTACTATCGCAAACACATCTTTAATGCTACACAGTCAAACATATATACTCACACGTACACACACATGCTTACACATACCTTAACTTAAAGTAGTTTATAGCTCTTGTTGCCAGATTTTTCATTTGTAGAAAAAAAATTATAGCACACAATACATACACATAAAACTAACATATAGACATTGTACGTACAAGATATACTCATTGATAATTTTAAGTTGTCAAACTCATGTAGATGCTTATAAGTAAATACAAATATATTTTAATATGTATGTATGTTTGTAGGTACTTTGTATATACATACATACTAAATGTACCCTCATGTAAACAGACGAGAGTCTAGTTTGCAGCTAAAGTTATATAGAAATAAAATGGCGTTGTATATTAAATGAAATATTTAAACTTTCCTAAGTTTGTCAATATGAATATACAAATGTATGTATGAGGTATGTGGTAATTGTGTATAAAGATTCTTTTCCTTGTATACTTTACATATTAAAAATGACTTAAGTAGGCAGGTTGTACTTGTACTTCTCTTATAAACAAGTGGAGTTGGGAGTTAAGCTTAAAGGAATTTTATTACAAGATAATCAAATAAGACTATTTTAAGTTTAACTGAGAGCACAAATTAAGGTTAAATTTGCAATGTTTGAAATTTTGAGTTGATTGTACAGTTAAGTTACATTAATTTATGTCAGCAAGTAAAGAATTTAAATAAATTTTTTCTTATTAAACTATTTTAGATATTATTTGTATAAAATGTGGGGTAAAAAGAAATTTAAAATTCTTTAGGCAGATGTCGAAAAAAATATACAGCAAAAACTTAAACTTTGTCGTAAACTATAAACATGGTTGGGCTGATCATAATCTATATTTGAACTGATTGCAATTGAAACATGTAATGGTTGCAAACACTCTTTATGATTTTAATTTAAGTGTTCGCAATTATCATACTATGATTGCACATGATTATTAAACAAATCTCATACAATCACAATACCATGCGACATGAAAATGTTTGGATATTTTTACAATACGATTTATTATAACCAAAAGCCTTCATCCTTCTGTAAGAAGCTAAAATTTTTGCAATTTCAATTCTACTTTGACAAAATATTTTGTATATATTTTTATTTCCCCTATGTTATCGCCATTTGCAAAAATCATACCACAATGTGTTAAGAAGAGTACTATGACACCAATTGATTACTTGTGTACCCTCCTGTAGCTATACTGATTCTTGACTTAATTTTCTATTTATAAATTATCATATTTTATTTATTTAATATTTTTTTTTATGAATATTTTCTATACAAATTCATTAACAGCTCACAATTAAACTATTTAAAATTCATTCAACAAGAAAGTGAACTTGATTGCTTTGCAACTATACTGTTATTGCATTCAAGGGTAAAAAAATGTTATTTTTGTGAAGCCATCATACTTTGTTTGTTGAAATAACTGCCTTAATTATATTATTTTTGTTAACAAACATTTCGCAGTTTTGTTAAAAACTTAGTATGACGTAATGAAATTCATGTTTAACCAAATAAAAATTATACATAAATAATTTGTTTACGTTAGGTAAATATTAGTATAGATATAATGTAATATGGCCGTCATGATCATGCGTATCCATGCTTTTCCTTAGAGTGTGCACTAAACGAATCTTTTGGCAATTCAGTTCAGTTGAAATAAATTTATAAGCAAAAATCTGATAAACTCGAAAGTTTCACCACAAAAAACTTCACTATCCACATAACAACAATTAATAAAACCTTTGCCAACAAGTTCAAGTTATCAAACTCACAGCTGAAGAGTGTGTGTGAGATAAAACAATAATGTTGTAAAAAAAATATGTGGTGTTGCTGACAAATAAAAGGGAAAACTTTATAGAACTTTTAAACTTCTATACAGTTTTATATTAAAATTGGAAAATAAAATGAGAAAGAGTCAAGTTTTTAGATTATTTTTTTGGAAACTAAAATTGTGCAAACTAATTAATTAATTAATTAAATTGTCATAATTTGTTCAAATTATTATTATACAATGGCCAACTCTAGACTTTAGAAATTTTGAACTAATTCTATAGACTATTATTATCTATAGCTTTAACACAGAGAAAATTAGAAAATTATTATCAAAATGTTAAACTATTTAACTAAATATCTGTGTTGAAAGCGGTGTAAATAGTTTTGTACTCTTGAATTTAAATCCAATTTTTATGTATTCTCTTCTTTTTTGAATTATTGTATATCATTTAAATATTTGAATTTGTATAAATTATGATCAATATTCCCATCTCTGCATGTCATATTCTTTATATTTGTAACGAGTTATGAATAACGAGTCTTTTGTTTAAAAGCGCCAAATTCATTGGTTTATTAAATTTTCAACGTTCAGCCAGGTCAGACGATTCAACCAAAGGACTCATCAAAAGGATCTCTTCATTTTTGCACACATATAAGTATTGAATAAAAGAATGTAAGTTGTTTGAAATAAACCCTTGTTGTTCACATTTAATTAGTAGATCAGGTATCCCCTCCTGTTGTCTTATTACCGACCCCCTTTCCCTGCAACAAATCGCTCTTCGCTCTGTGCTGGTTCTAGCATTCCATAGTAAACATATCTTCGAATGTATTTTGTGCTTAGCTGTACCAGTTCTGGATGTTAGTTTTTTTGTAGGTCTTTGTATAAAATGGTGGAGTTTATAACAGCGTGGTCTAGTAAGTGAAAAAAGTTACGAAGCCAACATTTGCGAGACTTTCGTTCAATGGCATTAGTGCTTTTCAGCTGGTCAAACTTGTCAACGTAATTCATATAACTGTTATAAATATTGTATAACAGCTTCAAGACAAGTTAATTGGTTTTTTTCGCCAATACAAATCCGTGCAAAATTTTCGAATTTTTCCACCGAGATCAGTTTGTATCTTGTCACCATCCTTTCCAGTATTTAATTCGAAATTTAAACCATATCCAGACTCACCACATATCATCCAGACTTTATATCCTTGTTTGATTGGTTTTGTTGGGCATAAACGGTTGTAGGTAGTTACTTTTTTAGGTCATTGGTCATTTTTATTAAAATTATTTTTTAGTATAACTAACAGAGTTCTAATCCTTGGAATGCATAATAGCGTTAAATGCAAATAACCGACGTGCTTATAAGCGGTAAATACTGCACTAGGTTTTACTTAATTCTATTAATAGTCGAAATGTAATTAAAAATGTATGTGTGTATATGTGTATGTATACACATTTATGTATATATTAAAAATTAATAATAAATAAATATATATAATTTTAAATATATATATTTAAGAACACAAAAGTATGGCAATCATATCCGACGATTTGAAACATGTCACTGTTGCAGTGTATGAGTTCCAGAAGAAAATACTAAATTATTTAAAATCTAAATTTACAGTAGCGAAGGTATACTACGTTTCGGTCGGAGCTCGTCAACATTTTAAAAACAAAAGTAGCTTTGCAAATCTAATAGCTCATGAAAAAGATTTTGGAATTCCAGCTTAGTGGCATTTTCATCCTTCTGCTCATGGTAAAGGAGCATGCGATGGTATTGGAGCAAACCTAAAAAGAAATGCGGCGAAGTATAGCCTTCAGCGTTTTCATCAAGATCGCATATTAGATCCAAATGCTTTATTCCATTGGGCAACAAATTATTGTAAAGATACAGAAATAGTTTTTAGTAGCAAAGAGGATCATGAGGAAGCATTGAAAACACTGAAGAGCAGATTCGACTTAGCAGTAACAATCGATGGCACCGCTCAATACCATGCTTTTATACCACTTGTTGATGGAAGATTTAAGTTGAAAAAGTTTTCAACCTCTACTCAATGCGATTTCTTTCCAAACCCAAAAATTAAACCACCATCAAAATCATTAGCTGAACCCAGTAACACCAAGAAAGGATTGAGAAAAAAGCAGCAACTTAAAGCGATAAATTAATGATGAAAGACTTGGTAGATGTAAAAATAGTAATGATATAAATGGATCTAATGCGATTAAGATTAAAATCGATTAAGTTATTTATATTTTTATTATATATTATTTAATTATCATAACAAATAAATAAAAAAATTAAATTTTTAAAATTTCTATAGCCAAAAATGATTTTATTAATGAGGCTAACATATTGTTGGTAGTAGAGTATCGAAGGTATGGAAGCTGAATTAGGTATGTTACATATCGTTGAAAAGGCAAATTTATCCAGTTTCTTAGTATATGTTTCATTTTTAAGGTTTTAGAAACGCTAGCACACAAATAGGAAATAATTAAAAATAATGCATATAAAAATCTTTGTACTGAGTGACAAAATATTTTTTTTTATAGATATCCCATTCGCATCCCACTAAGCGACCTTAAAGCTCTTAAAGGAAAAGCCCTAAGCTTTCTTTTGAGCGAAAACAAAAAAGCCCATTAAAAAAAAAATTATTTTTTAAAAAATATATTAAAATTTTTTTTTTTTTTTTTTTTTTGAAAGATTGAAGAAATAGCTATCTAAACTATTTGGAACAAATTTTGCTGAGAGCAATAAGTAATAAGTTACATTGATGAGAAGAAACACCTACTTGGCCAAAATGTCAAATTTTAACCCCCTATATCTCAGAGAGTTCTTGACCGATCTTATTAAAAATTTGTATCTGAGGATACATTAGGACTATCTGAGTATTAATAGGACTAGCGTTGGTGAAAATGTCATCCCGATCGGAAGACATCGATATCAAAAGTTGGTACACTTGAGGCGAAATGACCCATATAAAAAATTATATATTTTCTTTCTAGTAATTTTATTTCCAATACGTTTAATAATTTGTATAATTGATATAATAAATACTTTATTTATATTAATCTAAAATTTCAATTATAAAAGTGATTAAATTCATTAACTTAATTTGTTAAAAATAAATTAATTTCAATCACTTTTTTGGTACTGACTAATTTGATATTTTTCCTATTATTTTTTCAGTTAAAAATTATTAATTCAATTAAAAATTAATTTAATTAATGATATCACTTCGATGATTGAAGCAAACTCAAATAAAACTTTAATTAAAAATATTAATTTCGTAATTGAAAATAATATATGTTTTTTTTTTTTTGTGTGTGTACATAAATGATAATGAGAACGACAATACAGAACAAACACAGTGGTCATATTGTCATATAATACTCGTAAACAATTTTACATGCAATTGGAAATTAGCGATATTGCAAAACTTTTAAAAGTTATACAAATTTTAATTTTTTTTTTTATTTATTGTCGAACTTTTAATATACATATAAACTAACTAGCTGACCCGGCGAACTTCGTACCGCCATATAATCAACTTCATTCCGCGTTTAACGTTGCTCATCAGTTTGACTTGCTCTTGTATTTCTTTGACTTGCAGCATTACGCGTTCTGCGACTTAAGTTTGTACGTCTAATTGCCGGCATTTTTAGAAACAAAAATTCAACTGAAAATAAAAAAAACTACAGTACTTACCTATTCTTTTGTAAAAGTATCAAAATGGTGTATCAAAAGTTTCCAACACTATATCAATTTGACTAACCTTGTTGAACAAACACTTCAGAAAAAAACACACAGTACAAATACTTAGAAATAGCAAATGAATTATAACTCCGACCACAGACGAACTCCGATCGATATATTTGCAAAGAGCATGTAAACTACGTTTCTTTGTTTTAATGTCATCTACGTGAATATTACTGCCAGTGACACATTATTATTATTTTCTTACATAAGAACCTTCTCCTAATAATAACAAATACAACAAAAAAGAATTAGAGAAATCGGTCCAGCCATTCACGCGTGATGCCGTGACCAAGGGAAAAAGGGATTCATTTTTATATATATAGATATTCAAATTTCAAACAGGCTTGAGTTCATTTTTTAAACATTCTTATTTGTAAAAAGAATTTTTTAATATTGTGATAATGAAAAAATAATCTGGAAAAGTATGTTTTACCGACACTAGCCGATTGGAATGCGTTTTCGAAACCAGCTACGACTTCATCATCAGCACTCTTTGATCAGTGATAACGTGTCGGATGTAAATATCATCTATTTAACTCACTGATTTTTAAGTTAATTGAATTCGGTAACTAATTTGTTTACTTTCTTCTTATTATCCTACCGCAACGAGTTAGAGCGAAATTTTATCAAAAGCAAACCTTTTTTATCTTATCTTATCTTATCTTACATTACAAATAGTAGTACATTTTAGGCAGTGTATTGAGTGTAAGTGTTAATATTATAAAACTTCTTGTCTAATTAATAGATTTTTTTTTTAAATTTAAATTTTATGTTTTATTTAATTTGTTAAAAAACACCCTTTTCGTATCTGTAATAGATATTGCAAATATTTTATTGTTAATGGTTTTAATTTAATTACTAAAAAATAATTTATTAATACAAAATTTTTTTTTCTATATTAAGTAAATGCTTTCTCCTTTTAATTTAAAATTAAATGCCCAGTTAAAAAAGATGTGTTTTTCTTAAATCCAGTTTTGTGAAAGGAAAAAAATCAATAATTCTGGTCGATTTATAACCAACAGCATTCCAACAAAACATATTAATGTTTCTGAGTCTTGTAACCCACAATAACTGTAATTCAACTCATCATTATATTGCCATTCAATCCAAAGACTATTACAATTCTTTACACTGAGCAAAAATTTTCACAAACAAAAAATTAATAATATTTGTTATTGTTATTAATTCATTGTCGATGTCTGGCTGGCTGGCTGGCTGGCGATTCCCATAAAACTCTATACAAATTTTTTTATTTTGTGAATTTTTCGCTTTTATTTTTGAAAAATTACAGAAAACACTAACAAAAGCAACAATAGTATTAGCAAGAAGAACTTAAAGTTCAATGACACTCTTTGCTTTTCATTTTCCAATTGTTGCACACATATACATACACAATAATATGTATGTATTTATAATAAATGTATGAATGTAAGAATGTATGTGTTTGCATGTATACATATTTTCCTTATTTTATTCATTATTGTTGCTGTTGTTGTTGCTTTTTCTATTACTATTATTATTGTTGCTGCTGTTGTTATTGTTGGCTATTGTATTATGTTGATGAGGACGCTAACAGTATGCTGATGGTTGGGTGAAGGCAGTCAGTCAGTCAGTCAGTCCACAAGACAGTCATTTCGACAGTCATCGTGTTCGTTTCACTTTGGAATGTGTATATTAAATGCAATTATTCTAATATAGCTAAAATACAAAAATTCATCTAAAATAGAATTCAACTTGATATTAATACATATGTACATACTAACATACATTCATATACATATTTTTATTAAACATATTCTAGTTCATGATTTAACAATTCTCAATGTTTTTGTTGTATATTAGTTTGTGTGTGTGTGCGTGTTTTGGTATAGAAAATATTTATTTTATTCATTCTAGTATTTTCACTTAACAAGAAATAATTTCGAAAAAAAAAATCACAAATGTGTAAAACATATTAAATGTAGGTCAAAATATATGTTATAAAAAAGTCATATAGTATGTAAATTTACATATGTATGTTCATTTATATATACATATATATTCATATACATTTTACATAAATTTATTCACACACATACATGAACGCATGTATGTATGAGTGTACATATGTAAAGCAAATTTTGTATGAATATGAATTGTACTTCAGACATTTACACTTGAACATTTTTTGTTGTGTTTCTTTTTTCAATTTTAAACCCAAATTTTACTATTTGACTTTGAAGTTTTTAAACACAAAAAATTTGCGTGTAACTTCAGGGTAATTTTTACATGCATGGATCAATTGTTTTTTAACGAAAAAAAAAAATTTCTATAAAAATCATAATTTATTTTCATAAATTATCTATATATATAAAAGTGAAACTCTGTGTGTGTGTGTGTGTGTGTTAGCTATAGACTCCGAAACTGTAAAACCGATCGGACTCAAACTTTGGCAAGTTGTTGTACACATTCCATAAACACTCCCTTATGGGTGGCAAAAAGTGGGCGGGGCCACGCCATAAAAAATTAGTTATAATTTTTAGCTACTTGCACTTGCACGATTTGTCTGAAACTTTGCATACATATTGAACTGTCATGACTATACAGTTTCGTGATCAGAAAAGTGGGCAGGGCCACGCTCATAAAAAAAATTTATAATTTTGAGGTACTTAGACTGGACCGATTTTTCTGAAATTTTGCACACATATTGAGCTGTCATGACTTTACAATTTCGCGATTAAAAAAGTGGGCAGTGCCACGCCCATAAAAAGTAAGTTATCATTTTTAGCTACTTGCACTAGATCGATTTTTCTGAAACTTTGCACACGCATATTGAGCTGTCATTACTATATAATTTCGTGATTAGAAAAGTGGGCAGGGCCACGCCCATGAAAAAAGTTATAATTTTGAGGTACTTGCTCTGGACCGATTTTTGTGAAACTTTGCACACATATTGAGTTATCCTGACTTTACAATTTCTTGATCGGAAAAGTGGGCAGTGTCACGCCCATAAAAAAATGATCATTTGATGCTACTTGATCTTTACCGATTTTTCTGAAACTTTGTACACATATTGAGCTGTCATGACTATACAGTTTCGTGATTAGAAAAGTGGGCAGTATCATTTTGAGGTACTTGCACTGGACCGATTTTTCTGAAACTTTGCACACATATTGAGCTGTTATGACTTTACAATTTCGTGATTAGAAAAGTGGGCAGGGCCCCGCCCATAAAAAAAATTATAGTTTTGAGGTACTTGCACTGGACCGATTCTTCTGAACCTTTGCACACATATTGAGCTGTCATGACTTTACAATTTCGTGATTAGAAAAGCCCATAAAAAAATTATAATTTTTAGGTTTTTGCACTTGATATTCAATTAAAATTCGGAATGCGTAGCAACGCGCGCCGGGTTTGGCTTGTATATTTATAAAACAATATATTTTAATATAAGATTTTCACCTTTGTTTAAGTTGACCACACATACATATGTATGGGCAACATAAGTTTTAGCAATTTGTATTAATGTTTTTAAAAATAAAATAACAATAGTTTAAAATCTGTAGGAATTAAGAAGAACTTATTTTTTGAAAATACCCATATTTTAACTTTCCTCGAAATATATACAGAAAAAATTAAATTTCTGAATGAATAAAGAAAATTAGAGAACCAAATATAATATTTCTTCGAATAAGGACCTATTACTTAATTTGCAAATTCAAAAAAAAAATTATTTTCAATACAATTTCATGTTTGAATCTTAAAAAATTTTTATTAAAATATTTCTGACTTTTAAACAAACTATCAACAGAAACAAAAAAAGTTTATGGAAAATATTTTAATTTTTCAAACAAATTGTTAACAGAAACAAATAAAAATTTTATTGAAAAAATTCACAACATTTTTTTAAAATTAGTTGAAGAATATTTCAAAAAAATTTTCTTTAATTCACACAAAAATTTCAGAGAATGAATTGATTATAAGATGTTTAAAAAATCAATTAAAATCTCAAAGGAACACTTTGGGGCGTATTGAAGGACTATTTGACAAATTTCTCTACTAATTCTAAGCCTTTAATAAACCTAAAATATATTTTATGAATATGGCCCTGAACCAATAAGAATTATTTAATTTATGAAAATAGACATATGACACGCCAGACAAGAAGAAAGCTTCTTCAGTCTTGCATCAAACTAAAATATTTAAGTTTGCAGTATCTTTCGCTAAATAAGAATTATAAAATTAATTATAAAAATAACAAGACAATGAAAACGAACACTTACTGCAAATAAAAAAATCTTAATTTGTTGTTTTAGCCCACGTAATAATATAAAGAAATAAGCAAAAAAAAATATTTGAAATAATCAAAATATTAATAGAAATTGAAATTAAATTTAGGAAATTAATTAAATTTTAAATTAAATTTTAATGATATTTTTTCTATGTATAATTAATTACTTAATTTAATTCTCCGTATTATTACCTGTTTAGCTTAAACCAAACATAGATATTAACAGGAAATAAAAAATGACAAAAATTAATTGATATTAATAATATAATTTTATCTAATTGAATTTATGCTCGTAATAATGCGACCCAAGAACCATCAGCAAAACAAGTGACGAAATAAAACAGAGAGTTAGTTCTACTGCAAATATTATTATGCGATAATTCTCTGTATTGCTAACTCTCCAAATTAATGCTCACATATAAATAGTGATTTGTTGTTGCAATTGCTGTTGTTTTCACACATACAATTCCCACAGAAAAAAATAACATTGAATTTCCATTTCATGTAATTGTTGTTGGAACATACATAAATAGTTGTAATACTTTTTACGATTTTTTTGTTGTTGTTATTGTTATAGATTTTTATTATTGTTAATATTACTGTTGTTGTAGGTTAGTGTAGTGTTTTCATTTTGTTTTTGTTATTTTTAACTTTATAAACATGGTGTTAAAGACGGAAAACAAAAAGTGTTGGTGTATAAGTGGAGTAAATTTTTTTATTTGTTCGTTTGTCGGTTGCCTTTAAAATATTTTTGGCTTTTTGTTTGTGTTTCTAGAGCGGCGTCTAAGTCTACGACCGTTATTTGGGCCGCTTTTGTATTAACTTTTTTTGTATGCAAAAAAAAAAAGCAAATGTTGGTGGATATTTGCTATAAAGACTTTTTTGTTTTTCTTTGCCAGCTGGAGGAAGTACACACTATATGCTGGCAAATATTGTTATTTTTTGCTGTTGTATTGTAATGCATTTCAGCCACATTTCATTGAGACGAGTGTATTGTAGTGTCTTTTATCCGTTTTTTTTTTGTCCATTCATTCACTTGTTTCGCATATAATTTTTTCACAACAGAGTTGTATTTTCATTTTTTTTTTTTTAACAAAAATCATGGCGTTTCAGTTTTCGGTTTTAAGTGAGTATGTGTATGTGTTAAAAAAAAGGAAATTTTGTGTGTGAGTTTTTTATTTATATAGATTTTTTTGTTTGGTTTCGAGTTGTTTTATTTCATTTTATGATGTTGATGATGATGTTGGGTTTACTGCTGCTATTGTTGTTGTTGTTATTATTATTGTTGGCGTTTTGTGTTGTTACTGTATGAGAGTGTATTGTTGTTTCGACGAACAATTAAACTCTTTGCAATGACCTTGACTTTGTTTCTTTTCAATCGAGGATTTGTACAACTTTGTTTGTTTTGTTCATTTGTTTGCTCTAGCTCATTCATTCATTCATTCATTCATTCATTTATTCATCCATTCATTTACTCAGTCATTCAGTCACTTGTTGTTGTTAACTACTCGCTTATTTTTGCATTGTACTAACAGCCAGTCATTCAACCAGCCATCCAGTCAGTTACTCAGACAGCCATTCAGGAAGACTGAAACTGAGGCTGCCGCTTGTAGCATTTAGCCAATTGTTTTGTGCTCCCAATAATAGTACTAACAACAATCACATATACATACATTTACCATCAATAGCAGAGCAACATCAACAGCAGCAACAATAAAACATAAGTCAGCAGCAGCAATGTTGTGTTATATGTATTCAATTGTATTATATATGTACATACATATATACATATATATGTGTGTGGCATCAACAACATTAGTATTTATTATCTGTCTTCCTCAACATGTTCTATTCTAATGAGTATCTCTGTCTGTCTTACTATATGTATGTATGTATGCATATGATTTAATAGATCTGTCTGCAACATTTTGTGCTAGTGACTAGGAAGTTTTTCTTTGTCATTATGTCGTTTTGTCAAAAAATATATTTCTTCTGTGAACACATTAAGTTAAAAAGTTTTGTTTATTATTAAAATGTTTTTATTTAAATCTTGAGCATAAACCTTTAACGAAAAAAAAACGGGTAAGGTTCTCAAAGAGCGCTTCTCAAACTTGTAAATGAAATATGAAAAAAATAACAACTTTGACTGTTTTTATTATGTATAAAATCTTTAACTCTACTACAAATATTAAATGTTATTAAGCACAAAACTGTGAACATGTATATACTTACATACATAAGTATTTTACACGAAAAACTATTAGTATGGTGTTTTAAAAAATAAAAAACTACATAAAGAGCGCACTTAGGTAATTTAAATTCATCAGCTGATCATCAGCTATTCCCTTGCAAATGTCAAAATTGCATAAATTTTTTCTCTTCTCTCATAATTTCCAATTCTCAAACTTTATTTAAAAGAAATTTCCAAAAAATATCTCTAAAATGCAACCACCTAATCGAGCAATGAAAAAATATATAAAAATATTAAATAAATATTTAATTTATGTCAAATTTTAAATAAAATTTAAAGCCTTAAAAGAAAATTTTGAATTCTATCTTAATATTTAATTAAAAAAAATTCTAAACTTTGCACAAAAAGTGTATAAAGAGAAATATGTTGAATGTATGTGTCTATAAGAAATAAACTTTTCTAAATTGACAAGTAGGTACTTTCTTACTTAAATCTTGTTTAAAGTATTTTAGACCTTTCAAGGCTAGCGTCTTAAAGAAACTCAATTTTAAAGAATTCGTCCTATTTAATACTGAAAGAACTTTGTCAAAAAAAGGTACTATTTTATTGGCAAGTGTTCATAACTTTGGCCTAGTATGGCAAAATCAATAAAATTTATTTTTCTTTTCCAAAGCATTGTGTATAATGTTTTTAATAAACATATTTTTTTTTTTTTTTTGTATAAATGTGAGTGGCATTTTGTTATTTTCCATTTTCTTTTACAGAAGCCAGCAAAAAAAAAAAATAGAAGAAAAAACTTGGCTAAAATGAAAACCCATCAAGTAAACTGTTAATATGCTTTCCGCAGCAGTGAAAACTGCTCAAGAAAGCAACGATAAAAACATACACATCCATTAAGTTAATAAGAAAAAAAGTAGCGACGCGTTAGTTTTTGTTTCATTTTGACACAGCAAAATTGTTAGCGCAATACACACTACTACTCCCTATACTACAGCAGCAGCAACCAGCAACCCCACCAACTGACAAAACTACCGACCTTAAAGTATGTACAAGTATACATTATAGAACACATTCCTTAGCATAAATTTTACAAGAACATATACGCACACATACACTTACCAAAAAACACATAAAAATATAAATTTTTTTGTTTGTCCAATAACGTCTATAGTAAATGGTGAAACAAAAACCACCTAATCTGGCTGGTTGGCCCATAGCCCACCCCCTCTCTCTCTCTCTCTCACTAAGGCTAAAATGCTCTCAAACACTCACACATTCATACATTTTAACAAACTGTTTGGAGCTATGCTCTTTGATAGCCGGCTTTTAAACGTTTCAACAAACAAACAAACAAACATCCATCCATCATAATTTTAGCATGCATTAAACGATGGAGAGTATATTAGGAAATTTGGCAACATATTTTGCTATAATGCGTATGTGCTCTCAGTGCGCAAAATCCTTGGCAATCGTTTGCAAGTTAACTCTTTTTCAAAGGGCATGTTTGCAAAAACAAAAAAGAAAACATTAAAAACCAAAACACTTGCCTCTCTCTATGGCTCTTTACTACATTATCAAACAAAATTTTACTGTACCTTTACTCACATATTATAAATATATGAGTTTAAAAGAGATAGTATAATCACTTTAATCTATATTTGTTCCCTTTTGGTACTTATCAATGATTGGTTGAGGCCCAATGTGTTAAGAAGAGCATAGAGCTGCGCAAAATCCATCCCACCTCAATGCAAACATTTAACAAGAAATGATTTATTTCCCAAGCCAACAACATACAACCAGGGCCAACCACAACTCACACACACAACACGAACGCATACTACTTTAACTGAAGTAAGAGAAAAAAGAATCAACTATTCACAAATACCTATACTAGTTGACTCCCTTTGGCACATTTGGAAACAAACTCACTTACATTAGTTTACCGTTTTAAACATGACACAAACACATACCAACAAACAAACAACTTCTCGTATAGTGTGTACGTGTTGTATATGGAAGACTTTTTACTCACTCTGCTCTCAAGCACCTCAAACAGGTTTCCAGCCAAAACACTCTTAACAGAAAGGTGCTCAATCTAGTGCAGTGTGGAGGTATTTTCGTGTGTCGCTTAACGGGCTTATTTAAAAAATTTTATTAAAAAAACTAAAAAAAAAGAACTGAAATTTAAATTTATGTAAATTATTCTAGAAAATAACTTTAAAACGAATTTTCTTTGCATGTGTTGTAACGCATTAACGTTGTGACGGACGATTTGTTGGTTGTTTGAAACGTCAGTCAAAAACGGTTTGACGGTATATCATCCCTATCGAACGTAAAGATATCCATCGTCTTAATAAGTCTTTCTCGCACTTACGCACACCAACTTACGCACTTCTTATCAAAATTTATTGATCCAACCAAACAACTTTATCAGTGTTACAGACCGTCATACCAAAAAGGTTCTAGTTGCGTAGCACTGCTGCTGCTACTGTCACCGTGTCGTGTGTGTTGGTTTGTTTGGTTGGCTGTATATGAGTGAGTGCACCAGCAGCAGCTTTCGTCTATGAATTTTTCCTTCATGGGATTTACGGGAAATCACGTTTATGAAAAGATCATTTGTGTTTAGTAATTCGGCGATTCATGTCGTATACAACGCGCGTCGCAAACCTTTAAACTAAAATAATAATCAAACAATTGTGTATTTATATCAAGAAAGAAAATAAATCCATTATAAATAAAATTTTTTGTTTGTTTTTCTTTTTCTATTATTTCGAGACGTGACAACAAACAATTTAATTAAGCAATTTATGCCAACAAATACATATTACAACAAAAATAAAAATCATTTATGACAAAAACATAAATAAAACAAAAAAGTGTTAAAAGAAATCAAAATACATATTTGATTTAAAGCACAATATATAAAAACAAAAGGTTTGAAAATCGAAAAGAAAAAACAAAAAGTTTTTAAAGTGTTTAACAGCAAACTAAAGGTTTCCAGTATGTCGAGAAAAAAAACTTGTATCATAAAATAAATAACAAATAGGTATATCTATCCGTAACTTATAAACTAAAAATCAAAACAATTATCGAAAAGTGTAAATTTTTCTACCACAAGACCTTTAAAGTGCCAACAAATATTGAAATATAAAATATTAAAAAAAAAATAAAAAATAAAAAAAAACTTAAAATTTATTACAATAAAACCTTAACTAAATTTAAAACATGTTGACCATGGAATCAGATATGAAAGGTGGCATATTACATGCCACCATGCCTCCACATCATGCATCGGCGGCTTTACATGGCCACGCCGCTTCACCTTATAGTGCTTTGGGCCCGCTCATGAACTTGGGCCAATCACACCTGACCCAGTCACATCTAACGCATCATCACCAACATCATATGACTTCACATTTGGCCAGCCAAGTATCGGCCGCCGGTAATGGCTCCTCTAGTGCTTTAAGTTCTTTGCAAAATAGCATGGCCAACACTTTGAATGGCAGTGCTCAACAGCAGCAGCAACACCACTCACCCTTACACAGCTCGAGCGATTTAAGTCCTACTCAAAGTTCACACACAAGCATAGGCAGTCATCATATGACCTCGCCGGGACAAAATCATCATCATGGCTCACAGCATCATCATTCAGGAGGTATGGGTGGCCAGAGTACACCGCTTAGCTCTAGTGGTAGTTCTGGTGGTGGTAATATTAATAACAATAATTCTTCGGCCGCCAATAAGAATGCTCAAAGTGCTGCTGAGCGCGTCAAAAGACCGATGAATGCTTTTATGGTATGGTCAAGGGGACAGCGTCGCAAAATGGCCTCGGATAATCCCAAAATGCACAACAGTGAGATCTCTAAACGTTTGGGTGCCCAATGGAAGGACCTCTCAGAAGCTGAAAAACGTCCGTTTATCGATGAGGCCAAACGTTTGAGAGCCGTGCACATGAAAGAACATCCTGACTATAAGTATCGTCCGCGCCGTAAAACCAAAACTCTTACCAAAACCAAAGAGAAATATCCGTTAGGAGTTGGAGGCCTACTGCAATCCTCAGAGCCTAACACACCTACGGCTCGCACAAGTTCAGCCAATTCGATCTCAACGGCAGCTCAACAGGCGGCTAATGTTAATCGTGAAATGTATCCAATGAGTGCTCCCAATGGTTATATGCCCAACGGCTATATAATGCACGATCCTTCGGCTGCTGCTTATCAAAGTCAACATGGCGCCTATATGGGCAACTATCATCGATACGATATGGGTCAAATGCATCAAGCTGCAGCAGCTGCCGGATCTCTAAACTATATGAATGCTGCAAGTAGTGGCTATGGTATGTATGGCACAGTTACGGGTGGTCAGACTTCTCCCTACGGTAACATACAACAACCGGGTTCGCCGTATGGCGGTGGTAGTGCCCAGCCACAGCCGGGTTCACCGTACGGACTCTCCGGCCAGCCAGGTTCTCAAGTCTCCTGCCAAAGTCACAGTCCCAGCGATTCCAGCGTTAAATCAGAACCAGTCTCGCCAAGTCCCCTGCACAGCGCCAACTCCGCTCAACAGAATTCCGCCTCCGCCGCCGTTATCACCAATAACAATAACAACCACATAATGAAACGGGAATATGCCCAACAGCCGTCTTCAGAACTCAACCACCTTATGAACATGTATCACCTGCCCGATGGTATGCAAGCTTCAGCGGCCGCTGCAGCAGTTGCCGCCGAACATCATCAGCGCAATTTAATGCACTATCAAAACAGTTCGCCCGATTTGCAACAACATCAGGCGCACCAGCATCATCAGCAGTCGATGCGTAGCATGGCTCCTCTGGCCCATATGTGAGAAATGGCAAGTGCATACGGAGGAAATGCTAGCCTAACAACAGTTTCTGCCAGCTCAGATATAACCCCTTGCAGTGGACTAGCCCTAACAACAATACCTAATAACCCGCCACACAACAGCAGTCACAGCTTAAGATCAATACAAGATGAACGATTACATTCGGTGGAAACGCAAAGTAATGAATTGTTGTCTAGCCAACAACACAATCATCACCACTTGCCTGCGCAACATCAGCAGCATCATCACTTAAACTCAGGTATTTCTGTAACAGAAAACTTAACAAACGGCGAAGGACGTGCCAATAGTGGTTTGGTTATGCAGAGCTTTACCATAAATCAACTTAATGGCCGTTCCAGTCCTACAGCTTCGGGCTCTTCTGGTGGCGGCAGTCGTTCATCGGCCCATTCCTTACCTTCACACTCACCGGCGCTACACCTTAGTAACCACAACAACCCACAGCTAAGTTCATATCAAGCCCAAATTGGTGGCGCCTTAGACGCCTGTGGCCCAGCTACGGTAGTAACATCAGCAGCCATTATGGGTAGATTGACGGCCGGTTGTGTAGATTCTTTAGGCAGTGCGGGATCAGCTGCTAGTTTTGCGACGGTAGATAATTGTGGCAGCGATACCCTATCACTATTGCAGCATCATCACTCACATCCTCATAGTCATCATTTTTCTTATTCATCTCTACCGCCTCCCCATCATCACCACCACCCTCTACAACATCATCACCATCATCCACATGATGCACCAGGACTGTTGGATATATCCACTTTGTAAAATAAAAACCCCTTCCCACAAAAAATAAAATTTAATTTAATTTAGTTTTTAATTAAACCAATAGTTTTGGCGTTAGTTGTAAATGAAAACACAAAAAGAAAAAAACGGTTAATTAAACATGAAATGACAAATTCATATTCCAAAAGAAAGCAAAACGTAACTGTCATGTGTAAATTTAAAACAAACATAAATTAATTCGAAAAAAAAATAAATAAATAAATAATAATTATACGATACTAAAAGTAAATATTAACAATATGAATATAGAAAAAAAATACAGAAAAAAAAACGAAAATAATTATGAAAATAAAATAAATTAATAAAAAGTAAATAAGTATAAAATAATTAATAATAAAGAAGAAACATTAAAATAAAACTTGAAAGAAAAAAAATAAATTTAAAGGCATTAGAGAGTATCATACACCAAAAAACCTCATAACTTCCTTTTCGTTAAATTAATTAAGTATTTTAATCAAATCACACGGAAAATTAAAGATATATAGGAAAGTGTTGCATAACAAAAACTCACTCTCTCACAGCTGCACACACACTGACACACACAGCATTCCGCGCCTCATCGTTACATTCCTGAAACGTTTAGATATTTAAATTAAAATTTAACAAAAAGAAACAAATCCACAATGTTTGAAAAAATTCTTTTTTTTTTTTTTTTTTTGTTTTATAAAATGTGTGATAAAATGTTAATTATATTTTATAATTATTAACTTATAATTATACTGCAAAATAAAGCTATTTTTTATAATTATTATTATTACTATTATTAAAATTATTAATAATTTTAAATAGATTTTTGTTAAATTGTAATTAAACATTTATTTTTTATTTTTAATATTTCGCCTCTACAAATAAGTTTAAGTAAAAATTCTCTTTTTTTTTAATGTATACAAATTATATATTTTTTTTTTTTTAATTTAATTTATAAATGAAATAAAACAAACAGTAAGATTTTATAGAGTAAAATCTTTTAATTAATAAAAAAAAAATAAAATATTAATTAAACAAGTTGTTTCAATTATTTTTTTTTTATTTTGTAATTTTTTGTGTAAAGATTTCTCTTTAACACAATTTCTGTGGACTCTATTGTACCGTAGTTAAGTTTTTAAATTTTTTTTTTATTTCAATACCGCCTAAAATTGTGTTAATTATCCAAAATTAATTATCCTAATAACTAGTTTAATAACAATTACTTTTTCGAACCCTGCAGACAACAATCACTCACTTAACACTTTTAACACACTTACGCGTTAGTTTTAAAACGATTTAAATAAGGAAATTTAAATTAGAGAAAAAGTCTTTAATAAAAAAATCTTAACTATTATAACAAAAAAAAAAAATCAAAAATCAATAATAATACGAAATCAATAAATAAGCAAAAATAATGAGAAAAAAATCTATATAGAAGAGAAAAGATTAACATAAAAAAGAAAAGAAAAGAAAAAATATATATAAAAAACGTAAAAAAAAATCCATAATAAAAAGAAAATGTTTCCAAAAATTGTTTTCAGCTTTTTTATTTTCCCACACCCGACGGCCTTGAAAAATCAAAGATAATATTTTTTTAAAATAAAATTAAACTAAACACATACATATAACTTGAAAGAAATTATAAATTTAAATATGAGGAAACTTAGGAGCTTTCGAGGAGTTTAAGTAAAAAGTTTTGGACAGTTGGCTATGCCCCTTATTAAGAAGGCGGGCTCTTTTCTTAAAACAGTTTTTAAATTAATAATCTTTTTATTCTGCCTTTAGGTGAAACTATTGTAAATTATTTTTAATCTGGTTAAAGTTAAGAGAATAGCTCCTGTTAAATTTACTAAAACATTTTTTAAAAACTAAATTTATTTAGATTGCAATCATTTAAAAATTGTCCGCTGTTAGCCGAGTGTAATATATTTTCGTAACCAGCTAAGATTTAAACATCAGTACTCTTCAGCGGTATACTCATTTGTAATTTGAAATTACAGTAGACTCGCGGTAATAAAAACACTGCCTTACGTGAACACCGGATAAGATGAACATAATTTTTTTTACACTGTCTACTCTGTAGCGTGAACACAGTGAGAAAGCCTTATAACGTGAACAAATTTGTCGGCTATCCAAATCGTTTTCATAAAAAGGGGTATCCCCGTAAATGTTTGCAAAGGCTTAGTTTAGTGCGCGCTGCTGATTTGGCATGATCTAATCTAAAGTTTTTCGTGAAAAATGTCACAAGAACTACCAAAATTCTAAAGTTAAACTTCTAGTGATTGGAAAGGCTCTTTCAGAAATTTTGAGTCTCCTGTGGACTACAATTGCTTCAAATCGTAATGGATGACATCTGCCATTTTTTAAAATTGGTTTAACTATTAAGGGACGCTATTGGCTATTTAAATTCAACTTGGCAACGTCTTGAAAAGAAAACAATAGCAAAATGCTGGCTGAACATATTTAGCTCTTTTGTAAATGAAAAAGACTGTGAAGAGGTTATCCCGTTAGCTTTTTTGAAAGAAGAATGTGAAATTAAAATCAAAAAATTAAAAGATAATCAAAAAAAAAGTAACACATTTTTTAAATTAATTTTAACGTACTTTTTTTTACCAAACATATGTACATAACAATCCGAAATACAAAAAAATTGTGAATTTGAGTTTAATCACATGTCTAATTCATTTGGAAATTTAAAGGGTTATACCTTCGTCAATATGAACAACTTCGCAAACGTGAACACGCTCAGTTTTCAATAATTCACGTTACCGCGTGTCTACTGTACTACTTATGTTGCAAGTTAATGAAATTGGAATTTGGAAAGCATATCATTTATTTTTAATTTTGTCTTTCTTATTTTATCAATTTATATTTTTTAATATATATATTCTTTCATGTTATTTATAAATTTTTTGTTATGCTTTGTATAACCATCCTTTAACTAGAATTATTGAAGGTAAAGTTGTATTTTTATTTTCATATTTAACTTTAAAAATTAAAAACTAATTATTCTTAAATGTTAGCAGTTTAATTTAAAAAAAAATATCTTTAGGCAGTTTAATAGTACGACGAATTAAGTTCAACCAGAATTAAAATAAAGTGCAATAAATTTAAATATGTCCTTTATTTTACCGAAATATTATACAAAAATGTAACATAAAATATTAAAGATAAAATGTTCACAGGGAACTTAGGGTGTCAAAAATTATCATAAAGTTGGAATAAATATTTGTTTATAATTCAAAATTTTATTTGGTTGTTGGGTGTATGATCTATATATATGCATTTCACTAGTGCACTATACCGAATAATTAAGCAAATTATTTATTTATAACTGAAGTAAATCTTTTATTCTCACTTATCTTCATTTTTAAAAATTGTTTTATTTCCTAAAACTATTAAATTCAATTGCAACCGAATTATATAATCTTTGAATTGATTTTTTATTTTTCGTTAACAAAATTTATAATGCCAAACATAATTACATCGTGCTAACTATACCTTGAAATTTCGCAAGGAAATTCTGTAGCTACAACCAATAAATTATGCCATTACCGCTTAACCTTACGATCAAGTTTTCAACAATTTTGATTATCACAACCGAAATAGGTTTAACATAAAGTTAATCTTACTTTAAACGGCTGATACATGCTAAACAGGTTCAACTTTTTTTTAAAACCAAAAAAAATAATTTTTAATGTTACAACTGGTACTACACACAGTTAATGAAATGCTTTGCCAATCGAATGGTTAAGTAGTTGTTATCGAATTATTGTTTTCTAGTTATTTAATTTCAATTACAAGAATCATAATTCTTTAGTGCTAACTTCGCTTCAATATTCTGAAACAACCGTAAAATCCTAATATCACAACTAACCTATGTATACGTTTGGCAACAATTTTGGTACTCACAACCGATACTGTTTTCTCCTTGTATTGCTAATCATTAAAGCTTAAAGTAGTTGTTATAATGGATTTTGTAGTTTTTTTTTACAGAAATTAGTTTCGGTATTTGACTGCTTGGTTTAGGGTACACTTATTCAAGGTGGCGGTGCCAGCCCAGCTGACTATTTTTTTGTGCTCTGGAGTATGCCAAACTACATATTTAAAAAAATGATTTCAACTCCGGAAATTGTCAAACTCCATACATAAAAAAGAGAGACAAAAATTGCTCTCCTTTACGTTATCACCTTATGTAATTACACCATGGTGTGGTCAGCACTATACAATTGTTATTCTTGCGAAAAAAATTTAAATTCAATGAATATTAAAGCCACTTGTACATAATTAATAGTACAGGAAGCGTCAAAATCACCATGGAGTTTGAAAATTTAATAACTTTTTCGTTTGCATATACATATAAATTTTTTAAGATTATAAATTATATAAAATGGAATATTTTTACTTTAATAAAAAAAAAAAAATTATGTCACTTAAATGACCCCCGTTTTCAGCTTTGCAAAGTTGGGCTCATTTTGGAGCATTTTTCATAAGATCCTCCAAAATTTGTAGCTGTAGCGCTCAAACTCAAATTGGCGTTGAGCTTAAAAATTGTCTCGGGCTAGTTTATTTATACTCGCTCCTATAAAACAACTTCAAATAAAATAGTCGGGTGCTTGTCAATTAACTTAACGCTTAACGCATTATTGGAAACTATCCGGTTTGCAGAAATTATTGTGTCTCGAACAGTCTGGACAGTGGCTTAATCCTGCTGATTGCACATTTCAGATCAATGGCAGGACGTAAAATACGTAGTTTTTTAAATCGATACCACTCTGAATTTACGATTACCTCACTTTCATTTTAATTTTTGAACAAGTAAAGCCAAACAGTATTTTCATATGTAATGGCACAACATACTATACACCTAATGGGGTAAAATTGGCATTGATAAATGGCTCTTGGATTTTCGGAACCCCAGTACCTCTACCTCAGCTTAGTAACAGAGCAATTAAAATAATAATAAACTCAATCACTGATAAGTAGATTTTCAATTAAGTTGATTTCATTATGGGCAAATTTCTGTTTAAACTTAATGGTAGAGTTTAGACCTTGCCGATCATCTGTGATTTTTAATTCTTGCAGCAATTGCACCTTAAATGGAAATAAAATGTGCCGTAGTCTTGTATAAGTCATTCCTAGCTGTTTAGAAAGCCTTATAACAGATGTTTCTGGTGTTTTGTTAAAACTGAAGTGCGAATCAAGCCTGATCTACCGGTTCGAGGCAAATCTCCTACGGTGTCATGTTAGTGGTGACTCTTCACTTATTATTCATTTTGCAGGCCTTATAATAAAAATAAAAAAATAATAATTAAAATATATAAGCAGAAAGTTATTAAATTTTTAAATCCCATGATGACTCCTGACCCACTCAATACCAATTAATTTAATTGGCTAAAAATTTGATTGCCACAACTAATTTGTTTTTTTACAAGCAGAAAAAAAGACATAAAAAAAACTTCTTTAAACAAAAATCAAAATAATTGTCCATATTTTTTTAAACAATCAAAATAATCAATTCATGTCCTTTCAATAGCATAAGAAATTTTTTCAAAAACAAAAACCCTTTTACATGCAAGTTTGAAAAAAAGGACAAAAATCTTTTCGCAGTGTAACTTATACAATTAAATTTTTTTTCTCTATATATTTATGTAGACGTAAGGTTACCGATTTTACCAATTTTTACAAGGTTTTACCTCTTTAAAGTTAAATTTTTAAAAATCCCGTTTCAGTGAATCTCTACATCAGAAGAGAACGCGTCTGTTCAAATTTCGTGGTCTATCCTTTTGCATTTTTGGCTGTGCAATGAAAATTTTGAATAATTTTTGCCTATAACTTTGCCGATAAGAGACCGATTTTTTTCAAATTTGCTTACTAATAGTCTAAAAGGCATATTAAATTGGAAAAAAGTAAAATCCCAAAAGCTAACTTTTGTGGTATAAATATGGGGAAAAAACACAGTCAGTCATGTTTATTTGTTTATATCTCAGCAAGTTTTTTGAAGATTACACTGGGTTACCATAGCAATTCATGTCGAATATTTCCAAAAGATTGATTCCGTATACAGATTTGTGCTACATGTAGGGGCTTCAAAAAGTTGATTTCACCGAACACACGGATTGACGGAGATTACTTAATCGACTCCTCTATTCATTAGCTTTCAGAAAATACACACTTTATGGTGTCTTTTATAAATATTGCATAGAGAACAAACGGAATGGCGAACCTATATATACCCTTAGCGCCATAGGTAAAGGGTATTAATAAAATATTTATGATCTTCCATTAATCCCATCTCAAGAAGAAGATTCTCTTAAATTTATAAATTTAAATCAAAATTTATTAAGAAATATATTGAATTTGTTAAATCAATTCTCTATTCGCATAAAAACTTTTATAAATTCTCTATTTATTAAAATTTCTTGTCATATTTTCCGTAAATAGAACATTTCTCTACTGTTGAACCATATCAAAAACATTTGTTTGTTTAAATATTTAAAATCCCATATAAATATTTAATTGAAAAAAAAACAAAAACTATTCCTCTACCTTTTACAAAATGCCAACAACTACAGCAGCATTTGAAAAAAAGCCCTTAATCGCGTGAATAATTCAATTGTCGATTGTGTAACATTTCATGTCAATATTGTTTAATAATCATCATTCGTAATCACACAAAGTTGTTGTTGTACATTTTTATTGTTTAGTTAATATTTATTTTTCGCATTTATTTTATGGCAATTTTATCTGTAAAATCATGCAAAAAAATTAGTTTTTTGATTGTTACATTTACGACATAGAGTCGGCGAGAGATACAAAAATTTGTTGGTGACAAAACTTATTTGTTTAACAGCCGCAACAACAAAATGTTGGACAAAATTTTTATAAATGCACCAGTGATCTGTAATGTTGAGTTAAAGGGTTTTCTGGGTTAGACTACATTTTAGGGGAATTTATATAAAATGTTGGGCTTGTTTAAGAACTTGAAGATTTTTATTATTAGAGAATTTAATATTAGATAGAATGTTTGGATGATTTATATCAAGTACGTCAAGTGCAAAATGTTCCGTTATATGATAGTTTATGAAATTTACAAATGGAAGTTTATTTACATTATATTTACTTAGGGATTTTGAGCGAAATCTACCAGATTTCCCATACAAAACGAAATTTACTTCGCCACTAGATTTTGGCAGAATCTACTTAAAATCTAGTACTACTTCGTGATGCAACTGTGGTTTTTATTAAATTGTAATATAATATTCTACGCTGCATAAAGAAAAATTCAATCATAATATATAAAGTGGTTGCAATTGCACAAGTACTTTATTACTAAATTTTTTTTTATATGGAGTTTGAATTGTGGAGAAGTAGAGCCTAGAGAGCCTCTCAGACTACCTGGTAAATAAAAATACTGTCTTGACAACGAAATCTTGCAAAATGTCAAAAAACAGTGGTATAAACGATATAGATTTTAATAAAGATTTTAAATCAAATCTACTAGATTTCGCTTAGGTGTAAATGTAGTATTAAGTATAAAAAAAATTTCCACTAAAAGCAATGATGGGCTCATTTTAGGGCATTTTTCATAAAATATTTTAAAATTTGTGGCTGTAGCGCTTAAATTTCTGCAAGAATGTTGGCCATGACTTTAGGGTTTTTGTCCGCCTTGTCCACATATACTCGCTCCTTCACATAATCCCTTAGGAAAACAGTCGAGTGCTGAAGAATCTGGCGAACGCGGTGATCAATTATTTTTTGAATTTTTGGAAATTATTCGCTCTTTAAAAATTTGACTTTAAAGTTCACTGTGTTTCGGGTAAAGTGGGCAGGGTCTCCATCATGCTGAAAATATATCTCGTGTTACTTTTGAATAGCAGGACGTTAAAAAATATTCTATCATAAAACAATACCGTTCTCCATTGACTGTTACAGCGCTTATATCTTAATATTCGAATTAGTAAGGCTTGATTTAGTTTTTGGGCAACTGTTAAAATTTTATTGCAAAATAAAGACGTTGCTGATGATCTGCGGCTTGTAATTCTTATCCCAATTGCACCTAATATGGGCAAAAAATTCGCCGTAGTGACATACGAGCCATTCCTATCTGAGCAGAATCCCTTATAACACATGTTTCTGGTGTTTCATTAACTCTTTAGCTGAAAGTCCATACCACGCTGTCTCGCGTCAGCGCATTCTCCGCATTTTATGCCTCATACGCTTTCGTTACATACCATGCTTTTTGCGCATCAAATAACACAAGTTGCCAATAATTTTAAACTTTATTACGAAATCATTTTTTTTTTAAATTTTTTTTTCTATAAAAATATAAGAAACATCGATCGATAAAATTAAAAAAAATTTATAATTAGTCATCTTTGGCACTTAAACTCGCCGCTCATGACGCTTAAAAATGTAGAAAGTAAACCTACTTTTTGCGGTGTTTGCGTGATAGCGTCCTACGCTTTGTTTTCAGTGACTTACAACATATAGCCACATTGATTAAACTTTTTTTAGAAAAACGAAAGACGCGAAAAAGCGTAGAAAACGTGGTGTGGACTTTCAGCTTTTGCTCTAGACGTTTAATATTTTCCGCAGCATGAAATTAAACGTAGATTACTGGTTCGAGGCAAATTACCTACGGTGCAATGTTGGTAGTTACGATGAACTAAGCAACAAATCAGTTAAATTGTCGATGATATGTTTTTTGAGTTAAAAAAAATTTATAGCTGATTTAAATATTGTAATAAAACTCTATTGTTCTGGTTCTTTGTTTAACTGTGAATATCTTCATAACTTCTGTGCAAAAAACGCAAAACTGCTTAAGTCGACATAAGCTAAAATTGAGATAATCACATCATTACAATCTGAGCATTGCGAATATTTTATACAACTTTACAGAAAGTTAAAGAGTAAAAATTTGTTGCCTATAATTTTTCAAGGAATAATATCAGTTTGGAATAGTAATTTATTTTAACTTATAATTTAGCTAAATACATGAAAATGAATATGCTCTTAAATTTGTATAGCCTTTATTTAAGACGAAATCAATTTTTAAAAATCAAAAATTTCAAAAATTTAAAGGTGCTTTCCCAAATAACTCTTAAAAGAGACGTAAGCAGTTTTTTCCTTTTTGCCACAAATTTATTCTCCAGGTGATATTTCTGTTGTTTTCATGGGCAAGATGAACCAATTTCGATTTTTTTAATGGCATAACAACATAACTTCTATATAAATTCAAAAAGCGTTCAGAACTAATGCAGCATGTCGACTTACGTGCGCTTAATGGCAAATTATTTCATATTTTAGAAAAATACACAACCACATTTGAAAGTTATTTTCTGATAATTTTTCAGTTTACTAAAAGTAACATAATTATTTGTGTACAACCTATGTTTACATACGCTGCTTTATCTACATACGCTTTTAGTCTTCGTACCACTTTGTTTATTTTGGTGTTCGCTATGATCTAAATTTAAAATGATATTTGTCGGAAATTTTTGTAAGTTCAATACGTAACCAGTTGTTTTATATAAAACGGTTTTGTGGCTCTCTTGAAAAATTTGGTTTTCAGACCTACGTGGTTGCCCATGAAAACCACAGATAATCCGAAAAAAAAAATACAAAAAATATATAAACGATTAAGATATTAAAATTTTAAAACCATGGTGACTTCTGACCCACCCTGTATTTGTATTTTAAATAAAAATTCGATTCATATATAATTTTTCACTTTCACAAAAATTTGCAAATATGAATTGCTTTAAAACATTGTACTTTTAATTATAACAGACGTAAAAGCAATTGACATAATTTTAATAAAAAAAAAATAATGAACATTTTGAGAATGGGAACTTATTGCAGTGGAAATACTCTTATGCAGAGACAAACAAACAGACAGACCTTTAGTTGCTGAAGCAGGTTGAATTTTTTCTTTTTACTTAATGTGATTATAAAATTAATTAAATCCATAAAAATAAATTTAATGAAGCTAAACGCAGTCATTGCTATTATTTTCATTTAATGTTTTTTTTTATATACATTTTACTCAATTTAATTTAATTTTATTTGATTTGAATTTATTTTAAATTTTTCTGTCGTTGTGTTGTTACGAAAAAGACAAAGTGTTTTATGGCTGATGATGTTAAAGATAATTAAAATGATTATTCTATTTTTTATACTGTTTGCAAAAATAAAAAAATTAAAACAAACAAAAAAACTTGATAGTATTAATACCGTGAGATACTTGTGAAATTGTTGCTGTTTTCTTTTTAATTTTTAAATATTTTTTTTAGTTAGTATTTTTAGAATCCACTCTATTTCAAATAGAAACAACAAGTACAATTTGAATTTAGATTTAGACTTCCGACGAGGGAGTTCAAGCAAGTTGTAGTTGTAAGTAAATACAATTTTAGAATTTCAGTTGAATTTTGTGTTTAAATTAAAATCTTATTATAAGTTGTTGCAGATTTACCTTAAAGTATAATTTAAGAAAAATAATATAGTTTTTCCTAGCATTCCAATACCTGCTATAAAATGTTTGCTAACAGTCCTTATTTAAACAACAGAGAGAGTTCATGGTCTTTGGGTTTAGTGTTTATTGCCGCTAAGGAAATTTTACAAAATGTTTATATCATTTACAAACACCTGCTCGTCTACTGGCCGTACTTAACCGTTTGCTTACGAACGCACTCTAACTGCTCTAACACGACGGACCATTATCGCTTTAAAAACAAAGAGAGGCGAAGGTGAAATAAAATAATGAACCTCTAAAATCCACGCCTTACACTTAAACCAAAAATCTAATTTTAATCTCCTAAATACAGACTTAAATGAAATACTACATACAGTGTTGCCGTTGTAGGACTTAAGTAGAATAGCTTGATAAATTGGTTCTTAGATTATATAATGCGAAGCAAGTAAGAAAAAAGAATACTTGAGTTTCTAACCAGCACGTCAACTTTGAAGTTATCATTAAACAGACTGATCAAGAGATTTGTATTGACTCAAAACTTAATTGTGGTTGTGTGGGTTGGTTGTGATTGCGGTATCACCACGTACCCTAATTTGATCTTGATTACTTGATCTTGATCTTGTTATTACTACCTGTGCTCCAATATAATCGGCTTCCATTTGGATAAAGACAAATAAAAGTAAAACTTACAAAGTTTTATAATAATAGATATAAAAGATTTTTATATATGTATCATATTAAATGTATTTTCCCACATTTAAAGTGCCAAGCCTACTGTTATTTTGCACTCATTTTAGGCTCAACTATACAAGTTATTGTTATAATGCGGCACACGAATTTTAAAAACTTTAGGTTTTACAGTACTCTGGATAAGTGCCAAAAACTCTTGATTTTATATGGGAGTTGCCACGCCCTTAAAAACCTTTCCTGGGCCTAATAGATTATTTTAAAAAATTAGACAAAACGGTGCAGCCATGTTTCGATTTTTGATTAAAAAAAGTGGGCGTGGTCATTTTTTCTCTTTTTAGAAACCTAAGCTGGGCTATGAAAAACATTTAAAAAAAAATAACGAAAACGGTGCAACCGTTAATAAGTGATGCAAATACTAATAAACAACATTTGATTTATATATGTAGATTTTAACATAAAAGCGAATAAATAATTGTGTACCATTGATTGAAACTCAGTTTTTGATAGATGAGTATCCCGATGAATTAATCGGTAGTATATATTACAATGTTCATTGCTCGTTCAATATAATTGAAGTATATTTTGTAATTATGTTGTATAAGACATTTATGGCAATGTTCACATAAAATCTGGTCGTCCAAAAATTTAAGTATTTATTTAAATAGAAAAACAATTAAGTAAATCTGTACGATCCAGAGAAACTCATTCACTGTTTTTAAAAAAAAATTATATCGTCAGTAGCCTCAGATACGTTTCACCACATTGGGCAAATGGTCTTCATTACTCCAACCAGTTAATAAAGTATGATGACATTTACTAAGGTATAACATTTGATGTATGAATGAACATAAAAAAAAGATTTTAAAAATTTTGAAAATCTGCCACGGTAACCCCGAACACAAGGCCGAATAGACAATGGCTTTCTAGATGTTAAACAGGTCATCCTTATAACATGTTCGAGCTAATCTTGGGTAAAAACCTGTAGTCCAATCTCGTTATAACGAAACATATATCTTCAGATCGTATAGCTATAACGCAAAAATGCCTTGTTTCACGAAATGTATTTTAAAAAAATTGTATTAAATACAATGAGTTTTTAAAGCTCAAATTTACGATAAAATATTGCATTTGATGTTATATAATAAATAGGTTAACAATACATTTATTCTCAACAGACATAATTTGAATAAATTCCACAGTAAACCTAAATCAGCTGGTCTATGGCTTACTTTTAGTATGCCATAAACTTTCGTGCCATATATTTAGAGCGAAAGAGCATTAAAAAAATTTAATTTGTCAATTTGCTTTTTGTAGTGAAGTTGGCTGCAAAACAATGATTATTGTTATTCCTTTGTAATTTTTAAAAGGAATGTTACTTCAGAAATTTTAAGAATTCTTTCTACTGAGGGTCTCTTCTTAAACATAATACGTAAACATTATTGTTCATCACACAACGTTGTCGCTCTTAACTAAGTAACTCGTAAAAGGTAAAAGGTAGGCGCAATAACAAAAATATAACATTACCCTTGCTGCAATGATTTAGATTTGGCTGTTCGATTTTATTCTGGGTAAATAAAAAATTTATATTTTTAATGCTTGCATTCGTGTTGTGTTTTCTATGAAGAAACCCCCCTAAATGTGTTTGCGGCAAAATTGTAACTCCCACATTAAAATTTCGATCTGCCTTCAATTACACTTTATTTTAATTTGCAATATCGCTGTATCAGTCAGTTCATAGATTTGCCATACCTAATTCTTTTCTATTGTATCTTGAATTCGCTTTAGCGACTTTTAACTGTATTTATGATGTCTGTAACTGCAACAACAATAGCAAAAAGATCAACACTCCTCGGTTCATACATGCTGATGAATGAGTAAGTAATTAAAGGAGCGAACTAGTGAGTGTTAGTGTTGGTATACTATTTATAATCATTATTTCATACAACAACTATATTGCACGAACAAATGGATTAAAATATAAAAATAATTGTAGTAAAAAAAAATAGGGTAAAATGTGGTAAAAACAAGGTGATACGTCGTAGATAGATAAATTAAATACTTACACACGTACTTAAAGTCTCGAAGAATATACATGCACATTCACTTAAACGAACATAAATACTAACACATAAGTCACATACTGATGGCTATGTGCATGTATATGCATAAAAATATTTAAATTAAATTTAACTAAATGATTTTCTATCTGAGTGTGTCTTTAAAGTCCATGATATGCAAATATACCGACAAACAGTTGGGATTTCGGAAATAGCAGTCTGCTAGAAAGTAACGAAAATTTTACAAAAACGAAAGAAAATTGTTTTGCATTTTTGTTTAACAAAAAAAAGTTTTTATTTTTATAAAAAAAAAAAAGTTTTCTGAAAAAAAAAAAAAATTTAAAAAATTTTTTCTAAAAATAAAATTAAATAATAATTGTTAATTTTCTAAAATCAAAAAAATGCATCAGAAATAAAAAATTTTTTTTTTAATTTTTTTGATGTTAAAGGAAATTAAATTTTGTAAAATATTTTTTAAAAAATTTTATTAAAATTTTTTTTTGTAAATAAAACTTGAACATTTTCTTATTAAAAGATTATTTGGCACAAAGTTGCTAAAAATAATAATTTATCAAAAATTATATCAAATGAGCAAAAATATTTTTAGGATCTTATAGCAATTTTTTTTTACAAAAGTTTTTGTTTAAAAATTTTTCTACGAAACTAATAGTAATAGAATTTATTTATAAACAAAAAATCATTACAGGTGTTGCACATTTTTTCATATAAAAAAAATAAACGCACACCTGATTTACCTAATAAAAGCATACTTTTTTTAAAAAAATTATTTTACATGCAGACACATGTGTACTCGTATGTGTGTACATATGTACATCACTTACAACAAATAACGTACTAGATATTAGTTTGCATTTCTATACTTAAACATAATCATAATAATCACCAATCCAAACTTTATTTTCTTTGTTCAACATTCAACATTGTATTGTGGTAGTTGTTGTTAGTTTTGTGCCATTTTTTTTTATTTCATAGTTAAAACCTGTTGCATATAAGTACTTATACATAGAACTATCTGCAACTCACTTAGAGAAATATGTATGTACATACAGGCAACAACTATTTACAGCTGTAGCTGCAGCATGGCTGATCTTGGTGAATACAAAAGATAAAATGAGACAGACCGACTGAACAAACGAACGACCCTCTTAACAATTAAAGCAACAACAATACCACACTCTAGCAAATTCACTTAAATACGTCTGTATGTACAATAATCTACATACGATTGCATGCGTTTGAGTGTGTGCTTTAAATAGTATGCAGTGTTAAGATGTGGCATGGATAAATGAACCAGCGAACCGGCGAATGACTGAATTTGATGACGGATTTAAAGAAAAATGCTTGTGTCAATCAGCTTTTTTCAAAATTTCTTATTAAAGCCATATGTTTTTTGTTAAAATGTACAAGTAAGAGCTTTTTTTGCTGTTCTTCGAAAGCTGTCTTTAAACCATTTTCAAAATAGACAACTTCGAAAGGCACATTTACTTGTATTCGAAAGTGTTTAAATGTTTAGGGCTTCTATGGGCTCTAAACAGCAAATGGAGAAGGAGTATTTACTAATGCTTAAATTTGTCCCCTGGCTATCATTCATCGTAAAAATATACTACGTTTTAACAAATGTTTGTTTTATTTTAAAACCATCATCATAAAAAAAATTTCATTAAAATCAAAAAAGTAAATATTTCATGTGGTAAATTCACAAGGTGTCCTAAGTGTCGTATTGTCATAACGTCATAATATCTTAAATATAATAAAAAGTGCTTTAAACCTTACAGTAATTAATACAATACTTATATAATATTGTATAATCTTGAGAAATTTTGACAATATGAAACTAAGGACTACCTATGAATACACAAATTGTGTAACTACTACAAGATTTTTCAACATCTTTTTTTTAAACAAGTTTAACAATTGAAATAACGGGAGAAGAGAAAGGAAATATTTTTAATTTTCACCTTTGAAATTACACAGCAAATTATCAGCTGATTAATTAAGACTGATCATTTAAATTGATCTTGATATATTTTAAAATCGCTCAAACTTTTAAGCAGACATTGGCGCAACAAAACATTTTTTATTTATTTGCAATTATAGATTTTATTTAATTTTACTAACCAAGTAAAATAACAAAGACACTCAGATCGTTGTAGCTTAGCAGTACAGTTTGTCTGGTGGCAATTGAACTTTTAACCACCAGATTGATAGACTAGCGTACTACTAACTATTTGACAAGGGTAGTGTTGCCATCCGTCCTCTTTTCCCCGGACACCGTCCTCTTTTTTAGAGCATCCGGGGCAGTCCTACTTCTTTTTTAGCAAATGTCCGGGGTTGTCCGGCTTTTTGCACCTTCTCTAAAGTTTTTTTCTTACATTTAAACTTTAAATCACAGGTCACAAAATGTATTAAAAAAAGATTTAGGTGCTCGTACAATTAGTTTTGAAGAAGTAAAATTTTAAAACTTCTCTTTGTACAAAATTAGTTTTATTATCCTTAACTGTCGCTATTTATCGAGGTGGCCTATTTTAACTTGTCTTTTTTTTTTAAAAAAAGTTCGGCAAAGGGGTCTGCTTGTCAGCTGTGTGTTTTTCATAAAGTTTGTTTTCCAGATATAGAAGAAAGTCTTGAACAAAAAATATAGTAAGGGTATATAATTTTGATATGGATTGCCTAGAGTTTTACAAATATGCGACGGTAATATATAGGCTCAAATTGGAAGTGTTGAAAAATATATGTAAAATTTTTAAAAGTGTACATTCCCGATAATGAATGCAATGAATTTTTTTTTTATGCTGGCGTCCTCTTTTTTTTAAATATAAATGGCAACCCTAGACTAGGGCATCCGTATCTAAATATTTTTTTTTTTTTTCGAATAGAAACGTAATCTATGCTTATAACCAGATTGTCAAAAACTGTCTGTAGGTAAAATATTGTAGGTAATATTCTAGTCATCAAGCTAGAATTGAAAACAGACAGATTTTTGTCTGTCTGTCTTTCTGTCGGCTCAAAAACTTCTAAATGAATTTCGATAAAATTTTGTATTGATATAATTTGGAACCTGAGTCATTATAAAGGGTACCTTTAATGACAAGAAAATATATTATTTCCTACAAAAAAAAAAAAAGTAAAATAGCTAAAAAAAAATGGTGCTAGAAGTTTTGTATTTTTGGTTTTTATTATAGGCACGATTCATGTAAGATTTTATTGCACCATAATTCAAATGTTGAATTATATAATTTTCGTTAGATATTAAAATAGTTTTCAATTTATAGAAAATATTCAAAAAAAGAAATATTCTTAATATTTTAAATATTTTTTTTATGTGCAGGACTTTGTTTAACGGCCCTTAATAAAGCACTGTTGTCTGCCATAATGAGTAAAATGAATGGAGATCCATCAATTGTAACTTTTTTTTTTCCCCACTCAGCATAAATTATGAAGAGACCCAAGTGCTGAAACCATTTTTAAAATAATAAAACAAAATAATCATAATCATGCGCTGTCTTCATTTCTACACGAACACTTGTCAAAATTTTTTCAAAAAATTTACCATGATTTTTCTACAATCCGCCATCTTATGCTGCCGGTCATGGGGTGTGCATAAATTAAAAGTTTTTTTCCACTTTTTCACGTTAAATATATTTGTTTTTTATTATTATTAATTTTGCTTTAAACAATTTGAAAATGTGTCTACCGTTGTGAATTTGTTCATGTTTTTTATTTATTTATGTGGAGCGTGAAATTTTGTTGCTGTTTTCTTTTCTAATAAAAAAATAATATTTTTGTATCTAGATATGTGCACGCACAAAATCAGTTTTCATTCTAGGAAATTTGCATTTTTAGGAGAAAAACATACAAAATCTCCAAGATAAATGAGTAGTTAAACGTATTGGGTTACAGGCCCGCATAAATTTACAAAAAACACAAATTCAGTATCGTCAGCGACATGAAAAAAAAACCGTAAAATCCTACGGTCTTGTTAGTGAGCGTGTGTAAGTATGTGAGAATGATTGTGTATTTAAGAGTTTATGAGAGGGCGTTTTATTCTAGATAGTAACAATAAAAAAAATCATGTTAAGTAATATTAATATGTGCCATAAATGCACGAATAACTGCCAGGTACAGTGGGAGGTTTGCAAAGAAGAACTTTGTTAAAAATTATTTATTCTTAAAAAAAATTTGTAACCTTCAAACTCTTTGCTTTATACTATTGTAATCTAACTTTTGCAAAGACCAAACAATTTTTTTTTATATTAAAAAAAATATGATTTTTATTTTTAAAACACAACACCAAATGTATCAATTTATATAAGAAAAAAATTGTTGAAATTAAAGATAAAAAGTTTGTACACTTCTTTATCCCACAGTGCCATGTTTATTTGCTGCAATTGTAGTATGAATATCGCTGTAGTGTGCGTACGTATTCGTGCATGTGTGTTCATTACAAACAATTTGATATGGAACCTGCACATTTATTATTGTTTTTTATATCTTTATACTTGTTTCTTTTTTCTCTATTTCACTTATTTTTTCTGCACTAGAGACTTATGCACGTTATCGCTAAAACTGTGATTTCCACATGCGGCGTTAGATGTTTGTGCAACATTGCAACAATGTCATATTGGTAATGTGTTTAAAGCGTGCATGTGTTTGCCTATCTTCGACATATTAAATTTAAGGAGCAATTTTAAACGCCTGCTTAAATTTTAGCAGTACGAATTTAAGACACATGGGGGTACTGATTAAACTGTAACCGTATTTTCTTCAATTTTAAGTTACATGCCACTAAAAAAAAGCATTAGTACCAAAAGGCACTTCGGGAATTTATAATTTAAATTAATTACCTGCTTATAAAAGCCATGGTTTCTATATATTCTATACTAGCCAAACCCGGCGCGCGTTGCTACGCCCCTTAATAAATCGAAATGCATTCTGAATTTTAATTGAATATCAAGTGAAAAAACCTAAAAATTTTATTTTTTTATGGGCGTGGCATTGCCCACTTTTCTAGTCACAAAATTGTAAAGTCATAACAGCTCAATATGTGTGCAAAGTTTCAGAAGAATCGGTCCAGTGCAAGTACCTCAAAATTAAAATTGTTTTTATGGGCGTGGCCCTGCCCACTTTTTTTATCACGAAATTGTAAAGTCATAACAGCTCAATATGTGTGCAAAGTTTCAGAATAATCGGTCAAGTGCAAGTACTTCAAAATGATACCTTTTTTTTATGGGCGTGGCACTGCCCACTTTTCTAATCACGAAATTATTTAGTCATGACAGCTCAATATGTGTGCAAAGTTTCAAAAAAATCAGTCTGGTGCAAATATCTCAAAATTATAGCCTTTTTTTATGGGCGTGGCCCCGCCCACTTTTTTAGTCACAAAATTATAAAGTCACGACAGCTTGATATGTGTGCACAGCTTCAAAAAAATCGGTCCAGTGCAAGTGCCTCAAAATTAAAACTTTTTTAGGGGCGTGGCCCCGCCCACTTTTCTTATCACGAAATTATTTAGTCATGACAGCTCGATATGTGTGCAAAGTTTTAGAAAAATCGGTCAAGTGCAATTAGCTAAAACTGATAACTAATTTTTTATGGGCGTGGCCCCGCCCACTTTTTTTCATCCATAAACACTCCCCGGTATGTGTACAACAACTTACCAAAGTTTGAGCCCGATCGGTTTTACAGTTTCAGAGTCTATAGCTAACACACACACACACACACACACACACACACACACAGAGTTTCACTTTTATATATATAGATGATATCCTTTTAGCTACGTCAGTACATTCCCTTGGAAAAAGCGTAACTGATCTTCTATATAAATATACACCAAATGACCTTCGTTGGTAATCGCATTACTTAAGCACTTCGTTATATTTTTATGTTTTTCATTCTCAACATAAAGAAAATAGATTTTGTGAGACATCTAAAAAACTATTACATCTATAATTTTAAAACTTTGTGTGTTTTACTTCTGTCTCAGTTGTCTTAAACCAACCAAAAATCGAAACGACAGTAGCAGAGGAATTGATAGCCCCGATAAAAAAATCTTATTTATTTATTTTAGTAACAATAAGCGTTAGAGATTTTAATCTTGGTGTTAGATATTTTTATAAAAAATTTTACAATTCATTGCAATAATTAGATAGTATCAAATTAGGGGGCGTGGTTCCTCCCATACAAAGAAAATATATTTAATGGCATAATCTGCAAAACTATGTTTGTTATAGGCTATCAATTTTATGTGATTGGCTACGATATTTGTTTACTTTTTTGGGGACAAAATCGATAGGGTCAGAGCAGTGGACGAATACCAAAAAAAATACATTTGATGCTATTTCTGGAAAAATGTAATTTCTATTTGGTTTTTACTTAGTAAGGGCTATTTTTTAAAGCAATTTCCTAATTAGAACTTAAAATATTAAGGATCGGCTAAGGGGTATTGTTACCTTCATACGAATGAAATACTATTTTGAAAATGATCAAACAAATGGTAGCAGTTATATTGAAACTTATCTCCTTATAAATACAATGCAAAAAATTTTTTAAGTTGTACGGGTTCTGGAATTAAAATGTAAAAAAATCGTTGCAAAAATAAAGTTCTTAAATAATTATAATTCAGTTGTATCCAATAGTGTCGTCCCTCTTGTAGGCCTTTTTTTAACCCTTACGCACCATTTAAAACAGTAGGAATACGCAACAAATTAAATACATTTTTCGGACTTTATCTCACTTAAAACATAGTAAGCAGTACAGACGACATACTTAACTGCACTTTCAAATTTAGAACTATTCAAAATTTAAAGAATTTAAGAAAACTTCAAATACAGCTTTAAAAATATTATTTTAAGAAATTTCTATCAAACTCTTTAAAGTCCCTTTTTAAACAGTCTATTCCTGTTTAACTAACATTTAACTTAATTTTATTTTAAAATTGTGATGACCTTAAACTAACTTTTAACTTTAGGTTTGTTAATGAAGACATTATGACAACGCCTTCTAACACGAACATGTAGACATAACAAACGAGCAACTTCAACCTGTTGTCAATTTATAACAATGTCCTTCAACAAGGTGTCAACAACAGCACTAAATTATGGCAACAATTATAATTATCATTCACAACTACCATAACAACACAACACAAACCTATAAATGTATTTATGTTGTATATCTATGAATATGTATACAAAAGAAAAGTAACATGTGATTGAAAAAACATATTGTACTTCACACTTATCAGTAAAATGTCTATAAAATGTCCGCATGTGTATATGGGCATGTTTTGTGTGTTTGAGAGTAGACAAAATTGAATTGCAACAATAAATAAAACAAAATAATAAAAGAGCGCGTGTAACAAGCTCATCAAATTCAACCCTTAATGTATGCAGCAAATTTAGCTGACTTTCGTGCTGTCTTACTCTTTAGCCTGGGCCATGTCATCAAGCATGTGTCAAACTAATGGGTTGTCTAAAGATTTTATATGAACAACGAAAAAATAATGAAGAAACTTTCGATTGTTTGCCATGCAGACTTTCCTAAAGTTGAGTATCTTTTATTGTTGTTTTTTTCTCTACTTCTTCTTTTATTAAGATAGAAATTGAGTCAAAGTTTTTTGCAAACTATTTTCTATTGACAAAAAAATCGATGAACTTAAATTGAAAATGTGGGATGCAAAACGGATTAAATTTGTTGTGACAAATGGTGTTGTTATGAGTTATAAGTGAGTGACAAAAATATTTAAACAGACTTAATGAAATCAATAAATATTATGTTGTACATAATAAAGGGTGGTCAAATCTGAAGTAACACTGGTCAAATAAAATCGCTGCAGTGAGATGATCCGAAGCTTTTTGTACCGAATAACTAAAGATTTAGAAGTAGAGCATATGTGGTTTCAATACGATGGTGCCACTACCACACATCAAGAGAAACAATGAATATTTTGAAAGAAAAGTTTGGAAATCGCATTATTTCTCGTAGAGAACAAGTGAATTTGTCCAAGATTAGAAGATTTGACTGCTTTAGACTATTTTTTGTGGATTTTTTTCAAATGAAAAGTATAGAGTAATGATTTTACAAGAGTTCAAGAGCGTAAAAATAATATTATCGACCAGATGAAAATTTTAGTAAAAGTTTGGGAGCCTGGAAAGCCAGTAGGGGGGTTACTTGACGAACATAACTTTTCATTTTAAACCGGAACCAATTTGTAATAAACTAAAACAAAAATATTTTTAAAAATCTCAAACTCTTTCTTCTTCTATAAAAATTAAAATTATAACGCAAATTTGCGCACCCTCTATTAAATAAAGTGACAATAACTTAAGTGATTTTATTAATGTTTTTGAATAAGTTGGTACACTAGTCAACAATGCTATTTTTTTTAAACATATCTGATTAGATTTGGAATATGTGTTGATATTTATATACCAAATCGACGTTCATCATGGAGTTTGAAATTAATAATTTAAGACTTGAAAAAATAACCTTTTTCTTTGTTCTGCCTAGAATTCTTCCTGCACTGTTCAATATTATTTATTATACAAACATGCGTACCTACTTACACAAATACAATAAATAAATTTGTAATTACCTGTAATAAAAGTGTGTTCTTGAAGTTTGAAGAAAACGCATGACATTTTTAAAACAATATATTCAACAAAGTTATTGTTTCTTGTTACTCTTTTGTAAATTTGCTGGTTTGTCTTTATGACCACGTTGAAGGATGTCGACACAAACAAATACAAACAAATAAACAAGAAACATTCAATAAGACATTTGAAATGCAAGAAAATTGTTGTCATTGTTTTAAATGAGTTTTGTTATAAACTCAAGAAAAGGACATGTTGATGAAGCAGTTGCATAAGTGAATGACTGAAAGACTGACTGTAAGTATGTAAATAAATAGCTGAATGTAATAGTAATTATATAGATTAGACCGTACCGGAGGAAAGGTTCGCCGTACACCTTCGAATATACTCAGCAAAAAAAGACTTGCAAGTGAATGCATAAGTTTAACTCATGATGAAGTGATTCATGCATGATTTTTACATTAATGTGTCATTGAAGAGCACCGGTTTATATGAATTTATTAACAAAATTCACTTCATTCTGATTAGTGCATAGAACGCTTGTATAGTAGATGAAATAAAACCCATGTTTTATGAGCTAACAATGTTTGTTTCCATTAATTGTTTCAGATATTTTGCATGCCTTTGCATGCATTTTAAAGCACATCATTAATGGGTAACTATTTTCTATTTGGGGAAGGTATTTTTCATACATCCTTTTGCACTTATGAATTAGAAGGCATGAAAAATGTTATTCATCTTCAACTGGTTCAATATTTTTGGCTGGGTACGTATAAACAGTGTTTTTACATAAAATTATAATTTAGTGTCGAACATAGTGGTCGACTTTTATTGTCGTTTTATATAAGACACTTTCGGTCGTATACGAGTGTTATAACATCGATTTTTTGTCTCGAAATGATTCATGTTTTCTTTTAAGGACCACTAACCTCAAGATTAATGAAAAAAGTCATGCTTCTTGCATTGGTAACTTCATTCTAATAATCAATTCAATAGTTTATAAGTAACTGAGTTTAAGTGGGTATATACTAGAACAGGGTATTTGAGTTGACTGATCATAAAACAAACCATTCTAGACAAAAAGATGGATATAAAGACTGCGTTGAAAAAAAAAGTGCATCACATTTTTTAAATAAATTTGATTAAAATCGCTCTTATTAAAAGAAAAACCATCTAATACGCTTTAAAAAAACCTAAGAAAATTTTATATATTAAAATAACCTTGTAGAATCTTTTAATCGATTCAAAATGTCAAGAATTACAAGTTCGAAAAAACATTTAAAAAATTTTTTTTTTTAACCACCTTTAGTGGGCAAAATATAAAATATCTCGGGAGGTCAAAACCACTGTCGTTAGTACCTAGTTCTCTTTTATTTTCATAATTTATTATAGTCTTAAAACTTGTTAATAAATAAAAAAATAATAATCTCGAGAGCTAAAAGTTGTCCCAAACATGGTTTCTATATTTATGAGGAAATTCAAGGCCGACTTAAAGAAAACTAGCAATGCAGTTGCTGGTAGATAAAAGAGAATCTCTGCTCAAAATAAGGCAAAAATTATCAAAACCATATTGAAGGGGAACCCCGACATTAAAGGCTAAAAAGTAGGGTGATCGATTTGGTTTTACAACCGGTGGAAAACCCGGTTTTTTACTCTTTCAGCTGGCGGTTTTTTCCAAATGTTAATTTTTCGAATGTCGAATACACCGGTTTTTTTACTCACAGAAGCCGGTTTTTTTAATTTTATGTTCATTACCCTTTAGATTTAATTTTTATTACTCACAAATTTTCGAAAAATCAGAAAATTTAATAAATAATCTTCCATTATATTGTAAGAAACTTATTTGTTGTTTCAAAAACAAATGTAAAATAATTAGGCTTAAATATTATTTGTTTTAAATGAAGAGCAGTTATTTTATAAGTTTTTGCGCTTATAATTTGCTGTGATCATCAGCTGTTCAGTTAAGTTTTTTGACCAAATTATTAAACTTTGCAATACTTTCATTTTCGAATTTCATTATATTTTGCTTCTACGAAATCTAGCGACTTGTACTAAAGACTACCCAAAGCTTAACTAATATATCTAATAAAATATGACTTGTATACTAAAATAGTTTGGCACACAAAGGCTCATTATTACATCTTGCCTATAAAGTTGACTACCGTGACCAGTGAAGTGACTTTTTTATATTTTTCATTATTAAATCCTCCTTGTAACAATGTTTTTTTAAATGGCAGTACCAGAGCAAATACCGGTTACTTATAACAAATAAATTTAGTTCTTAAAAAATGTAATGGCAACAATGTATATTTATAAATTTTATTTACAAAACGAAATAAAATTTTTGATGATAAAAGTTCGAAGTAGAAAAAAAATAAAAATCACAATTCAGTGGCATTTTTAAATTTATTAACCTAATCTTAAAAATTCAAGGTAACTGAAGCATAAACTTATCTTTTCGATCACTTTTAGGTAAAAAGTGTCTGTCCTTTAACATCTTTATTTTAAATAACGGCATTTTATAATTATGCCATTGAATGTGTGTCAAATTAAAATGCTATTAAACCATAGAACAAACTAGTTTATACTTATATATGTATCTCTGTCATGGATATAAAAAAAAATTATATTTTACGTATTCGACCGGTTAACCGATTTTTTCTAAATTTTTAAAAAAGCAACCGGTTTTTTTTAAATTCTAAATTTCAAACTATTTGAAAACCGGTTTCTTAAAAATTTCGAATAATCGACCACCCTACTACAGAGTCGCTCAAAAAGGTAGTTGTTTAGAATTTGTTTTATGCAAGTTCAAAATAAGAGCGATGGCCTGAAAACTTTCAAAATTCAAGATAGCAATATTGTAAAAAATATGGCAGCAAAACAGCGTTAAAAATAGAAACGGTTTCTTTAAAAAATTTAATTGCTGCATCAGGGACGATGAGCTGTACCTTTAAGTTTAGAAAAAAAATTCACCTAAATGATAACCGGTCCCTGATAATAGTCACTGAAAATTTTGCAATGATAAGCTGGTTTTAGATAATTGTTCAAAACGTCTTTAAAAATTTTTGGCGTTCGAATTTGTGCAAAAAGTTTTTCCTTGAGTTCAAGGATTGTTTTGTCAACATATGCTCGCTCCTTCAAATAACCCCAAAGAAAATAGTCCAAATTTTTTTTAATTATTTGCTCTCCAAAAATTTTACTTAAAAGTGTCGCTGTGTTTCTGTATAGCGCGCAGCAGTCACAACTAAGATCTACTCACATTTACGGTTAGAGACCATCCATCTTCATTTTCAAACTAGTAAGGCCCAATAATATTTTCAGATGTAATGCCACACCGTATTAAACACCTAATTGGGGTGCAATCGTTGTTGGTTAATGGTTTTAGAATTTGTGAACTCCAGAACCTACAGCTTTGCTAATCAATAAATCAGTTCCATCATCAATTCATCTCTCGTAATCAGTTTTTCAATAAAGTAAATTTTATTTCTGTCCAACTGTTGATATTTAAAGGCAAAATTTAGATGTAAGCTATGATCTGTGGGTCTAAATTCTTACACCAATTGCACCTTATATGGTAATAACATTAAATATTTTTTTAATACATGCCTCACGTACAAGACATGCCAAGTAGCTTAGTAGAATGCTTGAGTACAAAGTAGATGTTTCTGATGTTTCCTTAACAATTTTCTCTATGCGTGTAATATATTCCGCAGTATGAATTAAACGTGATCTACCGGTTCAAGGAAGGTTTCATATGGTACTAAATAATTATTTGATGACCTTAAAAAAATTCAATTATTCTGATTGTTTGTAGTATTGTGAATCTCTTCCTTTTGAAAGAAAAATATTAACGAAAAAGTTGTTTAATGTTTAAATTAAACCCCATGGTGACTTTGGGCCTACCCTGCATTTTAAGATCCGACTCCAAATGTCAACGATATAAAAATAATAAAAAAAAATTCTTTCAAAAACTCTTAACGTATGTTGGTGTATGGTGATTACTTTTTTATTTGCTGCGAAGGTGGTACGCTCTAATAATGAATAAATAAAGTCAAGACATCTTAACTTGAAGAGGATATTATTGAAAATGTCATCGACAAAGCGTACATATGCCAGATGATTATGCAACTGTAAGTGGCAAACAACACGTGCTCAAATTGTTGTATTATCACAACCATCCGTTGATAATGTGAGCATATAAATTAGCAAATGCAACAGTAATTCGTATAAGAACACCATACAAGGAACAGTAAGGACCTTTGACAAAACTTTTCAATTACAAGTTCATGCATGTTGTTATAACGTGTTCTCATGTACCATACATGTGTTCATGTCGAACTAAAAAAGTTGATTTTAAAAAAAATTAATTACATTAAAATCAATTCATTTTAATTTATTAATTGGTTTTTTTAAAGTTGTTTAATATTTATTTAAAAAAGTTTACGGTTTTTTTGTTTGTTTGAAAACTATAAAATAATGAAGTAATAAAAAAAAATGCAATTAATTTGCCATAATACAGTTAGGCAAAAAAATTTATAAAAATAAATTAATTTCATAAAAAAAACTATGTTCATACATGTGTATGCATGTATGTTTCTGTGTACATACATTTGTTTGTATATTGAACATAAAAAGAGAAAAATTAATTTCATATTAAATAACGAAACTAAATCAACATGTTCTTTTTTATGGTCAATACACTAAGTGAACTTTTTTATTATTATTTTTTTTTTACTGATATACTGATACAGCTGTGAGTAAAAGAATAGGTATGCCTGAACTTTTATGAAAATTTTTTTAAATATTACTCGTTAAATATTCTACGAGAAGCTCTTTCTCTGTGTTAATTGTAAAAAAAATCCCGTAGAAGCCGTAATGAAAATATTAAAAGTAAATTTTTATTGCCTCATAATTCGAACCTCAACTGTTTATGTATGTTTGTTATTACATACATATACCTTTTATATGTATATGTGTTTGCTATGTGCATATGTATGTATTGAAAAAGAGAAAAAAATACATAAAATAAATTAATTTATTTCAACATGAACCTAGAAGCAGACATAAACACAGCAAAATATGTGCAAAAATCTGCAAATATATTAAAATGTAAATACAGTGGGCAACAATAGAAACACTACATTTAAAACAAAATATAAATTTAATATACTACTATTTAAATTCATTTCTTTAAAAAAATACCTGAGGGCCTATTACTTAAATAATTTTTTAGGTTTAAACATGTCTTGAATGCAGACCAAATTTTGTTAACAACTGTCTGGTCTACACATAAACCTGTGCTGGGTACCTTGAATGCTATAGGAGTGCTTATATACTTCGTTTTTTTATTTTATATACTATGTATGTATATTTTGTTTATATAAAAACATATGCATGCACATAATCTAATACAGTACTGTGCATATTAACGTTATTTAATTTGTTTGTGGTAGTGGTTTTGGGGAGGAAGCAAAAAATTTAATTTAATGAATGGGTAGTGAAATAAAACTTCGTTAAAAATTTTGCGTTAGGAAATTCCTTATTTGAAAAGGTCGTTCTATTTCAGACACCGTGCATTTAAATAGTCGTGAATTGCTGTGTTTGTTCAAAATATATTTTAAATAACAACTACTTCAGCTTCTAATAACTAGCAGACAATATCTAAGACCTAACAATTTCTTATTAAGTATTATTCTTGATTTGAAACTATTAGAAGTGTAGTTCAGAAATCTAAGGGCATGACATCTTGGTTTGATTAAGATCACCAGCGGACCTAATCCAATAACTATTTCCATACACATATAAAATTAAGTTGGTTTCCAGCCAACCTATACCTTTAAATAAAAAGCTGAGGTGGTGAATTCCATACAGAGTGGTCTAAGACCAAAGTTATTTTTTTATATCTTTAAACTAAAAGGACCTAATTTTAAAACTTTTCAATAGAAAAGTTTCTTTGTCACTTAACTTTTCTTTTTATAAATTTTGAATATGATTCTAGTCAAGTAGGCACTGCTATTGTTGATTACTAATTGGCGCATTTATACAGGCTTTTCATTCGTTCAGTTCAGAATATTTGCAATAGATTCCTGTAAACTCATAAAGTAGTTTCCTTGCGAGCTTTCAGAGTCTGTGGCTTAATGACTAAAGTCCGTGATTTCAAAAAAATAAAACAAAAAAAAAAACAAAGAAAGAATGATAGAAGCGGTCTAACCAAGAGATCGTTCTGGTCATAGCAAATTGCCAAAATATGACACAAGGCGACCTAGTAACACATTATTCGAAATTTTCATTGTAGCGCAAGCATTCTGTTGAAATCATAGGACCCACAGTCACAAATTATTAATAAAATAAAAATTCTTTGTAATGCTCTCCTTTTGTAGTAACATCTGGAAATTTTGAAATAATGGCACATCCAAAGTAAAAGTGAGTTTAAGTCGATGTAATGGCTCTTCGTCAATATTACGAGATTATCAATGCCAGAGAAGCTTTTCCATTGTTTCAAAGGTAAATTTGGTTAAATTCACTGACAAGTCAGTACGGAAAATGTAGTCACGGGTATTTTGCAGTATTGCAAATTACAAGTTCATGGCTTACAACTGTTCAGTAATCGTTTGCTTTACAAATATCAGAACTAAACTTTAAGCGGACATTATTGCAAAAGTTATTCCATAGGATGATGTATTTTGTGACACTCTGCATTAAGTCTATGTTTAATAATTTTTCAAAATAAAAAAGTTGATATATTATGACATCTCTAGTGTTGTCAACTGCATTGTCAAAAAAAAGTTACATTGAATTGGTTTGTAAAAGTTTCTAGTTGAAAATTCCTCTATGTATTTTTGATTTTGAGGCATATTATGGCTGCCCAAAATAACCAGCCAAATTGGAGTATTACTCTAGTTAATTTTGAAAATAAGTAAGAGCGCTATATTGAGCTGTGCCGAATCGTGTATACCCTTATCATAGTTTGTGCCATCAAGTAATGACCATAAGTGGTATCTTTATAGTGCAAATGTGATCAAAACTTATGCAGGAAATTAATTTAAAATATTATTAATTTAAGCTTTAAATTTACAATTTTTTTTAATTTTTTCGCGACAACTGCGTCGATAATTGCCCTATTAAACCAAAATTTTCTGTAAATCTTGCCAAAAGGAACATATTTTATATATACGTAACAAACGTTGCAAGAAGTTCCATAGAAGCTGCAAAATCTGGCCATTTTTGATAAAAAAACAAAAGCAATAATGGTCTTTCCCTTATATCTCAGCTCATAATAACCCACATAACTGATCACTAACAAATTTTATGACAGCTTATCTGATAAATTGATCTAGATAAGAGTATGAACTGTACGCGGTAGCTTCCAGAAGTTGATTTTAACTTACACACGGACAGACGGACAACTGAACTCAGATAAATCAATTCCTTTATCTATAAGGATTCGATGTATTTATTCATTATGGGTTCTAAAATGAAATACAAATGAAATGGTAAACATATTTACTCTCGTGTGAGTGGTATAACAGGCGATTAAAGCAAATGATGTATGACAAATACTTTTACATTAAGCCTAAATTAAAACAATAACCAGAACAAGAATTATAAAAGGCAACACAGAAAATAAACAAAATTAATAAATAAAAATAATATAAAAATAAGCCCTTGTATATTTTTTAATAAAAAAATTTCATATAAAAATATTGACTATTTTTAAATTACACGGTACTGTAGGTGTGTATGCATGCAATGTAATCCTTTATGTATATACGCAAATTAATTGGAGCTTCAGCTTGGCTTGTTTAATATACTATTAGAGTACATAAACAAGTGTATGCACTGTATGGCATGGTCCGTTACTTGTCGATACTTCAGATGAATTTTCCAGGTGAATGATGCGAAACAAATAATCAATCAATCAGTCAGTTACAAAAATAAGTACATACTACATATAAACAGATAGCCAGACTTAAACACACACACACATGCATACTTTTTAACTTAAATATTTAACAAAAATATATACGATCATGTTTGTGTATATAGAGAATAAACGAAAATGCTTTAAAACCTATTTGGTATGTGAAAACAAACCCAACAACCCAAAACTTAAATCAGAGGGTGGGGCAGAAAAAAGAAACACATTGATAACGGCAACATTGTTATAATTCTCATTATAATGTTATAAATTTAAATAACAAATAATATAATTTAACATTTAAAATAATTACGTAGGCATAATAATGGCTGTTTTTTCTACTTCGTTAACCAATATTTTATTAATTAGTTCGCATAGATTTTTTTTTTTGGATTTTTATTTGTTTGTTTTTTTTTTGCTTCACAACATCTGTCATTTGGAAATCTGAAAGTTTATGACAAATCGATTTTATAGCTTATCACAGTAAATTGACAGTTTGATAACCGATCAGCAGCAAAAAAGAGAAATATTGAAACAATATTTTTAAGCCTAGAAGCTGTGTTACAATTACACGGTTCTCCGTTACACTGAAGGTAACAAATGCCCACCTTAATTAGATCTTTGAATAATAACAGAATTGGGTTTAAAAATAGCGCAATATGTCTTCACAAAAACATACTTTTTTTTAAATTTTGATTAGAGAAAATTTTATTTAAATTCTTTAATTTTTTATCATTTTGGAAAAAAATTCTACTTGCAGGGTAATTAAAAACACAAGGCATATTTATTCATCAGGAAGTTGAATCGTCAGCTGATTATTTTTTTCTTCACCTATTTTAAATTTCAGATGTCAAGGTACGTAGAAGAAAAACCATTTTCTCTCTTCTCCCATATATTTCAAATGTCAAACTTAGGTTAGGTTAGGTTAAGTAGAACAGGCAGCTGTTGTGCAGCTCACTTGGGTCCATTATATTGATCCCTTTGGGATACCTGAATAAAAAAGTAAGAATAGAATAGAAAGGAAGCAGACAAGTCCAGAGTCTCCGGCGGGAATCGAACCCGCAACCCCCAAACTAGCAGAACAGCACACTGCTGACTAGTCCATCGGGGCACCCTGTCAAACTTAACAATATAAGCAAAAAAGTTCTCTCCGAACTGCAATTACCTGATGAATAAATATGCCTTGATTAAAAATAAAATCACAGAGCCCCTTTAAATTTATTTTTAAACTAAAATCATCAGCTCTTATTAGTTGCTGCTTTGAAAATCTTCCCCTTTCAGCTATAACACACAATAACTTGCAACATATGTTGCAAAATCAAACACACAAAAAATTCCCAAATAATATTACAAATCTGTGTCAACAATTTAGGTCTATAAATCAAATTATCTCAATTATTTGCACGCTATTAATTTTGTTTTTTATTATTTATTTCAATTCCAAAATTCTTAAAACTGTTTTTTTTTAAGGGAAAATGCTGGGTTAATACTTTATCTGTCTGTAAGGCGGTTCACTTGCGCATGGTTGGACATTTGTTTTTGTGGTTGTTACCACAACCACAACACGTAAAAATGTTATTTGCTACAACATCAACAACAACACAAATACTTGACTTTAGCAGAAAAAAACACTTCGCTACACTCTTAGACCTTTTTGTTACCCTCTTTAATACTTTCCAAACTAAAACAAAATTGAGACTTTTTTCTTCATTTTTTTTTTATTTAAATAATAAAAATAAATTAAATTTTCTGTAAAGGAATTGTGTACTCATAAGGATCATTAAATAATTTCCGCTAATGCGGGTGTGTGATTTTTTTTTTGTTGCTGCATCTTCCTTATCTTGTGACGGCGTAGTTTGTTTAAACGAAAACCATAAAATATTATTAATAATGATGCAAATAATTTATTGATTTCGTTTGAGAAAATTTGTCGCCAAACCAAGACCCCTTAATAACTAATTTAAAATCATTATAAATGTGAAATTATAACAAAAATTTTAAAGACACAAACTAAGAGGAGGTATAGAGTGACTGTAAGATGCACTACCCAAAGGCTTTGTGTTTAAGTACCCTTCCAAATTTAATAGCATATTGGAAGTGCTGTCGTTTTCTGCACAGCATTTAATATGTATCGTATAGATCCTGTTTTATCTCATCATGTCCTACTGTCTGTGTTTGCTCACCTTCTCTGCGATTATCCTGCCCTGGCTGCCAAGAGACATAGAATCCTGGGCAAACATATACATCATAAACTCCCTCAAATATCTGAGGTCAGATTGAACGATCTGTTTATATACCTCCCGGCTAGATGATCGGTCTAGCATCTTCCCATCTTCGACTGATTCTAAGATACACCAAATCTGGTGAGAGATATGATCTTGGTGTCATACAGAGTCCTTTTGACAGTTCGCTTGTAGTGGGCTACCACGATACGCAATCAATTAACCAAGTCTTTTCTTAGCTTCAATCATGGTCGCACCAATAGCAGAGCATTTTCTCAGTTTGGGCTTTTAAGATTAATGGCAAGCAAGTGTGTCTACAGGATAGCGTACCATGGGCATACACCTTATTTTTTATTTTTTTTGTTAACTCATAATTTATTTATTGTATCTTTCTATATTCAGAAAATGACAATAAGTATTAAAATCTTAAATTAACGTATTTCTGGGTCTTTTGCCATTGCAATAGAGACTCCAATTTTCATTGCATAGTGGTCATCATTCTAACGAGACCGCGAGGGCCAATGTGTCGATCCTCCTGAGTTGAGTATGTCAATTATAATACAGCAGATTCTGTGGGAGAGGATTTGGATGAGTTTCCAGCTTTCGTACATATTTTGAGTAGAAGGTTTTAATTTCGTCGCGAACAAATGGAATATTAAGATCCTTGTAAATATTCGCGTTACTAATGTATCACGGTTCTCCAGTAATAAGTCGCAATATTTTGTTTTGCCGTCTTTGTGATTTCTCTATATTAGAAGCAGAAGCTGTTCCCCATAGCTGGATTCCATAGGTCCATATTGGCTTAATGATAGCTTTGTAAAGTAGAACCTTGTAGTTAAGGTTGAGAGCAGAATGAGAACAAAGAAGCCACTGAAGTTGTAAACCTTATAAAATAAACGATTTTTTGTGCACTATGTTCTGTAATCAAGTTACTAGATGTCTTGGCAATGTTAATTGGACGATTCGTAGCTGCAATTAAACTATTTGTTTGTGACGTGCTTTTAAAGATCAGTTGTATGCAACTAATCAGAAGTAATCCACAGCCTCAAGACTTATATTGTCTAAGTAAAGTTTTTGAAAATTAGTCTAACAAAATAATCTACCTTGAGGAAAGCAAAGCCAGTCGCATTAGTGAAATCGTGTTCTATAAATAATGGAAATATTTGTTATATCTAATAGTGATTTTTTTTTTTGGAAATATGACTGTATTTGGACCATCACCATAAATTATAAGCCGTTTTGAGTTTTGCTTTGCAATTGCAAAACTTGGTTGACAATAGTAACACTTAACTAGAAATTGCAAGTTTCTATAAACTGTTACAAACAGTAATTACATGCATACAAAAAAAATTTATAATAAATTTATACCCATTTTGTTAAAACAAAAAATCGAAAATATAAGGGAAGCCCTTTGAGAAAGAATTCAAATAATATAACTTCTTAAGACGTAGAATAATAAAATTTTATCGAAAATCTCTATTCCACAGCGATTTAAGTAACAAAATTATTTCATTATTATTTAATTTCAGCAGAATTGTGTAGAGATGGTAAAATTTTACACTCCCTTTCAACTTCTGTATACTAACCAGAAGCCAAATTACGGCATTCGATATCGATCGAAATTTTACTCGAACGATCGAGTACGCTGTGCTTTAGGTATAGAGAGTCTAATAAAAATTTTAAAATTTCGATCACGTTCGAATGCCGTAATTCGGTCCCAGGTTGTAAAAATGTACTTTTTTTTAAAGCTTGTGTCCTTCTCTTCGATCTTTATACACATTTGGGGAATTCGCAGTAGTGTCATAAAATCATATGTCCTATAATAATAGTACGAAAAATTAAGAATATTGTGAACAATCCCTCATAATTAAGTGTGCTATTTTGAATTTAAATCAGTTTTGGCTTTGGCTAAATTAAAATATTTTTTAATTTTAATCCATGAATTTATTAAATTATATTTTACCACAATATTTTCCATTTTTCAGTTTTGCCGCAATTCACAAATAAATTAAATTTTGTTTGATAAACAAAAACTGCAGAGTCCTTAGCCGATCTTATTTGACGCCACCAGTGATTTGTTATCAAAAATTAGCAACTGTGCTTAAATTTGGATGTCGGCCCGATAAAATTATACAATGAACGGCGACGGCTTACAAAAACTATTGCGACTTGGCTAAGCTTATTAAATACGACAGCACAATAAACATAGCCTACAAAGTTCTATTATTACACTTTTTGTTTGAAAAGCAACAACAACATTTTTAAACCATTGTAAAATTTTAGAACAATATGACAATATGACAAGATAAGACACCTTGTGAATCGCCCAATTATTTTGCTATAGCTTAAGTGGATAAAAACTTACATAGCTTTAAGTATTTTTTAAAATTAAAAAAATCTGAAGGTATTATTAACATCACGACAACTGACTGTAAACATGGACGGAAGGACAGACATATTAAAATAAAACTAAAACAAAATTTCAATTTAAGATTCTCAAAAATAAAATTCACATTTTATTTAAAACCTGCTGCTGTTTGAAATATTGCAATTAATCACCAGAGCTTTAAAATTACAACTTAATTTTAAATATGCCCCTGACGTGGTGTAATAAACATAAATGTTTGTTAGTCAAGCAGGCAGTAAATTAAAGAAAAATATTGTCATCGGCTAAGGGAAACTTAATTTGAAATCTTATTAACAAATTATAAGACCGGTCGGTCACAAGTGACATTAATAAAATTCATAGATTTTTTTATTTTTAACAGATACAACAACAACAACGGCCAGATGAAGAAGATACAGTTGCTTCTTGGCATACCACAGTTTACATACAAACTTACATGCCTACATGCATATGTACAAACATACATGTGTATGAATGTATGTACTTATGCATGAATGTGTAGGGAAGCTGTTAAACGTGTAAAACCTCTCTGACGTCAGGTCAATAAGATTCAGTTTATTTTAAGTAGTTACTAGTTTCTAGTTTTCAGTTTTATTTTATTTATTTAAACATGCAGATAGCAGGTTTGAATATATTTAAAAAAATATTTGAGGTTTATCAGTTAATTGGGGTATGTAGCGGTACTTGGTCTCTATTTTTTTTTTTCTTCATTTTTGAACTGGTGAAAAATTAACGGTACTGGGTCACAGCGGTGGTGCTAGTCAAACGACCAACTGTATTTTGTTGTTGTTGTTGTTTTTTCTTCAATTATCTGCATATTTATGTCGCAATGTTTTGTATAATAAAAAGTTTCAAACACAATACTAGAAGAGGGATAAAAGAAATTAAATATTTTAAAGAAATAAAAATAATAAACTGTATCTAAATTAGTCTTAATCTAAAACGTTTCGTTAGACAACATTTTTGGCTTGTGTTGTTACTGGTGCTGTTGCTGTTGTTGTTGTTGTTGTTTGATAGAAATCCAACAAAACCAGTTTAAAATGTTGTTTTTCTTTTTTTTACCAAAATCTACTGACTTCTTACAATTAAAATTATTTTTTTTATTGATTTAAAAGCTTTACAGCAGTTCTTTTATGTTTGATTTAAGCTTTTGTAAAATTTTTTTATGCTGAACATTAAAACAACCAAAAGGAAAATACTAACAATAATAATAATAATAAATAAATATAAACAAATATTTCATTAACACCTCATTTCCTAACATTAACACCAACCACAATTGGCTGGTGTTGATATTAATGTTTAGAATTTTTTATATTTTTTTTTTATATACAGATCAAGCGAGCATTGTTCTCCCTCTTTTTTCATAATGAAATAAAAAGAAGAAGACAAAAAGTTTTATCTCATGAAACTTATAAATTATCGTTAACTAATTTAAATAATCAAATTAATTTGCCATAAATACAAAAAAACAAAAGAATTTATTTGCCAAACATTTAATCACAACAACAATACAACAACTCTCTCGTTTTTGTTGGATTGTAATTTATGTTTGTCACTGGACGAGTGAGTGAGTGAGTGAGTTAGTGAGTGACTAACTGACGGACTGGCTGTTTGCTTTAACCAAGTTTCGTTTTTGTTGGACACTCTTCATCATGATTATCATCATCCCTTAATCCAGTTAATTAAAATAAAAATCTTATTTAGTTTTTTCGCTCAAAATCCATAAACTTGTCAGTTTATGTTTTAGAATTTCGTATAAAATTTTCTATTTATTCTTTCCATGTCGGTTAACTTTTAGTCACGCATGCCAGCCATGTGTTAGAGCCGCTTTTTTTGTCAATGAAACTTGCGGATGGCTGGACATATTTGTCTTGCCTTCTTAAATTTGTACGTTATGCTTTGTGATTTGTGGTTTTACATAGAGCAAATAATACCAACAACAAAAACTGCGCATTAAAGCGATGCGGAGTTGCCATACATGTAGTGCACGCAGTGGGGGTGATCATGAACATAAAAAAAATAGAAACTAAACATTTCCAAACTACTTGGGGTAAATTACGTCATTCGAACGTGATCAAAATTAAAAATTCTTATTAGAATCTCCAAAAGCACAGCGAACTCGATCGTTCTAGTAAAATTGCGATCGTGATCGAATGCAGTAATTTGTCCCCTGATCCACTTGCAAAAATGTATTGTCTGTAAAGATCGTATAAAATCGCCTAAACTTTCGCAAAATATAATATTTCGCAATCTTGTTAAAATATTATTGGGTGCCGTAAAAGACCACTTACAAAATAAATACTCTTTTAAATTACCCTAGTTTCCCTAACAATGGTCTTACATAAATTCTATAACGTTGAAAGGAAACTTTTGTATACTTTTGAAAAATCTACAATATAAGCAAGTTTTATTAAACAACACAGATAATATTTGGAAATATTTTATTGAACAAAAAACACTTTGTAATTTCTACTTTGAATCCTTATAAATAGAGAAATTGTTTTAGCTTAATACGTTTGTGCGAGCGTTGAAATCAACTTTTTGAGGTCCTCATATATATCAAAGACTCTTGTGTAGTATCAATTCATCAAAACTACTTTCAGAAAAATTGTTATTGAAAATAAGCAATTTCGAATTATTAGCAGCTGGAATATGAGCAAAAAACCGCGTAAGCCTCTGTTTTTTTTTTGAAGATTGTAACAATGAAATTCTATTTAAAAATCAGGCGGTATTGATAAACACCTATGTGCGTGATAATAAATTATATTAGAATTTGTTTTTTAGAATTGGAATTTTTCTTTATTTATAAATATATTAAAGATTAATTTACAAGTTTAATTTAATGATTCATTTATGCATATAAACAAGAAAATAAAATAGAATATTAACGACATGTTTTTTAAAAACGTTTATCAGCATTTTTGGTAAAAAATAAGTAACAATTATTGTAATAAAATTAATTAAATTCAGTTAACAAAAAGTTTCTGTATTTTAAAGTACATTTTAAATATTTAACTAAGTTTGACCAGTCTTCTTCATTTATACCATTTAAAATATGAATTATCTTTTCTTCCGTTAAATTAGATTTTTGAAAGCAAGCAAGCCTAAATTCTTTTAGCACTGGACAGCCCCCAAGAAAATGTTGAAAAGTTTCCAATTCATGCAGATTGCACAATTTACAACACCTGTCTGCGTCTGACGCACAAAACATGTTGTATTTTAACGCAATAAGCCCATTACGTGCTTTAAAGATGATATTATTTGTGGTAAAATTATCCTGGATATAATGGTTTCCTCTTTCATAATCCAGGTATTTGTAGATTCAGATTTTCTTTGCAATCTTTCATTTAAAGTACTACTTTTCATATTATTTGGTAGTTCCGTGCTAAATTGCTTCCATTGTAACTCCGTTGGGTTTGTTTCTGGCAAATTAATGTTAAATGACAAAGCTTTCGACTTTAATTCGTTTGCCCAGAAAATGTTACGACGTAATAGTATTAAGGATAGCTGGTGAGGCAATCTGTCTTCTCCATAATGGAACATTGTTCTGCTTAAATATTTAAGATTGAGCCCCAAAGTATAAATATGACTGTGTTCAGCAATAGTTTCCATCGTAAGAATGTAGATAATAAATTATATGTGCGGTTTTATTGTATTTGTTATATTTCGATTCTTAATCATGTGTACGAATGTATCTAATGCAAAGTTTTTCGTTTATTGCAGATTGCACGAACATGATCACGGTTCACGGACAAGAAGGTATGTACCTACATGATGACATATTATGAATCAACAACAACTAAAGCTTAGTCTAGACGGTATGATGAATCAGCAAATGTGTGGTAATATTTATTTGCTTTAAAATAACAGCAAATGTCTCTGTTAGCATATTGAATATGATGGTCGTTTACACGATTTGCTGAAAGTACCAAATTTTTTGAATTCATCATACGCCAACAAATGATATTTCAGCATATGAGTTATCATACAATTTTTGTGTATACACGATATGTTGAATTTCGTTTAATTATGTATGTTAATTCGTATTAACATTTGTTTATATATTTGTATATGCCAAATAAATTTGACAATACAGTTTTTTGGGGCAATTATATTTATGTATATATGTGATAATAAAAAGAATAATCTGAAAAAGTTTATCTTTTATTATTACAATTGAATTTTATATAAAGAAAAAAATTCTAATTAAACTCAAGCCTGAGTAAAATTTAAAAATACTAATTTAGAACAAGAAGTTTAACAATTAAAAATTAGGAATTACAAAATACAAGAACACGGAACATAACATCATGCTTTGTTGTTCAACCAACATTCTGTTGAGTACTGACCAAACCAAAAATAAACAAATAGTTATAAGAAACAGCGCTGTCAACCTTTTAGTTTTATCAATGTTTTTAGTGCTTTTTTATCGCTTTTTTATCAGGTGTTTTGTTTTTTCTAAATTCTAAATTAAAAAAAAAATATCGCAAGTAGATATTACGAAAAAAATAAGGATTGATGGTAAACAATGTTTATGTTATTGCAGATTGTTAGCTTATTATTGTTTTAAACCAAAAACCATAATAAACAATAGTTAGATACATTGATTATATTTATTATTATTATTTATTATTATTTAATTTCCATACTTATTTCTTGATATCTTATATGGTTTATAAGAGAAATGAAACTAAAAAATATATAAATATGCAAAAACTTTTTAATTTACAATTTTACAAAATAACAATTGACACCATGATGTAGTTAGTATTCTCATAAGTAATCATATAGTAATGTTCATATTGATAGCATTATAATTTAAAGGGTGATATAGAATTTTATTTGGCTTTATGTTCCTTATTATATTTACTTATTATATTTTTACACGGAAATTTAGAATTTTATGAAATAAATAAAATAAAAAGTTAAAAATTTTGCAAATAACGCATTTTTAAATGTTTTGATGCTTTTCGAAATTTTAAAGTTGACACCAATCTAAACAATAATTGTGAAACAGTCATCTATTGCTTTCGCTATCTTGCTGATGGCTAGAGCAGGCCAAAACTAGTAATAATATAAAAGATAATAACAAACAAAAAAAGGGGTTGCTGTTGGTAAAATTTTAGTGTAACTCGTTGTGGTAAGAATATATGATATAGGAAACTAACTTATCGTATTTAATTAACTAAAAGCCTAGGTGTTTAATAAATGATATTTACATCCAATACTTTATCACCGATCAAAGAGTGATCAAAAATTCAACATCAACCATTTTGCCTAAATAACTAATGTATAACTTACAAATTCTAGCAAAGAATATAACAAATTAGGCAACACTGCAACAATTCTATATGATACTACATTTGCCATATGATGAAAAGCTGAAATACGCTTTTCAACAAACAACAAATCTGTCTTCATACGTAGGAAATTTGTCCAGCATTAAAAATATGCTGTTTACACGATATGTTGAAATCGTCGACATACATTTGATGGCCTTGTTAAAAAAGTGTTAGCAAATGATGTTAATCATACGTATGATGAAAAAATTTTGCGTTTACACGATATGATGGCACTTGTAACAAATTTTTAAGCAGAAATTTGCTGATTCAACATATCGTCTAGACTAAGCTTAAGGTTAAGCAAGTGCAGATCCGTTGCACAAGCAATTGAAATGTATATGCTAATAGTTACGTATTTACAATTTTGTTAGGATTTGGCACAATCAAGTATAACGCTCTTACTTGCTTTTTTATTTATTTTTTTGTTTTAATTTAATTTTTAATGTGCAATAATTAACTGAACATCTAACTTTTTAAATACGTTTTTGTTTGTTTTTTGCTAACGCAGTTACTGACAGTTTATTAGTTTTATGTTTGACATTTGGAAGTTGGGACCCCAATGCTCCGACGATTGTTTGCCCAAAGATAAAAATCTTACCAAAAATTAATATATTCGAATGAATATCATTTCCACAGCAAAAGATATGTCAGTTGGCTCAGAAAATCTGAACGTTATCATTGAGAACCCAATGATACGAATTTTTCAATGGCAGTATCATTGGGTTTTTTATGATGATAACGCCAATAGCGAATGTTATTGTGTCATGCTTAACGAATTTATGTTTCTAAAAGTCGTTGGAAATAAAATGGCTGACGTTTGTTTACAATGATTTTTATTACAATACCAAAAAGAATACATTTTATACTATGTTCACACAGGCGCCTTAATTGCCAATTTATAATATTATCGCAATTAAAGGCCTTATTGAGCTCATTTTGCCATACTAAAAATTATTTTTAAATTGAGCAATATATACTTAATTGTTTCACTTATTGTCTAAAACTCGAAATACAACTCTTGAGAAGTATGTTCAGTGAGAAGAAAATTCTGTAGGTGGCATTTCCAATGTCAAACAAATAAATATACAAACAAGTAAGAGTGCTATATTCAGCCATGCCGAATCTTATATACCCTTCACAACGTGTAGTCATGCAATAACAGTTGCTTGTATCACCATTCATCCCATATGAAATACGTACACGTATGTATGTTAAAAAAACGAAAAAAAAAAAAATTTTAAAAAAAAATTTTAAAAAAAAATTTAAAAAAAAATTATTATATCTATAATATACATATATAAAACAAACAAAAAAAAATTAAAAAAAAAAATAAAAAAAAATTAAAAAAAAATAATAATAAAAATATAAATAATATATTAAATAAAAAATAAAAAAAAAAAAAAAAAAATTTCAAAAAAATTTTTAAAAAACTAAAAAATAATTTTTTTTGGCTCAGTTGGGCTTCGATGCCACGTTTTGTCTAACCAGTATACACGTTTGTATGTATGTATGTTGTTGTTGTAATGTTGTTTTTGTGGAAAAAAAATCGAGGTGGTCGTGGGTTTTTGCTCATATCTCAGTTGTTTATGTACCGATGTTTCTGATTTTCAATAGCGATCTACTCCCGAATATTTCTGATATTTTAATACCTTACCCGGGTCCAACCTATGTCGGGGGGCTTCAAAAAGTTGATTTCAACATACACACGGGCAGACGGACAGACTGACAGGGCTTAATCGACTCCCCTATTCATAAGCTTTCAGAAAATATATACTTTATGGGGTCGGAAATGAAAATTGTAGAAATTTCACACGGAATGACAAACCTATATATACCCTTTTTCACTGTGTGAAGGGTATAAAAATAAAAATTAAGAAAATGAAAAATTTTTAATAAATTCAAATACATACATATGAGTATATATATGTATAAATATAATTGTAAATATATTTTATCCACAGGAAAAACACTGAAAAGAAGGCATTATTTATCGTATTTTACAGCTATCAAATGCTAATGGAGTAAGATAAATTGAGTATGTCTGAACACTTATTTTAATTGCTCAATCAACACTAAATTGAAACAATTAAAAATATCTGTCTGAACAGGGTATTAATTTATTATTTATTTATTTTTATTACAATCCAATTAATCATAAATTATATTTTAATTTAATTTACCGAGTTGTGTAACAAAGACCGTATGCCTGTTGTAGTGAAACAGATCAGAGTATCTGGCGGCAAGAGAACACGCAACCCCCAGGCTAACAGACTAGTACACTACTGACGATATTATATTCTTAATTAATTAGCCGACCTGAGTAACGAAGACCACTTCGTCTTTGTAGTATAACAGATCATAGTTTCTAGTGTGAATCGAACCCACAGTCGTCAGACTACCACATTACTGACTAGTCCTCCGGGTCACCTACTTACCCCACAGTCCATCCAAAATTTAAACTTTTAGTTGGCATTTTTGAAAACAAATAATCAGTTAAAAATCTTATGTCAATTAACCGTAATGTGGCTCTGATTTAAGTGCGTTTGACTGTTTTCTCTAGCAAGCCGTAGAGTTTATATGTTACGTTTACCACTAAGAGACAATTAAGGTCTTAAAGCATGAAACAGAAGTTGACATTCACTCGGTAATAATCGCAAAAATATTTGTAAATTTAATTATTCGGATGGCGTAGCATCAGACTAGTCATGCAGGACATTTTAGAATTTCCAATTTTTTAAACAATTATTAAAAAAACACTAATTTTTTTATGTTAAATTAAAATTAAAATCTTAATATTAATTTTTTTCATAACCTCTTTCGAAAAGTTTTACATTTAAGATATAAACTCTATAATTATAAAAAGAATTCTTTTAATTTCTCTTTGAAAAAAATTTCCATGTTGTAACAAATTATTGCCAAAACAAATCAAATCAAATTTAAAATTACTTTCTTTTCAAAGGGAATTAAAAAATATAATTACTTCACGAATACCACTACACTTAAATGTGCATACGTGTACTACAGCAAAACTTGTCATTCCATTTAATATTTAAATTATTTGATATTTAAACTTGTATATGTTTAGGCAAGTATAATTTATATTCATTTCAACAACCCTTGAACATGAAGAAAATATTAAATTTCAAAAAATTAAAAAAAAAAAGAATTTAGCAAAACGAAATGATCAAATTTCTCGATTGTTTAAAAAAAAATACTAAAACCTTTAATGGCTGGTTTATTTGTAACCTCAAAGTACCACTTATATACATAAATGTACATGCACACACACATACACACACACACACACACACACACACATACATACTTCCATACTTCCATACATAATTATATTTTCAATAATTACGACAACATTTGGATTTTTAGATTCTGACTATTAACCAGCCAACCAACGACCACCCCATTTAATGCGTTTAATATATATAAATGCTTGATCCATTTAAAGTAAAACAGCAGCGAAAAACCGTTGTTGAGGAGGATGAAGTAGACAGAAGAAAAAATGAATAAATGAAAATCACAATTAATACTCATAACAATTTGATTGACTGACATGTCGTTGACTCGATGTCAATTAATCTAAACTACATGCGCAATAATCAACATCCGTATTTTCAAATTTTCGCATGCTACATACACACACACACACTCGTACTTATACTCATGTGCATTAATATGCGGAAATGTAGTAAAAATTATAGTTGGACTTTCGCTTGTCAGCTACAACAGCCGGCTGTTTGACGAACGTCTGTACGGAGTTGGTTGACAGGACGGGTGGACCGATTTATTTCAAGTCAGTGAGTTACAAAGATGCATGATTATTATTGCCTTATATTTGTAGAGACATATGCCTCAGCGTATTTGTGAAGGCGCGAGAGTAGTTAAAACGGTACGCAAGCTACTTTTCACAAGGTGTATTTGTTTATGGGATGGTGTCGGTAGCATCAAAATATTCGCATGATCTTGGTAGCCAGTTGACATTATAATTTTTTGAAACAATTGAAGCCATAAGAACTTCTTTATCATGTTCCTACGAAGAAAGCAATTCACTGTTACCCTTACTTTTGGTCTCATCTTAAAAAAAATGAAGGCCGTATCACCCATTCAATGAATTGCCGGCGCTTTTCACAGTCTGCTGGTTTGAGCTAATTAAGGTGGAGGTCTTTTGTCAAAAATTGCTGCGTACTGCTCTTGAAATTTTAAGATGTTGAGAACGATTTCGAATTTATCTGCCTGTTCAACGATGTCGAAAGAAAACCCAACCAAATTTTCATTCGCACAAATATATTGAAAACAACAACAAAAACTAAAAATTTCTTTTTGTTTTCAACGTATTTGTACGAATAAAATTTCGCTTGTGTTTTCTTTCGCAACACTCTCGCTTACAACAGTAATCTTTTTTAGAAACCAACCGGTGCATTGACGTATTGTCTACACTGTCTATAACCGATACAGTTTCTTACAATTTTTTGTTCACTCTTTAAATGATTCACACATTAGATGCACTTTCTCGACTAAAAATTCTTCGAAGTGTCCTAGTGGTCTTAGCATAATTTTTAAAATTTTTGAATTAAGTTTTCACAATTTTCACGAGTTGTTTTTTCGAAACGTTGTCCATTTTTAATAATCGGAATAAACATATATGAAAGCTACCATAATTCAAAGTTGCAACTTGCACAAAATAAATGACACTAAATTTAAAAAGTGCATTGTAACTAAGACAACCTTAAAATGTTTTTTTAACAGAAATATTTATCCACATGAGATTTGTTAAAGAATATCTTCATATATTTTTTTGAATTTTGTTGTAAAAATATTAAAAAATTTTTTTTTTTTAAATATAAAAAAATAATTCTTCTTACAGAAAACTTAGCATCTTTTACGGAAGGTCTTCTGAAGAAATTTAAAAAATAAAGAAAAAAATATTACAGAAAACTGTGCTCATAAAAACCGTTTTTTTGGCAAAATTTTTTATTGTAATTTTTTTAAAAATTTAATTTTTTTGTTTAAATCATTTCATCAAAATTTTCTCTTTAAAATTTTTTCTTAAAGAAAATATTACAATAAAATGTCTTTTTTACAAAATCTGGAAAGAAAAAAAACTAAACGCTTTCCTTTTTTAGAAAATATAATTTTTTTAAAATTCGTTCATAATGTTTGTAGGAAAATAATGCGATTGTAGGAAAATAAGCAATTAAAGATAATATTAGTTTGAGCTGAAAATAAAAATAGGTATATCTATATATATATAAAGGAAATAATAAAGGAGAAAGAAACAATTTGAATATTTGAAATTTTAAGAAAAGTAAAATATATTACGTTTTTTTTATAGAGGAAGTTACTGGTAGATGTGTATATATGTATGTAGTATAAGCTAATTAAGATAATCATTTTAGAAAATATAATTTTTTTAAAATTCGTTCATAATGTTTTTCAGATAAAAAATCTAAAAAATTCAACTCTTTAAAAGTTTTATTTACAACAAATTTTTTTTTTCAGAATTTTTAGATAAAAATTTTTTTTTCTTTTTTTCAATATATTTTTGGTAATAAATAGTTTGCAATTCCTTTATTGAAAATTATTTTTGAATAAATTTAATAATTTAAGGGAATAAATATAAAATAGATTTTGTTTAAATAAATAAAAAATTGTTTGGCGAAATTCTCTTTTAATAGAAATTGTTATTGAATTAATTTGCCTGTTCTCCGCCCTTGCCACTAAGTGTACAAGTATGTAGTTTTAATAAACTCAAAGTGGAAATTAATTTTATTTTACAAATGTGTATATTGCAGCGATCAGGCTAACGATGATGCTGATGTTGATGCTCTAGCTCTCTAAATGGGGTGGTAAATGTTGTATGATGTTTTGATTGTTGCTGGACTCTGCTGTGTTACCACTGATTTTAACAACACTAACAGCAGGGGTGGTTTTACAATTTTCGTGTGTCGCGGCCCAAAAAGCCAAAGCTTTACAGTGTTCATAGGCAGTATACAACACAAATCATGTATTTCGTTTTATTTGGGTTTTTTATGTCGTCTTTCCTCTGACGATGATTGCCAGCAGTTTAAGCAAAAACAAGGTGGGCGCTTTAGATCAGCAGAAAACCAAATACTCGAGTTATGCCACAGATTTACACAACATTTTGGCAGCTGTATATGGCACTAATGCGAATTATTCAACACGTTATTTACTAACACATTTGGAGAGCGCTCTTCTGACATTTTCGCAACAACATTTCATTATCGTTGTAAATAGTAGACATTTAACACATTACGGATTTCCGTGCATTCTCTTGTAATACAAAAATAAAAAAAAAAACATAAAAAAAAGGGATTTTTTCTTACGCCTCAATAGAGTGAGAATTTTATGGGATTAAGAAGAAGGAAGGTAAGATTGATTGTTCCCACGCCCGGTTTTTATAAACGAGTAGATATTGTTGTTATTGTTGTACTGCTGTAACTGCTGCTGACTGACAATAAATATTTGTACGCCTGAGCAATTATATAATTAAATGCTGATGCTAATGTGTCTGTCTGTTGGTTTAACCACATTAACGGTAAATAGTTCGATAAGACCATGTTACTCTTAAGTCATTGAATCTTTTTGCTGCTGCTTAACTCTCTTAACGCCACAAGCGTTTTCTTACATATTTTTCTTTCTTTCTTTTGATTAATGTCGGCAGTGAGCAGTTAAAATGTATTGAGTGTCAATTTAGCCACTTGAAAGTAAAAGTTGAAACGATCTTTAGGCTAAAGACACGCAACGTTGACTGTATAATGTATAATGTAGCCAATGAATGCGTTTTTGTTGTCCAAACGTCCCACATTTTAAATTTATACAGCTCAATATTAGTATCAAAAGAAATTAGGCTTGAACTACGAGGGGTGTGTAAGAAAAGTTTACTTAAATATTTTATTTTAAATGTAAATTTTATACAGTCAGTCGAATTGTAAAAAATTTGTCAATTTTAATTTTTACAAAGTGTTTTTAAAGTAGCTATTGCTAGAAAGTTGTCGCTTATATTCGGAAACTTTTATTTGGGCAAGCCTGAGTGCATAGAGCGCAGAATAAAAAACAAATCAAACATGTTTGTACTAAGACAAGACACATTTATAAAGTACTCTCATTGCGCCAGCTGATCGGTTAGAGTGATTTTAAAATTTTTTTAATTCTTCTTGATTATTTTTTATTCGTGAAGTTAGATTTTCCTTTCGATATTTATAAACTTGTTTAGTGTTTTAAATTTTTGCCTTAATAAATATTTAACAAAATTTTATTTTTTCTAAAAAAAAAAAATTTCACCAAGACAACTTGCACGCATTTCCTAACTTCTGAGACAACCCTCGTTGAAACTCCTTAAAATCTTTAACTTGACTGCCTGGCATTTATGGCACACAATTAGTAACACTCATTATATGTGTGTGTGTGTGTGTGTATGTTTGAATTGCTTTGCTACACATTTTCTTTAAGCTCATCTTTTTATTAAACATTTGCTTTAACACCGTAGACTGTAAGTTGGCATGTCGTGGGAGTATTTTTTTAGCTTCCGTTGCGGGCTACTGTTAAAGATGAGATGGGTCGACACACAACGCCAAAGTGGTAGCACAAAAACATGAATGTTACTGTCACAATTGCAACAACTAAAGACAACTTTAAGTAACATTTTTGTAAGCCAAAGTTCTTGGCTCTTTGCACAGTTTTGTGTTTTTTGATGGCAAAAGTACACTTTTTAGGATTTTGTTTTAAACTTGTTAAAGCTCTTTAACAGGGTGTCATTAAGCGTGCAATAGTCGGCAAATAAAAATATTTAAACTTTAAATAAAATCATGTTGTAAATAAGAGTATTTCTGTTTGTCGATGTAAGATCGTGACTTGGCGCTTGGCGGTGGTGTTAAACATTACGGCATGTCAAACCAACTGCTACGGCTGCTATTGTTGCTTTCTAGGCTCCTTCTTAAGAATAATGGTCATTTGGCTCAAATTACAGTTGCAAATTTGAGCACGAGTTTTTCCTTTCCTTTTTCTTACTAAAAACCAGAAAAATATTTATGATTTGAACATTTAAGCGGGACGTTGACATATGTATTCCAGGTACTTCTTTTACTCCTTTACACTTTCCTTTAAAACTTTTGTTTTTTTACGCTTAACCATGTCAAAATTATTAACAAAACTCATAATTTAAAAGATTATCATTAAAACCGGTGGGAGGACAATAACTACATGAAATATTTGTATTTAAAGCGAACGAAATCTAAAAAAAAACTTGTTTATACAAACAACATACAACAGCAACAGAAGAATCTCCTAAAGCAGTTACGCATGTTTTTGTACGCTTAAAGTCAAAATATTTTTGCTAAGACCACGCATTATACCTGCACTTTTTTTCGTACAAGTTAAGGTTAGTGCAAGTAAAAAGGAGGAATTGCTTTTAATTGGTCATTATTTAAGGATTAGACGGTTGCAAAACAATGGCGTTAAATGATATTGCTGACAGTTAATGATGGATGTAGATTTAGTCTTACTGCCCACTAAAATTGATAATGTTAAGGTTGAAGGAATTGCTAAGTATGCAAACTTTGTCCTTAAACTTTTAAAGGGAAAGCCAGTGGAAATAGAGGAATTTACATTAAATTCAATTTGAAAATATTTTTTCCATATGCTCCACGGTTGGTGGGCTTACTCAGTAGAAGCATAAACTCTCTGTAAGCCATTCGCATTGCTGGAAGATTTAAAGCGATAAAGGAAGCTTTAAGATAATACAATATTGTTTAGCAAAGAAAACGGCACATGATTTCGATTCTCGCATTAAATTCGCATAAATCGCAGAAACAATAATGAGACGTAGAGTGTTGAACTTGATTAAAATGGGGGTCCAAACAAAAAATTTTAGTTTTTAATAAAGTGAACTGAACTATATTTCTTATTATGGATTTGTTAGAAATAACAAATAATTCCATTATGTCTGAAATCGATTTTATTTATGTTACCGTGGCAGCTGGCTTCAAAGGACCTTATCCAGTCAGTCTAAAATATTGAAAATTTGTTGATTGTTTCTAAGTCCTACTCATAGACTGATCGTAAGATATGTGTCTTCAGAGTGTGAGAAAAATCACAAAATTGCTAAGGATTTTACCAAAATTATTGAAAACACGATTACCGAAAGAATACATCACCTGTTTAATAAGCTGTGAAATATATGGGCCTGTTCGTAAACGCATCACTGCGGTGCACAATGTGATTACTTTGCGCTGCAACTGCAAATCATATGTTGCTGATGCTTCTTTTTGCTTATTTTATTGCTGCATTTACGAACGAGCGAACACTGCCGAAAAATTGGAAAAATTATTATAAATTTAATTTGTGAATTTGATAATACAATATCTGACATATATTTCACATTCAAGGCTAAAAGTAAACTAATCAAAAATAAATCATAAAAACCACATTCTTTATACTCACACATCTATTGCATCAGCCATTTTTGTGATTAGTTTTTTGTATTTATTTGCGCATAATAGACTTCAATGTTGCATTTACGAACAGATGACAGTTGCAGTGTTGCCAACGTTTGCATTTACGAACATTGTGCGCATAATATGCACAGCTGTGATGCATTTACGAACAGGCCCTATTACTCCATCCTGCCAAAACTGCAAAATATCGAAATTCATGTCTAGCATTTCTATTGGTCGAATAGTACAGATTTAATATTTGATCGTGATGTAAAAAATTTTTAAGATCGCGGCTGCCCTCACGTTTAAAACCTTTTTAATGTTTTTTTTTTCTCAAAAGGTGAACAAAAAAATCGTTTTGTTAATTTTGAACAAATTTTTTTTATAATAAAAATTTAAAAAAAATTGTCTAAAAATTATTATAAGCAGCTGTTTACATAGTATTTCACAGAAAAAAGAAATCCATGTAAAATCTTTATTCGTTTAAGACTCTCGAAACCGTAAAAAGTCCATAAGCACCCATGTAATTGACTAAAATTTCTTGACTTTAACAGTGTACCAAAATGACAAATCTCAAGCAAAAGTCTCGAAATTTCACTAAACGATGCAAAATGTTGTTGTCTGTCGAGCTGCGTAGTTAAATTTTTTACGTTTCTTAAAATTCCCATTTGACGAAATGTTCGTCTAGATTGGCAAAGTACCCGAGCCGAGATGAAAATGCACCTTATTATAAAACATGGCTTGTCGCCTCAACTCGATGGCCGATTAAAGCTTCTATTAGGCTTAATTTGAGAATCCCTTTTAAAAGAGATCCTCACTTTCCTTCAGTTACTGAGTCAATTGTACCGAATAAATTAATAATTTTAAATGTTTTTTCCAATTTCCATCATTACTTTGCGTGAAATGCTTAGTTGTAAATATTAGCCATATCCGCCACATTCTCGTAGCCACGCTCCATGTCTCGAGGGAGACCATGAGTGTTATTTACTAGCAACCCTGTCTCACAAACTTTTTGCGAAAACTTAAAGCACTCGCATAGTGTGCGTCATTTCAAAAACTGTTTTCAACATGTGCTTGGCTTAGCAATTGCAACACTCACTTTTAACAACCAAAAGCGACTCATTTTGGTTAACGTTGGTATGAGTGTATTCGGACCACCTGGTAAAGTGGCAAAGCAAAGTTCTACTGATGATAATGGGTTTAATATAAAGTCTTTCGCTTCAAAAGTTTTGTTCAGGGCCAAATTACGGCATTTGATCACAATCGAAATTTTACCCAAACGATCAAGTTCGCTGCGATTTAGGTATAGAGATTCTAATAACGATTTTAAAATTCCATTCACGTTCGAATGCGGTAATTTCCCCCCTGTTTTTTATATCCTTCACCTGTGGTATATATAGGTTTGTCATTTCGTTTGTAACTTTTACATCTCCGAACCCAAAATGAATATATTTTCTGAAAGCTTAGAAAGCTTGTTGTGCAAACGACGTTTAAAAATCTTTATCTGTAGCACAGTCCAGTAAGTGGTGTCAGTCTTTTAAAAATTCACGACAGTGAATTGCAATTAAAAGATAAAACAGCAACCTAATAATTTTCTGAAATATAAACAAATAAACGCGGCTGTCTTTATTTTTTCCACCATATTTATACCACAAAAGTTAAAATTTTTTAGCTCTCCGATAATTTTTAGACACTCTGAAGATCGGTTTCTAATCAGCAAAGTTATAGGCGAAAATGTTTTAGAAAAATTATACATTTTGTTTTGTTCCCAAACATCGTAATTACTTTTTAGAAAAGTACAACCAAACTACTTGTAGCACGTTGTTTTGAAAATTATTTCTTCGAATAACTGCTAGATCAATTGAAAACTAACTGAGATATAAACATTAAAATACAACTGCTTTGGTGTTTTTCTTAAATTTTATTAAGGAAAGCCAATTTACCCCCTTCATTACTCTCAATAATGGTATCAAATGAAAAGAAAAGTAATATACAAAAAATTTTAAAAAAGTTAAAATCCAGGATGGCGTCCTCGATAAAATGGCGGATATATGGGTCAAATACAGTAATTACGCCTTTGTAACCTTAAACCCCCAGTGGAATACAGACAACTATTAAAAGGATAAAATCCAAGATGTTGGACTCTACAAAAAATTGGCGACTAATATATTTTACTTAACCCCATTCTAATTAAAAGTATTGACCAGCAGAATACGGTAAAAATAAATAAAAAAATAAAACAAAATGGAGTATAACGTTAAATCTGAAATCTAGATAATGTTACGATGAGGTCAAAATATATGTACATGATGGTGAAGCATATTAACAGATTCCACACGGCCGAACACAGTACTCCTACTTGTTTTTCTAAAGTACTTACTTCAATTTCTTTACGTTTAGAGCTTCAAAATCTATAAGAAATTCTTTCAATATAAAAACAAAATTTTTAAAAAACTAATATGCACAGCCATTAAATTTCACGCCACTGTTTATAGTTTTAAATAGCACAACTTCATTTAACTGTCAACTATTAGGGCTTGCAAACACCAAGGCACCAGTTAATTTATTTAAAATCCTTGTAATCCTTGTAATAAAAACTTGTATAAAATTTTAAAAAGTAACTTTATAAAAAAAATTTAAATAACGCTTTAATACAAATTCCACCCATAATTTTAATCGCTAAAAGCCACGAAAAAAAACAATATGCTACAGCAGAGAAACAGACTCTTAAAGTTTGTGCTGAAACAAAATAAAGCCCTTGTTGAGCCTGAGAACATGAGCAGATGCATAATAAAATCAAATTCAAATGTAGTTTTGTATTTAATGAAACCCTCTAAAATTTCTCCCCTGTGCTCTATAAACACATACGCACACCACCACCCATAAAACTAACTTTTTAACCAAAATATGTCAAAATACTGTTTACACATTGAAATTTATGGACAAGGAAAAAAAAGTACTTTTTTAAGATCATCATGAATACTAAATCATATTTCCTCACTCTCTATATTTCTCTCTCTCACTTTCATGTTTTTGTTTTTATATATTTCTTGCTTTCTGTTTAAATGAATATTGACAAATCGATTATAAAGCGTGACGTCATTGTGACGAATTTGCCCTGCTGAGTTTAGTTGGCTGTGTAAAGCTGTTCCAACTAGTTCCTCTCCACACAGTTAAGGGATATTGAAATCTAAACTTTTTCTCTTTCTATTCGTACACAATTCATCTTTTTGCAATTCGTTGCGTTTGTTATGCTAACATGGACATGGTGTGTCTGGCTGTGTGAGTGTACGTTAGAGTGTGTGCTTTTTTATTAGTAAAAAAAAAAATAACAAACACTTAACAGAGCATCGTAATAAGGATGCGTAACTAAATAAAACATTATCATCGATGTTATCACATTTACATACATCCTTCCAATTCCCCCTTTATCTGCATCTAAGAAAAATGTAAATATTAACTGGGAATTTTAAAAATAAAATTTTAAATGCGGGATTGAAATTTCATTATCATTAGAGAAGCATAATTGATAAAGCCCTCTTTTTTCCCTCGCCTACTAAATATGATGATTTTCACTAACCATATGTTTTTTTAGCAGAAACATTTTTAAGCCGCACAGTTGTGCAACATTTTGAAAATTGATTTTGTAAGATTAAGTTTTTATCAAGGGGGTGTTTTAAAAAAAAAGCAATTGTGAAATGTGGGTCTACCACAAAATGTAAGGACAATGCCATTATCGATATGGTTTTAAGTACAAATGCTTAAATTTAAGGGTCACATTCTTGGGATCGATTGCAGTCATAATTTTACTTGGAGAGTAAGAGTTTGCTGTACTGCGGTTTTATAGGATCAATTTTACCCTGAAAGAATTTTCCTATAAGAGATAAGAAGGTGAAGCCTTCGACTTAGAATTTGTCCATTACATTGACCCCTGTGCGCAAAATTGTCGTATGTTACGTTTTTTTAGAAATCGACTTTTTTATGCAAATTGGTTCTATATTCATAAATCCATCTGCTGATAAAATATTATAGCGATAATTGTTTTAATTATGGAGATAACACTGTGTACATTTAATTGTATCTTACAGTGTTATTTACGTTCTTATTTATTGAAAAGTAATAAAAACGCTCTCCTGTAAAATTTTGTTTTGCAACATACGATAATTTCGCACACAGGGGTCGACATGAAAGAAATATTATCTGCAAAATTATTTCTAAACTTTCTATTTGACCAATTAAAAATCTCTTAGAAATCTCTGAGAAATGATTTTTGTATTAATGAAAGAAAATGGGTGCCATGGTGGACTAGTCAGTAGTGTAAAGGCCTGGTTACTCTTACGTTAACGTTGCGGATTGGAAAGCTTTGCGCTTAAATTAAAATGTGGTAAGCTACTGTAAAAACATAAATGTGTTCTATTATTATTATTATTTTTTCCCTAAAAAATTTTGTTATTCACAAAAATAGTTTTAAAACTCAAAATCCTATATAAACCCTGGTTTTAATAAAACCCAATACACAAGGACAATTAATAGGGGTTTTCAGTTATAAAACTAGAAAGTGAAGTTAATATTTTTTGTCTATGATTTTTAGAACTTTCAAAGTCCAAAAGTCTAATTTAGTTTCAGTTCTTAAATTATGGCAGAAATATCGTAACTATAAAATTCTGATTGAAAATATTTTAAAATCTGCGCAACAAGCTATTTATTACATGACCAAGACATGCAAAATATGGGCCAATAACAAACATACTCCGAAAAAAATTTTTCATCCACATTTTTTTCGTTTAAAGAATTCCTCTTGTTCTTAATTCTGAGCTTGAGGTCAGGTTTTATATATAAGATTTTATTGTTCTGTAAACTATAAATTTTCACAGATTTTTTATATTTTTACTGTTATACCCTTATTCTGAAATTTGTTACAAAATCAAAACTGTAAAAAAAATTTAATAAAATTGAAAATTTTATATGAGAATTGACACTTAATTCAAATTAGTTACCATCAAGGCATATTCATACATGCATATGCAACGGCGATTGAAACAACAGAACAACTTTTTAGCAGATGTCTTCTAATTTGAATATTAAGGACGGAAAAGTTGTTATGATAAGTTTAATTTAATTAAAAAAGGATATAAAGGGTCCGCCCAATAACTGTTTTTTTTTTTTGAAAATGCTATAAAAAAATTTAGCTTCGGCTGTGTGGCACGTCGTCCTGTTAAAACCAAATGTTGCGAAAATCCTCCTCTTCAATTTTTGTGAACAAAAATTCGTTCAACATGGCACGATAACGATCGCCATTGACTGTAAGAACCACTCCTTGCTAATCGCCCAATTATGCTTCTGGACCAAAATCCGCAACAGACAGAGACTCGTTTTGGGTCTATCGACTTTTCAATGTATGCGTGTGCTCCAAATGCGACAATTTTTCTTGTTTACATACCCGGCAAGATCAAAATGAGCTTCATCTCAAAAGATGATTTTTTTTTTTGGCAAAATTTTCCAAAGTAATGTCGCAATATTTCCTAGCGTTGTTCAAGCGTTTAAACCACCATGTTCATTAAGCGGAAGGATAAAACTAATTATCTGTCAAATCAGACATGAGCTAAGTGTTATAATTCACGAAACATATAAAATTGGTGCATAAAAAACACTTAAGTTATTTATTTAATAGCGAAACCAAAAACGCATATTTCATTGCTGCATCAATAACAATTTAAGGCGAATTCAACAAATTTTGGCATTATGCTTTCCCACCAGCTGAGCTGATAATTTCACCTGTATGAATTAGTCTTGATTACCATAATAAAATTCAGAATAAGTTTGTAAATTTAATTTTAAAATTTTCTCTCAATGCTGTCGTTTAAAAGGTAGTCGTTGAAATTATCTTGGCTGGCTGATGTGCCTAATTTACGACAACAACACAGCATCTAATTGATAAGATATTTGTCATATTAAAGATTTTCTTTTCTTTTTTTTCTCTATCGTTTTCAACAACCGTAATAATAATTTATAAATGTCGGAGAGGCTCTCACAAGTTTAAAGACTGATTTGTAACGCATACAAGTGGGTCTATGATTTACAGCGACAACATCATTTACAAATGCATATTTACTGCTATTCGTATGGTATTATGGTATATTTAAGAAAAATTTAAAAAATTAAATAATTTAAGTGGGCGATTTAAAAAAAATAAATTTCATTTTGTGCTGCTTTTTGAAAATCTTTAACGGTAACACTGATAGCGCAGTAAAATATTCATAATAACTCGCTAATAATAATTAATTTTTAAAACATCATTACGCTATTGCTATAACCATAACTGTTTACAACTGTATTAATACTCACTTAATATTCAAATACTAATCCATGAATATTCCAAATAACTTTCCTGCGTACATACACATACATACACACATGCACGCACAAACGTTCAGATATTGTCCAGTAATATCGGTACAATGATAAATTGATAACACAAAATTCAGAACAGAATTTCTCTAAAACAAATGCAACAGATCGATAGACATGTAGACAGATAGTCAGACGTATGCTTGTATGTTCAAACATGAGCATAAATTCATGTTAAAACTTAATCTCGATTTCACAGATGTTGTAGCAAGATTGAATTAAAAATTCAAACATTTTTTTGTTGTTTCTCCAGTCGTTCTGTTTTTAATGAAGTGCTGGCAAACGATACAATAAAAAAAAAAAAACAAAATTAACAGTAAATGCTTTACCAACCTTTTGTTTTCATTAAGTTTTTATACACAAATTTTTGTTGTTATCGTTATTATAATTATACTACATATGATATTTAGTTAATATTTATTTAGTTGAAACAAAAAAATTTAGCCCATGCTATGGAGTTTAGATTTTTGTATTATTTTTGGCTACAAATACACAGGTGTTTGACCTTGAACGTATTTTTTTTTTTGTTTAATTAATATTGTAGTTATTGCTGTTGTTATTGTTGTTGTTTAACCAAAAATAAAATAAAAATTAAAACATATTTACATACACACACATGTTTTATTTGAATAAATTGAATTTGGAATAGTGTTTAAAATTCATCGAAGCACACACTTGATTTCTACGTCATTTTAGGGCCAGACAAACCCACTCACTGTTACAGAGAGTAAAAGCATTTGCTGTAAACTTAATGTATGGCTACAAATGTCCAATAAATTAACAACAAAAAAATATATATGCATACATTTATATTTATTTATTAGTTTTAACCGAACAGTAGGTAAAGAATAGTTTTCTAACAGACACTCCCTAAAGTCAAGCAGACCAGATCTCTTAATTATGTAAATACAAGTGGGAATAAGTAATTGACAAAAAGAAAAAAAAATGAATGAATAAATATATTCATTCGTTTGGTGAAATAACAACAAAAACTTGCATAATTTAGTCAAAGTCAAAGAACAAAATATTTCTATTTTGGCGCTCTTTGGTTTCTGTTATTGGAAGCTTCCTATTCGTATTATGCAAATTATTCAGTTAATTTTTACATGTAAAATATAGTCATGCTAAAAATATTAATATTTTGGCAATAAATTATGTAAAAGCTTTTAAAGAAGACTCGACTTTTATCCGGGTCTTGATAGGAACAAATTTTCTAGGTAGCTAATTTACATACATACTCTTACATGTATTAGTCAGCGTATTCCGGAATGTTGACGTAGAACCTCTAGTTATTTTTACGTGATTCACGGAGTTAATAAAAAAATTTTTTATATTTTACTAAGACCTATTCTATACCCTGTTTATGATTTTGAATCATCTGGAGTCCATTTTTATATTTCGAGGCTCATTACCTGTATGTGTATTAGTCAGCGTATTCCGGAATGTTGACGTAGAACCTCTAGTTATTTTCCATGATTCACGGAGTTATTAAAAAATTGTTTAAATTTTACTAAGACCTATCCTTTTCCCTGTCTATAATTTTAAATCGTCTGGAGTCCACTCTTATATTTCAAGGCTCCTTACCTGTCGTATTTATTTATTTTTAACTTCCCTTTTTGCGTCCATCGTACCTTGGCATCTGTTAGTACACGTTTAGTATTTTCCCCTTAATGTTTTTTACCCGAAAGTCAGGTTTTCGTTTCGTATAGGAAGACAATTTTAATACAGGCCTTATATTGGATATTTTATTGAAATTTTTTATGCTTAAATTAAAACCAGACAAAGTTAAGTGTAAGATAACAGCATATATAGTATGAAATATAACATGGTTCGATTGTCTGCCACAACTACCCCCGCGCACAAGTCCCCTTATCTATATTCAGGCCTTAATATATTGCCAGTACGAGGTAGACAGGTGGCACCAACAACCTGTGGTTTCTTAAACCCCTGAACTCTTATCAAGAGCTAAAAGAGCTGAAACTCTTATCAAGGCTAAGGAGAGGCCTACCTGGTGCCAAGAGAATCATTAACTTCCTAGAAGTTCTTCTAGACTCATTATGTGTGAGGTGTCTTCGGGGAGCACGTGGTGGCTGTGTTTACTCCCAAACGGGAAAACAGGCACGCAATTGGTATAATAGCGGATAAACGGACTTTAGACAACCATTGATGTTTTGGGGAATCTGTTGCCGCCTTAACAAAAACAGAGTATTGATATTTAATGAATAATGCTTGCAGTTGTAGCGGACCCGCGAACTTTGGGAAACCATTTCAGTCTCGGGCTATTTGGTGGTTTTTGCTGTTTGCAAAACTCTAATCCGGTGACGATAAATTAAATAGTTTACATGCAGAAGCTTTGTGCATGATATGCAATGGTAATCTATAAGGGTTGTCAATTGAGTAGATGAGCGTTGAAATAATCATGAAATAAATCATGCAATCTGTACCTGCACCTTAATAAGGTTTAAAATTTTACCCGGCAAACATTTTCGCGATAGGATTATCCAAATTTTATTGCGGTCACAAGTGTTAAAACGTTTTTTTTTATCAATTAAGATTATGTTAAGAATCGAGATTTTATCATTGTACAGTACTATAAGTTCTAGGGCTAATGCCAGCTAATTGCCATCGTAGGGTTTTGTCTAGAACAGTTTTAAGGCGATTTTTTAGATGCTTTTTCTAATTGCCATTTCTGCTAAATAGTGGTTAATTGTTTAGTAATATTTTAAGTTGCTTATAAATTGCCATGACCAAAGACTTTACACTTCTTTTGCTATTTAGCTATGGAGTGACCATCTTAACTTGTGGGATCAAAGTTAGTAAAGTGTACAAGTGCCTATCACCAAAGAGTTGTAGTTTTCGTTAATGAATATGAGAAAAAGAAAGGCGAACATATTTACTTCATTTGCTAGTCTAGGAGGGATTGATGCTTGAGCTATTGCAGTTTTGTCTTATATATATTAAGCACGCCTACGGTCTCTCGAATACCACTTTGTTTATATAAAGTTTCATTTGTCATATACATATCAAGTCTTTTCATCCTTCTTGCTTGTAAGTGACATATATTTTACTGAAGGTTTTCTCGCTTAATATTTCTCTATTTTGTTCTTCATAGAAAACTTTCTAAGTTGTTACTTCGCTTGTCATCAATGTTATTTTAGGTCGTAAGTATATCAAGAGTCTTGCTGTTATCATAGCTTTTGCATTTGATCAAACACAGTGGGCCAATTCAAAGTGGTTGCATATCAGTCATATTTGTACTATTTCATATTATTTTATGCACGCATAAAATTTTTGTTAGTAATTTCCATACAAAGAAAATAATAAGACTTTACACATTTGTTTCCTGTGTATAAGAAATTATTTATGTTATACTTTTAACCATACTGTCTCTCAGAGAGAATTTCTTCGCTTCTCACCTCTCAGAGAGAATATTTTCTATTTTCTTCTTTCCTGTATACATTCAATTTTTAACAACGTCATCTCTTTGTCTTCTTTCTTGTATTAAATACATAATTTGTTAACAAAAGGTGTTCAAAGTCACTAGTCATATTAATATGAATTATATGACATAGTACAATATGAGAGTCTACTTTGAATTGGCCCAGTATATTAAAGAGAGGACGTTGAATTTTTTGTACTCTTTTTAGGGTATTGCTCTTAGTATGAGCTTAGTCATCTCCACACGTGTTTATAAGCTCATGTATGAGTTAGTAATTTATTACAAAACATGCCGAATTTTAATATTTAAAATATAATATATATTTATATAATAAAATTTTTAATGTAGACATTCTGTCTAATTCATGGTTTATGGACTATTAAAAAATGTTTAATAAGTTTTTCTATTTTACATTTTTACTCTACTATTTCGCTGTATTATCTTCTTAACAAAAAATTCTTCTCTTAAACAATTTAATATTAAAATTGCTCTGGCTTTACAAAATTCGACATTTTTAAAGTTTCTTACTAATTCAGTACACAAAACCTTCTTTTCAACGACACACAAAGAAAGTGTGGATAAACTATAAACAGCCAAAACAGTTTTATTACGTTTAGTTTGAATGTTTGTCCCTTTGCTGTTATTTTATTGTTGTTTGCAAAAAAATGGAATAAATTTTTTTTTTGTGATTTAAATAGTTTTTGTAATTTTTTTTATTATTATTCAAATTGTCACACGCTTTAAGTGAATCACTATCAAGAGTAGCAGAAGCAGCAGTAGCCAAGCAAGCGTAAACAAAAGGATAATACTTGTATTTATAACAGCACAACAACAAAATGCAACTGAGCTTAAGAGTTTTGCAACAACAACAATAACAACTATTTCACATAGCTTGCAATAGACTGAATTTCTCTCCATGGAAGGAGTTATGGTGTTTGCAATCTCTAGCAAACCCTAGTAGCAGTGACAGCAACTTTACAGTCATCAGCAAAAAATAAAAACAAACTCCTTGTAGACAGGCAGACATACAAACGGATGGATGGATAGATGGCTACAGGATGCTAGGATAAAGAAAAATGGACAGACTAGCAGACATGTTAGTTTAACTGACGGATTTCATACGCACTTGCACACACACACACTAATACACATAACTACAGTTATGACAAGCGAAAGGACAATACAATACACAGTTTAAAATCAAGGTTGGCAACCGTAAAAAAATTACGTTTACCTTAATGGCAACTGTATTAAATACTTTATTATTACGGTTTTAAAAACGGTGCTCTAAATTAAATATATCGATATCGGCTATAATGATAACAAAACCAAAATACCGGTATTATAATTAGTTTAACCAAAACATTTTTAAAAATATACATTTAAGTTCTATATGTATTTTAATTAAACCAGAAACAACAATCTACTACTGCTAAATGTATAACGATTTTAAATAAATAAAACTAAAAACGAACTGATTTTTTGGGAACATAAAACGTAAAACAGCAAATACAAATATTTAATATTTGCATTATTTAAAAGATCGTAAAAAAACAAAATTAGTATAAATGGAATCAAATAAAAAAATTAATCAATCAATTAAACAAAAAAAAAAAAGAAATAAAAAACAACATCAATGTGTACGAGTATTAAAAACTATTTTCATGTAAATTAACACACAAAGTTGAGCAAACTTTACAAATTAAATTTATTGTTTTTTTAATGGTTTCTAAAGCAGAAATTAATTTTTTTTTTGCTAATTTCATATAATTTTTTAATATTGAAAAAACAGTAACGGTATGGATACCGGTATTAAAGAAGAAGAAAAAGCATTTGAATGCCCATATTTTAGGCATAAAAAAATTTTATTTTTATAACGATGCTAAATACAGATTGTCAATTCTCTTTGGAATTTAATCAAATGCTTTACTTAGATATTATCAACGATATCGTTCGTCAACCTTGATCGCAATAAATTAATCATTACGATATAAGCAAATGTTGTTTAAAAAAAAAAGAGAGGAAATCGGCATGACAAAGCAGGTCACATTGAAAAAAAGAAAAATTTAAAGAAAAATGTATTTAAAAACAATTTTAATGGAATCTTATATTGGGGTCTTTCCCATTTGACCCCAAACATAAAACTGTTATAAATACACTTTGATGTAGAGCTGTGCCAAATTGTTCGTTTCAGTTATCGCTCATCTTCGTTCGTTCACTTTTGAACGACAGTACGGCAACATGCTATTTTTTTTAACAATTCATGCAAAAAAAATTGGTTGTAAATATGTAAATAATGTAAATAAGTTGAGGAAATTATATATTAAATTTAATTCATTAACTAGCGTATTGCATTTTTTGTAAATAAATATTTTTAAAATTATTTATAAACAATTGTTCTTTTGTATATATTATTTTAGTTTAATATACTAGGTCCATTATTACAACTTGGTGTTTATAAAGTTAGTATTTTTACGGAAACATATACAGTTTACGATTATTAAGAACCTACTTCTAGCCTATCTTTTATCAATTCACAAGCACTCAACTGAAACAAAACAAGTAAGAGCGCTATATTCGGCCGTGTCGAATCTTATATACCCTTCACAACGTGTAGTCATGCAATAACAGTAGTTTTTGCCACCATTCATCCCATATGAAATACGTACATACATATATAAAAACATCCCATTGTAAAATTATAAATTCACGTATGTATGTTAAAAAAAAAAAAAAAAAAAAAAATTTAAAAAAAAATTAAAAAAATTAAAAAAAAAATTTTTTAAAAATTAAAAAAAAAAAAATTTTTGGCTCAGCTGGGATTCGATGCCACGTTTTTCTTAACAAGTATACACGTTTGTATGTATGTATGTTTTTGTTGTAATGTTGTTTTTGTAAAAAAAATCGAGGTGGTCCTGTGTTTTTGCTCATATCTCAGTTGTTTATGTACCGATGTTTCTGATTTTCAATACCGATCTACTCCCGAATATTTCTGATATTTTAATACCTTACCCGGGTCCAACCTATGTCGGGGGGCTTCAAAAAGTTGATTTCAACATACACACGGACAGACGGACAGACTGACAGAGCTTAATCGACTCCCCTATTCATAAGCTTTCAGAAAATATATACTTTATGGGGTCGGAAATGAAAATTGTAGAAATTACAAAAGGAATGACAAACCTATATATACCCTTTTTCACTGTGTGAAGGGTAACAGTGCTATATTCGGCCGTGCCGAATCTTATATACCCTTCACAACGTGTAGTCATGCAATAACAATTGTTTGTATCACCATTCATCTCGTATAAAATACGTACATATGTATATACTGGTTAGACTAAATGTGGCATCGAATCCCAGCTGAGCCAAAAAAATTTTATCTTATTTTATTTAAGATATTATTTATATTTTATTATTTTTTTTAAGTTTTTTTTTAATTTTTTTAAAATTTTTTTTTTGTAGTTTTTTTTATTATTTTTTTTTATTTTTAATATAATTTTTTTTGTAATTTTTTTGTTTTGGCATGTTTTTTGCATGTATGTATATAAGTATATTGTTGTTGTTATTGTGTAAAAAAACGAGGTGGTCGTGGTTTTTTGCTCATATCTCAGAAAGTTATGGGGCGATTGTGCTGAATTTCAATAGCGATTCATTCCTGGATATTTCCAAGACATTGATACCATATACAGATCTGAGGAACATATAGTTGCTTCTAAAAGTTGATTTCAACCAACACACGGGCAGACGGACAGACGGTCAGGGCTTAATTGACTCCTCTATTCATAAGCTTTCAGAAAATATATACTTTATGGGGTCGGAAATGAAAATTGTAGAAATTACAAACGGAATGACAAAGCTATATATACCCTTGTGCACCACAGGTGAAGGGTATAAAAAAGTACCGAGTATTGACTTAAGAACTTTGTTCGTCAAAAATAAACAAAAAATTATTCAAATCAGTACAAAAATCACCGAGATGACAATGCTGAAGTCAATCTTAAAAAAACTGAAAAAACAAAGATTGAACGGAACACCATTGAACCAACACCGCTCAGTAAAATAACCGGATCACTTCGTTTAATTTAACCCGTTCATTTAAGAGGTACACAGCTATAATACACAAACAATCAACTGAAACAAGAGAACATAACATAAATAACACATATATGTATTTGAACATAGCTAAAAAGATTAACATCATACTTATAGTTGTACTTTATAAAGTACATCTAAAAATGTCAATTATTTTCCCTCAATCTTGCTCATTATCAATATTTTTGAAAGATTGTAGTTTAAATAAAAATAGAAAAAAATAAAATAAAACCATAAAATAAAACATCTGAGGAAACAAACATTGAACGGAACACTACTGAACGAAAACCGATCAGAAAAATAACCGGTTTACTTCGTTCAGTTCGGTGATTCGTTCACTTTAACCCGTTCGTTCATTAGCTATACAGCTCTACTTTGATCACAACTCTTCTCACATGTTGTAATACATGTTTAAATCTTTTTAGAAAAAAGTTGTTGGGAAGTCTTGCCTCACCTACCTTAGATAATCCACGCCTTGCTTGGTCCGTCAACTATTAAATTGTTTCCATTGATGCAAAATACGCTACACTTGAGAACAGGGTATCCGCGAGACTTTGATTCGTTCTGGTTCTCAAAAGATGAGCAGTTCTTTTAGCGCGGCATTCATATGTTGCCAGAAGGATAGAAAAAGCACAGAGCTATCAATGGCTAATACTTTGCATAAATTTATATTGTCAAATGGTTTTAAAGTAAAAGACGAAATTTTTATTTTAGTTATCATAATCTAAAAACAAAATAATATGATTTATTCTCTTGATTGTAGTCAGTGATTTCAAGTATAAGTAAATTTAATTATAATCTCATGTTAATGCATTGGCATAGCTAAAGATTTTTCTGGGAATGGCAAAACCATTCCATCTGTTGGTGGGTGGGTGGTTGGTGTTTTATAATAAATTTAGTTAGTTAAGTTTTCGAATTCTCTCAAAAACAAATCCCTCAATGCTCTAGTTACGGCTATATACAAATAACATGTTATGATTACACATGATCACTAAATAATTACATATAACCATAATAATAATTAATGTAATCATAATATTATTCTTTAAAACTATAATATGTTATATTGAGCCTATCGAATAGTATAAGTAGTTAATGAAATAATTATTTTTTAGTCAGCAGTTTGACTCCAAAAGAAGTTAAACAAATGATATAAAATCTGTCTGATAAAAAATTCCAGCAAAATATTCAACTCAAGATTGGATCTCCTTACTGCTTAAGGAAAAATTTTAATATATATGTGCTTTATAATCTGATTCTCTGCAAAATTTAAACAGACAAAAACCACCTGAAGCTATATTGAATTATAAGGTAGTCTTGATGGCCCAGCGGATTATTGTTTGTATATAAAATATGTCAAACTTCATTCTTGGAGCCACCATAAACTTATAAGATTACACCATTGACCACCTTGCTTGAATTACACATGATTTGTGTTTCGTTTAAATTTCTTAGAAGACTCTTTTTTTTAATTCCAAATAATTTTTAAACAGAATAATAATCACATCTATACCTCTGTAGCATATTGCACTCGCAAAAACTGAAGTGTACAGTTTACTCTGTTAGGGTCTTTTGCTAAAGAAAGGCAGGGAGGGAGAGAAAGAAAGAGAAATATACTATTTAAAGAGTTGGCCATTAAAGTCTAAAAGGCCGACAAGTTTTAACTTATTTAATAGTTTTTCTGTTTTTTTTTTTTTTATAAATTTCTAAAACAACATTTACCAAACAAATGGTTTAAGTAAAATGTACAGCTGTTGAATTAAGGTGTTTGTATATAAGTGTGTGTGATTGTGTGTAGCAAAAATTTGTTGCTAAAAATTCTCATTTCATAGTAGAAACTAAAGTAGTAAAAAAAAATTGGAAAAAAAGATAAAGTAAATAGAAAAAAAATTGGCCAAAATAATAAATCTTAAATACAGACAGTATACATTACACTAGAATTATTGGTTAAAGCAAAATCTGGTATTATTTTGTTGTTGTTGTTTGCTGAAGGAATGCATCTAACTATTAAATAAAATACAAACACAGGTAGTTATTTTTTGTTGTTGGCTGGTTGCATTCAAAGTCCGTATTTGCTGATGTTTGTTAATATTTTAGCACCTTTAGTTTGGATGAGAAATTGGTAGCAAAACTATTTTGTACTAAAACAACAACACCAAAAGCAATATATTAACCAAACATAAACTACAAGAGATTAGAAAGTATCATCCCTATGACCCTTTTTCATACAAACACACACACACACACACACCTAGAAGTTAAGACCCACACACTTTAATATTTTTGTAATTTATTTTTATATTTTTTTTTTTTTTCATTTTACTATTCTTTTGTGTAGGTTGTTTGTTGTTGGTTTTTGAGATTTGTATAAGTTTTCCGGTATTTTTCTCAGAACTGTATGAGATGGAGAGAGAGAGACACAAAAAAATGGTTAGATTTTTCATTATCATTATCCCTATTTCAGTCAAAATCGATTATTTCAACAAAAGGACTTTATAGTTGTTATTGGTTTGAAAAATTTATTGTGAATTTTGTGCGTGTGTGTGAATTCTTTGTAAATTTACTGACGTTTATTGACGAATTCACAAAAAAAAAAATAAATAAATAAATAAACGATAAATGTTTTGGTTCAGCAGAGGTTTAAGCAGTTTTTCGCATGAATTTTACAAACGCCAATTTTAAACAGCCCAATAAGTTTATGATTTTAAGAAGAGTTAAGGATGCTTTTAGACTTTTAAAATATTTGGAATAAGTTTCTGATCTATAAGAAATTTCAGATAAATTTAAAAAAAAAAAATTGAAATAAAATTTCGATTTGTAGATAATTTTTCCTTTTGGAATACAAGGTTATTTTAACGTTAATGAAATATATTCTAGGTAATGCCCTTTCAAGGATCATAGTTAATTAAACATTTTTTTTTTTCATTTTGCAAGCAGTGCTAACTTTACTCCCTTACCGTATAGCAGTCTTTAAAAAATTTGTTTTGAAACTGTTTGTTATCTCAGCAGTGAAAGAGGAAGAAGGACTTCTTTAAACATACTGCTACTTTTTGAAAGTGCTTAGAGCTCATGGTAGGAACGAAAAACGCGCTATTAACTGCAAGATACAGAGCTACAAACATCAACATCACATATAAAAATTATGACTTTGAAAGGCTATTTTGTACGCAGGTAAGCATTGAGTAAGCAATATAACAAGTACTATTAAGTGCTAAAGTATTTTGCTGGGTATAATGGTGTTTTATTCATTATGACCGTCAAGGCAGTCTTCTTATGAAAATTAGACCAATGATTTCAGCTGCTAATAGGCTACACTAAACAATGGCAGGGATGTAATAGCCACTATTTAATCTTTCAAATCAATAGACCTTAGAAGCCCTTAAGACAGCAATTTTTCATACTTTTAAACAAAAAACGTAAACACTGGTCGCTAGTTTACATATGCTAAGTCTGTCCCTAATGAAATGCCTTACAGACATAAAAAAGGAACAGTTTTGATTGTGATAATCAGAATTGTTACAAATCACAATATTAAGTCGTGGCAATGAACTTTTATAATTGTTGTGACAGAATTTCAATTTAAAACTTCACTGTTTGGTTAGCACCAGAGAACGGCATATTTGTAAATGTTGTTGAATAATTCATATATAAAGACTTATCAATGATTTATATACATTAAATTAAATATATAAAAATACTGCTAAATAAAATGAGCGATCCTAGCCGTGTTAGTTAAATTTTATTATAAACGAATTATCAATTTCTGTGAAAAATTTGTTTCTCTCTCTCTCTTATGCCTACAGAGTTTTAAAACCTTGAGGCGTGGAAGCCTTGGTGTTTTTGGCAGTTTAAAGTTTAGATGTGTTACCAATACATCAAGCTGTCATCAGCCAAACGTTAAATATGGTTTGAAGATTTTTCAAGGCTGAGCAGAGACCTATATCGTATCATGGGAATCAGTAAGCCCCTACAACTTGTTATACACTGAAACCACGGGAATCAGTAGCCCCTAAATCTTGTTAGTAGTGAGGAACCTTCAGACATCTTGTAGAAGCTATGGTTTATTTTAAAGCGGAAAAAATGATTCGCCTGTAATTTCAGACTACTGATCGACGTAGTCAGACTTCGGGAAATTGTTTACTTTTCTGGGTGTTTTTGCCTTCTCAACAAAAATAGATACCGGACTTTTAATGACTGATGTGTACAAAACTGGCAAACTTGAGGCAATTATTTACGTCACGGGGTACAGTTGCTTTTCAACAAACGTTACTTTAATGGTTGTCGCCTTTTTTTGAATTGTAAGAATTTACTTTGTATTCAGCAAGAAACTCAATCTTGTAGTAAGACCACCTTTAGATTATGGCACTCGGTACCTGGGCATTAATCAAGCCACTTTCATAAAATTTCTCTCTTATTATATAGTGTGATATGCAAGTATTTTCTCTCTCTCTCTTCTTCTTACCTTTATGCATAATAGTTTTTATTGCGTTGAATTTTTGGTAATGTGAAGACAACATAAACAAGCGACTTAACGGAGTAGAGTAAAGAAAAATACACAAACAAATTTACTAATTTGAATGCAATAGCCAATACAGATTTGTTTGAAAAACTTTATTGTTTAAAAGAACTTATGCTTGTGAGTTGATTTGATAATTCCGAGTTTTTGCTCAATTCCACAAAGTCAAGCTGTGGTGTTTAGTATAAAAAAGTACGTTTTACACCATAGAACTTTTATAATACTCAAATATAGTTTAAAATATTCTTTATGTTTGAAAAAATTACCTCATAATGAAGCAGTGTTTACTTAAGGAACATATGCGGCAGTGAATAAATCTACACCCCAGATAATTACTTGTCCATTCTGGCTACTTAGTTATTTAGTCCATTAATGATTATAAAGTATTACACATAAACTTACATAGACTTAAGAAATTTTCTATAATAACTTGAGGTTGCGTTGCCTAGCAGCTTTCTGGATCATAAATGGCAAAAACAAAAAAAGCTTTTACAGCTTGAAGTAAATGAATGGCTGGCTGCCTGGTTGGTTGGCAGTTTGACATGCTCGTGTTTAGTATATATTTTGTGTGTTTTTTAATGTTATTTATAACAAATACAAATGTTTTGCTCGAAATTGTTGCATGTTTTTATTAGATATTGGGTGGGTGTTAGGTGGGGAGTGGGAGTGGGAGCATATTATGAGCCATTGCATAGCAACAATTATCATCGGCTTTAAAGGAAAAAAGTATAAGTAAAAGTGGCATGCACATATAATACCCAATTAACTGGATTTACTACATGCGCATGTTACTAAGACCCTTTGGAAAAACATACATTTATTACAATACACGCGTTTAATAACAACCATACTGTACACATACACATGCATACTAATAAATACATGTATTTAGCTCTTGCACGAGTGTTCGTATGCCTGATGACTGTAACTCATCTTCAAACATTAAACGTGTTCAATAACTTCACCACCTTTAACTGCCATTTTAATAACATTATAGATATTTATGAATTGCCTTTACTCGTTCTCGTCATCATATTACCAAAATATCTTAACAATTTACTGCCACAACATAAATTAATTTTATGAACACAAAATGATGGTTTTCTGGCTGGTTGCTTGTCTAACTTATTGATTGAAGACTAAAGCTAATTAGACTATCCCCTTCCACTAGCGTGTAGTAACAAGTCAAACTTGTCATAAAAATTCTATCTATACCAAACCCCTCAACAGTTCCTTGATAAATTTTGAAGAATAAAATTAAATTTTAACGCTACAAAAATAAATACAAGAACTTGTTACCAGTGAGTTTCTAAAAGTAGTTAATGACGTTGCCAGTTTGTCTCTGGCAACCAAAACATATAAATTCTACCTGCCGGCTTAGAAAGACTCTGAGATTTTTATAAAACAAATATTTGAAGTTACTACACATGCATACATTCGAACATACAATCATATTGATTGTTGTTATATTTTGAAATTGGTTTATGAAAAATGGTTTAAACGATCGTTACTTTTATTGTTATAACAACGACGTCATATAGTCTGTTTAAATTTTTGGCCATAAAGTATTTTATATTTTTGTTGTTTTTTTTTCAGATGTGTCCGTTCGTCCCTCTGTTCATTATGTTTGAGTGCGAGTAAAATATGTATCCCAGAAATGGCCAGCTCAGCATGACATGTCAGCCTACGTTAGGGATTTTTTTTATGATTATTTATTTGATTTTTAGTTGTTTTTTTTTGTTTTCTTGTTAAAATCAGTTAAATTAAATTTTTATATTTAGCTGTAAGTTCAATCGAACGAACACCTTGTCGTGACTCTTTTTTCCCTTTTGCTAGTTATACAAGACATTCCCAAACATTAATATTTTTCCTAATACGAAACTTTGTTTGTTGCATAATACATATTTAATATGTTTAATATCAAAATGTTTAATAATTTTTTTACAACTTCTAAATTGTATAAATATTTTCTTAAAAAATTATCGTAAATTTTTTAAATAAAAAAAAAAATTTTTTTTCTTTAAATTTAAAAAATTTATAAAAAATTTGAGAAAATTATCGTAAACAAGTGCAAAAACCTAAAAATTATAATTTTTTATGGGCGTGGCACTGCCCACTTTTTTAACAACGAAATTGTAAAGTTTTTACAGCTCAATATGTGTACAAAGTTTCAGAAGAATCGGCCTAGTGCAAGTACCTCAAAAAGATACCTATTTTTTATGGGCGTGGCACTGCCCACTTTTCTAATCACGGAATTGTTAAGTCATTACAGTTCGATATGTGTGCATAGTTTCAGAAAAATCGGTCTGGTGCAAGTACCTCAAAAATATAACCTTTTTTATGGGCGTGGCGCTGCCCACTTTTCTAATCACGGAATTATATGGTTATGACAGCTTAGGATGTGTGCAAAGTTATAGAAAAATCGGTCCAGTGAAAGAACCTCAATATTTAAACTTTTTTAGGGGCGTGGCCCCGCCCACTTTTCTTATTACAAAATTATTTAGTCGTGACAGCTCGATATGTGTGCAAATTTTCAGAAATATCGGTCAAGTGCAAGTAGCTAAAACTGATAACTAATTTTTATGGGCGTGGCCCCGCCCACTTTTTTTCACCCATAAACACTCCCTGGTATGTGTACAACAACTTGCCAAAGTTTGAGTCTGATCGGTTTTACAGTTTCGGAGTCTATAGCTAACACACACACACACAGAGTTTCACTTATATATATATAGATAAACAAAAATCATTTAATATTTTTTTTTGGAAATTTAATAATTTGTATATTGATTTAGTTCAAAAATTATTCTAAGCTAAAAAAATTATAACTTTTTAAGAAAAATTATTAGAGATACTCGATTAAGCTACTATTTTTTGTAACCCTTTTTTCGGGTAAGCCAAGAAGTTATCACAAGTGCAATTGACGTTATTTTTAATGCGGACGTTCTCTGAACAACAAGCACAACGTTTAATCTTTTGTTTCGATAATTTTGTTTAAACAAATTCAAAAATGTTGACAAAAATAATTGTAATTTTTTTTCCTGATTTGGAACCTCTGCTAGAAATATTAATTTGCTGTATGTCAATACATATTTTCAATTTTATAAACCAGGATCACACTCTCTCAGTCATTCCCTCTCTCTTTCTCTTTCAAGGAAATTACACATAAATTTAATTTTTTGAATAGAAAAAAGTAAAAAATCTAGACATAAAAATAAGAAAAAAAAATAATAAAAAATTTCAAACATAAAATTCTAATGGCTGCCATAAATTATAAACATGTGGGCAGTTCAAAAACAAGAAATTGTTAATCTTATATCAAAGTTAAAAAAATTATAAAAATTCTAATAAGTTCCATTTTATATTTATCAAAATCCTTAAAAATATTAGTTTAAACAAAATTGCCAGACAAAGCGACGCTTTCAAATACACTCTCCGGCTCTTTCTCTCTATATACTTTTATAAATCCAACTACCTTAACTAAATAATTTCGTTACGTTAACTCCTGTCTTTTTTTCAAACTTGTTGTAATGCACTACAAACCGTAGAGGTTGTACTTGCTAGACTCTGTGACGCATTTTTGCTAATCGTGTTTTTTTAAACACCTGCATTCGGTATTGTACACACATATGCACACTCGGAGATTTTTTTTTTTGGAGAATATGTAAACATGCTGAGTCAAAAATTGTTTTCGTTGCATCTATACAAACATATGTGAAATATGCGTGACTAGGATGAAACGCACCTTTTACTGTCCACCAGACTTAATTTTAGGTTTTTTCTTTTACCGGCGTCGCAAAGTCTAATGAGAAAGGTGCATATTTTAACAACAAAAAAATCTATCCTGCTGTTGGTCATATGGCGAACGTAACCGAGATATTTATTACTTTTTAAATTTCCTATTTATTTTTTTGCAATGCTAGAAGATTTACAAAATAAATACAATACTGTATTCCTTAATGCTTAAAATTTGTTTAAAGAATATAATAAAATTAAATTTTATATTTGGTGAATTCATAAGGTGCTTTATCCGGTCCTAAAATTAAAAAATTATTAAAACAAATATTTTATTGTAAATTGTAACATTTTTAAGTTTCTGAAAATAAGAACAATATGATGAATGACAATACGCCTTGGTAGCAGACCTACACAGAATAAAATATTGTTTAAAAACCTTTTATTAATTTACAATAATAAATAAACTATTTACAAATTTAAATAATATTTTTAATTTATTAAACAAATTTTATTAATTGATTTTAGATTTATGTACACAAACTAATACCATAGACAGACGACAGCGTTAATTTGCATTAGAGTCTCACTAATGCAAATTAAAATTTTGCTGTGACAGACGACAGTTACTGCATTTAGTAAAAATTGTAAATGCATTAGCAATCACAAATCTAAACATGTTCCTACAAGTTGGGATGGCAGAAGGACACTCTGAAATAAGAGAAAGGGAATTGTGAAAATTCGTAGGTTTAATGGTATCTTTTCATGGAGGTTATAATACATATGTATGTAGGTATATGGTATTTTTTAAAGGACCGTAACAGCACTTTTTGGGAGAGTGACGTGCTTACGATGGACGATACCAGTATTTAGGAAAACTTACACCTAAACAGAAAGGCATTTCAAAAAATATGTAAAAAGGTCAACATATCGAATCTATTTTAATTTTAAATTTTTGATTTTTTAATTTTTTGATTGATTGCCGACCGTGTTGCCATATTGAAATTGCTAAATGCAGTATGAATTCAATTTGATTTAGTGCATTTACGTGAAATTTAATACACATTGGAATGGGTATAATTCATAAGTTAATTTGAATTAAGACTTTTAATGCAAATTAACGCTGTCGTCTGTCTATGATATAAAGGTTTATTATTCATTATTAAAGGTTTATTTTTTAAATTTCCATATGTATGTGTATGTAGAAATGTTAAGCTAAAGCGACTTTAGTTGGGCCTGATGTCGAATTAAAAGATTGAATAGCACGTAAAATTGTTAAAACTTTATTATAAATATAAATTTTGTATATATTAAGTTGCCCTACCGCCAGAAATGTTTTGCCAAAATTTTTAAAAAAGTGCCTATAAAACATGTAAAATTAATTTAGAAATATAACATTTAAAAGAAAATATGAATGTACTGGCATATTAGCCGCTACTTCCATAACTCAGTTCTTACCATTTATTGAATACTAAACATCGTTTTTTAACTACTAAATTTTTTTTCGTTAAATTTATGAAAACTTGTTTTTCTGCTTAATTTTACTTAGAAAAATAAAGTAACTTTTTAGTCGCCCCTAACATTTTTAGTCTCAATTGGAACCAATTGTCCCTTATTTTTTAAATCTAGCTTCACAAACGCAGAAAGTACGAAAAATCTAAAAAGTACGGTTTTGGTCGTCTATAACATTTTCAGTCTCACCTCGTATCGATAGTCGGTAATTTTGAAATTCTAGCTTCATAAACTTAGAAAATACAAAAAGTACCATAAAAATTCAAATAAGTACTTTTTTGGTAGCCCTTCACATTTTCAGCCTCAGCTGAAATCAATAGTCCCTTATTTCACAATTATAGCTTCATAAACGTAGAAAATACAAAAAGTACCCAAAAAAACAAAAAAGTACCTTTTTTGGGTTTTCCATATCATTGTATAAATTCCAAGTTAAAAATGTTCAAATATCTATGTAACAAAATATTTTAATAGACATGATTTAAAGTGAGTAATTCTACTCTTTTTTGCATTTATGTAATTTAATTCTAAAAAGTACCAAACTGTTTTCCCCTAATTTTTCTCTCTCTACCTTGTTATATACGTGTTTTAATTTTTACCAAATTACGTAATTTTTTATGTTTGGTGAAATCCCTATTAAATTTTTTTTCGAGTTGGCTCTGTCATTAGGAATTATACACTTTTTTCGGAATTTTTTCTCTTTTTGGTACCTTTTTTTTATCCCCCTAAAAAGTATCCAAAAATTTCACCTAAATAATTGTTGTTGTTAGGCAATAATAATTTTAAAATTTTGTCCCATTGAATAATATTAGAAGAGTTTTTCTTTAAAAAAAAAGTATCATAAAGAGAGATAATACATGCGAATTCGAAAAAAGTGCCTTAGGCTTCTTAATATTTTTTCGCCGATTAACTAATACAGTTTAATTAGAGTTTTTTTAAATATATAGATGCATTTTTTCTTAGAAATAAATAAATTCCCACTGCCAGCTGTTTCGTTGAAAACCGAATAGTTCGAAATTGACTCGGAATACGTAATAAACACAAATATGTATATTAAAATTAATGGACTTTATGTACAGCAATTATAATTGATACAAAAAATACTTTAATAAAATTATTGAAAGAATTCAATTTTAGAAATGATTAAATTAATTATAATAATTTTCAAAACTTAAAAAAGTTTTTACTAATATTTTTAATCGATATTTTTTGCAATATTTTTTCATTTAAAACAATTAATTTTAATTTAATTAATAACATAAATTCAATGATTGAAGCATTAAAAATTTCAATTATTTTCGAAATTGAAATTCATATTTGTGTTTTTCTGCGTGGTACTACAATCAATAGATTCTTATTAACAATTTTACCTAGAGAGTTAAATAAAAATGTTTGATTCTGTGTTTTTTTTTTTTTTTTAATTATTTGTGGCGCTTTTGAAAGTTGTTTCAAAATGTAAATTAAAACAAATATGTATGCTAAACTACGTTTTTATGTTCGCTTTTGTTACTTTTCTAGTTTTTAATAGTTTTTTAAATATTATATCAATTACATAGGCATACAATAAAAAAAAACTAAGTATATGATGATTCTTATCTTAAAAGGTTTTTTATTGATATAAATTTAAATAAAAGTTTTATAGATCATCAAATTTTTATAAATAACACTTGAGTGTTTTTGAAAAATATTAATTTCACACTTGATAAATAATACCACCTTCAAGTCAGTTAATTTATGTAAATCAACGGTATTTAGCTAATAAAATATGTATCTGTCTGTTCTTAAAGCTCACACATAACAAAGATACCTAAATGCATAATTGTTCTTTTTACATTAAGGCTATAAAACCATAATATCGTTTATTGTTAACCAACGTAATCGAATAGTAAATAGCTAATTTGTAAGGGAAAACATTCAATGGACTTATTGGTAATTGTTATCTCTAAAAAAAGTTTAAAAAAGCTTAAATTTAAAGCCACTTCTTGACGATAAAAATGCATAAATAATACAAGGTGGGCCAAAAGTCATCATGGGATTAAAATTTTAATATCTTTTATATTTATATAAGTATAGTTTTTTATATAAATAACACCTGGAAAATACATTAACAATGAAGAGATTCATAACTCAACCAAAAGCCAGAATCATAGAGTTTAATAGAATAAAATAATTAAATCTGCAATAAATTATTTTAGCTCAAAGAGCATATTGTCGAAATTTTAATAGCAAAATTTCGCCCTCTTTAACAATGATTCATTGCCAACATGACGTCATAAGAAATTTGCCTCGAACCTGTAGATCATGTTAATTTCGCACTCAGCAAAATGTTGAAAAAGTAGAGACAGAGAGAAAGTGTTAAAAAAATCTAAAAATCTAAATCTAAAACATCTATCAGAAGGCCTTGGATCTCATTTATTTTCCTTTATATTCTTTGTATTTTAGATATGAATATTATTTTTATTATATATATTTTTGTCTTATAAACGTCACACTGAAAACAAAAAAAAAAATAAATAAATTTTTGTACTGCACTATTATTATGTATTTTTTATACAATAATTAAATATACCATTAAGCAGTTACCTGCAGAAAAATGCTGCGACGTTTACGTAAGGTTTCACTGCATAAATTCTTAAAACAAATATTTGGATGTAATAAATGTAATCTTAATTAATTATTTTTAAATAAAAATATCTGATTTAAATCATAACGAAAGTTGTCCAAAATATTATATAATTTTTAAAATATATCCAACGTTTGTTAAAATTTTAACAATTTTTTCACTATTTTTTAAAAACAAAAAATTAAAGAACGTATCTTTTCTCGCTACCCATCGTCTGTACACATTTAAAAGACACATCAAAAAAATTTACATGATCATTTTTCGCCATACTCTCATTAATCACGATCAAAAGATATTCGCTGTTTATAGCCTGCAAAAAACTCATGCACGAAAGCACGAGTGTTAAATTTTAATCTATAATAGATGAGGATTATTTCCAAAATATATGAAATTAGCCAAGCCCGGCGCGCGTTGCTACGCCCCTTAATGAAAAAAATGCATTCTGAATTATAATAGAAAATCAAGTGCAAGACTAAAAATTATAACTTTTTTTAAGGGCGTGGCACTGCCCAGTTTTCTAATTACGAAACTGTATAATCATGGCGGCTCAATATGTGTTCAAAGTTTCAGAATAATCGGTCCAGTGCAAGTACCTTAAAATTATAATTTTTTTTTTTATGTGCGTGGTCCTGCCCACTTTTCTAATCACAAAAATATATAGTCCTGACAGCTCAATATGTGAGTGCAAAGTTTCAGAAAAATCAATTTAGTGCAGTAGCTAAAAATTATAACTAATTTTTTATGGGCGTCGCCCCGACCACTTTTTACCACCCATAAACACTCCCTAGAATGTATACCGATCAGTTTAACGGTTTAGGAGTCTATAGCTAACACACACACACAGAGTTTTACTTTCATAAATATAGATAAACGTTATCTATTTAACATTGCGATGTCCTAGTGTTGGACCATAAAACCCAACTTTGTATTTAGTCAGAGTAGCTTCAAAAATATTACACTACATGATATTTTTATAACGTAAACACTTGTCGCTTAACAAAAAAATTTTGTTTTAAAAGAGCATAGTTTTTCATAACTAACATTACATAGGACCATGTGGTAACTAATCCATTTTAACTACAACAGACCACGTCTACAACATTATTTGCCAAGTATTTACAAGTTTTAATCCTGCCAACTAATGGAAGTTAAATCTTAAATAGTAGTGACTAAAGAGTCACTATTTTCTAACCCCCAAATGATTTTTATTTTTAGCATTTAAATTTTACTACATCAATTAAAGAATTTAAATCAAACCTTAAGCTGAACATTAAAAAAAAATAATAAAAATGCATCTTTATATTTAATATTAAAATATCATCAATAATAACAAGCAGTGTAACACAGTCTCATTGAGAAATAGAACCTGCACCCAATAAAAATATTTATATACGACACATTTTTATTACACTTTATGACTTTTGTTAACCTATAAATATAACTAAATATCTATTAAATTTAACAAAAAAAAATTTAAATTTATTTCGTCACACCTTTAGTTTTTCAAGATTTAAATTAAAAAGATTAATAAAATCGATGTATAGTTTTATTATTTTTTATGGATTTTAGTAGCTTGCACACTTAACTAATGAAAGGTGTAAAACTATTTTACGATTTTTAAAAATGAAGAATTTTATAAAAATTGCCTACGAACTTTAATACTCAAAACAACAATAAAATTCAATAAAATTTTTATTCATTGTTTATAAATAGGTATGAGTTTATGTAGGGATACGTTTAAAATATTCCATCAAATATTTACAATTTTATAGCAGTGAACTGTAAGTCAATTTTATGATTATTGGAGAAACTTGTAAACTTGTTTTTTTTTCATAATTCTTTTACAAATTTTTTTATTGATATGTTATGTATACATTGGGTTCACTTTAATTTGTTTTATGACATAAATAAAAGGAACAAATTTAAATAGCTTTAACTGTTTTAAAATTTTATAAAACAGAAAATAAGTGGCAAAGTGACGCAAATTAAATTGAGGCGAACAAGTTGTTCAATGAAGATTTAAGTTGTTCATGACATGTCTTGATTTAGCAAATACTTTGTGGCACACCTTTTGACTAGTAACCATGCATCTTTCAAGCTAAATTCCACCAACCTCCACCATTTCTTTACAGTTATATTTACATTATAGTTTAAGTTATATCGAAAACTGCCTTTCTAATTTTACTCCATAATTCTTAAAAGAGATTTTGCAGGACAATGTATGGTCTCAAGACATATTCATACAAGTATATGCAAAGGCGAATTGATATTACAAAGTAGGTGTTTTCGGTCGATTTGATATGTTTTGTTTACGTTAATAAAATTTTATTAAAAAAGGATCTATATTTTTGAAACCCATTATAAAGAGTGCAAAAACAATATAAATTAATATAGTATATCAACTATCAACAAAACACGTTTTAGTTTGTTCAATACCGAAACGAAAAATTAATTTTCCATCCCTGCATAAATAAATAAAATCAAGGCAAATTCATCAAGTTTTTACGTCATGCTTCCCGATAAGCCGTTGCGACGAGGTTACCTGCATAAATATTTGACAACTGTGATTTTACTGCTTTGTTCTATGCCACGTATAAATTTTTAAAAATTAGTAAATCGGACTGCTAAAAACCCTTAGTGGAAAAATTTTGTCCGAATCTAATGACTGAATCCAACTTAGATTGTCTTAATTCTCAAGCCTTTAAGGTTTTTTGAACAAGAGGACATTTTTGTTAGTAACACAACTTTACGTTAAGATAGAAAATTTGTTCAATCTCCATGTATTGTAAAACTAACACGATGGGGTCAGTATTAATTCAATACCCAAAATCCTTTGGTCATAGAACCATCAAGCGATCCGTAAAACCTACCGATTCAGTACCTCTTGTCATGCAAAAGAACTTGTTTAAATTCCAATGGATGATGGTGAGACCGAAAACACTTACGCATCTGTTGTCTGGTGACCGAAAGCCTCAAGGCGACAATAAGGCGAAAGTTGGGGTTAAGACATATGCTTGTATGGGTATATGTGCACTACCTACCACACCAATGCAAGCAGTGTAGGCATTGTTAGGATTGCTGCTGTTGAACTTATTTATAAGGGAAACGGCATCTGCACCTTGAGCCTGGGGGAGTACATCCCCATCCATCGGACAGAGATGCTTAGCTTGCTACAAGCATTGCAACACCTACTAGAATGTCAAATACAAGGAAAGAAAATAAGAGAATTCTCATTGCACTTGATAAACAGTCAGTTAGTGCTTGGGTGTATTCCGAAGCTGAATAGGTGGGCTTCTAAAAGTAAGGTGTCTTGGATGTAGGCAAAGCTAAGAAAGATGCTGTTGACAACCTCGTAAAAAGGTTGTTGGATAATGGTTTGGCACAAGCAAATATCTTTTAATGGGTAAAATCTAAAAACTTAAGAAGGTAGATGTAGGGAATCACTTGTAGACAGGCTCGTATGGTACTCAAGGAATCTTAATTAATTTATTTTATTTATTTACTTATTTATTTATTTATCACGCGATAGCAGTTCGCAGAAAGTTAATTTTTTCGAATTTTTTATGTGTAAAGAGAAGAGAAACAATTTTTGTGTTTGTATTAAGACTACCTGATGAACTAATATGCCTAAAGATTTAAAAATAAAAATAATTTAAATTTTTTTCAACTTTTATTTTTCCACTTATGCCAGCAAAGGAGTTCTGCGTTCAAGCACTCAGAATAACAATTTTTTAAAAGGTGCAACTGACACAATATCGCTTACATTTTACTTAAAGTTTTTTCCTTTTGTTTGTTGTTTTATTTGTGAAAAAAAAACTGTTTTCTTAAACAAAGTCAACACCTTCTTCTTTAGCCACTTATTTTAAATATTGAACATACGTAGTCATAGTTTGTTTATGAATGTATGTAAATATTTATTAATATAATAATAGTGTTTGATTTACGACTTAATTATAATGCTGTTAAACGCAAATAAACCCGAAATTATTTCATGTGCGTGTCTTCAAAACAAACACACATTAGAGACGACTGGCTCTACACTTGCTGTCGTAAAAAGTAAAATTATGAAAAAAAGTAGAAGAAAAAAAACGTACAACATTAGAAGTTCCAAATGTAAATAATTAAAAATTAAATAAATTTTAAGGGGAAAATGAAAAAGACATGGTACCCGAAAGAACAAAAAATACTCTTTCTCTTTTTCTGCATAATTTGGTTGTTTTGTTTGAATTTTATATTGTGTTTGGTAGAACATGATTTTTTTTAATTAACGAAAACGCAAGTTAAAATAAATTTGAAAACAACAAGTTACCAAAAATATGTTTTATACAAAAAAGTATAATATGCAAGTGCTCTGAAATGGAAAACATTAACAAAGAGATTAAGCGAAGCGCCAGGCATAACAAACGCTCAGGTTGACTCAGAAACTCATAGAATCAGCGGTCTGTACAAACTCACAAACCAACTCGGCAGCAAAAGATTTGCCTCCATTAAACATCTAAAAGACAGCAACGGAGGATTAGGACATCTAAAAGTGGCCAACATGATATGTGGACGGATCACTATACGAAAATGTGTAATCCCTCTTTAACTTAAAAAGTACACCCATATGCCGAACATCCCACTCTATCTAAAATCGAAAGTGCGACTAATAGCCTGAAGAACAACAAAGCTTCTGAAATCGATAATATATCTCCAGAGCTGGGTTAAGCAGATCCCACTAATCAGGATACTAAAAAAAGGAGTGGAGAGGCACCATCCTTCTTAGCGTGGTAAATAAGATGATTACAAATATACTGAACAAGTGACTAAGAGATGCTCTTGTCAATGACATTTGAAACGAACAAGCTGGCTCTCGTCCTAAAAGTTATGGAATCTACCACTTCAAGAGTCTTCATAAAATCATATAAGAAACAATGAAATGGAGATCTCCATTATATCTGATATTCGTCGACTTCGAGAAGGCGAAAGAAATCCTAAACCATTCCGCTGTAAAGAACGCACTTTGCTGCAAAGGAGTATGTAGAAAACTTTAACTTTTCATTACCTCCCTGTATAAGAATGCGATCTGCCGTATTCCATTTGAGAACACACTAGCGGCCCTATAGATGTTAACTTTGAAGTTCGCCAAGAATATCCATTAAAGCCTTTGTTTTTCCATGTTGCCAATGATTACATCATGGCGAAAATAATATCAACAGCAAGAGGCATAATTTGGCCTATAAACGGTCGCTTCGAAAATCTGGACTACGCGGATGATATATGCTTGCTGTTGCACAAGTTTGATAAGTGATATGTAGTTTAAGCTAACCAAAATGGAATTCGAAGCAGCACTCTACGGTCTCAAGACCGTGAGCATGAGCAAACCACCGCAAATACAAATATATACAACAACGGCAGAGTGAAAACGTATAATCTGGGCAGCACAATAACCAACAGAGGTAAAAAGGAGACCCTGAAAACCTTATCAACAAGGACCGACAAGCCTATCACCAACTACACCCAGTAAGGAACTTACAAAACATCTCACAAAACTTAGTATCTTAAACAGCTTTGTAAAACCATCTGCCTTTTATGGATGCAAATCATAGGATTCAGTTCGCTGTACCCTCCTAATGTCCTACCCTGTAATGTCCTAAAATTTTATTGGCCAATTATCATAAGCAATTCTCAACTCTGTTCACCAACCGGGCAGATTCCAATTGAAGTAGAAATACAAAGGCGGAAATAGAGGTGGATAGGGCATGTTTTGCGAAGAACACAAACCGACTTAACCAGAAATACGATAGACTGGAATCCCTAAGGCAGCTGCAGGAGAGGAGACCTAAGCCATACTTGGCTGGCACCAGAGGCTGACACTAAAATAGGAACATCAATAATAAATAAATCCTGGAACGAGCTAACGAGCCACTTGCAATAGTCACATGAAGCGGAAAATCTTTTAAAGAGGGCGCTCATAAGTAGGAACTACTGTATATTGATATATAAAGATTTTTTCATTAAATTTACAAGATTTGCTAATTATTGATCATATTAATCTTCAAAACTCTAATTAGATAATGAATTAAGGGGACCAACTCTCCCTTTTATCCCCCTTTAAACATAAATTTATTGCTAAAATAACTTATGGCTTTGTATATTTTTGCTTAGCTTAAATTTTTTTTTATAAAAAATAAATTCAACATTTGGTTTATTAGTTTGCTTTAAGATGTCATGTCTCTTACCACCACCATATTCATTCATAACCAAATTCCTATTAGTACACTTGTATCTCACTCCTATGGGGTGACCAAGTGTATGCCTCTTTAGTAACTTTTTTATTTATGATTAATATTAGTGAGGTGTCATCAAACATTTAGTGGGTATAATGTATGTATCTGCGGTGTCAACTGTTGCATGTTAATCAACAATTGCTTCCGTTTCGGTATGTTTTTAAGGCTTAAGAAAAAAACAAAACAAAAATGTTAAAACAATTTTTCTATTAATGAAGTCAATATATGCGTTACAAAAATTCTTAATCAATGGAAGAAAGTTTGAGTGAAATTGATTTGAAAAAAAATGTTCGATGAATGATAAATTCAGCCGAGTAAAAGGCAATTTAAATGTTAGATTTTAATAAGAAAAATAAAGATTTTTTAAAGCAGTAAACTTATTGATCCTTACAAAATTGCTGCCAGTCACAGCATATTACGGGTGGGGGAAATAGCTCAGCGGTTTTGTGTTCGATACTCGGTTAAACGCTTTGTTGTCAAAAAAATATATATAAAAGGCGAATCCCGTGGCTGTTGTTTTTAAGACTAAGTTTTGTGTTTTCCATACTTGGAGAGGGTTACTTATCGCTAAACTTTAGTAACCAGTTGCTTTAGGCATCATTGGGCTATTTATCTTAATAAGCTTTTTTAGTTAATAAAAAAATACAGGCACTAGTTCATAAAAGACTTCGTCATTTAAACTTTACACTTGTAGATTATCACTCTCGTTTGACTAACTTCATTCAACAAAAACAAAGTTTAGCAGCTGGTAAATATCCACACATCGACACACGATTTATTTATTATTATTTTTATTTTTCGAATATTTTAACAATCAATTATCGGTTTTGTATACAAATAAAGTGTTTTTTTTTTAATTAGAAAATTTAATCAATTTAACTTTAATAACAAACACAACAATTCAAAACGATAACACAGCATTCATTGAGAAACGGATCGTAAAAAAATACAACAAAAAAAGAAGAAGAAGAAGAAAAAAGTTTCCTAAAATCGTTGAAAATATTTGTTTAAGGGAATGTCATCGTCTATTTATAATCAATATTTATGAGTATTAAACAAAACGCATTTGTATATTATAAGTGTCTTGCTACAACATCTGTAAACATGTTCGTATGGTTCGTCACCATAACAGTTGGAAAACCGTTTAAACTTTAAACGAGACGAATAATTGTGTTTATGTATCTTAAACGCTGCTACACTTATAATTTATTTCACAAACAAACCACAAACATACACATGAGCATCAATTTAAAAATTTTACGATCATTTTTTTATGATCTTTTAAAAACGTAAATTAACGTAAATAAATATTTTGTAAATTCATGTAAGAGTTTTATATAAAATACTAAATGACTTGAAGTCATTCACTCTTAAACAGATTATTATTATTACATTTTATATTTTATATTTTTGTTGTAGTTTACAAAATCATATCACCAGCTTTACTATCAGCACCTCTATTATTGTCTTTTAAGAAAAACCATAAACTTTTTAAGACCAGCTTTTGTAAGTCGTGAAGAAGAAAACCAAAAACTTGTAATAGTGTTTGTAATACATTTTATTTTGAAAGTCGATCAAGGTTTAATAATCCAAATCAAAAACTGTTTCCAAAATCACAACAAGTTTCATTTGGGTTGACTGGCTGTTGAAACAGCACGCGTATTTCTGTTGCAGGGTTTTTTTTTAAGTTTTAATTTCAAATCAAAATTTTTACGACTTTTTTATTTTATTTTTATTTTTTCGACTTGTTGAAGCCCCATTAGCAGCGGTTTAGGAAACACACATGTTTAATATAAAGGCGAGGCATTTTTAAAAATCAAAGTTTTAAAAAAATCATCAACAAGGCATTAATATTAAAATTAAACAAAAATTTATAATAACCATTAAAAAAATGTAAATATTTCACTTTAATTATGGTTTTATTGGCATAAACGGTGATTTGTTTGGACACTAACATAAAAATCACTAAAATGAACACAACAACAGAAGATTAAACTTTTCTTTTTGTTATTTTTTTTTTTTTTTTGTCGTTAAAGCCGGAACACATATGTATGAATGTAATGGCCCCAGTGAATTTCTTTTCGTTTGAAAACATAAAAAGAAATACACTTTATAGACTAGATTGATATGATTTTATAGTTTCTTAAATGCAAAAAGAGATTTTTATTACTTTCTAACAGGTGGGACAAAGAAAGGGCTTTGTTGGTGACAGTTGAAAAAGTGTGGTTTTTATATGAGGGTCATTAAGATTAATTCGAATTAATAAAAATGTTTTGTTGTTAAATTTGGTGACATATTCTAGGCCTGCAATTAGCTTATCAACATACAATTTACGTAATCCCTACTTGTACATAATATCCAACAAAAGAAAAAAATAAAAAAAATGAATAAAGAAAAAAATAGATTTTATAAGTTTGGAAGGTATAAACACATTTTTTTTTTAAATTTAATACAAACGTATTTTAAAACAAACAAGAGTGCTATATTCGGCTGTGCCGAATCTGATTATAACCTTCACCATTATGTACAATATTTTATGTTATACGCCATTTTTCTTTATTATTTACGACGGCATCCTCGATTTTGAATTTTTACGTAGTTATCTGGTTTCTTCTACTCAAGCCCTTTCATTTGATACCCATATTAATGTGGTTAAAAAAATTTGTTTCGCCATTTTGTTTTAGACGCCATCTTGGATTTGACATTTTTTAATAATTTTCTTTATTATACTGGTAAAGACCTTTGATTTTGATACAAATATAGAGGGGGTACAAGAAATTACATTTTAAAATATCAGATTTGACCCATGACGCCATTTTGAATTTTAATTTTTTTATGGTGCTTATATTGCGCTAGTCAATTCTGTTCATATGGTACCAATATTGGATCTCTCGGTTGTCTATAAGCTGGAAAAAAATTATCTTTGTTTGTAAATTTTTTAAATATATATTTAAAAAAAAAATTGCCTATAACTTAACCGAATAGATCCCGCTTTATCCAAAAATTTTCACGAATATCTCTAAAGGCATATTATATCTATAAATAGTAGCAAAGGTACCTATAAATTATTCTATGGCTGAAAAATTTTGGTGGGTGGTTAAAATATGGGAAAAAACAGAGGCAGTCGTGTTTATTTGCTCATGTCTCAGAAAGTTATGGGGCGATTGTGCTGAATTTCAATAGCAATTCATTCCCGGATATTTCCAAGAGATTGATACCATACACAGATCTGAGCAACATATAGTTGCTTCTAAAAGTTTATTTCAACCAACACACGGACAGACGGTCAGGGCTTAGTTGACTCCTCTATTCATAAGCTTTCAGAAAATATATTATATATATTTATGGGGTCGGAAATGAAAATTGTAGAAATTACAAACGGAATGACAAAGCTATATATACCCTTGTGCGCCACAGGTGAAGGGTATAACAAGTTGACAAAATAAAATACTTATTTATGTATGATTTTATATGTTCATGTTATATTTCACTCTAAAAATTAAAAATTAAAAATTTATTTTAAATTATCAAAAACATTTCAATAATTTCGAATTTAATTTTTAATACAACTGCCCAATTGCTAAGGTTGTGAGGCGTTTTTATTGTCCTCATTTTGTTGACAATTTCTGCATTCACTTTTTATACAATGCTTACAACAATTTCACATGTTTTTTAGAAAGTCGCATAAATACATCTTTGCTGGACAAGTAATACTTTCTTGAAGTGAATTTCTTACAACCTGGAACACAAAACTTAAATAAATTATTTTTTTAAATTTTGAACCGAAAAACAATAAAGAAAATTTTATAAATTTTTTATTTTTAATAGTTGAAGTAAATGTAGTTTTTATTAACCTTCTTCCTTCACGTCTTTCAAGGTCATTAAATGATATTAATATTTAGAATAGTTTCTTTTCATTTACATTTCATGACCTTGACAGCCTGATAAAGAAATTTATCAAACTATGATTCCATTTTTATGTAATGAATATGAATACTAAAATTTGTTGAAAATTTCCCTAGTATTGAAAAATTGTTCTACTAGGGAAATTTAGATTTACAAGAAATTTTAAATCTTTTTAAAGATGACATGACAAGCTTAAAACAATCTTAGCAACATTTTAAAAATTTCCCTTATTTACAGAAATTTCCCTTATAGGGAAATTTTTTTAATTATTTTTTTTTCTTCTTCTAAAAATTTTCAATTAAAATTTTATACTTAATACAAATTTATTCAGATTTTTTAGGTAGATAAAAATCTCCCCTTTGAAAAAGTATTTATTTTAAGGATCAAATAAAAATTTTAACAGTTTTTTAAGAAAATCAATAATAAAAAGATATTCTGTTTCTGTTTTTTTAAAAAATTAATAATAAAAAGATATTCTGAAATATTCTGATTTTCTTGCAAAACAAAAATTCCTTTCAGTTAAATAATATCTTTTAAATTTTAAATCTTTTTTAATTAAAAAAACAAACATCAAATAGATAATAAATGCTGGAGTATCCTGATAAACAATATAAAAATAAAAACAAAAATTTTTTTTATTATTTGATGACCTAAAGCCTGAAAAAGATATTACATACACAGAAACTTATAATAATTTTAAATCTTCTTTTTAAAACTTAAAAATTGTTCCTTAGAGGGGAAAATAATTTAAAAAAAATTTTTTAATTCTTTTAATTAAATTAGAGAATTAAAAAGTATTCACCTTTTAATAACATTTTTAACAAACTTAAATAACGTATAACAGTTAAGGTGCCATTTTAGAAAATTTCCTTTGGTTGGCAAAAAATTCTCTTAAAATAAAATTTTGTTTTAGAGAAATTTTTTTTAAGTTTTTTAACAAAAGTAAAATAACAAGTAAAAATTAAACAAATTTTTCAAAAATTCCTAAAGTAATAAAAAATTCCATTTGGAATATTCTCACTTTAATAAATTTTTTTAATTTCTTAACGTTTTAAACTTATAAAAAGATATTAAAATAAATTGGTTTAAAATAAGTTATTTAAAATTAATAAGTTTTGCTGATGTTTAAGGTTAAAAGAAAAAATTCCTTTATGGAAAATTTTATTTTAATGACTAATAATATATAATTCGCTTTATTTCCCTACTAAAACTAATTATAAAGTAAAATAATACAACTTTTAATAAAACACATAAAATGCCATTTGAATAAATTCATTTCTTTTTTTAATTAAAAGAAAATAAGTTTTAAATATTAATAAAAAATATATTATATAATTTTTTAATCAACCCACAATTTTGCAAAATTCTTTCTTACGTATTTACTTAAAAAATGAAAAATATCCTTTTAAGTAATTAATTCTTATTGCTCTTATTTGACCTTTATTTTATAAAATTTTTAATTGATTTTTCAAGCTCGAGGTCTTTATAAATATTTGTTGATTTATTTATTATTCAATATTTCGCTACTCCTTTGTGTAGCATCTTCAGAAAAGAAATTGTGTGTTTTTACAAAATTTTATATAATAAAATTTTAAGAAATTATTATAATCTAGTAGACATGTCGGTTAACAAAAATCAATAAAATCCCTTTGACAAATCGTGCGTAATCAGTCAGAAATCTATCAGACATGTCGTACATTAATTTTCCCAGACATGCCTGACAGAAACTTGTACGAAATACCCGAAAATCAACTAGATATTTGTTAAACTTGTCTGATTTTTTTTTTATTAAAATCTATAGCATAAATAACAATTTACAAATAATTTCTCTTCTACACACATTTTATAAAGTTTCCTATTTAAAATTATTTTTTATATATAGAATTCTTACACAGCTTTTAACAGTTCCATAGCAATAAGAAAAGCTGTTCATTTTGTCGTTTTTCAAAGAAAGTAAATTTCTAAAAATGATTTTAATGAATGGATTCCGTTTGTAATAAAAGCCATTATTTTGCAATAAAATTTTTAGGGATTTAAATAATCTTTATTGAAATTTTTTTACGTTAAAAGCCTAATATGTAACATCAAACATATGTTCGCTTATACGAACTAAATGAAAAATCATTAAACTTCATTATGTTACCGATAGTGATATTGGGAGGTCCAAAATTTAATAAATTGTTTAATGAATAATAAAATATTCCATTATGTGAAGATAAAAAAAACTCTTGACCAACATTATTACATTATAGCTATACACATACACACATTTATACAAACACACGCACATACATATAAGTGTATGTTTGTAGTAGCCAATATGTCATATATACTCTCATATATATCTCCAGCATGAAAAGACTTGGTAGTTTAGAACATTAAGATGTTGTCAAAAGATAGATTGAACGATATTTGTTGCTTGGATATAAAATTTCCAAATGTCTCTTTATATTACCGTTTTATGTTGTTGTTTTAGTTGTCTTTAGTGGTTGGTCTAGTGTGGTCGCTTGATGGCATTATCGATATTATGGTGACAATGTATTCTTTCGCTGTATATTTATGGTTTTGTTTACGTTTAGATTCAATTAGTGACCTGACAACAACACTTGGTTTACTTGCAACATGTTGACACATTAAACAACAACTAAAAATAACAAAGATGACAGGCACCCTCTTACTATTTATAATAAACAAATATTTATGTATACACAATCATACTTGGCAGATAGAGTAAATAAAAAAACAAAAACAAATAGGAATGTTACTAAAGTAAACATTAAGTAGACCAGCGTTGAACAACAAAGTGTACATATGTACATACAAATTACTTAACACAATATTTAGTCATCCATTTAACGACCTCAAATAGTCCGCCCCTTCACTTTAAAACAAAAAGTGAAACGCGACCAAACTCATGCTTGATAATTATTGAGACTCACTCTTCTTTTCACAGAAAACTTTCAATTAAAGAACGATTTTTAAATAAATCTATAAACCTAAAATTTTGCTAAATTGGTAAAATTTAATGGCATTAGATTCCTTAAGGACACTAACGTAACTTGCTCAAGGAAAAAGCAAGCGAATATTATATTCAATCACATGTGAAGACTTCCTTAAATTATGAATTTCCTATCAAAAAAAAGAAGAAAAAAAAAAATAAATAAATTTAGTGGACTGGTTAATGTGAGGGGTAGAGAAGATAAGGGAACACAAAGTGTAGAGGGAGTAATGGTTGCGAAAAAAGCTCATGTAGAGCATTTGAAGTAAGTTCGACAGACGGAAACAGGAAACCGGAAGTCCATCTTGCTCATAGTAGTAGCGACAACGAAGATATTTTTACGCTTCATGCAAGTTAAACTTAAGTTTAAACATTACGGGGCAAAAGTACAAAACTCACACACACTTCAATACAAACTACCAAACAAGCACCATCACACACACACACATCATAATATTAACACAAAACATACATCATAAACAGCCTCCTTTATGACGCAAACCACCCTGTGATATGGAGTTCCTTACCATGATTTTTTTTAACGTTTTAGACAGTGTCATAGTAGCAAACCTCTCCCTTACCAAATTACACCTACTTTAAACATACACACACACACCCAAAACATCCATAAACAAATAGCCCAAGCAGGCAACCATTATCGGCACTTTTAGAAGAAAAAAAAAGTGTAATAACGGCAGAAAACAACATTATCGTCTGCTCAGCAGAAGTCATCAACATAAGCAGCAATGACAACAACATCATAATAACAATAACAAATACACACCAACATAATCATCAACAACATCATGTTGCGGAAATAGATAACGCATGGACAGGCGAACGTACAAATAGACAGAAGGACAGACAGACAGACAATTTTGATATGCTCCTGCATACATACATCATCATCATCACACATTGGCTGGTTGTTGCTTGCCTCTGGCGTTATTTTTTTTTTTTTTTATATTAAGTTCTTATTCACAAGTAGATATACATTTGAATGTACATACATGGATGGTTGGCTTTTTGCATCCATACATGTGTACTCAATCAGCACACCATACTATTCCTATTTTTTCGTTTCTTGCGCTGCGAGGGTTATACGAATCAATGAAGCGCAAGAAAATTATTTTTAAAAAATTGTCCGTTTTTTTTGTCTTCTGCAAAAATCATTTATAGTATTTTTTATATAAAAATATTTGTTGCATTACAGAAACACGATCATTGTGATTTCAGGGTTTTGTTTGTAACGTGACGCTAAAAAAAACACTCTCAAATGAACTTAATTCATAGAAATTCGTTTATTTCCAAATGTGTAAGGTACCCATAGTTTCAAGCTCACATACTTTCTATTCTACTAGGCAGATTAGAAAAAAAGTTACTTTCACTCTCTCTCTCTCACTCTCTAAAAATAGCTTGAAGTCCCTTGCTGTTAGTATAGAATTTTATTGATAGAAAGAAGGCGCCACGCCCACTGTTCTAATTTCAGATCTTTTTTTTTTTTGAGACTAGGCAGATTAGCAATAGAGTTGCTTGCTTTATAAATAGCTTTAAGACCCTTTATATTACCATAGATTTGTATTGATCGAAGAAAGGGGCCACACTCACCTTAACACACTCACCTTGACACAGAAAACAGTATCGGTTGTGACTTACATGAACATTATAAAAAAGATAATTGTTTAAAGATTCTTAAGCTGCCCAAATTTGATTTATTTATATGTGGATGATTTGTAAGGAAATTTCTAACTCGGTTTTAGTGCATTTAAGTAGTCCAACGTTTGACCAAATTTTTCTAACATTTATACTTGTATCTAGAAAATGACGAAATAATATTGTAAACTCATACTTCATTTTGCAATGAAAACACAAGCCAAGGCTAAAGCTCGTAAGATCTTGATGGCCAATTGACTGGCCTTTTTTTGGGTGAAAACCCCTTACAAAATAACTCGTTAAGTCAGCCAAATTCTTGACACGCTTTATGGATATTTCACCATTTTCTTAAAGAAATAAATATCCAATCAAAGTGGGCCCGCATAAAACGTATGCACATATCTCCCTCTCCGTTAACGGTAATGTTTTCATCTGTCTCATTTTTAAAGAATCAGGAACCAATGATTCTGCTGGGCCAAAAGAGTACCAAACAACTTTTTTTTTAAACGAAAATATCTTGTGAATATTTTCAACTCTAAATCTGGCAATTTTGCTTAGAGCTTAAAATTAATCTCATCCCTGAACGGAATATTTATAATTTTTCGCATGTTACTATTCGCGAATTGTATTACGATTTTGGAAACAATTTGTAATTAGGCAGATATCAGACATAAAAATTTTATTTTCACAAATTTTCTTAAATTCTCTTTTAAACTTTGTTCGGTGCTTAGACACATTTCAATTTCACAAATTCATCTTACAAAAAAACCGGGTAAACTTTTCCCTACAACAAAAACAACAGGCAATTTGTTTTTGTACAAAGTACCATACCTTAATCACATATCTTCCTATATTTTTTTAAGTATGTCAGGGATGGAAATTTAAAGTTTTTCTCGGTATCATAATTTTTTTATAAATATTCAATTAAAAGTTGTGAAAAATTATTTTTTAAACAAAAAATTTGTTAAAATTAAATTTACGAGCAAATTTCTGAGTACTACGATACTTTTAAATATCAAATATTATTAATTACTAGCCAAACCCGGCGCGCGTTGCTACGCCCCTTAATGAATTGAAATGCATTCTGAATTTTAATTGAATATCAAGTGCAAAAACCTAAATATTATAATTTTTTTTATGGGCGTGGCATTGCCCACTTTTCTAATCACGAAATTGTAAAGTCATAACAGCTCAATATGTGTGCAAAGTTTCAGAAGAATCGGACCAGTGCAAGTACCTCAAAATTATAATTGTATTTATGGGCGTGGCCCTGCCCACTTTTCTAATCACGAAATTGTAAAGTCATAATAGCTCAATATGTGTGCAAAATTTCAGAATAATCGGTCCAGTGCAAGAATCTCAAAATGATACCTATTTTTTATGGGCGTGGCACTGCCCACTTTTCTAATCACGAAATTATTTAGTCATGACAGCTCGATATGTTTGCAAAGTTTCAGAAAAATCGGTCAAGTGCAAGTAGCTAAAACTGATAACTAATTTTTATGGGCGTGGCCCCGCCCACTTTTTTCCACCCATAAACACTCCCTGGTATGTGTACAACAACTTTCCAAAGTTTGAGTCCGATCGGTTTTACAGTTTCGGAGTCTATAGCTAACACACACACACAGAGTTTCACTTTTATATATATAGATTTAATATAATTTTCCGACCCTGTATTATTTATTCTTTGTAATTTATTCTTTTTCTTAGCATTTGCTTTTGCGCACACACACTAACATGAAATTTTAAATTTCAATGCATTTTTTTTAAATTGTAAACAATAATTTTTTTTATTAAAAATTACAAACTTATTCCGTTCTTGTGCAATATTAAAAATTTTAGATTTTATAACAGAAAATACTTTCTTAACACTTTTCTGCAATGTTTCTAATTTGATATCAAATGGAGTCTGCCTAAATGTAAACAAACAATAAATTTTGACAATCTTGCTCGACAGCTAAAACAGCTGACGATCAGCTGAGCTAACGAGTCTTCCTGGTTTTATTGTACTATAAAGAAATTTTAAATTGTGTGCCTATATTATCATTAGTGTTTGTGTAAATATCGATGAGTGAATAATAAAAAAAAAAAAAAATTGCAAGTAAAAATAACTGTGAACTCTTCTCCTCTCCCACCAACAAGCTTAACAGTTTGCATACTTTAATTTGTAGGTGTGTAAGAGCTGTCTTAGTTTATACATTATAAGCCAAACAGAGCACAAATAGCTAGAGTTGCCAAATATAACAACTATATTGACACTTAAATTCCTGTTAGAAAATAAAATTGTCTTTTTTTATTTAAAGAAAATAAAAATAATATAGAAAATAAAGGATATCCTAAATAATTAGTAAATTTTTTATGTTAATAAAAGAAATTTTATTTTTCGGTTGCCCTTAATATATATTTAGTGTTGACCAATGTGTTAGCCAAATAAATAAGGGATTAGAAAAATAAAAATGAAAAAAAATAAAAATAATTAAAGAAACTTAAAAATAAAAAATTTATAAATAAATAATACATCAGCAAAATATTTTTATATGTCCCGAAGTGTATTTTGAGTTCGTTTTAGCCATTTGCAATTAATCATACACACGTTATTCCTCATGCCCACTAACAGCAGCATCAGCAGTGTTTTGAGGAGTAGAGTAAAATGTGGGGAAGTAATACTTTAAATATAACTGGAGATAAATTAAACCTAAACAAAATTGTTTGAATTGTTTAAACTGTTTTAACAACTATCCCAGCCAAACACCAAAAACCTTTTAAATCAAATATTTTCCTTTAAACAGCCTGTTTCTCAAGAAGCTAAATGTTTTGAGTGAATTTTAAGTTTTGTTTTCAGAAAAATTTCAAATTTTACTAATTTTTATCTTTTATTTTATTTAATATTTTAAATTTATATATTTTGTTTTAATATTATATTTTCTTTCGTTTTATTTTTGCTTTAAATATTTTTTTTTTTTTTTCATTAAAATAGTCTAGTGTGTGAATCTTTATGTTTATGTTCTCTAAGTGTGTGTGTGTGTATGCGTACAACTGCAATGACTTTAATGTTTTTCCTTGTTGCTTTAATGTCCTTTTTTTTGTTGTCATTATTGTTGTTGCTGCTGTGTTAGTTAGAAAGCTTTACTCTGTTGTATGCGTTGCTCCAGGCTATAAAATGCATTGTAATGTTGCTAGCCTTAATGTTTAACATACATTTAGCTTCTTTTTTACATATTCCTAAATACTTTTACACACACACGCACACAGTACACACACATACAGCGTTGTACTCATATCCTTGTATTCAGACATGCAATGTTCTTGGATGTGATAAGAAACATGGCCATGTCTGTATTTATTTTTTTATGTACGTGTGTCTAATATATGTTTAAATTACCATGCAAAAAAATGCCTTATCACTTTGCCTCGTTAGTGCTGCTGCTGAAGCAAAATAAAATTGCTACAATACGGACTCTAAACTTTCAGACTCGATATTTGTCCACTGGCGACCACAGTTTCAGCCCGTGGTGGTTTTCTCTGGGGATTCTAGTGTTATATATTTCGCCACTATGCGATAGTCTTGTTCGTGTTTGTATCTAGGTTTTGTTCACGCCTTGGCGTTAATGCCAGCTCATGGTATAAAATTATTATCAACACCTCTGGCTGCTCTAAGTCATAACTTGGCAGAACAACCTTTAATCGGTTATATTCAAGGCCGAGCAGAGACCCATCTAGTAACATGGTAGTGAGTAAGCCCCTTAAACATGTTCTAGATAGGTTATTGGTAAGAGAGCACGTGGCAACTGAGGTTTACTCCCACGCAAGAAAACATATTGTTGGTTTAATGAATGATACTTGACCTTGTGACGGACGCTAATGTTTTTGGATGATGTTGCCTTCCCAACAGAAACATCGAATTATTTTGTAATGCTTGCACAAAGGTGGTGACGGCGGACTTAGGGCAACCCTTTATGTTTTAAGGTGCTGTTACCTTCCAACAGAAGCAGTTACTTGATGACCTGTTCGGCTTCTTTAAGACCGCATAACCGGTTCTGCAGCTGATCAGTGAACAAAACTAAATAATAGCTTATATAGTCGCGAGCTCTTTAGCAAGGTGCCTGTACATAAACCAATAGATTAATGTAGGAAGTGGTCATAGATTAAACAACATGACACACAAGGACAGGTGGTTAGTCGTTAGAAACCGTAGCATTTAAGGCCACTGTCAGATTATGGAAGTCGGTGCCGATACTGACGTTAATCAAACCACATTAATGTCTATCAAAGACTTTAAAATTATTGCCAATAACATCCCGAATATCACGATAATACAAAATCAAAGCAGTGACTTTATCGTTGAAAACAACAGCTAAATTGACTTGGCTAATCAGCAAGGACATTACACCAGTCCTCATTTCGGCTAAGTTGTCTGTCGTGAGTATGTGTTGTGTATGATATGTGCGTTGAATCCTCGTTTCTCGTAGTACATTCTTTTTATCAGACTGCCCATGCTCTAGTAGTCAAGATTACATTACAACTTATACTGCCAACGTAAAAACCTACGTCTATTTGACTACTAATTTGTACATTTCATTTATCCTTGTTATCGATACTACACATACTAAGTCCGTAAATTATCTGTGAGTTTCTGAAAACCTATTTACACAAACACATTGGCAAACCACATTACTTCTGACAAAATAAGCAGACTCCTAATAAAAAATAAATTTCGTTCATTCCCTTCAAAATTTTAATTCTACTGCTGCCCAGTATGCCAAAGAGAAGAGCACCGGCTAAGGAAAAAACATATGCATTTCGTTTACATGTGCTTGTATTCAAATTGTAGGTTTGTGTACGTTCATGTGGATTCCCAACCTAAAACTGTCACAGACATTAAGTTGCCGGTGTTTTTGTTACTGTCGTTGTTATTGTATAAATTGTAGGTACACGTTTATTATAAACGACAACGTCATGCTCATCGTCGTCGTTGCCATTTTTGATTGTTGTTGCTGGTATTGTTATTGTGATTTTTATCCTGTCCTTCCTTTGGCCTTGTGACTAATGTTTTTCACAGCAGTTCGCCGTTGAACAACTCAGTGGTAGTGAGTTTAAGATGCATTTCGTTACGGTGCTGCAAGTCAGCGAGAGCGAAAACTGAACACCTGAAACATTTTTTTTTTCCCACTTTGTTTTCTTTTATTTAGTTTTGTTTTTCTGGCTGTTTTTGTTGTTGTTGTTGTTAGAAAATAAAGCACCTGTGCATATATGTCATAGAAGTAAATTACTCGCTGCCAACACCCATTGTCTAATGTGCCAGGATGAGTGAGAGTTTTTGGGGAGATACACTTGACAATAAAACATTAAAGGATTTTTAATGAAAATTTTTAACGATATTTTCCCGCAACAAGAAATCTTTTTTACAAATAATGATTCATCGTGGGGTTTAATTTTCAATCGGCTATTTTTGACAGATCACGAATGACTCATGTAATACTGTTTTATCATTTTTGTCTTGGTATCGTTTGGCAAGTCATCATGGAAAGACTCGCACCACAGCAGCGTCTTTAAATTTTTCACTTGTGTAACGTAAAACAGCATTCTGTGAGAAATATTTTTCCAGTGTTTTATCGTGAAATCTTGTTCAGTGATGAAGCACATTTCTGGCTCGATGGATACGTTTATCAACAAAATTGCCGTATTTGGGCTGATGAGCAATCCGGAAAGTTCTAAGAGCTACCATTATATATATTAAAAATAACGGTGTGATGCGATTTATAGGCTAGTAGAATCACTGGTCAATATTTTTTCAAAAATTAGGCAAATCAGAATGCTACTGTCAGCGGTAACAGTTATCGCACCACGTTAACGACAATGTGTTTGTTGAAATTTAAGCACATGGTCTCGATGAGCTCTAGTTTCAACAAGATGCCAATATGACTTGCTGAGAAATCATTTTGAAGAGTTTATAACTTCCGATTTTGCTACAGTAATTTGGCCACCTAGATCGTGCGATATCATACCTTTAGACTATTTAATCTGGAAATTTACTAAGTCTGAGGTCTTTAGAAATAAGCCAACTTTGATTAATGCTTTAAAAGTCAATTTTACTCGTTTTACTTGCGAGATACCAATCGCTGTACTCGACCGAGTCACCCAAAATTGGATCTTTTTACTAGACCACCTGAAAGTAAATGTCATAAAATGTTCTTTTTATCGATAGTAAAAATTTTTTATTCATTTTTAAATTTGAGCGTTTTATTTTTTATTTAAATATCATGATGAGTCACCCGATATGAGGATTTTGATTGCCTTTTTCCCTGAAATTTATTGGTCACATTCACCCATTAATCTGCAATGTAGAATTCCTGGACCATGAACCAGCAAGAAGTCAGGCTACCTCTCTCGACCTTTATACTGCAATCTAATTTTTGAAAAAAACTCTTTTAAATTTGTTTAAAACGCTGTTGTGCTTACGTTTTCTTTAAAGCATTTTGTACTTAGAAACTTTTCAGACTAGCATCCTTTTTATTTCTGCGTATAAATAATTTCAAACACTTTTTGAGTGACTTTTTTGAAATATTGAGAATCCCCTTTAACGTGGCACTGATTTTGATCGCCTAGTTCTGGTCAAAAATGCCTCCTTTTCTGTCAGAATCTGTTCTTCGAATTTTCTCCGAGTCATCCCTAAACTTCTTTGAGGAATTTTACATGAAATTGTTTAAGGAAATTTTTATGCAACAGAAAACTTTATTCACAAATAAATATCTTGAAAAAAAGATTAAAGTTCCAGGATACTCTTTGAATGGAAAATATTTTTTTAATCTTTTTTAAATGAAAACTTTGTTGTACCTTGTTCATACATAAAGTAGAAATCGAAAATAGTAATTAAATTAATGTTAAAAATATTAAAGACATTATGATTATTTTTTAATAAAATAAAAATCCAATTTTTTATAAAAACAACATTTTTTTATGTAATAAATAGGAAATGTTTTTTAAATATGAACTTTTTTCTAAAACATATTTTTATAAAAAAATTATATCTCCTCGTGGAATTATAGCAGTTTATAACCTTTAAGTTCTCCAAGTGTACGCACCTAACTGTACTTCTTTTTCTCGAAATAAATAGTATGGGAGAATGTATAAAACAGGTCCTAAACTGACACTTACAAGAAAAACTACCAGACAAGTGATGTTAAACGAACAAATTGATATGAGTACAGAAAAAAACAGATATTAATGAAAACATATCAACAAGATATAATACTACTCGTAAACTGATTTAAGCGAAATATTAAATACCCTACACTGGTATTGCCCAAAAATACTGATTTTATTCAATTTTGACCACAAACTGATTTTTATTAATCATAAGGTCTGGAAAGAAAATTAAAAAAATTTTTTAATAATTCATTTTTAAAATACTTGGATGAACTTGAAATAATTCGACTGTATAGTTTGGAAGTGAGAGTGTTTCCACAGATTTGCTTAGGTTAGGTTAGGTTGTAAAAGAGGGACACTAATACCCCAAGCTTCTGACAGTTATACACGTTTGCTTAATTTCCATATTGTGCGCTCGAAAGGAACGAACAGACATACTTAACTAAGGATATTTTAATGTTAAAATTATCATGTTCATATGCTTCTCTACCCTTATTTTGTCGCAGATAAAGATTTCTTCGTGTTACAAACAGAATGACCAACTTTCTTATACTCTCTTACACTACTAGAGTTAGTAGTGGATATAAAAGTAAGCAAACCAGTGATACCATTTGGTTATATTTTTTAAATTGTTAACAGCTCCTTAATCTTTCAAGTAATTTGTGCAATTTTTTTATTTTAGACCTGTTAGGATAGCGAGCAAATTTTCTTTTTTAATCTCACATTGTTCAGCGAAATCATTGGATGTTTTTTATACCCTTCACATGTGGTGCACAAGGGTATATATAGCTTTGTCATTCCGTTTGTAATTTCTACAATTTTCATTTCCGACCCCATAAAGTCCATATTTTCTGAAAGCTTATGAATAGAGGAGTCGATTAAGCCCTGACCATCTGTCCGTCTGACCGTCTGCCCGTCTGTCCGTGTGTTGGTTGAAATCAACTTTTAGAAGCAACTATATGTTCCTCAGATCTGTATATGGTATCAATCTCTTGGAAATATCCAGGAATGAATCGCTATTGAAATTCAGCACAATCGCCCCATAACTTTCTGAGATATGACCAAAAACAACGACCACCTCGTTTTTTTACACAATTACAACAACAACATACATACATACATACATGCAAAAAACATGCCAAAAAAAAATTACAAAAAAAATATATATTAAAAATAAAAAAAATAAAAAAAAAATTACAAAAAACATATTAAAAAAAATTTTAAAAAAAATTTTAAAAAATTTTTCAAAAATTCGGCACGGCTGAATATAGCACTGTTACTTGTTTTTTTATTGTAAAGAGGAGAGTATGCCGTTGATAATAGAAAATAATATCAGTCAAATATCAGCCACGACTGAAATTTACCATCACCGATTCGCACCATTGTGGCTGTATGTTCTGAATAACTTCACGAATTCTAACTTTAAAGGTTGAGGGTTAAATCGTTTGTGGGTCATTAGCATTGGCTTTATCTTTTACATGGCCCAAAAGAAAACAATTCTCATTGTCGACATTTATTATAACTTAAATTTTTATAAATGGCATAGTCATCTCTCACGTAGGCTGCGTCAGGACAAGTATTTTATATAGCCGTCTATCGAAAATGAAACGTATTATTGATACAATCAAGAATCCACTTGACAAATATATGTATTTTTGAATTATTTTTCAATCAAAATAATTAATATGATTTTTCACTATTAACCACTCGAGTTCACATTCCTAAATTGAATATTGGAAAAAGCTTTCCAATATAAAAAAACCAAAACTTATTAAAAAACTATACATTAAAACGACTCCTTATTTTAAGTATTTGCTGTTTTTGGTAAAAATTAACCTTCTCTTCATTTTACTCCTGGCAATACTGCAGCAAACTTCTATACAGACAAACAAGTGCCCAAAATCAGACACACATATTTGTGTACACATGCTTGCAGGTAAATTCTTCTACACATACATATTAGAACTTGCATTATCATCATGCCACTTTGTGACTTCGCCAGGATGTCTAAAAGAAATAAAATATTTTATCTCTTGCTGGAGTACATTTTCCAAACAGCGGGTGTTACAAAAATAATGTCCTTCGTATTTTGTTAAAAAAAAACAAAGCAACAACAACAAAATACCATTTACTCTTACCGAAGATTAAAATCTAACGATACTCGATTATTAATCAGAACATTTTCTGATTCTGACACTTTGACACAATCAATTGTTTACGGCATAAAGATGAAAAAAAAAACTAAAAACGAGCCAAAATCAAGAAGTAAAAGAGAGAAAAAAAATTGAGAATATTTCTTTAGCCTGTCGTGATGTTATTGTTTAAAAGTGTGAAATTATGGGATTTATTTGAAATCACACCTCGATCGCTGCTGCATTCAAATCTCTTGCTGTTTTTACTACAGGACACACCAGTTGTAAGAGAAACCATTCTAGGAAATGCATGTTGTTTCTAAATTTAGGCGTGAGAAACTAAGTTTTTTTTTTTTAAACATTTTTTAATTATTTTTTTCTTCGCTTGACCATAAAATAAACTAATAAATTTTTTCATTTTAACTACCAACTTGTTTAATATGAATTGAAATTAATTTAAAACCAAAAAACCAACAGAAAATCCTTTAAAACTGATGATCCTTTGCACACTTTCATAATGTGCACATGCAACAATAAACATTTTTCATTTGCCGGGTTGGCAGTATAATTATAATTTTATCTAGATTAAAATAACGCTGGTTGGGCGATAGTTGCTAGTCACTATTATAATAAATTCACTCTCTAGCTGGCAAAAACACTACTTAACGCACACACAAAACATATGGAATTGCGGTCATAGTGACAGATGCTGTCACATCCTGCTAAATAAATTTTCCCCAGTTGGCCATTGTGCCTGAATATGAATGTGCGAATATTTGCAAAATTATAGTGCGGGCAATAATTATAGAATTTTTATGATTTATGTAGTATTATGTTGAAAGGACTATATGAGACTGTAGTCTGGTATTTAGCCAAGGCTTAAGTTATAACTATAATTTATTCTATAGTTTATTTTTTTTTATTTTTTTGTTTCTTATATACCTTAGGTGATAGCTGAGACTACAGTCTGAACTATTATGTTGTTTGTAGTCAATGGTCTGACCATTACTAAGTCTGTTGTTTACAATATAATTTAGTCTGAAACTAAGACTCAGTCTGCAGTATAAAATATTCTCTAGTCTAAAATCTAGTCCATAGTATATAATCAAGCAACTTAAAGCTTAGTAGGCAGTCTTGTCAATATTTTGTTTCGTTACTGTGGTTTTCACAAATCATGATGTAAAATACTGTCCATTAATTTTCGTTTGGGCGGTCGAAGCCTCCTAATAAAAATTTCTAACATCTTTTTAAAAAAATTTTTGTCTCTACATTGTTGAAGTTTTGTGCTCTACCCACGTCACCAACTAACCTTTTTTGTTTTATACCCTTGAGGGGTATTTATAGCTTTGTCACTCGGTTTGTAATTTCTACAATATTATTTTCCGTCCCCATGAGTGTGGAAGTCGATAAAGCAATTCCAGTCTGTCCGTTCGTCCATTATTTGGTTAAAATCAACTTTTAGATCAGCACAGAACTGCTTGTGGTATTAGTCGTTTCTATTGATTCGAAAATAAATCGGTATTAAAATCCAACAACATTTTTCTATAACTTTCTGAGATTTGAACAAAAAAAACGACTCCATATTTTCACCACAAAAATTAAAATTGTTTATATGTAATATGCCTCCAGGGATATTCGTTAAAGAATTTGTACTAATCGATCACTAATCGACAAAGTTATAGGTAAAAATTATTTTAAAAAATAAATATTTTTTTTAAATATGCAAGTAATACTAAATTGAAAGCAGTTGCCACAGAAATTATTTCTAGGAGAAACTAATAATTTGAGTTGAAACGAACTGAATTATAAAAACCCAAATACAACTGCTTTGGTGTTTGTACTTAAACTTACAAATAAAAGTAGGGGTTTTCCGACTTCTAGACAACCGAGAGTGTCACTGGGATGAGCGACCACAGGAATAACATAAATGGGCTTGACTAGCCAGATATAAGAAACTAAAGAAATATAAAATCTATGATGACCGTCACTACAAAATGTCGTACCATAAATTTATATATAAACCAAATCTTATATTTAAAAAATACTGCCCCTTTTAGCCCCCCCAATGTTGAAATCAAGTGGACAGGTTTAACCAGAAGAAACTATAAAACTATAAAAAAAATAAAATCTAAGATGGCGTCCGAATTAAGATTGTGGATATATGGGTATTAAATAGAAGGGCTTGACCATTAAACTAAACAAAATTTACAATCTCCCGATTTCGTCCGAAACAAAATGACGAAATTTTTCAATACCCTAATAATAAGGGTATCAAGTGAAAGGCCTTGACTAGAAGAATACCGTGAACTAAATAAAATTTCAAAATTAACGATGGCGTCAGAAATTATATTTCAAAACTGCATACAACATTTTATTTGAAATCTATGCTACGCTACGATGTGGTAATTATACTTACTTGGATGATGATAGAGGATATTAACAGATTTGGCACGGCCGAATATAGCACTTTTACTTGTTTTTAGTTGATATTATATTTTCTAATGTCTGGTAGATGATAAAATATGTTATCTCTATTATAGTTTAAATAAAAATTTTTCATCTCTCCCTATAATTATCAAAACAACTGCAATTATATGTGGTTGAATATATTGCACGCGTACCCATTAATTATGAACGTATTAATATTGGACTCAAAACAAACATAAACGTACATGCACACACACACATACACATTTTTACATCGATTTAACGAATATTGTATTAAAATTATAAATATATTTTATGTCCTTAAAGTGCAAAATCATTAAAGCCAAAATTTGCTGTATATAAATACATACACACCTCAGAGTGTAAGTGTATGTATATACAAAGTACATGTATGTATATTATATATGGATTATATATTATACTAGCCAAACCCGGCGCGCGTTGCTACGCCCCTTAATGAATCGAAATGCATTCTGAATTTTAATTGAATATCAAGTGCAAAAACCTAAAAATTATAATTTTTTTATGGGCGTGGCATTGCCCACTTTTCTAGTCACGAAATTGTAAAGTCATAACAGCTCAATATGTGTGCAAAGTTTCAGAAGAATCGGACCAGTGCAAGTACCTCAAAATTAAAATTGTTTTTATGGGCGTGGCCCTGCCCACTTTTCTAATCACGAAATTGTAAAGTCATAACAGCTCAATTTTTGTGCAAGGTTTCAGAATAATCGGTCCAGTGCAAGTACCTCAAAATGATACCTTTTTTTTATGGGCGTGGCACTGCCCACTTTTCTAATCACGAAAATATTTAGTCATGACAGCTCAATATGTGTGCAAAGTTTCAGAAAAATCGGTCTGGTGCAAGTATCTCAAAATTATAGCCTTTTTTTATGGGCGTGGCCCCGCCCACTTTTTTAGTCTTAAAATTATAAAGTCACGACAGCTTAATATGTGTGCACAGTTTCAGAAAAATCGGTCCAGTGCAAGTGCCTCAAAATTAAAACTTTTTTAGGGGCGTGGCCCCGCCCACTTTTCTTATCACGAAATTATTTAGTCATGACAGCTCGATATGTGTACAAAGTTTCAGAAAAATCGGTCAAGTGCAAGTAGCTAAAACTGATAACTAATTTTTTATGGGCGTGGCCCCGCCCACTTTTTTTCATCCATAAACACTCCCCGGTATGTGTACAACAACTTACCAAAGTTTGAGCCCGATCGGTTTTACAGTTTCAGAGTCTATAGCTAACACACACACACACACACACAGAGTTTCACTTTTATATATATAGACTATACATATGTATATACACTAGCTAATGCATGGTTTTTGGTGTGTGTATGTGTGTGTTTGCATTTTATGCAGTTATAATTTATTGCTTGTATAAATTAAAAAAATAAAATCCAACATCGTTATTAAAAATGGCGCTTGTCTGATGAAAACTTGATATTATTGTTGTTGTAATATAAACGTATTTATGTATATGTATAGATTTGTATATATGTATAGTAGTAATTGCTAAGTATTGCATAGATTCTGCCCCCAGTTGGAATTTATGTCTTCTAATCAATTTTAAAAAATAGCGAAATGAAAAAAGGCATCAGCTTAGTTTCACATTCAAGGATTCTGCTAGCAATTATCAGTAATGCTAACTGTTATCTTTTCAACAATTTGCTAACAATTATACAGTTTTTGCATTAAAGTATGTTTAGTCACAAAAATGTTACTTGTAATTATTTACATGTGGTTAGCTTTATTAATCCTTAAATAAATTTCCAATTGACCTCCTTTTGAATGTGAAATTTTGCTGGAATCTATATTTATTAAAAAAAATGTTTGTGTATAAAACAGTCTGATGTTGGTTTATTTGGTGTTTTAATGATTTCTCATATTGATATTGACATTGTTGTTGCTGTTGTTGTTGCTGATGACGATGACGACAATGACGATTTGTGAATATTTGCTGGTCAGAAATGATGTTTCAACTGCTTCTTGCCGTCCTTCATACTCTTTATTATAATTTTTTATTTTTATATACATTCATAAGTAAATAAGTATGTATGTTTGTACATATTTTATGTCCATTGTCCACTGTTTCTATCACAGACGTACCAAGTCACAATGTGCCAGTCATTCATTCATTCATCCATTCACTCATACATTTATTCATTTGCAATGTTGTTTATCATGGCTAAAATTAAATACATGCCAGTATTTTCTGTCTGGCAAAAGGTATTTTGTTATAAGTTGTTCACACTCTACATTAAATTTATTAAGTTTAATTGACATAGTTTTCTTTCTTTTCTTAATAATAAATATTTAATTTATTATTTTCCTATTGATAACAATTTAATATTGCCTTATCGAATACAGGCGACAAATAGTCATTTTAAGAAGAATTAATTTAAGACCAATTAACCAGTGTTTTTAAAGAAACTCTTTTTCTGTAATATAGTGAAGTTGTTTGTAATTGGAATTATCATCTCTTCAAGAGTTAAATTTTAAGTCTAGTTTATATTCTTGCCAACACTTAACTGTGTTTTTTCAGAATGCAGTTTAGTCTATGGTATACAATGTGAACTGAACTATTGTTTACAACTCTGCTGGAGCTATTGTCAATTTAAAAAATTAGTTCAACTAGTATACAAGACACATGTAATATTCATGCATCTATTAAGCTTTTCAGAATTTGGCTACTGAAAATAAACAAATTCGACAAATTACAGGCTGAGCTGTAGGCAAAAAAAAAGGATTACCTAAGTCTCCATGATATTATACACAAATGGCCAAGGTTGGTTCAGGTACCATAAATGGACGAATACAGTTCGTCAAATTTAAGTTAAAATAGTTCTCTTCCAATATCATCGTTAAACAAAGCATTTAAATATTTGAACTTTGACCCCCCGCAGCCTGGATTTTTATCTACCCCTTTTGCATAAAATTTATATCTTTTGTGTTATGAAAACACATTATAAAAAAAACTTAAAAGTTACCTCTGTAAAGGGTGTCCCAAAATTAATTCAAAATTTTAATTAAATAGAAAACATAGTTTTTATTCTTTTAATTGTTATTTTTCCATTGAATCATAAAGTACATAGAATAGGGTTATTTACGGAGCAACACATTTGGCAAATGGCCTCCACGGCTTTGCATACACATAAGCCCTTGTTTTTCGAAATTTTCTAAAACAATTTTGCATAACTGTGCCTGAGTTGATCTCAAATAGTCCCATAAAATGAAATCTTATGGTGTTAAATCACATGATCTAGGCGATTAATTCTGTGGCTTTGAGCTAAAAGAGCCAATGTGACTTTTTTGCTCTTTTGAGTTAATCTATGCAATAAAAGTTTAAGTTTTAAATAAAAGTTTAAGTTCAATTCCAATTTTCTCAAAAGTAAATATTTTGACATTGGCCCTTTTAGCTCCAAGCCACAGAATTATGATCACCATAATAAAAGAGTACATACACAGTTTGAAAATGTCTAATACAATAATTAAAAGTTTTGAACTGCGGCCGCCAAGCTTTCATAATTTTTTAAATATTGTTTAATATTAAGAGACAAGTTGTTTAAGCGTATCAACCCTTAACAGTCAGCTGTCGATTAATTTTTTAGGGTTGCCAACACTTTATTGCACAAATGGCGAAAAATTCAAATTTTCGTTAATTTTGAGACAGCCTTTATAAGCATAAATTATACTCATTGCAACAACATTCAACTTAATGGTTGCTTTTAAGGCATGTATTTGTGAGAAGAATATTTATTACAACAACAAATATATAATTGTGATTTTATAATATTGCAGTATTACGTAATAGACAAAGGGTGTTGAAGATTCGACTCAAACGAATATACATTCTAACTTCTTTTCTACAGTCTACAGTATATAGTTTTCATGCAGTTCACTGCAGGTAGTATATAGCGGCCCCTGCACTTCGACAGAACTGCTTATGCTATAATTAGCGTGATGAATAACAAGTGCACACAGTGCAACAATTTCACAGCTGACTTTTTTTTAAACAGGGTGTCTCTAAACTTTTATCCCATGCTATTTTGCTATATCTTTAGCATAGCGCGACACTATTTAACTATTTCTTACAGTATTTCTGGTCAGAACTATAGCGCTCGCAGCTTTGTTTAATATTCATTTTAAGAGTTTCCAGAGTCTGTGGTTTGTTGACATAGACCCATGCATTACAAAAAAGTTCTAAATAAAAAAGACAGAAGCACTTAAATCAAGCAATCTTATCAGTCACTGCAAACTTCTTAAACGAGATACAGGCGACCTTAAAATAAAAGCTGTGTGTATAGTCGAGTCATGCTCTTGAAAGCATATGACCTCAAGACCCATTTCATAAATTTTTAGCAATAAATGTATTACTCTGACCATCCTCGAAAATATTATAACCACCGTTCCTTCCGCCTTATATGGCGAAACGTGCAGTGACTTTCAACAAAATGATACGTAGATTTTCTGTGCCCCAGAATTTCGAATTATGTTTGTTTACCTATTTGTTTATATGATGACGGACCTCATCATTCATGAAAAATTTGGCTAAAACCACTGAGGAATTATGACCCCAAAAATAAGTCATAAATATTTGGTATTCTTAAAGAATATAGCATTCCAGGGCCCATCAACGTGTATTCTATAATCATGATCTTCACAAATATCAAAACTAAGCTTCAAGTGACTGCCATTTGCAAAAGCATGTTCTGATACATTTTAAACTGCCTTGTTTTTGATTGACATCTATCAGTTCTGTGTTAATAAATATAATTAATCGAAGACCTCAAAGTCAACATAATATAGGCCATTGATCAAATCCCAGAAGATCTTTGCTAATCTTTTTCGTGGTGCCAAGTTGCGTCCAATATAAAACAATGTTAAAATGTATTAAAAAGTTAATTGAAGCTACCAAGTGGGAAACTGAAGACTTTTTCCATTTCAATCCGCCTAGGCTACTGATTTTAATTTTTAAAAATGTATAGCTTACAGATGGGCTTATGGACAATTTGCTATCCAATAGTTCAATATTTGTTCTAGCCCTAGTTTATACCAAAATTCTCTTCTAAAAAATTATATTTACTTATAGTCATACACAATTATTATTAATTTTATAAATGTTTGCTTTAAAAATTAAATCTCACTGTTGGGCTGTTTAATGAAATCATAAAATATTGTTCAATTAAATATCCTGTTTCCTTAATTGACTAATAAAATTTTAAATGTCTGCACAACATTGATGTTAATAAAAATTGAAAAAAAAATTAAAAATTCAATGACAATTCCCTTAAGTATTTTTGTTGCTTTTTTCCATATTTTCCACCAAAAAAAAAAAAAAAAAGATTTATGAATTAATGCACGACCTAGGCCATGTCCAAGCAATGAACAACAAACAGGATGGCTAAAATTAACATTATCAATAAATTGCTTTTTATGTTGCCAATCTAGATTGTTGTTGGTCATCAACGACAGTGCATTGTTGCAGCACTGCTGCGCTCATACAAAAAAATATGATTAAAAAAGAATCACCCAGAATTAAAATTTGTATGAGAAATTTGATTGAGTTTATTTTTAAAATCGAATAACTTCAATATAAATAATTAAATAAAAAATTAAAATTAAAACAAGTAATCATAGCAAAATCGGAAAAACTTTTGTCATCGGTTCAAATGTTTAACATTTTTGTAACACTCGTAGTACGTTCATTTGTTTTCTCAAGAGCTTTTACTATTTGCTACACTTTCAAAGTAAAATTTTGTAAAAACTTAACTCTAAAATTTTCCAAAATTTTTATTTCAAATATCTTGTGTATTATACACCAAATGACAGGGATTACTGACGAGTAAAACTCCTTTAAAAATTCCATTAAAATATTTTCTTGTTTTTAATTTAACAAACACAGCACTGTTTTATTTCTATATTTTTTCCAAACATCTTAATTTAAATCTTTTTCAAATTAAATCTCTCGATCAGCCTTTGCTCCTGCGATTTGCCTTAAATAGTTAAGCCGCTTTAACTCTAAGCAGCAACTAGTAACTGTAACCCTATCAAATGATTCAAAGGCACAACTTTATAATAGAGCTGAGAAACACGTTGTTCTCCTGCACTTAATCCTTTGATTGTTCTTCCTCATCTGTAATATTTATCCGTTCCTCTTAATAACTAGTCAAAAGAGTTGCCAACTCAAGAGTATTGCTGCTTGAATTAAATTGAACGAAAGAAAAAAATTATCAATTGAATAAATTGAATGACATACAAAGGACCTATTCTAGCTTAGCTATAAATAAGTATAAATTGGGATGCCTTTAAAGTACTTACCACTACGCCAAAAGTAATGGGCATGTGTTATTGCAGCAGCTGTTGAGGGAAAAAAAATGTTGGAAAAAAGTTCATTTAACAGTTTATTTTCTATTATCAAGCGTATTTTCTTTGTAATTTTGTTTGATGCTTTTATTTTATTTTTTCATCTCTCTCTCTCTCTTTTGTAGCCATAAAATGTCAACATTATAAAAGGAGCAAATGTTACAAGGATACAACAAGATACAAGACACCACCGTCTTCATCTCAGCCATTATCATCATCATTATTATTAATATTAATTCCCGCTTTATTATGAAATACATCAAAACACACTCTACTCCATGACATACACTTACATAAGTACATGCCATTCAAACATTCAACCATTCAGTCATTCATTTATTGAGCCTCTCAAAACATGTTCGTTCAATGAAATTGTCATAAATCCTTTTCCAATGTCTTTGCTTTTCTATTGAATCTTAAGCAGTAGTTTCATTGAGGTGATGTTTTCTAACGCTTTCTTCTGTATCCTTAAGTTCATGTGTGTGCGTGTTTGTGTGTTTTTTGTGTAGGCTTATTGCAACAAAGTTGAAATGGAATTGTAGGAAAATCCTTGCATTTCTATATAAATCACTAATACATTTGCCGTCTAAAGCTGCCTTTTCATAGATAGAAATCCGTGGATTAATTTATACTTTCATCATGTATGTTAGGTCATAAATATTGCATCAAATTAACTTAGAAAGAAAATCACTATTGCCAGCAATACTTTGGAAGTAGATATATCGGTGGTCACTAGTAGAAAGGGCCTAACACGTATTTTTGACAAAATTTAGTTTTTCAGTGATTTCAATACGTTTCACACAAATACGTATCGACACATAAATTTAATGCAATAGTTTAAAAAATAACAGTTTTACAAGCAATTTTACAAAAGAAGTTGCCTTACAGTTTCTATTGCTTTTTTACCTTCTCCCGTAAGGTTACAATTATTTGAGTTAGGGCCTTTCTATGTGTGACCATTGATATGTAGTTGTGATTGTGTATTTTTTTTACAGTATAATCCAATTTTTAAAATTCGGAAATTTGTACCATAAGTTTTTAAGTACCTCAAAAATAATATTCACCCTGCAGTTGAGGAATATATAGAATAGGTGTTAATTTTCAAAAAATAACAATGAAATTTTCTTCAAAATTTAAAATAAAACTGAATATTTTATATACAAATTTTGATTATTTTAATTAAATAAAAACTATACATAAAATAATTACAAATTCAAAAAATTTTATTTCAGACCTAAAGTAAAATTTTCTTTCGTTTTAGTGCTTCTAGAGTTGATAGCAATTGAAAAGAGAAAACGCTTAATTTTTTTATGCGATTTTCAATTTAATTTAAAATTTCGAACATTGTAATTTATAAAAGAATATATTTTATTAATGTATTTTAAGTAAAAAGACTTTAAAACATAGTTTTTTAAAATGTTCGAAAATTCGAACCTAAGTTCGAAAAATTTCGAATATGAAAAAAACCTTTGCCTATTAAATTAGACAACGAAAACATTATATGCTAAAATATAGAGCAAAAAGAAATATAGATTAGAGGCTATAAATTAGAGTACAGTCTAGGTTTTGTAATATTTGGACTATATGTTTGTACATATACTTATTATAGATCAGACTAACAACTAATGTATTTTTTAACCTACATAGAAAATAAAACTACTGTCTTTACCTCAAAATGGGTTATACCATAAAGCTGGGCTAAATTCTTTGCTAGACACTATAACTTAGACTAGAAAATAGACTACAGTCTGTAATATTCATAAAGTTATAGACTAGACTCTTAAACTGTTCTTTTAACATACATATATCTACTCCATGAAAATGTTTAGAATATATTGTTTGTAATATGATTGCCCTACGCCAGACTACTAAACTATCTCTTTAGCTTTAAGCTCCTCTTAGGAAGAGTTTTAGTGACTTACAACATTATTCGTAACAAGAAACTGTTCATGTGTAAATTCCTCCAAGTTAAAGATAGCAACTTGTTAGCTGGCACATAATTTTTTGTTATGAATAACGCCGTTAGGTATTAATAGCTAATGCTTTTAACCAATCTTATACCATCTATTTTTCTTTCTTTTATAGATAAAAAAAAATATTATTCCCAAAATAATGTACGAAATTAACTTATAATCTCTGTTGCTACCTAACAGATATCCCATTGACACTTTAGTGCAATTTCCAATTATGAAATTTAAAAAGTCGACTTAAAAAAATAAAATTAATCCATTACATTGTCAGCAAATTGAAATCAAAACCAATAGAACAAAAAAATAAGAAATTCAACACAGAGACACTTCAGCCAAACCAAAAAAAAAAAAAAGAAAATTCAAAGGGCGAGGAGGACCCGTTTTGGTGGTGTCGTATTAAAAGGATGAACAAAACAATAAAAAGATCAAATAGAAATTATTCATTTGTGGTTGATTCAGGCCATTATCTCACGGCAGGAATAAAGAATACACATGAAAATAAAAATATAAAAACAACAAATATCCTTTTTTGACAAGGATGCATAGAGACAATCGAATAAACATAATTATTACAACTTTATGGGTTACTTAATCAGGACAAAAATAAAACAAAAATCAAAAGAAATGAAACCAAACATAGCGACCCTTAATGGTAAATGCTCTATATAATTATGGTTAAATTTTTGTTTGTTTCTCAACTTACATGTATGTACGTCTGTATGGTTGTTTGCACAAATTGAAAACCCATTAAAACAAGAAAAGTGATTTTCAAAATTTTCAAACCAGCCAGCTATTTGATTTGTAACTAGCTGCTAAGTGTGTGAGTTTTTTTATGCTTTTTTTCAGCCTTTACCTTTAAAAACCACAATGACAGAAATGAGCAAAAAAATAAAGTATAGAATTGCATGCACTCACTCATACTTTGACAACTTACTAATGTTACTAGCCAAAAGGAAATGACATTGAAACCGCAGCTTCCGAAACCCATGAGCCAACGATTTCATTTCATTGCGTTTACTTTCGTAAGACTCGTTGTCGTCTTCGTCTACTAAGTAATAATGTGCCGCTATGGAACAGGACAGAACATTTCAATGTCAGTCAGTCAGCCAGCAGCAAAACAAAACATAATTTCTCAAGCGTAAAGTTGTTAAGAAAAAAAAGAAAGAAAAAACTGTAACACATGAAAACTCACTAAAGAAGAACTAAATTGTCACACAAGGTAAAACCGCCAAGAGATGGACTGCCAGAATAAAAGAGAATAAAAGAATTTTTAAATGATTAACACGAATTTTAGGCACGCTATAATTATTCTTAAGATTATTGAACTTAATAGTTCTTAAGATTATTGAACTATTAATAATTTGTGCCATATTTATAAATAATTTTTAAGTTTATTAAAGGTTTATAAAATTATTTTTTTTTTATAAAAAAAACTAGTTTAGCTTACCTTCGATAGATTCAAAAATGGATTATGAATATAGGGAATACCTACAGTTTACTTTAGTAATTTCTTTAAAGAAAAATTCGATGTATAGTTTGTAGTGCAACTCGTCCACTACTTGGAACATTTTGAGTAGAGATCTTGCCCTAGATCTACATAAGATAAGATAAGATAAAAAAAAAAGTTTAATACATTTATAACTATAGAACAAGGATCGGTACTAGTACCGTCACTCTAAGTACTTTTCACTATTTTGTATTATTTTCTACTCCTGATTTTTATTATTTTTTTTTTGTTACAAGCCTTATTGATAACTATTATACTGACTATAGCTTATATGTTCGTGGTTATGAGAGCTTGTGAATTAAGCAGTAGGGTGTTCAAAATATTTCTCTGTTCCCCAAATTGTGGAGAGGATTACCATTTGCTTATTCTCCTCAAAAGCTAACTTAGTGCACTGACTATATATTTATGTTTATGAATTATTATTAAAAAATATTTTATCTTTAATTTAAATAGAAATTATTTAAGTACAGTAGACTCGCGGTACATAACAATACGAAATAAAAAAAAATATATGAATTTGAGTTAAATCACATGTCTAATATATTTGCAAAATTTTAAAGAGTTAAACCTTCGTCAACATGAAGAACTTCGCAAACGTGAACACTCTCGGTTTTTAATAGTTCACGTTACCGCGGGTCTACTGTAACTGATAACTAATATTGCATATATCATTGATATTGAATAATAAAATATTTTTAAAATTTCCTTTGAAATACAAAAGACTTTGCCGCACTGTGCTACAGTCATCATTAAGGCCAGGTTATTACAAATATTATTATTTCCTTCCATTCATAAACTACATCATGTCCTTTAGCTTTCTAGAGTCTACATGCAACTCTGAACCATTCTAATAAGCATCTGCTATATCTTAAAGCATTTTTGCAAATTAGTGTACAATTGTTTCAACTGGCAATATGACTTAGAACTCGATTTGTTTATTTGCTTGGATAATTGCTTGTTTTAAAAGGCCTTCTAATTAAAATAAACTTTAACGACCCGGTTTTACTGATTTTTTTTTCACAATTGTTAGTGCTGCTACTGCAACAAATGTTTGTACATATTTGTGTGTGTGTGTGTGTGTGTGTGAGTGTATGTAACAAACCAAAAACTAAATCATTTACTTGAGGTAATTTAATGCTAAAACCACATGTAGGCACATACATACTTACATATAAGCAAAAGCATGCAATGTTTGTTAAACAAGGGACATGTACAAGAAAAAATTAAAAAAAAAATAAAATGAGTCTGATAAAAAGGGAGGGGTGTTTAATGATAATTATCGCATGACTCTACTGGCAATGTAAAAATTGTACTACTATTTTGCCAACAATTTTCAACTCAATTTGTAAACGAATGTATGCATGCATGTACATATGTATTAACTCACATTTTTATGCAATTTTCACTAGAAACAAAGAAAGAAAGAAGGTGAAAAAAAAGAAATCCCTCTTAAGTCAACAAATTATTTAGTCAGCCCGTGAGTCAGTAAATGGCATTCAGTCAACTAAATCAAGCAGTGAGCGCATTGAGGCTTATAATGTAAGGATAAACGCCTAAAGGAATTGAAATCGACAATTCCCAGTTGTATCGAATTTCGTAAATTGCTTACGAATGTATGTATTCACTCATACAGACAATTTGTATGTATGAACTACAACATGCAGTGATATAAATAAGAATTGCAGTTCAAATTGTACTTATGGTATACCAATTAACCCCCTCCGGTAGTTATTTGTTTTGTTTTGTATTTTCATTTCGTTTTGTTTACTTTTTTTTCATTTCGCACAAATTACAAATGAATTATTTATCTAAGCTAATTATATTAATATTAGTGCAACAATTAAGAGTTTCTATGTTGTTACATTCAATTAAACAGATTTTTTTTTTTGTAGTTGTTAATTAAATAGTATTTGAAAAATGATTAAATAAAGAGATTTACTTGAGGGTATATTACCCGGGGTAGTCATTAAGAGGACAATATTATTTTAAAACTTTATTGGTGTATTCACAAGTTGTCCTAAGTGTCGTATTGTCATGATTTCTTAAAGTTTTAAAATTATTGAAAAGTGTTGTATTGTTTATTATAAATATTTAAATCTTTAAAATATTATGACAATACGACATTTAGGACAACTTGTGAATTTAATTTTTCAATGAGTGAATTTAATTTATATTTATAAGAACACGGAGCTATCATAAGACTTCGAAAAAATATTCTAATATAAATAAAAATATTCTAATATAAATTCTTCTTTAAATTTAATATACAATTACTAAACCTAAGTATATGCAAGCGCGGATCCAGCTTTGGAAGGAAAGTTTTTATTATTTAGGAAAGAAAACCACTAGTGTTTAACTAACCTTTTCCCACTGGATCCGCTATTGAGTATATCTGAAGCATATTGGTATTGAACAACCGTAATTGAAAAGTAAAACTTAAGTTTGTCGTTTATAAAAAAAATTACAATCAAAGAACATGGGGTGACATATTTTGCACCATTCTGTATCTTAGTCATAAAGGGGTATAATTTAGATTTGTTTAATTATAAAATTAATTGGGGGATTCGCAGTAGTGTCATAAAATCATATGTCCTATAACAATAGTATGAAAAATTAAGACTATTGTGAACAGCCCCCCATAATTAAGTGTGCTATTTTGAATTTAAAACAGCTGATGTAAAACAATTATAAAAATAAATATTTTCTTTCATAATGCCAAAAACAAGTGAAAAAAAAATAATAGCCAGTTTGTGGGAAAAGTACATTTTACATGTTGTAATGGCAGACTCAAGTAAATAAATCACAAATAAACTAAATTTTGTTTGATAAACAAAAACAGCAGAGTCCTTAAGCGATCTTATTTGACGCCACCAGTGATTTGTTATCAAAAATTAGCAACTGCGCTTAAATTTGGATGTCGGCCCGATAAAGTTATACAATGAACGGCGACGGCTTACAAAAACTATTGCGGCTTGGCTTAGCTTATTAAATACGACAGCACATTAAACATAGCGTACAAAGTTCTATTATTATAAGACACTTTTTGTTTGAAATGCAACAACAACATTTTTAAACCATTGTAAAATTTTAGAACAATATGACAATATGACATGATAAGACACCTTGTGAATCACCCAAATATTTTCGCTTACAGCACGTTTCTACACACAATATATAAACCAGGGATTCAATTCGAGTTCTGTAAAACTGTGAAATAAAAACTTTTTGTACAGCATAAAGTTCGGTGTCACCACATGATATGACACACTAAAATTTTTCATTTCACAGTTTCATAGAACGAGAATTGATGCCCAGTTATCTTCTAGTTTATTTAGTTAAAATTTCATTTTTATTTCCTCTGGGTCGTATAAGGAAAATACTGTTTTATGAGGCATACATGCTGATAATATTTTTTATCTAAAAGTTTTTTTTACAACACGATTCATTAATTAAAAAAAATTGTCCGCAAAATCAAGGCAGCCATCTATATTATTATACATTCATTATCTTTAACGCCTTATCACTTCGGAAATAAGATTTTGTGCAACCGATTTAATTTGTTTGATTTAAAATCTTCTTCACAATATTCTTTATTTTATTTTCCACTTAAAACTTTGTTGGATTTTGTAAGCAGTGCAGACTTTGTACGCCTACCCTATTGCATATCGAAAATATCAAACTTGTTTGCATACGAAAGGGCCACAAAGTAGGTCTTCTGTACTGCTTATTATTTCAGTATTAAAAATAAGTAAAAATTAGCTCTTAGTAAGCATTCAAAAGTGCTTTTAATGAAGTGTTTTTGGGGTATTTTTTAAAATGTAAAAAAATTAACAGAAAAAATAAAATAAAACGATACAAGTTAACAACTTTTCAAACCAACTTAAATCTTTCTATTTCTCTCTCATTCTCTCCCTGTCTGTATCTCTCTCTCTCTCTCTAGAAGAGGGACGTCATATTATCGAAACGTTATTGAAATTTTAGAATTTTTCTTAATTGATTGAGTATGGCATTCAAATGCTGTAATGTGCTTTTGATTTTCCTTATTAACTTTGTCCCCTTTGGTATGTCCCCCTTAGCGCTAGGATAGAAAGCATTTGTGCCTCCACAAATGATTTGTCTTCAGCCTTTATTTTAATATTTTTTTATTATTAAGTTCCAATGTGAATAATTTTCATTCTAGCTAAAATTTATTCATTCTTTTATCGAATTCTATAAATCAAATTAAATTAAATTAAATTGCAATCACTTTCAAGAATATTCTCTAAAATTTATTTCCGCTTTAAGTTGAAATGCATAATTTTTAGGGAATATTCTTGGAAATGATTGCAATTTAATTTAATTTGATTTGATTTATAGAATTCGATAATGGAATAAATAAACTTTAGCCAGAATGAAATGGATTCACATTGAAAATTAGATATGGAAAAGTTCGAATGGGGAATATTAATGTATAATTTTTTATTATTAATAATGTGGTTCATATGCATTGATAGCTACCAAAATTTTTAAATTTGGTTGAGCAGTTCCTAATTAGACTAATTGAATAAAGAGCACCACCACCATTAGAAAAAAGGAACCTAGTGTGTCGAAAAATGGGTTTGGACTTAAGAGTGGATTCTGGTGCCTTAAAGGGTGTAGAAAAAGATGAAATGAGTTAGATTTCTGATAAAAATTTATTTACCCCATAAAAACGTTGTTGCATCGGTCACTCGTTGCGGCTTAAGAAACAAGTATCGAGCAGCAACAATAGCAAAGATATTGCAACACTAAAAGCGAAAAAAATACGTCACCACATAGGCATGACGTCACCAAAGTCGGCACCCAATCGCATCTCACAACTGAAGGTGCGTTTACAGTGATAATTCGTTATGAAACTTTAAATGCGTTTTTCTCAAAACTTTATTTTCACACACTAGGTCCCTTTTCTCGGAGAAGGTCACATATAAGCAGCAAAGATTTTACTTTTAATAGAGCTTGGTTAAGTATGAAACGTGACAATCTAGGCTGAGCGTGACTGAAAAAAAAAATAAAATAAATTATCGAACTCTACAAAACTCCTAATGTAATAACAAAATTTTCACATTATTTAATTTACAACGAAAAACTTTTTTCAGAATGGATTATTTGGCATGCCAGTAAAACTGTCTTTACTTTTGCATAACGTATGAATTGCTGTTTCATACAATCAACCAACGTTATTGGATTATAATCAAAGAACCTGTTTTATCGTCAACAAAAAAATCTATTTTCTACCCATATTCGATTCAAATAAAAATTTAAATGAACTTAAATTGTTAAGTTGGAATTAGTTAACAAAATTTAAATAAATCATTAACCTATTAACCGCAAATATAACAAAAACAAAACTAGTTAATATCAACACTAATTGATAATAAAAAAACCAGCTGGTATTAATTCATGTGTAAAAAAAAATTATTTTAGGTTTTAAGTTATTTTTTTTTTCCACAGCAACAGCAACAGCAACAACAACAACAAAAATGTTTATAATCAAATGTTAACTCATATGTGTCCTTAAATTACCAACAACCCCTTATCTTAGGCATTATATTCTACAACAACTACAACTTCCCAACACAATGTTTCTTTTTCTACCACATCAACTCGTTTAGGAAAAAAAAAACAAAACTTAGAGAAATTCAAATTTGTTTGTTGGCTTTTCTTCTCTTTATATTTAATACCTTTTTCTTATTTTGTATAGTATTTTACCTACAAATGACTTTTATTTCCTCTTGCCTTTTATTCACAAGCTAAATTGCGAAACACTAAGCAAAAGACGTTTTTCTTTTGCTGTTTGCACTTCTATTGTGTCTGCAATACTTTTGTTTTTGTTGTTGTATTTACAACTTTATTGAAGGAAGCCGAAAAAAAGGGTTGCTTTTTAATAAATATTTCATAAATGAAGTTATTACATCAAGTTGTATTGCATGAAATGAAAATTACTATATTTGTTGAAATTATATATTTTTTTTTACTTGCAATTGAATGTAGTTAATATGTAGATTTGAAGCGAATGTTAAATGTTTTGCATAATTTTTTTTTTAAGGCGGTATTGACAAATAATTAGATGTTTCAAATTATTACAGAAATTGGACACTAAAGCGTCTTCAAGCATTTAAATAAATTATAGTTTGTTCATAGGAAATGGGAAATAGGTATGGACTTTGTATTGTTATAAAATAAAATATGTATCATTTAATGTTTTAATTACTTTATTATGTCATGTTCCCACAGTTACTTATATTACTTACTGGGAGACAAATTACATCATTAAAACCATAATGGCTTTTACAGAATTCAATCAACGAATTGTATAAAAAAACGTTTCTTTTTAAATTGTATGAATCTGATTGCTTGTAAATAGTATAATCTACACTTTACTTTATATACTGTGTCATCAGCCTAGTCTAAAGTCTTTCAATTTATATTCATCTAGTATATAGTCTAGTAAATGTAAATACCAACAACCCCCCACCCTCCCTCCGGGGGAATGTAACCTAGGCTAATTGTTTACGCCTTGGTGTTTTTGCTTGCCCCACGTATAGAGGTTTTTCCAGTACCTCTGTGTGGGCATAGAAGAATGGATAGCGAGCATGAGTCGATGTAATGTGTAATGCACGATGAGGGCATCGATAGTGACATAGTAAATTTATGATGTCACGAGAGCATGGATAGTGACATTTTTATCTTTACTGATGGGGCATGAGAATTCTGGACCTCGTACTTTAAGAGCTTAGGGAGACTTAAATCGAGGTAGACTAGGGACATGGAACATTAAGCACATATTAAGAAATGTAAATGCTTTGGGGGGTCCTCACTCTAATGAAGATGCTGGTGGTTACGAAGAACTATGTAGCGACAGTTGGAAATGTGAAATCGTTTTCTTGTCTAGAGAAAACGCCTGTAGTGACGCAGCACTCAGTGAAGAAATGGATGCCGATAGGTAGCCATAAAATCACTGGGATGCGAAGGAGGTCGAAACGGTAGCCACATTAGTAATAGGTTGCTTTAATTTCGCCCAACACGTAAATAAATAATCAATAGTTTATTCAAAAGGCTAGGCTACAATTAATTTTACAGTTTTGTTTATATTCCAGTTGATATTTTCGCTAATTGGTTTTTATTGTTAATCAGTTTTGTGACATGTGGCAATGCCAAAAATACTGAAACTAACAAATGAACAACGCTAGCTAATCATTGAATTAGTAAAGTTGGATAAAGATTCATATTTCTATCGAAAAATTCTCTCCAGCTGAAAGGCTCATTTCTAAATCAATGGTTCGTTTTGCATTCTAGTTATAGCCTACTCTGTAGTCTAGTTTAAATTTTCTTTTATAATCTGATATGTAACCAATAGCATAGTTGCCTCTGTAGCAAATACTAGAGCTTAAATAAAGTATTTGTTTGTATAAAAATTTTTAAATATTTTTTCTTTTTTTGAAAGGAAGGAAACCTTTTGCATCGTTTACAGATGTCAACAGAGCTTCAGTTGCGTTGCCTAATGGCAACTACAATTTAATGGTTGGCTGGAAAAGCATCTTGGGCTTTCTGGCATGCCAATTGTGTCTAATATATATAATATAAAAATAAAATGCAGAAAAATACTTCTAAAGCCTCTAAAAATAGTTTTATTTAAATGATTTTTTTATTTTATTAATGCTGGAATATGATGGACATGCAGTCCAATTTTCAATACCATCTTAGCAATAATACGTCATCTATTGGCTGTAAAGCAAATAAAATATTTCCGTTTTTTCTTCGTTAATATTTGTCTTAGTAGAAAAAATTCTTAAACATCAATTAGTCTATTTTCTGAATGATTAGTTAAAACCTTCATAATGAAAATTAAATAAAGCAAACTGTTTCAAAAATAATAAAAATTTCCCTTCAGAAAGAAAATGATGAATTGTAAAACAAAGTTAACACTAAAAATCACCCACAACTGTTTGTCACTGAGAAAAAATGTTGCCAATTTCAAATTTGCCGCACACACACATCAACACTAATAACAATTTTTATACTAAATACAAAAATTATAAAAAATCCACTTTAATTGTCAAAATTGCATATGTTTGCTTTCCTTAATTTTAAATGATTTATTTTTCTTAATTTAAATTTATTATCTCGCCATTACTTATACATACGAACAAACAAACACAAAAATGTGTTACAAACTAAATTTTTTCCCATGACCGTCAAAATGTAAATTGTCACCCTGATCTAAAAATATTTATGTATTTGAAATGATACGTTAGAATGAAATAAAAATCAGGTCGCGAATGATTGGAGATTGGAATCTAACGGGAAAAACTGCTTCCGCGCAGAATGCAAATGCCTGACCAATACAACAACCACACACACATATTGTAACTTAATATTTTACTAGCTTTGCACAAACAAATCTAAATACAAAAAAATCACCTTCACTTTGCGCTTTATTGCGGCAGAATAACGGAACCTTATTTTAATTCATTTTATTTTGGGGTGAAAATTAACGATTTTGTTGGTTAATTTTTACATGAGAATTTCCACCCCAAAATATTTTTAACGCGTTATTATTACAACGGAAAATATCACTGAAGTACTAGTCATAATGAGCGTATGTGTAAGAATTTGTGTTACGATGTAGGGGAACAATGCCACCACTTAAATAATTCATTGAAAAACAATCGCCATAAATGTAGAGGGTTTAAAGGAATGCATTCAACATTTTCTGCTGATAGAAGTTTGTGTTTCTACAAAATCTTTGTAAATGTTAATGTAGGAGTCAATTAAAATTATAAAAAAAAGTTTGTCCCAGAACAAAAGAAACTGATCCTAGGTAATGATTCAATAAATTGCAATTAGTTCTTTCGTATTATTATTGTCAAATATAGGTGCTTAAAAATGCATTGATCGAACACCTATAAAATCCTAAAAGGGATAAATAGGATGATATTATTCTCTGAGTGATGATTAAAATACGTAGTGGGAATATGGGACTGATTTAGAGAAAAATCTAAAGATTATGTCCACCACTAAACAGGGACTATGAAAGCGTATAGGGTCAAAATGCTAAATGTAATTAAAACCCAAGATGGGTTACCTGGATTTCGGGATAACCAAATGAAAGAAAATTTTCAAAAAAAGAAGTATTTCGATGAGTATATAAAAATAGTTTTATTAAAAAATTCAGAAAGAAGGTTGTTAATTCAGTTGTGTACATCCACTTTAAGTACCACAAGGGAATTGGTGGGGAGTCATAGGCTGTTACTTCTTCGAGAGTTCGTGAGATAATAATCAAAAAAGTCAAAAGATGTTGCCAAAAGCGCGGCAAACTATGTTAACGATTGTTTTACAAAATTCACAATAAATTCAGGTTTGGAAACACTTTCTGTTTGATTACTCGTTTAAACAATAGGCTTTCGTATAATTCTCACCTTCGAAAATTATTTTAAAGTTCCAAAAACCATTAACAATACGGAATAAGTTAAGTTTTATGGGAATGCGAATCCTTTTATCGATTTTTGTGATAATAAATCTGTAACGAGCCCAAGCTGTCATATGAGGGCGGCATTAGCCATAAAAGAGTTAAAAATATAAGACTCGATGTGAAATTTGCCACCAAATTTTATTGTGATAAAAACTAGCTTGAATTTCTGTATAAGCGAGGCTTGGTAGCACTTGTATATAAGGCTCCTTGTATAAGACGAATAGCGAGCACACTTGGACAATTATTACGACTATGAAATGACAAAAGCGCACGAAAAGTTGTAATTGGAGAACGATTTTTTCGATAATAAAACCGAATAATTTGTAAACGTTGTTCTTGCGTATATCTCTCCATGATAAAATTGCAAACTTTGAAAATCCATATTATCCCTATTGGAAAACCTCTTTAACCATATACCAGGAACTATAACAGTTATATATTATATCCACTATAACTAACTATTATAATAACTGGTCAGTTCATCCAAAAAATGGGGATGTGGCACTTCTCATGCATTAAAAAAAATTTAAAAATAAAATTTAAGAACTTGTAAAATTATGGTCTTAAAATAATTTTAGATTTTCTACATTCTCAATTTCGAGAATTATTATTGTTGTTGTTTATAATTAACTCTTGTATACAGTATTTTATTCGTGCCAAAAATTGTTAGGACCGGAGCATGGGCGTGTATTACCCCCTACTTTAAATTAAATGCATTTGATATATCGCGGAAACTCTATGGTTTTCATGGGCAACCGCGTATGTTCATTTTATACGATTTTGAGTTAATAATGCCATATTGCTTGGTTTTAAAAGGTCTTTACTTGGTTTTAAAAATTTCTCAAATAAGATGGACCCATTCCGATTGTTTCAGTGGCATAACAACGTAACAACGTTTTGTAGCTCTCCTGAAAAATTTGATTTTAAGACATACGTGGTTGCCCATGAAAATCACAGAACTATGAACGTAAATTAATTAAAGCACTGAATACCTTTGGTAAGACCGTCCTTTTAAAAAGCAAACAAAAGTAGCATAGAAGCAGGGTGAATGATGAATATATTAAATATGACTTATCATGCATAAATGACTCATAAGAATAATGTACTTTAATCAAGAAATACGTACAAATTTGTAGGGCGTTGTGTTCAGCTAGTGTCTATAAAAAATTAAATCTGATAAAATAATTGAATTGCCGGCCTTACTTTAATTTTTTTATTATTTTTATTAAAATCATCACTAAATTTGTCTTCAATAGAAGAATCCATTACTGTGCACCTCTGACTGAAAACTCACATTATTTTTTTGCTTTTGTTTTCTCACGATTTTTTTTTTTTTTTCTGATGTTTTAAAATTTATACATTTTTATTAAATCTATTTATTAATCACATGCAAAGTATGTGAATAAATGTACATATAAATATGGTCAAGCATTTAAAACGGCAGAGTAGAACGAGAAATTTGCATAAGGACCTTAATGTTGATGAATGCAATAAATGACTGATAAAATTGCGCTAGATAGCGAAATGGAGTGACTGAATTGAGTGGCTGGTTTGGTTTTGATATGCATTGATGTCTTTAGGAAATCCGGTAAAACATGATACACGTTGGAACGAATTTGTATACGAATAGCGTTTAACGTTTCAGCGACAAGCAGATGATGATTACAATGCTAATGGCAATAGTTGGTGGTTGGTGGCAGCTCAGTCAGTCATTATTATGAAGCTGACCATTTTTTTTTAGCGAATTTGTTGATAAACAACCCAATTCCACCATAATTCATTACAACTTATATTTACTTGAAGATTTCATAAATAATTTTCCTTTTCTTCTTCTTATTTCACAAAAGGGTATGTGAGTGAGCAATGGAATGTTTAGGTGTGTGAGTATGTGCTCTATAAAGTTAAAGAGGGATATGAGACGTGTGAGATTTTTAACAAGTTTTAACTAGATCGCGTATTTCTTTTGTATTCCTTTCAGTTGCTATTGCTACTGTTGTTGTTGTTGTTGTTTTAATAAGGATCTTAAGTGGGTTGGTTGGTTGGTTGGTTGGCTGATTGTTTTATAATGTCTATTGTGGCAGCTGTTATTATTATTCGCTGGACTTTACGCATTTTTCCACTCACTTTATAATAGTATCAAAGAAAAAAAAATTGTTTATATAAAAAGCGGCTTTTGTTTTTCTTGATCTCCTTTTTGTTTAAAATCTAATTTTTCTATACGTTATAAATCTTTAACAGTGTCGTTTGTCTTCATGCTTTTATCATTTTAATTAAAACCAGTAGCTTTTGCAAGATCAAATGTAAAGTCTTGTACAAAACGTGATTTGAATATAAATGTTTACCTTCGAAACCCCTTTTATTCTTAAACATCTTAGACATCATAGAATAATTGTGTTAATATCGATATATGCCCTAAACAAAGGTAGCCACTCTTGAGAGTATTCGCTAGGGGTCCTTTACAGTACTTACTCGTATAAAGGTTTTTAACTTTTCTATATTTAAAAAAGAAAATTATCTAAAGTCCTTGTTGTTAATTGCATAATAAGGGAAAGAAATTTGATTTAATGAATATCATTATAAGGAAAGTTTAAAGAGTTCTTAGCTATGACCGTTTTCATTACAAGTAATAACCGTATTTTAAACAATAGTTGTAGGCCACAAATGAAACAACTGGATCACTCCAATGTGATCTCTCTGACAGCCAAAATTTAATGTTTATCCACAGCAAGTTTTTGTACCAGTATATGTCAATATTGTCAGTCCCTGTTGTTATCCACACAAGTACATCCATACGTACACACGTCAACTAACTTTCTCTATGCAAGTATATACTTATTTGCAAGTATATAGTTAAAATGCCTGGTTGTAGACAAGCGTATGCGTTAAGTTCAATAACTTTTAAAATGTGTGATCTCAATTTTTTCATTTACTTTGTTTTGTTTATGTTTTTATTTTCATTTTAATATTTCCGCAATTTAAACAGCTTGTGCAACTTTGCGAACGTGTGTTTTTAATTTTTTGCTTTTTTTATTTTAACGAAATATTTAACAATTAAAATCTAAACTCTGATTGTTAACAAGGAAATATGCAAAAAAAAATACATAAACTAGCAGGCAAACGTATATAGTGACAAACAAATAGACGGATAGATTGTCAAACACAGACACAAACGGCTATAAAACAAAGCAACAATATATTTGCTTGTCTTTTTTGCAATGTAAATTTAAAAAATTTAAAAAGAAAAATGGTTTAATATTTTTCTACGCATTATATTTTAAGCCGTGGCAGCGACGAAAAAGCTTATGTGCTTTTTTATAGTTTTTCGGCAGAGTCTACAATTTTTTACACAACTTCGGAATTAGCGAAAGTATTAAGGATGTCTGCCTATAGTTGAATTTCCCTGAATGAAACCTCCATGGGGCCAGAAAATCATTTCATCATACAGATATTTTTTTACCTCCCACTTTTATTTCAAACAAAACTAAAAAATATTTTAGTCTGCATTACACTTTGTCATTTTTCTTTCTCAACAAAATCTTCGCATGCATATTCGTTAAATAAACCCGAATAATTGCTGTCATAGTTGTAATTTATGTGATGATATTTTTTCTTGTTTTTTATTTACTTTAATTTTTGGGAATCCCCTAATTATAGTTTTATCCCTTCCCGGTATGCGTAATACAAAATTATTTGAAAATAATTCAGTACGTGGAGGCAAAAACGCATGTAAGTCAAATTTAAATTGGGAATCGCCTGATTATAGTATATTTCGTTCTCGGTATGCGTAATATAAAATTATTTGAAAATAATTCATTACATGGAGACAACAACGCATGTAAATCAAATTGAAATCTAAAAAGAAAAAAATTCTGCAAAGAAAAATTGTCTTTATTATTAAGGGTCTTTCAATAATAGAATTCATTTTGATATGTAAATAGAACGAGTACTTTTAAGCGAAACCATAAGATGTTAGGCTTTGCTTGCCTTATTATTTTTATGAATTTTTCCATCACAAATTTGCACATTAGCGATGTATTTCGATGCGAACTTCACGAATTTATATTCCAGCACTTGTAAAACAGGTGGAAAAATTTGAGCTATTGGGAGAAATTAGTGATGTGAATAATCTGACTCATGCATGAAGATTAAAAGCAACTAAGAATATAGTGTTGAGAAAAACCCGGGCTTGTTTCCGTCGATCTTTAGAATTGCGCATTCTACAAACGACATGTATGGCCGGAATTGAAACCTATTGATGTGAATGGATTTTTTTTTCTTCAAGAAGCCCTACGTCCAATACAACTAACGATACTATCGATCTGTTTCATGAAAATTAACAGGCCTTGAGAGTTTTTTAAGATTCGTGGCTAAGTTAGGTTAGATTAGGTTGAAAAGAAAAAAAGGAAATCCCAAACCTATGACAGATACACACGAATACCCAATAAGCATATTCTACGTTCTAAAGGAAATAAATTCCACTAATAAAAACCATAATCTAAATCAACTAAATCTCTGTAATGCCCTAGTGGCGCTGAGACCCCAAATAGAAATTGTATTATTGTATTACAAATATGAATTTTCCATACAAATAAAAAAAAACCCAGTCCCCTCAATGTAATTCCTTATGAATCTCCAATTCGTATTCCTTAGGTATTCAAAGTTTGGCATAGTATTCACTTTTCAGTTTTCGCGTCTAATACGTCTTTTGCGGCTAACGAACAATAGTGTCAATGAAAATGCTACATAATCGAATAAAATACTGTAAAATAAGAACGTTAAAGCAATTTTTAAAAATTCAATTAATAACAGGAGAGCCTAATTTTTACTTTAGAAAATCTGACTGTATTACCCAGTGAAGAAAAACCTGCGAATCTTATCTAAAACACATACCACGTGCAAAAAGATAAAAGTGATGAGCTCGGTTCAGTAATTTTAAAGTTCCAAGCTTCAAAAGCCACTACTTCAATATACATGCAAAAGACACTTAAATAGTGGGTCTGAATTTAAAAAAACCATTGAATTTCAGCTATAAATAAAAATTTATAGAATTCAAAAAAAAATCTAAAACTACACTTATGATATTTAGTTTGACCAACGACGTTGAACAGATGTGAGTAAATAGATATTAATAAGATTGCTCTATTGTGTTTGCGATGAAAAACTAAAAAAAACTAAAAATCTAATTAAATATTGAAAAATAAAATAATAAAAATAACTATATTATAGACTACTTAAAGACAGTAAAAAATTAACTAAATACTAACACTTACATTCAAAGGATACCTTAATAACGCTTTAATGGTACATTGTACAGATTAAGTTATAGAAAAGCTCATCGACCAGAAACTTAACTTAAAACATTGCAAGATATTAATAATCTAAATGAAAAACAATAAGAAATAGAAAGAAATAACATTGTCACTAAGCAGAGTTTCCCAAATAGATGTTATATCTCTCACCAGGAGAATAATTTAAAAGTGTGAATATAAAACTGCTGTTGTTTTTTTTTTACAGAAATAGAGAATAATGGTTTAATCACTGATGCTTCCAGAAATCTTCGGGCAATCATTTACTTTTTTGGATACTGTGGCCAAAAAAAAAATTACTTAGTGAACTCTTCGACTTTTTTTGGTTGGTAAATCCGATTTTGTCGCTGATAAAATTGTTAAGATAATACCGAGCTCATTAGCAGGGTGCGTACACATAAACCAAGATATATATTGGAAGAATTGCCATAACAAAAAAATACATTTTTTAATTGAATTCAAATATTTAAGGAATTATAAGCGATATGTAAAGAATTTTGCGGTATTTTAAAGGCCAAATTTCTTATGAGAAAATGTGATTAAAACTTATTAAAATTCAGTCATTATTTTTTGGTTTAATTTTTTATTTACCTCCCTCAGTCACATTTATGGGTAGGATGTCTAGGGTAACCTACTGATTATTTCAAAAAAATTTCTTCATAATAAAAATTTAAAAAAGGAACTAAAATCGGAGCGAAATTTTTTGCGCTCTCTGAAAAGTCAGATTTATTATACCCTTCACCTGTGGTGTACAAGGGTATATATAGCTTTGTCATTCCGTTTGTAATTTCTGCAATTTTCATTTCCGACCCCATAAATATATATAATATATTTTCTGAAAGCTTATGAATAGAGGAGTCAACTAAGCCCTGACCGTCTGTCCGTGTGTTGGTTGAAATCAACTTTTAGAAGCAACCATATGTTCCTCATATCTGTGTATGGTATCAATCTTTTGGAAATATCCGGGAATGAATCGCTATTGAAATTCAGTACAATCGCCCCATAACTTTCTGAGATATGAGCAAAAAACCACGTCCACCTCGTTTTTTTTTCACAATTGCAACAACAACATACATACATACATCGTGGCATCGAATCCCAGCTGAGCCAAAAAAAATTTTTTTTATTTTATATATTACTAGCCAAACCCGGCGCGCGTTGCTACGCCCCTTAATGAATCGAAATGCATTCTGAATTTTAATTGAATATCAAGTGCAAAAACCTAAAAATTATAATTTTTTATGGGCGTGGCATTGCCCACTTTTCTAGTCACGAAATTGTAAAGTCATAACAGCTCAATATGTGTGCAAAGTTTCAGAAGAATCGGACCAGTGCAAGTACCTCAAAATTAAAATTGTTTTTATGGGCGTGGCCCTGCCCACTTTTCTAATCACGAAATTGTAAAGTCATAACAGCTCAATATGTGTGCAAAGTTTCAGAATAATCGGTCAAGTGCAAGTACCTCAAAATGATACCTTTTTTTATAGGCGTGGCACTGCCCACTTTTCTAATCACGAAATTATTTAGTCATGACAGCTCAATATGTGTGCAAAGTTTCAGAAAAATCGGTCTGGTGCAAGTACCTCAAAATTTTAGCCTTTTTTTATGGGCGTGGCCCCGCCCACTTTTTTAATCACAAAATTATAAAGTCACGACAGCTTAATATGTGTCCAAAGTTTCAGAAAAATCGGTCCAGTGAAAGTATCTCAAAATTAAAACTTTTTTAGGGGCGTGGCCCCGCCCACTTTTCTTATCACGAAATTATTTAGTCATGACAGCTCGATATGTGTGCAAAGTTTCAGAAAAATCGGCCAAGTGCAAGTAGCTAAAACTGATAACTAATTTTTTATGGGCGTGGCCCCGCCCACTTTTTCTCATCCATAAACACTCCCCGGTATGTGTACAACAACTTACCAAAGTTTGAGCCCGATCGGTTTTGCAGTTTCAGAGTCTATAGCTAACACACACACACACACACACAGAGTTTCACTTTTATATATATAGATTTACTAGCCAAACCCGGCGCGCGTTGCTACGCCCCTTAATGAATCGAAATGCATTCTGAATCTTAATTGAATATCAAATGCAAAAACCTAAATATTATAATTTTTTTATGGGCGTGGCATTGCCCACTTTTCTAATCACGAAATTTTAAAGTCATAACAGCTCAATATGTGTGCAAAGTTTCAGAAGAATCGGACCAGTGCAAGTACCTCAAAGTTAAAATTGGTTTTATGGGCGTGGCCCTGCCCACTTTTTTAATCATGAAATTGTAAAGTCATAACAGCTCAATATGTGTGCAAAGTTTCAGAATAATAGGTCCAGTGCAAGTACCTCAAAATGATACCTATTTTTTATGGGCGTGGCACTGCCCACTTTTCTAATCACGAAATTATTTAGTCATGACAGCTCAATATGTGTGCAAAGTTTCAGAAAAATCGGTCTGGTGCAAGTACCTCAAAATTATAACCTTTTTTTATGGGCGTGGCCCTGCCCACTTTTCTTATCACGAAATTGTATGGTTATGACAGCTTAGTATGTGTGCAAAGTTTCAGAAAAATCGGTTTAGTGCAAGTACCTTTAAATTAAAACTTTTTTAGGGGCGTGGCCCCGCCCACTTTTCTTATCACAAAATTATTTAGTCATGACAGCTCGATATGTGTGCAAAGTTTCAGAAAAATCGGTAAAGTGGAAGTAGCTAAAACTGATAACTAATTTTTATGGGCGTGGCCCCGCCCACTTTTTTTCACCCATAAACACTCCCTGGTATGTGCACAACAACTTGACAAAGTTTGAGTCCGATCGGTTTTACAGTTTCGGAGTCTATAGCTAACACACACACACACACACACACACACACACACACACACACACACACAGAGTTTCACTTTTATATATATAGAAGATAGATTTATATTTTTATTATTTTTTTTTTTATATAATTTTTTTAATTTTTTTGTTATTTTTTAAAATTTTTTTTTTTAAGCACATACGTAAACTCAATTTATAATTCTGCAATGGGATGTTTTGTATATGTATGTACGTACATATTTCATATGAGATGAATGGTGATACAAACAATTGTTATTGCATGACAACACGTTGTGAAGGGTATATAAGATATAGCACTTTTACTTGTTTTTTATTTTTAATATGAAACTTGTGACAAATGCTGGAAGTAGGGCATATTTAAATAGTCCTAAATTATTTAAAAGAATTCTCGAAACGTTTTCTTTTTGAAGAAAATATAACACTTATATAAGTTTCTTAACAAAATCCTAAGAAATATTAAAAATAACGGTAATCCTTTTTTTAAGAAAAAAATTAAAATTTTTAAAATTTTTTTTTAATTTAAAATTAAACATTTTCCAACACTAAACTATTTAAGTTATAATAAAATTTATTTTTTTTTATTATTCATTTTATTTACTATTAATCTGGCAATCTAAAACAAAAATCTCGAAATACGTAAAAGAAACTATCGGACGAAAACCGAAATAGGAAAAGAATCAAAAAAAATAATAAAAAATGTTAAATTTAATTAACTTAAAAACTATACAAGTTATCTGGCAGCCGTATTCATAAAAAATAATAAAAGGTTTATTAAAGGCTTTGCGACCTTGTATTATTTTTTATAAATACGGCAGTAAGACTATAAATATATTTTTTCCTTGTCATTGATTGAAAATAATCACGAGAAAAAAATTATTCAAGTAGTTTCACATCTACAAAAGTTACAAGTTTTGAAAAGTTTTTTAAACTCGAGGCATAGCTCTTCTGTGCTGACATTTAGGGTGTCCCAAAATGTAACGATTGAGAAGATTTGGTCCTCTGCTACATGACTGAGCTTATTTCCTACAACTTAGATAGATTATTTAGAAGACACATATTCATTAAAATATCTTTCTTTAAACAAAACCACTGTGTGCCGTCCATTTAATTATGTGGCATTTCGCTTCAACAGTGCTTCTTCTCGAAGTTGCAGACTAAAAATAATTTATAAATATTTTTTTTTTTTTAATTTATATTTTCTTATTATTTGACCTTTAAATTATGAGTATTTTTTTAAAAAAATTAAAAAAAAACAGATGTTGATGTGAAATGACATGCAGTATTTATGTTGTGCTGTTTCAAAAATTTTGTAATAAATATTTGCAATGGGTAGTTTTGTCATACTTGTTTTATGTTTTTCCACTCACCTTATTAATGTACTGTAAATGTTTTATGTAGTAATTTTAAATCTAACAAGTTCGTTTTTTATTTTGTTTTAGTTTTTATTTGATAGAAAAGCCCTGATGATGATATTCAAAGAATATCGAAATATTAGCATGATTTAAATTATTTATTTTAATGTTTTAACGGACCTTGAGCTCGAAAAATATAAAAGATTTTTTAAAAATTTAAAAAAAAAAAATATTTAAATTTTTTTTAATAATCTTTGGAAGAAAATAATTTTTTTTTTACAAAAATTTTAATGAAAGTGTTTAATAAATCAAATTTAATTTAATTAATTAAAAAAATTATTAATTAATTAGATTTAATTAATTTTTTCCTAAAACCAATTTTCATTTTTATTCTGGCCTAGGGTCCATAATTTTTCTATTATTAAATTTCCTAAAAACATTAATTAAACTAAATTAAATTAAGTTGTAATCATTTAAGAATCTTGAAAATCTGTTCCGATATTAGCCGAAAGGAATGCATTTTCGCAACCAGCTACGATTTCATCATCAGCAGTCTTTATCGGTACAGTCACATTTTATCGGAAACTACTAAAACCAAATGTTGCCAATATTCTCCTCTTAAGTTTTTGTGAACAAAAATTCGTTCAACATGGCCCGATAACGACTGCCATTGACTACGACCACTCCTTGCTCATTTTCAAAGAAAAATGGCCCAATTATGCCTCTGGACAAAAATCCGCACCAAACAGTGACTCCTTTTGGGCTTTTCAATGTATGCGTGCGGGTTTTCTGTGCCCCAAATGCGATAATTTTGCTTGTTTACATACCCGCCAAGTTTAAAATGAGCTTCATCTGAAAAGATGATTTTTTTTGGCAAAATCGGTTAAAGTAATGTCGCAATATTTTCCAGCGTTGTTCAAGCGTATACACAACTATATTCGTTCAGTGGAAGGATAAAACTAATTATTTGTCAAATCAGACATGAGCTAAGTGTTACCATTCACGAAATAAACACTAGTTGACAGAAAAACGTTAGATGGCGGATATCCATCCTTCGGCTGGCTGTATGAAAGAAAAAAAATGATTTTCAATAAATCTTATGAACTAAAATTTGAATAAATACAAATTTTTTATTAATTAATTTTATAGCAAAAATTCAATTTTTTTTATAAATTTATTTTACAAAGAAAATTATTTTTTTATTTTCCATTCACTCCTCTTAGGAGTGCGCATAGAGTGGCTTACACAAAGCATCTTGTTTTAAAATGGTCTTCATTTCAATAATCTCTTTTTTCCTGGTCTAGGATAAAAAGGAAGATCCCTTCATCTGTCAATAATAAGGACTACATCTGCTGCCTCATCATATAATATTTAAATGGTGCAGATTTTTGTTATGGTTGTGTGGGGTCTTGCTGAAAATTTATTTTATTGGCCCCATAGAAGACGCTTGCTGAAAGTCTGGAACCTCAAGGACTCCTTTTTTTTTTTTTTGGTGAATTTTACTGGAAACCTTCTCATTTAAGTATCTTAAACACCGCGATGAAATTTTCATCTCTGCCCGAATTCGAACCAGAGTCCTTTGGTTTAAAGTTTGGCTGTCTTTCAGCTACACCACCCTGAATTATAGATTTATAAAAACATTAAAATCAATTTCTTGTAACAGAAAATTTATTTTCTGTTTACAAAAAACTAGCCTTAATTTTTCTATCTCTAGCATATTAGAAAAACTTTTTATCGCTGCCGGTAGAGTTCATAAAATTTCTTCTGTCTTATATTTCTTTAAGATATTTGAATAAGTTCTATTGTTTAAAAAAAAATTCTAATATATATTTCTTAATAATAATTATCTATTATCTTATGAATAATTATCTATTTTTACTAACAAAAAAGTGTTTCAGTTCTTTAGTCCCTGGAACATATGTTTAAAAAGCCTAGAACAAAATAAAGTTCAAGAACCCTTTTTATTGTTTAAATGTGGTGACAAAAATACATTTATATTCAAAGACTGCAAATATATTTCTGTTACTATCGCTGTTTTTTTTATTATGTATCGTAGATTTTTGTTAATATTGGCTTTAATTTTTATATATTAATAATATTCTTTTTTAATTATTATTCCCGTTACCCTGCTGTTGTTTCAGTCTTGGGGTTTTAAGGGGGTTGTACGGTAGGGTTGGGTTAATATGGGGAATTTGCTTGTTTGTGTTTATTTAATTGAAATGTAAATATTTAAAATTTTGTGCAAAATATTTAATGCAAACAAATTAAAACATGCGAATTTGAATACAGACAAACTTAAGTTTTAATATAGAATTTTTTAAAGACTCTTAAATAAAGTACAGACAAAAATAAAAATAAAAATTTTTTGTAAATAGAAAATTTATTAAGAATTTATTTTATATATAGTAATTAGAATTATTTAAAACTCACTAAACGGCATAAAAAAAAATTTAGAATCACTGTTCCTAATAATGCCTGCCTAGAACAAGATAAACTTGGAAACAATTCATTTTGTTCAATGTGATGAGAAAAAAGTCATTTAAATGATAGACTGAAAATATGCTGCTGTTGCTAGTGCCACGGTTGTTGTTTCTATGTATTATTTATCGTCGATTGCTGTTTAATATTTCTTATTTTTATTTCTCAATATATACTTTTATTACTATTGCTGCTGCTGCTGCTGCTGCTGCTGATTTTCAGCCTTGAGGACTTGCAGGGGTTTTTCGGTGGGTTTGTCTATATTGACTAAAAAAAATTGTTTTTGCCGCATATTTACACAGTTGGAGTGGGTTAAAAATTGTATGCAAAATATTGTATTTTAACAAAATGAAACATACGAATACAAATGATGAGTGTATTTATTTATACACAAATATTAACATTTGATTATAAAATTATAAGTTTTTATTTATACAAGAAATCGACTTGCCTATTAATGTATGAGATAAGTAAATATAGGACGATGCGATACCAAAATTTTCCTAAAAAAATAATTTTATAAAAAATTTTCTAAACGTAGAGATTTTATTTAAAGCTCTTAATAACTCTTTTTTTATGGAAAATAATTTTAATAAAATTGTTCTATTTCACATAGTTCTTTAAAACACACACGATGGTTTACAGAAAATCGCTTAAAAATAAAGATGTTTTTAAACAATTTTACATTTTTTTAACAAAAAAAAAAAAACGTAGAGAACTTTTTAAACAGCAAGAATTTATATAAAAATATTCTCAATTTTTTAACCATTTATACCCACCAACATTTTTGTTACAGTGTTGTTCGTTCACCCAAGCCGAAAAAAAAATAATCACACTAATCATTCTGGCTGCTGTCACCAGACACCGTTAAAATAATGCAACTAACAAACACATCAAGCAAATGCCGGTGATGCGGTTGCTGCATTTTAAAAAACAAAGTTATCTTTTTTTGTTGTTGTTGTTGTTGTTATTATAGCTATTGCTATTTCTATTTCTTGTTGCTTTTATGAAATTTTAATATTTACCACAACAAAAAAAAAAAAAAACACCCAACAAAAATTAAAATTGAAACCACTATCGTATAATATACTCCAACAAAAACACCATAATATGTTTATAAAAATACATATAAAACAAAATTATAAAGTGACGACAATACGCCCACGTATCATCATATAAAAGCTCATCAAAAAACATAGAGCGAAAAACAAATAATAAATAAAAAAAAGTGTAATAATACAACAACCTGTCGATTGTATTGTAAAAATAGAAAAAAAAATGTGGGGTGTAAATAGATAGATGGATGGTTGGTTGGATGCATATTCATACCTGTGATTGCAAAACCATCAACAGCAGCATCATTATCATCAACGACAGCAGTAGCAATATTAGTAGCACTATACGAGGTTACATCGAAAAGAAACCTTAAGCATATTAAAACCACCATTTAAATTTTTATATGGATATCTTTAACTTCAGCAATATTTGGCTTTAATTTAAATCAGGTTTTCCTCTTTTTAATACCAAAATTATTACTGCTAACACTACAGTAACTACAGTGACAGCTGTCAAATATCAACCATTTATATTTTGGATTTTCTTTAAAAAATTTATTAATTTACACATCTACAAGTGTAAAGAATTTTTTTTTTTTAATTTAAAATTATTTTACACAAACTTTTAAGACTTTCCTTTAACTAGTACTTTAAATAAGCGTTCTTGCACCTTCATATTTATGAACATAAATACACACATAGTACTGACTTACAAAAAAAAAACAACAACAAATATTACTTTTACGCTACACATGTGCCTGTCAATAGAGCCAAACAACACTTTCTAAAACTCGCATGTTTCGTTCAGGAGACATTTTCCATTGTATTTTAGCTGGAGGAGGGTTTTCTTTTCATACAGAGTTTTTGCATTGTGTTCGGAATTTTTATTGTATTGTAATGTCGTTTAAAAGCTATTAAATGCATTATTATTATTAAGATTCTTTCGCAAATGTCAAATATAACAGTGAAGCAAACAGACACACATAGAAAGGCACATATATTTATATACCATAAGGAAATTATTTTAAAAGGACTGAGATTTGGCAAAAGTTGTCAATATTGTTTAGCTTAAGGTTTGACTAGAAAAATGTTTAGAGTTTGTTCTATCCAATAGACCCAGCAAAACATAATTAGAAGTAGTGCAAAGTTAATTACATTTTAAAGACTTTTAAATAAACAGTGTAAAAGCATTCATTCTAAATGACTCCCTAAATGCGAAATAATTTGTCATAAATAATGTGCTTAAAAATGAATGCAACATCATGCAAAATATCTTAAACAATTCATGTAAACAAACAAAATCAACCCACGAACCATCGGATGCTTTTCACCAAATGTGCATGAGTTCTATGCACTTATTGAAATGGGGTGCAGTTCATTATTGTGTTCATCTAAGCACATGATTTTCAATGAAACGCTAATGCTAAAATCAATAGTGTTTTCACCTTAATTAAATCACTTCGTCACCAGCTGAATTACTACACAATCACTTTTTTGTCACATTTTTTTTCTGGGGACTGTTGAATTTTAAATAGTGGATAGCCAAGAGTATACCTTTTTCTTCAGAACAGAGAACAGTCAGAGCCAAGTGCGTTTGATTAGAACTAAAACCTTTATTCTGATCTATAGTCTTGAACAAGGCATATTTATTCATCAGGTAGTCTTGATTGGTCAGCAGATTATTTTTTTCTTCACTTATTTTAAATTTCAGCTGTTAAAGTCCGTAGATAAAAAACAATTTTCTCTCTTCTCTCATTTATTTCAAATGCCAAACTTCATATTAAAAAAATATAAACAAAAATTTTATTTTTGAACTGCGGTTACCTGATGAATTAATATGCCTTGGTCTTGAAAATAATCTACAAACTACAATATGTAATTTTGTTAAGGCCCATAGAACTTACGAAAACTGTCAAACCAACTGTCATACTAAGCTCACTTTTTTGACATTTATGTTCAATACTCTAGGAAATCATTATGGATAAATTGATTCTTTAACAACGCTACCAAATTATTTAAATTTCTATTAAAAACCAGTCATGTATTGATACGATATTTTATCGCAAAATTCTGTTCAGCGATGAGGCTTATTTTTGTGATTTCAACTGAATGGTATTACATACCATACGACGCACATACTTAAGTCAACGATTTTTAAAATCAAAATTTTTGGCGGTAAGTTGATTTCGAAAAATTAATCTGTCAATTGGTTTTCAATGCCATGCGATTTGAAATTTATCTGTGAAGACACGTGATAGTTTAGGCTGACAAACGAGTGACAATTGCTACCGATTGCAGGCCAACATTGTTCGTGATAATTGTGGCATTCGACCAGGTCTTGAGGTGTGAAGTCTTCATAAGGTAGAATTTTTTTAGTATTTATAATAATAGATTCGACAAAAGCGTTAACTGGACTGCTATTCTATTATTTAAACTTCCTTTTATCGGCACTGCGACTTTTTTTTTAACGGATTTTTATTTAAAAATTTTAATGTCAACTGAGAATTATAACATGTCTGTTTAATTTGTATACCAAATTTTATGTCCCACATCTTTTTTTTAATTTGAATAATATTTGGAATTTTTTTAATTCTATATGACTTCTACATCGCAGAATGTTGATCAACTAGATGAAAAATTACCTATCATGAAATAATTGACCTGGAAGTTTATTTTCGCGTTATATAGTCTATCCTTTAAAATTAGTCTAAAAGTTTATCATCTCTTTTCAAAATATTTCCATCTTCTCTGTCAGTTGGCTATAATTTTTCTCTTTCAAAGATTTTTCACTAGTATATGCTCTCTACCACAATTAAATCCATTGTTACATAAATAAACTTCACATAGATCATCAGCAGCTAGATAAAGCGGAGGTATTTCGGCGCAATACTGATGCAACTTTGTCGAAATATTGACACAACAGTTTTACGCTTTTGTACTATTAATAGATTAGGTTTAAATAGGTGCGTCATATTTTAAGATGGATCTGATATTAACGACTAATTTTGAATGCTCTATATTTAGGATTTTTTATCGCTAGAACCCTTTATTTTTTGCCGTTTTCTTTAGGTGTCCCGGATGGATGTCATCTCAATCTATATTTTTTAGTTATAATCATCATGCTGATTATATCTTCCCACAAAACGACTTGCCTGCTTTTAGTTTTTTGTGTAATTTAAACCTAATGGTTCTGAAAAGTGCAAAAACGTGTGCCTCTTTCGGTCATAGTCTATATAGACTTAAAACCGTATATAACATACTTCTGTTATAGTGCTACTACGTGCAGTACTTGCATTTATAAAAACCTGGGAAAGGAGTTTACTGACCCATATATAGTAAAACAATTGTATTCTTTTCTGGTCAGGCCTATTTAATTAACATACAATTTATACAACAATAGAATTTAACTTATGCAAAAAAATCTTGTTTTTTTTTTCTTCGAGGCCTACAATGGCATGCGTTAAACCTTTCGCCTTAAGATTTAATTAGTAGATTTGTTTCATTATGCTACAAATTAGCGAAAAAAATCTGCCGCCTAAGCAATGCGTGTTACTGTTTATTAAAAATGTATTGTAACTTTCCGTGTGGTAAAAATCTACGGAAAATACATTTTAAAGGTGAGAACGCAATTGTATATATTGAAAAAGAGAAAAAAAGACAACATTACGTTTTGACTAACTAACACACACATTTTAACGATACTGAATGAACTGTAAAGTAAAACAATATAAGTCAACAATAGCTGTCAACGCTAGAGAGTCAAGGAATGAATGAATATGTCAATATCTCTTTAAATATACAGTCGAACTTCCTTATAGTGAACTTCTATATAATGAAGTTCTCTCTATTATAAACTAAAATCAAGAACACAGCGTTTTCGTACTACTTTCAATGAATTTAAATCTCCGGCTAATGAATTTCCATATAGTGAATGTTTCTTTACCATGAACAAAATTTTGGAAACAAAAATATATTTTACGTGTATTTTTGTCTCCATATAATGAACTAATTTTAGCAGCTTTATTTTACACTAAATAAAATAAGAAATATTTTTGAAATTCCCAAAATATGAAAATAAAAACAAAAAAGTTAATGATTTGCTTTTTAACATCAGTTGATCGAGTTCAGTGAATGAAAATGACGCACCGGAGTAGTATTAGTAATTAATAAAGTTGAAGAAGGGACATCAAAAAAAAATGTATTCCGTCCTATGAAGATATTCTAAGCAGTGTTTTAGAAAGTAGTGGATTACAGCCGATTATATCAGATGACGATGAAAAGAAACTGGGTGGTGAAGTAAGGGCAAATATTGATAAAACGCCACCTACATTAAAACACGTTTCCTCTTCACTTGATGTACTACGAACTTTTTTGGAGTTGAAGAGCAACGTTCCGACAAATGTATTTAAATGTTTTAATGTAATTGAAGCTTTTATTGATAAAGAAAAATGTAAAAATGTAGTTCAAACAAAAATTCCTTATTATTTTAAATAAATAAAAAAACAAAAAAAATATTTCCGTTTAATAAAGTTTCTATATAGTGAAATAATTGTCTTTGCCCGTGAAAATTCACTATAGGAAAGTTTGACTGTAGCATATTGTTCTACACGTTATTTATATCCACTATCTGCTAAAGTTTTCAAAACAAATTATGGCAACTCTGATTCGTTTATAAGACTTTGTACTGAGTTAAATTAACTTTATCAGTCTATTAACTTTTGTTAAGTTAATAATGTAAACTCTAAAATAAATTTACTTTTGAATTACTAGAAATATTGAACTAATTTTAACTGTTTAAAAGTCCATATGGATCTCGAATCCATTGACTCAAAAAACATATAAATACTGCAGACAAGACTAAAATTATGTAACTTAAGGCAGACTACACTATAACAATATCTTAATAGACTATGGAACAGACTATCGAATAGGATTTCGTATGCATATCAAAAATATATCTAAATAATATAATCTCTTTTATATTCCCAATCTACTCTTTCCTACCCTCTCAATACACATCATATCGTTCCTTAAAAGTATTTGCTTATTTTCACTTTGTGCTCAAGATGTTTTAAAATCATTATTGCTATTGCCGTCACCATAATAATCATCGTCAACAGTGTCATTATAATAATCATTATAATTAACGTCATTATTATGTGAGGTTTTTATTATTTTTGTAAAATTTTTTAACAATACCGATAAAAATTTTATTGTGCATAAACAAAATATTGCACAAATTTATTTTGATTTTTATTTTTATTATTATTACTTTTTTTTCTAAATTTTTTTTTGCTTTCAAAATTCATTCACACTTCACTCTCGAACATGGCTCGTTTCTACTCGAATGAATATTTGTAACGCAAAATATTTTTTTTTTCAAATGTGACACCTGTTTCATACGTAATTTGTGAAAACACTCCGACAAACATGGGAGTGCACATGAACTAATACATTCAAGTGAATGTTTAGGATTTTAAATTATAAAAAAAAATTATTATAAAATGTATACCATTTTATTATAATGGTAATATTTATATTAAATATATCTTTATATAAATATTATTATTAATTTTTTAGTTTGCCTAAAAAATTGTTTTGTATTTGTAGTGTTGAAAAACGTCTAAAAATCCACCCCTTTAAATAAAAACATTAATATTTTTTTTTTTTTTCTTAAGAACAAAATATTTTAAACTGCCTTGTTTAAAATTGAAAAGGAAGTTCATTCTCGACAAGAATGATGTCAATTAGAGATGGCCATCTTGTTGCTTCGCTGATGAAATGTTGCTGTGCCAGTCAGTCCATGTGACTAGTTAGTTGACTGCCTGTTCTTCCCGTTTTGTCATAAATCGACTCAGTTGCCATGTTATTAATTGCAAGTAAAAAGATTTATGGCATTCAACTCAACCACACATTCACACAGTCAATGTGTAGTTCACATTATTGCTGAAAACTCCAAAAACGATGACTAACCTAGAACACAATTGTCGTTTGAAACGTTTTACTCTTACTAACGATTGCCGTCATTAAAATCGCTATATGTACTCATATAAAGGATATGTAGAAGATAATTTATACTTTTACGGAAGTGATGCTTACCCTGTCGTACATTTGTATGTACATAACGTTGATTTTTTTCCTTATTTTATGTTTCTCGTCCTTTTTTCCCAGTTACAAACATACAGCTGAAGTAGCGAAAGGAATATTATTGGTGTTCACTTCAATGGTTTTAGTCGTGCGACAAGAAAATAAATTCAGTAAATTTTCTATTTTTGTTGTGAGCATCATGTATAAGAAAACGTTCACTAAAATTTAGAGAATGAATTCGCCCGGCTAATGGCTTTGGATATCAACATTTTAGGCTCGTAAGCCGGCAAGAAGTTAAGCGGCAACCTTGATAAAAAAAATATTTGTAAAGTCTAGCTTAATTTTAGCGCACAGAATTAGCCGCAGGACAAAATTATTGTATACATAGTTGTTGGTTGTTATGATCCAAAACAATTTTTCATTTTCGGAATTTTACATGAATATCTTAAATATTTCAGCATTTCAGTAAATAAGTGCTCAGGTATTTCAGCCTTACATACAGGGTAATTTTTAAACGGTTTGGGTTTTAAAAATAGAAAATATATAGACATTTACAAAAGTTAATGAGATATTTATTTGGGACGATAAATAAAGACCTGCCATTTATTTGTTAAGGATTATTCTGTGTAAATAACTCTCGCGGCTTCGTCATAGGTATTCCATCCTTTAGCAACATTTGTGGCTTAATATTTTCAAAATTCCTGCCGTCATCTCACCAATTGTAACTGTTATATTGTTTTTTAAGTCCGAAATTATTACTATGGGCCTGTACACTAGAGACAAAAATATTCTAGTTGGGTGAAATCGCTTGATACTGGCTGCTCTAAAACGTGTGAATATTTGCTCACCATATTTGCCTCTCAATAGCTTCATAGTATCGCATGTCGTATTGCATGTGCCACCGTCTTGTCGAAAAAACATGTTAACCATGCAAAACTCTTCCATTTTGGATAAAAAGAGTAGATAACTATAGCCCGATACCTTACTTCGTTGACTGTATCGTTGTGATTTTCGTTATTCTTAAAGAAATACAATATTCATTGATACTGGCAGCAATATTCTACTTGGTACTCACACACACACACAAGTTGGTGGACAAATGCCAAAAAATTTAGTGGAAATTTGGTCACAACAACTTTTATAGCATGTTCAGAGGATCGATTTTGACGATAATAAAATGAATGAAACATATTTTACACACAGCACGAATTTTATTAGTAAAATTCAATAATTTACAAGCGTTAATCGTTTGTTAGTATATTCGTGGTGAAATCTTACTAAACACTTTTGACACAGCCACATGTTTATTTACTGAAAAATCAAATACCAAAAAAAATCACCCTTTATGATAAAATCAAGTAGACCGACCAATAATCGCTGCAGTCTTTCTACTCTTTTTTAAAACACTTGTGTCGCTATAGTACGTAGTACTCGTACGTTAAGGTTTTATATGAAAGAGTGTGCATTACATTGCGTGCATTCACATGTCGACATAAATTTCAATGACTTTTTTGTCGTGTTTCTGTAATAAATTGTTTAAATAAAAAATCAACCTGCAAGTAGGTTTATTGACAATTTTATTGTGGTGAGTACGTGTAGATACAGCATACATGCTGAATGAAAAACAACAGCAAACATTTCAAATATAGGCTTAACCGGAACCGGATATATTATCTGCGCTATCATCTACTACTACTACCTGCTGCCTGCTGCCTGTCCACCAACAACAATCTAACTTGGATTTGCCAAATGAAAATAAGTTTGAAAATGTGTGCTTATAAAATAAATGTACCATTTCATGTAATCATACATTAAATAAATATTTTTAATGCACAACAACATCACAATCATCATTAGCAGCAGCATTAACAACCAGAAATACACCAAACCCCGCAGTCTATATCGTTACGCTTCACATATCTTATGAATTTCTATTCATTTACCGCCTTCTATTTAAACAGGCTGGTGGAATGAGCACTTAAATGAAATTTATTTCATTTTTACCAAAACAACAAATTATTGACTGGCACTAAAAACTAAAAGTTTTTTAGTTAATGAAGTACAAATATAGATATTAACCAATTTTTTTTTAATTTTTATTATAATTATAAATATTTTTTAAGATAAAATTAGACAGGATGGTTTTGGTCTACACTTAAGGCAAGGCAATAAATAATAGTATAGAGTTTATTTTAGCTTAAGCAGTATACGACATACAGTACGCGCTATTTTTTCTGGACTGCTCAATTAAGCAACCGTTCAATTTTTGACACTGAAGACTCTATAATTGACAGCAGTTGACAGCAAAAGTGTAAAATTCCTCTTTTACTTTAATTAGAATGTTTTGCATTGCATTTTGATTGTAAAGTTTTGACTTAATTTTTGGTTTAGTATTAACAATAATAATGTGATTCCCCTTAATTTTTTTTTTTTTTTTTCGTTTAAAATGTATTTTAGAATTTTCTTCTTTCATTACTTTTTTGTTGTGTTAACTGTGCTAATAGAGCCTGATTTAAATATGGTGAAGATATAGGATGTTTCTTTAAGCCCAATACAACTTTAGAAAGGGTTAACTGTCCAATGAACTTTCAAACAGCGCTAATTTTGTTTAGCATTGATGTTCAGTATATGTACCCTACAAATCATCATGAATAGTTTGACGATTGAACAATGCTGCCAAATTATCCAAATTTACTTTGAAAATCAGTCATAGATTCGACCCATTGTTTAAGCACAAAATTGTGTTCAGCGATGATGCTTGCGGGTTTGTTATTAAGCAAAATTGTTGCATAGGAATGAAGACCGAACCATAACAGATCCTGCTTTCTAGTCAAGACGACAAGCTGGTGACATCGTCTAACCTTTTTTCTGAAGAAATGATGCAGACGCTCACATAAAGTCATTTGAGATCGTTACCGCGCTTTAATCTATATTTTTTGTTCAAATTATATTATAGTAGAGGTGTTCCTCAAGGGTCAATTATCGGACCACTTCTATTTTCACTTTATGCGAATGATCTTCCTTCTCACCTTAAGTTTTGTAAAATAATAATGTATGCAGATGATGTGCAGATCTATATAAGTTGTAAACAAGAATCAGTGAATGAGTGTATAGTAAAACTTAATGAAGACGTGCATAGAATATATCTTTGGGCTTCCGCAAATGGCTTAAGCATAAATCCACATAAGTCAAAATATATTATCATTAAGCGAAGATCAACAACAGTTGGAACTTTGCCTCAAATTCTTCTCAATAATCAGCCAATTAATATTGTCAGTTCAACTAAAAATCTTGGTATAATCTTTAATAGTAATTTAAATTGGAAGGATCATATTATATATGCTTGCGGTCGCACGTATTCAATTCTACGAACTCTTTGGAAATCACAACACTGTACACCTATTAAAATAAGAATGCTTCTTGCCAAATCGTATCTTATACCAACTTTACTTTATGGTTGCGAACTATTTGCTATCAGCGACGCAATTAGCAACTTAAAACTGAAAGTACTATATAATAACATCGCACGGTATGTATTCGGCTTAAGAGGCCGTAATAGTGTATCCTGGTTTTCACGACAATTGTATGGAATTAATTTTGAAAACCAAAAGTTTTAATAATGATACACAAAATTATATATAAACGACAGCCTCATCACCTTTATAAAAGGCTTACTTTTTCAAGATCGAACAGAGGCAGAAGACTTACTACCTTTCATTATGCTACTCTGACATCTGAATGGCAATTCTTTATTCATGCCATCCGTCTTTGGAACACTTTACCTTATAGCGCACAAACACTTAGCAATGAAGTGAATTTTAAAAAAGCCATCCTACATTTTTATTCAAATTGATCTCTATTAATAATCTTTTTATTTATACACAAAATTAATTTACTTCTTTTTTTTTCTTCTTTTTCAACTTCTTTTTAATAACTTATGAATTTATAATTTTTCAAATTTTGTTACTCTTAGTTATTCTTTTAATTGTTATTTTATTTTCTTTTTATTATTATATTTATTTGCCATTTGTAATATTGTAAATACTAATTTCTGTGCTGCAATATAAGACTTCAAGTTTTGTGCATAGATTTACATATTAAATAAATAAATAAATAAATATATTGATCCTGGCAGGATGTGTTTTCAACAGGCGACTTATTGTTGATTTTGATGAATGAACCAGTCAATCGGCCTCCAAGGTCGTGTGACTTAACACCTCTAGGTTTTTTTTCTGTGGGACCACATAAAGTCACTAATTTTTGCTGATAAGTCAGCAACAATTGATGCCTTGATTTAAATATAATAAAATATTGTTTTACACAAATAACTGAACTTAAACTTGAAAACAACATATTGATTAAAGAAAGATCAAAGAAATTTATATAATCTTATAAAGCTATAAACTTTTTTAAAACTTAAAAAAACTATGACGTACGACACTTAGGACTCCTTGTAAGTTTATAATTATTTGTTATTTGAAATGAAAGCAGAAAAAATATTATTGTATATTATTGTAATATTCTTACAGACCAAACGAATTTACTACACTATGGATTATCGTATTGATCGATAACGATACCAACTGAATCGATAGAATCAAAGTCCAACCCACTGTTCCTCAAAAATGTAATACACATGGCAACTGACAACTAACAGCTGTCAATAAGTAAATAAGTAGTAATTATATTGGCATTCGTGGCAACTGTTATTTGTTTTTTTTCGAACGCATTAGACTACTTTAAGAAACTTTGAAAAAGTTTAGCGCACACCGACATGAGTTGTTACAATGTCACTTACTACATTTTCTTGCTTCTTTTCTAACTTCTATTTATCTGCAAGTTTGCTTAATGTTACAATTCATTTCACTTTAAATGCAAATAAAATTATTTAATTTAAACTAATTAGCATTTCCACTGAAATACGTGTTGTCACACTAAAAATACGATTCAAATGCTCAAGTCCAGACATGGCAAAGAGCATGTATCAAAATTCAAGGAAATAGCAATACAAACATACATTCGTACATATTACGCATAAGAGTAATGTGCATAAATGCGTTTATAAATAATCATAAAAAGAACACATAGTGGGATGTGTAGGGCTCCTTGAGCAGCTCTATGTAAGCGGCTTCCCTATAGCTTATATTGGAGGAGAATTAACAACAACAACAAACCTCCAAGAAAACAAAATATATGCCACCAAACGTTGCAGAGCGATAAAAAGAAAAACAAAAAAAGATTTATAAATATTTTTATGTAAATATTACCTCGTACAGCTATTAAGACGTTAAATGTATGCCCAGAGACGCACTAAGAATCGTAAAATGACGTTGGGAAGAATGAATGAAGGGAATAAATGTTTCATGTAAATGGCATTAGATCTGTGAATCATCTTTTATGATCAGTTTGAAACGAGCGTACGACTGAACACAAGCAAACCCGACATAATCAAACATATTCTTTTTTGCTCGTTTTAATGTACTTGAGGCATGTGAGTGCACACACAAACTATGTATGTTTCGTTGAAGAGTGTCCTGTTCGAATGGTCAAGTTTCCAAACAAATACAAAAATCGTACCTGTTGGTACGATTGTAATCTGTATTAACAAGAAAACCTCATGCTCAAACGATTATAGGTCTGTGACTATAACATTTTAATGGCTGTAGAGGACAGTTGCATTGAGCAGTAGTTTGTAGAAAAGTGTTTTTCTAAAGCACGTGTTGATTATCAACGAGACGTGTAATTAGTACCAGTCACGCGTTTTTTTTTCCAAAAAGCACTCATAGTTATTCATAGGTATAGGCATTATTAAGTTTCTCTCTGATTATTCAAATAATATTTTGTTTTATTGCATATTTTTTACCAAAACGATTCCTTTTTTTCGAATAAAATTGATCTGATGTAGTTACAACAAATATTTGTTTGCTTCCAAGTTACTCAAGTTACACATAATTTTTACCTCCTCACCGTATGTACAAGTCAAAATAATTATGTTCGCTGGAAACCAGTAGCTATTAAGTACTGGAAAAGTTAAGGGTTGCCAAGCCTATAATTTAAATACTTTGTTGTCAGAGATTAGTTACGATGCAGCTTTCTTTTAATGTTGTTCTTTTAATATCTTTTAGTATATATTCAGGTCCACAGTCGATAAGCTAGCCATAGGTATATGTTATTTTTGAGCCTAGCCTTTGGTATAGTCTATACCCTAGCCCTAATTATTAGCCTTAAATATAATGTGCTTTACTGTATTGTAAATAATTACTTCATTTTTTGCAGTCAGGGAGTTGCCTATAATTCAAGGATTTGAATAAATTGCAAAATCCGACTCGACAATATATTTCAAAAGTTTAATGGCGTAGTTAATCCAAACTCTCGTAAACACTATCTCCTAGTACAGATTGCTGGGCAATTGTAGAGAGGTCTGAGGTCTCACCCTTCATGTCACAAAACCGATAGATTACTACATACGATTTTTTACAAACGGTATCAATATCAATTTATAAAACTAGATAGAATTCTTAGGTTCTTTCTATTTAAGAAAAGGAGGTCCTTTGATTTAGCTTAAGACAGGCACAGAAGGTTTTAAACTGATATTGTTCCGGAGATATACCTCAATTGGAAGCAAAATTAGCGTCAAAAGCGAAAGACAGTTCTCACTATATATATATCCTGGAGATACATCACAAAAAGCTTCGGTCCAATCATCAGATGATTCACCCCACCATTTTCGAGTTGGTGAATATGTTAATTTCCAGCATCTCCCTCATGACTTAAATCCAAAGCAGTGTAAGCTGATTGGACATGCCAAAACGCTTGAGGTCTTTAATGCAACACCGGAGTCGACCCCGTACTTACACTCGTGTGTAAACTTAGGATCACAGGTAGGCATACATTAACTGTGAATGCCTTGGGGTTCCACCGTTTAACAAATATGCTTGCTGCTATGAAGGCAATAGATGCCGATGGGTAGCCATGAAATCAATGGAAGGCGAAAACGGATCCTAAATAGAAGTGGTCTGCTTCGATATTCCCCAAACTCACACATACATATATAGTCTATATTATTAAATTTATTCCTCTATAAAAATCTGTATGCAGCCTGCTCTATTATTTAGTTTCTAATTTCAGTCCAGTAATTGAAGATACTAATTAATTCAAATTTGTGCACTTTAGTTAGTATAGTTTGGCAACACTGTCTCAATCTCAATACAATCTTGTACAATTTAGTTCAGAGTAAATAATGATCTGACTCTCCTCTAGATGCCTTGGCATTAACAATGAAATATTTAACGTGTATCTTTTGGGCTAATAACAGCCATCAATTTACGCATGTTGCAAACAAATTTAATGTAAATGTTGTCTGCTGTTGGATGGTTGCCCATGCATGTAGGTGTAACACTACACAACGTTTAACATGATCGCAAATAAAATCACAGACACGAAATGATCATTACGAAAAGGAACAAACGTTCCAGGGCCAAAAAATGATGCTGCAAGTAAATTGTATCCCCACACCTTTACGACAGAGTCGTTCGTTTTAGTGTTGCTACTTTGTTGTTGTCATGTAGTTAGCACTTCAAGATTTATCAGGGTAAATTAATTGCGATCTTATTAAGTTTAAAGAGTCCTTTTTTTGTGCTCTACACACACTCTCGCCTTCCATAAGAGCGAGAGGTATAATAATTCATAAACAGAGATGGTTGTTATCAATAACATCTGCCGCCAGTAGTACTACCACTACAAGCACTTTTCTACTACAGAGCGCTAACATGCACGCTTAGGGATTATCCCGAAAAAGGAAGCGTTTTCATTTTGGCCATAATGAAATACTTTAGCAGACCACATGTGGTCTTTTTATTTTTTTGTATTCGCATATCGTTTTTTGTAATTTTTATTTGGCCATTCAATCCACCCTTTTATATCGTTTATAATTTTGGTGGCAATTTTTTTTTGTAAATTTTTTCTTTTGCTGCTGCTTCTTTGATTTCCGCGAACTCGTAATTTTTTGGCAAGCACAGGCCCAGCAGGGGGGGCATTAAAATTATGACAATTATTAAGCGGCCAGACTAAACCAGACCAGTCACAGCCGTAACAGTAGCTAATCTATACACATCTAAAGTCTACATTGCAAATCGCCACCGAAAATTAGGAATTTCTTTCAAAAGTATTTTTAAGGCTACTTGAGAAAGTGTTGCTGAGTACTTTTTACGTGGTATTTTGCAGCATAAATTTCATAAACTTGAAAATAAAATATAATTTCTCAGAAAAAAAAGAGTTTTTATAAAATTTCTCGTAAATACACAATTATAAAAATGTTTTTTTTTTAATTTTTATTTATAATTTTGCTCCGGCAACCCCTCAATATAAAGCCAAGTGTACAAAGATTATGATGCACATTTTGTTGTTGTAGCCGTGGTTAACGATGATCTGGTCTTTACTGCTTCTTTAACGTTTAAGGTGTTGAGAGAGTATTGGAGCTTCATTGAAAATTCAAAACACGTTTTATTAAATTGAAATATTTTACTTTTGATTGTGTTTTTTACGTTTTACCGCCGCCTCGTTCATCATTTAAAGAATCGATAAATGTGTCACATATAATTCGTTGGCACATGCTCAAATTTGTTCGTTTAAAACCGATTTGAAATGCAAAACACATTCCTGCAATATGAATTCAATTGAGACTGCTGCACATTATTATTAATACTTACTTCTACTCAATACGTGTGAAGCTATATTTCATATAATATTTATCAAAAAATTAAATAAAATTTAAGAAAATCATCATCATGTCTGCAGGATTTCCTAATACTTCCCTCTCCCTAAGGCCTCTAAACTAAACACATGAATATTTATGGTTTAACTTGCAATGCAAGTCTGAGTGTTTTTTCCTTAAAGTCAGAGTAAATTTTCAAAGCATGGTGTCGCCTTTTAATAATTAAAAAAAAAAAAAAAACAAATTATGAGTGTTCGAATGTTTGGAGACTGACGTTGCTTGTCGAAATCAATCAGCCGTTAAACGACTATCTGTCATTACATACAAGCACATACAAAATTTATTTACTTGGATTCATTTTAAATCTTATATTTGGCTTGAGTGCTTAAAACAGTATTGTAATTTCCACATATAAATAGTATGCATCTATCTACAGCCATCGTACTCATAAAATTAAAAATTTGCCAAAAAAAATAAAAATTAAAACGTTAAATATATTCCCCTGTATCAGTGGCAGTCGACATTTATAAATTGTTGTCATTAATATAAAAGTGTTCACGAAAGCAAATTTGTTCGTTGTCGTCGTTTATTTCATACTTTTTTATGTGCTTTTGCTGCCATCGATTTTGTTTTTGTTCTTTTTTTTATTTTTTTATTATGATTTCAATATTTATTTTATGGAGATCTTTGCACGGTTACTCAGATCGTTACGTTTGTGGCGTTAATTAATTGCGTGCAATTATGCGTGGGTTGATTATTAAGTTGCAACTTCCAGTTTCTTCCACGTTTAAAAGTAAATGTGCCAACAAAAATCATAGCTTTTTAGCAAACAGCTTTGAAATCTAAAAAGATTAAGATTAATTGTTGTTAAAAACTTTAGTAATTAAATTAACAATTTTAAGCTGAAGCTTTTTAAAAAATGAAAAAATCCAATCACGTATATTTAAAGGTTTTCGAACTTGGTTAAAGTTTAAAACTTTCTCAAAATTTTATACGAAATTTAATGGATTTAAAGACTTTCATTAACGTGATTTAAAGTGTATTTTATTGTGAGTGTTTAGTTGAGTTTAAATATAACAGCCAACTGTTGTGCAGTTCACTTGGGACCATCAAATGATCCCTTTGTTACACCTGTAAGAGATTTACAGAAAGATGAAAAAATAGATTATTAGCACGGAAAAAGAAAATAAAAATAAATGTAAACTATAAGAGTCCTTCTTTTGTTCGTCAACCGCTTCCACAGAAGTTATCCTAGACGGCGTTAGATTTCCAATTCTGGTTATAGATGGTTAGACCGCCTGATGAAAGTTAAAATTTCTGCAAGATTCATCATTGCCATCTTCTAAATGCCATGTAGGCTGTAAGTTCCAAAAATTGTCCTTCGGATATTTTCCAGGGCAGGACAGTGCCATAGGAAGAGACAACATCTCTTCTCTTTTAGATAACATCTTCATTCTCCTGTCATAATTGTCAAATTCGCAGTGACCAGTCAACGTAGGCACAATGTCCCTTAGCCTCTTAATACCAAATACCTTGTTGAACTGAGAATCCTTTCTAGGCCATAGTAGTATATAGTCGAAAGCGCATTAATGAGGGTAATTGGCGACTGGATAACTGGGAGAAGCTTCTAGAAAAAAATTTCGCAAATGTATGAAAAGCGGTCGATCCTAGTATTACTACTAATATTCTAGTATGTAGTCTAATAAATTTAAGTATAATTCTGTAAATAGTCTACATTAGTATGTAGTCTAGTCTATTCCAACTCTCTTAAATATTTTTGTTGTAAACATCACAATAATTGATTTGTTAAACAAAAACCTTTTTTGGCTGATTTTATACAAAAGCATAAAATGGTTTATTAGAGATTATTGTCTGAAAAATATATGTAAATAAAAATTAAACCCAAGTAATAAGCACGTGGCTTAAAAGGAATATTTTGTACGAAACTTTTAATGGCAATTTTTGGTGCCTGGCACTAATTTTTATATTCATAATGCGGCTATTAACATTAAAGGTAAATAAAACTTTGTAAAATACATTGTGCATTTAGGACAATAATTTGGAAAAAATATTATGGAATACATACATACACAAATACCTATGAAATTAACTTGGAAGGTTAGGGTGTACAGAATTGTAGGAGTTTTCAATATGCTTTTGAATCATTACAAATTATACAATACTTTTATTAAGGGGAATTATTTAAGTTATAAACAAATTTTTACTTTTACTGTAGAAAATAATATTTTAATGAGTTTGTGTTTTCGAGACACCCTTTCTTCGCTTCGTATGTCATGCTTTAAATCAAAGGATAAATAAAAGCTTTTAGTTTGACGCGTGTAAACAATTGCCATTAATGGATTATTTATAATTATAAAATTGTGAAAATATATTTATTTTTAATGTTTTTATTATCTTCAAGTAAATGTACAAATTGTTAATAATTTCAAAAAAAAATTACACGTGCAGGTTCATGCAGCATTTTTGTATATAAAAAGAGCTTCTTTTAAGCTTTATTAAAAATTGTCTATAAATGAGAACTTAATCGGAGAAATTTCTATGTATAAAGAAAATATAAATATGTAGTTCCATATTTATAAAATTTAACACAAATTTCTTAACACTTTTTACTAACTTTTAAAAAAAATTTTCTGGGAATAAAAAATCGACTTATTGTCTACCTTTTCGAATTCCAAATCTAACAACAACTCACAGACTGCACTCAACATAATTACAAAATGCGTTTTATATTTTTAATATTTTTTTTTTTTTGTTGTTTTCTGACCATAAACTACCACAACTATCCAGCAGTTGGATTTGTTTAAATGTTATCACGTTGCTTGTAAGTGTTTACAGGCGTACATCGGAATATTCATTTATAATTGAGTTGTACACCCTCAAACTTATTTATACGAATTCATAATTATTTGTGGTGATTCAACAAAAAAAAAAGAAAAACTGGACATTTGGTATGCAACTTATGATGAGGAATGTAGTGCATATCAGATGTATTTAATGCCATAAATTATAAACTTATTTTTGGGGGCTTTTTGTAAAAAAAAAAAAAAGAATTAAAGAAACACCTCTATAAGTTGCATGATATGATTGTATTAAAAATTATAAAAAGGTAACTTACTCCCACTGTAAGAAAGTAACATTTTAATTGCAAGTGTGAAGATATAAATTAAATGATAAAAATATTTTTTTGGTTAATACTTTCTAAAATAATTTTCAAAAACATAACCTTAAATCAAGTATTCGATAATTGGTGCGTAAATTTCCCTAGAATAATATTTTGGGTGTAGCTTAGTAAAAAAAAAACCAAATGTTTTAATAACTTTTTAATTAATCAATGCGGCGTTACTAATCACTTGCCGCACTAATTTGTTACAATTTCCTGAAATTGCTAATTTGTTGCTGCCTGCATCAACGAATCGTATTAAAATAAAACAAAAGCTCTTTACCGCCACAGCCGGCCAGCAACTAGAAATAGTATTTATTTCATTAATACATAAGTAGGCCCTGGAGTTTTTCCATGAATTTTTATATATTTGTTAATTTAAATATTTTCTTATTTTATATTTCAAAAGTAATTTTTTTGAAGATAAAAAAAGTCAAAGTCATTTAACTGTACCCTTGTAATCTGGAATGTAATAAATTTATATCTTATTTATTTTTATAAAAAATTTCAAAAAATTGCTAAGGATTTTGTTATAATAGAGTTGTCACAAATATAGCTTACGTAACCTGGCACTCCTTTAGAAGAACTTGGAAAAAAGCTTTCCATTTTCTTATTTATTTATTTTAATTTTTTTTTCGATTTAATTGCACATACTTGGCCAAACTGTGTTATATCGTTTTAAAAAAATATTTTTTTTAACTACATAACAGAATAAAAGGTACTTTCCAGATATAATACAAAAAAAACATGTTGAATCATGTCTATGAGATTTCACTAAAACTAAAAGTAAAATTAAACTGGAATCGATGTCAAAAAAATTGTCACTTAGTATGTTTTAAAATTCGACAGCATACATATGTATATCCAGAGAAACTATGCTTAGAATACTTAACATATGCGTAAAGTCATTTATGCAATACGGCAATGAAATCTGGTTTATGTCAAACATCATCACTCAAAAGCTTCAGATATTCACCAACAAGTGCCTTAGAATCAAATGCAAGATATACGAGCCTAACCCCATACTAAAGCAGGTAAAGCATAGTAAGTAGGAGATGATATGCTATATCATCAAGAATAACCCCGATAGTTTTACATGCCATGATGACACCTGACACTATGACGTCACCAATTGAACTGCTTACTTTTTTAAAGGCCAAAAATTAATTAAGCCATTTTCGACAAGAATTTTCTGAAGTAAAGCGTGTTCCAGAAAGAGTATCTCGCATCGATCACAACAAATAGTAGCCGAAAGGGACAAGTCCTGGACTATAAGGCGGGTGGGGGAAAACAACCCAGCAACTTATTATTTCAAAAAAAAAATTTTGTAAAAACACACAATTTCTTTCCTGAAGATGCTACGCAAAGGAGTAGCGAAATATTGAATAATAAATAAATCAACAAATATTTATAAAGACCTCGAGCTTGAAAAATCAATTAAAAATTTTATAAAATAAAGGTCAAATAAGAGCAATAAGAATTTTTTCAAAACTTTTAAACAGATACTGCAACGTCTGGTTAAACGTTGTCATAATAGAATATTACGGTTTCATGTCTGGCCGCTTGATTCAAAAGATTCAAAATATACAGCTTTACCTTAGCACTCTGGATATTTGACTATCGGTTTATCACAAACTTTTTTAAATTTTAGCTTGAGTAACTTCCAATATATATGCAAGCCCCTGTTTAGTTTGACAACAATCTTCATGGAGTATTGCCTTAAACTCTTGGTCTTTATAATTTTTTGGCTGGCCTGGGTGATCTTCCGTGTGAAAATCACCAAATTTTAAATGCACGAACCATCTCTTGTAATAGAAACTGATGAATCATATTCACCATAAGCATTCGTGAGTAAGCGATGTTCTGCAGCCACACACAACTAACAATTTTTACCCCATGAACCATCTCTTGCACATTCAAATCTATGCAGCACATGCCCCATAAGCTTTCGTGAGCAAACGGTGTGCTGCAGCCTTACTTTTTTTTTTAATTAAAGAAATAAAGCTTAACCTCCTACATATGACACCTTCTTAGCATAAAAATCGAGAATTTACAAGAAAAAAAACTTGGCTTTTTACACTATGTTTAATAACGAAGTGAAAGTACATGACAGATATGCTTACTTCAAAATGACATTTTAGATATTAAAGACAAAAGCCGCGTTTAAAAGATACGCCATCTATTGTTAATCCCGCATTTTGAAGTTATACACCCAACACTTGTTTATAATATAAAACTGAATTGCCACTTTATTGTCCCCACGTAATCTTAAGTGTTAATAGCTACAAAAAAATTCATTGATTTTAATTGTTTTGCTATGATTTATTAACTCATCGTACCCTTATGATTTCCCATTATCCAGACCTGCGGGGCATCTAAACAATGGTGCATGTGTATCTAACTATGACCACTTTAGAGGGGAATATTCCTGTATATTTTAGACAAAAAAAATTTTATTTTTTTTGGCAAAACCACACCAATTCCTGCCATAATAAAAAAAAATGTTGTACTACATTTGTATACTTAAAAACCATTTGTATGTAAATCAAAGATATTTTTCAATAACAAACTGTATTGCAATCAAATCAAATTAAATAAACTCGGTTTGAAGACCTCACAACCGGTCAAAACTTTTAGTAGTCAAATATACAAGTTTTTTTTATTTTTTTTTATTATTTTTTGTTTTAATTAATTTTTTTTTTTTTCAAAATAATAAAAATTTTATTAACCCAATTAGTGGGCTACTTAAATATTAATTTTCAATAATGCGCCACAAAACGTTTAGTTTAAAGAAAACACTTAATGAGACCACCATTAACGATTTTAATTTTTAAAATTTTAAATTAAAAGAAAGGTACACTTAGAGAGACAAAAAATGCTTTATATCTTACAATTAAATATTTGAGTTGTGGTTATTAAATCCTGGTTGCAGCAATTATTTAACAAAATTTGTCTGTTGCATTTTAAAAACGTCATTGTTTTAACAAAAATTCTTTGCTTTATCACAAAATATTTTTTTTTAAATTAAAATTTTTTAATTGCTACAACCATATAGTGTTGTTGTGTTTTTTATATTTAAAAAAAAATATTTTTTGACTTAAGCAAAAATATTTTCTCTGTGTAGAATTGGCAAAACTAAAAATTAATTGACACACCCAACCGGTAATAAAAACATAAATAGAATTTTGCAGATTTTTAATTTTGCAAACCTTTTAAAAACGCGATAAAAAAATCGTAAAACTAAATATTAGCTAAATGTTTTTGTTTCAAATATTAAAAGAATTTAAAAAGTTTGTGATTTCTCTGTCACAGAAAAAAAATGTTACACACGATTTTAATATTTCAACGCAAAAATCATTCTTATCAATAACGACGTGTTATGATTAATAATACTTCTAAATTACTTCCCTTTCCTTGCAAAAAAAAAAAAGAATATTCTATAGAGTAAATCTACCCCACAAAATAAATTGCAATTGATATCCAAAGAGTTAAAATATCAACACCTCAGTATCTTAAATTTAAAAATTTCGAGTGATATTTTTTAACTCTTAATGTCTCACCTTTACCTTTACAGTACATCCATTACTAATTTCCTTTCAACTCTGTCTATCGCTCAGCACTTTTGTAACCTCACAAAACAAGTAATAAGATTTTCCCTTTCCTTAAAAAGTATTTTTTATGTTGACATTAAATTCAATATTTTCAATATTTCACGGTAAATTTTAAGGAAATATTTCTAAGATGTGGTTCTTAACACCTAAAAAAAATGAAAAAAAAAACCAAATAAATGGTTTAAGGAAGGCAATATATTACTGACACCTCAACCCTTTAGCCATAAAAATCAACTAAAAACTGAACTCTTTACTTTCATTTAAGGGGGAGGGGTGAATTGCGGTTTAAAATAAATACGTATGTATGTCTGTGTATATGCATGTATGCGTAATCAATATTAACATTCAATAAATTGCCATTATACCTTTTAACGACATTGCCGAAATAACGTGTGTCAGTTGTAGGGTGAGAGTGGGCTAAGATATAAATCGCATTTCCTGTAAATGTGGAGAATTTTTTAAATTTCATTTTTAATATTGCTTTATGGTATATCTAAAATCTATAGCAACAAAGGGAACATATATTTAAGTTATGCTAATTATTGGTTTCTTTTTTTTCCCTTGTGAGTGACAGGGTATCCTCGTACTCAATTCATGTCTTTAATAAAATTGTTTATTTGGTTAAGAGAGCTGAAACTTTTTTTTAAGTAAAACTTATCTGGGTCCCCTTAGTGTCTTTAGTGTCGAATATAAATTTTGTTATAGACCCCTGGTTACTCTCACCACTGTGTGTTATTATTGTCCCCCGTATAAGGGTTAGGGGCTTTTATGGATAACAGCTAATTACAAAGGCCAGCAACTTAAGCAAACCCCTCAAGAAAATTGTTCGTACTGAAATCTTATAATCTCGGTGGTCCGTTGAAATTGTTCCCGTAAAATATTAATTTTAACATTATTTGCATGTTAATTAGTATTATTCCGCTAGATCACATATTGGTCACCATTTATTTGTAGCGTTGGCCATTGATAATACTGTCTTTAGAAAAGTCTTTTTCGTATGATGCTGGCGTCACAAAATCCGCAACAAAATTAAATATTCGTGAATACATTGTCACCTGTTACGATTCGTGTAAATTCGTGTCATCATACCAAATACTGCCTTATATGTTCGACTGAATTTAAAGGTTGGCCTAAATTATGTTGATATTAGTAAATTGCGATTTCAAACACCCCTACAATTAAAAGTCTAGTGTGACCTATTTTCTCGTTCTTGATTTCCTTTTCAAGAGGTAGACATAACTTTAAGTCGTTAATGCAGAGTGTTTATTGTAGCGGTCGCTGTGTGCCAACATGCTGTAGAATATTGTTCATGTTCACACCTAATAGATCAGGCTAAACGGAACATTTGCCTTCCCCAGATTTTGTTGTCTCAGTGATGTCATTGCATTTCGGTGTCAAATATAAGAGAAGTTCTACTTAAAACTGATGAGAATTTTATCTGTACCAGCTTTTGCTATTAAAATGTATCCTGTTCTTTATCCTGGTTATTGCTAAAATCTTTTCAGTATACACGTAATGGTTGTTGTTGCTACCCAAAGTGGGTAACAGATACAAGTGGTTAAATGGCTGATGCTTGATCTTGGACGGACTTTGATTATCTACTTATGTCTCTGAAGGCTACTGCCTTTTGAGATTAAGGCCTTTTATAACCAAGCAACAATCAGATTCCGTAGCTGATTAATCTCTTACCTCGCGACATGGGATTTGATAGCTGTAACCGCGTGAATGGTTTATAAAAATTTGTTAAATATGTGATGTGTGTATTTACAAGGACGATAGTTGAGTTCATAAACTACACCCAGTGGTAAGACTATCATCAGTTGAAAAACATCAAGAACGGTGCTGACGTCATTCTTCTCACAGCTATAAAATTTGTCGTTAATAGTGATCAAGTAATATCTTTTCGGAAGGAAAATTATGACACAAAATTTGCTTTATTTTCCAAATACTCCGAAATTCATCAAGCGAATTTATGACATCAGCTTTGCTGATTTGGCCTCACAGTAATACCTAAATAAAGTCGTTAAGCGTCAAGGTTTTTTTATACAATAAGAACTGTAACTAAAAGCACAAAATAAATTTTAACCCCCTACGATTTACTCTCTTATTTAAACAGAGCTGTCAGTCTCTTAATAATAAACAACTGTCAACTTCAAATCACCTTTATGCAAAACCCTTAACAGATTAACATTAAAAATAACAACGTTATTTTTAAAGAATTCTAAAACACCAAAACAAACTATTAAAAATTATTTTCTATAAAACTAGTATAGTAAAACAATTAAAAAATTAAATTTTGCTCTGGCAATTTTTTCCTCCTTTTGGTGATTTATTAACACTAAAGTGCGCTTTTGTAATAAATAAAAATATTAAAATATTTATTTTTTAATACAATTGAGTAACATTTTAATTTTTCAAATGCTTTTATCAAAAGAACACGATACTTTTTCTAACGATTTAAATTTTCACAGGTTATACACGCCGACAACTCACTTATTTTGAGCTCCCTCAACAATAAATCACTAAAACGATTTTTTAACGTTCTATTTGAAGTTCCGCTAGTTGTTTATTAGGGTTTAGGTTTTGATTATAAGCTTGAAGTTGTGTTATCTATAAGCATGATCGCAGGACAGACAGACACACAGACACACACACACAATGTGACATGGAAATAAATGTGTTTGGTATGTGGAAAATTAATATTAAATCATTAAGTTTTTCGAAAAAATAAAATAAGAAAAGAAAAGGGGTTACACTTAAAAGTGTCTTATTAATTTATATGTCTGTAACATATACGTTGTACACACTAATGTCCGACATGAACATTTTTACTAACTACGACTACTACTTAAGGAAAATTAAATAAAAATTCTAAATCGAAAAGAAAATGTAACTGATAAAGATAGAAACATGTTTTCTGTTTTCTTTAATGGAAGATATCTTCATTACTAGTTTAAAATTAATTCATTCAATACCTAAGTTTTACTTGGTCGCACGAAAAATGCACAGCAGAATTTCCCAATGTAGGAACACAACATCAATGTCAACGGGACTGACTTGCCGGCGTTACAAAAAAATACTTACCTTAATAACGTCGGCAACTCAGCGGCACTGTCGTTTCTATTTACATCACCGATATTGCTTTTTCCAAAACATTTTGCAATGTACTTTAATTAATTAAATTTTTATTTTCACCAAAAATTCACAATTTAATTTCTGCGTTTAATTTTATTACTTTTTTTTAAATGTACGATATTAATATTTTTTGAATTCACCATCGTTTTTTTTTGTTTACAAGATGGAATAATTTTTGGCAGTATTAGTATAAAGATACTGATAATAGAGAATTGTAGACAAAATACGAGAGAATAATGAGAAAATAAAATAAAATAATAAAGATTTGGAGCCTCAAAGAATCTTATATCGCGTATATAAAAAGGGTAGAGAAATTCAGATGACCATAGAGCATATGAGTCAAATCAAAGTGCTCAAAAGACTACATTGCATGCTCATAGCAGATGGATCCATGTACAGTGACATAAGTATCTTAATTGATGAGTCCTTAATGGACGAAAGGACAGATACTGGTGTATTCTCACTTGAGTTTAATTATCTTGTACCATGAGTCTAGGCAAGTACGTGTCCATCTCTTGTTGGAATTTTAGGCCCAAGAAAAGAAAACTTTTTTCGAGTCGGTTATAAAATACGTGCTGCGGTTGGAGTAAACTGCTTTTTGGTATTGACTGTAAAACTCAATATGTGAAGACGAACTTAGAACTGCCCTCGGTGATGGGTTGGTGCGGGCAAAAGTCTTTTAACGGATACAACTCTAAAAAAAACCCAAAAAAGTAGATGAAGGGAACCATTTGTAGATAGGCTGGTATGATGCTCAAAGAGCTGGGGTGCAACAATGAAGTTCATATTAAATCTAAGTCCGATTAGCTGCATAACTGCGTTGATTATGGGACATGGAAACTTCAAATATCATTAAAAAAATATGCAAATTGGCCAGCGGTATACTAAGAATCACAGGTTAAGTGTGAGTGCTATTGGAGACGTCAATCTGAAAAAGATTTTGACTATTACATAGGACTGTGCGATGAGAATTTTAGGAATTAGGAAGATGATTTTTCATCAAAAATAATCATGAGTGATGAGGCCCATTTCCATCTTAGCGGGTACGTAAATAAGCAAAATTTACGCTTCTGGGGCACTGAAAATCCGCGTGTAACCCACGAAGAGCCATTACACCCGCTCAAAGTTACTGTATGATGTGCTGTTTTCGCTGGAGGAGTCATCGGACCTTTTTTCTTCGAAGACGTCGCGGGCCAAACGGTTACTGTGAATGGTGAGCGCTACAGAGCAATGATCAACGAGTTCTTTTTGCCGCAACTTGATGAATTGGGATTGGAAAACATGTGGTTCCAACAGGACGGTGCAACAGCACACACTGCACGTGCCACAACCGATATGCTGAAGGATGCATTTCCCGGGCGCCTAATCTCCCGTTTTGGCGATTTGAACTGGCCAGCAAGATCGCCTGATTTGACCGCTCCAGACTTCTTTTTGTGGGGCTTTTTGAAGTCGCGGGTTTATGTCAACAAGCCTCAGACTCTTGTAGCTCTTAAAGACAATATCCGTCAAGAATGTGTGGACCTATCGCCGGAAGTTTTGGCCAAAGTGATGGAAAATGCACATAAAAAGGGCTCAAATGACAATCAACTGTGGCGGCGGCCATTTACATGACATCATATTCTCGACTTGATGCAAAAAAAAATTAAAAGACCAAATAAAAACACTCCACAAGAAGAATCAAAGTTTTTTATTTTTTTTTAAATTACAGCCAAAAAACATCGGAAGGTTATTTTTGCGCCACCTTGTACATGTACAATGAGACGCTGAACCAGCTTACGTGTTCGGGAGGCAAGATTTTTTTAACATATATGATTTCTTTGTTTGATGGCTGTCAACACTATTACTTTCTTTAAATATCCCTTTTTTCCTCCCTCCAAATCAGCGTTTAATACAATTTATAACTTAGCCGATCAGCAATCATGCCAAATGTCCATGGAACTGCCATTGTCGTGTTGCTAAACTCGTTTATTTATACTTTTATCAATTTGCAAGACTATTGGCCACTAATATATTGCCTCTTAATTTTAAATGCTCAATAAACTATTTATATTTTAACAAAAACATTGAGAAACGCTGTTATACGGCTAAAAACACCACTAATGTCACCTTAATAAATCATTTGAAAGGTGAGACACTATATACAATAATGCCACCTTTAGTTTGTTTTTATTTTTCATAAAAGGAATGCTGTTAACTTAATGAGTCCAGAACACCTTAAAATAAACTAAGATCTACTAAAACCCAGCAGACAGATAAACTGTATACAGACAGATGAACATTTCAAAAGAGCGACATTTAATACTTCTCAACACCGTTATTTTTTAACTCTCCATATATTAATGTACATGTGTGTATATGTATATATGACTTATTTGCAGCAAAATGGTCATAAGTCAAAAAAACCTTGATTGAAATAAATTAGGTTTTAAAATCATTTAAGAAAAATACTCTTTTATCTGTAGAAATGTTTAAATTTAAACAGCATTTGAAACAAACATACAAATAAATATGTAGTAAAGATTAATTTGCTATTCAATTCTTTTTAAATATATTTTACCAACAACAAGAACATGAATTTATTCCATTTCAAAAAAAGGACATTTTGTTGAAGAAATTAATTTAGGTGATAGATCTAAGACGGTATAATAATTTCTAATAATTAAATAAAAAAATTTATTTTTGTCTTACTACTCTCTCAGCCAAACGAAACTGTAAACATGTTTACCTACATTGGTATTAATATGCAAATTAAGATATCTCTACATCTCTTAAAATTTATCTATAAGTTATGAAAACCAAATACAAAAACAAAAGTGTCAAATGTGTTCAAAGTGAAAAATTAACTACATATTTTCTTTTTCGTTCAAACATGCTCACAGATACACATATACACACTTGCATATACTTTTTGATAATCTCTTATTGATATGTCGAACATATCAATAGAATGTTAACTGTATGTTTTGGTTTATAATTTTTTTAATTTTTTTTTTTTACAAATTTATATATTTTTTTATTTTATTTATTTTTGTTTTCTTCTTTTCTATTTTCAACGCGTGCCTAATTTTTGTTCATTTCAATTCGTTTCGTTTTTGGACTTGTAACCCTAATGACCAAAGAATACTTTAATCAGGCTACACGTTTGTATTTTTTTTTTTTTTCATATATAATTTTAATGGTTGGTTTTTAAGCTGAGAGTGATATCGCGTGCTAGAATCACTGATGTTGTTTTGTATTTTGTTGTAATAAATCCAGATATTTACATAAGCCCTAAGTAAAAATGGAAAAAAAAAACATATTTTTATTAGATGGAAAGACGGAACTGATTAATATTAGTTGACAGTCTATTATAATTATGTTTATATGAAAATTACACATGCGTTGTTTAGTTCTGCAGTAACTCTTAAAAAAAATAAATCTAAAACTACACACCAACATATAGAATAAACTATTAAAGTATCATGCAACAAGTTTGTAAGTCGGCTAACCGTATGTCGTTGAAGCGTCAAATGTAATATGGGTTTGTGAAGCGTAAAGCTTGATGACATGACATGAAGATTACATCTAATTTTTGTTTATACAATTTTAACAATAAACATTTAAATATTTTGGGGAAAAATTAAAACAAATTTCTTTCAATTATTTTAATTGAAAAATAAGCCATTTAATTAGAAGACGATCTTGATGTAGTAAATCAATATTGGTGCTGCCACTTCATGTGTAAAATTACACAAACTAAATGTAATTGATATAACAATTTGTATTGTAGTGTAGCATTTGTGAAATATAATTTTATTTAAAATATTTTTTAGTTTAAAAAAAAAATAAATTGCTAGACAATATAAAATATTGTTTCAAAATCAATTTGTAATATATTTTAGGGGGAACCCGTTTAAACAAATATTAAAGGAACATACCTCTTACTTTTGGGTAAAATTGTAATCAAGTTTTGAAAATGATGAGAAAAATAAGTGAAAACCCCATAAATAAAAGTCAGCATTAAAAAGGATATCAAAGGATAAGAAATATAAGAAGCATTTTGTATATTAAAGGAACTCGCCTATTATTGTTTTAAAAAAAAATAATATTTGCAGCAATTTAAATAAATCAAACTTCTACGTAAAGAACATTGTCATAAAAATAAAATAATTTTTATTATTTAACAGTATATTATGCAGTATTTCATAAAAAGTTAACTGTTATACAAAATTTTTTAAAGTAAAGAAAATCGTTGTACATGAAATTTGCACAAAAAATTATGATATCGACAATTGGGGGCTTCAAATGGTTGTCGTAAAGTTATATGTTTTAATAGAATAGCACGAAAAAATATGACTGCTGTAAACAACCCCTAATAGTTAAGTTTGCTATTTCAAATTTGAATCAGCTGTTTAAAAAGAAGCAGTTGTAAATATATAAATTTAAAATGCCCAAAACGAGTGAAAAGACAAAAATAATAACCGGTTTGCGCGAAAATTATATTTAAGACTTGTAATGGCTCGCTCAATTAGGTATAAACAAAATTGCTTCTGTTTAAATTTGAACGAACCTTTTTGTAATGAAGGTGATGAAGACGAAGAACAACAATCTTCCGAAATGTTTTTAAAAAACTTTGCCAGTTTAATAACTAATCCCACAAGTTTTCACCTTAGAGTCCCAAAATCTGATAACTGACTGCAAAGCGTGTCACGATAATCGAATTAATCAGATGGTTTGGGTTCGACAGGAAGGATTTCTGTATATAAAAGATTTAATAAAAGACGATGATGTATTTAAAACAAGTTCAAAAACAGCACAGCTTCCAATAGATATATATTTAAAAATCATACTTTATCGATTAGGCTCTCTGGTGATGGATTTTAAATACGCAGAGTAGCTACCCTCTTTGGTGCAGGTGATGGCGGCACAATTCAAAATCTCACAAAACGTTCTTTTAAAACTTTTTAATATGCCTTATGTAATGTAAACAGAAAAATTTTCCCGCCTTTTTTAAAAAAATTTGTTTTTGAACAATTTTAATATTTTAGTTCTTTTAAAACTTTATGGAAATTAAAAGACAATTTCTTGTACTGGCCTGATAAGAGAGAACGGCAAGAAATTTTATTCACAACTAAGGAAGAAATGCCAGGCTGCCTTGGGTCAGAAATAAGATTATCTTAAGCACCTGTCAAAGACTACGTCTATTTTTTCCAGAAAACGTCAATACGCGGTGAAGATACAAGCGTTTTGTAACTACAAGTTACGAATAAGACAACTAGCAATAAGATAAAGTTAAGGCATATTAACAAACATATTGCACACATATAACATATCCTCGCTCGTAAATTATAAAACCTATACATATAGAACACAATAATTTACGAACTGCGCTATATATCAATGACAACGAATATTAGCGCCGGCTCGAATAAAGAGTTTCAGCCGTTCGGCTCAGATTTCTATTTAAAATATTAAACATAGAACAACAAGTCTTAAAATTTGAGAACTTTTCTCTTTAATTTACAACAACAATTTTTTCAAACTACTATAAAATATTAGCACAAAATGACTTGATATCATACCGTTTGAGTCCGCTAAATATTTCTTTCAAAAACTATTTTTGTACGTAGTGCCGCCAATAAGTCAAACTGTTATACAAGTTAGTTCTTATAAACATAACTGGTATAAAATTTTTTTTATCATAAATCATAGATTATAAAAATATTTTACAACTAGCCTGTGGCCGCGACTTCGCCGTCAAAGTTATAGGCGTTAAACGAAGCCTATGTGTTAATCTAGGTTGTTATTTTTTCGACCACTAAATTTCATTTAGTTCTGTTCAGGCGTTTTTGCGTAACTGAGTAAGAAAAATCTAAGCATTCACATATATTAACTTATATTTATTTATATGTAGTTTAAAGTAGTATAACAAATATTTTTAGTATAAAACAAACTGTTATATACACAATGTTTTTCTTTAAACAAACAATGATCTTTATTGCAAAAATATTATCTATATATAGAAAAGTGAAACTCTGTCTGTGTGTTAGCTATAGATTACGAAATCGTAAAGCCGATCGGACTCAAACTTTGTACACATTCCATGGAGTTTTTATGGGAGGTAAAAAGTGGGCAGGGCTACGCCCATAAAAAATAAGTTATTATTTTCAGCTACTTGAACTTCACCGATTTTTCTAAAACTTTGCACACATATTGAGCTGTTATGACTATACAGTTTCGTGATTAGAAAAGTGGACAGTGCCACCCCCATAAAAAAGGATATATTTTTAGCTTCTTACACTTGACCGATTTTTCTAAAACTTTGTACATATTTTGAGCTGTCATGACTATACAATTTCGCGATTAGAAAAGTGCGCAGTGCCACCCCCATTAAAAATAAATTAATATTTTCAGCTATTTCCACGCATTTCAATGGTCCCCAGCGATTTGCCTTTCAACTTCAAGCGACTAAAATTTTAAGTTTGCCTTGCCTTCGCTATTACCATCAACAAAGCACAAGGACAATCTCTGTGTTTTTTTAGGATTGGATTTTGAAAATCCATGCTTTTTGCATAGCCAGCTGTACGTCGCATGCTCCAAAGTGAGAAAACCAATAAATTTGTTAATTTTTACAGCAAATGGAAAAACCAAAAATATTGTATACCCACTTTCATTACAATAAAAATCAATAAAATATTATTTTTAATATACTCAATTAAAATTCAGAATGCATTTTTGTTCATTAAGGGGCGTAGCAACTCGCGCCGGACTTGCCTTGTACGAAATATTTGTTACAGAAAAAGCTACCTTACAATTTATGTTCTCTAAAAAATATTAAAAATGTATTTTTATATACAAATTATTCTTCTAAAAACTTAAAAATTTTAAGCTATTTAAAGTTTCCATGTTTATAGCGTAAAAGTTATTTATTGACCCACAATTTTAACTATAACTGTTAAAATTGTATAAATGAATTATAATTTTTTAATATAAAAACATTGATCTAAAAAAATCATCCACCTTTATACGACACTTTTGATTACATTAACTTTTAATTTTCAATGATGATGCATTAAATTTAAATCTAAAAATAACATTTCAACATTAATTTAGAAAATTTATTTTGAAAAAAAAAGCCCAAATAATGTAAAAGCCAGAGATCTTACGGTAAATCTTCGAAGTATTAGAATACATTAGACAAAATTAAAGTGAAAGTTGTTATCATACTGATGGTGGGTTGGCGGAATTTCTTTTTAATGAAACCGTCACTTAATTCTATGATTTCCAAGTCATTAATGCTCATGCATATGCATTCATTTTATGACTGCATTAAACTTTTAAAAAACTAACTGTATTTGAAACTCTTATACGCCCAATAAATTAAATTTGTAAATAAATGTTGTGAACAAAATTATTTTTTTATAAAATTTTACGTTCGGTGTAATCGTTAATGATTTAATTATTTTAATTCTTTCAAAGCCCGTTACACTTTAAATTGCAAAATTTGTTTGTAATTTTAATTAGTGTGTGTCTAATGAAAGCTTTTTTTAAATTTGTTAGTTTTTTTTTAAGTTTTTTTTTTATTTAATTTTAAAACTGCTCTCTATTGCTAACACTTAGGACTTAAGCTTATTAAGTCGTTGGTAGAAAAAAAAACTAAATTATCATTTTACTGCTTTTAGTTTGTTCAAAAAAAACCAAATATTTTGTCACAACAAATAATAACTAGTGCAAAAGCGTACTGATAAATCATAACAAGTGAATTGGCATATTTTTTTAATTTTTTTAAGCGGATTTTTTAGAGGACAAATATAATATCGTTAATTGAAAAAATAGTCATTAACGTGATGTTATTAAAAACAAGGCGCTCTAAAATAAAAAATAAAAAGTAAGACTGCTATATTCGGCCATGCCGAATGTGATAATAACCTTCACCATTCTTTACATAGCTATAATGACTGCAACGTAGCCTAGATTTCAGATGTTACATTATACGACATTTTAATTTATTATTTCCGTCGCCGTCTTTGGTTTTGAATATTTACATAGTTCACTGTACTCAACTTTGCAAGCCCATGCATGTGATATCCATATTGATTAAGTTAAGGCAACAAAATTTCTGTCATTTTACTGTAGAAGCCATCTCGGATTTTACACTTTTTCATAAATTACTGTATTCTATTGATCGAACTCTTTCATTTGATACCAATAATGTGAGGGTTAAATGCCAGAAAGCCGTATTTTCTATATTTAACCCATATATCCTTCTGTTTTAGACCGTCATTTTGGATTTTAAATTTTTTCATAGTTTACTGCATTCTACTGGTCAAGCTGTTTAATTTGATATAAATTTTAAGGACTTTAGAGGGGGCAAATTTTTAAATTTTTTGTTGTGAATTATATTTTCTAGTCAATAGTTAATCCCTTTCATTTAATGTCCGTATTGACTCTGTCGGTTGTCTAGAAGCTGAAAAAAATTGTGTTGGATTTTAATGTAGCTTATTCCCGGATATTTCAAAAGATTGATATGTATGCATATGTGGTTGTTTCTGAAAGTTGATATCAATTAGCACACGAAAAGAGGGACAGTCAGACAGAGGGTCACTCAGACAGAGGAGCAGTCAGACAGAGGAAGAGTCAGACAGAGGAGCAGTCAGACAGAGTAGAAGTCAGACAGAGGAACCGCCCGTAGTCATTAAATTTCAGAAAAAATATAAACATTATGGTTTCAGAAATTAATATTGTAAAAACTACAAACGGAGTGACAAAGCTAAGTATATATACCATGACACCATAGGTGAATGATATAAAAACACCTCAAATACCCGAAAACGCCTTAAAACTGCTTTATAACGATATTTGATTTATGCGAACGTACATATGCATATATCGATGGTCACAAGTAGAAGGCCCTAACTCATGTTTTTTACGCAATTAAGTGTTTCTGTGATTTCATACATTTCACACAAATACACCTCGACACAAAAGTTTAATATGATAGTATCAAAAATAGCAGTTTTCAAGCAATTTTATCAAACGAAAGTACATTATGATAATGCATTTTATATTACGTTTTTTCCTTCTCCTGTACAGTTACAATTATTTGAGTTAGGGCCTTTCTACCTGTGATCAACGATATGTATCTATAAATAAATAGGCAAGTCTATTTTATATACAATATTCGTATACCATTTGAAAGTAATTTTTCTGCAGATGTGCACAACCTCAATTTTATCAAAATAGTTCTTTATTTTACAAACAGATTCGCAAACAATATACATATCGTCAGTTTCTTACATTTAATTTTAACATATGTACATACATCCCAAAAGGAACAATTTTCATTGGCTTTAATGCGTTTTTATTTTTGTAAATGCATTTTTCGCTTATAACAACAAACAACGGAGCAAAATTTGATAAACATATAAGCGATAAATACTTGAATAAATGGAATTGAATAGGACGGCCGCAGAACATGCCTGTAAATATCATTTTATTAAGCATATAAAACTGTAAACAATATTTTCTACAAAAAAAAAAAAAATCTTACAGATATTTACTGTCATAAACAGTATTTTTAAAAGATATTTTTTATAACCTTAATATTTAATATAGATCAAACCATTAAAAAATTTAATCAAACAATTTCACACAATATTTGCAACTAAAAAACAATAAAATTTGTTTTTGTACAACATATTATTTTCCAAATTAACAACTGAAGGATCTCCGCGAATAACGTTGCAAATGACAAAATAGTAATTTTTCAGGAGAGCAAAAAAAACGTATTTAAAAGGTTTTATTATCTCATTTCTTAGTTTTTTTTTTAATAAAATAAATAATACACAAAATCAAGAAATTCAAGTTTCAAATAACATAAATGAACTGTTTTTATTTTTTTTTAGCGGAAAAACGTTTCATATCCAAATTTGTTCTTGTTGCATACGACATTTCACTATTTCTAAACCTTTCTAATTTTCGACAAATACTTTTCTTTTTGTACCTCAGTTACACTTATCAATCACTTTCGACAATTCCGTTTGTAGCATTTTGTTTATAACTTACAACGTTCTTCCACTGACTGACTCATTGGTAATTGCGTTTTGACGGTGATAAAATGCATAATTTTGATGTTTTGGTGTTTGAACAAATGTAAGAGAGTAATTTTAACGGTAATCTGCAAAAAAACAGGTTTTGCAAAATTTGTCTTTTACAACGTTATTCGCGGCTTTGCTTCAACTGTTATATACTCTATTGATTGCGTTACGAACTTTTATATAAAAAAATTGTCATTAATGTGAACATACCTAATTTTTGTTTTAAAATTTATAATTATGTAAATTTCACATAATATTTTCATTTAATGAAAAAAAAATCTTTATATTATGTATTAAATAATTTCAAAAAAAAAATAATTTTTCTTTGCAAGATTTTATATTAGATACGATTCTTTGCTTAATATTGATTTATTTATTTATATTATTTAATCTGTTATTTTTATATAATGTAAAATGTTTTGTATAACAATTGCTTTAATCCGTGGTAGATAATATTTTTTAGACAAACTATTTAACAAACTGTCTTCTATATAAATAAAAAGAAGTATACAGTCTGATGTCACTATTAACTGCGGAAATGGATCGACCGATTTCAATTGGTTTGTAAATGGTGTATGTAAAGTTTGCTCGAAATCGGCTTAGTGGTTTCATTTATGATTAGCACTTAGATTTCCCTATATATTTCCATCGAATATCAACTAAATGCACTCCATTTTCCATTTTATGATTTTTTTATTTTTACTTGAAAAGTTACCAAACCATGTATCGTAAGGAAACAATAATATTCGGATGCCCTCATATGTAATGAATACAACGAAAAAAAATTTGTTGGGGAGGCTAGCAAAGTGGTCTGGTTTCTGCTATAAAATAAACTTAGATTATAAACACAATTTATAAACTATTAAAAGCAAAAGCTTTTATAGAAATGAGTGTTTATAAAAAGTGTATGTCATACACAGTACGTACTTTTGCTGACTGTAATAATCCTGTATTTATATTTATAAATGAAGATGCCACGTTTAACTTACGCTGCTAATAAATTAAAAGGCGATTGATTCATCTTAAATGTATTTTTTTATTTATTTAATTTTTTTAATGCTTTTCTTATTCTTAAGAAAATTTGGCGTCTTGTTGACTACCGATGCAGACGATGATACCAACCTTAAATAACAAAGTTAAAAGAAAAGCCGACCGCAAATTCATCAATAAATAAAAGAAAGAGAAAAAAGAAAAAAAATTAAAGAAAATAAAAGAGTTAAGCAAGAAACCTCATTTTCGTAATTGCTCATTAACGGTCACACTTCAACATGTCACTACTTCGACACATTAAAATGATTTTATGCGTTTCTTTGCCCCAGAGTAGTAACCTCTAAATAGTGACTCCAACAGAAATGAAGAGTATGTTTATCAACACACATGCAAACATTACAACACAAAACTCTCAAGCTTTAGCCATAAAATTTTTATAGGTTGATTGCTTATAACAGATACTTAAACTCCACAAATAATACTTACAACAACACCATCAAACACACTACATCTTGATTATTTGAACAGCCATTAGTAAGCCATTATACAAATGTAAGCTTTAAAGAATTTTTTCAGCGGTTTTTATACATTTTTTTTTTTATTTTTTGTTTGATTTTAAAGGCGTCGATCACCATCATCATAGTTTTTTTTTTATATTTTCTTACTGGTCATTATGTAGCATGTTATACGTGTTTATCCATCTAAGCGCTTGTATGTAACTTTGTGTCTGTGTTTTCATAAAGTTTGACTTTAATTACTCTTGACAGTCATCAAAATCACTTGAGTTTAAGAATGGTATCTTATATTTGATAAATGTTTTTTTAGCATTTTTTAGTATTTTTTTATTTCAAATTTCAACCAATCATAAGCAGAAATAAAAACTGATGTTAAATGAATCATATCAGTAGGATTTTAAAGGCAAAAAAAAAACTCGTTTAAAGCGATAAAGCGAATTCTTAATTCTTATATTTTAAGAAAATTTTCTGTAAAAAATTTATACAAAATTTGTTAACTGGCTAAACTTAAAAATGTTTTTTTTATGTTTAAAAAAAAAGTTTTTTTACAAAATTATTTATTTTTTTCCTTTTAAATAATTTACAATTTTTATAATTTAATTCGGGATAATTTTTCGATCTTATTAACTAAAATAAATGTTATGTGAGTGTATGCCGCATAATTTAGTAAATTATTTAATATAAAATAATATTTAAATCTTCGGTTGTCCTTATAAACATTTAGAGTAACCATCGGCTGTTGGCTGGGTTTTTGAATAAGTTTTTTGTTTTTATTTTGAATTCTCATTTTTGTAATATTCGAAAAATTTTTGATTGGATAATCTGGCATAAACATCAGTGAAATGCATATTAAGCAAATAAATAATATGTTTTTTTTTTTAATTAAGAAAAAATTATTTTTATATTAGCCCTTTTCCCTCTAAATTTTGAAAAAGTACAAAAATTCATTATTATTTATTTTTTTTACTTTTTTCCTATTGCTATCCCTCTCAAAGATAAATGCTGTTCAAAAAAGTACCAAAATTCAGTTTTTACCCGTTTTATCCCCTTAAAACTCAAAATTTCCAAAAAGTACCAGACACCTATCCAATTGTTTTTAACAGGCTCTTTGATCCTTTCTGAGTTTTTGTGATATCTTTTTTAAGCCCGGAGATACTGTGTTACCGTAAACCCGTAAATCGCTCGACGGATTTTGTGCAAACATAAACCATCTACACGACCATAGGAACAAACCCTAAAAATCGAATTCGGTTAGACCGTTCGTGAGTAATAAAGTCACAACTCACTTGCAACAAGTTTTCATATATATGTGACAGCGCATGGAGAAAGGGACCTAAGGGTAAAAAAAGCAATTTTAATTTTTTTTTTTTTTTTTTTTATGGGGACAACATCTGAGCATCGAATGAGACTGATACCATGCCCCAAAAGTGTTCCCTCCCAGAGATATGCGCGTTTTATAAAAGTGAAGTCGACGATTCTAAGCGCAAATAGAAAGGGATCTAACGGTAAAATTTATTTATTTTCATTTTTCCCCTAATAAATTAACAAAATAACTTGATTTTATGAAACTACAAAAAATTTATTTTTTTCCTTATGAACAATTTAAAAAATAGAAAAATCATTTATGTGCTGTTTTTACAAGCCGATTTGTTTTTGTTACAATAACAAAATACACATAAATCGTCCAAGACAATCACTCAATCGGCTTGTAAAAACAGCACATTAATCTTTAAAATGGCTCTCCTGAACAAAACCTGTTTTTACCCTTAGGTCCCTTTCTCTATGCGATGTCACATATAGATTTTCTTACAAAAATTTTTTTTTAAATTTTAGAGATTATTTTACAAAAATTTTTCAAAAAACAATTTTGGCTCAAAATTTTTTAAAAACTTTTCATAACAAATTTAATATTTAAGAAAATTTTCTTCAAGAAATTTTTTTGTGTATTTTTTTAACATGTTTTTATTTATATTTTTATTTTGTGTAAAATTGAAAAAAAAAATTTCCGTTTAAAAAAAATAATTTCTTCATTATTTTCAATTGCCTTCAGTTTCTGATTTGCGTTTCGTGTCAATATAGTAATAAATACTCTCATCTCTTACATCCAAATTCCTAACATCTGTCCGAACTATTTATTACTGTGAATTGCTTAAAAAACAATAAAAATAAAGCTGTGGAATAGAAAAAAAACCTAAACTTTTTTATGTGCAACTTAGTAACAAATATCGGTTTTATCCTCTTTAAGTATTGCACGAAATCCCCTTCAATTGCTGAGAAAACAAAAGAAATGTGTTGTTGCAGGAGGGGGAGTTGGAAGAGGATTTATAACTTATGCTAAGGATTTTGCGTTAAAAAAGTCATCCTCATCTATTTTGTGGCGTGCAATAAAAAATGAAAACCTGTTCGTTAATAGTATGATGATGCATTGCGGTTAGAATTACATTAGAGAGGGGTTGTAATAAAGACAGTTACATATGTATGTATGAATGTATGTATTTATGTACTTTGTTGGATAATAACGTTGATGAAAAAGGGGTGGCTACAGGGTTTAAGCTGTGTAAGAAAATGGGGTGTTTGCAAATATTTGTATGTACATCACTTGTTAATGTTTGCTGTGATTGTTTTATAGTTTATCACTTTGTGTGTGTGTGTTTTATTATTTCAATCCTCAAAATATTTTTTATATTTTTTATTACTGGCCAAAATTAGTTATACTACTGTGCAACCATCTGATTTCTCTCTGTGATTAAAAGTATTATTTATGCAATAAATGTTGTTAAATTCTTTACATCTTCTTTTTCTAAATTACATCCCATAAATTATGTGGGAAAACATTTATAAACAGCTTAAGAACGAACAAGTGAATGAAATAAATTTTATTTACTAAATAAAAACTATAAAATCTCTTATACTCAGTACACATTTAAGCATTTATATGTTTGATATTTAGTGCACTGAATTTTTATAAACACACATGCAATACAAAGTAAAATTTCATTAATACTTTTATATGGCATGAGAGAGCGGGCTGATCGGTCTATCGTTAATACTACTTTAGATGACCTGCAGAGTGTATTTTATTACAGAAATTATAAATAAATAAAAAAAAAACTAAACAAAACAAAGCAACAAAAAAAAGGAAGTTTCGAAACTCGTTTAAAGATTAAATATTGAACAATTTGACAACTAAATATTCACACCTGTTTTCATTTATGTTTTGTTGTAAGTGTGATGTGTTTTAAACATACATACATACATTAGTATGTATATGCGATCAAACGATCGTAAGCTAAAGCGAGTTGTTTAAGTCCCTGCTAACAATGAATGAAATTCTTGGCTGGTCTTAAATTCTTTAACCCTTCTTTTCTATTTATATTTTTAAAAGGGTTCGTATTTATATTTTTATTACAATAATTTTTTTTTCTTTTGTTTTTGTTACTTTGTAATCATAATATACATACTAATGGTTGGTATGTGATTCTGATTAAAGTTAAAAAAGACACACAAACACATCTACATCTTACATATAGCTGGCATAAGTATGCATACCAATTAATTATTTAAATTTTTATATATAAATTAAATTAAAAAAACTAAAAAACCTATGAAATATATCGCTTTAGTAAAATGTCAAAATAGCGGGACATATGAGCTAATACCTTGTTATAAAATCACTTGTTAACAAATACACCACGCACTCTTATTACAAGGTATGGAAGTTTTAAAACTCAACCAAGTTAGAAAGACTAATTTGGGTGCATTAAATCCAATATGTACATAAACCATTTAAGAAAGTTAATGTTTTTAAATCGACATTAAAACAAAAAACGTGGTAATGGTAAAAATCGACTACACTTTAGGTTACTTGTACCCAGCAAAAACTAGGAAATGACTTGCTCTTACTAAACAACATACTTTTTAATGACTACAACATATCGTTTGTCTTACTATTAAGTATTTTAGTAATGACTTGATTTATAATGTGATACGCAAGTACTTATTTTCAGAACCCATTTAAATACATATCTTTTTATAATTCTCATTTAGTTTAACACGTAAAGGGTATAAGCAATAACTATTTTTAAGACAGCGCATTTCAATAAACAAGTGATGACTTACATATTTTAGCACTTTTAAATAATAATCCGGCATTTTTGCACTTTTTTCATATAAAATTTAAATGCAATAAATTATTTTTTATATGTAAATTTTAGATGATATTTTCTTGTACAGGTTATATATAGCTGGTAAAATATGTCTAAAGAAAAATTTGATAGACATAATTTTAGGAGATGAGGAAGAAATATTTGAAGAATATTTGCTACCAAATCCGTATTTAGGATATGAATTCGAAACGTTATTAAAAAATAATAAAGAACAAAATCTTATATCTTCTGAAGAAAAAGACACAATCAGAAAAATATGTTTACATTTTTTAAAATCGCTGGTAAATGAACTAAAATATCGGCTTCACAAAAATATTTTGATATTAAAAAAAAGTTCAACATTTTCAATAGATAAACCCTTAAACAAATTAAGGCACCTATTACTTGTATCTTAGAAGATATGAATTTTAGTATAACTGAAATGGAAAAAATCAAAAATCAGTAGACCTATATAACTGAACAAAACTGGCATGCCAATATGGATACTACGAAGTTTTGGATTCAAGTAAACCAATTTAGAAATTCAATTAATGAAAATCGTTTTAAAGAATTATTTTCAAACGCTGAAGTGGAGCATTTATTTAGTTTAATGGGCTTAATAAAAGCAAACTTAGACCAAAAAAATTAACACACAACTTTTATGTTCTGTTATACGTATAAGGGAAAGCGTAAAACTAAATAACGTATGTTGCTATAACATCAATATATCGGACGATGTTTTGATTAAAATTGCTTCATCTGAAAAATACCAAAAAGAATTGGTATGTGAAGAAAATTATATGATTGAACTTGTTACCTTCTTACCACATTTGAGTAATTGTTGACACTTTTTTTGTGTAAATATAATATTATTAAAATTAAATTTAATTGAACAAAATATGTATATAAATATGTTGCAAATTATTCTATTAAAAAAGTAAACTTAATTTTAATGTTAAAAAAAAACAAAATTACGAAATTCTAGCACTTTTCTTTTTGAACTGTAGAACATTTTATTACTTGTTTTCCGAGGTTTTGCACTTTTTGTCTATTATCTTATGGCAACACTGCCAATAACATAGCAGTGTTAAAATAATGGGTTTAGATGTCTAATTGTAAGTGGTGAAGAACTGTTTTCTAGTACTTTCAACTCATTATTGTGAAATGTGTTAATTTGCTGGGTAGTTCTACTTTATGCCAAATTATATTTTTCTTATCGATAGATAAAAAAAAATGATTTAGTGAACTGACAATTTTTAAAAATATGAAGGCTATCAGTCATTAATTGTTGTATTAAGTCTGCAGCACATGAAATTGGAAAATGTGTTGCAGCCAACGTACGAAGACAGGGTTATCTTTAAGCCTAAAAGTTCTTTATTATACACGGTGGGCTAATAGTTACCATGTAGTTTAATCTATATATATAAAAATCAATGTGTGTTTGTATGTTTGTCTGTTTGTTTGTGCTTTATAGACGGTTAAACGGCTGGACCGATTTCCTTGAAATTTTCACAGAATCTTTCTGTATGTCTGGAAGGAACTATAGGCTATACTTTGGTTTGAAATTGTAAGTGGGCGGGGTGCCACGCCCTATTAAAGAATAAGTATTAAATATTATATATCACGAAAGTTAATGCATCTAGAGTCTTCAAATTAACTACGGTAAACTTTGACATCCACACGAACATTTGAGTAAAAAATGGGCGGACTTGCGTGGCCACATGAATTAAATACTAAAATTCGTATATTTGGAAAACGATATCGATTAGAGTAGTAAAATTTTGCAAGAGCAACTTTGACACCCAAATGAACATTTAGGCAAGAAATAGGTGCATTAACAATAGTGGGCGTGGCACCTGCCATATGAATTAAATACTAAAATTTGGGGTGGCGAAGCACACCGGGTATTAGCTAGTAATTTATAAAATTTTTCTTTAATAAATTTTTTTTATTTTTTATTCCTTTCTTAGATTGTAAAATATACAAAACAAAAATTGTTTACTCTAAGTATGGAAAATAATGTCCCTTTAATAACCCCCGTTTTCAGCTTCGCAATGATGGGTTCGTTTTAGAGCATTTTCAATAATATTTTTTAAAGTTTGTGGCTAAAGCGCTCGTATTTCTACAAAAATGTTGGCCTTTCTGCAACAATTTTGTCTTCAAGCATTGCCTCAGTCTTGTTCACTATATGCTTATTCAGATTACCCCAAATTATATAGTCTGGTGCTGACATATGTGACAAATTCGCTGGCCCCAATATTTCCGAATTTCTGGAAATTAATCACTCTCTAAAAAATTTATATAAAAGTTGCATTACGTCTCGGGTACTGTAGTCATTGGCTCCATCATGTCACATCATGTTTTATAAAAAACTGATAAATCTTTTCATTAACGGTTACAGCACTTTCTTCTTAGTTTTTGAACAATAAGTAAGTCCCAATGATATCCTCAGATGTTATTTCAAACTATCATACACTGTTAATAGGATGCAATTGGCGTTGATGAATGGCTCTTGGATTTTAAGAGCTGTAGAACCTACAGTTCTGCTTAATAACAAAACCATTTAAATAAAAATGAACTTCATTACTCATAGTCAGATTCTGTAAACTGCAAATTTTATACCGCACTAATCGCACCTTATATGGGAATAACAGTATTATTTTTTTAATCTACAGTAGTCACGTTCGAGCCATTTTTAGCTGAGCAGAACGTAGATGTTGTGTTACGTTTTGCTCTACGCGTTCAATATTTTTCGCAGTGGAAATTAAATGTAGACAACCGTTTTAAAGTAAATATACTACGGTATCATGTCGGTGGTGACGATGATCTAAGCACCGAATTATTGCTTTTGAACTATTGCTTTCTGACGTTAAAAAGTTGGCGATATGCTCCCTGTGTTAAAATAATTTATTGCTTCTTTGAATAATATAGTTCATCCTGGTTCTTTAAAAACTATAAATTTATTACATTTTTTAACCCCATAGTGACTTTTAGTCCACCCTGTACATAAAATAAAATAAAATATTTTAAATTATTTAAAACAAAACTAAAGTTAAATATTTATTATGAGAAGCCAAAACAGTTTTAAATTAACCGTTTACACTTCTCCCCCTTTTAATATGCTGTCTTCAAACAAACCTGATTTTGTTATCTAAATTTTTTACACACAATTTTCTCTACCTGTAAAACTTAAGTAATTTATTAACAAGATTGTTTTTGTGTGTGTGTGAGTCTGTGTGTGTAATATGTGTGTTATACATACACATTAAAATGCCTGTTTATGCTGTCCTCTTAATAATCTCTTACAAAAGGTAATAGACCCCTGACAACATTTAAGTTTTATTATTTTATTTTTTTTTTTCTTTTTAGTATGTGTTTAGATACTATTAAAAATCTATAATAAATTAGAATACAACAAGTTTATTTTTGTCCGATGATATTGTCAAAAAAGAGGCATTACTAATAACTTCATAATTCCGAGTATATTATAAAAAAAATAAAACAAAAACAAAAAGTTCAACACGAAATGATCACAAAAACAAACAGAAAAAAAATCCAAACTAGTAACAATAAATTAATTTTAATATCACACATTGACAACGACAAATGTTTTAAAATGTTGTTTTTTTTTTTTTTTTTTTTTTTTTTTTGTTTTTCAACTTCTCTGTTTTAATTTTTTTAACCCAAATTGAAACGTATTGAAAACCCAAAACAAACATAGATTTCATTATTTAAATATTTTCACGCTTGTTTAGCAAAAGTGTGAAATTATTGTTATAAATAGTGGTATAAAATTATTTAAAATGTCAATCCCAAATAAATAAATATTTAATTATTAATTTATATTACGATCTAACTGTGTGCGTGTCTAGGTGTATAAAATTGTATATAAAAAAAAAAAGATTTGCAAATTTTGCTAAAATACTGCTAATAAATAATACTAATTAATATTTATGTTAAATAGAATGAAACGTTAACAGACTTATAAACAAATTGAAAAAAAAAAATAAAAAATAAAAAATAAAAATTAATAATAATTTCGACTTCATAAAATATACAGTTTATGAGATAATAATATGTTATAGTTAGATCCGAAAGTCGAATTTAAGAACAAATTTCTAATCGTGTGTTAGTTGAAATACGCTTTCCGATGCCACCAAATTATCTAACGATACACACGCTCTATTAGCTCATTCAACAAAATCGATTAAGAAATAACTTAAATTTAGACAAAGGACCATGACTGCCCCCGAAATTTTATCACTAAAAAATGTATTACAGACATTCATTTTAGAATATTGGAATTATTTGTTAAATTTGGCATGTTTTTTAGACGTATAAAATTTCAGATAGGGATAATTGTAAAACTAGCTGTCATACGTAAAATAACATTCACAGATAATTTATTTTCAAAATTCGTTCAGCGATGAGGCTCTTGAATTAACGGGTTAAAAAACAAGCAGAATTACCACCTTTGAAGAGAGCACAGTGCTCCTAAGACTTGATTACATCCCGGTTTATATGTCAAACACTTTATCGGCCCATTTTTCTTTTAGTCCGCAACCGATGCCAACATTACCGTGAATGACGAACGCCACAAGCAAATGATTTGCACATTTCTTTCCTTGCGTCAATGCAACTCGTTGCGAGGAGAAGTACTTGTAACAAGGCGGCGCATAATGCAAGACAGCACGTGAAACCATCACTTTGCTGAGCTAAAGGGTTAGTAACTGAATTATCGCAAGAAATGGATCTGTGAAATGGTCATCTCGTTCATGTGATTTAACACTTTTGACACCATCAACGATTGATCATTTAGACAGAAAAATTCGACGCATTTCGACAAAATTAGACCGGATATGCTGAAAAAAAGTTATGGAAAAATTAACCGACAAGATGGCGTTCATAGGTCATGTAGTTCATATGCCAGAAAATTTGTGATCTAATAAAACCAAAATTTTGGTCATTCAAAAAAATTCTTAAAAAATATTTAAGGCTTATTAAAATCTTATTTGACAGATGTTGTACAGAAATTTGTAAAATAAGTTTGTGAAATCTCAATCTCAACCATTTTCGGATTAATACGATTTTTATTAGATAATTTTTTTAGAAGGTGATTGTTTCAAATTTTTTTCTGCATTCAACGGATTTTTTGTAATTTTGCTTTAGTTTTTTATTTTGGAAGTTGCGTAGTTTCTTTTTGTATATTTTTTTTACATAATTTTGTAGTTTTCTTTAGATAGCAATTCTGTAAATACCATAGTGTGATTCTACTTCAGTGTTGTTGTGCTGATTTGACAAACTAATTTTTTTTAAAAGAAAATATTTAAGGAGTTCCCTATTTATTATCAAAACTACTACCTCTTATCTCTTTTTTAAACTTAAATAACAAAATGTAGCTAATGAATACATTTTTCAAAACATTTTTAACAAAGTTGTTAGCAATTTTTTTCTTAGCACAATTCTTTGACGTTAGGCAAAAATAGATTAACTTAAAAAATTGCAATTTAAATTTGTGATTGGGTTTCACTTAAATTTTTTCTCTCTTTCGTTTGGTATTAATAATTTAGGCCTAACACAACAGCTTTTAAAAGTAACTATTTACTCTCTAGGCAATTACTAAAAGAAAATGAATATTTTGTTTGACGTTAAACAAAAAGTGCAGTTTTTGACTTAAGATCTTTTGGCCTATCTTCAAAAACATAATTAATTTTAAATTTTAACACAGTTGTTAATCATGTGCGTAAATCTTATTTATTATTCTTTTTTTTTTTTTTTTTTTTGGCGCGTGTTTTTGTTTTAGAGAGGACTGTATCATTTGCAAAATTTGCCAATTGAAATGTCTTTTTCGTTAATTAACATGCAAAAATATTAATATATGTATTTATCACCGTCCTGTGTTTGATGATGCTAACGAAGATTTTAAAGATATTTTAAAGAAATTAATGAAAATTTCATTATAATTAAATAATTGATTAATGGTGTTTTTGAATCGCAAAATATTTTGGCTTTTGCAGAAAAGATACACAACAAATTGAAAGAAATATGAATAGTAATTAAGAAGATTTTGCACAAAATTAGTTTAAAAGATTCTACCATATGTTAGTACATATTTCTTAAGGTACACAATTCAAAAGGCTCTAATGCACGTATGCATAGCAGAGATTTTTAAATTTGTAATGGATTTGTAACAGAGATTATAATTAAAGGTTTTTCACTAAGAGTGATATGATTTCTTAACAAAAGCACACTTATTGTTTAGAAAATTCAAAATTTTTTTTTTAATGCAAAGTACAATCGATACAATTAAGTTCTAAAAAAAAAAACGTGACTCAAATGGCCTCCACGACTTCTTTTGCAGAAACGAATTCGATGAGCCTAATTTTCGAGGATTTCTGCCACTAAATCAAGTCATATGTCATAAATGGCACGTTCAATATTGACTTGTAATGCTGGTTTATTTCGAAAGACCGATGGTGTTAAATTACAACTTCTTGAAGGCCATTCAATATCACAATTTCTTGAAATAATTGAATGTCCAAACTTTTCTGGCAATAATTCAATTAATGCATTCGCTGTGTGACACGTAGCCCCATCTTGTTGGGACCAAATATTGTCAAGATCAACTTTTTCCAATTTCGGGCCTAAAAAGTTGGTTATCATAGATCTATATCGTTCTCCATTGATAGCAACGGTGTTGCCAGCTTCATTTCGAAATAAGTACGGACCGATAATTCCACCAGATCAAAAACCACTTAATAGGTAAATGTAATTGTTTTTTATGAATAATTTGTGGATTTTCTATTTACTGCAACACTCAGATGATTTAGTGGAAAAAGTGCTCGAAAATTGGGTTCATCGAATTTGAGAACTTAATTGTATCCATTGTACGTCACATTAAATGAAAAACTTTTTAAGTTTCTTAACAATAAGTGTGTGCTAATTGGAAAACCTTTTATAAAATTTAGAAACAGTTTGCAATACAGTACTAATTCTGAACTCAACCCAAAAATAAATAAATAAATTTTTTTAAAAATATTAGTAATTTACTTAATTATTCGGGATATGCTCCCAACTAATTTTTCAATATTTTCACTGGTGAAATGCACATAAATATTAGTGATAAAAGGAAAAGAGTTTTCAATAGAAACACAGATGTATATGTTTTTAAATACATCATCATCAATTAGGGTGTCCTACAGATATTTTTTAAACACATTTGACTCTTTTATTTAAGCATAAAGAACATAGAATAGGGATATGAACAAAATTTAAATAATAGCAGTTAGATATTGGAATGCAATAAAACATATTGTAAAGTCCTCTACTACTAATAAAATATAACGTCGGATTAATATGCAAATCTGCTAAATCCCCTTTTTAAGTAAATGGAGATTTTGATGCCGTGTGGCAGAGAAAGATACACCTCGTCGACCAGCATGTAGTTTTTCTTCAATTTAAGTCTTGAAGTGTGTAAAAAACTGCTTAAATGCTCTCACAGAAAATTTTTTGTAAGAAAAACTACTAAGTCCAGTACATTATTAGTTCAGTGTTTATTACTAACTCCAATTTTTTGTATATTTTTTTATTTTTGTAAATTGTAGTCATACATGAGGAATACCATAAAATAAACCAACTATATTTTTGGTTTTACTCTCAAGCTACAAATATGAAATATAAGAAGTTTTTTGTCTCTCCTGAAAAATTTGCTGAAAGGGAGTTAGTAGGTGTGCATATTAAGACGACGATAAGATTGTTGAAATATGCACTTGCTTCACCCGGTGAAACGTATTTAATAAATTCTATTTTGAATGACTGGGCCACGTATATTCAGCTAAATTTGAGCGTTAGTACGAGTTTATTCTCTAGGATATGACACTTAAGAAAGCCCCACGCAAAGTCTCTCAAGAGAAAAACACGATACCTACATATCATGTCACGTAACATGCATGGTCAACAAAAAATTTTATCATTTATCTGTAGCGCTCTCGCTTTTCTTTGATATTTTTACCAAAGACGTTTCCGAACAGTGCGCACTAATGGAGCCGCCGCTCCACAGTGTACAATAAACAGTATTTTCTGTAAAAACATTGACATATTGTCAACCTCATGTGGAGTTGTCCCATATATAGCAATTTTGCTTATTAACAGACCCATTTATCCCAAAATTTACCTCGTTCTGATGAATATTTTTCTTTAAGGTTTTCATACAAATGCTTTGAATCATGCTTTTGCAAACGGCAGCCAGGTTTGAACTACCGAGTCAGATCGATGTGAATAAATTTACATCAGTACCTGCCATGCTGACCTTATCTTTTATCTTTTCCTACCACTAGCTCAACTCAAGTGTACTTGAACGCACAGGCGGCAAGTTATTGTACATGGCAATCATAGATCATGCATAAGCACTTTGCTGGTAAGATCGAGTTTTTTAGTCTCTGGCGGTGAGGTTAAGGTTGAACAGTGACAGAGCCGAAGCAGTAGCAGGGAGATACAAATGTACTATCCAGATATTGAGGACTCTTGACTGAATCCTCTAGTCAGCTTTCGCTAAATAAGTAAAAGGCATAAATACCTCATCAACTCCGAAAAGGTTTCACCAACAACCAATTTAAGAGAAATACTAGAAGCTACTGTTCGATTCCCGCCAGAGACTCTGGACTGGTCCCTTAAAAGTTCATCAAACTAGACTGTCACAACTAGAGTGAACGCAAGGCGAGCAAACCAGTACTTTCGGAATTTAATATGCTCATTTCGTATATGTCAAATTTTTACAATTGTAAAAAAATATTGTTTAATTTTTAGTATCCCTTATGATATAACGTAAGTCAAATTATTTGGTTCCCTCTACAGCACTAGCAACAATGTTTGGGACACCCTATTAATAACAAGTGTTCACACCAGTGTATCAATTCTCGTTCTGTGAAACTGTGAAATGAAAAAGTTTTTGTATAGCAAAGGGTATGGTGGCACCATATGATATTACACACAAAAACTTTTCATTTCATAGTTTTATAGAACGAGAATTGATACCCAGATTCCATTAACCCAAATACATACATTACATACATATAGCGTACACATACAACAAATGTTGCCATTGATTACAAGACATCTATTTTGTATGTGATATGTTTTGAAATGACAACAACAAAAAGATGTCAACACATGATGCCATTATTACGACTATCAAATCTTTACAAATTTGTCAATAAATAATAAAAAAATATATATAATTACAAGAAGCAAAAAGAAGTTGTGGATTCGTAAAATGTCTGGCTGCCTGTTACCGCAAGGCATTAATGGAAACTATGATCTCTTGCCACATTGCTCCGCTATCGCTTTTCTTTTCTTTATTTTGTTTGCTACTGCTCTGCTCACCACAAATCATTAAGGACTGCTGTAGCTATAAAATCAGTTTAATCAATCTGTATTCTACCTGTACGTTCTGCCAAATCCTTTGGCTAAATCAAACACTCTACTGCATTTTGTGGTGTTGCATGTCTGTAGCAACTTTTTTATTGCCGGGCAATTTGTGGTTTTTTACATTTGCTTAGAATCATAAAATTATTACACGCACAAGCCACCATCTGAACCCATACACACATTTCAAAGTTCTGTAATACTTATGCACGATATGAAGTGACTCTTGAACCGCCAACAAAATAGAAAATATATCGTTTTTGTGGTCGCCTTTGAAAAGAATATAAATAGTATTTAGGTAATAAAAAACAAACAGCCAGTGCAATTCAGTAGCTAAATAAATTATAGTTTGTAGGTAAATTATTAAAAAAAAAAAGATTAACAAATTTAAAAAAAAAACAAAGTTAAAACATATGCACTAAATGCAACAGATTGTTTGGCGGACATTTGAAGGGGTTTCATGCATTTAATACGTTAACAATTGTTACAATATGTAAACAACATGGCTAGAAAATATGACTCTTTATAGTTTTAAAATGAAAACACAATTACTGTATTCACAAGGTGTCCTAACATGTCATATTATTATAATGTTCTAGCCTTTCACAAAAGTTTAAAAAAATTGTTGTTGCTTTTCAAGTAAAAACTCTTGTAGAATAATACTTCTCTGTATGGTATGTTTATTGTGTTGTCATAACTATTCAGATATCTACAGCTATCAGCTAAGAATCTGCTAAGTCCAGCCGTCTGAAATATTTGTAAGCCGTCCCTCCTATATCTGTTATCGAAATCACTTATTTAAATTCGATATATCACACACTTAATTATGCGGGGTCTTTCACAACAGTCATATTTTTTGTATATTATTTTTGAAGAATATTTGAATTAAGCAGACTTTGGGAATACAGTAAATAATTGCAGAAACACATTTGTTAAAAACAAAGTACCATTGTAATGCACTACATAATATCCCAATTGAAGCCTTTTGTTTATTTATATCCAAATAGCAAACCGGACACTTCCCAGAAAAAACTAGGTAATGACTTGCTCTTACTAAACAACATACTTTTCAATGACTATTTCATATTGTCTGTCTTACTAAGAAAAATTTTAGTAATGGCTTGATTTATAAGGTGATATATACGCATTGTTTTCGTTTTTAAAAGAGTCGAACGACTTCTGTAAGTCCATAATAGTAATGGGTTATTTAGGTAATTCAAATCAAGGACTTATTTATTAATATAAAGGAAATACTTATTTAAGTTCCTATTTGTAAGCGATGGTAGTAAGTACTTGCCTTCAATGACATCGCCGTGTTAAATTGTAAGAAGTACTTTTAACTCATTATTTTGTAATGTGTTATTTAGCCGGGTAGCTTTCAGCTAAATTGGAATTTTGTTAATGCCAACGATACACCTATTTATGAAAATAAAGATAAAGTTTAAATTTTCTTACTGCATATTTGGCTTAATTAATATTTAAGGAGAGTTCTCCGTTAAACAGTCGTAGTCAGTAGAAGTCTGGCACACTGCAAAATGTGAGTTCTATGTTTGGTTTTTTATCTAACTGGTTTACAATATTCTCTCCGAAACATCATTTGTAATTGTACTAAAATATTCAAATAAATAATTTAAAAAAAAAATAATAATTTCAAGTTTAAAAAAATATTTTTTTATAAAAATATATTTTAGTTTTCAACTTATTTTGAAAATTATTTCTGTGGTACTCCTTTTTAAATAACTCATTAATAACCAGAAGGGAAATATTTAATTATTTAACATGATTTTCAAAAAATAATTGAAAATTTGTTTCAACTGGTAACGCGCTGACGAAAAAAAATAAAAAAAATACAAATATAAATATGCTTGTGTGTTTATAACCGCACTCTTAGCATATTTCTTTTAGCCATTAAAAAATATTTATCATAAAAATCTTTAACCAACCAACATTATTAACATCGCCACCACGATCCTCATCAACAACACCAGCCGAAATCGAAATTAACAAAGTGTTTAAAAAGACTTCAGCAGCAACTTAAACATGAGGAGCTTCATACGCCCAGCGTATAAATAAAATGCATTAAGAAACAGAGTTTCCAAATCCTCAGCCAAAAGTGACAGCTGATTATTTTTTGATTGTTATTTTATATTATTATACATTTGCGGTAAAATGCCAAATTCTACACTTACAAAAGCTCTTTAAGTGAAAGTCCAAAAGAAGCGTTTTAATAGCAATACATTCCATGTATTTCATTTTAACGATTTAACACATTTCACGTGAAGATAAAGACTCAATTTAATGCAAATATTTTTAAATTTTCCGGCTTTTAAAAATAAAATTATACCATAACATATATTTGTCGATAATATTAAAACAAAATATCACTTGTCATCACTGGCTGAACTGTTTACGATGACTGCTAATGACGCTTGCAAATGTAGTAAGGCAGCAAGTAAGAGAAAAATGTAAAAAAAATCACTTAAAAAATAATTTACTACTAAAATAATAACCGTACAATAAGAAACATATTTTGTTGCGTTTTCATGCTTACAAAATTAAAAACAAAAATTTGGTAAGCTTTAGCCAAGGAAGGCCTTAACTCAAATAATTTAAATTTACAGGAAAAGGTAAAAACGTTATAGAAACTGTAATGCAACTTCTTTTTTTAAGTTGCTTGTAAAACTGTTACTTTTGGTACTATTGCGTTAAATTTTTGTGTCGAAGTGTATTTCTGCGAAATTTATAAAAATCACTGAAAACTAAATTTTGTAAAAAATACGACTTGGGGCCTTTCTACTTGTGACGATAAATAAAAGATAAATGTCAAATCAAATTTTACTTGTTTTTTAATTTAAAAAAAATATTAAGAAACTTTAAAATAAAAAATGTGTATTCATGATTTTGTAAAGGGTGTTTTTTTATAAAGGTATAAATTTTAAAATCGAGTAAAACAAAAAATAATTTTATTATTTGACATGAAATTTACTTTATTTGAAGATAATTTCGCACGAAATTTTAGGACAATAAGAAATCCGTTTATTAAAATATTTAAAATCAACTGCAACCGCATATTATTTAATGTCAACAAAAAATAAAAATAATTGAATTTTACAGAAAAAAACTTGGCACCATTATTGAATGGTAAAAGAAAAACAATCAGCTGATTGGATACGAGTACCTTAACAATCTATCTTGGCTGTAACTTTACAACTACGCTGACAGAAGCGTAGAACGTGTGGAGTAGACTTTTAGCTGGGGCCTAACAGTTTATTAAAGCGCCTGTTGCAGATTTAATTGTATGCCTTATTTTCTTTGGCATGTTGAAGTTACGGATGTATTGCCTTTTATTATTTTTTAATTGTTACAAATTTTAGCTAAATTCTCTTTTTACAGAAAACGAAAGACAAATAAAAAATAAACTCTATTATATAAAAATTTTCGTAATTTTTTTTATTTATATAAAATTTTTCTGCATTTTCTGTTCATAAAAAATTTTCTCCTAATTCTTACTTTTAAGACAATTTGTTAATAATTAAATTATTATTAAAAAAAAAACTCTTTTTACAGCGAACTTTTAACAAAGAATTTCAGTTATACTCTCTTTTCGACTAATTCTTGGTTTTAAGGAAGTTATGATGAAGAAATTTTTATTTAATTTTAGTTTAATTTTCTTTTAATAGAAAATTTTATTAAATTTTATTTTGAAGAGATTTTATAAATTGTTTCTGTTTCAAAAAAAATTTTATTGAGATTTCTCTTAACAGAAATTTTTTTCCAAAATCTTTTTCTATAAAAAATGTTCTTGTTGTAATGAAGTCTTGTTAAAACTCAATCAAAATTTCCTTTTTAAGTAAAATTTTAATACATTCAAAGAAATGTTCATTCTTTATTTCTAATAATTTCCTTATAAGCAAATTTTGACATTTTGCTAGAAAAAATGTGTGCCGGTTGTCAAAAGGGTTTGGGAATCACTGTAATAAATATTTGGTTGGTATGTATGTGCTACTTGATAACCTACTCATTTGGTAATCATCGTATCTTTATAGTTAATCTGTTGATGTTTCAAGTACTCTCCAAAGTGTTAATATATATTTTTTTTTATTTTTTCTGAAAATAGCGATTTCATTCTATTCACTGACATGTGAAAATACCAATGATATACTTAAACTGGTATTTTAATTTAAATGTCTTCCTTATGCGATTAAAATTTTCTTTCTTTTTAAGTGCGTTTAGTACTCTAACGTCATTTTGGAAATAACCTATTACAAACTCCAGATAAAGGTAAATCATTGGAGGCCTAGTTAAAGCTTGTTTACATATTTTGTGGCAATAAGTAGAAACTGCCAAAGTCTGATTTTTAGGTTTTTCTGGAAAACACATCAAAAATTTTAAGTGTATTTGTCCAAAGTCTCATCCTCTTTTTCGCATGCTCTACATGACAGTCCCATGCTAGCAAGATGAGTTCTCATTTCCGTGTGACCTGTTATCACATTAGTAAGTTTCAAAATCTCCTACGATTTCTCGAGATTTTGATCATCCCATAGTATATTTGTTAGTTTTTTTAGGTGTTCGTCCATCGTCCAAATTTTAAGTTAATTTTTGAACAGCTAAAAGGGCTTAGCAATTTCCTAGGTTATAGTATTCAAAAGTGATGTCATTTTGAATAATTTTTCGACTTCTTATTATTATCATTCTTTGGTATCTAATTCTATGGTCCATTACCAGCCATTCGTTTATTGCCATTAACCCAGTAGCTTAAAAGGCTGCTCCATATTTCTCCTGTATCTCAATCGACCAAACTGGGGCCAATTTACGGCATTCGAACACGATCGAAATTTTACTCAAACGACAGAGTTCGCTGTGCTTTAGTTATAGAGGATTTAATAAGAATTTTTAAATTTCGATGACATTTGAATGCCGTAATTTGCTCCCCGATTTTATATTCTCAATAGCCATTATTTATGTGGTTTTCATGACACTGCTTTAACTAATGCAGCACTGTCCTTTGATCTTTTGAAGAGGTTTTATATTAACCTTTTTCTCTAAGGATGTCCGTAAAACATCCGAGGCATACATTAAGATCGTTCGTAGTACGCTCGTGTGCTAGCCAGTGTGTCTTAATTGGGCTTCTGTCCATTTTTAAACGGATCGCTCTTCCACAAAGGGCATTTATAGTTTTTAAAATTTATCTTAAGTCGACTTAAGTATTTATTAAGTTTATCCACAGGATTATAGTTTTCTAATATGTTATGATTGTATAACAAACTCTTTATTTTTCTTGCGTTTGATTTACTTTTAAAAGTAGTTGGCTTAAGATTTCTTATCTTTAGTTTATGGTCTTATGGGCATTTCAATCTAAATTAACAGCAAATTATAATTTTACAATATTCATTTTGGTTTCCACATCTCCTATTATAACATTGTATTTTCACGTAATTCAATGTGTCTGATAAATTTATTTATTATTTATTTTATTTATTTATTTTTAAAAACCGATTAAGTCTAAATAGTCCAAAGGAAATATTTTCTTTGTCCCGCCATAAAACTGCCTACTTTTCCAAAAAGTAATTTGAACTGCCAGAGGTACAATATTTGCTTGCAAAGTTTTATCAAAACTTATTCAAAAGTAGTTCAATAATAATATTTTCTTTTAACGAGCTAATAGACAGCATGTTTTATACATCTGACTTGGTAAATTTGTATCCATATGTAATTTTTTATGTCTGTTATTTAACACTCTACCTCCGCTGTCTGTTTTCTGGCATCAGAGATTTCTGGCAACAGCTGATGTCAGGTGGTTTGTCAGAATAAATTAGAGCACGCCCTAATTGAAATCTTTTCAGATGACTTAGCACATGTGTTTTACAGAAGTAATGTCTTTATGCTAACACACAACATATATGTACGTCTTTAGCAGTGGTGAATTTTACAAGTCAGATGTAAAAAACATAACGTGTATTAGCTGCTTTATCTGTACACTTAATTCTGCAATCAACGGAACTAATATGTTTGTTGAAAAATAATATTAAATTTTTATGGGCGTGGCACTGTCAACTTTTCAGTTCCATTTTCTATTCACTTAATTGTATTTTCCGAGAAATTCAATATGTGTTAAAAGTTTAACGAAATTCTGTTAAGCAGAAGTAGTTAAAAAAAAATAACATTTATTTTCTATGGGTGTGGTCCTGCCCTCTGAGTTATATGTGTAAACAAGTTGTATGATAAACAATAGTTAAGTACAATAGCTATAAGTCAGTTGCAATCTAGCATATCTGGGGCTTACAGACGGGTATTTGATTACTCTATTTATTGCCTCGTGAAGGTCTGAGTATTGGTCAAAGTTCAACAAAAAACATTTTGTTACTCCTTGTACAATAGCTAATAACAATAACAACTATAAAAAAGAAATATGTACATTTAGTTGGCGTGGTACTGACCAACTTAATTATACTCTCGGGGAAACCAATATATGTGCAAAATTTATCAAATCTATTAAGCAGAAATGATTAAAAAAATATTTACTAAAATAGCCTGTCACTGTCCATTAGGGATACAACTTTTTAATTTTTGTAAATATCAAGATGGCCCTATCCATACCATGTAGTGCATAAAAAACAATAAGAACTGCATTTAGATTTTAGATTTTCGGTACCGTTAAAAAAGGTTCCGCGTCAAACGCAATTAAGTTTGGGATCAGTAAGTTCTAAAAAAATAAAAATATTTTCTTTATAAATTCATCATTGATAAATAAATTTTAAGTTTTTCATTAAATATTGAATAATATTCTGTATAATTTTGATTATAATCATATAATTACATTAAAAAATGTAAATTGTTAAATAATTATAAAAAAAAAAATTTTGAAAAAATAAAAAAAAAATCTTAAAAGGCTTTCAGAAATCGGTTTCGACGCGGAACGTTTTAGTTCCGAAATGACATGTGGAAAAATTTTTCGGTTTCAGCACAACATCGGCTTCGGCGTGGTGATAGGGCCTTATTGTCCATACGTGGACATATTTCTAAACAAAAAATAATTGTAAATATCTACTAAAACTCGCTAGAAGTATATTGAAGAACTCAGTCAATATCGACTTTAAATTTGAAAAAAAATTTCTGGGGTCAGGGACTGCAAAATCTTAAACTGTTTTTATTTTATAAGTATAACAGTTAAACTTTTCAAATACTGAGGTGGCCAAAAACAATTCTGGGAGGAGCCTTACACCGCCAAAATGATCTAGTTACGCCAATGTCGATATTTTATTAAAAGTATAAACCTTGCCAGTATGTTTTCATTCATTCTTTATATTATTCATTACTAAAATGTATAAATTTATTTGGAAGAATTCAAAACAACAAATGTGTGTGAACCCCATATGAACCTGCGACACTTTGATGATCTTTTCTTCATTAGCAGCTCATGAATCATGATTAAGGTGTTCATTTCTACATACAATTTCTTTTTTTTTTTTTCTTTTCAAAAACTATATTTTAATATATTTAAAATTAATATGTTTTCGAGCTCATTTAACAGATACTCGTACATGGTAATGATGCTGTAAGTCCAATATTTTCCTGTCAGTCAGTCACATTTACATTCCAAAAATTATGAACAATGTATCTTTTTTTTTTTTGTTTTTTCTTCTTTTTCTCCAACACCTTTGTAACGGCAATCCGCAGAAGATCATCGTTATGATGGGAAGGTGAAGGAGAGTAGGCGATCGTCAAAGATATGTATTTATGTGTGAAAAAGAGCTCAGTTTTCCTGTAAATGATTGTATGCACATCATTGTTGCATGTTAATGACAGTTCATCAATCAGTTTGTACGGCAGCCTTTATGTCTTTATATACTTTATATAATGCATAGATATATATTTAAAACATTCTGATGTATGTTTGTTTGTATGGCTGTGTGTGTGAAAGTGTGTAGTGTAGTGTCATGGAATAAATGAATATCATCTCAAAAAATGTAATTCATGACTGTGGTATATTTGAAATTAAGCATAATCTTTTATCTACCAAGCCGCCAAAGTGTTAGTTATTATTGTCTACAACACATACATTCATACATACATACATACATTCATACATACATACATACATACATGAATGTACATATAATTTACTATAATGGAAACAGGCTTAAAAGTACTTACAATTTAGTTATAAAATTTCAGTGAGGCTATTCTCCCTATACAAGTTGTTTTATAAATTCTATATTTGTAATAATAATTTTTGAAAAAAAAAAATTTATTGAAATAATTTTTTATAAATTTTTTTTTTTTTATAAAAACATGCATGACATGTGATAGCATTTGCAACAAAGTAATTTCGAGTCAATGCGGCCAATTGACATCACCATTTCGGCTTATTAAACGGCCATCAAACGTTGCACAGAAAAAACAGTATCGGTTGTGAGTACCGCAATTATTGTCAATCACATAGTTTAGTTGTGATAGTAGAAATTTACGGTTATATATCGTTACCTTAATATAGAAAGGCCCTAACTCAAGCCTTTTTGTACATTAGTTTGGGGTTTTTCTATATTAAGGTAACGATATACAGAATTTCGTTTCGGTATAGAAATATGTAGTCAGCACTAATTAATTATGATTCTTGCAAGAGAAATTTTATAATCACAAATGAAAAGTTCGATTGCAGGAACTGAACCATTCGATTGGCAATGAATGCGATTTTCTGTTTTCTAGGTTTGTACGCGATAAATCGATTGTGACATTAGATGTGTGGCAAGTTTATTAGAAATTCTTTAGGCAATAAAGGTCTTCACCCGAAATTTGTAAAAAAAAAACAAAATGTTATGTTTGCTTGAAACAGTTTTCAAGCATAACGAGCACACCTGAAATTGTATTTAGGATGCAGCTTAACACCAGAAAATATTTACTATAGAGATCATGCTGATATCTGAGATAAGCTGGGTTCGCATAAAAGAATGCATTCCAGATTTAAATGATTTTTCAAACAAGGAAGAGCAGGTCTTAAACCAACTAGGGTTAATGCCATAGCAAATCCTGTGGGCAAAAAAAATCAACAAAAAAAGCTGTCTAACATGCGAGGTAAAACTTAGTGGCAGTTCTGCTGAGTGCGTTATTGGTCATGAAGTTGGTTGTAGTCGGAGTGAAGTTAATGGAGTGGAGTGGAGTTAATCTAGACTCCACAGCTGATTAATTGTTTTATATACTCATTCTGAACTTCAGTTGCCAAACTTCTTAAATAAGATATTCTCGGAGGTTTGTCCCTAAATTTAAATGTCAAAGCATTTAAGCAAAAAAGATCTCTCCGAACTGGGCTAATAAATAAACATGCCTTGGTATAGTCCATAGGATGGAAGTAAATTTAAAGATTTTTCTACTCGGCTTATGTCAGATTTTTCTTTCATTTATCACAATTAAAAAAATCTTTGTTAAAATAAGAATCTTAATATGAACTCAAGCCTGAATTAAAATTTAAATATTAGTTTCAAACGAAAAGTTTAATAAATAAAAATTCGATTTTTTTATATATTCAAAAAAAATTATCTACAATTCAACAGTTTATTTTTTTTTTTAGAAATTTTTTTTAAAAAAATGTTTGCATATAAAACAAGTAACAGTGCTATATTCGGCTGTGCAGAATCTTATATACCCTTCACTACGTATAGTCATGCAATAACAATTGTTTGTATCACCACTATGTATGTTGTTGTTGTAATTGTGAAAAAAACGAGGTGGTCGTGGTTTTTTGCTCATATCTCAGAAAGTTATTGGGCGATTGTGCTGAATTTCAATAGCGATTCATTCCTGGATATTTTCAAGAGATTGATACTATATAGATATCTGAGGAACATATAGTTGCTTCTAAAAGTTGATTTCAACCAACACACGGACAGACGTGCAGACGGACAGACGGTCAGGGCTTAATCGACTCCTCTATTCATAAGCTTTCAGAAAATATATACTTTATGGGGTCGGAAATGAAAATTGTAGAAATTACAAACGGAATGACAAAGCTATATATACCCTTGTGCACCACAGGTTAAGGGTATAAAAATGTTTTTAAACCTTTTTGAAATTACCCTCCTATGCTTACTTAAGTACTTATACCCCTTCTACGCTACACACTTATTTTTTTCACTCGTTTACTTAGATTTGTACGTCATTATTTCATCATTTACAACGCTCATTTATCAGTATTTGCTTCAAAATAAGAAGAAAAAAATAAAAAAATCTTTAAAATATAAAAAAAAAATCTTTAAAAATACAAAAATAGTTACAGCATTTGTGTATGACCATATAATCACTTCTGTGTATGTATAGAAACCGCTAACATCATCATTAACTCACATACACACACAGACACAATCTTACATTTCTCTAACAATTGGCACATTATATTAATCTAAAATTAAAAAGTGTTTAGCTGATATACATAATCTAAGAACCTTTACACACACACAACTAAGAAAAAGGAATAAAAGTTGGAATGAACACATTTATCATAAATATTCTTAATTATTTTGTCATGGTTCCATGACAATCCATCAGTGACAGATCTAATAGATTTCAGCAAAAAAAAATATTTAATTAAACCTACAATTTCTCAGCGATTTTGTTTTTTTAAATTTCTTTGTTGAAAAATACATTTAAGGTGATGGAATAATAACCTGCAGGAGGCAGGCATTGGACACATTGGGCATAAACAAAATTTTTAATTAATGTCTGTCAATTAATGTCCGAATATGTTGAAATATAATTCTTATTTTTTATGGGTGTAACTTTGCCAGTTGAACCCACATAAAACCCCATTATGGTCAAAGGTCAACAATATGCGATAGACATAAAATTGCTGATAAATACTATAAGCTTAATAGGGAAACCATTTGGCATTATGTGGAATGGTGTGATGGAGAATAAAGTTTTTATTAACTCAGTGTCACCCTTTTACTGTCGATATATCTGTAGCTTGCAGCTAAAAGGGCCAATGTCAAAATATTTACTTTTGAGAAAATTGGAATTGAACTTTAACTTTTATAGGTGCTTTCATAGTGACATTGGCCAGCATTTTATTTATGAAGCTGTTCTGGGTTAAGTATGACTTTAGCTATTTTACCATAATGAAATAGAGCAAGAAAACAAATCTAATGCAATGATTAACTCACAAGAGCAAAAAAGTGACATTGGCCCTTTTAGCTCCAAGCCACAGATATAGTGTGTCTCAGTAGGTTAGGGTAGATCAGGCAGCTGTTGTGCAGCTCACTTGGGTTCATCGTATTGATTCCTTTGTGATACCTAAATAGAATTGACCAGAATAAAATCTAAAAGAAAGAGAAGCAGACCATTCAGAGTTTATGGCGGGAATAGAACCCACAACCCCCAGACCAGCACACTACTAACTAGTCCACCGGGTTAACCGGATGTCTCAGTACGAATACACTTATTAATTTTAAAATGAAAACACGTATTTTTTTAAATAGTTATGAATTTTTTATTGGATTGTTAAGAAAGTATGATCCGATTAAGTATAAAATAATATATCCTTCAAATAGCTTCCATGGCTCTGAGAACAGGCCTTTACTCTTTTCATGAAGTTGTCCATGACTTTTACACAGAGATATGGTTGTACCTCACCGGTGACGCATTGAATGTCCGATTTGAAATCAGAAATTGAAATGAATCTCTGGTTGTATCTCACCGATGACGCATTGAATCTCGGATTTGAAATCAGAAATTGTTTCTGATTTATCCGCGAAAACCCGAGATTTCACAAAACCCTAAAAGAAAAAAACTCATGGCATTAAATCGTTTTATCTTGGTGGACAGTTGGCATCACAATTTATTGATATATTTAGTTCTGGAAATCGTTGGTGCAGTAAATGGATTGTTTTATGTGCAGTGTAGCAGGTGGCGCCATCTTGCAGATCCATGCCATCCAATCGAGTCCAAAAAAACTTTGTTATTATGTTCCTGTAAGAAATGCTATTCACTGCAATATCGACCTAACCAAAATCTGACAAAAATCCGAACCAGACTCGTTCGTTCGTTGTGAGTGCTTTTGTTTGTCATGGATTGCAAGATAATTTTCTGGTACACAAATTTGACAATTTTGTGTATTTACGAAGCCATTTAGATTGAAATGCGCTTCATCGGAGAAAATTACTTTTCTCGAAAAATTGACTTCACTTTGCTCCATTATTCATTAGAAGAATTGCCGCCACTTTTAACGATCTGCTGGTATGAGTTTCTGAGTCATCTAAAATTTGTATGTCTTTTGTAAAAATTCGTTAGGTAGTTCTTCGTAAAATTTTAAGATGTTAATTACGATCTCAAATTGATCTTTTCTTATTCTCAGCGAACAGTAATGGGTATTTAATAGGGTGATCGATTATTCGACTTTTTTAAGAAACCGGTTTTCAAATAGTTTGAAATTTAGAATTTAAAAAAAACCGGTTGCTATTTTGAAAATTAAGAAAAAACCGGTTAACCGGTTCGAATATATAAAATCTATATATATAAAGAAAAAAATTAAAAAATATTGAAAAAAAAAAGATTAAAATAAAAATTATATCTAAATATGAAATTTTTACAGTTTATATACAGCAGGAACTCTTTACAAGTAAAATAAAAAAAAATAATAAATTAATACACAAATAAATAAGACTTTTTATAAGGCTGTTATAAATTTTTCTATATCCTTCTGTACATTTTTTAAATGTTAAATAGATCTTTTAAACTAATATGCACTAAAATATTTTGTTTGAAATGATTTCTGTAATTTGAAATATATTTTAAAGGCTAAGGAGAAAATCTTTAAAATTTCATTTTAAAAATTCTTTCTTATACTCCTGATAGACACAGACTTCCGAATATAAGCATACACTAGTTTGTTCGATGGTTTAATTGAAATTTAAGTTGACAGACACTCAATGTCATTAATTAAAATTAGGATCTGAAGAAGAGATTATTGCTTTTTCTTTATTGTAACTACACTTTTTCCCTAAAAGTGATCGATCAGCTAAGTTTATGCTTAAATTACCTTTAACTTTTAACGTTAGGCTTATACCTATAAAAAAAACAACAATATATAAGCTCAATTATTTTTCTAATTTTGCTTTTTTAAACAACAAATAAATTTTTTACAATATTATGGAAGAATATTTAATAGTTTTTTTCTGATTTTTTGAAACTTTTCGCGTACTAAATATATTTTATGGTACAATTTGTTACAAAGTTATATGAAAATAAACTTTAAAAAATAAAAAACCGGCTTTTTCGGATAAAAAAACCGGTGTATTCGATATTCGAAAAATTAACATTTAGAAAAAACCGTCAGCAGAAAGAGGAAAAAACCGGGTTTTCCATCGGTTGTAAAATCGAGTCGATCACCATAGTATTTAACTATTTTCCCGTCAACTCCAGCGATTTCAAATGCAGCTTAGCGGACCAAAATACGTTTAGCTATGCCACTAAAGCTCTACTTTTTGTTAGTGCAACTAAAACTTCGTATTTATGTATAAAGTCGGAATAAAAATTCCAATATATTTTATAAATTCATGTCATTTATTTTGCAATTAGAACCCGTACGTAACAATATTTTCTCGAATTGAAAAGACGCTGCAAGCCTATGGTATACTGAAGGAATTATAAAACTTTTCAATTATTTTTCTCTAAGTCTCTCTTTGTCTTTTCACGTCAAAATAATATTAAATTGGAACGTCCGGTTTACATTTTACTAGTATTACAATCGCCGTTAAAATATTTTCTGTCCTAGGGGATAGGAATTGGTCGACCCAATTTAGTGCTATATGATTTGAAAAAAACTAAACATTTGTCAACGTTATTTGAGTTAGTTGGCGCCCTATGCTCCAGTGGGAGTTAAAGGAACATATATATATATATATATTTGAGTTAAAGAAAACTGTTCAGACTAGTATAGGATTTTTCACACCCCGAATTTATAAAAAAAACATTTTTTAAATAATTTAAAATGAAAAAAAAATATAATTAATTTCCATATCTATAAGGATTCAGAATATGATATTACAAACGGAGAAACAAACATATAATATATAACCTTTTAAACTCTCTCGTATGAAGAGTATAATAAGGATTTGCAGGTGTATCCCACACTACCTCTCCATTTGAAAAAAGGAAGCAATTAATACGCAATGGTTAAATATATTACCTAAAATTCTAAAAAGCCAAATTTACTAAAAATCATGCCAAACATAATCAAGTAATTTATTTTGTAATAAAACGATAGAAAAGATTTCTCGCAAATCTGGTATCACTTTTTACTATAAAAAATACCCTGTTCACATTATGCTTTCATTTATACATAAAATTCTAACATAGACTTTTAAATATAAATATTCTACAAATTTTAAAGATTTGTAAATTTCTAAAAGAATAATTTAAAAAAAAATAGTAAAGATGAAATATCGCAGCTGCACACAAGTCTGGCATCTTCTCTTTACTATGAGAGTAAATGCTGAATATTTTGCATTCCCCTCAATGTGCTTAAACAGAATGATGAGTGCGTTTTTTTTCGTTTTCCTTTAGCTAAAGAATTTTTAAAGTTTTTTTTTATACATATCTATCAGCCTTATGACTTTGAAGCACGATTACCGCATCGAATTCTGTCTTAAACATCAATCGAAATTGGTAATAAAAAATGTATAAGTATATACAATCATACAATCATCGCTGTTAGCAGTTGAACGAACTAACATTTTGATTTCTGTTCTCGTATATTAATTTATATTTTTTTTTTACTTTATTTTCGATTTACATACATAGACGGAGTTAAACAAAATCCATATAAAAATAATGATTTTTGACTTAACTTAGAGAGGTTCCTTTACAAAAAAAAAGCAGCATTAAAAAAATGCCTCGTCATCGTTTGCACAGTCACTTCAATTGGATCAAAAACCATACGCCGCCAAAAGTGACCTCGCCTAGTTGCACTAATAATAATTATTGAATACAAAATTAAAAAAAAAAAAGTTGTATATAGAACTGAAATTAAAAATAAAAATCAAAAGTTCCAAACTGTCTAACACAGCAAGAGCCATAATGGTTGGAAATAACTAAAAGAAGATGGAAAATTTAAAAAAAATATTTGCGTATAGATAAATTGAGTCATAAATGTATAATTTTGTAAATCACTTCACTTCACCTCAATTTAAAAATACATATGTATGTAACTTTTAATATGAAAATTTTTTAACCAATAAAAACAATTTCTTTAAAATGTTTTTTTTTAGAGATTTGCAATGCCAAGGGGTATTTCTGTAAATATCTACATATTTATTTTGTAAACTATTTTCAATTTAAATTCGAGTTTATTAAGTTTTGAAAAAATAAAAAATTAAGTAAGACTGTGTTTACATTGAGAGAGTTTTATTTCAGAAATTTTTCTATTTCTTTTTTAAACTTGCTTTAACGTTTACACAGCAAAATTTTTATTGCATAATTTTTTTATACGCACCTAACGCCAGATTTTAAATAACAAAAGACAACAAGACGAATTTCAAGTAAATGCAAGTTTGAAGCGACTTTTATTACTTTCTCCTTTTATCGCACACGAATAGAAAGAACAGGAAAACTTGTTCAATGTTAACGCAGACTAACAACGTTTCAAAATACATACATTCAACAGAAAAAATCATTTTGCTTTTCTTACTAATAATTTCAATTTCTTATAATCTGTAAAGGCCAGTTTAAGGCCTAAACTTCAGGCACAAAACTTATTCATTCACTACTAGAACTTGGTCTGCATTGCTGGCTCCAACATGAGATATAAGCTCGTGACAAAAAAGTGTTTTTAAGCCAACCGAGTGCAAGAAGGCAAACAGAAAGACAGAGGGACAAAAATTTTAAAAAGTAGTGCTTAAAATTCTAGACAGTTGTGTATATATACCGCCATCAAAATGTCCAAAATAAATTTTATGCACAAAAAAACAGTTTTTTACAATTTTGTTATAAATATAGTTACAGCAGATTGATTACTTCTTCCAGGAGTACAATAGAGTAAAGAAAACAATTTATTTCTATTTCCACGAAAACACTAAAATTAGGCACCTATTGCTTTTAAAAATTGAAATTAAAATTATTAATTATAAATTTTAAAATTAAAAAATTAAAAATGCCCCAAGCCAATTGACTCTGAAATACCATCTCCCTTTTTTTTTTTGCTGGATAATGCTAAAAATTCCGTGATCAAAAATTTTTCTAAATAAATATTTTTATAAATTGAATTTTTATTTTTGTTGAACTTTTCTGTTTAAACTAATATTTTTATGTTGACGTAAAATTTCCTCCACTAACTGTTATGTAATCCCTGCAATGGGAAGTTAGCTGCAATTTTTCCTGACCTCAATTTTTAGACTTTGTATTATTCGCACTTTTTAGACAACCCGATATTTCAGCTGAACGGCTCACAATCCTAAAAGCTTTCAGTCGACTTGTATTTAAAGAAAAACATTAAAATGGCAGATTCAAAACTTACATGTGCTACCCAATCGCTCTAAATAAAACATTTACATAGAAAGACGAAAAGTGATTGTTTTTAAATGTAAAAAAAGGTATATTAATAAGGTACTCCTATCCAATCAGCTAATTGTTTGTTTTTAAGCAATCACAAATAGTGCCAAGTTTTTTTAATAACGTGTCTACAACCGCCAAAATATATATTTTTTTATTCTTTGTCTACGATAAATATAATTTGCAGTTTCAGTTGATTTCAAGCGTTTTCAAAATTTCCAAAACGAGAAGATAAAGTTTTTACATTAAAGTTTTTAATAAATATTAATGCATACCTGTTTGGCATCCCTAGTATGTATGTACATATGTATGTGTATATAAGATTATTCTTTCCAAATTTGCATATCAAAAATCAAATGGTTTTCCAGTAAAATTAACATAAATTTTGCAATCACTGAAAAAACTAAATTTTGATTCGAATGAAACTAACAAAAAAAATCCGCAAAATTTTTTAAAACCAAAATAAACAAAAACTTAATGCCCTTGAAACATAAACACAATAACACGGCGTTATTTTGCCTTACTACAGCAGTCCTTCTCAAAATTTATTTATCAAATTTTTATACCTTAACAAAGAAAAGTTGTTTCTAATGGCGCTCAAACTAGTATGCCCGCCACTAGAAAATAAGTAATCGAGGTGAAACCATAAACACAACATTATGGGATATACATAGTTGGTGGCTAAACTAATGAACAGCGCGTACAACAACCCGAGGTGTATTTAATTCGTATGAATGGTGAATTGCAATTATTTCCTTTGAAATTCAATGGCATAATTAATTTTTCCACTTTACTTACAGAAAAAAGAAAAAACTAAAAAAAAATATAAAAAAATTAAATAAGTGACATTTTTATATTATCTTAATAATTTTTGTGGGTGTTATGTGTTTGTCAACATACAATAAATACCAGAAAACGTTAAATACGCATTTTCGCTAAAAATCGAGATACGCCCTTTTTTCTTACTTTTTCCCTTAAAAATTATAGACAAGCATTATTTAAAATTATAAATTCTTGTACATATTACAAAGAAAACAGAAAGTAAAATTTTACATTATTATTCATTAAGACATTTCCACAATATTTCAAAATCATGGGGCACATTACGGGGGGTTACTCGTTATTCGATTCGAAAGAAAACATTTTCGAATTACAAATTCGAAAAAATTTATCTTTTACATAATCGAAATATCTATAACAAAAATACACCAAACTCAAACCTTTGAGTAAAATTTCGACCGTGATCGAAAGCCGTAATTTGACGACCACTTTTTGTTTTAAGCCGAAATAAATTAAAGGTGCAAATAAAATACTCATCATTCGCTCTTGAATTCCTTAAAACATTAAATTTTAGTTTCACTTTAAAAATAATAAAACACTTTACAACTTCATCTCCTATTTATAAGTGTATGTGTAATTTTTTTATTAAAAATTAATTATTATAATCAATTAATTATATATATGTTTATATGAATGATTTTCTGTACTCTCTTTTTAATCGCTTTAAATTTAAAATTATGTTTCTTTTAAAAATTTTAATTAAAAAAAAGAAAAAAAAACAAATTTTTTTCACCAAAAAAAATTAAAGCTACAAGAAAGAAAAATACCAAATTTACGAATTATTTTTAATGTTCTATTACAAAAATAAAATATAATCGGAAAATAATATTAATACTAAAATAATTGCTTAAGAGAGAACAGCTACGAAAAATACTACTTCTAATAAAAAAAGAGAAAAAATTTCAAATTAATAAAACATCAGAAAAAAAAAATAAAATATAAAGAATAAGAAATAAAAAAAAAATAATATATATAAATTTACAGATAAATTTTGCCAAATATATATTTAAAAAAATTCCATATTTTAGAATTTGTTTCAATTATCGTTAAAAAAAATACACCCTCGTTCCTTGTAATATTCTGTTGACATAAAATACTTAAAAAGACAGCCTGTTGTGGTAAAGGTTGCTTTCTAATTTTTATTAAAATCTATTTTACAATGATTTTTAGATTTTAAAAGCTTTTGTATCCGTATTTATTTTCCCCGTATGCTTTTTTAAATAAAAGCCAATTATTTAGTCTTTATGGTAATATTTGTTTAAAAAAAAATTTATATAAAGAAGAAATTGTAAGAAAAAGAAATTAAATCCTTATTTTGTAAACTCAAAAAGATTTTCATGTGAATTTTAAAAAGAAGTGTATTAAAATGTTTTAGCGCGAAGTTTGTTGCTCGATAAACGCGCGCATTAATACACATACAACAAATTTAGAAGCTCATATAGCCACGGGAAGTAGAACGGTGACGAGCACATAGATAAGAGATTAATACTATAACAATTAAAGCTACCAAAGCAATGCCCACAGCAATTGGTACAACATCGGGTGTTTCAGAGCTATCACAGTCACGTGCGGTCGCAAAACCAGTGGCATTGGCCGAACGGAAGGCTTCGGCTTGAACATCATGAATTCTTACGGTGCCGGTGATGTTTTTATTTTGAATAGTTTCGGTTAAATTGTAGACCTGTGGACGAGTGCAATGGTAGGACATTTTCGTCGGTGCGCTAAAATCAAAACCACGATGTATTAATTGGATGGTTTGATTTTCTACAAAGAAAGAGAGAGAAAGATAAAATATTGTTAGAGAAATAAAATTTCACAAAAGCAATATAAAAAATTAAATTTTTTAAAAAACAATATTTTCACACTAAAAAATTATGTTTCTAAAATTTTATCAAGATAATTTTTGATAGACAGCTTTTTGATTAGAAGATTAACTCAAGGTATTAAATGTTTATAGTATTATAAAGCTTTGTGTCGTTTAGTAAGATACTTTAGTTAAGTTGCTATTCTTAACCGAATCAAATTTAATAAGATCTTTTAGTTTTTTTAACCCACCTTTGGCATTAGGAAAAGTGTCGCTCAACAAGGGTAAAGTAAACATCATCATGGTCATGTTAGTTGTGCCATTGACACGTTCAAATTGCAACAACATAATAAACTGAGCATTGGGTAATCCCCAATTGACTTGTAATAATTGTGTACCATCCATATCGCATGACATGTGATCAACCTTTGAATCCTTAGGGATGTTATACAAACCGTAAGCAGTTTTATTGTCTAAAAAAAAGAAATTAGTTTAAAAAATAGAAACTTTCAATTATTACGTATGTATAATACCTTTGGTTTCATAAGTGAAATTTAATTGAGCTGCCATTCGCACCATTATACAGCTGGAGTTCCATGTTACAATTTCAGGTTCTGGATAGGGTTTAGGCGCTGGTGTTGTGGTAATAGGGCCAGCAGTTGTTGTTGCTGCTGTTGTAGTTGATGGTTTCGCTGTAGTTGTTGTAGTAGTTGTAGTAGTGGTTGTAGTGGTACTTGGAGTTGTAGAAGGTTTTAAGGTGGTAGAAGTGGTGCTGGGTGTAGTTTTAATGGTCGTAGCCGGTGTAAGGGTTGTTGTTACATCCTCCTTAATTGGTAATATGGGTTTAACCGATGAGGGAAGCTCAGCTCCACTTAAATTAACACTCATCTGAGCGCCTAAAAAAATTAAATTCAAATAGTTTTTATTTTACTAAACAGATATTGCTGGTATAAACAGATCTCCAGAAGAATTAAAAAAAAAACGATTTAATGTTATTAGTTCAGACTTAAGTTGTTCAAACAGATTTTCCCATATTTAGTAAATAGTTACAAAAAATTTTCTAAAAATTTACCTAAAAAAAATTAATAACTACAATTATTATTTATAAAAAAAAAATAACGATCAAAATGTAAACAAAACATTTTTTTAACAAAAAAAAAAATTAAGTTCGAATTTTCCAATTTACCGAAATGATTTATTAAAAAAAATTCGTTTAGAAAAAATTGCAAAAAAACCAAGATTTAGTGCAAATTAGAAATGTATTTTTTTTAATTAAATAAATTTGTATGTATTTCATAATAGTTAAAATAAGCTGGCGCGCACAATAATTTTTTATGTAAAAAATTACGTTCAAAAGCTTAAAAATTATTTTTTTTTTAATAAATCTGAACTTTCTTTGTTTTATTTGTTTTTAAAGAAACAGCAAAAAAAAAAAGAGCAGCAAATTATTTACAGTTTTATTTATCTCTTAGTTTAACATTATAAAAAGAAAAATAATTCCATAAATGCTGCCTCACACTATGTTTGCTTAAAGTGCTTATTATTGTTATTTTTTTTTTTTTTTTTTTTTTGTATATGACTCATTAAAATATGATTATAAGCAATGATGCATATAAATAATAGTCATACTATATATAACTTTATCAACAACAGGGCTTAAAATACAAGAAAATAACAAGTACAACAACAAACGGTTACTAAGTGTAATATAAAACTACTATTTGTTATAATTTTTTGATGTCTTGACAAAAAAAACAGAAATTATTTTCTATAAAAGCTTAAAAATCGTTTTATCTAAGATAATCGCGACAACATTGTTGCCATATTTATACGCAACATTTAAATGACCCAAAAAAACAACAAAGACATATTCAGAGATAAGAAATTTTCGTAGCAGCAGCCATCGCCAAATTTAACCAGTAAAATAATAAAAAGAAACAAAAGTGAATTTAATCATTTTAATTGCTTAATAATTATGACAAATTAATTAAAAAAGATGACAATGAGGTCAAAAGATTTAATCAAAATACGTACATACACCGACATAAATGCACAGGTTTGCTCACAAATAATGCCCTACAAAGTATGAATTCTTCCCAATATATTTTAACAACAAAATAAGCACGTACATATGTATATATTTCTATAATAATACTTAAATTTTCAAATAAAAAAATGCACCACCAGAACCTTTGTTTGTCTATTATATAACCCTGACAAAAAAGTGAAATAATAACTCGTTATTAATTAATAAACGTGTTATTTAAAAATTCTATAAAATATATTACATAATAAATTTACATAAAAATTAAACAAAAATTCAATCTGTACTATGATCCCTTCCTATATGTATTTATGTATATTATAGTCACCAGATAATCTAGCTAAATATAACTTCTTATCTAATCTAAGCAAGTAAATTATGTTTTTTTTTAACTAACAAGTGCTAAACTTTCATTTTAAATGCAATCACATACGACAAGACTAAAATCTGCTTCAATTTAAGATGACAAATGTACTCGACGTTTTCAATTTGAACTGAGAATTAAATGAAATGAATAAATAAATAAAAATGTTGATTAAGGTTATTTAAATCTATATGTTTATATTTTGTTTAATTAAATTCATTCAATACATATACATTCGTTTACAAAAAACACTGAGTATTGTTAAAGCTGTGTAAATACAGTACAGAGCAATATAGAAATATGAAAATGAATCGACTTGTAAATTTAGGATTTTTAAAAAAAATTCATAACAAAAATTAATTACAGTTATTCTAAAGTTTCATTTGAAATTTCACAATCAAGGGTTTGTGAACAACCATACTTCTGGAGAGGTACGATATACACTAGTTTACTTACAACATTAAACGAAATGCTTACTAACAGACAAACCCAAACAGGAGCGGTAATGTCTTGTTATGAACAGTAATGTTAACTTTTCTGTACTTCCAAATTGTTTTTAAAAACAACAAAATAAAAATTCCAAGCACATTAATACACTTTGGAATCAAGAACAGGGAAGTAAAATTTCTTTTGCAGCCAGCTTCACTACCGAACGCTGTCTGATTTTCCAATTGAAAAGCATACGGAACCGTCATGCGTAAATGCCGCCATTTTTAACGGACTGTTAGAAATTCGGGTTCTTTTATAAGCTTTGTCATTCTTGGTAGATCATTACCAACGCAAAGATTGTCAACTTTGAACGTACGCTGATTAATTTCTATGAGTTGACTTTACTTGAGTAGCAATTCAGCTCTGGTCGGGTCAAAAGCTCGCGCTTCCGATTGAACAGACCAAGTGAGCTGTATCTTGACCTTTAGAAGCTGTCTACTCAAATTTAGTAAATCAGAAAATAACAAGTAACAGTGCTATATTCGGCCGTGCCGAATCTTATATACCCTTCACAACGTGTAGTCATGCAATAACAATTGTTTGTATCACCATTCATCCCATATAAAATACGTGCATACGTACACGTTAGAATAAATGTGGCATCGAATCCCAGCTGAGCCAAAAAAAATTTATTTTATTTTATTTAATATATTATTTATATTTTATTTTTTTTATATTTTTTTTAAATTTTTTTAAAAAATTTTTTTTAGAAAAATGTTTAAAAAATTTTTTTTTTGTAGTTTTTTTTATTATTTTTTTCTTATTTTTAATATTTTTTTTTTTTTAATTTTTTTTGTTTGGTATGTTTTTTACATGTATCTATGTATGTATGTTGTTGTTGTAATTGTGAAAAAAAACGAGGTGGTCGTGGTTTTTTGCTCATATCTCAGAAAGTTATGGGGCGATTGTGCTGAATTTCAATAGCGATTCATTCCTGGATATTTCCAAGAGATTGATACCATATACAGATCTGAGGAACATATAGTTGCTTCTAAAAGTTGATTTCAACCAACAGACGGGCAGACGGATAGACGGACAGACGGTCAGGGCTTAATCGACTCCTCTATTCATAAGCTTTCAGAAATTATATACTTTATGGGGTCGGAAATGAAAATTGTATAAATTACAAACGGAATGGCAAAGCTATATATACCCTTGTGCACCACAGGTGATGGGTATAAAAACAGATAAATCAGAGAGCGACATGTTCGTAGATATTATCGAATAATTCATGTTAAAAAATTCTTGTTCATATTCAGTGAATTGTAAAAAACACAAACGGTTTAACAAATTATGCAAGTGTGCTTTCAAACTTTAATTTAGGTTTTTTGTAACTTTTGTATTTGTTTTTCCTCATCTTTTCATTTCTCATTATATAGTGATGTATGCATTCTTTGCTATCTCTCTGAAGTTTTTAGTACGTGTTATTTTTTATTGCGTAGAGTTTTTGGTTTTGTGAATAAAACATTAACAAGCGACTGAACGTAGTAGTAATCTTTATGTAAACAATTTTATTGTTTTAAAAATATCATAAAGAAAGTGGATTTATTTAAGAATTTTTAATTATTAAGCAATTCTTTCTCGAACAGGACAAGGAGTTATCAAATATTTGGCCAGAGTTTTGCAAATATATAATGCATAAAATATATGCTAACTTCTGGGACTACATCATGACTGAAAACATGAATAACAATGTAAATTGAATACTAGTAGCAAAATGGAGCACACGAAAATAATTCGGCTGTTCTTTCAATTACTACTTTTTTCAAATTTGACAACGTATAACTTATATAGTAAACGAGTTTCTAGTTAGTTAATTTTTTATTTATTTTTTTTAAACCATGATAAATATTTTTTACTGCTTTTATTGCATATGTTTGCCTTAAGTCTGGCTGATTAAATTCCTTTTATTTTTGCATACTTTAAACTCAGCTTTTCCGAGTGACATTGACAAATGCCAGCCAACTATAACAATAATAAAAAAATAAGCCATTTTTAAGTCTTCTTTTTTCACAAAAAAAATATCAACGATTTCGTCTTATCATTTCATAATTTACATATGTACATGCACATTTATTTCATTTATTTATAATAATCAATTCATTATTTTATTTAAATGACTAACGGCATTAAAGTTGAGCCTTAATATTTTACAGGCTACAAATAAAATTATATTATATTAATATTACAATATTAAGATTAATCTTTCGTATGTATGTAAAAAGCTAATAATAATTTTATTTTCTCCATTTCTGTTTTTTTTTTTAATGAAATCAATAACAATTCTAAATAATTGTAATTAATTTAATTCAGAGCATAGGATTATTGTGTTTAAATTTTTTTTTAGGAAACACTTCACCCCTATTTTGATTAATGTAAACAATTGTTTTTTTTTCTCATTTATTGCCTACGTCTCTGTAGTGACTTTATTGTGCTTATGCCTTGTAGTCTTGACAATAAACCCTGATATTGTAAGTGGAATATTTTTTTTTTAATAAGGGCGTTTATTTTTTTGCATAAAGATAAAGAATAATGATTTAGTTTGCTTTATTCCTAAGTTTAAACATTTGTCAAAACAACTTGTAAATGTAAAAATTACTTAAATAGTCAAATTAATTAAATTATGACGTTTAAAAAGACTACGCAGAAAATATACAGAAAATTTGTTTGTTTGTTTTTATTTTTTTACTGGTGTTATGCTATCTAAAAAATTTCCTCGAGTAAATGAAGGTTGATTGGACTATTAAATTTCCTTTTTCTACAAGTTTTGTTGCTTGTGGTATTTGTTTGTTTGCTTTTACGTAAACAAAATGACGCTAATCTTACATACTTTTGTGGTTTTTCTTATGTTAATGTCATTATTTTAAATATATTTTTGTATTTAGAATTTAGAAAACTAGTTAGGCAGCACTTTATTTGAACTTAATTTTAATATTCTTGGAGTCAAAGTGCTAATTTAAGAAACTATGAATTTTTAAATTTTCTTTAAATTATATCTTAACCACTGCTATAGTAATTGTTTAAAATTATTAACATAGATTACTAAAATCTTGATTTTGATAATTAATAAGGGATATTTATCTGATTATTTTTTCCAATATTTATTTTTAACTTCAATTGTCAAAACATAAAGATAAAAACCAACTCTTTTTTATCATTTATATCAAATGATAAACTTCATGTGTATGAAAAGGTTATAAAAAAAAAATTATCTGCGAACTAAGATTACCTACTTGTTTATTTTTCAGTTTTAGGGAAGTTTACTTCAAAAAAAGATTGTTATAACAAAATGTTTGCATAGAGTAACAATAAGCCCTATACTAACAGCTGTTAATCTTAAGTTCAACACACTCATAAATTGTAATCTGTTTTATGATTTAAAAAAAAGAACACATTATAATAATCCTTTTTTTCTACTGTTGGTAGGTATGTAAACAAACTAATATCTCTATTTTTGTTTACATCGTTAGTTTAGTTAACAAAGCGGCAAACAACTAACACCTACATACATACCTACACATAAGTATATAAATGCATTATAATTGTAACCTTCGATATGTACAGTATTATATACATACATATGTATATATTATTTTTTTTTATTTTAATTTTTTTAGTATACCTACTATCTTTTATAAATTCTAAGATTACTTTTAAAGTTGCGACTACAACACTGTCGTTCTAAAAAAAAAAGAAAGTGTCATTACCGCCAAAATTTCAAACAGATTCAGAACCCTATACCTATACATAAGTCTAATTTTTATGTCAAGCATAAAGGAAACATTTATGACTGCAAATAACTGAAAAACGTTACTGGTCAAAAAGGTCTTATCTGTCGATATTAAGACTCATTGATTAATATTTTAGGCTTATAAAAATATATATATATATTTTTTAGATCCTGATAAAAAGAGTTTTTTTTAGCTAAATCCGTTTGTCTATGTAAGTTGAAAACAAATTTTTAAAGCCCCCAGTATATTTAAGATTCCAAAATGGTATAAATTTATTATATATGCTTTCCAGAATTTTACTATTGAAAATCAGTTATGTGGGCATGTTACGAACAGAGATATCAAGAAAGAAAGAAGACAATTGCCTATTTTTTCCACCTAAACAAAGTCAGTTTTTGCAACTCCTAGATATCTTTCTGGACCTTTTATTAATGTAACTACCTATAAGATGTAAATTTAAGAAAAAATTTTTGTTAGCAAATTTTAAATGAAAATTTTGGCTGAAATTTCGGAAATATGAAAGTACATTTAAATAACTGTTTAAACCATTTCTTTCTCCTTTTTTACTTTATTTTAAATATTTATTATTATTAAAAAATATGTTGAAATTGCAAATAAAAATTAAAAGATATTACAAAAAAAAATTCCAAAATTATTAGATATTAAATCAATCATTTTAATTAAAAAAAAACAGAAATAACTAAAGAATGCAATAAAAGCATGTAGATACCAAAGTAGGTACATATGTAGGTATTTTAAATAAGGTAAAATAATTTAAAAGCAAATGTAAAAAGTACAAAAATAACTAAGAGACAAAGAAAGAACTATTAGCAAAAGGTGTCGGGAAAAGACTGGAAATTTCGTATCACTAGCAGAAAAATTATTTTCTTTGTTGTTGGGGAGACTGAATAAATATATTTTTAAGCAAAAAACAAACAAAAAATATACAAGCAGAGAAGAAAAAATTAAAAAAACATTCCTATGGAATAGAAAAATAACAAACAAAACCATAAGGTTGCCATACAGCACTTTTTGTTAATAGATTAAATACCAAAAAAATTATTTTATGTTAATAATTTGAAAAACACTATACATTTACAACAGAAATTAGCAATTTTTTTTAAGAGCAAAATCTTCCATAAAAAAATTAAATCGATTGTATTGATAATACTTCCCATAAAATTTCCTATGTTCATACACATTCTTTTTTTGAGACTATAAAAATAAAAAATAAGTGGCAAGCCTTATTTGTCTAATAGAACTAGAGGCGTCAGCTGAGAGCACGAAAACCCTTTATTCAATCAAATGCCTTTTCTACGTTTTCGATTTTTTTCAGCAAAAAAAATTAAAAAACTAATCCAATTCTTTTCGTATCTACAAACAATATTTTTAAATACAAATATTACCTGTTAACAAGCAAATCGTTGATAATATCAACAGAGTACTTAATTTATTATGAAACATTATGCTCAAAAATTATTCGTAGTATATATTTTCACTTTTTGCAAAATCAACCTTGTTTATTGGACTTAAATTTTTAGTTTTTGTTTTACGTATGAAACAATCTTTTAAAATACGTATTTATTAAGAAAAATAGAACAACTTTTTGCGTTTTTACTAAATTTAAATATAGTTTGCAAAATTTTTACAGCACAAAAACAAAAGACGACGGACTCACTACGAGCAGCGACTTATTTTCGTTCAAATCACAATGAGCAATAAAAAATGTTAATCATTTGAGAAAAAATGACAAACAAAATTATTTGGTGATGCCAGATGATAACTAAAACGACAAAAATCAACCACATGTAATATATGTGAATACAACTCTATGCAAACTACGATAAACTGTTAATTTAAAAATATTAATAAAAAAAAATTACTTCACCTTTTAATATATTTTAAATCATGGTACATTTAAATGTTAAATTGAACTAATCATCTGATTGTTTTTGCTTTTATGTAAGTATGCACAACTTTATATAAAAAATTTGAATTCGCCTTAAAAATTTGTTTTCGCTAAGAGGAGAAAACGAATTCAATCGAATTCGGTGCTGCGTATAGCATACAAGTGTTAAGTGATCCCTGTTTAATGATTAAAAATTAAAGCGAGTTCGCCATCGCGACATCCCTGTTAGGAATTAAATATGGATTGTCGAATATCGCTAAATTTACATACCATGCTTTTTTCGCATCACATAACACAATTTGAGATAATAATTCAATATGAAAATGTCATCTATTACTAGAATGCATAATTTGTTCATGAAAAAATTATTTAAACAATTAAATTTTATTTTTTCAATGATATAAAAAAAACTTTCGTATATTTTTTGCTTTTCAAAACTTTATCTTTTTATTTAAAATAAAAAAAAATTATATTTTTACAAAACATGCCTAACATTCAAAATCAGTTGTCTTCCCGCTTATGACTCTCTTCTTATATGTATATGGGGTTTGACAATTATTGGCACTGAAATCTCCTTTTTATATATGGAGTTTGACAAACATTGGCATACAAAAAATAATCAGCTGGGCTGGCACCGCCACCTGTATAAGTGTACTCTGGGTCGGTAAGCACTATTTTGTAACACGTTAATCTTTCAATAATCTTTTTTTTTTGATACACACTCCTACAAAGCAACCAGCAATTTATCCACAATGCAATATTATTTCTTTACTTTGTATCGCATTTGATAAAATAAGCGTTCAACACCTATTGTACATTTTGTAGTATAACTGCCTAAATCATAAAAAAATATTTTAGGAGGCTTATTTGACAAATTTCTGTGCAACATCTGTCAAATAATAATAAACCTAAATATTTTTTATGAATACGGCACTAAATTGCTATTAAAATTATTCAACGCTTATTTTATCAATCGCCATTTTCTTTTTTCTTTGATATATTTATTTGTTACTCATTAGCTATTTAATTTTTTTATTAAATCATTTATGTTCAAAGTTTGCTGATTTTCAATAAACTAAACTGGAAAAACAATAAACAACGATACAAACTATGCAATCAACATCAAAGCAATATTTTGATATTTTTGAAACCTAAATTGCAACAGGAAATTAAACCATAAACATAACTACATACTTTGCAGCCAACAACAAAAAATTACAGTTTGTATAAACATGTTGCAAAGTGTGTAGAATATCGGAAAATTAATCGCCAGAGGCAATTATAAAGTTTTCATCGCAAACAGTGTATGTTTCACACCTCTTACATATTAAAATTTTAGTTTTGACATCTTTTTTTAAGCTCTACTTTAAATTTTTTTATGGTGCTCAGATATTGTCATGTGTACTTGTGTTAATATATGTATGTATGTAGATGTGAGAATTGAATTTGCGATTACAACATTTTTTAATTTAAACGTATAAAAAAATTTTGAAAGTCAAATGATAAATTTTTTACTTACTTTTTTTGTACTGTACCTTTTTAAATAAAAACCAAGAATTTTTTTTTGTTTTTTTTTATTTGGAATTACCTTATTCCATATCAACATTATTACTTTTTGTTTTTTATTGAATTCAGTAAAATTTGTTTATTATTCAAACGATTTACTTCATTTATGATTTTTATTTTTTATCTCTTGTTATTTTACTTTATTAAATGGTTGTTGTTCTTTACCTTAATTTTTGTTTTACATTTTATTTTAATTATACCTCTTTTAATTTAAACTTAAAATTTACAAAAAGCAGTGTTTGTTGTTTTTTGTTTATTTATATCATGACTTTTTTTTATTGAATGATGTTTAATTTGTTACTTTTTTATTTTCATTATTAAATCTAAATTAAAGCAATGTTGTTTTTTTTAATTTTTAATACTAAAAGGAAATGAATATAAACAAGTCGAAACTTAACAAAATTTTTTAATATTTTTAATATATGTATATAATAATGAAGAAAAATAAATTTTTTATTTAATTTTTTACTACTAAAGTTTTAAATTTAAATTATTATGATTTTTTTTTTTTTTTGCTAATTTATTAAATGTTTATAATATAATTCTGTTTTTATTTTTTTTATAAATTTAAGTTAAATTTTTCTTTTTCAATTTTTTTAAAACTAAATTAGTTTTACATTGAAGCTTAATGAATTTTTTCGGGGGAGGATTTTTTAGCAAAGTGGTTTTACACAAGTTCTTATTTATTTTTAAATTTTTGTTGGTTTTTAACTAGCTTATTTAAACATTTTTTTTTATATATATTTATGCTTCACACTGACAAAAAGGGCAATTTTTATATGTATGTATATGTATATGAACAATGTATTTTTATTGTTATTTTCAAAGGATTTTTTTTCTATTTATAAAGAGCTCTGATTTTAAGCAAACTTTTACATAAAAAAAAATTTGAAATTGTTTAGAAAATTATAGAAGATTTCATTCTGCAAATTTTAAAAGTTTGCTGTATAATTTCAGTTATTTTGTTGTGTGGTGTACTTAAAGCCTAAATTTAGCTTATATTTTAGTGTTTTTTTTTAAATTAATTTTAATTTTTTTATTCTGAAGCACTGCTTTTCTTTTAGTTTAGAGTTGTTGAAAAAATAAAATGTTGGTTGTTTTAAAATGAGCTGAATATTTCAGAAAAACATTGTTAAAAACTTTCCTTTACGTGGGATCATATTTTAATTTTTAGAGTTTAAGTTCATTAATTTATATATCTGCTGTGTTGCCGTTTTTCATTACTGCCGTAGACTAAGGATATTTTCTTTTATATGTCTTTGACCTTTTAATATTGTTTGTTTTAAATTTATGAAAGTTCCCGTGGCTTTTTTATATGTGTATTAATGTGTTGTTATGTTTTTTTTTATTTTTGTTATTTTATTTTTCTTTATATATGTAATTATTTTATATTTGCATAACACTCAAAAAAATTAATTTTTACATACATTTTATTTGTGTGTAAAAAATGGCAGTTATTTGAATATACATATATATTGACATATACATATATTTTCCATTTTTATATATAAATAAATACTTTCATATAATAACTTTCATTAATTGTGCTTTTTAGAGCAACACAACTGTTTCAAAAAAAGAGCCTTTGGTAAATATGTTTAAACATATTTATCGGTAATTTTTTAATCTCATACTGATATTTGTTTAAATATCAGGGAATATTTTGAAAATTAGCTGTCGTTGGTGGGACAAGGTTAGGTAATGTTTAGAAGTTTTCTTTACAATAAAAAGCAATTAACCTCAACAGTTAAAAAAAAACCTTTTCATGTTAAACTTAATTCGTAAATAAATTATGTAAGTCTTAACAAAGCCAAAAAGTTATTATTTGCAATAAAATCGAATAAAAAAAAACTATTTAACCTGACAAATTGTCAATATAAAAGTGAAACCGGCGACGCACAATTTCGATCTGTGATTCTTTGAAACATTTTTTAATTTACAGTTTCACATAACGAGAATTGGCCCCGAGCTAATAACACACAGTATAGAAAATTTGAGAAAGGAATTTCCATTTTGGTTTTGATAAATTTTAGAAAATTTAATATTTGAAAATCTTTAAAATTTGTTTTTTAAATAAACTATTATATTTTGTTCCCAAGAGAACAACTAGGAAGAAAATTGTATATTCAATGTATTTTCAATAGATATTAAGTTGACTCGCAAATTCAAAATATTTTTATACTTTGATTCGAAAATCAAAGAAATAAAATTTGTTTAAAAAAATCCACATGCACTGCTTTATTTGTTTTGAATCAACTATTAGATTTTTCTTCACAAAATTGTAATACAAGGCTTTTAGCTTTTTAATACTGGTCGAAATTTTTTTGAAATTCTTTCAGTTTCAATATTCATACTAAAATACTGATGAAATCCCTTAAAAATTATAAATTTTGCATCTATTAGAGCAGTGTTTCAAAAATGACAAAACAATGTTTTGGTTTTTTTTTCTTTTTTTTTTTTGGTATTTTTTTTTTAATTTTATTAATAATATTATTTTTAGCAGTTTCACTTTATTTTTAATATTCATTTATACTAAATTAAGTTTTGTTCATTTAATACACTAAAGGTTAATGGAGGGAAACGGGGGAGTATATAAAATGGTGTAACAATAATAAAATCAAATAAAAAAACTGGAGTTAAGAGAGAGAAAAAAAAACAATCAAAAATGGCGAAAAATATATTCTTTCAAAAAGTTACAGTTATGTGAAGTGGTGGGTGTATTTTTTTATATATTTTCATTGTATCTTCATTTTGTTTTGCATTCGAGTGTAAACGAAGCTTAACAAGCAGAGTTGCATTTTGTTGTACACAAGGAGAGAAAAAAAATGTACAGAATGTGTCATAAATTATTGTTTGTTTAAATAAGAATTATGTTTATTTTTTTATAAATTAAATTTTAATATTAAACGGTTTTTGTTTGTTATTAAATTTATATTTTTATTATATTCTCTGTTTTCATTGTAGTGTGTGTGTATATATTTGTCTCTGTTATTTTTGTTTTATGTCTTTCTTTACTTAATTTCTGTATATTTCTTACTTATTTTAATATTTTTTTCTTTATTTTTTAAATATTTCTTTATTTGTTTTATTTTTTGTTTTAAGTAAAGAGGATTAGTTCGCTTTATTTTTTATAGCATTATTCTCTAGACTCCTTAGCTTGGTTTTAATTTTTTTGTTATATTATTTACTTGAAAATTTCCTAAATAATGCTTTAAATATTTAAAAATCTACAATATTTTATAAATTTTTTAATTAAGTAATTAGTTTTTTATTTAAATGGGATGTTTTTGTTTTGCTTAAATTTATAACAAATTTAAACAAACAAATCTGGTATTTTTTTATTTTTTCAATAAAATATTTACTAAAGAGCATGGAGTTTTATCATTGGTTTTTTACTGTTGTGTTGAAAAATATGTGTTTTTCTTTTTTTTTTGACTTTTGTTCAATAATCATGTGGGATTTTTTTAAAATAATATTTTTAAAGAGTTTATTTTGTCAATAACAGAGAGTGTTAGAAAGAGATTGTGAGAGAGAGAGAGAGAGAGAGAGGGAGGATAATTTTGTTTTGTTCTATTAAATGTAAGTGTGTATGTATATGTTTTCAATACCAATATTGTAAGTTTTAGTTTTGTATTAAATTATTTTGTTTTTAAGTACACAGTTATTAAATTTTTGGTTCAATCATTTTTCGCTGTGCTAATTTTCGATATTTTTTTTTTTATAAAAACTAAAAATTGTAAAGAAAAATCAATGAAAAACTTTCAATTTTCAAAGCAAAATTTACCAAAGGAATTTAACATATTTAAACAGTAGTTTTTAAATTCAGCCAATTTTTCTTTATTTTTTTTGATGACATTAACAGAATCTCTTGTTTATATCTGAGTTTGTATGTGAGTGAAAACAATCTTTAAAAACCGTTTAATGTTTGAAATAATAAATATTTTGTGTTATTTGTTGTTGTCTCCAAAAACTAGGTTTTATTTTTTTGTATTATTTTCTAATTCTGTTATTTTTTCTATTTTTATATATTTTTTTGTTTTTCATTTTCTTTAGTTTGTTAATTTTTCTTTTAGTTTATTTTGCATCTTTGGTTTTTGCTGTAATTTTTTTTACTTATACTTCGTTGCATTATTAATTTTTTGGTATTAAATAATAATGCCATGCGATTTTTTTTTATTAAACATTTTTGTTTAGAATTTTTATTTCTTACAGTTTTAAGTTTTACTGTTTGTATCTTGCTAATTTTTTATTTATTTAAAATTTTTCCATATTTGTTGTTTATTTTGCTATTAAAGATGTTGCTGTAGTATTTTTATTATTTATTAGTTTTATGTTGTTCTGTTGTTGTTGTTGTGACTGCTGTTCTTGCTCTTGATGCTGGTTTTGCTGCTGCTGTTTTTCTAATTCTTCAAAAGATTGATCTTAATCAACCATCAACTCAAAGTGGACGGATCCTCTCCTCTCTGAACGATCATGATGGATGTTACGAGCCCAAGCTTTGCATTCAATATTAATTAAGACACCAGCTAAAGGAAGAGAGAAAACGTTAATATAAGTAAAGAAGAAAATTGTTAGCTGATTAAAATGTTATAATCATTATATTTTGTGGTAAAAGTCCAAATTTAAAAGTGTTTGTAGTGTCACTAAATGTCAAACTCCACATATATAAAAGAAAAAAAAGAGGCAAAAATCTATTTAATTTAGGTAGTCTTTTATATCTTGCAGTAACGAAAAAGAAAAGATAATTTTTATTCATTGCTAAAAAAAACAGTTCGTCTTAACATTTAATAAAATACGACTATGCTCGTTTTTGTTTTGTTTAGTTTTTGAAATAAAAAGTAATTTTCTAAATTGGTGAAATTCAAGAAATTAATCTCTTTGATTACTTTAGCATCACTATATGGAAGTTTGTCTTATTGTAGGTATAATCAGTAAAAAAAATTATGAGGTAAAAAACTAAGTCTAAAAGTTTTTCCCCTGAAAAGGCTTTTAAATAAGACTTAAGGACTTAAATAGACGGTATTTCCTGTAATAAATATGAAGAGATTGATCTCAAAGAGAAGTCATAACCTATGGAATAAAAATTTCGTTGTAAAATTCAATAGTGATTAAGTTGAAATATTTATACAGAGCATTAAATTTAAGTAAAGGGCAGATAAGTAGTATTAACTGTCATAAATTTTCAAATATTTTTCAACAAATGGCCAATTCGCTTGTCACGGAGAAAGTTTAAAAATTGTAATTTTTTTTTAATTTTACAGAAATGGACGAAATAAAGTGTCAGTTGTCTGTAAATTATTAAATAGCCTCACAAAAACGTCAAAGTAGTTAAATCGCATTAATTAAACAGCTTATTACAAAGGGTATTTATATATGATACACATTAGCCAGTGGCGACTCTATAGCTATCCAACGATTCCACCGAGCCATAAATTATACCAATACTATACTCAAAGCATTATAAATTTAATAAACCACGAAAGATACATTTAATAATTTTTTTTACATGTCCAAATATTTTAAAAATCATTCTTTAATATTTTTCCATTATACAGTTTCTAACGGCATCCCTACATAAAGAAAAATAACTTCCACCCGTAAAACATAATTTTATTCAAATTGACAGGTTTTTCTCACATCACTCTAAATATATGTACACATTTTTGCATATTAAATTTTATTTTTCAACACAAATTAATGCATTAGTGTTTTAATCTGACTTGTGACTGATGTATGTGTTAAAGCAGCATGGAACTAAAAGAGTGTATATACTTACAATAATTCAAGTAGATATTTTGATACTATTTTTACACAAGACTACTTAACGTATCTGTATATGTAATGTATAAAATTTTATACATATACATATGTATTACAATCAATATTTTTATGCAATTATATGAAAAATATTTATTTAATGCCTGTGTGTGTTTCTAACATGAGAACCAAGTTAAGTTTTACTTTTCGTTAAATGCAGAACTTGTTGTAGGTGTTGTGTAATTTGAGATAAGGTTTATTTTTTTCAACATATTTAAATGCAAAATAAAAAACAGCCACTTGGAAATTGATTTAAAAAAATATATTCAATTTGTCCTGATTGAATAAACGATTTCTTTGAAAACTGTTGATGTACGAGTTAATGTGGTTAAAAAGGATGGGACAACGAAAGAAAAGGTACGAAAAAAAATCAACATGGCTATAATTGTGTAAATACAACAAACATTTGTATTTGCATTAGGACAATTCAACCTTGAAGATTATTACATTTTATTATTTTCACCTCCCCAAATCCCCAGAGTATTTATTTGTTTATTTTTTTCCTTTTTCGCTCTATTATATCCCTCACAGAGAGTGCAAGAGTATAAGTGTCAAATTTCTACAATATTCATTTCCGACCAATTAAAGTATATATTTTCTGAAAGCTTATGAATAGGTGAGTCGATTGAGCTCTGTCCCGACATCGCCAAGACCCGTGTAAGGTATCAAAATATCAGAAATATTTAAGAGTATATCGTTATTAAAAATCAATATAATCGCTTTATAACTTTCTGATATATGAGCAAATAAACACGACTGTCTCTGTTTTTTCCCTTACTTTCAATACAAAAATATAAATTTTTCATCCCTAGGAAAATTTAGAGACACGCTTGTATAGATATAAAATGTTTCAAGAGATATTCGCGAAAAATTTTGGACAAATCGATCATTAATCGGCAGTTATAGGCAAACATTACTTAAAATTAATCACGTTCAAAACACCATATTAGAAGCTGTAGTTTTTGAAAATTATTTCGCAGAAAAACTAACAAATCGGTTTGAAACCAACTGAGATATAAGCAATAAAATACAACTGATTCGATGTGTTTCCTAAAATTTAGAAACGTAAATCGATTTTTTTCTAACTCTAAGTATACCAACGTGCGATCATATCAAATGAAAGGGATTTTCCAGTAAAATATATTTAATTATTAAAATGTAAAATCTAAAATGGCGTAATAGACTAAATGGCGAATATGTGATTCAAATATAGTGGTTACGGCTTTGCCGCCTTTAAGCCTCACAACATTGTTAAGAAATCAAATTGCTTTACCGGTAGAATGCAGTAAACTATTTAAAGAGGGGAAAATCAAAGATAGCGTCTAAAACAAAATGGCGGAAAAAAATTCTAACCCCTTCAAAATGTGTATCATATGAAAGGGCTTGACTAATAAAATACAGTTAACTATTTAAAAATGTAAATCAAAGCCAGAAAAAATAATAATAATGGTGTACAGCATAAAATCTAAAATCCAGTCTAAGCTGCGCACCTATGTACATGATGGTGAAGGGTATTATCAGATTCGGTACTCTCTCTAGTTGTTTTTTTGTTCATTTCTGTATATTTATAGTTTGTGTTTCCATGGTGTTTTTTTTTTGGCAGGATATTATTCATGATTTTTATTAATTTTTTTTTCATTGTTGTTGCTGTTCGACAAAAGTCATAATTTTCGTCAAAGATATTTTGCCCTTATTAAAGTGTAACATATTTTCTTGGCTTAAAATTATGGTTAACATTTTCTATTGTTAGTTGTTATTCACATTCACTCACACATACATATAAATAATAATACATATGTAGATATGTATGTATGTGCTTGTTTAATTTCTACAATCATATTTTGAATTGCCTTAAGCTTTTGTCTAGGAAAATCGATTTTTTCGCTTTATTTACTTTCTTTTTTTTTCTGCTGTTGTCATACGACTACTACTACTACTACTTACTTATTAACATACATATGTATTAATGTATGTATGTACATATGTACATATCACTGGCTTAATATAAAAAGGGCGTATCTCGGGTTTCTATTAGTTTACAGGAGAAAGAAAAAAAAATAAACTAAAAATATAAAACTATTAAGAAAATGTCAAGGCATATTTATTCATCAGGTAATTGCAGTTCGGAGAGAACTTTTTTGTTTATATTTTTTATATATGAAGTTTGACATTTGAAATAAATTAGAAATGAGAGAAAATTGTTTTTTTATTTATGCATTTTGACAGCTGAAACTTAAAATAAGTGAATAAAAAAATAATCAGCTGGCGAATCAAGAGTACCTGATGAGTAAATATGCCTTGGTAAATGTCTTTGATCTTATTTTTTTCAATATAATGTCTTATTCTATTTTTGTTCGGGCTATTTGGCTATTAATCCAGTATTTGCAACCATGGCTTACGTATTTTATCAGGAGTGATGTGTTTGTTAGTGTACTACCGGAAAACGTTAAAAACATGTTTTTGAAAAAAACGAGATACACCTTTTTTATATTAAGCCATTGGTATGCAATATATAAACACCCTGCCTTTTGTCTTTTTTTTTTGGTACTTGGAATACATTGCTGTTCGCCTTTAAAAGCAAATACACGTTTCATAATTCATAAGAGGGTATGGTGTTTATTTAACTAATTTATTTGTTTAACTTAAATAGAAATATTTATATTGCTTTTTTGCTTTACTGTTTTCCTCATTCGTTTAAACTTTTTTTTTAGGGATGGATTTATCGTGCATGATTATGCATGAAATTATATTTTAATATTCTATACGAATTAGCATACAAATTAAATATAATATTTTGAATAAATCTATAACTAGTTTGAGAAACCGCTTATGCAAATACATGTACACTTTAGCCTAGGCAAGTTCCTAGAAATTAGATTTCCCAAGAACTTTAAAGTCAGGTGATCAATCAATATTGCCAAGACGATTATGATAAGCTATGTGATTCTGTAAAAACCAAGGATTTTTAAAATAATTCACACTAAACTGTAACTCTCTGTGGATCTATTGTGTTTTCAATCATTTGTTGCTTTTCTTACAGCCAAACCTAAACAAAAGCGGCAAGCATCGTGTTTAACGCTAGCCTAAATTTAAGATTTAATGTAAAATTCCATATTGCTTTATTGTTTCTGAGACCATCCTCAATTTTTAATATTTGTATCATATTTAATTGTGTTCTACTCTAGTCAAGCCTTTTCTTGATACCCATATTGATGGAGTAAAAAAAATATCAGCCATTTTGAATTTTTGTATTTTACACTTTTGAATAGTTTAATGTATTCTATTGGATAAGCTTTTCCAATCGATATCAATATTGTGTTGTTGAAGACGATAAAGCAGTAATTACTATATTTGACCCTTATCAACCATTGTATTTAGGAAGCCATCTTGGATATAAGTTTTTCATGAGTAACTGTATTCTGCTGGTCAAGCCTTTTGAGATACATTTTTAGTTACTAGATTTGGCCCATATATAAAATTATTTTACGCTATTTTTCAGTAGCGGTCATCGTGGATTTGAAACTTTTTTATAGTGTATTATATTTGTTTAGCCAAGCCCTTTTATTTTATGCTCATATTCGCCCTTTAGGCTTTCTAGGAGAAAAAATACCGAAGCAGTTGTATTTTGGTGTTTTTATCTCAGTTAGTTTCGAACCGATTTGTCAATTTTTCTCATCAGCTTTAATTTTTGTGACTGAGGATTGCAATTAGGTGTCTTTATCATGTCCAATAATTTATAAGGTTCTTAGCAATATATTTGAAAAAGTACATATTTTTCCAAAATATGTTTGCCTATAACTTTGCCGATTAGTGATCGATCTGTCCGAAATACTCATATCGTGTCTATAAATTATACTAGAGCTAAAAAATTCTAATTTTGTGGTAAAAATATGAGACAAAATAGAGGCAGTCGTGTTAATTTGATCATATATTAGAAAGTTATGTATCGATTATACTGGATTTCAATACAGATTTATTCCAGAATATTTAAAAAATATTGATACCACATACTGATCTGTACAGCAAGTGAGAGATCCTAAAAGTTCAATTCATAAGCTATTTATATTCTTTGCTCCACAGATTAAGGGCACAGAAAACAACACCAGTTGTACTGCAGCTAACTTCAATACCTAACGCTCTGTTAAAATTGGATTTTCTAATTGCATACTGTTGCCTCTGAGGTATTTCGGTTTGCTTCATACAAATTGTATGAACATGAGAATTTTTTACAGCTACAAAACGCCTGCCGCTGTTATTTTGGTTGGACTGTTAAGCTTTTAATTTAAATTGTGTGCATATTTAGTTTACATTAAAGTTTTTTTATTTGTTCCACTTTTTCAATTACAGCAAAAATATTTAATTTTATACCATCACCATGCTGTAAGTGTGTGTTAGTATATGTATATGTATGTAGAAGCACTATGTTATCGATTGGCCAAACCTCCATTGTTGTAATGCAGTTAAAAGCGAATGTAAAGTTTAACACTCCAAATAACGGGTAATGCAACCGAAACGCACGATGGTTATTGTAAATAAAAAAAAGGATTCAGAGAATTATGTTAAATTTTTTTATTATGATCTATTATTATTATTTAATTATCTATAACAATTATGTGTGAAACAAAATATCGGCAAAATGCTTGAAACGACTTCGGTGGCATACTTCTAACCGATGGTTCATATTTTTAATGACACTAATACATAATTGTAATAAATATCGTAAATGTGCCAAATTATCGATACATTTCCTCTTGAAAGAAAGTGCTATTAACGTAAACTTTTTCATTTAAATATCCCCAAAAAAGGAAGTCTAACGGTGTAAAATCACATAATGGTGGTGGAAAAATAACGTCGCCAAGACGTGAGATAACACGGTCATTAGATTTCTCGCGCAAAAGGGCGTTGGCTGTGTGGCTATTGGCACCATCCTATTTGAACCACATATCGTTCAGGTCCTCAGCTTCTAGCCACAAGAAATCTGTAATCATCTCGCGATAGCGATCATCATTCAGGGTAACTGCTTGCCCTACTTCATTTGCAAATAAGATGGCGCCGCCAGCCCATAAACCACACTAAACAGTCATTCTTTGTGGATGCATCAACTTTTCAACAATCACTCGTAGATTCTCATTTGCCCAAATGCGCCAATTATGCTAGTTAACGAATCCACTTAGGTGAAAGTGTGTCTCGTCGCTGAAGATGATTTCTTTGTAAAGTCACCATTCACTTTTGTCTGTTCAACCAACCAACCAACTATCGCCAACAAAAGCAAAGACTTTCGCAGAGCGAACCTGACACACAATTCCCCCAATTGTAGACACGAAGTTTGCGAAATGAATTTTATTTTTAACGTCCATTTTGGAAAAAAACTTTCAACAATCTTAACGCACTGCTCAATTATGTAGCTTTCCATGGTTGAACTTGTCAAACACTGAAACAAGGACATGTCAAATTAAATTGAGCAGAAAAAAACTTGACGTTAAGTTATGACTCACAGATTACATCGTTCATTATGGTTGGACCACCCTTTATTTAACAAAGCAAGAATATGCTTTAGGAAAATGATTTAAGAACACTGCTGGGTAATCAATTATTTATACAAAGAGTGTGATTAGTAAGGGTGCAGCAGTATTTTTAAAATTGAACTAGAATATAACTTTTTTAATATTTAAAACTTTTTTATACACAATTGAAAATTGAATTTTGATGGTGTTAAAGCCACAACCCAAATACGTACATGTGTACGTATAAATAGATTTAAAAACCAATACCGAGCAACACAAAGTTTTAAAGTTTATAAAATAAAAAGTCTTTAGATGTATACAATTAAATGAAACACTTTAAAAAAGTTATTTGTGAACCATTTTGGGGTGGTTTAATAACTCACTTACTCGTTTTGTTAATGCATTTTTCTGCATAAGCTGGCGTGGCATATTAACCTTATTCCTTTCTATATTTATAGTATATATATTAAATGCAACATTACTCATACTGTAATTAAAAGCAATTGTTTGTTAAACAATTTTAACATTTTCTACAACTGCCAATTCTATTTATATATTGTATAGTTTAACAACAAAAAGAGAAATCCTTTTTTCTATTTTAGTATTTTTACAGGAAATTGTTATTTTTAATTATGTATTTTATTTTCCCTTTTAACAAGTTTTACTAGAGTAGAAGACTTAGATTTTAATACGCTTATATAGCAGTTAGGCGAACTAAGGGTTTCCTGGAAAGTTTGTGTTTCCCTCTTTGGGTTGAGCGTAACATAAACCTCAAAATTAAATTGACAGTAAGTTTTATGCACATTTATTATAAACTAAAAACCGGTTAATTATATTAAAATGTGGACGTATTTTTCCAGGTTATTAAAGTTAATTATATAATTTTAATTTCATTCTTGTTTCTTCGGCCTTTAAATGTAAGTTTTATCAAGAAAATAACCCACCACTTAATTGCCAATCATTTTGTTTAATTGCCTACAACTAACATTGTTACATTAAACAGTCAGTGGGGGGATTTATTTGAAGTGAATTTGTTTTTTCATTTCAATAATGAGTAGATATTGTAAGTTGATTGCGGTTGCTTTTGCCCCTTAGGAAGTTCTAGAGCAAAAAGTATTTATACAAAATGTTTAATTGAAGCTAAAAGGTTTGGTATGTAATTATTGTCCGTGTAAATATACTGTCCAGCCAGCGGCGTTGCCAATTTTATGTTATATAATTGTTTTTACTTACTTTCAACGGTAAATTGCACAGCTACAATAGGTGGTATGTAACCCTCAATATTTTTGAAGGGGAAATAGTAGGATGGGAAACCCATACGGGGGTAATAGTCACGGGCTTTGATATTTTCAACATCAGCGGGATTTTCACCTTCGCAAGAGATCCATACAACGTTAGTCTAGAAATGAAAGAATGAAGATATTTTATTTATAAATATTTTTTTTTTAAACCTTTGACTGTTACTTATTTTAGAAAAATAAATTAACTCTTTCAGTCTTAAATGTAAAAATCTTATCAATACTGGAAACAAATATAAATTAAAATTTTACAAAGCCAGACTTTAGAGGATCGTAGTAGTTTTTAAAATTGTTAAAATGGAGTTAAGCTCTTTAGATCTTTAATTTGATCATTATACTCTTAAAGAATTCTACTAAAACTTGATAAACAGTATCCTTCGTATCACAAGTATGGTTGTAGCCAAATTACACTGTCTTCACTTTATACTATGTTCCCAGGAAACTTCTTAATACCCATTGTATATGTAAATAAAAAAAAAAATGTAATAGTATGAATAAAAGTTGTTATCTATCAGAAGTTTAGCCTTGTCATATTCCAATCGATATACTTGAGTTAACTTTTGTGTAAATAAAGTCTTAAAGACTTTTAAGGACCTCCATTAGATTTGAATCTCAGAGGTTTCAAGTATTTGTGGGTTTTAATCTTCGATGTCTATTGTTATTATTATTTTTCGGTCATTGTTCCTAGATTTAAAACTCAGTTTGGCAGTACTTAAATTAAGTATTTAAAAGTTTAACGAAAAACTGTCTAATCCATCTGAAAAAGCTTTTAAAGAAATTCGGGTTAATTCCTTAATGAGACAAAGCTTAAAACATTATTTATATAAGTAAAAACGAATAATCCTTTCCTCTTTACTAACACTTTTCTAACCCAAACCCACAGTATTACCTTTTAATTTAAGATCCTTTGAAGTGCTAACCACAATCTTCTTTAGATTTTTATTTATTTGGCAATTATTCAATTGTATTTTTCTAAATATTACATCCATATTTCTTAAGACTTACCTCATTTGGTCTCAAGCTGTGTTTTTCTGTGATGTGTCGTTTTAGTTCAGCTGGCATTTCAGTAGGCAAATCCTTTGTGTCATTGTAGACTTGAGGAATCCAATTGTAAATCTTAAATTTAAACCAAAATAAAAAGTATAAGAAAATCTCAAGCCCTTTAAACTTTATGAAATTGCTTATGAACATCTTACCTTATTCAACTTGAGGAATACGCAAGGTCTAGCAAGATTGTAACCAAAATGATTCTCCTCTGTGCAGGGTGTAAATTGACTACGATCAATGCCGCATACTTTGCCTTCGGGTGGTGGATTTTCAAATGTGCAGTTTACTTGATTCTTTTTGGGCAACTCTTCATAGGCTGAGTATCAATATTAAATATATTTTTAATAAGTAATAGAAATACTTTTTTTTTAATTAAATCTAATCAACTATTCATTTAGCTATAGTTCAAAATACTTGCAGGAATATATTAATATTTATTTCGAATACACTAGCCCGTTTACTCAATCTCGCTTAACAGTTTATATATTGAAAATAAAATCTTATACTTACAAAAAAATGCAAAATGTAAACAAGAAAACATAAAAAAAAATTAAAATCATAACCCAAACCCAATTCGTAAACATCAACATCTAGCGTTATGCATAATAACAAACCGTGTGCTAACTAACAAACTGCTAATTCTTGTATGGAAAAATTTCTATAAGGGAAAGATAGCAGTCGTTAGTTATCACACAGTTTGTTATTATGCATAATGCCGTAAGAGTCTTATTTTATTAGTCAAACCATTAAAAATTCTATGAAAAATTCCTTGAAAAATTTTATAAAAATAAGTCTAAAGTTATGTTCACATTTGGTTAAATTTTTGAAACAGGCGTAACCACTTTTTTCTTACGCTAATTATGTATAATCAAAAGGTTTAACAATGGATTGTTATCGAAATTAGTTTAATAAAAAAAATCTGCGGAATTGCAAAGTCCTTTTAAAATGGGTTTAGTATTTAAGGAGTAATAAGCATTTAAAGTTGCTACTAACCCATAAGCAAACCACATGTATGTAAGAAAAAAAACTAACAAAGTCCCGTCAAACAATTTCTATCAAAACAGAGACTTAAAAGTGACTAAATTAATAAAAAAAAAAAATAATCACATATGATTCTTATCCAAATAGCGTCCTGGTTCAGGAAAAAATGCGCCACCTTAATTTTGCTTATTACATGTTACTATTTAGTTTCTTATATGTCATTGAATGTGTAGTACAAATAATTATGGTTTATTTTTTGTAAAATTTTCTATTATCAAAAACTAACATTTTGTGTACAGTTCACTTGTTGTATTTTAATTTTTTTTTTATAGTGTATTAGTAAAGGCCATGACTGACTAACCTACAAAGTCGTGCGATTATGTCAAATAAAAATCTGATAGGTTTCTGTCCTGCATAAAAAAAAACTCGATAAAGTGTGTGATTGGATGCCACACTGTCATACTTGCTTACAAAAAGCAACTCTGATCGCACAGAAACTATTGTTTTATGAAAAATTTCAAAAGACACACTTGTCAAAAAATCTGTCACACATGTTCAATTTTTGTCCACACTTTCTGAACACACATACAATTTTGAGAAATCGAACGAATAGATCGGATAGTCAGTCATGGCCTTAACTAATAAGTGAATATTTCGATAGTTAAATTATATAATTATAATATAATTTTACAAAACGAAGATAAAACTAATGTAATTTGTTTTTGTAAAATTAAGCACTGGTACCAGTAAAGTCAAAGTAGGGACTTTAGGTTCAAATAGGTTTTACATTAATTCAATTAACAACCCTAGTTGTGTCGCACTATTTCCACTATTTTTGTATCTGCTTAACGTATTGTTGTTGGTAATTTCCATTTAAACATTTTGTATAACAATACAATTTCATTTCATGCGCTTTTGGTGGGTGGGTGTATTGCACTCATACAGAGATGGAAAATGAAATTTTTTTGCAGAATTAAAAAATTATTTTTGTAGTTTTATTTTTTTTTTTTTTTTGCTTCCAAAATTATAATTACTAATACATTTTTATCTTAAATGTTTTAATGATTTTTTTATATTTGCTAAAATTTTTTACTAAAAATTATTTAAGAATATATTTTGTAGCTCTGCAGAAGTAAGATTTGATAAACTTTCCCATTCCTGATTTGTATTTATCTGACATTAAATATTATTTGACATTTAGTAATATAAGCAAACACCGATACAACAGAAATTTCTTTCACAAGTAAATAAGCTAAAACTGTATTTCAATAGACGATACAGAATACAAAACGAGTTTGTGAATCGAACAGTTAAGTAACATTTTCGTGGTTACGTATATTTCATCGAATGTGAACATATCTTAAGAAATTGCATATTTTTTAAAATTTGTTATTTTACTTACCCTTTAAGAAACTTGAAGTTTCCTCTACCCAGTATTTAAAGTTGTCAGGTTTGTTTGATTCATACCATACTAAGGTACTTTCAACATTCACCTCTGGAGGCATTGGTCGAAAACCAAGACCTAGAAAATAAACAGATAAATAAGGAAATATTTATACAATATTTATGCTAAAATTAAAAATTATTTTTAAACCATGTACTTAAATATGTATTATCGATTTATGTACATACATAAATATTTTCTTAAACGAAATTGTATTTGCAAACATTCACTTGAATAACATAAAAAAGGTTTGTCCCTAAACCAAAATCCAATTAGTTAATTAAATTTCTATTTAATCTACATTTCGTGTTGAAATGTTAATGTTTTTTATTTCATTTATTTCTTTTTATTTTTTATTAAAACAAAAAAAAAAAAGAACACATTTACATAAAGCAATTTTAAAACCTAAACATACTTACATACAAATATAAGACAATATCTATTTAATTGGTAAAAAGAAAAGAAATCACATTTAATGGGTGATTACTAATGGTTGGTGGTGAATTATTTTTTGGTAAATTGAATTTTATGGTCCTTGCCCACATACTAATGGGAGTGTTCTCTATGTTTTATTGTCAAGCATTTTATTCTATCATTTGCAACAATTATTATGGCTTAATCAAAGTTAAAAACTTGTATATCTTCTATTACATGACGTTATGGTAGATATGAGAATTCCAACATCTTTGCTATTAACAATAATTTTACATTTCAATACATTTCACGTGGTATACCCATCATGGTTTTGGGCTTTTTAATGCGCCTCTTTTCAACCTAACCTAATTTAATCTACCCAACTTTACTTTTACTTCTTTGTGATAAAAACGTGATTTAATTAAACTTACCTGGATTTGTTCCGATTAAACCATCACCTAATGTCCACTTAGGTTTATTTAATTCCAATGTTTGATAAAATACCGCGAAAATGGCAGCAAAGAATCCAGTTAGTGCCGCATAGAAGATTACATAAAATATCAGAATTTTTGCTAAAATTATAAAGAAAAATACAAGAAAAAATTTAATTAGTTAATTAAGTTTGAAAAAATTATTTTTTATTTAAGAAAATAGTTTAAACTAAACTTTATGCAATTACTCGTTTAGCAATTTACTGGCGTATATTAATAAAAAATATTTAAAGTTTATTGAAGGCTTATTTGACAAACTTTTAAGCAACATCTGTCGAATAAGTCTTTACTAATTAATAAAAAATATTTTTTATAAATACGACATCTGTCGAATAAGTATTTACTAATTAATAACAAATATTTTTTATAAATACGGCAGTTAATTTATTTAAAAAACTTTAGATTGTATGCTTGCATCCTATTCAAAGGAAATTCTCTATAAACAAATATTGATATTGGTCCTTAAGTTAAAGTCAACTCCATATGCCGTTAATGGCACAAACTTGAAATTCTTGTTCATAAAAAAGTTTCGATTTTTACACAACTTTTGTTTTTTATTTACTTCCTGTGCCAAGAATGTTGCCTGTCAATTAGTGAAAATATTTTATTTATGTTTAACATTTTCAGGCAAATAAAATTTGGTTGACCTTCGCCATTATTAATATTGAACATAATAGAAAAAAGTTTTATTCCTTGTTATAAAAAAAAGCGAGAGTTTGAAAAGAGAGGTAGAAAAAGATACTGAGATTGTAGGGATATGCGTGAGTGCTAGGCTAACTAAACTTCGTTGTTGTCATGTTAAATAAAAATTAAAACTCTTGACATTTTGTAAAGATTAAGTTTGATCAACCTATAGTTTTATACATATAGTATTTTCATAATACTAATTGATTTCTTAACTTAATAATCTAAAGTGTTATCTGACCAGCTGTGGGGTGACGAAGAAAAATTAATCTAATTGAATTCTTAATCAACAAATAAAACTAAATAATTATTAATTTTACCTTTTCTAAATCCATTAGAAAATGAAATAGTTTAATAAACTGTGTTTATATCATGTTCATGTTTAACTTAAACAAATATTTAATAAATTTACAAGGTGTGCTATCATGTCGTATTGTCATAATTTTTAAAAATTTTAAAATATTAAGTTTTAAAATATTCTGTGGTTAATTGCAAAAACTTTAAGCAATTTTGAAATTTTCAAAAATATAACAATATGAGAAGGTGTGCGCTAACCTTGTGAAGCTTACTAAGAGGAAAAGGACTATGAAGTTAGTTTTATATCTTTTATTTATGGTATTTTAATACGAAATAAATAATTTTAATTACATAACATTTAAAGTCTCAGTAATCTTAATACTATCTCTTCAAGATCTACTTAAGCTGTTAAGTGTAGTTTAGCATCACTAGTAAATCGCAAAGTAAATTATAATAATTGACCTGGAGCCTATAGTTAATAACTACTCATGACAAGTACGGAAAATATAGGTTAAGTTGCATGTATCAAGTCGTATAAAAATCTTTACAGTTTTTCATTCACTTTTATTTAACTTCACTATAAAACAGATAAAAACTGATTCTTGGCTTAAACATGGATAATCCAGAATTTATCAAAAGACTTAAGGCAGCCATTATTGTTTTGAAATCTTCGATATTTTTCTTCTCTCTTTGTACCTTACTCAACTTATTAGATGAGTTTATCACAGCCTATTAATTAGTTATAAATTATGGGACAATTTAACAATAATGTCTTTGGGCAACCGATTTGCTGCCAGTTGACTTAGTGACCTATTTAATTTTTTTTGCGTTTGGGCATATTAGACGCGAGAATTTTACAGTGGATACTATGCCAATTTTGGAGTACCTGGGGAACTCGAACTGGAAATCCATAAGGAATTACATTGAGGGGACTGACTTCTTAGGCTAGTCCGATATTTATTGGAAAATTTTGATTATGGTTTTTGTTGGGGAATTTCGTTTCCCACATGGAGCTCACAACATGCCAACTGGGCATAAGTGTATACTTGTCATAGGTTTGGGCTTTTAATGCCCCTCCTTTTCAACCTAACCTAACCTAATTTTTCTAACGTGAGATATTATTTATTTATTTATTTCATTTATTTATTAATAATCGGTAAGCCAAATGAATGGCCAAAATGATTACAATGATATATACTTATAGTATTAATGACACTTTTAATTTCTAATGCTATAATTATTATATACCCTAAATGTAAAATTCAAATTTATGTATATACATATCATACATATATACATATTATACATATATACATATTATACACATATATACATATATACATATTACATATATACATATATTATATATACATATATACATATTACACATATATACATATATACATATTAGATCACTGTTCGATATTTAAGCAGATATTTTAATTGTAAAGAAACTATCAGATATAAAGATGTGAAAAAAATGGGATTAAATAATTCGACAGATTAATAACGATTCACATTCTCATGGGTTATGATCATGTTTCTGTTAGATCACTGCAGCATATTAGTAGGTATATCTTATAAGTATATGTAAGTATATTCGATTAAACGCTTTTCAAGAGTGATCATAATAAAAAAAATCAAACAAGGGGCCACCAACAATTTCAGCAAATATTTCGAGTGTCACAAACTATTTAATTGACTAGCCTTAAAAAAAGCTTCAGCAAAACATAAGTCTCAAGTCTTACCCAGTATATGAATTATTAGATAAATGCAGTAAATTTCGTGCAAATTAATGGGCTATACTCGGCTATAACTTTCCTAGATAGTTCAAGGTAAAGGCTTCAGCAAAAGGTTACTGTGAGCCTTTTAGGATACATAATGTGTCAATAAAATCAGTTGATCCATAAGATTTTTAGAGACTAGTTTTTATATAATTTAAAAAGTGTTTGTATCACCGAAGAAACCTGACAACTTGTTTTAAAATGTTTAATAGAAGGTATAAGCCAAACTAGGTAACCTTAATTCATCTGCTGATCAACAGCTGTTACTTTCCATATGTAACAATTTCATATATTCTCTCTCTTTTCCTGTAGTCTACAATTGTTAAGCTTTATATAAAAAAAATTCTATCGAAAAATCCTGTCCGAATTGCTATCACCTTAAATAATTTTAACATGGTACACATAAGCCATAACAAACAGTCCATTAAGAATATTCTGTATAACTGTCTTTTAAAAATAAAAAAAATTATTTACAGAATCAGGTATCAATTTAGAAATTTTTTACAATAGCTCAAAGTATTTTGCTTTACTTTTTTATAAATGTAGAATTTGAATTGTACTGAAATGTCCAACCCTGAGTGGTAATATGCCGTTAGCTATTAGCTCTTTATTGTTTGTTGTATTTCGACTAAACACTTCTACTTACACTTTCAATGCAAACACACAAACATACTTGCAACACACACATATGTATGCCTGAGGGCAAATGCCAGTAATTACTTAATAGTGATTGAAAGGTCATTTTCCACCGGAAATTATCTTTTTCAAGCGTATATTTTTAAAAATAGCACACCGGAGAAAACGAGTCCTACTTAGGAATAAACAGAGACATATTATGCATACATTTTCTAATTTAAATTAAAAAAATAATTTAAAAAAAATCTTAATGCTTAAGCTAACAATCTAAAGCTTTTTAATATTCCTGTATTCCGTTAAAGAATATTCGCCTTAAGTGTATTTACTTATTTTTAGCTTGACAAGGATAAATTTATAACGCAAGATTGATGGGGACATTCAAAAAAGCATTACATTTTTCACAACTTAGATATTAATTCAATTTATAACTGTTATAAAAAGAGCCAGCCAACTCTGCAAGCAAGGACTTGTTATAGGGGGAGCTGTTGTTATAAATAAATATATTTAGATATGACGTAACTTTAGCAAGGGGAATTTAAAAAGAGTACATTGCTAAAAGTGCAAAGTACACATATACGTACATACGTACATACATACATACATACATACATACGTACATACTTTTATGTAGTTTGATGTGTCATACGAGTTTATATAAGAGAAATACTTATGTTTGTTAAAAAACTACAAAGCGCAGGTCTCTGTCTTATTGCTGGCAAATTGGGGTTTTTAACAAAAATGATTTTAAATTTTTAAGGATTTTTTTTTTTATTTAAATAAATTTTTATAGAAAAACAGAAAATTTTTACTAAAAGCTTTTAATTTTTTAACTTTAAGTACACAAAATTATGTAATTTGTTTTAGTTTTTAATTAAAGATTGTTTTCTCTTTAGTTTATCAGTGTTTATATGGGAAGATGGCAAAAAATTTCATAAATGTCAAAGTTCATTGCAATGTCGGCTGTATAGTTTTGAATATTACATTTTCATAAAAAACTACCTAAAATTTTTTCTAAATTTTTTGTTATATTTACATACTCGTACATATGTATAAGTACATTTATACCCTATTTTATTCTAACATTTAATTTATTATGCTATTTTTCCCTACAAATTTTTCTGTTTCCTAGGGTTTTTTTTTTTGGTTTCCGTTTTATTTTTTTTTTTCAGGCAAAATCGTGTCGTATACGATTTTAAGTTTCGCTGTAAAACCTGATGTATGTAAATCAATTGGATTTATGTTCATTGCTGGTGTCCATTAAGTATTTTATTTCTATTTAATTTTTTGTTGATTTCCTTAAGGATCTAATGAAAACTTAATTCAATTTTAATGAATACTTAATGAAAAGAAAAAGGGAACAAAGAAGTTTTTTTTAAGGTAGAAATTAAAATCAAAAATTAAAATAAAGATTTATTATTTAGTTTCCAAATAAAATCAGTTGAAACCCCAAAAAGAACATCACTAAGCAAAAAAGATTACTAAAGGGTGTCTCAGTAAGAATGCACTTTTTGGTTTTGAAATAAAGCATATATTTTTAGAGATAATTATATTTTTTTTGTGAAATTGTAAAGACAGCATTTTGCAATTAAATGTGAAATTAAATATCTCTCAAATGGACCATTAATATTTTCATGGCTTTTTCTTAGATATGTGTCTATATCTTATAGACGATGCTTTAGATCTTTAATTTCAACTCAGGAATTATTTCTGGCTTATTTGTATAAACCGGAAATTTAATAAACCTCAAAAGAAAAATATCACATGGCATTAAATCGCATGATCTTGGTGGCCAGTTGACATAAGAATGTCTTGAGATAATTTGTTCTGTATATCGCTGCTGTAATAAATGAATTATTTCATGCTTGGTGTGGCAGCTGACACGCAGACAGTTTTTTGTTCTTTGTTTCTTATGGATTACATTGGGATTTTCTTAGCCCTAAAATTCGACAATTTTGTATTCTCAGTAGCCATTCAGATGGAAATTCGCTTCATCGAAAAAGATGATTTTTTTTTAAATTTGCATTGTCTTTGTTTTACTACATTACCCGTTGAACGAATTGATTTGAGCTTCTGAGTAAGCTGAATTTTGTATAAATGAATATGGAGTTTTTTTGTCTAAATTCGCTGCGTAGTGCTTCGTGAAATGTAAATTTGTCAAGAACGATGCCGAATCAAATGTTTTTGACTACTCTACGAATATTTAACATATTAGGTGCACTGAAAAATCTTCATAGTTTGTGGGGGTCCTTAGCATAACTTATAAAATTTTTGTAATAAGTTTTCACAATTATAACGCGTTGTTAATTAGTAAAGCGCTCCATTTTTAAAAATATAAATAAATATGCTTATGTAACAAATACCAAATTTCAATCTTGACACTTGCACAAAAATTAATTAATTAATTTAAGTGTATGTAACTTTTCCATAACTTCTTGTTTAATTAATTGTTTTTTTTTTAATTTTTGGCCCCGAATTGCTTCGACGAATTATGAACACAGAAGCCAATTTTGTCAAATGCAGTTCAATTAGAGTTTTAATATAAATTATAAGATTTTCAAAACCATCCTACAAATGAAAGCTACATATAGGCATTTTGGTAAAATTTTGATACAATTCGGCCTAATAGTCTGAAAGTGCGAAGGTTTCCCATAGATAAACTGACAGACAGGCAATTGCTGGACAATAAGTTAATCGATTAAACAAGTCAAAGGTACAAATAGAATATATTTTAGTGGGTCTGAGAGGAAAATTTTGTTTGTCTTATACGTATGTGTGTATATAAGGTTAAAAAATAGTATACTTTTTAAAAAGTGCATACCAAACAAGAAACGAAATGGACGAAATTATAGAGATGTTATTTGGTATATTTTTTCAAACTGTATGACTTTGATTTTCAACACCATGTCGTTACGCTTTAGTGTCTTCTTGGATAGAAATTATTTTAAAGGTAATTTGATATAACGATATAAATATGTATACATAGCAAACATACATTTGCTTGTAAAATTGTTGTTATTTTTGTTCTTTATTAAAATATATGTATGTATGCATATAAGTCCCCATACATACGTGCATACATACATACTAATGTATGTTATGATTTGAAAATAATTATTATTATGACATACCATGAATGCCACATACTACCAATCATGGACATTTTTGTTGTATCGTTCAAATGAATGTGAATGTTTTGAACGTTTTGAACCTCATCAACAGACGCCTTTCAATTGCTGCTACTATGAGCACGGGTACTACTACTTATGTTCGTACAACAATTAAGAGATCAAAAGAATATTTGTTCTTTTCATTTGAGCTTAAAGTATTTCAATTAAAAATGACAGCTTTTAAACAACAAATACTAAATGAATATGTGTGAGTGAGTAAATAAATCAAATAACTATAACATACATTTGAATTTCTATAATATCAGCAGGGTAACCATAACTTGTAGAAAAAAAATCTATAAAAAGAAAAATTAAAAAAAAGAATTGCTTACGCCATTTAAAAGTGAGTATGTAAACTATAGATTACTTAGGAACGGTATAATGTTAATTTTACTCTAATCCTTTTTATGTAATAATTCTGACATATGTTTTTGAAAAGTAGTTTTTAAACTGAATTTGCAAATATAAAAAATAGTTGGCAACTTATTATTTTATTAAAATATATTTAACTAATATATTGAGGTAATGCAACTTACATAAATGGTGCTAGAGCAGCATAATAAAAAAAATTTTTTGGTGTTTATGTTTATATAAAGATATATAGGGTTGAATATTGACTCTAATTCTAAATTAGCTTATATGTATATAACAAATTTGACATTTATAAAAATCCACCAAAGACAACTAATTGAATTCATGCAGACAAGGTTACCATAAGTTTGTAAAAATATGTAAAAAATAACATAATTTTTTTTAAATAAATTAATAATACCTACTTTAAGTAAATAATTTTTTACGATTTTTTTACTAGTTATTTAAAAAAAAATTATGTATACTAGCGCACCCGGCGAACTTCGCCTCGCCCCAATTTTAAGTCTTCAGACAAACTTTAGAGTAATAATACAACACAAATATTTTAATTTTCAATGTGATTTATTTGAATGGAATCAGTAGGTGCCAAAATGACACCTTTCAGATTGCTCAAAGTCTAAGTCAACGTATAACGCCATCTATCGGATTTTAACTGAGAACTTTATATTTTTTCATTTGAAAAGTCATTAAGAAATAATTTCACACAAAATTTCATACAAAAACTCGATTTTCTATTTTTCCAATTTTCCTAATTTTCCGGAGGGATTTTCCAAAAACTTTCTCCTTATAAATACGAACAACTGACAAAAAATTTTACAGAAATCGGCCCAGCCGTTCTCATTTTATGAATTACTACAAATTTTTTACACCATTTTTATATTTATAGCAGATATCAATTATAAAATATACATATTTCGTACTTAATTTAAGACTCTCTGCTTTTCAAATACCACTTAAAATTCCTATACACCAGCAGAAATAAATTCCCTTTTTCAAATACACAACATATGATTTCTTTAAAAAAAATTGTTTTTTTCTTGTTAATTTTTGTTTATATTATTTCATCAAAGCATATTGTTAAGAGAATATTTTTTTGCTTTGTTTGAGTAACTCACATGATAGCAGTGTGTATGTATGTACACACTTTTACCCAAGTACAGGCAGAAAGTTTATATACAACATTTAAGTTTATTTATTTATTTAGATCAATAAATTATTTATGACTACATACTGTTTTCATTACTTGTGTTGCGTTCAATCCCTATAAACATCTTTTACTTTATCTACAGTCACACATGCGATTGTTTTTTGTTATTTTTTTTTTTTTTTGTTATCTAATGACGTCATGAATTTTTTTTTTAATTTTTTTTAAATACAATATAAATAAAAAAATTGCTTGTGACTCTAATTTTTTGCTGCCGCATTGTTTTTGAAATATTTATAGATTTATTTATTTATTTTTGTTAAGTTTTCATACTAAATATAAACTAAACTTAACTAAACTTAGCAATTATTATTTTATTTCTATATACAAAATTAAGGCAACCATTAGAACAAGTCTGAATTTGTTACTCACGTAATACAGAAATTGTTAATAAATAATAATGAAAAATTACAGTACAATACCCCTTTATATGTACACATGCATCTACAAATACATACATAAATGTGCATGTATGTATGAATTAAATATAAATCCGCTTTATGAAGTTAATTAAACTTTTAATAACAAACTCAAATACGGAAAATTGTAATTGTTTAACAACATTTATTTTAGTTAGTTTGTATTTTGTATAGCGAATTTTAATTTATTGAAAAAAAAGTTCACACTATTTTAACGGTTTTCACAAGTTGTGCTTAGTATATACTATAAATGAAACAAGTTGTTTAATTTGCTTATGCAAATTTTAGTTAGTAATCTTTAGTTTTAACACCTTAAATAATTTCAATTTGAATTGTTCTTATTTTGGTATTGAAGTAATTTTTCACATTTGTTAATTAGCAAAGACAGTAATATTTTACTAATTTGAAGTTGTTTTCTTTAAACCCATATAAATAGAAGTACAAGTGTACCTAAAAGTTCAAAATAATTGTGGAAAAAATATTAAAGTTTTTGAGTCTGATACATAAAATTTTGTCTCCTACATAAATAATTGTACCACTTACAAGAATTTATTTATTTTCACACTTTCCCCCCACATTGCCCCTAAGAAAAATTTTGTTTTGTAAACAGTTTTCAATGCACAAACATATTATGTTAATATTATAACTCAAAACAGCTCGGTGGTTTCTTGAAACTAGTGCTGTCAAGGTATGTAATAATTGTGTATTGGGTATCGAGTAAATGAACTTTTTTTGAGTAGTCAAAACTCTTTAGTACTTACACGATACTTGGAGAGCTGTACTCTTGGAAATAATTCAAGCAAAAATTTAATAACTCACATACAACTCTGCATGTATAAAATTAAACCAACCATTATAAAAACAGCTGTCTATAAAAGCAAACGAATGCTTAAAGCCTTGTTCAAATTAAAATTTAATTTTCAGTGAAAATTTTTGCACGAATAATAAAAGAACCAAGTGAGATATAAGACCAACGTAATAATAAGAGAGAAATAAATTAAGTTATTTTAACAGCCTAGAAGAAATAATCGGTGAATTTAACTGGGTCATGATCGACCGAATACGAGAATTTTGCAGCTGAATAATAACCGTAATCAATTGAGAGATATGTATAAGCGTATGACGAATATTATACTCAATTAATGTTGCGTATACTCATTGCACACCTGTGTTTGTGTTGCTACCGATTTCTGTGAGATTATCTTAACTAGTATCTATGTTCTGCGGTCGACCCATTCGACCGTAATAGAGTTGAAAATGAATAGTTTAAGTAAATCCAATAAACTGTGACCATCAAATCTAAAAATAATAAATAAACAACAAAATAACGGGAGTTTAAACGGGAGTATAAATTGTTATACTACAGTAGCAGCAGTAGTGACTACACTTTCTATGTTTTTTTTTTTTTTTACCATAAATATTAACCAACTTTTATCGCTTATAACTTTTAAAATAATTAACCAGTTTTAATAATTAACTGTGTAAATTTGTAGGAAAATTTCTTTTAAGTGGTATATTTATTTCTAATAAAATTGGTTTGGTTGTATAGCGTAAACTGTGTAACGAAAAATCGACTTGGATACCTAATAAGAAATGAGACAAATGGGACACAATTATTCCGAGAATAATTTTTATACAAATTTAAGTTTCCACCAAAAAGTGAAAAAAAAACCATTTTAAATATTTTGAAAATTTCAAAAATTTTTGATTGTTCTTAAACTGACCTATGAGATAAATTTCAAATGGAGCTGCCGATTTTAAACAAACAAGGAAATGGTTAAGCAAAAATCTATATATATAAAAGTGAAACTCTGTGTGTGTGTGTGTGTGAGTGTGTGTGTGTGTGTGTGTTAGCTATAGACTCCGAAACTGTAAAACCGATCGGACTCAACCTTTGGCAAGTTGTTGTACACATACCAGGGAGTGTTTATGGGTAGAAAAAAGTGGGCGGGCCACGCCCATAAAAATTAGTTATCAGTTTTAGCTACTTGCACTTGACCGATTTTTCTGAAACTTTGCACACATATCGAGCTGTCATGACTAAATAATTTCGTGATAAGAAAAGAGGGCGGGGTCACGCCCCTAAAAAAGTTTTAATTTTGAGGCACTTGCACTGGACCGATTTTTCTCAAACTTTGCACACATACTAAGCTGTCATAACTATTTAATTTCGTGATTAAAAAAGTGGGCAGGGCCACGCCCATAAAAAAAGGTTATACTTTTGAGGTACTTACACCAAACAGATTTTTCTGAAACTTAGCACACATATCGAGCTGTCATGACTAAATAATTTCGTGATTAGAAAAATGGGCAGTGCCACGCCCATAAAAAAAAGGTATCATTTTGTGGTACTTGCAGTGGACCGATTCTTCTGAAACTTTGCACACATATTGAGCTGTTATGACTTTACAATTTCGTCATTAGAAAAGTAGGAGGGCCACGCCCATGAAAACAATTATAATTTTGAGGTACATGCACTGGTCCGATTCTTCTGAAACTTTGCACACATATTGAGCTGTTATGACTTTACAATTTCGTGATTAGAAAAGTGGGCAATGCCACGCCGAAAAAAATATAATTTTTAGGTTTTTGCACTTGATATTCAATTAAAATTCAGAATGCATTTCGATTCATTAAGGGGCGTAGCAACGCGCGCCGGGTTTGGCTAGTACATAATAAAATTAATAATTATTGTTGATAGGTTCAATACTCAATTTTTTTTTTTTTTTTTTTGCTTAAACAATTTTTAAAAATTCTTTGTTTAGTTGGTTTAGTTAAAAATGGTGTGTGGCTTTAAATGTATAAAATTGACTTATGATTATGGCAACACTAATTCGTTTACTCAAAAAAAAGCATGACTAAAGAAAAAGCTGCCAGATCAAACATTTCTTGTTGGGGCTTACATTTTTTGGTAAAGAGAAAATAAAAATAAAAATTTTTATCAATATTTTTTCATATTTCATAATTTCGTGACTATTTTAAAATATATGTTAAAGAAAAATTTACTGAAATAAGTAGGTGATCATATTAAACTAATTAAGATGTACAGTGGTTTTTAGTTAAAATGAAAAAAAAAAACATTTTTTTCTAAAATTTTTATTATTTTGACATAAAAATTTAAAAAAAAAATGTTTTTTTCTAGAGTTTTTATTATTTTGACTGAAAATGACAAAATCATCTGATAATCATAAACGTATTAATTAATTAATTTTAAGTCTAGAAAACTCGATTGATTGCCCAAGCAATCTGGAACATTATTAATTAAATTAATATTTTTTTTTTTTTTTTTTTCTTTTATATATTTTTATGTTTTCCACCAAAATGCTTAAAATCTTTGGAAAGTTTATTGACATCTTTTACTCAAATGTTTAAATAATAAGTCACGTATGACTATTTTAACCGGTCTTGATAATAAATAGCGAATTACTAAGAATACTAAAGAGTTTGTACTTACCAATTTAATTTCGTACAATTAAAATTATGTTCGCAATTTAATTCTTTTTTAAACATTTATACATACATATGTATGTACATATGTATTTAAATATTTATTTTGTATTTTTTTGGTCTTGATTAGCACTTTATACCGCTATGCGAGGCATTTATTTTTAAAGCAAACATGTTATTTTCCTCTTCTTTGACTTCTTTTAGTATTAAAGTACTCAAACGCAAGAGAAACTGTTTGTTTATATTAGCATTACGTATGTGTACACATAAAAAATTAAGACTTATTGTTTTTTTGTTTTTTTTTTTGTTGATTTCGATTTAAAATTGCTGATGTCGTCAATTGGCTGGCCTGGTGTACAATGCCAATTTATTTGTATAAATAAACAAAATTTCTGCTTTTTAATGTTAATTTATAAATAAGATGTTATTTTGGAGAATTTTTAAATTTCAAGTAAAGCGCTAATTAAAATTAAATTAAGTGATTAAACTTTTTTTACTAACACGTGTGTACTTAAGAAATATTAATTTCTATTGAAATTTTATGGAAAACATTAGTCACAACTAGGAAAAATAGAGAAGAAATTGAGCAGAAACTTTTTATAAACATGAAAAAATATAAAAAATTTTATATATAATTTTAAATTTAAATCTTTTAGTAAGACGTGCATATATCAGTCTGTTGTGTCACACTTCGAGATTTTTGTTGTAAAAAATATCAGATAAATAAGAAAGGGTTTTTTCATCTCTTGTTAAGCCATTCATAAATGAAATCACTACCAGCGATAAAGCACTCATAAATTGTAATATATGACATAAATGCTAATATGCTAATTTTTATTGCAAAAAAAAATGTAAAGTCTTAATAAAGTCTCGTTATGCTTCTACGTTTTTTGCAATAAATCAATTGTACATTGTCTATATTAATATTATAAGGTCATTTTCTGCCAATAATTGATATGTTAAAATCACTGATATGGAAAAATATGTATGCATGTATTACACTATAACAATTTCTTTTAAATAAAAAAAAAATTCAACTACAAATTTGTTTGAAGTGACGTGATATGTATGATATGATGATGGGAAACAATATGTTTTTTGTTGCATTTTTATGGGGCCTGCAAAAACAGGAGGTCGTTCAGGGAGGTTTATTTTCAAAGACACACGTTTTAAATATTAGCACTACTTTTGTACTTAGTAAAAACGTCATAATTTGCATAACTTTTATTATATTTTTTTTTATGTTCATATTCATTTTAATTGTTATTTTTTTTCTTGCTATTAAAATTTTACTTTTAAATGTTCTTGACATTTTAAGGTTTTTTACGTAAAGACTATAAGTCTTTCGTTAGCCACAAAATATAATTAGTTTTGTTGTTCGTTTGTTTAATTGAAACTTAATCGGTGTTTAATTAGTTAAAAATCTACAATAGTCAATTGAAAAATCAATTGAGTACAACAGAATATGTTGAGTTTTTACACATACATATATGTATATGTACACCTGCATAAAACTGTAAAATCTTTTAAACAATTTTTGAAACATTATAACGTCACAAGCAGTACAAGACTTTTCCATTATACCATATGCAATAACATAATGAATATTAAAAATCAACTGAAATATGGCTATACAAAACCTAGACCAAAGAAAAACTTGTATTAAGACTTTCAATTTTAGTGTTATGTTATAAAATGAACAATCGCACTTAAAAATTGTTTTCTCTCTAAACTGCCCTAAATGTTATTATTTGGTAAAGCTGCAAATTAATATTTTTTACACGATATTCATGCTGTGATTTATGGTTTTTTTATTTCATTGCCGCTTTTTGTGTTTTTATATTCTACTTTGTTTGAAAACACAAACACTAACATAACATATAGAACATTTAGAACATTATACGCAGCCCTTTAGTTAATGTGTATAGACATTTCTGGAACTTATCATTTAAGTATAAGATATATTATTTTAACAATATACCAAATATTTAAATTATATACCTAAATAAAAAGTCATCTTTTTCCCTGGTCGTTCTTTCGATTGTAATTATTTACTCTACTTTTAAACGATGTATGTATGTTTGCCCTGTAAAATAAATATATGACTAATCATTTTTTGTCGTGTTTTTTAACAATAACAAATGTATGTAAATAACATCTAAGAGGTTTTCTTTATGATAATTTTTTTATTTTAATATATATGTACGTTTGTATGTTGGTAAAACCAATCAATATTAAAGGGAAATTATATTATGCAACTTTAAAGGTTTATGTTTTTTTACGACCCAACTAAAAAAGTAATTAATGTCTATCATTTTTTACTGCTATAGAGATAAAAAACTAATTTCAACTTATTATTATTATATTTTAGAGGGTAAAATAATAAAAAATGACACATTTAGGGTAAAAATGTAAAAGTTGAGTAAATATTTGATGTATGTGACAATCAAATATCAATATTTTGTTTAAGATATATCTAAAAAATTACTAATAATTATATAAAATGGCTGTATGGCCCTACTATCCTAATGACACATGCTTTTGTTTTTATCATATTAGCTTAGGACTAAAAGAATAAGACAGAAATGCTACGAAGAACCGCAAAACTGCATAACATAAAATATATATACATATGTATGTACATATATAAATTTATTAATAATTCTTCTTAAAAAATTTATAAAAAATAAATATTTGCTTAGAGCATAAAAAATAAATAAAAATTTCGCGCCCACCTTTTAGTAAACAAATTAATTTAAATTACTTTTTGAGTACAACTAATGTACAACGTACAGACATTTTGATAAATCACGTCAATTCCGGTTGTAATGAATTTTTGTTTTTATCTATACCAAACAAACGAGCTGCTAAAAAATGTTTAAAATATTTGTGTTAAAATAAATTTTAATAACAATCCCTTTTTAAGATTTTTTGAGCAAAAGTCTGTAATTGGTGTTAGCTCGCCTAAGCTTTTGTGGAACTATTGAAAATATATTAATCAAAATCTCGACACCACAATAAAAATTCAGCAAAAGTTTATGTAAAACAAGATCTTGTTCGAGCGTCAAAAACCTATTTATTTTTTTTGCCTTCTGTTTGACTTTGCTTTTTTAAAAAAAAATGTATATCAAATTTAAGGATGTTTTAAAATCATTTTATATTATCATATAAAGAAATAGATTTTAGGATTTTTATTTAAAATAATATTGACAGAATGATATTAATAGATATTACAGAATATTCACGTAACTTTTGAAATTTTAATTTCAACATTAAAAGGGCCTTAATTTTGTCCTAAATTTGCCTTCAACAAAAACTCTATTCTGCGCTAATGGTTGATTGTATAAAAACAAGAGCAGAAAAATATATATTTTATTTATATTTATTTACAAAAAAATTTAAAACATTAATGATTAATTGATAATTCTTTGACATAAGGAAAAAAAGGATTGTAGTCAGTAACTTGTAGTTCTACCTTTTGTTTGAGCTTTAATCAATTTCTTTCTTATTCTCTGTCATTTAGGATCAATAACTTAAGTCTAGCACAACTGCTTTTAATAGTAATCATTTGCTCTTTAGTCCATAATTTTGGGAAATTCATATTTTGTTTATTATTAAGCACAAAAAAATTGTTTCTGACTTAAGATGTATTTGCCTAACTTCAAGGAATTATGACCCAAATTTTAAAAATTTATGCTAGAAATGTTATTAATTTGCTTTTTATAATGCTTATTGTTCATTATTCGATTAATTTATGATTTAAGATATTAGATTTTGAAGCCTGTAAATTTTTTTGCTACATATTTATGTGTGCTCATAATGGTTTAATTGAAACTTTTTTTTATAAAATTCAGTACTATCTACAATACTATAAATAATTGTAAGAGAATTATTTTTAATAATAATTTTATAGAAATGTTTTCTTTTAAGTAGCCCATAAAACTGTTACTGCTTAAATAAAATAAATATTTTTATCTACTTATGAAAATTTTAAATCACTCGAGTCATTATTGTCGTATTAGAGCTAAATTAATTATTGTTCATTATACTTCTCGATAGTTGTAGAGTTAAGTAATAAAGAAAATTTTTATTTACAATTTAAAATAAATTCTAATTTATTTTGACAGAATTATTTATAAGAACACTTCTAAAGTAATGTTAAATTGTATAGAAATTTTGTAAAAAAAAACTTCATAAAAATTATTATTATCTAATTGTTATTGGTTTTACAAACATTTTAAAACACTTTTGTCATCATTACTGTTTTAGTGATGGTATTATTTGTTATTAGTGATAACGGCTACTATTCACTCTCTTTATGATCGCCATTTGTTGTAAAAAAGTGTTGTCAATAATATCTTAGTTGTATTTATTTCGCTCAATTGCTAGATTTTTGTTTAGATTTTTTAACAAAACTATGGTCTTATATACATATGTATTCTAACGTGACTTTTTGTTAATAATAAAAACTGAAATTTTTTTTTTAATTTATAAACAAACACGAATATTCATTGAATATTTGTTTTTATTAAAATTGTTATTAATATAATAGTATAAATAAATAACAATCTATGTATGTTTACATATGCATGTATGTATACATATTGAAATAAAATACTTTAAATTTTTTTTTGTATTTTGGCATAAATGCACTTTATTTTAAATAATATTTATTGTTTATTAAATTTTTTTTTTTTTTTCATAATATAATTATAAAGTATCAAACCCATTTTAAAAAAAAATTATTTTCTACAGAGCCAAATGTTGTTTTAATATATCAAATATCTTTGAAAGTATTAGCGTTGGAAGTTTAACAAAAATTATTTATTTAATTTTTAGCAAAATACCACAACTGCTGGTTTTTTTTTCTAATAGAATTAATGGACATACATCTATTTTCCGCGGGGCTTAAACAAAAATAAAAAAATATTTATGCTAAATAAAATTGTTAAAAATGTTAATAGTTTTGTTATAAACAAAACTACAATGACAATTCCGAACAATTTAATTTCAATCAGAATACAGAACAGTCACGATCAATAGACGAGTACTGTAGAGGATTCGTTAATGAACTATTTAAATGGATGTTGAGTGTACAAAAATAGACAATTGGCCGATTACGCTTCGGCAAACAGAGGCAATTTTAAAAAAATATTTTTATTATCCCAGCAAAAAATAAGAAAGTAGTGCAAAGTGAATTACATATTCAAGACTTCTAAATGAGTACAGCAAAAGCATCCATTCTAAGTGACTCCCTTAATGCGAAATAATTTTTCATAAATGATGTGCTTAAAAATTATGCAACATCATTCAAAATTTCTTAAACGATCCTTGTAAACAAAATTAACTTATGAAACCTCAGATGCTTTTCACCAAAATTGCTTGAATTCTATGCACTTTTTAGAATGGAGTGCTGTTCATCAATATGTTCATGTAAACACATGATCCTTGATGACACGCTAATGTTAAAATCATTAGTGTTTCATCTAAATGTAATCACTTCATCACTCCTGCAAAATCACTTTTTTGTCATAGTTTTTTGTTTTTTTTTTTGGGATGTTCTTAAATATGTTATAAACAAGATAACAGAAAAATATTTTAAAAATCTATTAGATTTTATTGCAAAAAAAAAATCTTTTACTTAAAGTTATAAACCTAATTACGCACATTGATATTAGGAATTACCCGTAGGTAGGTAGACAAAAAGCAATACCTTCTTAAGTCAACATAAGCTACAATTAAGATTATAACAGCGTTGCAATTCCGCAATTTACAACAACGATCAGGCGAATTTTCAAAAAGTTATGCAATAAAAACTTTTTGTCCTTATTTTTCAAACCAACAGTATCATTAAGAATAATAACTTGTTTTAACCTTTAATTTAACTAAGTATACGAAAATCGATCTATTCTTTGGTTAATACAGCGCAGAATTTATATAACAGCCTTTATTCTAAAGGAAACCAATTTATAAAAATCAACTCAAATATTTAAAAGTGTGTTCCCTTATTTCTTTAGAAATATTAAAATAAAAACTGCTTTGGCAACACCACTAACTAATATTGTTCCTGCCCTTCTTGGGATGCCACACTGATCGAAATAAAATTGCCCTTAAAACGCAAAAATGCTATAATATTGGAGTTTTTTTATATTTTTATTTTATTGAACTCTTTGCATAAGTCAAAAAGGAAATATTTTTTTACTCGTTTTTAATCTTTGGATAGTTTGATTAGTTTAAGTTTGATTTGAAATTGCAAGCAGTTTCAAATTAACTGACCAAAGGTTTAAATAACATGTTTAAAATTCTATTGTAATGGTAATTATAAATCTGTGGCTTAGAGCTAAAAGGGCCAATGTCAAAATGTTTACTTTTGAGAAAATTGGAATTGAACTTTAACTTTAATAGGTGCTTTCATAGTGACATTGGCCAGCATTTTATTTCTGGGTTAAGTATGACATTAGCTATTTTAACATAATGAACTACACCAAGAAAACAAATATAATGCAATGATTAACTCAAAAGAACAAAAAAGTGACATTGGCCGTTTTAGCTCCAAGCCATAGAAATATTTACATAATTCTTTGTTTTTTTATTCTATATAAAGCTTTGCCATATTATTTTAATTTATTAAAGAAAAATTATTACTTTTCGTTTATAAAGTTTATAGAATATTGTGCATTTTTTTACGTATAACTAAAATCTATACACGCAATATTGAGGTTAATATTTACAAATACAATTTGCTTTGTATTATGACATCCGAGTATAACCTGTAAATTGCATATGCCTTCACGGCCGCTGTTATAACTTTATTATTGTTGTTGTGGCAACATTATTTAGAAACAAGTAGAAAAAATTAAACTGTCTATAGCGTTAAGGAAATAAATTATGTAAGACAATTACAAAATTATAATACAAATTGTAATAAATCGATAAATGAGCTAGATTTTCTGTTATAGATTAACAAAAAAGTAGAAGCGTTTATATGTTTGAATATTTAGTTAATATTTTAACAATAAGTAGTTTTGATTACTTACCCCAACTACCACCTGTACGACCCAGACATTGACTAGTTTCACTGTTCCACAGAAATGTTTTGAAGCCCTGCCATTTGCCCATTTTAGGTGGTGGCGCATAATATTCATTCTTTTTATCGGCCATTTTTTATTTATTTAAATATGTGTTGGTTTTTAAGGTTATATTGTTTGTTGTTTTGTTATAGGGATTTGTGTGTCTCGAGCAGTTTAGGTTATGTGTGTTTTTTCTTCTTTAAATATATATTTTAAAATGTTTTTTTACTTCTTCTCCTACGACTTCTTTTGGTTGAACAACGTCGTGTAAGTGTGAGAGTTGGAAGGTTAATTTAGTCTATGTTTAACTTTATAATTATTAGTATTTAATATTAATAATTAATATTCGTATAACAATTATAATAAATATATTGAGTTATGATGTTATTTTGGTTGGTTGTAGTAGCAGTCGCGTAATCAACTATATTGCAAAAACATTTTTGCTGATTTTTCTTTATATTTGCCTTGTGGGTTGAATAAATAGATATATACTTCGTTATGGATATATAGTATTCTATGAAACTTTACACTTTGCGTGTAAATTTATTTTTAACTATTGACTGATAATTTTATATACTTGATGACACCTAAAAAATTTATACAAATTAGTTTAAAATTTTAAAAATTAACACAGCTGTTACTGCAGTTTTTTTAAATTATTTTTAACAAAGTACAATTAAAAAAACGCTTTTTAACACTTTGAAGAGGTTTTTTTTAAACTTTTGAAACTTTATTTAGTTTATAGTTCCTTTTTTTATAGTTTTTTTTTATTATTTATGTCATTTGATATTATTTAAAAACATATTAAAATATTTTTTTAGTTATCTTAACTTCCAACAATTTTTGGCCTACAGAACATAGTTATGTAACCGAGCACAAAACCGTCAAAGAAAAAATATTCTTTTTTTTTCACCTTTTTTCTTCAGTCGTTTTCTTTCTTTTCCGTTTTGTTCGTTCTCCAATTCTATTCTATACTGTTCAGAGCGATGTTTGGAAATATTAGTTATACGACTATTGCTTAAAAATCCTTGTTTCATTCGGTTTCCGCACGAAAGTTGATTTCTTGTTGTTTTTATGTTGCTCTCTATAAAAGTTTAGTACTAAAACTTACAACTAGAACTTAAAAAATAATAAAAACCACTAAAAGTGAAGGGAAAACCTAAAAATACTAAATGACAAATGACAAACAACAGTTAGTGTAAAAGCAAAAGAGAAAGAGTAAATTAAAAAAATAACGGTTTGTAAATGATATTAAGAGTTTTGCCTGACTATGTCAGTCGGATTGTCGGCTCAATATGTACATATATACACACATATACGTAGTAGAATTAGCTTTATAGTAAAAATGGTTAATAGACGCAAACATAAGGTTATAAATCAATTTTTGCTACAAATGAAATGGACGAGAGAAAAATGTTAGAAAATAAGATGTATACAAAAATAAATAAAATATGTTTAAAATGTACATATGTATATATATATATATATTAATTAAATATTGGTTATATACTCTTTTATGGTTTTCGTTTATTAGTGAATTGAGAATTGTTAATTATTGTTAAGTTTTACCATAAAGTAGAACAGGAAGCTGCCAGATTATACAGATAACTGCCAACCTAAAACCCTTAATCAATAGGAAGTCTAAGGACTTTATTCGTTAAATTTTTTTAGTTTTAAGCTTAAAAGTTTTTTTTACTTCGAATTACTATTGTAGGCTATTTTAAAAGCTACTCAACAAAAATAGGAGTGCCAAGTTGTACATTTTCTAGTGAGGCGTATAAGTATATTGTTTCATTGAAATTTATAACTAGTTAGGTCGCGATATAGTTTCCATATTACGTGTCTTGAACTAATTTCTAGTTCCAGATTCGTGTAGGACTCCTATTTAAGTGACAAGTTAAAAATACCCAAGCAAAAATACTTTTCTAACTAAAATCATATTCTGGTATTATTTTAATATTGAAAAGTATCTTAAGGTTTTAACTTCAACTTTCGCAGCTCTGATTTTCTTAACAAAAATTAAATCTCAAGGCGGCATGCTTAATATTATGACCTCAATAAGTAGATATCTAAGTAAAAAAAATAAGAGATATATGAAGCTGGGCATGAAATTAAATACTATGACATTTTCATTTTCAAACTTAAAAACTAGAAATTTATAAAATTCATAAAAAAATCTAAACTTATGAACAAAAAGGTGACTTTTTTTTTAGAAAAAAGTACCTTATGTTAATGGTTTTTTTCCAAACCAAAAAACGTAAAACCATTGTTTATGTTAATTATTTAGTAGTCAATAAATGCTAAGATGTTTTTAAATTACTTTAATAGTACAAAAGAAAAATTTTTTTTTAACTAAGTACTTTTTGCTTTTGATGGATATTTAGCAAAAACGTTTACATTCCCGACATCGATTATTTCTGTAATATTAACTGTAAAAAACATATGAAGCAAAAATAAACATTATTCAACCTAACCGCACTTTTTGAACTTATTTACTCATCATGAGCATAGAATTTAATATAAGACAAAAATGGCCTACCAAAATTGTTTAAAAATAAATCGTAAATGGATTTAGTGATATAACACTTATTATCGAAAAGCAGATCTGAAATTAAAAAAAATGTTTTTCACAAAACTAATAATTTTAAAAACTTAAATTTTTCCTACAATTCTTATATATATCAGGAAAAATTATCTAAATTCCAGTAAAGTTTTTCCAATAAAATATTTTTTTATTTTTTTAAATAAAACAGTACAAATATTTTATTAGTTTAGCTCGTTACCTTTGGCAGATATTGTAAGAAAACTGAGCTGTAACTGAGCTGACGCTTAAAGGCTACAAGAGATTATTTTTGACAAAAAAGAGTATAATTTTGCTAACGTAGTATTTAAGTATTTACAAAAATAATCGCCATTTTTAATTTTAGTAATGTTTTAAATAAATTTAGAATTAATATTTTATTCCTTTAAATATTTATAGAGGGTGTGGCATTTTTTTACTATATTATAAAAAATCAAAAAAGAAAGGCTTTGAATATTTTTTAAATTTATGTATGCTTAGAAAAAATTACGAAAAGTGGTTTTTTCGGTTGCAACAATGACCACTTATACTTTTTTTTATTGTAGCAGTTAACACCTTCTTGGTAAAATATTTAACCTCCTTACATGTGTATGTTACCAAGGCAAAGTTCTACAGTCATCAAATTTAAGTCTATAAATAAGTAAAACAAAAGACGCATACATATTATTTTTGCCTTTAAGCACTTGTACCATAAAATCTAAGAAGGAAAGTCATATTCAGTATTGGTATTTGAGCAATTAAATGCAAACATTACTCCAATTTTGAAAAATAGCAGCAGCACCTAACACACACACATACATTTATCCTACTGACACATATTAAACGTAATTTATACACTCTACTTTGGTTGTTTTCATTATTTATTTTTTATGCCTCATTTATTATATTTCTCGCAGTGATTAAAACACTTCTCTAATACAGGAAAAATTTACAAAAGCAATAGAAAAAAAAATTAGTCTTAGTCCTTTCGAAAAGAGCTTAAATTAGGGGGGGTTTATGCGCAAATAAAAAATGATTATTTGTAGGGAATTTTATTAAAGTAAACTTGCATGAGAAGGTAGTAAAGAAAAAAAAAAAAAGAAAAAGAGAGCTTTAACATAAATATTACATAAAACACAACCGCGGATAAATGTGAGTATTTAAAGAAAACGAAAAAACAACAATTATATAGAAAGCTGGAAAAAAGTCCTTGTACGCATACATACGAAAAAGATAACATGGTTGTATTTGTAGTGCATAACAGTTACTACACTCTCTCACTCAAATTGTTATTTAATTTTTTCATATTGTGATTATTATGTATGTATGTAGGTGCTCTCTCTAACTAATATTGTTAAGTCTCTTGTACTATTACATACACAACAGGATAAATTTTTGAAAAATTTATATAAAATTGTCACTAGTAATTAATAAATTGTTACAAAATCACTGCAAACTGAAGAAAATTACAAAAAAAAATTTTTTCTTTAAACGGTTACATTAATAAGAGGAACCCTCTTAATTATTTGTTTAACGTTATTTTGATTAAAATCTTAATTTTTTTTTTTTTTTCCTCTTCAAACTTTTTCTCCTATATTGATTTTTCTGTAAATAATGTATGTAAAACTGTTACACAATATTTCTTAGTTTTTTTTTTTCTTTTCAAAAAAAGTTATGTTTTTTTAAATAGAAAAGTTAATTTTTTATTTTGAAATATTTAAAAAAGTATTTTTTAAATACTTCACAAAAAGATATCTATTTTCGAAATTTGATTCCATTAGAGATAAAAAATCGAATTTTAGTATGTATATAAGTGTTACAAGGATATTTTTCTTCTTCTTTGCTTCAAACACAGTTAACAAATTTTTTCACTTAAAATATTCAGTCATAATTATAGAACTTTTTCTTTTATTTCTAAATAAACATATGTACATTATTTAATTTTTATTGGAAAAGTTTTTATTTAGTAACAAAAAAAATCCTTTTATAGTATTTCAAAAGTTAACAATTTTTTCCTTAATATACATATGTATGTATGCTTATATTTTTTCACTATATGTACTTTTATATATATATGTGCTTGTACATATATATATGTATGAATTATTTGCACTATTTGTATATGTATGTATAATTATATATATTTTTTTTTTTTTGGTTCTATGGGGTTTTAATCCGTATTCAAAATTCTACCGTATGTCGTCCAGAGTTGAAACGCCAATGATAGTGTCTTTACTGCAACTGAAAGAGAAGTTTATTTTGTGTGTTCAAAAATGTTTCGTGGTATTCGAATATCGCACTTGTAATTGTATGTGTATATCATGGAGGGTAGAGGGGCCAAGATTTAAGTTCTAAAGTTGGTTCTTTTCTACTGAAAAATATTTATGTGCGTGTGTATGCATATAATTTTGTAAGTCGTTTAGTACTATGAAAAAATATATACATATTGGTATTTGATTAGCACATTGTGAGCAAAACTAAACAAAAGAGGGAGAGCGACAATAAACAAAAGCTTTTATTATATGATTTTAATGCTAAATTTTAGGGTTGTTTTCTTTTCAAATAAAACATTAAAAAGTTTTTTTTTTTTTTTGAGAATTTCGAATTAATAATAACCGTTATAAAATAAAAAGAGATTTGAAAAGATTTTCGCAGATATTAAAAATTTGAAATGAATTATATAAGCTTTATTCAAAAAAATTTGTTTAAACAATAATTCTATACTTTATTTGACCTCTTTTTTTAATTATTAATTAATTAATTGTTAATTTGTTTTGTTAAAAAAATAATTCCTGAAGATGCTACACGAAGGAGTAGCGAAATATTGAAGAAAATAAAACATTGTTTAATATTGTTTTTTATAAAAAAATAAAACTGTTGCATGACCTTAGGCTCGAATAATTAAATACAAAAATTGGTTTAAACTTTAAATACGTTAACCCCATGGCTGTATATTTGACATAGCTGATGAAATTTTTTTTTCCACACCTTTTACGGATACATTCAGACTGCATTAAAACATGTTTGGCGAGCTTTAAATAAGCGCTTTACAATAAAGCTGAGGTTGATTATAAACTTCTGAAAGCTTTTGCAGTTTCTATGTCATATTTTCCAAAATGTGCGTAAAAATTGGTTTGCCATCTGCGTAATCGGCATCGTTCAAGCTTCTAAATCGGACACAAACAATGTTAAAAAAAATAACGGTGACAACAAGCACCCTAGGCAAACTCCTGTATCGAGCATGATAGGTAGACATAAAGCTTTATTTGAAAAATTTGTTTCCTAAGAATCCCTAGATTGAATTCAAAATATATATAGTGTGACTATTATTAAGTTGCTTGCGTAAACGTTGCTATCCGTAGAACCTAATCTATCATAATATTTCATACTGTGATAACTTGCATCATTAAAGCTACTAGATCAGTGCTGTATCTATAGACTATGAATTATTATATATTTAGGCTTTCTAAGTAGTACTAACAGCATACTATAACAGTCGATGTTAAAATACTTAATCATTAGTTAGAGTATAGGTCAGCATTCATACACTTTGTTCTTTATTAATCACAAAGATTAGCATTACTTTTAATTAAAAAAAATAATCATAAAGTCTTTTATTATAATTGATAGCTTAAATTTGTTGTAATATTTACAGTTTTTTTAAGTATATGTACAAGGTGAAGCGGGTAACCAGACATTACATTGTTTGTGATCTTCCATCATTTTTAAAGCCAGCGCAAAATGCACAATTAGCCTCAGGCGTCCGAGAAATCTGCAAAAAATTACGCTGCACAAATGTTCAAGCAGAACTTAAGTTTGCCGCCATGTATGTTAAGTTTTACAGACAAAACATTTTTTCTTTTACAAGATTTAGGTACCAGTTTTTAAGTCATTCATATTTTGATAATTTTAAGAATTGATCACCAATCATCATAAGCGTATCTACAATTTTTTTCTGGGGGTGGCAAAAGCTTACAAAATTGCTTTCCTTAGCATCTTTAACTTAGTTCATTTTTTATATACATAAAATTTAAAAAGTAAATTTTTAAAAATTCTGGGGGCATTGCACCCCTCAGAAGGATCAGGTACACCATCTCTTTAATTATCAGCGACGAAGGATTAATTGAATAATATTCCAAGAAACTGTATAAGTGATCAATTGACAAAGTTGACCTAAGTAATCTAAAGGAAATAGCTATATGTTTCCATTATTTTATACAATTCATCCTAATCTATTACAATTTATTAAATACGTGAACTTTCTTTTGTTTCTAACTATCTTAAAAAAGTCTGTCAAAAAGCTTAGAAGTATGTTTTCTTTCGTGCTTTCTGACACATTCTCGCCTTTTTGTTCCACTCTTTAATTACAGTATAATGTGCTAAAACAGCAGTTAAATACTAAACTGACAACAACACCCTTAGGGCACAGGAAACACACACACACAAACTGACAGTAAACTCGCCCTATGGATTAAGAGTTTTAAGTACAAAGATGGAAAGATGTACGACAAACACTGAGGTTGGTTATATATTTTTTTTTTCTAGGTGCACATGATCAAAGCGCAGGTTTGCAAAAAAAAACAAAAAAATTAAGGAACAAGAAAGCACGAAGTAATAAATTTGAAGGTAAGGAAGAATTGAAGATTAAGTGAAAAATTTAATAAATGAAATTAAAAAGAAATATTTCTACATATTTATGTATGCATGTAAGTAAACTTTTTCATAATATATTGATTTAAAATTATTTAATAGTAGCTAAGAAAAATAGAAAGGAAATGGAGAAAGAAAAAAAGAGTAAGAAACAAGAGATGATTTTAGTTTTTATGGTAGACTACAATAAAATGAATTAGGTATTTAAAATGAATTTAAATTTATTTATTTTATTTAAATTTACTTGAGCTTTGTTTTTTTGCAAAATTGGGTAGAAATTTATTTTGTTGTATAAGAATTTTTGTATGTTGTATAACCACGTGATTTACATACATATATTTAACGTGTTCTTTGCTTTGTATGCTATTCAATATATTGAACTCAATTTATGTATAACACTACCACTCTTATATTTTCTCTTCTAATATCTCCCATATTTCTTCTCTGACTTACTGCTTATACTGTGCTATTTTTTTTTGTATTATTATAACATTTATTAATTACCCCTTCAAGTCTTACGTCATTCCTCAGCTGTTATCTAAGAATTTTGTTATACAACACCCCCATACTCATACATGTTCATAAACCCCCGCTCATAAAAATTATTAAAAAATACTGCAGCATTTAACAATTTGAAATAAATCAAAAAATATTTCAACATTACATATGTGTGTATCATTAAAAAGCAGTAAAAGGTATGCCTACTGCATGTTCACTGCTGCTAATGATTGTAACAGGATTAACACATATGATTATAAATTAAATTCTCGCTACCCCACTACATAGGATTTTCTAAAAAGAATTGAAAAACAAATCACATAAAAGTATATAATTAGTTTTTTTAAATGCTTTTTTTGGTTAAGCCTCCAGTAAAGCATACATACATACATACATGAATATGTATAGTGTATGTAATTACTATGTTTAATACTTACAGTGCTATTGTGTAAGAAATCTTCCATCATTGTCCATTGTAATATGTATACAGTTTTTTCCCTTTCTGTTGCTTTGGCCCGTGTTCTATTCTTTAAGTTAAGTAATCCCTTTAGGCTGAAGGACGTTTCATGACACACAATATTTTTGTTGCTATGCTTAAGTACACAGAAAACACCAAAAAAACACATCCAAATAATAAAAATTAATTGTCTTCACATTTATTGTTTTTAAAAAAGAAAAAGCTACAACAAACAAATGAAAAAAATTTTGTTCAATGCTTCGAATAGCACTTTTTTAATTTAATTTATATATTTCTCACTATTTTCATTAACTCTTTGAAAATCTAAAAAAAAAACTTAAAAAGGCACTAAAAGTCGAAAATAAGCCTAATATGCTGACACTCATAATTTTTATCAATATTTGAAATTTTTTTATAGAAATTAAAACTTTTAAGCAAATTAAATTTTTTATAAAAATCTAAACTTTAAAGCGAATTAAAATATTTTATTAAAATCTAAACTTTTAAGCAAATCAAAAATTTTTTTAAATTCTAAAATAAACAAATTTTAGCAAGAATAAGCTTAATATGAGGCAAGCATTTTTTATAAAGATCATTTCCCAATCAAACCAAATTTTTCCTCTTGAAAAGTCATAATTTTGGCAGCCATAAAAAACAACAATTGATGTGTTTTAATAAAAAGTTCACCCTAAACGCGTAAGCTAGATCAGTGCTTGGCTGACATTATATCATTGTTAAAAAGGAAAAACTGCTTAAGTAGACATAAGCTAAAATTGAGATAGTTATATAATTGCAATTCCGGAGTTCAAGCAAACTTTAAACTATTTCGGAGAACTTTACAGGAAATTATAGCGTAAAATCGTATTGCCTATTTTTTCAAAGAACAATATCGCTGTTGATACTTTTCCTGAAGAAGCTACCCAATGTGGTAGCGAAATATTGGAAAATAAAATTAAAATTATTTTTTATAAAAAAAAAGTGATTTTAAGCTCAATATAAAAAACAGCTATTGATATGAATAAAAAAGATCGAAAACATTTATTTATTATTTAATATATGAAAATTAATATGCCCTTTAATTTTATAGTTGTCGTACTCTTTATTGCAAAGGGAATCAATGTTTTAAAAATCGAATAAAAAATTTAAAAGTGCTTTCCTGAAAAACTATAAAAACAGACATAAGCATTTTTTCTTTATTGCCACAGATATATATTAACATAAATATTGAAACATGAGTTTTGGAAAAGTCAAAATAATCTAAAAGGTATATTTCAAAATTTTAAAAAAATTCCAAAAATATTCAGCTTTTTTAGCAACACTTTTTCAAACAAATGGCAGCTATTATATAAAGGGTCCGCCAAATAACTTGTTTTTTTTTTTAATTATATAAAAAAGTGTAGCTTCGGCTATGTGGCACGTAGCGCCGTCCTGTTGAAACCAAATGTTGCTCCTCCTCCTAAATTTTTGTGAACAAAAATTCGTTCAACATGGCCCGATAACGATCGCCATTGACTACGGCCACTCCTTGCTCATTTTAAAAGAAAAATGGCCCAATTATGCCTCTGGACCAAAATCCGCACCAAACAGTGACTCGTTTTGGGTGTGTCGGATTTTAAATGTATGCGTGCGGGTTTTCTGTGTCCCAAATGCGACAATCTTGCTTGTTTACATACCCGCCAAGATCAAAATGAGCTTCATCTGAAAAGATGATTTTTTTGGCCAAATTGGCCAAAATAATGTCGCGCGTTGTTAAAGCGTATACACAACCATATTCCTTCAACGGAAGGATAAAACTAATTATCTGTCAAATCAGACATGAGCTAAGTGTTACCATTCCCGAAATAAGCACTAATTGAAAAAAAAAACGTTAGGTGGCGGACCCTTTATATTTTCTTAGATTTTGCGACACTCTATATTAATTAAACTTATTACATATCGATGGTCATAGGTAAACAACATGCAGCTGACAATTTGTTCTCAACATAAAACAATGACGGCATACAATGACCATCGATATATTTGCTTGATTTTATGGCATTTAATCTTTATGACCCCTATAAATTAATTGTATCAAGTTATAAAATTATTTTACCGGAAAACATTTTTCGTAAGCCATTACAAAAGGCATAAGGATAAAAGTGATTTACAAATGTTTTATCATATAATGCAAAAATAGTTTGCGGTATGGAGTGAATTTTTTTACCTAAATATAGTTTGATATTTACAATAAACGAAAGAAGAGAGAGAATTCTTTTTTGCTGCTGAATACAGGGTGACAGCTAAAGTTTAAAATGAATGAATAATTATTTAAAGAATATAGACTACCTAATTTGCTTGCAAATATGCCTTAGTATTCGTTAAATTAGACGTTACATAACTATAATCATACAAAACAGCTGTTTGAAACAAACCTATGGGCAATAATATATTTGATTATATTTACTGCCGTCATAATCATAGAAAGCAACTGAATTTTGGTTTCTTATGGTTACGTAACGTCTAATTTAGTGCTTAATTTTGCGGCAAATCTAAATTTTACGTCCTTAAAAATTATTATTAAAAATATTAAGGACTGTAAGTGCTCCATGAAATAACTAAATAAAAATTATAATATTAATTTTTTTTGTAAATTTTTTTTTAAATTCAAATACAAAGTGTGTTTTATAGCAAGTGTTCATGTAGAAATACAAATTTGGGTTGACTTTTTTCTAAGCAGCTAAAACGACATTTAACGAATACATAAAAAGTATTACAGTTACGCTATTGTAATGCTATTCTTTGTTTCTTAAAACGATGAGCTGTTAATTTTTCGTTATGTCAAATAAACAATACCCAGATAGTTTAACTACTCTTACTACATGGTCTTATTTTAAAACTTAAAAAATCCTATTAACTTTTTTGTCATTTCACATAACACTAGTCTAGTAAGCAAAAGTTCTCAAATGGGAATTAAAAAAACCTGTAAGGGATTATGAAAAATTAAAATATTTGTTAAAGTAATTTAAAATTTTTGTTTAAATACGTTTAAAATTATTAAATTCTTCACCTGTGGTGCCAAGGATATATATATAGCTTTGTCTTTTCGTTTCTAATTCCAAAGTATTAATTTCCGACCCCATAAAGTACATATTTTCTGAAAGCTTATGATTAGGGGAGTCGATTGAACAATGTCTGACTATCCCTGTGTTGGTTGAAATCAAATTTTAGAAGCAACCATTTATTGCACATATCTGTTTGTGGTATCGATCTTTTAAAATAATCCGAAACGAATTGAAGTCTAGCACAATCGCCTCAAACCGTTTTGAGATATTAGCAAACATACAGGACTGCCTCTGTTTTGACTTATATTTTTACCATAAAAATAAAAATTGTTCAGCCCTGGGATAATTTGTAGACACGTTTGCTACTATTAATTGATATAATTCGTAAACAAATTTGGACAAATCGATCACTAATCGGCCAATACAAACATTTTTGAATATATATATTTTTAAATATATTAAGTTCCTCAAGTTCCTAAATAATTTTTGGACGTGATAAAAACACCAAATTACAAACCATATTCTCGAAAAATATTTCAGAGAAAAATTTATAAATCGATTTTAAGCTAACTGAGATATGAACATCAGAGCACAACTGTTTTGATGCCTTTCTTAAAAATTTCAAACGAAAATTAAATTTAATCAGCTTTTTGACAGCCAATAGAATCAATTATAAAAGAGAGTCAGGTATAAAATTAAAGAACTTGACTTGCTAAATATAATTGCCATTAGAAAAAATTTTAAATTCATTATGACTGTCACTACAAAATGGCGTACATTAAATTTGTATATAGGTCAAACTAGTATTTAAAAATGTACCCCTTTCAAACTCTTCAAGAAGAAGAAGAAGAATACAGTATACTTTGAAAAAGTTAAAATCTAAGATGGCGTTTAAAATAAAATGTCGAATATATATGGGCCAAAAAAAGTAACTACGGGCTGGTAGCTTTCAACTCACACAAGGTTTTGACCAAGATCGCATCTAAAACAAAATGGCAGTATATTTGTTTTCTAAGCCCTATTAACGGTTAACTATGTACAAACCAAAAATGAAAGATGGTTTCAGAAATAATAAAGCAAAATGACGTATAACATTAAATCTGAAATCTAGGGTACTTTCAGATTCACCACTGTCGAGTATAGCACTCTTACTTGTTATTTTGACTTTTAATATTTGACCAGTAATATTTAGTCAATATTGAGAACCTCTGCTGAGAACTAAAAGTCTGATTGTTGAATAAATAAATAATACGGAAAGGACATAGAGGAAGTTACAAGTTTTATAAAGGCACAGAGGGGGAAAAAATCATAGCCTTAAAATGACCCACTTTATTAACTGTAAGTTTGTACTTCGTACATTAACCTACATGTGTTAACATGCATATACATACATACATATGGTTCTAACGTAATGGTATGTTATTTTTTTTTTGTTTTGTATAAGTTTAAATTAAGCTTAAATATTTACAGAAAAAAGCAAAATAAATAAGACACAGTCAAAATGTGGTAACCATACAAATTAAAAAACTTCAAAGCGATTCACGTCAACGGTTAAGGTCTGGCGGATTTGTGTATACACGAGAAATATTTTGAACGAAAAGGTGTATAACATTCTGATAATGAACACAATTGGCTTATAACCGACATTGTTTTTTTTAGGTACCTAAGCCACAAACGACGCAGAAAAAAAACTATTGTGGGTGGCTTGTAATTTTTTTTTATATTTTTGTTGTTGTAAATTAATTTTTTTTATGAGGTTAAAGAAAAATAATTTTCGCAAGACTAAGATCGAAGATGTGAATATCTTTATTGAATTGGCGAAGTAGAGTTGTATTAAACAGTACATTATGATTAAAATCTATATATATATATAAAAATTACGTGTATGTTCGTGATCGATAAGCTCAAGAACTACTGCACCGATTTTGACTAAACTTTATATGCACGCTCTATGGACCATGAGGAGTGTTTCTGTGTAGTTTGAAGTCCGACAGATGGCGCAATATTTAGTTTTTTTTGTGTTTTTGCACCGTATCCCAAGAACTACTGCACCGATTTTAACCAAACTTTATATGCATGCTTTATGGGTCGTTCAAAATAAAAGAAAAATTTGGGGCCAGCCACGCGGACCGGGCCCAGCTAGTTATTATATATTATTTTAAAAAATTTTGAATAAAATTTAATATGTTATCTACTGTATTATAGCAATAGCATATATAATTGTACCACCAAATTAAATTGTCGTACATAAACAGTTAAATATTATTTTGTTTCGTTTGAAAGCATCATTATTTTCCGAAAATCCAATCTCCTGTGCCACAAAGCAATCTGAAATAATTTCTATTAAATATTTCAAAATTGACTACCAAATATTTATCATAAATTACCAAGCAAATAACTGCCTTCTTCCAGACTTAGTATACTATCCTAAAGCTGCCTTTACACCATCTGATTTTTTATCTGAGTTGAGTTAACAAACATTGGTTTAAAGCTTTGACTTTAATATACTTGAAAGAAGCTAATCAAAATTCTAAAATTCAATTCACCAGTTAAGTGTAAACAAAATAACAAAGCAAAACTAACAAAACATTACTGACACTAAGATAAATTGATCATACCTGGAAAATTTTTTCCTACAACGTGGTTAGTGTTTGAGTTTTCAAACAAAATATAATATCAAAACTGAACAACTAACAATGAAATAAAGAAACGGTAAATCGTAACAAAAACATCGAGTAAAATAATACACATATAGAAAATGTGAAAAATATTAAACAGCATTGTTACTGAGTAATAACATTTCGGGCAGTTCAAAAAGAAAATAACTTTTTATATAAACGATTTCATGAAAAAAACTTTAAAAAAGTAATATGCACAAACTATTTAAAATTTAGTAAGATTACTTAAAAGTCATTTTTTCTTTGCTTGTGGAGCTCTGTAGTAGATACATAAATATAAGAATTTGAATTTTACAATAATAATCGACAATATTTTTTTGTCTTTTACCTGATTTATACTTTTCCATATTCATATCTTAAATTTTAGATAGCACACATATTTAAATTAAAATTTTTTTACTGGTGAATTCCTACAAATTCTCTTAATTTACGTACATACTATCTATAAATTAAACGAAATTTAATTTAATATTCTACAGTTACACATTTAGTCTTCAGATATTCATTAAGAGCTTCTTGGCCCAAATCCTTGCCAAAACCACTTTCTTTAAAGCCACCGAATGGTGCAGCCACATCAGTCTTGTTATAAACATTAACAAACACAGTACCAGCTTCAATATTATCAGCAAATTCTAAAGCTTTACTAATATCTTTTGTAAAAACACCACTGGCCAAACCATATTCTGTGCGATTAGCTCGTCTCATTACCGATTCCACATCACTGCCATGAAATTTTGTAATTATCATTATCGGTCCAAATGATTCTTCTTGAGCTATGTACATATGATCTTCTACATCGGTAAAAACGGTGGGTTCGAAAAAGTAGCCCTTCGTATTAGGCACCGGTTTGCCACCACACACCAACCTGGCGCCATCTTCAACACCACGTTTACAAAATTTAATGAGCTTTTCAAAATGGGCGCGATGATTTTGTGGACCATGGGCGGTAGAGCGATTTAGTGGATCCCCTATGGTCATGGAACTTATATCGTTTACTACTCTCCTAACAAATTCATCATGTATTTTGTCTTCCACAAAGAGACGACCGGCTGCTATGCAATTCTCACCTTTGTTAAAGAACACGGAGGACATACCCTATAATAACATAGAATTATCAATGTCCATTAATATTTTAATACAAAATTATTATCTTACATGCTTCACAGCCTTATCAAAATCACAGTCGGCAAATATGACTAAAGGACTTTTGCCACCCAATTCCATGGAGCATTTTTTCAAATTTGAATTGGCACATGAACGCATGACTATCTTTCCGATGCTGGTGGAACCCGTAAAACCCAATTTTCTTATTAATCTATGATCAGCTATGGCCTGACCAGCTTCCGAGCCAGTACCAATTAACACATTTATAACACCCGGAGGAAAACCCGCCTTTACCGTAAGTTCAGCAAACTTTAATGCAGTAAGCGGACAAGTTTGGGCCGGTTTGATAATGCAAGTATTACCAGCAGCTATACATGCAGCCATTTTCCATGACAACATCATCAATGGATAATTCCAAGGGGTAACCAAACCAACCACTCTAAAATTAACAAAGACATAAAATAATAAATTTATACATTTATAAAAATGTATTAACTTACCCTATGGGTTCTTTTTTAGTAAAAGTCAATACATTATTGGGTCTAGCCGGATTAACGGGTATAGTTGAACCTTGTATCTTGTCACACCATCCAGCAAAATAACGCCAAGCACCTACGGACATGCCAATATGAGTTTTCAAGGCCAGAGTATACACAGCTCCAGAATCAACCGATTCTATTGTGGCCAATTCTTCTTTTTGCTCTTCCATTAAATCAGCCAATTTTAGCATGAGTTGACCTCTTTGTCTAGCAGATATTTGGCGCCAAGCTCCATAGAAAGCTTTATGGGCAGCATTGACAGCCTTATCAACATCATTACGCGAAGAGCAGGCAACTTTACAAATCATTTCCTCATTGGCGGGATTAATAATATCCATAGTTTTACGATTTTCGGCATCAACAAACTGACCATCGATAAACAGTTGTGTGGGTATGGGAATTTCCTTTTTATTGACTTTTAAAACAAAACCATCATAATGAACTTTAAAATTGTCACCGGAGGAGCCCTGCCTTAAGGCCTTAATAATTTCACAATAAAATTCCTCAAATACGGGAGCCATAAACACCTGTTCATTTTCCAAAGGCACATCAAAAGCATCCTTACATTCCTCTACCAATCTCACCACATCCATTGATCCCGCTCCAGCCGCAAAGAAATCGGTATCAGCTTCTATAGGACATTTTAGGATCGATAACCAAATATTGCCTAAAATTTCTCTTTTTGTTAGTTCATCTTCTGTAAAGTTAGTAATCTGAGGAGCTTGAGATTGTTTAAACCAATCGCAGGCATTTATCATTTTAGAGCCTTTTTTCAAACGGCGTATATTCACGAACTTATTATCAGTGCCCTGGATTAATAAACCACGTTCATGTATAAAGGCTGGAGTCGACAAACCTTTCAGTATTAACGGTTGACCCTGTTTAATGGGCTCATCTTCATATATATGGGCTCCAAATAATCTAATATTTTCCTTACTGTTGTCATTATTTATGACACAGGCTAAAGCACCGGGTACTGAATCTAGACCCCTAATGAAATTCCAAATTTTTTCGGCGCTTTGATTCAAATTAATATATTGATTTTCCTCCTTAAACATGGCCGAATCGTAAGTAGCACCCACTTCAGTCTGAACTATCTTGGGAGCATTGCCCTGAGCTACTAAGTCCACAGCCTTCACCATAGATTTGATGCCTTCGGGGTATAAGAAACGTTTATACAATGTATCTAAAGTGTCAAAAGGTTCCACATTCACTTGTTTTTGCAATAAAATTGGACCAGTATCTAAGCCATCATCAGCCCAAAATATAGTAAATCCAGCTACCTCATCACCTTCTATTAGAGTCCATGAAATGGCACTAGCCCCTCTGTGGCGTGGCAAAATCGATGGATGATAACAAATACTGCCTAGTTCAGCACCATCTATGACCTCCATTGGTATAAATTGTGAGCAATAAGGCAAAATATTTAAATTTGCCTGTACCGATCTGTACTTTTCCAAAACTTCTGGTATGGCAACACCTTTTCGACGCCATGTTGAAATTTTAAATACCGGTATATTATGTAGAGCTGCTGTGGTTGCCAAAATATCTTCACGATTTCCCTTATTAGCAATGGTGAATACGCCAACCACATTGTAACTTTTTTCCAATAGTAAATTTAAAACATCGGCTGCAAAATTACTCTGGCCAATTATGGCAATTCTTAGCCGGTTCTGGAAGTAGAATTAAGGAATTATTTATATAGATTGATTTATTTTCTATTTAGAGACATACATTTTTCAAAGATTTTATATTTTTAAAAGGTTTTTTCTCTGTCCTCTGTTTTAATTGCAAACCTTTTTTAAATATTCTTTAATTTTATTTTTTTGTGTTTTTATAAATTATAAATATACAAAAGTATTTAATTTGTACTCTTTATTACATTAAATAATTTTTGAACCAAGATTTTAAAGAATTATGTATTTCTTCAATAAATTTAAGGAATCAATTTAAAACATATTATTACTAAATTATTGCTAGACATTTTGCAACAAATACATAAGTAAGGTATTGATTAAAATATATCTTTATAAATCAAACTACATATGTACATATTTATATTGTATAATGACTATCATTGCCTCTAAGACTGGCATACTATATACTTTGAAAATATTACGGCTGAAATGGTAATTTAAGGTTTTAAGTTAATTAAAAAAATCAATTCTTTATTTTTTATTTATTTATTTATTTATTTTTTATTATTATTTTTATTTATTTATTATTTATTTTAGCACTTTGTTTTTTTTAATTTTTACTTTTTTGCTGGTGTGAAGTCACATAAAACACAGCTGGTTTTTTTTATCACAACAAGCACGTACAATGCGTAATTTTGTTTTAATCATTCTTGCATATGTACGTACATAGTATGTATTAGCTAATTCAGCTGGTCAGTTGTCTTAAGCGGCGAGAGGAAGATTTAAAAGTCTACGCTACGCGTTCTGGGATCAGCGCATTTCAAGTTACATGCGATAATTTTTGAGAGAGATGGCACTCACTGATACGAAAATATCATTGATAAATAAAATTGAAATTATTATCTGTTAAACATTTAAATAAATATGTTGTTTTAATTTTTTTGAGCTAAAGATACCTTTTTTTTATAAATATACAGTTTAAATGTAGACAAAAAAAAATTCTCGCCTATTTTAAAAAATTTGTTTTTTTAAAATTTTAATACTTTTTTTTTTTTGTAAAAACTTTCCCTGAAGAAGCTACTCAATGTGGTAGCCAAATTTAGGTATAAAATAATAATAATTTTTATATAAAAAAGTGATGTTTAGCTCAAAAAAATTAAAACAACATATTGATATAAAAATATCAAAGATATTTACATAATATTTTTATAAATACTATATATAAATTCATACTAATTCGTACTTTTTATATCAATTTATTATAAATCGTCTAATTCTGGTTTAAGTTCACTATAATAAATTTAACTTCCTTAGGCCCATTATTACAACTTGCCATTAGTTAAAGGCAGAATTTTGTCGGACATATAAATGGCTTTGCATTATTGATAATAATTACAATAAAACATTTAAGTTGTAATAATGTAAAGCTATATATCGGTCCGATAAAATCTTGCCTTTAACTAACGGCAAGTTTTAATAATGACCTTTAGGGCCGTTAACAATAAAAAAAAATTAACCTACAGTTAACACTAAACTCAAAATTTAAACCTTGGTTAGCCAAAACCCATTAACACAAAGTTCAGTTATCTTATAACTTTTAGATTATTTTGCCAAATTTCAGTTAAATTTAACCGAGTACTATTTGGCGTTTAAGTTCTTAACTGGAAAAAATATTTGATGTTTGAATATAAATATATTATATTTTTGCTATTTTTAAAAAATTGAAGATGCCTCTACGATTAAAAGGATTTACACAATTGTATAATTTATATAAAGTAAATATTTCTAATGGTATGAAAAGAAAATATAACCACAGAAGTCGAATGGATCATTTTAAATAATTTACCTAATGCAGAGTTTTTCATGAGATACCGTTTATCTTAGAGAATTGTTATATTTATAGCAAAAATTATCTCAAAATACATTCAATTTTTAATAAATTTTTTAGCAGATGGGTGCACATTAAGAATTTATATTTATATACATTTCTTATTCTTTTTGAAATTCATTCATAATAATTGATAACTACTTGTTAACTAACTCTTGCCCATGGTTAACGCACATTTTTAATTTATAGTTAAAACTTCAGTTTAAGCTTACTGAAAGTTAGTAAACTTTTACATTAAATTTATTTAACTGAATATTATGTTAATAGGCCTTAGACGATTTTTTTTAATTAAATTGTAAATTGAAGAAAATATTATTTAATAAGAAATAAGGAAAATCCATGCTTTCCATTTTCTAATTTCATTAAATTGTAACATAAATAGTAGTTATAAATTACATACCGATAAAGAGTGCTAATGAATAAAGGAAATAAGTTTTCAGTAAACTTAAAAGTTTACAATTTAAATAAAAAATGTTTCAGGAAGTTTAATAATTTATAAAAATGAAACTAAGCCGGAATAATATGATTTATGTTAAATGTTTGTAAGTAATTAAATTAAACGAATTGTATTCTTGCAAATATTTTAAAATTTTATTGCAAAGGCTTTTCCTTCATTTTAACGCTTTTTTACTATATAAAATATAAAAAATTTAATTATAAACATAATTATCTATAGCAATTAAAAACTATTATTCCTGGCATTCAAAATCAGCAGAAGTTTTTTCTCATGACGCTTTACATTCTATACGTATGTAAAGGCATCCGCGCTTTGTGCTCTGTAACTTGCAATATAAAACGATTTATCTTTTTTTTAAATATGCATAAGATGTAGACTTTTAGCAAAAAAAAATTGGAAAATAACAAACAATTTAAATCAACGGGAATCCTTGTATTTAAGATTGTAAAAATCCAAAAAAAGTTGTTAAACATTTTTTAACTATCAATCTAAAATAAATCGTACCTATTAAGACATGTTTTTATAATTATTTTTATTAAATATATTTTATTCTTATTTCATGTACAAACAAATTTGTAATTACATACTTTAATCTCTCAATGAATTTAAAAATTCATATATAAAATTAACTCAATTCTGACTGTATATTAAAATAAAAAGTTGCACTAAAACTTTATCAAAAAAAAGAGCACAATTATTTTAATTATACAAGTTATCAAATTTTCACTAATTATTAAAATAATTTTTTTTTTTAATTTAGAACTTACATTCATTTTTCGTTTCTAAATATTTTTAAAAATTTTTTGTCTTTGATTTTTATTTGCTCATTAAATTTTAATTTTTGTTAATTTACACTTTCTTGAAATTTCACTTTGACCACAATTTTTTTATTTCAATTTTCTTTTTTATTCTTGTTTAAATATTCTTATTGAAAAGAAAAATGTTATTAAACTGGAATGCATCTAATCCTAGGTATTTATACTATTTTAACAGAAATCTTTCTTTAAAATTATATATACATATGTATGCATACAAATACATACACAATTTTTATAGGAGATAATCAATTTAATCAGCAATAAGAAAAAATATATTTAATTATAATAAACAGAATATAAAACCTACTCAAACCAAGAACAAGACCAAATCTCAAATATGTCTTTATATACAATTTAAAATTACATTGAATAAAGTTTTAAAACTTTGCTTAGAAAGCAATCGGTTGATATTTATTATAAACAAAAATTTCATAGAAATTTAACAAATATGTATCTCAAGTTACTAACATGTACATATGTACTCGTAGGTATGTACGTAGGTTTCTTTATATTTATATAAAAATTTTTGATTTCACAAAAATTGTCTTATATTTATTAAAATTCCATTATAAATAGCTAAAGTATCGAATTACTCGAAAATATGTTTTTCAACTGAATTTAAAGATAAAAAATTTAGTTTGAACTAATCGATTTATATATATGTTTGTTATAAAAGCGCTTCTTAATAATTATTTTGTTTTTTTTTTCATACTTCTTCCATAAAACTGAGTTGTGTAAATGACAGAACATGTTTTCGTTGCTTAACTTAGAGACGGATTTAGATAGTGTAACTACAAATCAATTGTTATCTATTTTAAAACTATCTCTTCCAAAAATCCCAATTGTGTGTATTTCACCCTATTTAGGCTTTGTACAAAAATTACTTTATTATTATTTTTACTCTTTTTTAATATTTTATTAAGATTATAATGAGTTTTTGCTAATTAAAGACAATAGTATTTAAGTCTTAAAATCACTTTTAAGTCGAATAAGCAATGCGAGTCTGCTACGTGTCCACATTTGAAACTCTAATTAGGACTTATGCAACAAAAGCACACAAAAAATTTTTTGGTAATTTTCGAAAGTTTTATAGGAGTCCTAATATTTTTAATTAATAAATCTCTTTGTTTTCTTTACTGAACTTTATAAAATCTGTAGGCAAAAATACATATAAATTGTAAAATTGTATGTCTGTATGATTTCATAAATTGGTCAAACCGTTTAAAAATATAAATTTATTTCGATTTTTAAAAACCTACACTGTGCCACCTTTCATTAAAAAATTAAATAGAATAGAAATCCCTCAAAAAAGGCTTGTAAAAAAATAGTGAATGCCGGGGTTCAACCCATAATCAAGTGGTTCGATTTAACTGATTTTAACATTAGCCTGCCATTGAAGATGTTCATGTGTTTAAGTTAATAAACCGCATTCCATTTTATAACGTGTTTAAGCATATCAGATAAAAAGAAAAGGATCCCTCCAATTCTTTTGAATTTTGTAGGCAGTGCTGACTTTATTGGTTTACCATATTGCAAACATGGAAATACTAAAATTATTTTCATACAAAAGCTCAACAAAATATGACTTTTGTATTGCCTACTATTCGTAATGGAAAGACATGAGTAAGCTGCTTATGGTAGGAATGAAATAAGCGCTTATCAATTGCAAAATGGGACATTGGGTATAAGGATCATGTCTTTTTGAAGCACTCTTTAAAGCAAGTATGCATAAGTTAGCGATACAGAAGCGCATTTTGGTTATAAAGTTTTTTTGTAAATTTTTCTACAATATACATACATATTTTGCATTTCATTTATTTAGAAGTCGAAAAAACTTTATTTAATTTTTAAAAACTAAAAAATTTCTTGCTAAAATACTCTATTATTAGTACTGTTCGTAAAAAGAGCAAATATGTAAGTATGTATTCATTTAAAATTACTAAAAATTAAACATTTTTTCATAAAAATAGCATTTTTAAGAAATCGAGAATTTATTTAAATTTTCGATAAATCGAGAATTTTTTCTTAATTTTTTAATATATAAAAGAATTTTTCATATTTAAGTAAAGCTTAACCTGCGCCCATTAGCTGTATAGTAAAAAAAAAATGCAATAACATTTTCTTAAGTCATATTACAAAAATAATTTAACAATAAAAGTTATAAATTAGTTGACATCAATTATTTAAACTAGATTATCTTTGACAAACACTTAAACGGTCAGTCATCACAACAGGACTACAATACTAAAGGAACAGTAATAAAAATTTCAAGCTCAAACAGTAACCTCAAACAGCAGCAACTAAATACTCGCGGATAACCTTTTATTTACTATGGTAAAAGATTTACACACAAAACTACTTAAATACGCTGCAATATTTGGACTAGTGCCATATATAAAGCCAAATGAACAAAAACAACATTTAAAGGCAATAAGCCATTATTCACACCACCATAACCACCTTCAACGACTTCATCGTCGTTTCTACCAACAACATCGTCTTTATCGTAATAGTAATAACTATAATAGACCTTTACGTTGGCAACAAATTTACACAGTGACGTTAATTGCTGCCAATTTGATAACAACCTTGTATGGTATAAACTTTTTTCCATACGGAGATAATTTCATAGTATCGAATCTTGTCAGCATAATGGTGTTTTTAGTGCAAATTATAACCGTGATCTCAATATTGCTGGAAACAATGTTTGGATATGAAAAATATTACGAATTAATAAACAATTACAATAGCGTTGAGATGTTAATGAAACAATTTTTAAACATCCAGCTCTGCACCAAGGAAATACGGCAACGTCAAAAACGCAAATATTGCATGGTTTTTATAACCGTTTATGGCAGTTTAGTTGTATCCATAACGGTAATATTAATTAAAACCTATTGTGGTTATTTTTATTATGCTCTAATGGCCATTCTTATAATTAGAACCCGCTGTGTTCAAATGTCCATATATTTGGATTATATTGTTTATTATCTAGAGTTATTTAATGTAAAACTTAGAGCTTTGATTTCAAGTAAAATCGATAATAATTATTTTGCATTGGATATAGATTATGAGCATTTGGAATCTTTTGAATATTTACAAAATTTAAAAACGATTTATCAGGAATTATATGCACTGCACGAAAAATTCAACGAGCTTTATGGTTTTTCATTGGCCAGTATTTTTACGGTATTAGTATTGGATGTTATTATTAATATGTATTGGACGGTCTTAACAACGTTCGAATATTATGAATCGTATTATCTGTACATTACACTGGCAGCACTGACACCATTATTTGTTATTCTATTTGTGCTCTGTTATACGGGAGAGCAGTGCGAGGCACAGGTAGGAAGTATAATGTTTCTGCAAATATCTTCAATGAAAAATTGAAAAATTAAGAAAAAAAATATTTTAAAACAAGTAAGAGTGCTATATTCGGCCATGCCGAATCTTATATACCCTTCACAACGTGTAGTCACGCAATAACAGTAGTTTGTATCACCATTCATCTCATATGAAATACGTACATTCATATAAAATACATACATATATAAAAACATCCCATTGTAAAATTAAAAATTAACGTATGTATGTTAAAAAAAAATAAAAAAAAAATAAAAATATTAAAGAAAATTTTAAAAAAAAAGTTTAAAAAAAATTTAAAAAAAAAAAATTTTTAAAAAATAATTAAAATATATATAATAAATATAAAACAAAAAAAAATAAAAAAATTAAAAAAAAATAATAAAACAATATAAATAATATTTTAAATAAAAAATAAAAAAAAAATATAAAAAAAATAAAAAAAAAAAATTATTTTTGGCTCAGCTGGGATTCGATGCAACGTTTTCTCTAACCAGTATACACGTTTGTATGTATGTATGTTGTTGTTGTTGTAATGTTGTTTTTGTGAAAAAAAAATCGAGGTGGTCGTGGGTTTTTGCTCATATCTCAGTTGTTTATGTACCGATGTTTCTGATTTTCAATAGCGATCTACTCCCGAATATTTCTGATATTTTAATACCTCACCCGAGTCCAAGCGATGTCGGGGGGCTTCAAAAAGTTGATTTCAACATACACACGGACAGACGGACAGACTGACAAGGCTTAATCGACTTCCCTATTCATAAGCTTTCAGAAAATATATACTTTATGGGGTCGGAAATCAAAATTGTAGAAATTTCACACGGAATGACAAACCTATATATACCCTTTTTCACTGTGTGAAGGGTATAACAAAGACGTTTTTTATAATTTATTAAAAATTTTCCTAATAACAGAAATTAGTAAGACGAGTGCTTATCAATAATGTGTAGGTATATATCGATGGACACAAGTAGGAAGGCCCTAACTCCTTTTATTTTCAAAATACATTTCACATAAGAACACCACTTTACAAAATTTTAATTCAAAAGTATCAAAAATAATAGTTTTACAAGCAATTTTACAAAAGAAGTTTCATTTTAATAATACAATTTCTATTACGTTTTTACCTTTTCCTGTAAAGTTAAAAATATTTGAGTTAGAGCCTTTCTACTTGTGACCAACGATATAAATACATGATAAATAAATAAAAAAAATTAATAATTTTATATCTTAATTTTAATTTTATTTACAGTGTAATTTAATTTTAGTGTCTCTCAAACGCCTGCTACAAACCACCTTATTTACATCAAAAAATTTTGAATGTTATAACTCCTTACTTCAAAGTTTTATTATGCAAATTCTACAAAATCCCATAACAATTAGCGCTAATGGATATTTTACCATAAATCTAAAGTCATTAATGAAGGTAACTCTGGTAAATTCGACTAAAACAAAATGTTATACATATGTTTCTTTTTTAGATCCTAGCCAATATTGCCACCTATTTAATAATATTATTACAATTTCGCAAGGCTAATGTAAGTGAAAAGCTACCAAGTGACAAAATGTCAACAAATATCACAGGCTTATATGATAGTTCAATGCAGATTGATGGGCAGTAAAATAAATTTGTATTGGAAAGAGGCGTTTTTTTTTTCTATGATTTATAGTTTTTCCAGACTCATTCCCTAAGATAGAATTATTCCATGGACACTGTTGATCCTAGTATTATTGCATTAAGGTCTTCTGGCCTCTAAGTGGTCTTGCTTTTGGGATCTACCGCTTAAATACAAAATAGTAAATTAATAGTAAAAATAAACATCAAGCGAACAGACCCATTATTGTGTGTTTGTGTTTTTTTAACTTGAAATTAAAAGTTATTTTTTATTTTTGTGTTTATAAATAAAATATGCATTACCTTTTAGTATTGTTATCAGTATTCAAAAAAAAAAGAAACAACGTAGAACTTTGCAGGTGGCATGTTTTATTCAAATCATCCCACAATATTTTGTTAAAGTACAGCTAATTAAATAAAATGTTTTGGAATTTTGTTGTGATCAAAATAAAAGCAATGCGAAATAAAATTTTTAAAAAAACATCTCATAATATTTAAGAATATATGTCGCAAAGAAACGACATTACAAATCACTTCAATAATAACTATTTAAATCGACTTGCTAATATGGTAATAGTCAGGTATTTCTGTTCCCTCAAATAACCACGATCGCAACTGTAAGAATTTGTGGAAGGGGGGATCGGTTTTCAACCTTCTATGCGAATATCCATCCCTGGCCTCCAAAAGACACAGAATTCTTGGCAAACATATGCTGGGTTACCTCTGAGATATCTGGCGTAATACTGAATGATCTGCTGATATAACTCACTTTTACGGAGTGGATCTAGTAACCCCCTACTGATTCTAAGACAAACTAAATATGGTGAGTGATTTAGTGTTGTCAAAACGTAGAAATACAAACTCCACTTGATACTTCGCGCGTAGTAAACTACCACAATATCCAATCTTGCTTGTTGGTTCAAAATTGAATCGTTTTGAAAATGTGTGATAAATTTTTACAAATATCTAATTATTTTCCTACTAAACTTTGATTTTAATGTAAATTGTTATTTTAACCGATAATACAAGTTTTGAGTTCAATTTCAAATTTATGTCTTTTATTTTACATTATAAATGAAACCTCATGATGATGTGTGGCAAAGTTTGTGAGGAATTATTTTAATTTAAAGTCCTTTTTTAAAAATTCAACATTTTCCAGATCTACTATGCTTGAGGTATATGTTGCTATTAACCGATAAAATGAGTAGCTTTGACGATTAACCCCCGGGGGCATGTTACCTTGGAAAGTGCCAACGCCTTGGTGATATTGATAGTCGGGGGTATATATGTACATAGGTGTTATCAACATCTTTGACTAAGGGAATAGGATAATCCTGGACCTTGTTTATAAAAAGGTTGAGGAAACTCAGATGCCGATTAGGTAAATGAGACAAGGGAATGTAGTCGAAATCCTGGATTGCGCAAAAAAGCAGATGAATCCATACAAAATAAGGACATGGATAGTGACATCAATATCTTCACTGAAAAAGCATAAAAGAATCCTGGATTTCGAACTAAAGATAAGAACACGTTAAGTGTAAATGGTCTGGGGACCTCAGTCTTACAAATATTCTTGAGGTTATGAAGGGTTATGTCAGTTAGGAAGGATCAACGGCAATGTGAAATCTTTTTATAGTCCACAGAAAATGCCTTTAGTGGCATAGGACTAAGCAGAGGAATATATGCCAATTTTTTTCCATTAAATCACTGATCGAAGGGGGTCAAAAAGGGACCCAAATGGCTTGACTGGTATTGACTGGTATTTAAATTAAGACAATTTAAAATTAAATAAAAAATAATTTAATAGGTCATAAATTAAAACCTTTTAATGGTTTTGTCTATTTCATCAAATATTTTTCTAGTGTAAACACACAAATTGTACTGTGCAATGTGAGTACGAAATTATTTATAAATAATTTTTTCACTAAAATCACAAATCTTGACCTATTAATTATGTTTCTAATAACAACTAAAGCAAAAACTTGTAAACTTTGGTTTGTTTTACTTAAAACATTTCTTAAAGCCCATAACTAGTTTGAACTGAACCACTGGCGTAACAATTGAGATAAGACCTTACGGTCTGTTAAATCATTTGATTATAAAACAATAATTAACGAATAAGAATTTAAATTTTGTTAATAAAAACAAAAACGAAAAAAATTGTTTAATAGACTATTTTAGTTTCTTACTTTGTCTTATTAAAATCAAAACATTAGTTGTTTGAATAAAAAGTTTCAACTAGTTTAAACTGGTGATGGATCTTCCATTAAACTGGTAAAATTGAACTTTTAATTTGATAAGAATTGTTAATGTGATTTAGTAAATCATTAAGTTGTATAGATTTTTAAAAAATATAAGAAACCAAATAGCATTCAATTATTGAATTACCAATATCATTATGATTAATTTTATGTATGTATTTAATGAGGCGGCAAATCTTTATTTAAAATTTTTGAATTTTTAGATTTTTCGAAAGCACTTGAAAGCAATTTCTGATAAGTATAATTACCCAGCAATATTAATTAAATAACCATTTTTTTTTGCATCACCTAGATTTTTATTTATTTTTCCATTTTGCATTTAAGTCTGACACTGGTTAAAACTGGTTAAGAAGCCCTCGACAAACTGGTAAACATGAACTTTCAAATTGATAAGGATGTACAAATGTTTTTTTTTTATAGAGCATCCAGTTTGATTTAGTATATAATTAAGTGTAAAATGTTTTTTTTTTTAATTGATGGGGTACATTTGTTTTATTTTAATCTGGTCACTAACAAACAGATATTGCTAGACATTTGTTAATTGCGTGATGAGAGATAACATGTTCTCAATTTTACAGCTAGAAACTTGACGTCTAATTTAAATAGAGATTCCATTTTCTTTGTTTTTTTTTTCTCAGCAATCTAATCTTAAAGGGTCTCGAAATTAGACTCTTATATAAAAATTAATTATTTTTAATGTTGCAATATTTTTATTAATAATTTAAATATGAAAAAAAAAACATTTTCAAAAAATCGGTATATATTATTAAAAGTGTAATTCTGCATTAACGGTAATAGTATCCACTAACTCGTCATTGCAACCAATAATTTCCAAGTTACATTCCAAAATGTCTACATCTGAACCTGATACAACCTGCTTGCTGACAATTGTACTGCTCGCCATAAATTGTTTACTTGTTTTTACTGAGTTATTTGCATTTATTTTTTTCTCTTTATTTACTGCACCACTTGTAAAATTCATATTACTTTCAAATTCATTTTTCTTTTCCTCACTCTGACGTTCAGTTATCGGTAATGATTTGTAATTCTTCTTTCTCTGCTCATCTTTTAGGACTTTATCGTTTTTAAATTTTTCTCTCTTCTCGGAAAGAGTCTTGAGTAATAGTTGTTTCATCGTTACATCATCATCAGCTTCATCGCTTTGCTCTTCTTGTTGGTTTTGATTAAAGTTTTTACTAATTGATTCGATCTTATACTCAAATAGTTGTATGTTTTCCCTACTTGATTTTAAATCTAAAGTATTAGTTTCCTCCTCGACAGTTTCTTGATTGTAAGTCTCTTCTGAATATAGTGATAATTTATTTAACCACAATTGTTCATTTTCTCCAAGTTTTGAATTACATTTTAAAGTTTGCAGTAGGTTTTTAGAACTTTCATCTGGTTCTTTACACTTTCTTTCAATCATATGTTTCAGTAACTCGCTTTCTTTGTTTGTCGAACATCTTCCTTCTTTGCTGTCGGCCAAATAATGTTTCAAGTCGGTATAGCTTCGAGCACATTGTACAATGTGATTTTCGTCAATTTCTGATATATTTAAATTATCTAGTGTTAATTTATGATATAACTCTTTATCGATACTAAAAAGATTTGGCTTGTCGTGAGTATCCAAAGAATAGAATTCGTCATCACTCTCTTCCTCACTGTCTTCAAAAGTTATTTTTCGATTATTATCAATCAATGCTTTAGTTACAAGATCCTCACTGGATTTGCGTGCACTAGGTTTATAGGATATATAATTTTTTTTATCTTCCCATAGATGTTTTTTACACTGAAAACCACTGTTGTTATCATCTTCGTCCTCCGACTGGGCTGTATCATAATCTGTCTCGCTCGCACTTGAATATTCTTGAACAGCTGGTGGAAACTCTCCTAGTTCGTTTGTATCTTTATTACGCACCATTAGTTTGCCATCTACTAATTCCAAAGAGTCATTGTAACGATCTTTTTTTGCATACACTCTATCTACCATTCGGCGAACTTTTTTACTTCGTTTTCTGTTTATTTCTTCCAATTGTTCATCCAAATATTCGAGAGCATCATTGTTGAATTGTCTTAAATTTAATTGTGTAGACAAATCATTTAATGCTGCAGGCTTTTGTAGTTGTAGGATAGATTGTAGCGTATCCTGATTTTTGTTTTCAATATTGTTAAAAAAATCATTGATTGCAACTGAAAATTCAGGAAAAGAGTGAGAAAATTGTTGTTGTTGAGATGGCATTTCTATAGAAGAAAGATTTGGTTCTTCAGAAGAGTTTATTGGTTTTGAAAATGCATAAGAAGTTTGCTTTAGTTCCAAAGATTTTAAAAGTTCATCTAAAATTGTAAAAACGATTTGTTCCTTGTATGTCTCTTTTGGTTTCTTCTGCATATTTTCGTGTCTTTTGATTACATTAGGGTAACACTTATCTGGTTGTATGTCCATATTATCTGCTTCCGATTGATTTTTATAGTTTTTATTATGTTTTAATAGTTTTTCTTTTTCTACATCTAATATCGACTGAGTTTCATTACGTTTCACTAGTTTCTCTTTGGCAAATGCATTTTCTTCATTATCCTGGTTTTCTTCATCTTTTTGATGATTTTTCTCTACATTAATGTTATTAAAGAAACTGCCATTTTCGTCTTCCAATTTTTGTAATAATTTCTTTAATTCTTTTGATTCCCTTTCTAATGAATTCAATGCTTCATTAGATTGTCGTGTTAACAAAGAAATATTCATCGGTAAGTTATCAAAATTCTCGTTAGCGAAAACACAACTCAAAGACTTATTTTCATTAGTGTCGGAGGGTTTTCCAAAATGGTCAGACTCGCATATTTGTAATTGATTTATTGGCAAACCCTCAAATGAAATTGTCAGATTTTCATCCTTTTCTTCTGTACCAAATACCTTTATTTGCTCTTGATTTGTAAGTTCCAATCTAGTAACCTGGTTTTCAACTTTAGTAGTTTTCCTTTTAAATTCTTGATCGCATTGATCAATTAAACGATAACTCTCTTCTTTGTCACTACTTTCACAACTGCTCCCTTTTGTTGATATGCTGTTATTAAACAAGGCCTTAATTACTTCTTGGCGCTCTTCTTGCTCTTTATCCAGCTGTTCCACAAATGCATTTAAATTTGCAGACAAATCTTCAAAATCTGTTTTCAGCTGACTGTTAATTTTTAAACTTTCTTCTTCATTCTTCAATTTCGAACGAGGAGAAAGAAGTTTTAGCATTTCTTTATTCTTTTTAGTTTGTAGTTGGTTAGAGGTGTTTTCAACAGTTTCTTGTTTTTTTAATGAGTTCATGGTTTCTTCTAGTTCTTTCAGAGGTTCATAATTATTTTCAACTTGTTCATGTATACCTAGGTTTTCGTCCAATTTTAGGTTAAAATGTTCTAGAGTATTTTCAGATGTTATTTCTTTTATAGCTTTAGTAATAGGTACATATTGTTCCTGGGCATCAATGTCTAAAACATTACTGTGAGAGGTGATGTCTTCTTCTTGATCTGTATAGTTTTCAATATGTAGATTAATCTTTTTAAAAGATTCCGGTGTAGTTTCTATGTTCTTAATGAGGGGGTCTAAATTAACAGTACTTAAAGGGTTGTTTTTGTCTAAAACGCAACTTATATTTCTCTCTTCTATTTTTATTTTTTCCTCAAACTTTTCTAGTTGTTTCTCTTGTTTTAATATATATTGTTGGCCACTTTGATTTAGAATATGTGAATTACATAAATCACTATCTATTAAACTGCAAGTTTTCTCGCCATCAAAAGTTTCTTGTCCCAAAAATTCTAGCTCCTTTTCTTTATCTGGAGTTTGAAGATCTTTTCTAATTTCACTTTCTTTATTTTCTCCAAGCACAAAATCAAATATATTTCCATTGTTAGAACTTTGAGAATTTTGGTAAGATTCATTAGTATTACTATCATTACTAATATCAGAAAGTATATGTTCTTGCAACTCTTTGCTTTGTGACACCTCATCCCAAATACAATCCGTACTTGCATTTGATTCCACACAATTGTTCCGATTTTCTTTAAAAGAAATTGTATCATCTTCGGAATCGGAAGAAGTTATTAATGGTATTTGATCATCAGGTTTACGATTTTTATTGCGTAAGTGAATTGTCGCTTCAAAGTAAATAAATTGAAAATTAGTCAACAAATGCTATACATATGTATATATACTATCATAGTTTTACCATTAACGCCATCTCTCATCTTTTTACGCTCTCTGCGATTCCAGCGTTCATTTTCTTTTCGTTCCTCTTCATAGCCGCCGCGTTTCCTACAAGAAATTTAAAAACATATTTTTTTATATTAAAAGTTTTTCAAAGATTTTGCATAAATAATAATTTATCGACATTTTTAAAAGAAAAATTTTACTTTTTAAGGTTAATGTTAATCTTCTATAATAAAAAAAAACATAAGGATAACTTTTAACAAGCAGGGTGTGTCTTTGAAACATATTTTTTAGTAATTTTTCCAACATACCACGCTTCAGCACAGGCTCGATCTTTAGGAAATACGGGACGGGAATCCAAATAAGTTAATTTTTTCTGATGTTGAAAAATACAAATCAAATATAGCATGTTATTTTGTTCAAAGTTAAACACTTACACATTCCAATATTAAGGTCTTACGATATTGTGGTATTTTTGAAACCACCGGATTTCCCTGTAATACCAAAACTTTCAATTCCGGCATATGAGCAAAAACCTTAAAGTTTTATCAAATTAAGAAAATATAATATTGAACAATATATTTTTATTACCTTTACTACCAATATATCATCAATACGATTATTGGATAAATCTAGTACCGATACATTTTTACAATACTCCAGTTCCATCAAACTCTCACAATCCTTTAGATAATTGGAGGAAATATTAAGGGTATTCAACACCGGTAAGACTTCAGAACCACAATTTTCAATTTTTCTTATATGATTTTGTGATAGGTTAATCGTATCCAATTCTTTGCAAAACTCAAGATTTTTAATTTTTCGTATTAAATTACTTTGCAGAAATAAACATTTAAGTTTGGTTAGCTTATCAAGACCTTGGATTTCCGAAATGGCATTACATTCTAACCACAGACACTTAAGCTCAGTATAATCTTCTAGGCACTCTATGCGTTCGAACCCTGAATTTATTATTAATTAGTTATAAATAGTATATACATAAATATATAAAAATATATGTTTTTATCGAAATACCCTGATAATGCAAATATAAGACATCATTCAGTTCAGGCGTTTGATATAATTTGTCTTTCTTGCACAGCTCCAAGATACGTTTCTTGGTTAGGCGATTAAGACCCAAGATTTCTTCCTTGCGAGGCATTTAATATTTATAATTATATTTTTTTTTTTTTTTTGATTATTAAAATTGAAAAAATATTTTTTCTTTTCTGACAACTTTGATTATTGACTCAACAAAACTAGTATTCTGCAGAAATTGCTATAGCAATGCTATAACAACCGAAAGTTATCGCAGTTAGCAAGGAATTGTTTTATTTTAATTTTTTATATACTTATGAAATTTGACATTTGAAGTTAATAAGAGATAAGAGGAATTATTTATTCATGGTGCAATTCAAGGCATATTTATTCATCAGGTAATCGCAGTTCGGAGAAACATTTTTTTGTTATATTTTTATATACAAAGTTAGACATTTGAAATAAATGAGAGAAGAGAGAGAATTGTTTTTTATTATTTATTTTAGCATTTACCCATGGTGTAATTACATAAGGTGATAGCGTAAAGGAGAGCAATTTTTGTCTCTTTTTTTTATGTATGGAGTTTGACAATTTCCGAAGTTGAAATAATTTTTTTTAATATGTAGTTTGACATTCTCCAGAACACAAAAAAATAGTAAGCTGGGCTGGCACCACCACCTTGTATAAGTGTACCCTGCATTTACCCATTTAAAAAAATAAGTATATCCTGGTTTAGATGATGTTAACAGTATAATGCTTAAAAATATGCCCAGTTACTTTAAAGAAATCTTAAATTAACTACTTTACTTCTGTTTGATCAATAGGTACTTTCTGCTTTTAAAATGGCTAAGGTAATTCCAATCCATAAATCTGGAAAAAATCCTTAATTACCCTCCAGCTACAGGACAATTAGCATTCTAATAATTGGATAAGGTGTTCGAAAAAAAATTATTCAACAATATCATAAATCGAGTACAATTTTGCTTTTAAAAGGAACACTATACTGTACATCAACTTAAAACGGTTGTAAACTTTTTTGAAAGTAATAAAGTAAATGGAAAAGAACTGGAATCTTTTTTTTGATTTCGGAAAAGCTTTTGATTAATTTGGCATGATGGACTAGTGTACAAATTAATTGTGGCCGTTCCCTATACCCCTCAATTGGCCGAAGATCTAATCTTAATATAAAGAGCAAGGTGCTTATTTATTCTTTCTATTATGTATGCTAAAACCCCTAATGGTCTATTATTAAAAAGACACATTTTAGTGATTGTTTTAAAATTTCTTATAACTTCTAAATTGATACGAGGTGTTTTATAAACAACTTTTCATTAAAACTGTGATATAAGTAGTTTCTTTATTCAATTAATCAGATGTTATTTAATGTAATAGTATTTGTAAATTCTCATAACTCTGTGAAATATATTATTAAAATGAATAAGTTTTAATAAATTAACCAATAATAATAATAAATTATAAATGTAAGAAATATTTTAATTCTAATAGGTATTTGGATTTAAATTTTTTAATGAAAAGTTGGTGAAATATTACTACACCGTAGTTTTTTTTTTCATTAATATAGCTCTACCCGTTAAAAGAATTTTTAATTTAGGCCCTATAAATGACACAAATCTGACACTGTTCAAGGTTACGCTTTAATATAATTATTTAATGTTTTTCTCTTCATCTAAGCTAAGTATGTACCAAGGCATATTTATTCATCAGGTACTCTTGATTCGTCAGCTGATTATTTTTTTCTTCACTTATTTTAAGTTTCAGCTGCCAAAATGCATAAATAAAAAAAAATGTTCTCTGTTCTAATTTATTTCAAATGCCAAACTTCATATATAAAAAATATAAACAAAAAAATTCTCTCCGAACTGCAATTACCTAATGAATAAATATGCCTTGGTATGTACATAGGCTACGTGAGTTTGTACATATGTACACAAGCTACGTCAATATAATACTCTTGAGTTATATCATGAAAATTACATTCCTAAGTTCTAATGTTACATAAAAAGATTTTAAATAGGCTAAAATTACAAAATTAATTAATTACAAACTAATATAGTATTGGAACTGAAAAACTAAATTTGTTTTGCAATAATTAAAATTTGTTTAATACTTGGCATATAATTTCTACATAATATTATAAATTATCAAAAAATATTAAATTAATAGCTTATTCTGATTGCACCTAGCGAGGGTTAAAAATTTATTACAGATGATTTTAAATCACAACTATCTTGACATTTTATTTTTCCAAGAAGAATGCATAATGATGTGATTATCTAAATCATCTCGTATGTATGACATAACATTGGACTGTCACATGACTACATAAAACAAGCCAAAACATTTATTTATCAGGTATTCGCAGTTCAGAGAAAAATTTTTTAATATATTTTGTTTGTATAAAGTTTAATATTTGAAATAAATGATAGAAGAGAGAAAATGTTGTTTTAAGTATTGAGTTTGATAGATGAAGTTTAACATAAATTAATAAAAATGTAATCAGCTGACGAAACAATAAACATGCCTGGATAAAACTGTTGCAACGGTCTATTGCTTTTGACAATTTTCTGTTTTGAATATTGTGATTGCAAAACTATCTTTATCTTCTTGAATTCTCTTTGTGTTCTGTTTTTCTTTTTCGTCTTGTGTCAAATAATAATAATAATAATAATACAAACGCAATACATAATAAAAAAATATATTAGATACGTATGTATATATGTATGTATGTTCATTCAATAAAGTTTAATTAAAATGCAACGTATTAACACTATTGAAAAACATTCGTGCTTAACAAATTTACTATATAAAATCATAAAAATATACTGAAATTATCACGAAATTAAAAAAGTGCGTTAGGAAAGTTAAAAAAGCAATAAGATTTGTTTATAACGAGAGAAAAGCAAGGTTAGAATATGTCAGATTAAATAATAGGTTCGTTCGAGTACTTTTACTGCACTTTGTAGTAAATGAGTAATTATTTAGTAAATTGAAAATTTTACTCTCAAAAAGAGAATTTGTCCAAAAAAGTACTCGAACAGACATTTGTAAAAATTCGTAAGATTGAAGCAACATCTGATGGCAAATAAATATTGTGTTGTTTAATGGGAACTATGTACATACATATGTGCAAATATGTATTTAAGTATGTATACCAGCGCCAGATTCAGGCAGTTCCATTCTTTCATCTGTAAACATTGTTAACTAACTTTATTTCACAAACAATTTAAATTTAATAATATTTTGCACTTTTGTTTGGATTTTCCTTTTTTTAAATATTTTTTTCACAAATTGTATACTTTTTGTTTGCTTACTTTTGTTTGTTTACCTTTTGAATCATATGTTTTTTGGTTTTGCTAAATCTTACAGCAAGAAATTTCTGTTGTAAAAATTTGCAAATACTCAGTCAAGAACTGTCACTTTTCGCTCTCTATTTGTGCTCTCATTTACTACAAATTTGTGTAAACGAACGCAATTTCGTAAAATGCAGTAAAAATTTGTACAAATTCGTACAAATTTGTGAGTTCTCGAACGAACCTAATAAATCCATTTATTTGTTGTATTTTAAATATCGTTTTTTTTTTTTTTTTTTTAAACATTTACGAGTCATCCATAGCTGAATCATATCCGTGGCCTCCTACAAAGGAAATTTTGAACTTTTTAGAGACTAGGAACAATAAAATGTTAAAACTAATGAAAGTTTGAATAATATTGTTTTTTCGTGTTCCATATTTGTTGCTGTTATATTTGCTATCTTTAAAATGGATCCGAAAAAAATTACGGAACTGGCCAAACTATTACGAAATAATGGTGATAAAATATTAAGCTCAGAGTTTACACTTACACTATCAGGTAAATGTGTATGCAAATGTATTAAATATTAAGATAAACCTATTACTGTTTTTAAATATATTAACTGAGGTAACCAAATCATTAAGAAACCACTAAGGTAGCTTTGATATTGTTTTTAGTTCGAAAATTATACCTATAAAAAATATACATAGGTATACATATATGTACAAACATAGGTACATTCAATCTTGTATATGATGTGCATATTCAACACAATTTTTCTTCTATATTCAAAAAATAAAGAATATCATAAAAGCATTTGTACTATGTATTATAACATTTTTTATAATATTCTTATTTTAACAAAATTTGTTTATACCTATACACAACGGATCTATGTACCTACCACACATTTTCACAAAGTAGAAAAAAAAGTTTAACATAAATTAAAACTGATATGTATACGTTTGCACCTTTTGTACCTACTGAAGATGATAATAAAGGTAGGTAATAATTTAAAAAACATTCAGGTATAGAGCAAAAAACATTACATGAGTTTACACAAATCGGTAGTTATTAAATTAGTAGTTTGTTAAAACTTGTTAGCGAGAAGGCTGTTTTTTTGTTGTTTGATAATCGTCAAAGCAAGCTAACTAACGAAAAACTTTGTAAGATGTTAGCTTTTATTCATTCGTCAGTATTGCTCATACAGATTAGATTTCTGTCTAAAATGACATCGAGATATTTTGCCTCTAAATGGATTTGCAGCTCTTATATCTAGGAACGGACCCTTAAAATTCTCTATTTTATACATCCTGTAATGGTGCACAATAAGAACGATTACAAAAGTTACGAAACAAAGCAATGCGTATTATTATGAAATGCAACAGATATTCCAGTAATGCTTGAATCACTAAAATGGTTGAAAAATCAAACAAACTACTTTTGAACTTTATACATAAAATGAAATATTAAAACGCACCTGAATATCTGAGTGAACATTTAAAATATGTCGGAGAAGTACAGCCATACCGGCTTCGAAATGCGGAAAATTTTAGGCTAATGAGAGCTACTATAATGGCAATAAAGAGATCGCTTTTTTACAAGGTGCTTAAATTGTTCAACATACTTTTAAATGATGTAAAAAGCGCAACAAAAAAATAATGTTATTAGAAGAAAATATGTGTTTTTCGTTAGAAACAATAACATTTTATAAATTAATAAAAATTTTTAAATTTGTAGGTATAATTTATTATAATTATGAAATTTCAAAAGTATTATGAATACTAATATTAAAGAACAATCACACCGTCGTGAAAAGAAACCAATATAAAAAAATTAACAATTAAGGGCATAAAATTTGTATATAAACAACAATTTTAAACAAAAAATATTGCTTTTTTATTGAAATTTTTTAACCTAACTAAAAAAGAGGAAAAAATAATCAAATATTTTTTTTAAATTAAAAAATTATAATACATAAAGAACTCACGTGTAATTGCCGAAAACTTTAAGGTTTTTTTTTAAAAACGTATTTTTTCAGCATCTCTTTTGCGAGCACTCAATGACTCTTTTTCACTAATAGCCGATTCTGTTGAAATTGGCGATATACAAAATTTTCAAGTTGTAAAACCTATCAACTCAAAATCGCCAGTTTTTCGTGATCTTCAGTTAGTGCATGATTTTGTACAAAAGACTACTCTCCTATGTATAGTACAATATCCTGGGGACGAATATTTTGAGGGCAAAATAGATATAACAAAATTTCGAGCTCTTAGGCGACTGGAAATTCAGAAGGTTTATATTAAACAAATATGTGGCATACAACCATTGCGTGCTCAATTGGAAAATTTAATCTGTACAAAAAGTATTAAGAGTGTCGATGAGATTATAACACATTGTGGCGGTGATAATTCGAATGGTTTTGTTTGGAATGAATTAAAAACAGCAGATTTCAGTTACAATAATTTACGTGCCGTGGACACTTCATTAGAATTTGCACAATATTTGCAACACTTAAATTTACGACACAATCAATTGCAATCGGTGAAGGCCATAAAATGGCTGCCCCATTTAAAAACTTTAGATTTAAGTTTTAATCGTTTGGTGTATATACCACAATTTCATATGGATGCCTATAAACGTTTGCAGTCCTTGAATATGAGTAATAATCTATTGGAAGATCTGATGGGTATAGTTAAACTTGATGCTCTTACTGATCTAGATTTATCAGATAATTGTATTTTGGATCATACCTATTTGTTGCCTTTAAGTGCCATTAATACATTAAAACTTTTAAATTTATACGGCAACCCCTTGCAATGTCATCCCAAACATCGTCTGGCTTCATCTCAGTATTTGCATAAAAATTGTTCTACAGTAAGATTTATACTTGATTTTGAACCGCTCTCTAAATATGAAAAATCAGTGACTGGCACCCATCAGATGAGACTAGTAGGTGCTCTTAATCATTACGCTACCCGCTCATCAACTTCCTCGTTGACAGTTGTTGGACGTTTAACGCCATTATCTAATAAAACACCTTCTTCTAGTGTGGGCTCAATTGTGTCATTTAAATTAAATGATGCCAATTCAGATACATCTGAAACTAATAACATTGAAGAAGTGATAGTTAAGGCTTCTAAAAGAAAATCGTCAAGAGTACGACTTGTTGAAATCAAAGATAATATTCAAGATACAGATGAAAATATAGATTCTTTAAAAGCTATGGAAAGTGATATGAATACATCAGTTGTTGTGGATAATGAAAACCGAGAACACTTGGATATAAAGGGACAAATAGTGAATTTACGTAAAAAATACGGCAACGAATGGCTACACACTGGCAATGCTGAAATACGAAACACCGTTTTAGGTATTTCTCCCTCTCATACCTCAGCTGTTGACATCGATTTTGAACGTCAGAAGAGTAGGCAAACATTTAACGAATACGTTATGAATGTTAATGAAGATTCCAAAAATGAGGCCATTAATACAAGTATTCATTCATCAACACCTACCAATAACACCTTAGATAGTACGATGAGTAATCTGATGTTGACACCTATTAAAGCACAAAATGACAATAATGCGTCGACTTCACTGTATCAAAGTTTGGAAGAAACACAAACACTAATTAACGACTCGAACGTCAATAATAAAACAATATATAAATCATTAGACAATACAAAAAAGTTGAGCAATAATCCTTTTGAAGACGATGAGGAGGAAAAATGTGAAGAGTCTAAAGAAGCCAAACAAACGGTAGCAAAAGAGGAAGAGGAACCGGATATATTGAGTAAAATTTATTCATCTACAGAAAATCAAAATGAGGAAGAGGAATGTAAGTTTAAATTATAACATTTTTGTTATTGTTTTTTAAGTTTAATACTTTTTTAACACTTATAGTTTCTGATCGGGAAGAGGATGAAGAAACCTACATTGTTTATACTTCCAATCAAAATGAAGCAATATTTTTAACCAAGTCTTCCAACTTTCTCAGGGAAAGGGACCCATTAACAGAAAAGTAAGTTAATTAATAAACTATTAACCCAAAGATTATTTTTTGACTCAAATCTTTTATTACTTCTATTAAGAACTAAAACAAAATGGAGCCTGAAAATTCTGGAATCTTGCGATCGTATTAAATCCAATACTTTGCGCATAAATTTCGATACTGTTAAAAAGGATAAACAGGAACGTGTTTACAGAGTTGAAGAAGATTTGTGTCATGTAAGGAATATTCTGCAAATGTATGTATTCATATATGTACAAAGATTAATAAATTTTGTTTTATCTTTTAGGAATTAGAAAAGAAATTACGTGATATTTTATCACAACGTGATTTAATCGAAATGAATCAAACTATTTATCGGTGTGTTAATTGTAGTTGTCAATTTTCTCAAGAAACTAAATCAAAGAAATTAAATTTGGGTAAATGAAAAAATAATTTCAAAAAAATATTTTTTTGTAAAAAAAAAAACATATCTTCTTTTTACAATTTTTTGTTAGAAACACGTTGTCCTGACTGCAAATCCTGTTTCGTGGCTGAAATCCACGAAATACCAAAATCTCTCGAAAAAGCTGCTCATGTAGAGAAATTCTCGCCCGCCTCTATAGTAGAAGAATTACCCACCTCTATAGTTCCCTTAACTGTACCTCAAACTTTAGCATCCCTCTCGAATTTAATAGAAGTTACTGAAGAAAACAATAGTATTGGTAATTTTGATTAATTGATTGATATAAGAATTAGGAATTAAATTTATTACTATAATTTACATATAATTTATTTTTGCATGATTTTTTTTTATTTTTAACTTAAACTAACTGATTGTTTTTTGTACATTTTTCTTTTTTATTGTAAAAAAAACTTTTTTTTTTGCTTTAACTTAACAAATACTACCTACATGCCTACTGGTCTTTAAAGGTAAAGGAAACGCAAGGCTTTCTGCTAATAAACCACTGCACAGTAGGACACTGAAGCAAGTTCTTAAAAGTTAATATCACTTTTTTTAATAACCTATATGATTAAAAACACCCATAGTATACATATGTATATACATACATATATAAAAAAACACTCTCATACAAGAAGCATTGGTTTTGTAAAAGAAATCTAAATTAGAAATTATGTCAAATAATGTTGTTTTTTTATATTTGGTTACTAACAATCCAATGTTTCTTAGATTATTTAAAATAAATATATGTATACATTGACTAAGGGGGTGTAACTTTAATATCCCCCATTTAGGTTCTGCCAATTCTCTTAATGGATCTTCTTGCTCTAAAATTAGTAGCACTGAAAGTTCTTTCAATTCAAATCAGTCTCTGGTGGGCAGTTCAAATACAGATCGTGATTTAGATTTTAAAACAAATGGTGAAAGTGATATTGATGTTATCTCTAATCCCAGCCAATCGAGCATAGAAGTATTGGATTCCTGTGCTAGTCGAAGAAACTGGGAGGATAGAAGAAGCATAAATCAAACACCCAATCTGGAGTTTATCGATGATAAAAGTTATACACAAACTTTCCTCGAGCGCGAATTCGATAATATGATCAATTATGCCAACAAAGATAAAAACAAGCCAGAAAAATGTCCAAAAGTCGAACAGCTGGGGCATACTGAAACAGCCAGTAAATCCAAAATGGAAACAAATTTGACACCTAAAAAAACTCACTATAATATGGTGCATAATAATCTAACAGAAAGCTGTTCTTCAGGTTCAGTAACGGATAGTATATGTACAACATATGAACAAAAACCGGAAAACGCGACAACTCAATTAGGTGAAGAAAAAATAAATATTGATAAAGAATTTCTGCAGCAAGAAACAAATGGAAAATCAAACTTACAGAAGGAAGAAAATACTGGATTATCGTCGATTTTTGGAGGTAAGACAAAATTTAATACATACATATTTAAAAATAAACCTCTTAAATACATAAATACACAAACGTGAATCCAGGGGTTGGAAAGAAATAATGCTACCAACCCTTTTAATAAATAATAGTTTTGGCAGCCATAAAACAAATAATTCATATATTTTAATCAAAAACTAATACTAATATGTATGTATAATATTGTCTAAAAAATTGTTAATAGTACCTTTCCGAAAAGCTAATCAATGTATTTTAACTTCTTTTAGCCCTTATGCAATCCACAAACATCTTAATGACCAGTTCAAAAAAATTTATAGAATCCGAAGCGAATATAAAATCTGGTACCGTTTTACCTGCAAACTCCAATATGGCCAACAAATCTTCCGCCATTAGCCAGTCATATAAATTCAATTATACCGACTTTAATGACATCGACCATCGTCTAAAATTATATTTCTATCAAATGAAATTCGAAAAAGATGAACATTTCAAGTGGATTGTAAGGGGACAAATTCTTAATAAGACCAATAAAAAACTAACAGATGGTGTGGTTGTAATGTCCAATTGCAAAATATATTTAATGGAAGCTTTTGCGGTTGAAAATGATGATGTTACCAAATGGCTTAGGCCAATAATCAGTTGCACGGTAGACCGTTTGGCTAGCATTCAATTACTGCCATGGAAAATGGGTTTATCATTCTATCTTAGTGATTGGGGTGGTTTTCTTTTGTTGCTGCAAGATATATTGAGGACAGATTCTTTAATGCTATTTTTTGCCAGTGAGTTTTAACAGTATATTTATTGCAATTTTTTAATTTCTTTAACAATAAAATAAAATTTCTCTAGATAATGCGCTGCCCTCTATGTGCGAATTAAAATACCAACCAGATGAGTTGTTAACAAAACGTCTTAACGCTGCTGTCATCGATGAACAACTTAATATGTGTTCCTTACTAAACTGCTGTGAAATTTCTTGTGAAAATGCTAAACGTTCTTTTAACATTTGTGGTCTTTTAACCACCGATTCTCGTATTTATTTGAGTTCGGAAAAGTTAGACTGGCTTTTTGAACTGGAGAATGATTCGGATATTGAATTGTGCGTTACACAATTTATGTCTAACTTGGTAGAAGTTGAACGTTGTTCGGATAATATATTTATTATAAATTTCCTAGATGAAACCCAAGATAAATGTGAACTTTGGAAGTGCACATTTCAAACAGCCGAAAACGCTAATACATGTTTAAATTCTATAGCACAATCTTGGGAAAAATTATTTGGTGTTCCCCTTATAAGTGCATAAAAAAATAATTATGTATAATGCATGTTTTTTTAATTCAATGTCATTTTCTTTTTTTTTTTTTTTTTTTTGTAAGAAAAATTGTTGACCTTAAGCGGGTCTATAAAATGCCTTTAGTTTAATACCAAATTTTTCGACAATAGAATAATATTCTGTAAAAAAATTAAAACACAGGAAACGGCATACATAAGTTAAACTTTTATGTCTGTAAAATTTGTCCAACTTTTTTTTTAAATAATATAAAATGTAAATATTTTTTTATCATAAGGAATTGTTGTTAATTTCTTTTTAGTGTTTAAAGCCATAATAAATATATAATACTTTTTTAAAAATTATGCAATAACATAAAGTAACCATATTTTGTAATTAGTAATAAAAAGGATATTACGTTGTCGATTCGCAGCTAGTTCATAGTTTCGTAGAAAAAAATCGGTTAAAAGGCCGTCTCATATAGCCCATTTACATTTCTGAGTTTTAAGCCCCAAGACCTTGCTAATTGCTCGTTTATATGCATAGAGACATTGTCGCTTTTAATAATCTTGCCTCTTTGTTCATTCTCCACAATAGTTTTACATCCAGAATGACTTTAGGTATATAAGTTAAGCTTGTATAAGTAGCTCAATACATAGTTTTCAGATAAATTCCAATTATTCCTACCCATATTTTATCTGTACTGGTAATAGTGTTACAACCCATAGAATCCGCCTTTCTGAGTAAAATATTTAGTGTGATGTCAAATAGCAATGGTGATTAACCCAACCCTGTGTTGTTTCTCTGATAGCCGCTCTTACAATGTTGTCTTTTCCTAATGTAGATCATATAATCCTGTGTGACAGCAGATACGAAAAAATCTGATGAGAGAAGCATAAACTCTCAGTTCCTTTATATATCCAATGATGAGCGATGAGTTTACAATATTAAGGACACCCTCTATGTCAAGAAAAGATACACATTAGTTCGAAATGTCTAGCGATCTTTCTATACAATTAATTTACGAGAGAAGATCCGTTTGAACTGACCTACCGTCAATACAGGTATTGTATGATGGTGATAGGAAAATTACAGTTATTCACTTGCTAGCGTAAATATTTAATCATAAACCTGTTTTAGACGAACTTAGACTTAAATACTCTGTTTTTTTTTTTCTTTAATACGTCATATGACATACATACATATATAAAACCAATTCGCAATTTGTCGGATCGTTCCTTTCCCATTAAATTTAAAATTTCACTAACTTTGGCGATTCCATTTAAGATGAAATAATTATTTTTAATACATTTGTAAGCATCTATAATCTGTTGTTTTTGTTCTGCTGTTTATACCCTCCGATATATTTGTATGTATGTATAACATAGCACCAAAAAATGGTTTAAAAATTTTACAATAAATACAACAATACTTCTCATTCATTTAATTTTTTATTTTTGGAATTGCAATACACTTAAAACTTCTTGTGAATACACAAAATAATTTTAAAGTCTATTGTTTATGTATAACGTTTTATGTTGCTCCAATACAACACAATTTCATTAAATGTACTTACAGCTTACCTAAAATAACTATTAAAATTTATCAACAATCTCCGTTTCCATTACCCTTCTTTACGACTTCAGACTCTATAAACCCAGCAAAAACAAGTAAGAGCGCTATATTCGGCCGTGCCGAATCTTATATACCCTTCACAACGTGTAGTCATGAAATAACAGTAGTTTGTGTCACCATTCATCCCATATGAAATACGTTGATACATATATAAAAACATCCCATTGTAAAATTATAAATTCACGTATGTATGTTAAAAAAACGAAAAAAAAAAAAAATTTAAAAAAAAAATAAAAAAAAAAAAAATAAAAAAAAAAAAATAAAAAAAAAATTATTATATATAATTATAATCATTATATATAAAACAAAAAAAAATTAAAAAAAAATTTAAAAAAAAAATAATAAAAATATAAATAATATATTAAATAAAAAATAAAAAAAAAAAATAAAAAAAAAATTTAAAAATATAAAAAAAAAAATTTTTGGCTCAGCTGGGATTCGATGCCACGTTTTCTCTAACCAGTATACACGTTTGTATGTATGTATGTTGTTGTTGTAATGTTGTTTTTGTGAAAAAAAAATCGAGGTGGTCGTGGGTTTTTGCTCATATCTCAGTTGTTTATGTACCGATGTTTCTGATTTTCAATACCGATCTACTCCCGAATATTTCTGATATTTTAGTACCTTACTCGGGTCCAACCTATGTCGGGGGGGCTTCAAAAAGTTGATTTCAACATACACACGGACAGACTGACGGCTTAATCGACTCCCCTATTCATAAGCTTTCAGAAAATATATACTTTATGGGGTCGGAAATGAAAATTGTAGAAATTTCACACGGAATGACAAACCTATATATACCCTTTTTCACTGTGTGAAGGGTATAAAAACATAGAAAAGAAGTTGTATATGCGAGATAAACTGGTGTACATGCATGATTTCAAACATTAGCGTGTGATTGGAGAACGTGTGTTTAATAATGAATATATTAACTTATTTGTAATAAGTCCATAAAACACATGCATATTAGATGAAAGAAAACGATATTTTTTTAATTTAATGACTTTTATTTACATACATGATTTGCGGAAGATATTTGATATTTGTTTGCACATTAAATAAATTTTGAAATATATTTTTAACTTGTGATAAACAAATTTGCATTTAGATTGACACTTAAAATGCATTTAAACGACGTGAAAAATTTTACTTTAAACCACTGCAATATGTTTTGTTGGGAAACATCGAACTTGTCACTACTAAGATCATTAAACTCACATCAAACTACGACGTATTATACGGCCAACTATTATATAATATAACTGCCTAATGCAAAATATATATAATATTTTTTAATTGATGTTAAACGAACAATTTTATTTTTTAACGGGTTTAAGATTTAGTAAACATTCATTAATACAATTTTTTTTTTTTGTAAAAAAAAAACTGAATCCTTTTAGTACAATAAAGCTAAGCATTAAATTTCTTTTTTAAGGACATTTTTATTTGTTACTTAATTGTTCAGCAATCCAATCTATATTTTCCTCATAAAATCGGGGATCGGAAATAGTTAAAGCTGTACGTTTGTAAGAATAATAATAGAAAAATGAAACTGTAAAAAATTAAATAAAATAAGTAAATAAATTTTGGTAAAAATACATATTTTGTTCCATTTACTCACCTGTTCTTTGAACAAAAGACAAAGCTTTAAGGGTGGTTGGCCAATTTGCCATAGGATACCACAGAACATTGTAAACAAACCAAAAGTGTTGCGAAACCGATAACAGAAAATACAATAATATGGTAAAAAGGAAAAATTTACAATTCCTTAAAATCACATGAGTAGCCCCAACCTACAATTAAACGAATTGTAAAACATACACACAAACTTAATTACAACATAAAGGAAAATTAAAAAAAAAAATTATACGCACTTCGTAAACACAGGTGGCATGTACAGCAAAAGTAAAAAATAAATATTCGCATATTATGAATAAATCCTGGGTCCTGTCGCAAAGATTTCGGGAAAAATCAATTTTTAACTTGTTAATGTTTACATATATAAAAACTAAAAACCAAAACTACTTACACAAACAACAATATCGTCAATTGTAATTTTGGTGTCAACAACAAATGAGAGAAAGTGTTAAAAAATAAATCAGCTACCAGCAAAGCAAATTGTAAGGATAATAATATACGATAACGACTTAAAGTTAACTTCATTCTTTTTTGTTTAAATAACTTTTTATTGAATTTTAACTTTGTAGTATAAGAATTAATGACGTCAAACTTTTTAAGTTAAAACTTTACATAGAGTTTGACATTTCTTTTAAGAAGAAAACAAAAAAGGATATTTGAGAATTGTTTTCCTTTTTCTAACATGCGCGCTTAACAGATCTAAAATGATATCCTTGAAGTTGGGTGAAAAGTGTATTAAGACAGAAACTGTTTAATGTCAAACATAATACATATTTTTTTAAAATGTTGCGTATTGAAATAGTACTTTTGGAAATTGCGATTTTTTTACTTAATAAATTTTTACTTAACGTCAAAAAATTATTTGTTTATCAATAGTTGACACTTGGTAACATATATTTTGAAGTAGTCCAAAGTAAATTACATTTTATTTTTTTTTAAATAATAGTTCAAAATATCTGTCAATATTTATACAAACATCAATATCATTCAGCCAAATTTTAGTTTTCTATACAACTTACATTCTTAGGTTATGTACTTCTTCGAACAAAGTGAGTGCAGTTAATCAAAATCATAAATATTTCACCCAATCACTTCTTTATAATATACGGGTAATTTTTTTTAAGGCTCAAAACCAAGGCATATTTATTCATCAGGTAATTGCAGTTCGGAGAGAATTTTTTTGTTTATATTTTTTATATTTTAAGTTTGACATTTGAAATAAATTAGAAAAGAGAGAAAATAGTTTTTTATTTATGCATTTTGACAGCTGAAATTTAAAATTAGTGTTGAAAAAAATAATCAGCTGACGAATCAAGAGTACCTGATGAATAAATATGCCTTGGCTCAAAACATTAAATTTTTTAATTATTTTCAAAAATTTGATTTTAGGTTTAAGGCGTTTTTAGAATCTTCTAACATTAATTTTAAAACCTATAATTTATAACCGAAAATATACATATGTATATGTATGTAATAAATTAAATGTAATATGGCAATGATTTCTTATTGACATTTTTAAATTTGAGATACATATGTATGTACAATTTTTAAGCTGCACTAAGAATCTGAAAGCTTTAGGTTAGGTTAAGAAGTTTATAAAATACATAAATTTCCATGAAAAATTAGTTTTTCCAGTTTTACAAACCCATAATAAACCTTTAATAATATTTATGAATAAGGCAGTTAATTTTTCTGTCTATTCATCAGATTGTGAAAACTTATTGACCAAAATAGATTTTGATGTTTATAAATTTTTAACAAAACATATCACAATTTTTCTTACATGATTGTTCATTACTCACCGGCTTGATGAAATGTCAGAAATTACAACGAACTACTAATATATTCCCTTTGTCGCATTGCGCAAATCCTTAAAAATAATTTTACTCACTAATAAAACATTATCTTCTTGACAACCCACATACTATATACATAGTATATCCAAACAACGATTTTACAAAACACATGATTTGTTTAAACTTTTTTTGCTTCAGCAGTCACTGTAAGCGGAGAAAACTTTTGGTCACACACATACAATTGCTTTTCGGTTGAACTGCAACTAAGAAGAAGGTCAAGAATTTTTTAGTTAAAACTTATCCTGTCTCTACATACTTAAAAAAAAACCTTAAGGAAAAAGGGTTTTAAAAGAAGCTGCTGCAGCTGTCTTAAACTTTGCGGTAAGTTGTATTTAAATAAAAAAAAATACTGACCTATGTCATTAAAGTTTTTAAATTATTAAAACTAATTTGGAAAATATATTTGTTTTTACCTGTGTTTTTTCCAACATGACTGCGAAAACTCAAATAAAAATCAATTTTTAATTATTTGTGGGCAATAACTAAAACATTTTAACACAATTCATACACATATAACAAGCACATGTATGTATGTATGTATGTATGTATGTATGAATATGTTTATTGTATATGTATTGTTTTACAGAATTACATAAAAATTTCGCATGTACTATATATACATACATATGTATATACGTACATAGTATAATGCTTATTTGTGTATGTTATGTATATTAGAATGTACCACTCTAAAAGCAATAAAATGTGAGCCGTGCCCATTCGAATATAAAACATTTTTGCGGAACCCTGTTGTTTGCCCTTTTATATTTTTCGCTATTTCTTTACTTACAGTCGGATATAAAAGTAATTTATATCGGTGTACCATATTAGAGTATTTACCCACTAATTTTAAGTTCCTTCCACAGTAATATTGAAAAATTAAAATCATTTAACTTCATTAAAAAAAATATTTCGACTTATATGCATAGTTAATTTCTTTGTGTCTTTTTGTTGCCGAAAGTGAAATTTTTTATTATGATCAATAGCCCTTGAAGCAAAGCATTTACCTTTGTTTCGAGAGATAAACATCAGTATATCACAATTTAATATCTGACTGTAGACTGTAAATTGTCGGGCTGTCTTTCAAAAATACTTTATACTCAATGGTATGGTCTAATGTACATATAAAAGTACATGGTATGTATATTTTCAATATTATTTTATTTACCCTTTTTTCTCTTTTAAATAAAACAAGTAAGAGCACTATATTCGGCTGTGCCGAATCTTTTATACCCACCACCAATTTTGTGTACATTTAAAGCACAATAATTATTATTTTGTTAATCGCTATAGAGTAATATCTTTATAATAAAATATGTATCACTTTCTTTGTAGGGGGTGGTTAAATTTTTTAGGGCCCATGTTGAAGGTGAACTACACCTAGTCTTTAAATTTGTTTTCTGCATTTGACTTGACATTTCTCAATCTCAAACTTACTCAATTTGATCCGTGGAAAGATATGCAAATGAGCAACGCTTTAAAGTTATTCAGGTTTTTTATAAAAATGGGCGTTCAAATCAAAGTGCATTTTGTGCACTTCGTGATTATTTTGGCCAACATAATCGTTCAAATTCGTCCACAATCGGGAGAATTGTAAAAAATATTTACATTTCTGCAAAACAGGTCTGTATAAAATGTTAGAAAATCTGTGAATGCCTTCTTAGTTCGCTGAATGGGAACTACTGCTGGTTTTTGCGATAGTGTGGCAAAAGAGCAGTCAACCTCGCCTCATCATCATGCCTAACAATTGAGCATCAACATTGTCATTGAAAATTTGGACCATCAGATAGAGGAGTGGCGCCAAGGATTGGGGGGGGCATTTGGCAGATATTTTGTTAAATACATAATTGAACCATACAAATATTATCATTATAAAAAGAAATAAAAATAATATCCTAAATAATTTGTGTTTTATTTAAATTCAACATCGGTCCTTCAAATTTAACCACCCTCTATAACTTCGATATCCTACTAAAATGCTTTTGTAAATATAGTCTTTCAATGAAAGTGGTCGTTAAAGTAATCGTGTCAATAAAGTTTCTGCTAATAAATACAACTTAGATATTTTAATATAGTCCTTTATTTTCCTAAAAACTTTGTCAATAGAGAAATTACATGAATTTAAGATAAACCGTTATGGGAGGTGGGCGTTAAAGTGAGCGTGTTACCTAAACTTTTTGGCACAACGACTACATTGATTAGAAGGATATACGAAGCAAATTTGATCATCATACCTCTAATTTTGGCGGTTTTATGAGCTTTTAAATTTCATTAACGGTAGATAACGTGAAAAGTGGGCGTTATAGTAGGCATGTCAAAGTTGTTTTTGCGAATGAATACAACAGAGGTGTTTCAATATAACCCTTTATTATTCCAAAATCTTTATTAATAGAGAAATAATATGAATTTTAGGTAAAACGTTATATGGGAGGTGGGCGTAAAAAATGGCGTGGCACCTCAATTTTCTTGCACAGTAATTACATTGCCTAGAGGGATATACGTAGCAAATTTGATCATCACACCTCTAATTTTGGCGGTTTTATGATCTTTTAAATTTCATTAACGGTAGATAACGTGAAAAGTAGGCGTTATAGTAGGCGTGTCAAAGTTGTTTTTGCTAATGAGTACAACTTAGGTGTTTCAATATAGCCCTTTGTTATTCCAAAATCTTTATTAGTAGAGAAATTATATGAATTTGAGGTAAAACGTTATATGGGAGGTGGGCGTAAAAGTGGGCGTGGCACCTTAATTTTCCGGCACAGTAATGATACTGCCTAGGGGGATATACGTAGCAAATTTGATCATCACACCTCTAATTTTGGCGGTTTTATGAGCTTTTAAACTTCATTAACGGTAGATAACGTGAAAAGTGGGCGTTATAGTAGGCGTGTCAAAGTTGTTTTTGCTAATGAGTACAACTTAGGTGTTTCAATATAGCCCTTTGTTATTCCAAAATCTTTATTAGTAGAGAAATTATATGAATTTGAGGTAAAACGTTATATGGGAGGTGGGCGTAAAAGTGGGCGTGGCACCCTAATTTTCCGGCACAGTAATGATACTGCCTAGGGGGATATACAAAGCAAATTTGATCATCACACCTCTAATTTTGGCGGTTTTATGAGCTTTTAAACTTCATTAACGGTAGATAACGTGAAAAGTGGGCGTTATAGTAGGCGTGTCAAAGTTGTTTTTGCTAATGAGTACAACTTAGGTGTTTCAATATAGCCCTTTGTTATTCCAAAATCTTTATTAGTAGAGAAATTATATGAATTTTAGGTAAAACGTTATATGGGAGGTGGGCGTAAAAGTGGGCGTGGCACATTGATTTTCCGTTACCAAAAAGCGCCTAACCAAAAAGCAAAGTGTGCAAAATTTCAGAGTTGTACATCCAATTTTGTTGCTTTTATGACGTTTTTGTTTTTAAATATACCGAAAAATACACTGTGCGGTATAAATTTTCGTACATTTTGATCGATAACTCCCCTCCTAAAGCATAGATTTTGATAATTTTCGGGGAAAAATATTTTCTTTACTCAGGAAATATATATTCGAAGTTTCATGAGTCTACGTTAATTCGTTTGGACACAATTCCATTTTATTCGATGTTTGAAGGACACGGTTTTTTCGACCTACTCTTGCTTTTCGAGCTATAACTCCCTTCCTAATATTCCGATTTAGCCCATTTTCAATACCAAACAAACCTTGTCTATAAGAAAGATTCTGGCAAAATTTGAGCCCCCTAGCTTTTTCGGTGCGACCTCTATCGTGCTTTCAACAGACGGACAGACGGACAGACGGACAGACGGACAGACGGACAGACGGACAGACGGACGGACATAGCTAGATCGTCATCAAATCAAACCCTGATTCAGAATATATATACTTTATGGGGTCTAAAATGGATATTTCGATGTGTTACAAACGGAATGACAAAATGAATATACCCCCACCATTTTTTTGGTGGCGGGTATAAAAACAACATTATATACATGGTGAAGATGACCATATCGTAGCGTATACTATATTTCGGATTTCATGTTATAGTTAACAGTATTCTACTGGTTAAGACTTTTATTTAATATCCATATAGTGTGAGGGTTTAAGGGGACAAAGTCGTAACTACTATATTTGACTCACATATCCTCCGTTTAATCTAGGACGCCAAACTTTAATTTTGATACCAATATTGGTTTTATGTAATACTAATCAAGGGAGTACATTTGAAATACCGCCATTTTGTCATGGATTTTCATTAGTTTATAGTGTATTATATTGCGCTTGCCAAGTCCTTTTATTTGATTTTCTCGATTGCATAGAAACTGAAAAAAAAAGATTTTAATTTTTAAATTTTAGGAAAAACACCGAAGCAGTTGTTTTTTGTTTAAAATAGATTTGTTATTTTTTTCAGAAATAATTTTTGATACTATGGCTTATGGTGTCCTTAACGTCTCCAAAAATTATTTATTTGATTTGAAAAATTTGATATACATATATGTATAACTTTGCCAAATAGTGACCGATAAATAAATTATACTAGGGCTGAAAATGATGATTATTATGGGAAAAAACAGAGACAGTCGTGTTTATTTGCTGATATCTATAATGTCATATCTATAAATAGCTACCGACGTGTACATAAATTATTCTAGGTCTGAAGAATTTAAATTTTTGTGGTAAAAATAAGGTAAAAACATAGGTGAGTTTATTTGCTCATGTCTCAAAAAGTTATAGGGCAATTGTGCTGATTTTTAATACCAATATGCTCCCGATTATATCTGATATTTTTATACTGACGGGTCTTGTCGATGTTGGTGGGCTTCAAAAAAAAATATTTTAACATACACACGGATAGACGGACAATGCTTAATCATAAGCTTTCAGAAAATATATACATACTTTTGTACTTTACGACGTCGGAAATTACTATAATAGAAATTTTACGCGGAACGACAACCCTATATACATATACCTTTACACTCCCTGCGAAAGATATAACAAGTAACAAGTAAGAGCGCTATATTCGGCCGTGCCGAATCTTATATACCCTTCACAACGTGTAGTCATGCAATAACAGTAGTTTGTATCACCATTCATCCCATATGAATTACGTACATACATATAAAAACACACATATATAAAAACATCCCATTGTAAAATTATAAATTCACGTATGTATGTATGTTAAAAAAACAAAAATAATTAAAAATAATTAAAATATATATAATAAATATAAAACAAACAAAAATAAAAAATATAAATAATATATTAAATAAAAAATAAAAAATAAATTAAAAAAAAATTTTTTTGGCTCAGCTTGGATTCGATGCCACGTTTTCTCTAACCAGTATACCACGCCTGTATACATGTATGTATGTTGTATGTTGTTTTTGTGAAAAAAAATCGAGGTGATCGTGGGTTTTTGCTCATATCTCAGTTGTTTATGTACCGATGTTTCTGATTTTCAATACCGATCTTCTCCCGAATATTTCTGATATTCTAATACCTCACCCGGGTCCAAGCGACATACACACGGATAGACGGACAGACGGGCAGACTGACAGAGCTTAATCGACTCCCCTATTCATAAGCATTCAGAAAATATATACTTTATGGGGTCGGAAATGAAAATTGTAGAAATTTCACACGGAATGACAAACCTATATATACCCTTTTTCACTGTGTGAAGGGTATAAAAAGCTATATTCGGCTGTAACGATTTTGATATACCCTTAACACAGTGAAAAAGGGTATTTATAAATTTTTTTTTTATTTTTTTTTTTTTGTTTTATATTTATTATATATATTTTAAATATTTTTTTTTAAATTTTTTATTTTAATTTTTTTTTATAATTTTTTTTTTTTTAATTTTTTTTTATTTTTTTTTTAACATACATACATAAATTTATAATTTTACAATGGGATGTTTTTATATATGTATGTTTTTTATATGTATGTACGTATTTCATATCGGATGAATGGTGATACAAACTACTGTTATTGCATGACTACACGTTGTGTAGGGTATATAAGATTCGGCACGGCCGAATATAGCGCTCTTACTTGTTATACTTACCATCATTTTTTTTATAAAAAAAATTTTTGCTTCAGTTTGATTCATGCCTTGGCCAATGGATCATTTTCTTTAGATCCTTTAAGTAATTGAACATTAATTTATTAAAGTTTCATAAACAAAAATTCTTCTTGTCCGATTTAGCTCACTTTTAATACAAGATATTTTTAATGTATAATAAATATTTTAGCCATATTTCATCCTCAACAGTATCGTATTTTTAACAGACAAACTGCAGGGTGGGCCAAGAGTCATAAAAGGGGTTTAACGTTTTTTTATTTTATTGTTAAAAACAATAAATTTTAATAATTAAAATTAAAAAATAAGACGTTATGGTAACTTTTTTTTATCTTAGAACTAGTTTTTGAATAGGTTTTAAAGTTTCGATGTTACAAACAATTTTTTTGTGATGAGTGGGTGTAAAATGAAAAAAAAAATCTAAAAAGTTGTCAAAATAATGTTATTCATTTAGATTTCTGTTAACAGTAAATATTTCTAACTAAATTAGAAATTTGTTATACTACACATGTACATACATATACTCGTAATCGTTTTTTTTATTGATTTTACCAGCAAACGAAACATTTGTAAATTAAATTTTAAGGATTATATGTACTTATGTACATATGTATTTATAAAAATATAAAATGTATTTGAAATCTACCTGAATAAAATTTTGTAATAAAAAGAAACTTTGAAATTAAATACATTTTAAAATCATTTTAAATTTTACGAATATGGGGTTAACAAATTAAACATAAAATAGTTTTAAAAAATTTAGATTAAAACTAAACAGCTTAAATTTGCTCCTTACATAAAAGTGAATTATCTTGATAAATTATATTTTCATATTAACTCTCCTTACATAAACTTTTTAATAAAATATGTAAAAATCTTATCACAAATGTTGTATTAAATAAAAAAGTATAACTGATAAAAAATTTATAAATTCTTTGTTTGTAGATAGTAAACAAAAGTTTTTTAATTTGATTAATGATTTATTTTTTTTAATACAAAATAAATATAGAAAGCTAAAAACTTTAAAATCTTTTTTCAGTTTTTATTTTCCCTTAAAATAGCTATCCGTAATATCCAACTTCTTATAGTGAATAATGTCATCATCAACGAATTATAGTAATAGCAACCCATATGGTGGCACAACAGCAGTAGACTCGAGTGCAAATAAAGAGGAGGAATATCAGTATGACAATATAACAACTAAGGCAACTAGCAGACGTTTAGAATCGGCCGCAATTACCGGACGAAAACCTTTATCAATCGCAACAGAGCAAAGCACCGGAAAGTTAATAGCAGGAGGCACGGGTTTGATAACCAGTGTTCCCGTTAGCCAACAGCAACATATGGAGAATGTAATGAAACCTAAAGACACTTTAGAGTATATAATAAAATTGCCAACGCCACGATATAATGAAGCACGATCTTCGACAGATTTGATTCAACAGGATGCAGATGATTTTGTATTTGTCTACAACGATACACATGTACCGATTGTAATGCTGTTGGGCTGGGCTGGTTGTCAGGATCGTTATTTGATGAAATATTCTAAAATATATGAAGATAGAGGGTAAATTAAATATTTTATTGCAAATATGTACATATGTAAAATATAGCCAATAATTGAGTATAATTTTAGTTTAATCACAGTTCGTTATACCGCTCCCGTTGACACCCTTTTTTGGAAACGCAAAGAAATGATGCCAATTGGTGAAAAAATTCTTAAACTTATTTATGATATGAATTTTGATGCACATCCTGTCATCTTTCATATATTCTCAAACGGTGGTGCATATCTTTATCAACACATATCACTAGCTATACGCAAACATAAGACCCCATTGCAGATTCGTGGTATGATTTTAGATTCGGCACCCGGTGAGCGTCGTATGTTGGGTCTTTATCGAGCTATAGCTGCTATTTATGGCAAGGAGAGAAAAAAATGCCATCGGTTAACAGCAATTTTAATTACCTTAACATTAGGCATTATGTGGTTTGTGGAGGTTAGTTAGTTTATTTAAAAAAAAACGCATATGGGCTCTTCACAGAGTATCATATATTTTTTAAACATAAAATTATTTTTTAACTTCGCAATAAACATTTACAATACATATGTATGTATATGTATATAACAAAACGACTTGATATCATACTCTATTAATACATACTACGATACTGGGCCAATTTAAAGTGGTTGCATATCAGTCATATTTGTACTATTTCATATTATTTTATGCATGCATAAAATTTTTGTTAGTAATTTCCATACAAAAAAAATAATATGACTTTACACAATTGTTTCCTTTGTATAAGAAATTGTTTATGTTATACTTTTAACCATACTGTCTCTCAGAGAGAATTTTTTCGCTTCTCACCTCTCAGAGAGAATATTTTCTATTTTCTTCTTTCCTGTATACATACAATTTTTAACAGCGTCATCTCTTTGTCTTCTTTCTTGTATTAAATACATAATTTGTTAACAAAAGGTGTTCAAAGTCTTTAGTCATATTAATATGAATTATATGACATAGTACAATATGAGAGTCTACTTTGAATTGGCCCACTGTGTGTAAAATACTACTGCTAAATCAAATCAATAATAAAATTCATGCAATCATTTTAAATGCCAAGGCAAATTGTATAAATAAATTTTATAAATATTATTCCTTATGTTTTTCGACCGTCCTTTACCTAAGGGAAAAAAATTAATTTTAACAGTTTTTGTTTTATACATACATATTACGAGTTATGTATATATAAAACAAAAACTGTAAAAATTAAATTATTTTTTTGAATTTGTTAATTATTATATTTACCTGAAGTTACTCTTGCTGACGTGGCAATTAATAATAAAGAAGTGTTTTATTTAAATTATGCCTAAAGCTTAATAAAAAAAAAAATAAAAAAACGTTAATTTATTACACTTTTTTACTTTTAGGAAACATTTGCAGCATTTAAAAGTTTATTTGTTAAAGCCGAGCCAATACAAACTAATCCATTTAATGATTTAAAAAATGAGCCAAATGAATATCCACAATTATTTCTATACTCTAAGGGTGATGTTGTTATACCATATAGAGTAAAATTCCCAATAAATTTTTGATTTCTTAAAAAAGGTGTTTTTACATCCATTTAATTCTATTTTACAGGATATAGAAAAATTCATAAGCATACGACAGCAGCAGGGTGTCGATGTCGATTCTGTTTGTTTTGAAGATGCCGAACATGTTAAAATTTTTACTAAATATCCTACAAAGTATATACACTGTATCTGTAAGTTTGTAAATAATTGTTTAGCAACTCCATATAAACCAGCTGTGGAAACATTTGCAAATTCAACCCCAGCCACATCATCATTAAATTCTTTAAAATTTAAATAAAACATACGAAAATAAAATACTAATCCAAGCTTAAAAAGAAACATATTAATATTAAGAAATACTAGTTTAATTATTAAGTTTTTATTTTTTTCATTTTTTAAAACAAATGTGTAAAGCTTATAAAAAACAAATTATTTATTTATTTATAGACATAATAAATTTTGCAAAATAAAAAAGAAATAGGTACTGACAAAAATGGTTTTCGATTTAAAATTATATTGATCCTACATTATATCGTCGTTCGTAAATTATTATGTTCTATGTGACATATAAAACTAATACACATAGAACACAAACATTTACGAATGACAATATATACATACATATATGATAAAAATGTGCGATACTACACATCTGACTGCTATAATTTTTACACCAGTGAATGTACCGCATAAACGGACATGATTTTTCATTTTTATATGTTATCGAACTTTTAACATTTAAACTAATATTCAAATTTTTAAACAGGATTGAGTTAAATTTTTTACACATTTTTATTTTTACAAAGAATTTTAAATAATCTATATATATAAAAATTAATGCCGATTTCACTAATTCTTTTTTTTGTTGTATTTGTAATTATTAGGAGAAGGTTCTTATGTAAAAAAATAATAATGTGTCACTGGCAGTAATATTCACGTAGTTGACATTAAAGCAAAGAAACGTAGTTTACATGCTCTTTGCAAATATATCGGCCGGAGTTGGTCTGTGGTCGGAGTTATAATAACAAAAATACCTACATAATTCATTTACCATTTCTTAGTAAACTTTTCACATTGGTTTCTACAGGATAATTTGTATTGTTAGTTTTTTTCTGAAGTGTTTGTACAACAAGGTTAGTCAAATTAATATAGTGTTGGAAACGTTTGATACACCATTTTGATACTTTTACAAAAGAATAGGTAGGTACTATAGTTTTTTTTTATTTTCAGTTGAATTTTTGTTTCTAAAAATGCCGGCAATTAGACGTACAACTTAAGTCGCAGAACGCGTAATGCTGCAAGTCAAAGAAATACAAGAGCAAGTCAAACTGATGAGCAACGTAAAACGCGGAATGAAGTTGATTATCGGGCGGTACGAAGTTCGCCGGGTCAGCAAGTATCTCCGTAAATGATTGCTCAGGTTTATTTAAGTGCGCGCTGCTGATTTAGCATGATCTAATCCAAAGTTTTTCGTGAAAAATGTGGCAAAAACTACCAAAATTCTAAAGTTAAACTTCTTGTGACTGGAAAGGCAAAAAATTCTCGCTCTTTCAGAAATTTGAATCTCCTGTAGCCAACAATTGCTCCAACTCGTAATGGATGACACCTGCCATTTTTAAAAATTGGTTTAACCATTAATGGACGCTATTGGCTATTTAAATTCAACTTAGAAACGTCTTGAAAAGAAAACAATAGCAAAATGCTGGACGAATATTTTTAGCTATTTAGGAGATGAAAAAGACTGTGCAGAGGATATCCCATTAGCTATTTTGAGAGAAAGAATTTGTTCAGCAATTAAAATTTAAAAACTAAAAGATACTCAAATAAAGGTAACACATTTTTTTATTTAATTATCGTACTTTTTTCTGTATAAAACATACATACATATGTATGTACACAAGGTACACTTATACAAGGTGGCAGTGCCAGCCCAGCTGACTATTTTTTTTGTGTTCTGCAGTATGTCAAACTACTGTGAATGTCAAAAGAAACTGTACACCTTTTATTTTCATGTTTAAAGATTAATTTATTTTTTGTTTTTATTATTTAATTAAACATTTTATATTTTTTATTAAATATATTTCTTTCTTTTTTATTTTATTAAAAAATAAAAACAAAACTCCAACAAAAACAAGAACTATAGAACAAAAATAAAAAAAACTTCATATTTATAGCGTCAAAAGATATTGTACATTACTCGTTTTTATAATAATAATGTTATTTAAAAAAAATTTTACATTTAGTTTGATGACCATTTTGTTGTATCACAGATTGTAGTCTTCTTGGCATCGATTCCACCAGCTTTTTAGTAACCTCGGGGGGGAATTTTTTGCCATTCCTCCATTATCACCGATTTGAGAGAATCCTTGCTGGAAATTTCTCTTTTTCTTATCTGCCGGTCCAAGTGCTCCCACAAATGTTCAATAGGGTTCAAATCGGGTGACTGGGGGGATGATCCAACTGTTTGGGGGTATGATATAGCAGCCATTCCTTTACTATTTTGGCAGTGTGCTTGGGATTGTTGTCTTGCTGAAAGACCCAAGTTCGATCCAAGCCCAATTTTTCGACGCTCTGTGCCAAATTATCTTTTAAAATGTTGAGATAATCTATTTTATTCATAGTGTTTTCTATGAAGACCAAATTTCCTACACCATTGGCTGCCATACATCCCCACACTATAACTTAACCACCAGCATGCTTCACTGTGGATATTACATTTTGCTGGTCAATTTCACAATTTTTCTTCCTCCAAATTTTAACCGGTTTTTTCTTGCCGAGAATTTCAAATTTGCTCTTGTCGCTAAATAGCACATTTTTCCAGAACATATTAGTACAATTTTCGTACTTTTTAGCAAACTCTCGACGTCGACGTTGATTAATTACCGATATGTACCATTTTTTTCTTGGAACTCGTCCATACAGTCCGTTTGCATGTAGGGCTTTACGTATTGTGCTAGCACTAACATTTATACCTGAGCATTCTGAAATATTTTCGGATATTTTAACAACACTTTCTGTTGGATTCTGTTTAACTTTACGCACAATGGACCATATTTGAGTACTGTTTAGTTTGGTTCGCCTTCCAGATTTAGTGCGATTTTCTAAACTTGAAAACTTTTTGTGCTTGTCTATTATATATTTTACAGTATTGTGACTTCTTTCAATCATGGAACCAATCTCACGCAAGGATTTGCCATCTTTGTAATATTTTAGCACAAGCTTACGAATATCCAAAGAAGTTTGTTTAGCCATTTTCAAAAAAATCGAAAAAAATTGTCGTTTGATCTGCTCGTGACAAACTCAAGTCTATAAATAATTTTTATACCTAGCTAATATTACATAAAGTATCGTAGTAAATAAAATCACAAAAAATAACGGTACTTTTATATGTAAAATTCTTTATTACATGCTATGCACAAGAGCTGTACAATTTCTTTTGACGCTAGAAATATGAAGCATTTTTTGTTTTTGTTGTATATTTTTTGTTTTTGTTAGAGTTTCGTTATTGTTTTTTAATAAAATAATAAAAGGGTAAATATATTAAAGGAAAACCAAAAAAGTTTAATTAAATCATAAGTTTGAATAAGAAAATAAAGTTGTAAATATAATACTTTGAGGTGTACAGTTTCTTTTGACATTCACAGTACATATTTAAAAAAATGATTTGAACTCCGGAAATTGTCAAACTCCATACATAAAAAAAGAGAGAAAAAAATTGCTTTCCTTTACGCTATCACCTTATGTAATTACACCATGTATGTATGTACATAAAAATTCGAAACACAAAAAAATTATGAATTTGAACGAAAATACATGTCTAATATATTTGGTAATTTTAAAAAGTTTCACCTTCGTTACACCAGTCTACTGCAGTGATGGTATATGAGAATTTCAGTCTTGTGCCAAAATTTTAGCTAAAAAGTGCCAAAACATCTTAAAAAGTGCCATAACAAACATGTCATGTGTACATATTTAAAAAAATTAAATCCATTTATTGAGTTTTATTATTATATTATATATAAAAAAATTTTCGAACTTCAATATTTAAAAAATTTATACAGATAAATTATATATAAATACTAGCTTGTGCCCGCGACTTCGTCTGCGTAGTTATCGGGATAAAAGGTAGACTTAGTATTAACAACAAAAACAAAAATATTTACAACAACAAAAAAACACACAAACATTCACATTTATTATATTATTATAGTAGGATTATTATTTATTAAATATACACATATGTATTTTATATGTAATGTTAAATAATTTTTCCAAATAGGGATATATTAAATATATATTGTTAAATAACATTAAATATATCGATGCCTTACTTCCTCAACCTCGTATCTTAAAAAATAGAAATTTTCAGGAGAAAAAAAAACGGTTCATCTTTTTATACTTCGGTGTTTGGTTAAAAGTTTAAATGCAATTATTAAGGAATTGATTGTATTTATGTATATTAGTAGTAATAATATACTAATCTTTTTTAGTTAAAGCATAAAACAATCGTTTGATATGAAGAAGACAAAACCGTATTTTTTAAGATACTAGGTTGAGGAAGTAAGGCATCGATATGCAGTTATAAAATTCTAGTAAAACCTCGTTTACAAAAATGGTATTTGTAACATTTGTTTAGATAATTATTTTTAAGACATCACTGTCATAACAACATTTTGAGTTGGATTTTAATAAATCCTAGGTATCAATTCTCGTTCTATGAAACTATGAAATGAAAAGTTTTTGTGTGTAATATCATATGGTGCCACCATACCCTCTGCTATGCAAAAACTTTTTCATTTCACAGTTTCACAGAACGAGAATTGAGCCCCTGAGATCAAATTAATGATGATAAAGTATTGAAGTATTGAAGCCAAACATTTAATTCAAATTGAACTTCTTTAAGCAGAACCTGCAAGCAATTATTCTTTCCCATCATAACCGAACAATTATCCGATCATAAAAAATATTTTAGGTTTATTGAAGGCTTATTTGGCAAATTTCTCATTTTCAAGCATTTAATAAACCTAAAATATTTTTTATAAATACGGCCCTAAATTTTTATAGGAATTTCATTATCCTGTAAAACGTTCATAATGGCTTTACAAATCGATTGATTGAAACCATCAGGTACTTGAACTAAGATCAAAAATCGATCAACAAATTTTCCAACATATAAACGTACTAAAATGGACAAATTTTTGATACTGTGCAGTCCGTAGTTTCGAATTCTTGTATTTACAACAGGGAAAAAAATCATTTATTTCTTATTATTAAAAAATATATTTCTTAAAAACTAAGTAAAATTATATATTTTTAATTGTTTGAAAAAGTGCCAAAATTTTATTCAATAGTGCCAAAAATGGCACGATTGTGCCACTTTTGCCAACAGTGGTCTACTGTATATAAAAACGAATTAGGAAAAAAGAAGTAAGAGTGCTATATTCGGCCGTGCCGAATTTTAAATACGCTTCACAACGTGTAGTCATGCAATAACAATTGTTTCTATCACCATTCATCTCATATAAAATACGTACATATAAAAAACATACATATATAAAAACATCCCATTGCAAAATTATTAATTGAGTTTACGTATGTTTCCAAAAAAAAATTACAAAAAAAAAATGTATTAAAAACAAAAAAACAATTACAAAAAAAATTAAAAAAAAATTAAAAAAACAAAAATATAAAAAAAATATAATAAAATATAAATAATATATAATATAAAAAATAAAGCAAAATAAAAAAAATTTTTTTGGCTCAGCTGGGATTCGAAACCACGTTACTCTAACCAGTTTATATGTATGTTGTTGTTATAATTGTGAAAAAAAACGAGGTAATCATGGTTTTTAGCTCATATCTCAGAAAGTTATGGGGCGATTGTGCTGAATTTCAATAGCGATTCATTCCCGGCTATCTCCAAAAGATTGATATCATACTCAGATCTAGGGAACATATAGTTGCTTCTAAAAGTTGATTTCAACCAACAGACGGGCAGACCGACAGACGGTTAGGGCTTAATCGACTCCTCTATTCATAAGCTTTCAGAAAATATATATTTATGGGGTCGGAAATGAAAATTGTAGAAATTACAAACGGAAAGACAAAGCTATATATACCCTTGTGTACCACAGGTGAAGGGTATAAAAATTAGTTAAAGAATACTTTTATATCTCTGAATACAAAGAGGCTCAAACTATAACTTGAATTCTAAATTTAACTTGAATATTAAAATTAATCAAAGATTAATTCTATGTTATATTATGATCTTTAATATCAAGAAATCCTAAAAATGCTAAAATAAAAATATATGTTACATTGAATTTTGTAGAAAATTCTTGTAACAATAATAATACAGTAAAATTTTTGTTTAAAATACTAAAAAAACATTGTTAATTTACTACTAAAAATGCAACTCTGCAATATGTTTTTGCACAAGTACAAGGCACAAGTATAATTTTTTATCATTGAAGAAAGGTAAACAAGCTGATGATTTTTTAACATAAATTTAGGAGAGTCGTCGAAAACAGGACAGAAAAAATGGATTTATATGATGATATAGATACTAAACCCAAGACATCGCAGATAGATGGTTGGTCTTCCGGTATTAAAATGCTGCAAACACAGTTGGCAATTAAAAAGGCTCAGTTACCCAAAACCAAAGAGGCCACCAAGAAACCGGTATGCAATAATGGTGTTAAATTATGTTTTTAAATGTTATTTATCTCCTTAACAAATTTGCTAGTTAATGACGCCGGTAGTAAATTTAAAATCAAAGAAGTTACAAAGCTCTGAAGAAATTTTTGTAACAAAGGGGGAAAGTAAACGCATTATAGCGGCCCAGCCTCTGGTACCTTCTTTAGAAAATGTAAAAACCGACGAGTGGGACTTTGTGGATGAATATGATCCTCAATGGCCTAATGAGTATGAGAAATTAAAAGACAAACAAAATAGTGGTAAGGAAAAAGTAAGAGAGGACAGAGAACGCGGTCGTGACCGGGATCGCGACCGTGACCGAGGTGATCGTAAAAGAGGTCGTAATCGTAATACACGCAACAATGATTCGCCTCCTGTTAAATTTAGTGGTTTCGGTCAACGCATAACTGAAGAGGATCGTTTTAGTCCCCCCGCTACAGGTTCAGTGTCTAATAAAAGTGGTGGTGTAGCTATAGCTCCGCCACCCTCACTTCAAGAAATATCCATTGCCAATGAAGGAGATCCCTCGTCCAATGTTACTATACCCTATTCTGCTAGTTCTGTGGCCGCAAAAATTATGGCTAAATTTGGATACAAAGATGGCCAAGGTTTAGGCAAGCAGGAGCAGGGTATGTCCATGGCTTTGCAAGTGGAAAAGACATCTAAGCGTGGTGGTCGCATTATACATGAACGAGATGTATTCTTGCCACCGCCAGTGGCAGTTTCTGCCTCTAATCCAATTGCTAACATGGGTCCCCCTACTCCACCAGCAGCTGTGAGTTCCCAAGATATATTCGACTCTGAACCTAGTATTACAGAAATAATGAAGGCTCCCAGTAAGGTTGTTCTACTAAGGGTAAGCTACTAGTACATCAAACTAATTTAAAATAGGTACTTTATTTCTTTTTCTTAAAGAATATGGTTGGCCCGGGTGATGTTGATGAGGAACTTGAACCCGAAGTAAAAGATGAATGCAATACTAAATATGGTGACGTGGCCAACGTTTTAATACATGAATCGTTTGGTACAGCACCAGAAGATGCTGTAAAAATTTTTGTAGAATTCAAACGTATTGAAAGTGCTATCAAAGGTAAGAAAGATTTAATGTTAAAAATTTATAATAACAAACTTTATAAATATAAAGCTGTGGTCGATCTAAATGGACGCTTCTTTGGTGGACGTCAAGTACGTGCAGGATTTTACAATTATGATAAATTCAAGAGTCTTGAATTGCATTAAAAAAATATAAAAATTTCTAACATCACTTCGGCTTATTTTCTTTTTTTTTCTTGATATTTATGTAGGTATATTATGGAATGTTTTAATATTTTTGTAAAACTCGAGATTTATTCCTTTAAACTGGCCATTTGTGGGTCATCAATGCGCTGATTTTTATCACAAGTAAAAGAAATTGTTAAAGCAAATCTGTAAATAAAATTAAGTGAAATACTTTTTCCAAATAATATTTGTTAATTATACCTCGTTCCTTCCGTTACTTTCTCCACATAATGCCGGTTTTCAAAACCTGATGTAAATACACTAACTCGCCCCTTTTTAGGTTCAATAGCAGAAGTTGTTCGATTTTTATCGACGCCATCTACAAATATAAATCGTCCTCCTTTGAAGTCTTTATTGAATGTAGTTAGGTATAGTAATGAGGTATAGTGAAAAGAAGGATACGTCTCCTGTAAATGTTTGTCATACATTTTTATGAAATATTTAATATAGTTTTTATAATACCTTACTTTGTCAACGTGTTCATGCCAATATTCATCGTGAATATTTTTCGCCGTAGCATTGGTAAGGCGTGAAAAAAATGTGGGTGAAGTTAAATACAAATTTAAGGGATCAATTCCAAATTGTTCAGCTATAGCCAATTTTATTTTGCCTTTCACTAACTAAATAAAAAAACTATATTAAGTATTTGAAACTGTTTAAAAAACATTGATTTTGAAAATGCTTAATTCCTGTTGTAAAGAAATTTGTCAAATAAGCTTTTAATAAACCTAAAATATTTTTTATGAATACGACACCTAGTCTTCAAACTTACGTTATATACCGTTAACTGATCTGATTTAAGCAACTGCTTCATTTCTGGCATCTTATAGAAATTTAAATATTTTTCCCCATACGATAGGGCACCACTATGTATGTCCAATATCGAGGCTCCTCCCGAAGAACCAGCCAGACCAATTATATTTTGTGCCATGTTTAAAAGTTGTTCAACTTCTATAGGTTCTATCAATTTATCTGCTACGAAACGTCCACATTTGTTTGGCACACATTGCGGAAACTTTTTCAATTCATTCTCATATTGTTCAGAGCATTTAATTGTTTGTATCCGTAAAGGTAAATTTTCTCGTACTAAAGCAAATTTTTTTTCGCGAGCTTGGTTTTTATTATAGAAATATACAATCGTCATAACTGAAATTACAATTACTGTTCGAGTCCAGAGGCGATGGGTAAGAGAGCTAGTAGCATGCTGCAGTTCCTCTTGAGCAGCTGCACTAGATTTAAGAAAAAATTAAATACTTTACAGGTAATAATATAAATATGTAATGTGTATTTATATTCCGAGTACTTATAGTTAGGAAGCTAATTTAGATGTAATCACAAGGAGTGTGGATGTAAAATCAAGCTTCCAAAATGGTGTCAATAAAAAAATTTACATCCGAATTAAACATTTAAGGCACTTAGTTTTTGTGCACTTTTTTCATAATGCAAGTTAAAAAAACTACTTACAATTTAGTCTTTTTCCTATTTTCTTTCTCCTTACTTTCATTTATCCTATTTTTATTTTGAGTTACGGTTTGACGCTGTCTCAACAGATTTTCATTCATTTTGTTTTTTTTACTGAAAATTTACGAAATATCAAAAAACTATTCCTATCAAGGCAAATTAAAAAAAATATACATTTTTTCCAGTGTTAAGAACTTAGCGATTTTAAATCCAGTTTAGCGAACAAAAATATGTATTAGCTATTTATTAGCAGGGGTCTCCACGTAGCAATATTTATTACCGCAATTGTCAATTTCAAATGTCAAATCAAAAATATTAAATTTTATAAATAAATTACTTGTGTCGTGTTCTCCACCCAATGAAAATAAACACACTTTAGCGATAAAGTGCCGTTATTCTGCCGACGTTTTTGCTTATGCTTAGCAATGAAAATTGCTATGTGGAGACCCATAACGGGACATCTATCGATTTTTTCTGGACCTTTGTACCACTAATGGTTAATTTAGACGTAACATATTTTTTTTTATTATATTAAATTGATTGGATACCCAGGGTATCCCACGTTCGTTAAGTGTTGTATAAGTGTGCCCTGCATGGTATCAATAAAGGCATATTTATTCTTCAGATAATCGCAGTTCAATGTACTTTAGTATGAACAAATGATGTTATAAAGTACAATTGAGTTCTGTATTAAAACTTATAAACATATTTTTTATTATAATTTCAAAGTAATTGTTTCTGAAGTTATACCGTTATAAATAAATGTATTATCAACAGGCTTAAATTGATTAGTTAGAATTTTCACTACTTCCTGGGCAGCACATCCAGCTAAAAAATATAAGTGCTTTAAAAACAACTGCAATTAATTTAAAATTAACAATCTTACCTATAAAAGCAGATATAGTATGCACTTCTCCGCCACCATAATGACAAACTTCATGAACCATATCATCTGATAAGGTTGCTTGAGTAACTCCCCACTCGGCCAACATTTTACAAGCCACACTCTTTAAACGTGCCGTATCATTTTCAACATAACAATCGCCAGGAATATTTCCACATTCTGTTAAAAACCGTTCGTAAGCTCTTAAAGCAATATAGTGTTCCGTAAGAGTACCCTGAACATCGATGTCATCGATAACGCTGAGCAGACGATTATTTTTCTGATACTCATCCGAAATTTTAGAACCTCGTATAACCGTTAGACCAGCAGCTTCTTTGCAAAACAAACGTATTGTTTTTTCAGAAACAGTTTCCAAAGGCAAACCCAATTCTTTAACAATGGCCTGACATTTGCGATAAACATTATCAGCATCTTGCATGGCTTGTTGACGATAAATATTTTGGAGATTTATATAAGATTCTGTATCGGCGGTCATGTCTGGTAAAACCCCAGGAAGAGGCAAGATGCCATTGTTATCCTTCACTATAAATTCTTTCAAGGCCTTAGCCATTATCCAAAAGGCGTTGCTCTTGAAATTAAAATTTCAAAAGCTTATTATTAATGTTAGATATTTAACTTTACTACCTACATGTTTGTTAAGTATTTTACAGGCTTCGTCTTCAAATATATTTTTAAGATTTGAAGGTATGGTAGATCCACTAAAAGCTGTATTAACCGCCTTAATGGCTTCTTCGAAATTTTCTTCGCCACTATTCATATCTAAAATTTTTAATATTTGATTTGTAGGTAGTTATTTCAGAATAATTTTGATTTACCTTTTCTAATCATATCGCGCAATTGGGATTTTTCTTTGTAATTTGAAGGGGCACTTCCGTTATTTTCCTTTTGCCATTGTTGAAAATATTTGTTTAGTACTAAAAGCCAAGGCACCTTTTTAGTTATATTTGTTGTCTGTTTGAAATCAAAATTTTTTAATTAATTTCTATAAACCATTAAACAGCATTAACATTTTAAACAATGACGGTTTTAGTTTTAAAATTAGTTTTTTGTGCAGGCTACTACTATACATATCTGTATAAATTCTTAGTCATTTTGTTGTTGTTTTTTATTTTTAGTAATCATGTACATATGTATTTTAGTGCCTATATTTTTTTTGAAATCTACTATTACCTCAAAATGTTGTTTAAGCATAGGAAAAGGTTTTTCTAATCTCAAATCATATTGAGGATTATCCGGATGAGACTCTATTACACAGTGTTCTTTTATTTGCAATCGTATTGAACCAAAAAATCCCAACGAACGACAGTATATTAATGGTATATTATCTTCCCACAAGCAATTGGACAATCGCAATAGGGAATTTTCATTTAAATTCGAGGCAATCACAACATTAAAGTTTTCAAAAAATGCTGGACGGTTCCCAAGTATATAATCCACACTCTCCTCTACACAATCCCCCTTTACATCATTATTAAGCTCCTGTAACAATTGCATGCAGGATGCAGCCCGAGACTGTCCTACATTGCAGGGATCCAAAAAAAAGCTATAAATAAAAACTAAACTGAAGAATAAAAATTCATTGAAATACAAAACGAAATCCATTACTTTGTTCCTAAATCTTCTTCAGTTACCACATTTCCATCGACAATTGTAAAGCTACCTATTCCAGGTAGTACTAAACCCTTAAGTATCTCACATCCCAAACCAGTGGCATTCACCAGGCATATTTTCGAATTCTCCAGAAGACTCTGGCCATGCTCACCCCATAAACTAAAAGTAAGTAAATTAAAGGCGTTTTGCATAAAACCAAACTGTATGCTAACTAACGAGCTGCTTTCATTCTTTATGGAAATTCTCAAGTAAAAAAGCTAGCAGTTCGTTAGTACACGTTTTATTATGATAACGCTGTATTTTTTTTTCTTTATATTAGTACCGTATTTGACGATCATATTTTTTATTTTTATCTGATTGTTCTGGAGATTTTGGCTTTGGCGAAGACATTTTCTTCAATTTGGAGAACGAGGTAATTATCTTTTACAAGAGTAAATTTAAATAGATTTTTTTTTTATATTAAACTATTGAAAACAAATAATAACAATGAACTTACAGGCGGCGAAAAATAAAAACTTGACATAGAATACACTTAACAAGGTACTCGTAAGACAAGCTATTCGTTTTTTCTACTATAAATGTCAAACTCTTTCGACAAAACTATTTGTATTTATTTATTTTAAGTTTTAGTAACCTAACATCTTGGCAATAATCACAAACTTCTACTAAAAAATGTTTTCAATGCTTTTTTTATATATATATACAAATATTTGATAATTTTTATATATAAAATCAATAGAATTAAATATATAAAAAATGACAGCCGAATGTCATAATGACTGCGATGCAAGTTGAATTCGCCAACGCGTGTACCTTGTTAAATGCATCCTTTTTAGAGTATGGTGAAATAAATAAAACAGTGTTACCGAAGCAAAAATTTATTTTTACGCTAAAAAATTTTACACATTTCAGACAATATTTAAATGTATATATAAAAGGTGGTTAAATTTGAAGGGCCGATGTTAATTTTGAATAAAACACAACATTTTTAGGAAATTATTGTCATTTCTTGTAGGACTGACAGAGCTTAATCGCCTCCCCTATTCTAAGCTTTCAGAAAATATATACTTTAGGGGGTCGGAAATGAAAATTGTAGAAATTTCACACAGAATGACAAACCTATATATACCCTTTTTCACTGTGAAGGGTATAAAAAATTTATCTGTTTTAGCGTATTTTTTGTAAACAATAAATTGTTTTAATTAGCTTTCCTGTTTCTAGTCTTCTTCGACTGCAAAACATTAACTGTAAAAAAAATTACAAGATAGTACACATATGTACATATATTTTTTTGTAAATTGTATAAGGGTTTTCCAAGAGTTTTAATAGGGCGAAGGCCAGTAGGAGGGCCGACGATTGGGAGAGCTATAAAGTGTGCTTCAATAGGTATAAAGGGGAACTCAGGAGAGCCAAAAGGGCATCGTGGACGAGGTTCTGCGAGTCCATAGAGTCTGTTAATGAGCTATCAAGGTTCAGGAAAATATTATCCAAAGACCCTACGGTACCTGGATATATTCAGAGGACGGATGGCTCATGGACAGAGTCTTGCTCGGAGACCCTGGATCTACTTATGGGGACACACTTTCCTGGCTGTGTGGATGTGGTGAACGCTCATTCGACAGAGGTCGACCTGGGGTCGATCGGTAGGGAACAAGAGATAGTTGCTGAGGAGATGATAACGACGGATAAGGTAGCATGGGCGGTTAATACATTTGAGGCCTATAAATCCCCGGGTCCGGATGGAATTATCCCTGCCATGCTGCAGAACGTCTCGGATCATTTTCTCTCACTGTTGACGGAAGTGTTTAGAGCGTGTCTCCTGAGGAGATACATACCTAGGAGGTGGAGAGAGGTTAGGGTTATTTTTATACCCAAGGCCGGTAAGGCGGGACACTCGAAGCCAGGGGATTTTAGACCTATCAGCCTCTCGTCTTTTCTGCTTAAGACGCTGGAGAGACTGGTCGATCTACATCTGAGGGATTTTATTGATCCCCACATTATTAGTGGGGCTCAACATGCTTATCTGAAGGGTAGATCTGTTGAGAGTGCACTGCATGATGTGGTTGGTTTTATAGAACGTAGCTTGCAGGATAGGGAATATACGCTAGCAGCGTTTTTGGATGTAGAGGGTGCCTTTAACAATGTTAGTATAGAGGCAATTAGAGCGGCTCTGTATGGGCTGGGAGTCAGGGATTTTCTGGTTAGTTGGATAACCTCGATGTTGAAGAGTAGGGTTATAAATTCTAGCTTGGGAGATTTCGACACGAGAAGGACAGTGACCAGGGGGACACCACAGGGGGGGGTTTTATCGCCCCTTTTGTGGTTACTAACGGTCAATGTTATTTTGAGGAGATTTGAGAGTGAGGGAGTAAAGATTGTGGCATATGCGGATGATGTAGTTCTGCTGGTCAGGGGAAGATTTCTTCCGACGATTAGCGAGGTACTTCAATCGGCATTATGTACATTATCTTCTTGGGCTTCTGAGAATGGACTGGGTGTGAACTCGGGGAAGACTGAGCTAGTTCTCTTTACCAGGAGATATAAGATCGAGGCGTTTAGGCGACCGATGCTTAATGGGGTAGAGTTAGAACTAGCGGGTGGGGCGAAATATCTCGGTGTATTTCTCGACAGTAAGCTGTCATGGAGTCAGAACGTACGGGAGAGAGTGAAAAGGGGCCTAAATGCCTATTACACTTGTAGGAACTCCATAGGTAAGAGTTGGGGCCTACAACCAAGGGTGGTGAATTGGATTTACACGACGGTGGTAAGACCCATTCTAACATATGGATGTACTGTCTGGTGGGAGGCATTGGAAAAGGGTTGCTATAGGAAGCTCCTTACGAAGGTACAGAGGTGTGCTTCGCTCGGTATCACTGGTGCTATGAGAAGCACACCTCAGGGGTCTTTGGACACCATTCTTGGCACTATTCCTTTGGAGTTCTGGGTGAAGGGAATGGCGGCAAGGAGCTTGATTAGGCTAGGTGAGTCAGGGTTGGGTAGAATACTTGACATGGGCCACACTAGAATTCTATGGGAAACTGGTCTCCAGGACTATGCTCAATGTCAGGGTAATCTGACAGACTACAAGGTCACAGAGATCAGTTTTGTTAGGACACCCCCGCTAGTAATTCCGGATAGGGATTGTTGGGTCGGATCCGACAGACTGTTTGAGGGGTGTGCAGTCTTTACGGATGGATCGAAGATGGATATGGGCACAGGGGCAGGTGTCTATATTATGGGAGAGAACATCAGGAGGTCTTATAGGCTTTCTGATAACTGTAGTGTGTTCCAAGCGGAGATACTGGCTATCTATAAGGCGACGGATCTTATATTGGAACATGTTCCAAGGGGTAGGGAAGTTACTCTATATGTGGACAGTCAGGCGGCGCTCAGAGCCTTGAAGGGACATTATGTCAAATCTAGGCTGGTTGAGAAGTGTAGGAGGGCACTCGACAGGATCATGAACCTCTTCGATGTTAGACTGTGTTGGGTACCAGGGCACAAGGGAATCGTCGGCAATGAAATTGCTGACGAACTTGCGCGCGGTGGATCGGCACTGGTCTCGGCGAGCGAGGAGGACGTGGCGAGGCCTCCGTTAGGGTACTATTTCGGGCGTATCAGGGCGTGGGTATATGACAGGACCGATATGGCGTGGAGGAACAGAAGAGACTGCAGAGTATCAAGGGCTTTTTGGCCCAAGTTGAACTCGGCGGACTCTACGGTACTTCTGGGCCTGGATAGGGTATGTCTGAGGGCCACTATTGGGGTTTTAACAGGGCACTGTCCTGTGAGGGCTAGGATTAATAGATGGGATCGCGGCACTCCGGATTATTGTAGGATGTGTGAGGATGAGGACGAACTGGAGACTGTGGAGCACATTGTCTGTCACTGTCCAAGGTTACAGAATCACAGGCTAAGGTGGCTAGGTAAACGATTCCACGATGAGTTGGGTGATGTTTCAGAGTGCAAGCTAGGAAATATTATCGGATTCATCATGGGGATCGGGTGGTTGGTGATCAGGCAATGGAGCTCGTAGAAAATCTGTATTTCTTTCTTCCTTCTATTCTATTCCTTCTATTCTATACCCTACTATTATTCTTATACTGTATATCTTTGGAAACCTCTTTTCTATTTTTCTTTTTATACAAAAGGGTAACGCAATGGACCTTATTGGTCTCCGAGTGTGGGTGTAGGAGGCAGACACTGCTTCCTGCATCCCCCTTTCCTACCTACCTACCTACCTTTCCACGTTAATTAAAAAAACAACTTTTTTAATAAAAAATATAATATACATACATATATCAGGTAAAACAATATACAATTATTTTCACCATTTTATATTTAAACCAGTATTCATTTTCTCCACAGCGTGATAACTTGTATGCAATAACATGTAGGCTTTATCAGTATGCTGCCCATCAAAAAAGTTGCTATAGATAGATTTTGTACATGCATTATAAGGATTCGATTGTGGCAATTTTTGATAAAGTTGTTCCATTTGTATAGTTAAATCTCTAACATGTTGGCCATTAGCAGGACGAATTTGGGCACCACCATTAATGCAACCTTGAATTTAAAAGTTTATAATTTATAACTTATAGTGGCAGTTCGCCCAGTTATGTAAATGCAAAATAATAAATGAAATATTGACTTTTATGAAGTTCGACATTATAAAATACATTTACATACCAGAAGGACAAGCCATTACTTCCACAAAATGGTATTGAACTTTGCCACGTTTGAGTTTTTGAACCAAATTTTGTATATTGCGAAATCCGTTAACAATAGCGAATTTTAATTCACATTTACCATTAATTTCCAAGGAGGCTTCGCGAAAATCGCGATTTCTGGAATAAAACATTTTGTACTACTATTTTATACTATAAAAACCATTGTTTACCTTAAATTTGTATATTTTACTGTTACTAAATCCTGATCAAATAGTTCTTTTGCTGCATATTTAAAAATATGTTCAGAGTAGCCACCTGAAGTACTATTTTCATAAGCCCATACATTGGTACTTTCTATTTCATTTACCTCATTCCAAGGCCAATCAAATTTGGAAATTGGATAAGTTTGTAGAGGTTCTTCATTCAACATTTGTTCGATTTCAACTATAAAATTATTTATTTATTTATTTATTCAAACAACAATTAAAGAAATAAAAATATTTTTAAAGCAATTTTTGGTTATTAAGAAACCTACGTACTTGAAGTTATTACGCAATCTACATCACGACAATTTAAAGCTTCGTTAAAAAAATCTTCTCTTGATGCTTCCAATTTTTTGTCATAACACGGCATAATGGTTACATGATATATTTTCTCAGAAGATACTTTTAATTTTTCAGCCAACATCTGTTTTACTAACACACCCATAATTTGTTGTGGAGATCGTGTTGTGGAAATATAAGGTAATATAAAATTACCATGGGTTTTTTCTGCATAACAAACCCAACCAGGACATGATGAAGATAGCATAGGAAATGGTTTGCTAGGGTTGTTATCACGAAAACGTTCTATAAATTCATTACGGCATTCTAGTAAAGCTAAATCATCGGCTACTTTAGTAGATAATATATAATCAGCTCCTAGATATCTTAGATAACCACTTAAATGTGCAGCAGCATTTTCAACTGTTACATTGTAACGTTCTGCTAAACTAATAACGGGTTGTTGGGAAATCGTAAAAACTATTTTAAGTGCCTGATCAACAGTTGTTTCTATTGATTTCAGTTCATTATTTTTTTGTAAAACTTTTAAGACTTCTTCTTGACTTTGCTGAGTTATCAAAACTCCTTCCGCAGAGGTAATACAACCTGAACAGGCTAAGCAATCTTGCAAAGTAATTTCGACTTTTTGTAATTTTTGTTTGCCATGCTGTAATTAAAGAAATCTAAAATATTTATAGATACCAAGCTCAATATTCATAATCAACTTTTAATTTTAAAATAGAGTTTAAAACACATTTGAAGGTAAATTTTTAAGATATAATGGTTTTTTAAGCTTAAGGTCTTTTCAATAATAAAAAATCTGTTTATTTTATATTATTTGATCAATATTTCGCTACCTCTGTGTAGCATCATCAGGATACGAGTTTTTTATTATATATTTGTTTTTTGTTGGATTAGTGTCTTGATATTTTTTAATAAATTTATAGTTTGATTAACAAAATTGAAAATAATATTCTAAATTTAAAAATTTATTGCGAATAATATTTTAACTTACTTCCGTCTCTTCATAATAGCCATCTTCTTGTATAGATATTTTTGCTCCCGTCTTGGATTTGGATTTTTCGATGGTGACTGGTTTTATACATTCCTTAAAATAATCAATTAAATTTATTTATTTAAAGTTTGATACCTAGCCTCTAGGCCATAATTGGTTACAAACTTCAATTAAAAAAATTTAGATAAAACATACATATCGATGCCTTACTTCCTCAACCTCGTAACTTAAAAAAATACGGTTTTGACATTTTCATATCAAACGATTGCTATTTTCGTGTTCCATTACTGCAACAACTTATATTACTACTAATATACATAAATGTAATCAATTCCTTAATAATCGCATTTTAACTTTTAACCAAACACCGAAGTATAAAAAGATGAACCGTTTTTTTTCTCTCCTGAAAAGTTGTATTTTTTAAGATACGAGGTTGAGGAAGTAAGGCATCGATATGCAGAACATGGTACCATGATATATAAAGAATAAGAAAAAATTGTGCTAGTCAGCCCTAAGATTACAGATATTTCAATAACTATTTTGGAACGATTCTATATTGCTTCGCTATTTTCAGCAAAAATTTAGCCTGATAGTTTGATGGAAGAGGGAATAGGTAGTGATACAGTCTCTTTTTCTTTCTCACCGACATTATTTTGTGGGTTTTTAATTGGTAGTGAAATTCTAGATTAAACTTTTGATATTTCGTATATATTCTTCCCTAATGATAATTTTTTAAGATATGAAATGGTCATCATAAAACTATGTATTTTCAGCGTTTAAAATTTGTTTGCTACACAAAAATATCGCAATTTTTGTTTATTAATAACACCATTATAAGTTCTATCACGACATATTGCACTACGCTATGTACTTATCAATGGTCACAGGTACAAAGGCCCTAAATAAATAGTATTCTTACGAAATTTAATTTTTCAGAAATTTCAATAGATATGTACATTTCCCAGAAATACATCTTTTTCCAAGCAATCTTACAAAAGAAGTTACATTATGATAATACAATTTCTAAAACATCTTTACCTTCTCCTGTAAAATTACAATAGGTATATCTTTTGCTGTCAAGTAAAATAAACTAAATCACATTTCTGTCATACAAACGGAAAATAATACATATAGGTATAAGAAACAAATACTCCTTTAATATAGAGAAAAAAGCGTATCCCATTTTAAACGTTTTTGTGCCTCCTGTAAAATTTTTTAAATATTAGTTGACGATTACAAGATATGATAAAAAAATATTACGCTATTTTTATCAAGGAAACATACATATATTTAGTACACGTAACTTTTTTTTGTAAAACTCTAAATTTAATAACATCGTCACCATGTTACGGGAAAGTTTTGGCCCAGTGAGGTTTCCGGCTAATCAATTCATGGGACAGCTCAAGTAGGTTTCATCCCTCTCACTGGTCACGCATCCTCTCCAGAGACGCCACAACCATTGGCATAGCTTAAAATTTTTCTGGGAGTAGCAAAAGCTTAAAATTTTTTCTAGAGGCAAAATCCTTAATTTAGTTGATTTTTTCAAATTCTTGCAAAAACTAATTTGGGTGGGCATTGCATCCCCCAGAATGGTCTAGTAACGCCTTTGGAAACAACGAAAATAATTTTCCTACCAAATTTCTGTGAATTCTTTGAGTGGTGCAGTATGGCGTATTATTTGATGTACTTATTTTTATGTTCTCTTGTTATACCCTTCACATCACAAAAATTCATTTCGTTTTTTTATTTGTGCTGAAGTGTTGAATAAATAAATAAAACTTTACATACTTGTGAAGGTGTTATAAAATCATCAAGATCTGTTAATTGCAAAACCCCACTGAAACGCGACATAATGTAACCAATTACACGAATGAAAAAAAAAAAAGACAACACTAAGGTATATTTAACTATGTAACCTCAATTCATCAGCTGATACTGATGTACGAATAAGCAGCGTTGTCAACTTTAAAATTTCAAAAAGCACCATAACCCAGGAAAAAACGCGTCATTCTCAAAAAAAAGCACTAAATTTATAATTTGTAAATTATTTTTTTATTTATTTAATAAAATTATTCATTTTTATAAATTTCTTTAAAAATAAGACATTTTTAAATGTATATCAGAATAAATAACAAAAAAATTTACAAAAATCAAACAACGAATATCTTTTAGTCAGTCAGTAGAGATTTATATAGATACATATATTTATATGAAAATAAAAATAAACAAAAATATTATAGGAATTATTATAGTAATTATCTATTCACAATATATCTCAGGAGTGATGCATTGTAAGAAATTGATTTCAACATTGAGAAAAAATTACGACAGGATTAATTTTTCCATACCTGATGCATTTATACGACGTTTTATAAACATATGTGAATTTGTTGTACAAAATATTAAAGAAATTATTCACCAAATAAGTACAACTATTATTTAATATTTAAATATTTTTATATTACATATTAGAGTAATTAAATAGAAATATTTCTAACTAAAAATTATGAAAAATTTTAATAAACTTGCAGTTTAATAATTTGATTCGGATTTAAGCTTTTCTCTGTGTAAATAATATCAAATATCAATGATAAAGTCAATTATTTCTTCATTATTATCACTATCATCTGGCCACAACACAGTCTTAATTTCAAATTGTAATGCTATTAATCAGAATATTTACTTCATCAGCTATTTGGTCGGTTTCGCAACAGGAATTTTCCCGTTTAAGCCCATTTTTAATGTGAAGTAAGGCACTAACTGAATTTAAAGACATTCGGTTGCGTATTTTAGATTTAAACACATTCATGGGAGCGACAAAAGTTTAACGGCAATATTAGCTAATGCTTCAAAGGGATTTAAGTAACCTGCATCTTTGTACGATTTAACTTCAATCCAAAAATCAATTCAATATTTTGCCATTGGTAATGGTAAAATATCTTCTTTTGTATGTGATAAAACATTTCTAACATATATTATGTTAATTTTACTCAAAATTTCAAGGTTTTCTGAATTTTTAAACGTTTAAAGTTGTGGGACGCTAAAAGTTTGCTTTAAGTTTTAATCATTTATAAGATGATAGAAAGAGGAATTTCTTTTATTCACATTCACCTCATATGCATATATGCCACAAACTGATAATATATGCAAGGTCTATTAAATAAGGTCTGTGCAACTCTACAAAAACAAAAAGCAAAAAAAATATACGGGCATTTTGTTAGTGTAAAATTACTCTAAGGTAGTCAAAAACTGCTGACTAAAATACCAAAAAATTCATCCAGGTGAAATTATCAGTCCATCTGATGGGAAACGTTACTGTCAAACTCTATGTATAAAAAATTATTTTTTATGAGGTATTTGACAGAGAGCAGCACAGCAAATTCGCCGTTGCATATACCTGTATGAATGTGCCCAACGCCTATTAAATTTTGTTTTCATTTTGTTTAACAATTTTTTCAAGACAACAAAAATAAATTGTGTTAATAGTAAATATTTGCTAAAAATATGGCTAAATATAAAAAATATGGATAAAATAGAAGTCTAGACGATGTCTTGAAGAAGCGTGCTGTTTCACAAGGTATGTTGGGCCAGAAAGATGCTCGTTTCGCTGCTGGTGTTGTACAAATGGTGCGTGAAGGCAAAATAGCTAATCGTTGTATTTTCTTGGCCTGTGAGCCAAGTAATGGCAAGGCTGCTATAGCTGTTGGTGTGGCTCAGTCCTTGGGTACAGAAACGCCTTTTACCAGCATGTCCGGCTCGGAAATATATTCGTTAGAAATTAATAAAGCAGGAACATAAATGTCGCCCTAAAAAGGTAAACAAATTTTGACAAGTTCGAGTGGTAAACATAGGGGAGCAAAAAACGATCAGCTGATTAGTTGAACAGACCTTTATTAGACTTTCTGGGCAATCAATACCATCTTATAAATAATTAAATTTTAATGTAATATTATTTTTTTGCCGAGTTGCATGTAGTTGTACTATAAGTTACATTTTGGTAGTATATAAATTTACACTAACAAAAAATTTTTTTCAATTAATATATTTGAATTTTAGTGTTTGGTGTCACCGAAATAAAAAGAAAATCACTAATAACTAAAAAAAAAAATCACCAAGCACTGACTCACAATTTTTCCGCTTTCGAAATGTTAAAAATCACCAAAAACGGTGATAAAATCACCGAGTTGACAACGCTGCGAATAAGCCTTGACCAAGGCGAATAAATAAATAAATTCGCCTTGGCCTTGACAGAAATCTTTCCCTAAAAAGTTGCTTTGTTGCAAGATGTATTTAAACAGGTGGCATCGTTACGCCAGCTGATTATTTTTTGCTCTTCCGTTGTTTGTCCAATCTTATGTCAAAGTTTTATTTATGTTTACAAAAAGTTTTTGGTTGTTGATATTGCAATTAATAAAGTTTATAACTATTTTAAATAAAAAACAAAAAAATTTACGGCAGACGTATGTGTGTGTTTTAAAACGTTATTTTTTATACTGTTTTAAAAATTTATAATTTAAAGAAAGCCAACAAGGCCATAAAGAAAAAAATGCGATACTGCATTTTACGCCACTAGCCCGCAGTACCTGGTAATGGTAAATTTTTCAATGCTCCTCAGGACCCAAACAAAAGAGCGGAATAGACCCAGTTGTGCCAGAAGGAGTTTAATACATACTTGGTGAAAATCATACAATATTTCATGAGTTGATTTTGTTTGTTTACATGAATTGTTTAAGGGTTTTTGCATGATGCTGCATTCATTTTTAAGTACATTAAACACAGAATTATTTTGCTTTTCACTATACTATATGTATGTATAGAAATATGTATTAATATTTAAATTAAAATTAAATGAATTGTGTTTCAAACTATAAAGTATCGTGTTTTATTTCAAAACCTTTTATTTATACATATCACTTATGACTATTTGCAAATATTAGGCACCTATTTTTCATTTAAAGATATTGCTGGAATAAAGGATGTTTTATTGTAGAATTTTTTCCTTTGCATTGCTGGGACATGATGATACTACTGCAGCCATAGGTACTTAAAGTTGTATACAGCGACTTCGGCATGTGAAGCTTATATTGGTGTAGATTATAGGTTGGGAAGATATGGGCGTAAATCATTAATTTAACTAGAGGCCCGTGGAGTTTGTGACATGAATTTTACTTATTGTTGCTAACATGCCTAGAAAAAAATTTAATATAGTGTTGAAAAGAAATAAATGTTTTCCAAAAATAAACAAAATTTAATTACACTCACATTCGGATACGTTGCTGATTAGCTTGTTAAAATATTGAATTAACCAATTCATCCCAGCAAACTATGAACTGAACTCTGTTGCTTTTGCTGACCAACTTGCCCCTTGGGTATACGAGAACGTGAGCGTGCACTAACCACATCCAACATTTTGATACATAACGGGAGCTGCCGCACATCTATTTTTTGAATAAAATAGAAAAATTAATTCATTACTTAATATTATTTTACTAAAAATTTATTACTTACATTTCTTTTTAACTCGCATTTAGGTCGGCATTTTGATTTTTGTTTACAAATAACTTTTGACATACTCGAGCTCATTACACAAACAAAAATTACTTTTTTGTTGTAATGTTGTATTTGTTGCAGTAGTACTGCCACCTGTTAATTTCATCATGCTTTGTTGTATCAATTCGCCGCTGCACATACCTGTATGAATATGCCATGGTACAATCATCAGGTAGCCTCAGTTCTGCAACAACAAATTTCTTCATTTATTTTGTTGTTGGAAAAGACGACTTCAATGACAAAAAGCAAATGTGTGTGCGTGTTTTTTTGGTGGTAGAATATATACGTACACAATAGGTTCGTTCGAGTACTTTTACTGCACTTTGTAGTAAATGAGTAATTATTTAGTAAATTGAAAATTTTACTCTCAAACAGTAGGCTTACATGATGAATTTTATGACGTCCAATTTTGGACGTCGTTTTTTGTTTGGAAGCAAGCGGTGTAGAGAAGAAAGGGGGTTGAAAAATATACATGGTTTCTGTTTCCATGTTTTTTTTTGACACTTCGCTTTACACTTTTTTCTGTTCTTTCTGTTACGTTTTATTTTTATATTCTCATCAACTGGATTGTGCTTTTTGACTGATAAAAAAAAATATTAAACAGTAATTAGTTTTTTTGACATTCAAAATAAAGAAAATAAAAAATATTAAAAATATAAATTTAATAGTTTACAATACAAACTAGAAATTAGACGTCCAAAAAAAAACCATCGTATAAATTTGAGTAGTTTTTGGTAACAACTTCAAAAGGGAATTAAGAAAATTGGACGTCATAAAATTCATCATGTAAATTGGGTGAAAAAGAGAATTTGTCCAAAAAAGTACTCGAACAGACATTTGTAAAAATTCGTAAGATTGAAGCAGCAGCTGATGGCAAATAAATATTGTGTTGTTTAATGGAAACTTTGTACATACATATGTGCAAATATGTATTTAAGTATGTATACCTGAGTCAGATTCAGGCAGTTCCATTCTTTCATCTGTAGACATTTTTAACTAACTTTATTTCACAAACAATTTAAATTTAATAATATTTTGCACTTTCGTTTGGATTTTCCTTTTTTTTAATATTTTTTTCACAAATTGTATTCTTTTTGTTTGCTTACTTTTGTTTGTTTACCTTTGGAATCATATGTTTTTTGGTTTTGCTAAATCTTACTGCAAGAAATTTCTGTAGTAAAAATTTGCAAAAACTCAGTCAAGAACTGTCACTTTTCGCTCTCTATTTGTGCTCTCATTTACTACAAATTTGTGTTAACGAACGCAATTTCGTAAAATGCAGTAAAAATTTGTACAAATTAGTACAAATTGGTGAGTTCTTGAACGAACCTAATATATACACATGCATAAACAAAATTTGACATTTTAGTTAAACCTTAAGGTAGAGAAAAAAAATCAGCTGTTTTAGTGAGGCTACCTGATAATTGTACCATGGAATATGCCTTGGCCCAGCTGATGGGAAATACTACTGTCAAACTTCATGTATAAAAAATGATTATATATATTTGACAGAGATCATCACAGCAAAATTGGCTTTGCATACCGAATCTCATTTAGTTCCGTTTAGCCGTTTTTGCGTGATTGAGTAACAAATATCCAAACCTGTGATCTAAACATTCACAGTTGCAGTTTAAAAAAAAGATTCCTTCAACATCTGCTGATGAATGCGGAACTGCTTGTATTCCTCTTACAAGTTCTGTAAGTTCTAGAATCTTGACTTCATTTGCTTAATTTTGTATTTTAGAAACTATTGCCCAGAAATCGCCTATATTCCAATCTTTGTAAGATTTATTATTTCAAAATCAGCATATAGTTGCATTATAAAATCACTTAAACTGAATGAATTCTTATTTGTACTATATAAGCCTTTGGTGTTCCATTGTTCTTTTCTAGTTTAAATAGTACCAATTTTGCCATCCCTGCTTTAAGCTATCGATAATATTTTGACAATATGCGGCAAAAAAGTAAACAAAAACATTGTTTTTAGATTTAATAGTATTTTTAATTTATTTTAGTTAAAAATGTTGAAATCATCACAACCATCTACTTCTAAAGCCTCAAGATCACCAACTCTTTTCAGTCATGTTGACAGCAATGACATCGAAATGCAAGATGTGGAAGATAGCCAAGATATCAGCAACCTTTGGTCCATAGAAGATGATACGATGTTTTATCCTCAGGGTCTTCAGCACCATAGTGCTAGCGATGTAAAGTCGGTATATGTGGCATGGAGTGAAAATTATTTGTTAAACTTTGTATTTAAAACCTGCAGCAAAAGCGGGACAACAACCCTGACGAAAGTACGCATCTCAATGCCTAGACATGAGCAGGAATTGGAAGAAATAGTCGATATATTAATATTAGAAATGAACACATTGCTCTATATGAAAAGTGGTTCTGTTTATTATTTTAGTTCGGTCAAATCCATGCACAAAGTTGATTGGCTAACGGGAGTACGTTGTATGAATTCATGCCCTCTGAAGCAATTTAGTGTCATACGCTTACTGCTTAATAAAGAGGAACAAAATCAAGAAACAGCTCTCAGTTTAGAAGTGTATAAAGATGTGCCACAAGTGGGCAAATTTTCGAGCGAATATGTTTTAAGGCACAGTTACGACATCAGTTTTGATTTGGAAAATATTTTTAATTGCGACTGGCTTGATGAAATGTATACATTAACTTCATTGATAGCAAATGAAACAAACCTGGAATTTCTTAAGCAACTGATCTCCATTGGAGATATTTTTCGTTCCAAAAATGAAGTGATAGAATTAAAAATTAATCAAGAAGTTCATATATTTACAATCTCGGGAAATTTATTTGTTTTGGTTGGTGGTAAGATGATTTAGTATTACGTTTAGATTATTTTAACTGATATCTTTCGCAAAATGGTTATTAAAAAAGTTCTTTTATGATTAAAATTTCAATTTATTTAACACAGTAATACCAAGCCATTAGGGCCAAAAAAACAATATTACAAGATAATAAAGCCTAAGTAAAACTATTTAAAAATATACAATATACAAAATATTGTAATGGTCAATTTCATGTTTATTTTAATAAAATTTAAAAAAATGAAATACAGAGCTTATTGAAAATTTTCCATTTGTCGTTTAAAAATAAAAAAACAAAAAACAGTTTAATTATTTAGTTTCCTTTAACTGTTCAATTTTTGCCATTATTTCGATATTTATAAAATAACACCAAATTTTACTTATAGCTTTTGTAAACGAGAATAAAACGGAATCATCCAATCCTCAAATAGAAGATTATAGCCTACGTCTACTTAACACATACGCTTGTAGCATTCAATGCATACGTATAAATTGTGAAAAAAATTTACTAATAGTTTTAATGCAATCCGGACACATGGATATATGGTATAAAAGCGAACGCAATTTTGGTGCCATTTTTCATCATCAGCACCAAATACCACTGTTTTTAGACTATGATTACTGCCCTATAGAAAGTACCTTTTATTTTACTACAACAGAAGATGTATTACAGGTAAAAATTTTAATATCATATGAAAATGTTAACGAAAGCGAATGTAAAGTCAAAGAAACTCGAAAGGCTGTAGGTGGCATGATTGCTTGTACATGGGTACAAAATTTTCAACAATTAATCTGTTTAAGTTGCAATAATATTTTCTACAGAATTAATTTCGTCGCTAGATTTGAAGCTGAATATAACTTACTTAAAAATGATACCAATTATGAAAATTTAAATAATTTGTATGTCTTGAGTTTAAAACGTGTTAAAGAATTGACAGCTAAAGCTGCAATAGTTAAGGAGTTGATGGAACAACCTAAAATACTGCATCAAAGTATAGAACATGAATTTGAAAAACAACAAATTTTAGCTCTTGCATGTAAAAGTGAAATGTTTAAAAAACTATTTCATTGCTTTGTAGAATATCATGTAAATATACCAGGATTGGAATATTTTGACCAAGACTGTATATTAATTAAAACTAGTACCAGTCCGCAAACCTCATACACTCAATCAATATTTTCTTTGATTTTTATAACTTTAAATAAAAGACATAAATATTTATCATCAGTTTTTACATCCACCATGTGGTATTTACATATTTCCAATTTAGAACAAAGTTTACAATTACAACTACCATACGAGTTAATTAATCAAAAACTGTGTTTCATAGTCAATATACCAACCACACAGCATGAATGTTTGCCAAATTATCGCCTAAATCTATTATGTTTTGTTAATCACAACTCTTGTTTTATATGTTTAAGATTTAAATTATGTTTAGCTACAAATGAGAAAACATATCTTCATATATTTAGCTATAACACACACAGTTTAAACATTTTTCGTAATTCTTTTAATGATATTCAAAATTTACTTAAAAATCAAACCTCAATAACTGCCACGAATTCTACAGAAAATATTAGTAAACTCAAACACTACTATAAAATATCTAAAAATGTCTTTGAAAACATTATCGAAAAACTTATGGTCAAATCAAGTTCGTCATTTGGAGATATGGACTTAAAGTTATACTATCTTCATCAATATTTAGTCGTACTAAATTATAATAATACTAATGAAATATTGCAAATAACTTCAATTTATCCGGTTGCAATATTTTATCTTAAATTATTGTTAATGCATGCAGAGCAGTATTGTAATGATGTTAATTTAATTGAACCATCAAGCCATAATTTGCAGCAACTAATCTTGGTGAGTAAAATTAATTTATAAAAGAATTGTCCTATAGTTTACCAAAGTTTAGTAGCAAATGATTTTTTTTAATATCTACAAATATTATATAATTATAAATTAATATACATATATTTGAACTTTTATATTTAAATTTATTGTAAATCATTTTTATTCTGGCTTAAGTTCATTTATCATATAGTTAAACTTCCCAAAATGTTTTTTAAATTAAATTTAATTGCAATAATTTAAGAATATTTAAAAATTTTTTCGATATTAAGAATATGAACATGTAGAAAATGCCATTTGATAAGAAAAAAAAGTCAAATTTAAAATAAATTCTATTCTAATTTCATTAAATTGTAGCATAAACAGCATAAATATAATGAGTATACCGATAAAGAGTGCTGATGATGAAATCGAAAATGCATTCCACTCTACTAATATGTTAATAATTTTTAAATATTCTTAAATGATTGCAGTTTAATTTAATTTAAAAATGTTTCAGGATGTTTAATAATAGAATTGATGTACTAACCCCAGAATAACAATTTTTTACAATAAATATAAATATTATATAAATGTTAGGACAATTCAATTAATATGATATTTATTTATTAATAAAATGAGATTTTAATAATGAAAAAATTGTCTATTATTTTATTTTCAGAATTATCAAAATGATATCGAACATTTATATGGCTCTTTAGAATCGATAGAAGTAAATAACATTACGATTTCTATGCACTTAGAAAATTTACGTCATGTTTACTTAAAATTACGTAATGAATTCCATTCTATATTTAGATAAGCATATGTATTAATTTTTGTAAATAGCATTTTCATAAGTTTATAATAAATATGAGATAGACTTAAGCGTTATATAAATAAATAAAAATTATGTTGTTTTTCATGTATCATTTAAACTTTCAGTATTTTTTTCTTATTTTTTCTATTAACATTAATTTTTTGTAATTCTTAATATTTTTGTACGTAAAACACCTATAAATTCAACTAGTACTAAAACAAAACATTGTTATAAAAGTAGAAATCTAGTTTGACAAGATACCAAATAAAAATTACATAGTCAGATAGGAAATGCGTTTAGAGAAGTCATACAAAAATTTTGCATATTCAGCAAGATTCAAAAGCTTTCAACCGTTATCAATTGTGGCAATAAATTGTCAGAAATATAGTAGAAAATCGCATATATATATAAAAATGTTAGAGGCTCATAATTCAAAAAACTATTTATTTTAATTCAATGCCATTCAAATTTTATTTTTTGTTATAACTTTGGTAGCTGTGAATTGAATAAATAAAAATAAAACATAGAGCTTAATGGGATTTTATTGAAATTTTGTATTATAATTTATATATTTTTATGCATTTGAATTGTTTTTTTTCTCACTTTTTTTTATTTATTTATTTAAAGTTTTGATACCTATGATCTAGCGATAATAGGTCACAATTTTCTACTTAAATAATTTTACAATGCTCTTTCTTAGGTAAAAATCAAGGCATATTTATTCATCAGGTACTCTTGATTCGCCAGCTGATTATTTTTTTCAACACTTATTTTAAGTTTCAGCTGTCAAAATGCATAAATAAAAAATAATTTTCTCTCTTTTCTAATTTATTTCATATGTCAAACTTCATATATAAAAAATGTAAACAAAAAATTCTCTCCGAACTGCAATTACCTGATGAATAAATATGCCTTGGATAAAAATATATATTTTAATAATTTTTAAATATTGAATATAAAATACAACTCTGTTAAATACCGTATCATCTGTGCGTAACAATTCTACCAACATGACGACACAAAAACCTATTATTTGCTGAATTAAGAATTTCATGTACAAGAAAAAAATCGAAACAATTGACAGTCGCTAACAGCGGAAACAAATTACAGAAAAAAAACAAGTCTTAGTAAAAGTTTTGTTAGAAATTTATTTAAATCAGAAACTACAACTTAAAATCTTTGTGCGCAATAGAAAAGTTGAATAAAAAATGTGAGTTATAAGCAAAAATTTGTCAACTAAGAAATACCTAATGGAAAAATAAAGAAGTAAAGAAGAAGCAAAACGAATGTAAAAAAAGAATAACAACGAACGAAAGAGAAAAATAAGTAGCAAAAAAAGTTTATGGAATAGGCAAAGAAAGTTAGGAGTTGGATTGTTAAAAACGATTAAAAGATTTCTTCTAGCGGTAAAATAAATTAATAATTTAGTTAATAAAAACGAAATTTTAAATATTTACATTATTAAAAGTATAAACACAATTAAAAATATGCCGACTTTATTAACTGGATTAATCTATTCGTTAAATAAACCAATCTACAGTGTAGATTCTACACTTATGTCTGCAAAAAGTTCCATTTATCCGCATATGTACTGTTTTTTCCAATTATCAAATTTTTAAAATTTTGCGTACTTTTTGCTTCTGTTTTTTTGACTATGCTTTTAAATTTTCTTGGTTTCGTGACTTTTTGTCAACAATTACTTTAGTGTAAGAAAACCCATTTACCATTATGATAATCTTAAGTTGTTTATATTAATTTTGATAATATATTTACATAGCTACTACATAAACAACAAATGTAAAATTTTAACTTGAGTAAAGTTTATTGTTTATTTTTCTATTTTCAGCAGTGAAAATTTGTCCCTACTATAGTGTCGTCGTTATCAATTTTTCTGGAAGGAAGACGAAAAAGAGGAACGAAAACTATCTATAGAGACCACTTAACTCGCTGCCTGGCTGCGTGCGTATTTGTGTGCGTGTGTACTAGAAAGTTTCGTCAGGAAATTTTTTAATTGCTTTAGTTCCATTGGACTATGTCTAAATATTTGTTTCTTCAAAATAAACAACAGTTAACATAGCCATGGCTGCGACAAGAAAGTTGCAAGGTTAGAAAAAGATTTACAAATTTAAAAAAATAATGTTTCGCAAAACATTGTCAAAATTCAACATTTAAGCGTTCAAGCCTGTTTATATTTTTAATATTTGGTCCTTTAAAAATTAAAATCCCCATATTAGTAGCGAGGATTTCGGCAGATTTTTAATCAAGCATAGCATATCAATATTTATATATTTAACTGATTTCTATATGAAATTGACAATGTTTCTTTCGTTTTAGCACACATACATTTGTATGTATTTACATGTATGTAGGTGCATATGTAATTTACAATGCATTTGACCTCTCTATGAAAAAATGTATTAATTATAATTAAAAACTTCATACCTATAGTGATTTTAATTTTTTTTTATACAAACTCGTTTTTGTATTTCCAACCTAGCAAATTTAAAACGTTTTTTTAATTTATCACTTTAATGATCTTGTTTTCATTTTTTGAAATTTACTTACATATACTATATGTTCCTATATGGCAAGGTATTTTGATTAGTTCGTTTTGGGTTTAAGCGATTTTTTAGGATTGGTTATTTTTCGAGAAATTGTAATTCAAAATTAAGTTCATAAAGTAAAATATATATTATTTTATGCATTCATACATATATCTCATATTAACATTTTTATTACGAATTTTGATAAATTTTCTATGTATGTATGTCTAGGTGCGTACCTACAATCCAACAAATTTCGTTGTTCATGAGGTTTTTTTAAGTGGTCTGAAAACACAAAACTAAAAATGGCCACAACATCCTTTTATACTTTTTAGCAGTTTTCATTCATTTTGAAATTTTTTCATAAAGTGGTCAAAAATATACTCATACAAAACTTTTATTGGCACTTTTTCCATGGCCAATTATTAAACAGTAAATGCTCAGTTGCATTAATAAGAATACTGTGTATGTATATTGATATTATTTTATTTAGGAGAAATTGATCGATGTCTGAAAAAAGTAGCTGAGGGAGTGGAAACTTTTGAGGATATATGGAAAAAAGTACACAATGCCACAAATAGCAATCAGAAAGTAATTGTACTTAATTTTTAACATTAATTTTTAGACAGTTTTAATAAAAAATATTCCTGGTAGGAAAAGTATGAAGCCGATCTCAAAAAGGAAATCAAAAAGTTGCAGCGGCTCCGCGATCAGATTAAATCATGGATTGCTTCGGCTGAGATAAAAGATAAAAGTGCGCTTTTAGAAAACAGACGGCTAATAGAAACGGTATTTACATACTTTTATTTTTTATGCATAAACATTTTTTTACTTTAAATTCGTACTTTTCTTTATCACATTCAGGATTTTAAAAATCAAGTTTCATTTTTTTTCAATTTTTATTTTTTATAAAATAAATCCTGAATTTGATTTGAAAATGTATAATTTTGATTTTTAAAAAAATGATATTGAAATAGAAAAGTCCTAATTTGATTTTAAAAATACATACTTAAATTGGTATGTAAAAGTACCAATTTGATTTTAAAAATCTGAAAAAGGGTAAATTAAAAGTTAAAAACCTATATACATATGTATGTACACAATTATGTTTTTGTTTTTTTTTATTATTATTTTTCTAAACATTAGCAAATGGAACGCTTTAAAATTGTTGAACGTGAAACAAAGACTAAGGCATATTCCAAAGAAGGTTTGGGTGCTGCACAAAAAATGGATCCTGCTCAACGTATCAAAGATGAAGCGCGAAATTGGTTAACAAACTCGATTAGTTCACTGCAAATCCAAATTGATCAGTATGAAAGTGAAATCGAATCACTGCTAGCGGGTAAAAAAAAACGTTTAGATCGTGATAAACAGGATCGCATGGACGAGTTAAGATCAAAGTTAGATCGACATAAATTCCATGTAACGAAACTAGAGACATTACTGCGTCTGCTAGATAATGATAATGTTGAGGCCGAACAAGTAAGGATGTGTAATATAGAAACTATTTACAAAAACAACTAATATCAAATACATATTGTTTTTTCCATCAAAGGTAAATAAAATCAAAGATGATGTTGAATACTATATTGATTCATCACAGGAGCCCGATTTCGAAGAAAATGAATTCATTTATGATGACATTATTGGCATTGATGTCGATGTTGAATATTCGGGTACAGGTAAGTTTAATTTGACCTATTCGTATGTTTTATTCTTATAATCTCTCCTGTTCTGTGCTCCTAGTGAAATTATATTGTTCAGATTTGTTGTGTATAATAATGGTATGACAATTGATAAAGTTGGAACACAGTACAGGGAAGACTGTTTTTGTTTATTTAATGTGTAAAGTGATAGGTTTGAATGGCTTTTTAAATATTATTTTATGTATATCTAAAAATATATTTTATTTTGGCCAAACAATCGTGCAAATTGTTCAAAATATCTTAATATGTAATATAATCAATTCTTAAACATTACATTTTTTTCATTTCATTTAGTATTTTAAATATTCTGTCTAATAATTATTCAAAATTGTCTCTCGATAAGTTATTTCTAATCGGAACAAAACACGCATGAATATATTTTATCTAATTTTTTTTTTTTAATGAATAAAAATTCCCTAATAACCTGTATGAAATTTCTCCTTAAATAATTTCCTGTCCCCATATCTACTATTTGTAAAAAATACTTTTTTGAGCAACATTACATAAATAAGTGGCATTCACAATATTTATCTTAAAATTTATGTCATTAAATGCCAAATTGTAAAATGACAATATTACAAAATTAAATTTTTCACATTTTAAGATGCCATTGTGAACAACCATAGATATTTTTGAAATATTGGTTTAGAGAAATACTCCATGTGTGTTTTTATGTTTTTTTTTTGCTTTGTTTTTCTCTTTCTCTAAAAAAAATTAATAAATGTGCATACCTTTTATTTTTGAAAAAAAAAACAATATTTTGATATATTTGGTCCTGTTGTAACAAACAAAATCCCTGGGTTTTTTTTATTTGTATATGTATGTGTGAACTTCAAAACAAAAAATTTTCAACATTTTTGAAATGATTTTAATTCAATTTTAAAAACTTCATTAACGCTCATATATCCTGATGTTTATTAAAACGAAAAAAAAAAATTATACATACCAAAAATAAACAAAAAACATTATCATAACTAAACACGTACATGTAAAAAACAAACATTTGTATACCATCAATGGTAAAGGTGTCTCACTTGGTATTCCATCATCAGCAACAACAGACAGTAATAATAGCAATGAAACCAGCGGCTCACCAAGTAGTATAACATCAGGCGGCAGTCCTGTACAATCCCCATTGCCGGCAGCTCAACAACAGCAGCAGGCCACAAATACTAGCGGCAGTGGTTCGGCTACGCAGCAACAGCAAATCAATTTGAATTATTCAAGTGATTCTACAGCGGCTGATGGTACGGCCAAGGACAAGCATAACAAAAGTGACAGTAATGCCATTAGTAAAACAAAGGTAAATATTATTTTTTTTTTTTGTATATAATTAGTTTTATTAAAATTGAATACATAAATAAATTAAATCATCTTTCAAAATATCTTTAAAAATATTTTAATTTAGCAGCCTGTTAAACCTACAGCCGTTCGAGCGAACAATAAAACATGTGGTTCAACAGAAGGTAAGTTTTAAATGTATATAAATTTACATATGTATTTGTTTTCCTTTTTCTTAAATCGGAATAAATATCTTCATTTTTTGCAGCGCCTACGAGTAAAATAATTAGTTCAACACCTAGCAAAAATCACCATCTATCCCAAACACAGCAGCAACATCATACTTCACAGCAACAAACAGCAGCAGCTGTTGTGGCGGCCGCAGCAGCATCTTCTGTCGGTAGCATTCATACCTCGAACAATATTAATACATTAGGAGCGCCAACATTAGCAGCGACTGTGGCAGCATCGACGATGGCATCTACAGTTACAGTACACAATAATCCTGCCGTACAACAACATGCATCAGCGCCCACGTTACAAGGTAATCAAACAATAGCATCCGTTACAGCGTCCTCAGCAAATTCCACTAACTCAATACAACAACAAATACAAGGCCAATCTGTGATTCAAGCAACACCGACAATTGCATTTTCAGCAGTTGCAAAACATAATACATGTAAGTTTTTATACATTATAACCTGCATTACATGGACTATAAAAACTAATTAATAAAAGTTTTACGTATTAAATACTCTTCAATGACTTGTTGAATTTATTCTTTTATTTTTTCTATGAAGATTAAATATAAAACAGTTTAGTGTTTTTCTATTATTTTTATTATTATTTTTGATTTTTTTCATTATTTTTATGAAAAACTTCCAATTTACACACTTTATTAATATAAAAACATAAAAGAAAGGAAGAACTATAATGCCCATAGTTTGAATGTTTTACTTCATTTTGCTTTATTGTTTCCGACGCCACCTTTGATTTTAAATTTTTAAACAGTTTACTGTATTTTACATATGTACATAGCGTAGTAATACTAAAATTTTCCACGTTAACTTTATAAAAATGTATCAATTTTTTTACTTTAAGCACATCTTGAAAATGGTCCTGTGCATGGTGGAGCATCTTATGCTATAGTTGGTGGTTCCCAGCAACAACAGTTATCCAATCTTCAAGCAAATTCCTCTAATTTACAAAATGGTATGTATTTAAAATTAAAAATCTTTGAATATTTTTTTTATCACATTTTAGTTTTAGCCCATAATACTTCCAATACCTCTACAGTATGTAGCATTGCAAATGTAGTACAACAAGGAGCGAATCCTGCTAATATTAATAATTTGACAGCATCTGCAGTCAATTGCATTTCACCAAATGGTATTGCCGGTTTGCAACAAGTTCTGAACGCACAGCAACAAGTACTAGGTATGGGAACCAATAACAATGTTTGCCCATCACCAGGACTGCTTTCACCCAAACATATGAATGGTATGTAATTGTAAATAATGTCGGTCAAAGACAATAAGTCATTTATTTATCTCTCATATATAAGGATTGCCTGTTACGAGTGTAGCTAACAAAACTTCTTCTGTAGATGCTATCTCATTAAAAACAATGGCTCAAGAAGCGATAAATCGATCTGTGATTGATACGAGTAATCTGTCGCAACAACAGCAGCAGCAAACTTCTAATATCGATAGCAGACAGCAGCAGCAAGTACTACAACAGCATTTTTCTTCAGATTCAACTGCCAATCTACATCAACAACAGCAGCAGCAACAGCAGGCAAATACAACAGCAGGCATTGTTGCCGCCGTGACAGCATCAACAAATGGACCTACAACTATAGGTGGCAATGCTGCAGGCAACAGTAGTGGCAATGTAGGTGCCATTAGTGGTTTAAATACATCTGCTTTAACGAATGCAACTGGCCAGCAATCAATCAGTTCAGTTGCATCATCTGCGGGAAATAAGCAGCAACAGTTATCGCAACAACAGCAGCAACAACAACAACCGACAAACGAAGCCCACATACCGCCTCTGCTTGGTGTGGCACCACTCGGTCCTTCGCCACTTCAAAAAGATCATCAATTACAATTTCAAATGATGGAAGCTGCTTATTATCATTTGCCAACACCTAGCGATTCGGAAAAATTAACAACATACTTTCATCGAACGCCAGTGCAAACGCCGGCACACTATCCTCAGGTAATTGTTTTTTATTATTGATTTTTATTTTTATATTCACCTTATTAGAAAAGACAGAACAAAAAAAATAAAATTTTCTTTTTCAACAAAAAATTTTTGTATGTATTATTTTTTTTTTAATTTACACCATAAAAAAATTATTCATCATATAAAACTAAGGGCTATTAGTACAACTTGGCAATAGTTAAAAGTTATAATTTTTTTACAGATAAGCAGTTATCAATTATTTCAAGTTTACTTTAATCCAAAGTGAGCGGTAAGTTAAGGAAAAGTTTCTTAAACCTGTTAGGTTAAACTAAAACTGTAATAATGATATACTGTTTTTTTGTCTGACAAAATCCTTCCTTTAACTAATGCCATGTAGTAATAAAGGCTCTAAAATTTAATTTTTTGTCTTTTTCGCCACATACATTTTTCACGACGTAATTTTCTAGTTCTCAACTTGTGAAGGTATAGATTTTTTCACTTTAATTTAATTTTGTTTTAGCAACAGCTTCCAATCTACGATACAGTTGAATTTTATCAACGACTCTCAACCGAAACACTATTCTTTGTTTTCTACTATATGGAAGGTTCAAAAGCTCAATATTTGGCAGCAAAGGCGCTTAAAAAACAAAGCTGGCGCTTTCATACAAAGTACATGATGTGGTTCCAAAGACACGAAGAACCAAAAATTATTAACGATGATTACGAACAAGTACGCTAAAAAACTTTCTATTATCATTTTTGATTGATTTATTAATTTTTTTTCATTAAAATTCCTTCAAGGGTACGTACATCTATTTCGATTATGAAAAATGGAGTCAACGAAAAAAGGAGGGATTCACATTCGAATACAAGTACTTAGAAGATAAAGAATTGAATTGAAATTAAATCTTATCTTATCAATACAACATTGATTTTTAAATGGATCTTCACAAACTAAAATTGCATAAAGAATCAACCTAGCATCCAACCAGTAATTCCTTCAACTCCACATGTAAAAAAAGAAAAATAATGCTTCTTATAAATACAATTGCTTTTTTATTGTTTATTACTTCCACACCCTTTATTTTTATTTTTTTTTTCTTTTTGTTTCTTTCCATTTTTATTAATTATAAAAACTGTTTGCCACTTTAAATGAAAAGATATTTAAAAACATAAAAAATCTTTTTTTTTTAATTTAAATCTGCCGAACATTGTTCATGATAATTGTCTTAAATCTTGTTTTGTATACACACACACCGCCAACTTTGTTGCTTTGAGTCGTACGGGAAGCAGTTGTAAACTATTTAATTGTGCTTTTTCTTGTTCTATTAAACTCTATTACCGAAGTAAGCATAAAACTCGAGAAAAGTTGAATTTTTATATATATATATAAAAGGGAACTCCGACATTTTTGCAAATTCATATAATGTTAGTTGTACTCATTTTTCTTATTATTTTACTTTTTATTTTCTTAAAATTAAAAAAAAAATTATATTATAAATATGATAAATTAAAAAGAAATGGTTTTATTTAACTACAACAAATAAAAATTTATTAAAAATGTGCTTGTGATTGTAATCAAGGCATATTTATTCATCAGGTAATTCCAGTTCGGAGAGAATTTTTTTGTTTATATTTTTTTTATATAAAGTTTGACATTTGAAATAAATTAGAAAAGAGAGAAAATTGATTTTTATTTATGCATTTTGACAGCTGAAACTTAAAAAAAGTGGTGAAAAAAATAATCAACTGACGAATCAAGAGTACCTGATGAATAAATTTGCCTTGATTGTAATCTTATATTGGTAAACTCAATCCTTTCGGTATCAAAAAACGAATGTCAAATTAGGAAATTCAATAAAATTTTTATTCTAAAAACGCTAAAACGGGTTCGAGTAAAATTTCAATTTTGCCGTCGAATGCCGTAAGTTGGCCCCAGTTCTGAAGCTGTGCTACAATGATAAATATACAAATGTATATTAACAGTACGAAGAGCCATCATAAGCTTTAGGCACTTATGATTTGCAGAAACTAATCTAAGAACTCTGCTCAATAATGAACGTAAACAAAATGGATCGAAATTTGTCAGGGAGTTTACGACGTGAAACTTCTAAAAAAAAAAAATTAATTCAAGCAAAAAAATGTAAACTCGATTGATCGGATAGCTATAATTACTATTTTAATGATGTGACAAAGGAAAATGTATTCTGAATCGCCATCACAGCAAAGAGAGGGATGCAACAACTTATTAAAGCATTAGGTTTTTATATGGAAAGTCTACAAACTCTGCGAAAATGACAGAAATTTCTTTCAAAAAAGTTAAAACAAAACATAGTAAACACAGTAATGCTGAAAAATATAGTCGCATTTGAGCTCTGGGGCCGAATTACGGCATTCGATATCGATCGAAATTATAGTCGAACGATCGAGTTCTCTGTGCTTTAGGTATAGAGATTCTAATAAGAATTTTTAAATTTCGATCACGTTCGAATGCCGTAATTCGGCCCCTGGTCGGGTTAAAAGGCCGTACCTTTTTATCTGACTTCGAGAGTTTTGCGTCTCTCGCAATTGTGTTAATAGCGTGGCGTCGGTTAGCGGTAACGAGGTATAGTTATCCGGAGTCTCAATTAACCTTTGCAAAACTTTTAAAAGAAATATTTTTGGCGTTCAGCTCCGACTTCCTATATGAAGGTATACCCTGGCTCTATGGTTTTAAAACCTTGCCATATAAATTTAAAAAAAATTGTGAAAAATAATATATAATTTTTCATTTTCTATATAGGGGTTTTTTTGAAAATTGTGAAATTTAAAATGTTAAAAAGTAAAAACTGCCCTAAAACAATACTACCGTTACTGTATTCACAAAGCATCCTAAATTCAAATGTTCTAAAATAATAACATAAAAAATATATGACTGTTGTGAACAATCCATCATAACTGAGTGTGTATATCAAACTTAAATCTCCGATTTTGTTAAATTTTTGATAACAAATCTTTTTCCGTTTAAAAGGTTGGAGACGAACTTTAAATATTTACTTGCTACCAATCTATAGGCCTTATTTATAAAAATTATTAAAGGCTTATTAAGCGTTAATAAGGAGGCTTTATATTACTTTGAATAAATAGGTAGGTAGGTAGGTAAGGCTGGTGCAAAGTTACCGTCACACCTTCACTCGGAGACCATTACGGTCCATTGTGACGCCTTAATAGAGAGAAGAATAGAAATATTTAGGATAGAAGGAGAAGCAGAAGCATTCCAGAGTCTCCGGCGGGAAACGAACCCGCAACCCCCAAACAACTGACTTGTCCTGTACTGACTAGTCCACAGGTGGTGCAGAGTCTCCGGCGGGATACGAACCCGCAACCCCCAAACAACTGACTGGTCCTGTACTGACTAGTCCACAGGGGGTGCAAAGTTACCCTCACACTTTCACCCGGAAACAATTACGGTCCATTGTGACGCCATAATAGAGAGAGGAGTAGAATAAGAATAGAAATATTTAGAATAGAAGAGAAAGAGAAGCAGACAATTCCAGAGTCTCCGGCGGGAATCGAACCCGCAACCCCCAAACAACTGACTTGTCCTTTACTGACTAGTCCACAGGGGCACTCTTGAATAAATAAATAAATCAAATTTTCATCTAAAATCAGTTTTATAAACCTTTGATATTTTGTATAAATAAGGCTGTAAAACTTTAAATAAAAAAACACATACCGTTGGTCACATGAAGAAAGGCCCTAACTCAAATAATTGTAACTTTACAGGAGAAGGCAAAAACGTAATAGAAACTGCATTACCATAATGTAATTTCGTTAGATAAAATTGCTTGAAAAACTGTTATCTTTGATGCTATCGCAGTCTCTTCTAGTATTTACCTTTTTTTTCTTCCTGCATTTCAACTAAAATTATTTAATAAATGTGCAAGAATAAATTAAAGACGTTTTTATGTCTTAATGATTTATAATATTTGTTGTTGTTTATTATACAAGAATGGAATTCTAACTATATAAAAAATATTAAGAACAACTACTAAACACTTGAAGTCAATGTATCAGACGATGAATTTAAAAATTCATCTACATTAGTGATATCATCATCTTGCCAACCATTACCGTTTTCATCATCATTATCATTCAGAGAAGCAGCAGCAAATCTTGAAGAATTAACCACAATATTATTGACTGTTAACCAATTATCGGCTACGTCTGGTTTTTTTTTTAGATTGTCAATTACCGGTTCCATATCTTTAAAGAAATCAACTTCGTTTGATTCGGGATTTTTTATCGATGCTGTTGTTGTTTGCACTTGTATATCTAGACAAGATAAATCATCGTTTACTGTTTGCAATGCCGAAGGCTTTAATGAGGAATGTAACGAAGAGTTAGTAGAATGTGCAGTACGAAAGGAATCCGTTAATGATGTCTGAGAGGGTAAGGTTGAGTTTGTAATGCTGGTAATAAGTGATAGTAATCTTAAGGAGGACTTATTTCTTAAATTATTATTTAATGTTGGCATGTCAGACGCGTTCGCTACTATAAACTCATTATTGTTTACTGCACTTACTTCTTCATTTACATCATTATTTTCCCAATCAGACCAAGCATCATAGTCCTCTACGCCAGGTAAAGTGTTGTCTGTATCCGATATATGTCTACTTTCTTCATTTATCGGGTCAGTTTTAGTTAACTCGGAATTTTCATTTATTTTTTTTTCATCGCTATTATTTTTAGTTTCTTTATCAGTTAAATCATGTATTGCATTACATTTAATATCCTCACCACCATCTGGGCTTAATCGTGGTGGCATACTGTTTTCAAAGATTTCCAAATTTATGGCTTGGGACAAAGATGAGTAAGAGTTTGTTTTACTTAAACAATTTTCGTGTAGTGGACTACCCGAAACCATTGGGCAATCATTGCTTTCTCCCAAGACAGGTGTAATAGATCTCGGTTCCACCCAATGAGTGTCTGAGAATGCAGCTTGAGGTCTGCCATCTGAAAACAAACGTGTTCTTTGTCCTCCCAATATAGTGTGGGCCCCCAGAATAGGTATCAAATCTGCCATACACCTTAAAGTTTTTGCTACTAGAATGTCGTTGGTATCTTGCATACCAACCATCAAATGTGGTAATATATACTCTTGTAATTCTTCCTTTGTCAAAAGTCTCACAAACTCCATAAAATATTCCAATAAAATTAAACGGATTTGAGCATCTTTTAAGCGAAACATTTTCAAAATGTGGGGCATCAAAAACTTACTGTAAGTAAGATTACAGAATAAGGCGGACGCATGATCTGTTTTAGTTCTCAAAACATAAGGTGTGACGCACAGTTGGGCTGTAGGATCCAACAAAACCATGCGTGAAAGAAGATCGCCTGCAAATTGAGAACCCACAACCTCTTCTTCGAAATAACGCAAACGATCTATGATACCCGTAAAAAATTCCTGCTTTTCCATATTACTTTTCAAAGGTAATTCAAAAAGAAAGGAGTGTATTAAAACAAATTCGTGATTAAAATAGGGGTGCAGTAATACGGCCGAAAGTTTAGGCCTCATTTGCGGATTTTTATGTTTTAAATGTGTGGCGCAGTACTCTCGAAACTCTTGGACATGAGGAATAGGATCCGATGAAATTATAATTTTTTTATTGTTCGCACTTTTAGTGATTATCTCTTCGCACAAATTAGCAAAAGCATATTGTTCTATAGTATTCATATTTTGCTCCTTTGATTCGTCTGGATCTACAGCAGTTTGATAACGGTAAGCATTCGCAAAATCCAGAAGGGTTTTTGTAACCTCTTTGTGTTTCCACACATATTCAAATCCCGCCAAACGCCAATTACCCGAATCCGTAATATAAATTGATTGTGTACATATGTTTAAATGACGAGCCATGGCCTAGAAAAAAATAAATAGTTTTATTAAAATAGCGCAATTACTCTCAAACATATTCTTTAAAAAAGCTTTTTTAAAAATTGTAAAAACAACAAGAGTGCTATTTTCGGCCATGCCGAATCTTATATACCCTTCACAACGTGTATTCACCATTCATCTCATAAGAAATACGTACATAGATATAATAAACATACATAGTATATAAAAACATCCCATTGTAAAATAATAAATTTACGTGTGTGTAAAAAAAATATAAATAAATTTAAAATAAAAAAAAAATAAAAAAAATATAAATAATATATAAAATAAAAAATAAAACAAAAAATAAAAAAAAATATTTTTGGGCTCAGCTGGGGTTTGATGCCACGTTTACTCTAACCAGTATACCACGTCTGTATACATGTATGTATGTTGTTTTTGTGATAAAAAAAAAACGAGGTGGCCGTGGGTTTTTGCTCATATCTCAGTTGTTTATGTACCGACCGGCGATGTCGGGGGGCTTCAAAAAGTTGATTTCAACATACACACGGACAGACGGTCAGACTGAAAAGATTAATCGACTCCCTTATTCATAAGCTTTCAGAAAATATATACTGGGCCAATTCAAAGTAGACTCTCATATTGTACTATGTCATATAATTCATATTAATATGACTAGTGACTTTGAACACCTTTTGTTAACAAATTATGTATTTAATACAAGAAAGAAGACAAAGAGATGACGCTGTTAAAAATTGTATGTATACAGGAAAGAAGAAAATGGAAAATATTCTCTCTGAGAGGTGAGAAGCGAAGAAATTCTCTCTGAGAGACAGTATGGTTAAAAGTATAACATAAACAATTTCTTATACATAGGAAACAAATGTGTAAAGTCTTATTATTTTCTTTGTATGGAAATTACTAACAAAAATTTTATGCATGCATAAAATAATATGAAATAGTACAAATATGACTGATATGCAACCACTTTGAATTGGCCCACTGTATGGGGTCGGAAATGAAAATTGTAGAAATTTTACACGGAATGACAAACATATACATATGTATATACCCTTTTTCAAGGCCGCATTACTTGAACTAACAATATTTTTGATTTGTAAATACAAGACGCTTTGACCCGGGTGAGGTTTTAAAATATCAGAAATATTCGGAAGTATATCGGTATTGCAAATTAGAAACATCGGTACATAAACAACTGAGATATGAGCAAAAAACCACGGCCACCTCTTTTTTTAACACAACAACATACATACATACAAACGTGATATACTGGTTAAAGTAAACTTGGCATCGAATCCCAGCTGAGCCAAGAAAAAAAAATTTATATATTTTTTTTTATAAATTTTTTTTATGTATATATATTTTTTTTTTTGATTGTTTATATATTTTTAATTTGTTATATATTTTTAATTTGTTATATATTTTTTATTTTTTATATATTTTTATACCCTTCACCTGTGGTGCACAAGGGTATATGTATATAGCTTTGTCATTCCGTTTGTAATTTCTATAATTTTCATTTCCGACCCCATAAAGTACATACATATATATTTTCTGAGCCCTGACCGTCTGTCCGTGTGGTGGTTGAAAACAACTTTTAGAAGTATTTATATGTTCCTCAGATCTGAGTATGGTATCAATCTTTTGGAAATATCCGGGAATTAATCGGTATTAAAATTCAGCACAATCGCCCCACAACTTTCTGAGATATGAGCAAAAAACCACGAGCAGCTGTTTTTTTCACAATTACAACAACAACATACATATATACTGGTTAGATAAATGTGGCATCGAATCCCAGCTGAGCCAAAAAAAAAAATTTTTTATTTTATTTTATTTTTTTATTTTATATATTATTTATATTTTTATTATTTTTTTTGTATTTTTTGTTTGTTTTTAATACACTCTTTTTTTATATGTATATATATATTTTTTTTTTAACATACGTAAACTCAATGTATAATTTTGCAATGGGATGTTTTTATATATGTATGTTGTTTACATGTATGGACGTATTTTATATGAGATGAATGGTGATACAAACAATTGTTATTGCATGACAACACGTTGTAAAGGGTATATAAGATTCGGCAAGGCCGAATATATGTAGCTCTCTTACTTGTTTTTATTTTTTTTTTATTTTTTTTTATATACATTTATTTTACTAATATAATAAATGTGAATGTTTGTATGTTTGGATATTTGTTATTCAATCACGCAAAAACGGCTGAACGGAACTAAATGAAATTCGGTAGATAGATAGAAAACAACCTAGATTAACACATAGGATACTTTCTATCACGATAACCAGGCGAAGTCGTTGGCAAACTCATCATCACAGCCTAAACGGGTTTTTTGTTTTGTAAAATTTTTATTTTTGTTGCACTTTTCTTTTTTATTTTCAAATTATTAATCCTACTAATAGGTATAATGAATATGAATGTTTGGATAAATTTGACAAACATATAAATAACAATCTAGGGTTATACAAAGTCTTCCTTTTAGCCCTATAACTACGCAGACGAAGTCGCGAGCACAAGCTAGTACATACATTTTTACATATATTTTTTTATTTTTTTTAATTGCAAATTAGTTTTTGTTACAGCTGTCTATGTATTTTTTTAATTCATTAAGTTTAGTGTTCAACTTGAATTTCTGCAAAAATCTTTTAGCCAACGAAAAAACATTTATTTGCTCATCGCGGAGTTGTACATACATATTAAACCGTTTTGTCTTTCTAAGAATTGTTTATTCCTTTTTTAATTTTTAAAATTACTTAAAATTCTTACCTTTTCTATCAAAAATATTAAACTACATAATATTGTACGAAGTCCTAAGCAAACTTGTATATCCGATTGCTGACTTAACACAGATTGTAGTGGTCGCACTCTTTCGGTTGCCAAATACTTTTGTCCACCCTGTTCCCAAGTACAGACATATTTTAAAATATACGGATGTCTGTAAATCATTAGATTCTAAAAATAAAACAATTTATACATTAAGAGCTACTTTGTATCTTGCTTTGCTCACTCTTATAGCTCTTTCCATTGGACCCTGTGCCACCCATAGTTGTCCGCTTACTACAGGTTCCCCCTGGAATACTGATAAATACTGCTTACCTTCCTCATTGGTAGTGGTAGCAGCAACAGAATTAAATAGAGCCCAGAAATCATTGGCCTCTACAGCATTTTTATCGATTTCCAAGCCCTTTAATTTACTACTTTCGTTTCCCATTTGAAGACGTTTATTTTAAAATTAACCCCTAATAATAATAAAGATAATAATTAATTGTTGTCAATGCTACTAGTGAAAATTTACAATTTCATACTTTTTTAACTGAAATTGTTTAATGCAATATTCTTATATTTTTTGTATATTTATATCCTGTGTCACAATTTTTATTCATTTTTTTTTATTTTGTTTTTGTACTTTGACAACTGCTTTTAATTTAGACAAGTGTGGCAAGGCGAATTGCAAGTGTTGTATTATTTGACGCAAGGCGAATATGCCTTGAATATGCCTTGATTTGACGTTTGTTTTGCATGTTTTCTGCTTGAATATTTTGCACGTTTTAAAAATTTGTATATAATGTATTTATCTTCTTATTTTATATAAACACTATTTTTAATCAATTTTATATGGTTCATTAACTTTTAAGTAAAGCAAGGCATATTCATATTCATAAATTCGCCTCACCTCTAATGACAAATTTTATTTTAAAGTGTGAAGTTGGCTGCAGTATTTTTCGAGTCTCTAATTATTTCCTCTTAACTGTCAAAGTAAAACAACTTCATGTTTCTTTTCTTTTTCACATACGTGTGAATAGCATCGCGTATTTTTTAACGTCGGTGTTTCATTACTAAAATTGTGAAAAATGGTAATAATTAGGAGATAATGAATTTAAGTCCATGTACATAAGTAATCGTTTCATTTAAATTAATCGTTTTAATCAAACATGTATAAAAGATGTTAAAGAAGTTTTACGATTGTTAGTGCATGGGTTTCTGTAATTTGATTCAATCAAATATAAGTTAAATTTATTCAAGTTTGTGTGAAATTCTAGGGTTTCGTCAAAGTAGTCAAGAACAAGCAGTACTTCAAGCGCTATCAAGTTAAATTCCGCAGGCGTCGTGAGGGAAAAACTGATTATTATGCCCGCAAACGCTTGATCTTTCAAGACAAGAATAAATACAACACACCCAAATACCGTTTGATTGTCCGATTGTCTAACAAGGACATTACTGTACAAATTGCCTTCTCTCGCATTGAGGGTGATCGTATTGTATGTGCTGCCTATTCCCATGAACTTCCGAAATACGGTGTTAAGGTAAGAATAAATGTATAATGAAGATTATATAAATTTTTATTGTTATGATTTAAGGTTGGTTTAACCAACTACGCTGCTGCTTACTGTACCGGTTTGTTGGTAGCCCGCCGTATATTGAACAAATTGGGATTAGACTCTTTGTATGGTGGTTGTACTGAAGTTACTGGCGAAGAATACAATGTTGAGCCTGTCAATGATGGTCCCGGTGCTTTCCGTTGTTATTTGGATGTCGGTTTGGCTCGTACCACGACTGGTGCTCGTGTTTTCGGTGCCATGAAGGGAGCAGTCGATGGTGGTTTAAACATCCCTCATTCCGTCAAGCGTTTCCCCGGTTATTCAACTGAAAACAAAAGTTTCAATGCTGACATACATCGTGCTCATATCTTTGGTCAACATGTTGCTGATTACATGCGCACTTTGGAAGAAGAAGATGAGGAAAGCTTCAAACGCCAGTTCAGCCGTTACATTAAATTGGGAATCCGTGCTGATGATGTGAGTAGTAACATTTTTTTTTTGTTTCCACAAAGAAATTATGTAGTAGACATTTAACGTCCATTTCTAAAATTACCGCTTTGTCTTGCATTTTGACATTGGCTGTGCCAAAAGTGGACAACATTAAATTCACGGCCTATGTTCGAAGTTTTATCTGTCCAATGGATAAAATTTCCTGTTTAGGGTTGCACACTTTTTAAGTGTTGTGTTTAAAAATAATATTTTTTTTTCAAGTGACTCGAATCTGTTAACCTTTAAAGCGTTATTTTAAACAGCAGGATTGCAATGATGTTAACTAAATTTTTACTCATGTTGACTTAAGCAGTTATTCCTTTTTGCCACAGATATATATATAATGTAATAAAATATAATATTTTGCTAGATGTTGGAGCACCAAAGCCTAAACAAAAAACATTATTTCACATGTTCCACAAAAATATTTGGCTAAATGTTTGCGCACAACATGCCATTGGGCATACGTGTATACCTGTAATGAATTTAGGTTTTTAGTGCCCCTCTTTCAACCTTACCTAATATTTTCTACAAATTTGCTGTACATACAGTACTATAAATGAATTCAATTGCTGTTTAAAATTTTTAAAAAAATTTGCTCGACGTTAATAAATTTGCATTGGTTTCTCAATCAAATTTTTTTTATCTTTAAATGTGTACTTTTTTTGTGTTGAAAATTAATGAAAACTACTTGCATGTTTTAAATAAGATGACTACATCGTCCGGAATATTCCTTTCGAATAATATATATATTTTTTTTAAATTAAAACCGTTATTTTTTTTCTTCTTAAAATCGTTTCTTTTTTCCTCGGTTTTTTTTTCAAATCTGAAATATAAAATTCCTTTTAATTTTAACATAAATATTTAATATCTTTTTTGTGTCTGTTACTGTTAAAACTTTGTTTTTATTTATTAAAAAAAAGGAGAAAAAATAATGTTTTCGATATTTTTAATTTATATAAGCAGTTGTTTTTTCTATTGATCTTGAGATCACTTTTTTTAATAAAAATAGTTTTTATTTTCCGATATTTCGCTACCACTTTGGGTAGCTTCTTCAGGGAAAGTTTTTACAATTTTCAACAATTAACAAATTAGAATTCTAGAATTAGAATTTTTTTATTAAAAAAAGTGATCTCAAGCTCAATAGAAAAAACAACTGCTTATATTAAAAAATATATATATATATGTATGTATACAACATGTACACAAATCAATAATTTTTTGGGACGTAGAACATTTGGCACTTTCAATTTATCAATTTAGCTTTTTTAATTTCAGCTACTTCTAAGCATTGTGTAATTACATAAGGTGATAGCGTAAAGGAGAGCAATTTTTGTCTCTCTTTTTTTATGTATGGAGTTTGACAATCTCCGGAGTTGAAATCATTTTATAAATATGCAGTTTGACATACTCCAGAACACAATAAAATAATCAGCTGGGCTGGCACCGCCACCTTGTGTAATTACATCATGCTTATAACTGCTTTTTTAATCACAAATAAATAAAATAATGTGAGCGTAAAATGCTTGCCTATTAATAGGTATATTATGTATAAGATTTATCAAAGTATGTTAGACTAACTTTCAAATTATCAAAAAAACTATTTCATAAACGCTCTTTATTAAGCTAACAGCTGTAAATATCTAGATCTCAAAAATCTAAATGATATTTTTTTATTTTATTTAAGCTTGAAGAAATCTACAAAAAAGCCCACCAATCTATCCGTGCTGATCCTACCCACAAGAAGGTAGCCAAGAGCGGTATCTCCAAAAAGAGGTGGAATGCTAAGAAACTCACAAATGAGCAGCGTAAGACGAAGGTTGCCGAACACAAGGCTGCCTATGTTGCTAAACTTCAAGCTGAAGCTGATGCCTAATTTTTAAAATTAAAATAAAAAAACAATGTTTTTATTTTATAACTTATGAATTACTTGTAACTGATTTTTATTTAACACAAAACGCAGAAAGTTATCTATTGTTAGTGAGTGTTACCCAGCAAAAAAATGATTTTGCAAGGTTTTAATTAAGGTGAGTAGTTTCTCATTGGAAAAATGTGTTTATTAGAATATACATATTAATAAAAATACTTCCCATTGTATAAAGTGCTGAGAACTCATGATTATTTACATCAATTGTTTAGAGATATTTTGCACGAATTTGCATTTATTTTTAAGCAAATCATTTATGAGGAATTACACGAGTTATTTGGTATGTCAACACTGGTTTCTTCGGATATCTCTTGTAAATTTTGAAGATGACAAATGTAAGTCTTGTTCTTTCTCGTGCAGCTCTAATTTGAATTTATAATTGCGCATTTCGAGGTATTCTATTTCGAGTAAATGTCTTTTTTTCCTAGCCCACTGTTCAAAATTATCATTACAGGATGACGTGGATTCGTCCAAAGGAACTAAAATCAAATGATCCTTTTACAAGCAACTGTAAAACAAAAATATTAAAGGTCCTTACCATCTCTTAAAAGTTTTTTTTTCTTTTTAGTTCTTGATTCGGAATTATTTCTATTAGTAAGTAAATCATCAGACTGATTTAACGGATCTGAAATATAGCTGCTTTTATTTAGCCTTGCTGAAGGCTCCGCAAAAGTGTCATCCGATTGAAAAGTTTGACCTGCAATTTTAATATGTACATTAAAATATCTTTGTTTTTCTATTGTTTATATCTTACGTCTAGGGTTTTGTGTAAAGGCTTCAGCATTGGCATCCTCTATTTTTTCTTCTTCATAATCAAAAGTCGTTTCCTGTTCGTCTGCAGATATGCTATGCTTTACAGTTACTTCTTGCAGACCTAAAGCCGTAAAAAAGTGGTTAGTTTTGCTCTATTTTAAATATGTACATTGGTACTTTTTGGTGCGTTTGACGTTTTGCAAAATGAATCATTTGACTCAAGTGCCTGTGAGTTTATGTCGTAGAAATTATCCCTGGTTTTTTCCTCCACATATCCACAAATCCCAGTCGAGGTGGTAGCAGCTTCTTGTTGAGTGGCGTTTAATTTTTTTGGATATTTAGTATTGGCTTTAGCATGTTGGACCTTTTTCTTATCAAATCGAACCTAGATTTTTCCAATTGTAAATTGGTATAAAAATTAGTGGATTCAAATCAATTCAAATGGTACTAATTAAGGTTTATTTGAGTTGTATGGATAAAAAATTCCTATGTTCGTTATTCAAAATAAACGAAAAAGTTCGAAATAGTACAATTTCGAATGTTGTAATTCCACAAAAAAAAAAATATATTTAAATTTCATACATTTTACGTTTAATTAATTACCTCTATTCTATGGCAATGTTTTAAATGTTGTTTTAAGTTAAAACGTCTTTTACCTAATAAGCTTTTATACATAGTTTACAACGAACCCTGTCAGTGTTATCAGTCGTAGTAAAATAAATAAAAAAATTGGAACCTAATAATGTAGCCATAATAAAAATTAGTTCACAACCAACTCAAAAACTAGTCTATTAAGTCACTTAGTATATTATTTTGTACTGCTAAGTACAATAGCTAGCTAAAATAGCTAGCTTTAGCTAAAAATGTAGCTACAATAGTACAAATGCTGCTATAGCTTAATAATCATACAAAACGTATCAACTAAGTGCTAATACGTTATAAAATACTTATTAATGTAGTATTCAGCGATGTCAACTATTTATAACAAAAGGGCGCTAGGAATTAACTAAAAAGCGCTTACATTTTATTATGCTTTGATTTTCGTATACATTTTTTAATAAAAACCTATTGTTTTTTAAATCAACTCTGATATAATTTTGTGACTAGCATTTTTAGCCCAAGGATAATTTATCGAGACGTTAATTTATAAATATGATATGCTTAAAAATATTCCTAAAGAATCTTGAGCTAATCGGCTAAGTTATATGCAAAAATTATTTAGAAAATCATTAATTTTTTAAATATTGTATATTACGTTTCTCAAGCTTCTATATTATAATTAATGCCTTGTTTGTTGAATTCGCCTTGATTTCATTTATTAATACAGCAACGGAAAGTAAGATTTGGGTTTAGGTATTAAAAAATTAACTTAAGTGTGTTTATGTATATTTGTTGCTCTTGCACTATATAATGTGTTTTACAAATATGTATCTTTTTTTTTATCAAATTATTTTTATCAAAAGCATATCATAACAACTTTTCCATCCCTGATATACGAATTTGCCTTGACATAAAACATCCCCTGAAAAGTTGCTTTGTTGTATCAATTCGCCGTTGCATAACCTGCATGAATATGCCCCAGGCGAATTCAATAAGGTGAACTCGTAGCTAAAACAACTACAAAGTAAAAAAATACAAACGTGTATTTTGTTAGTGTAAAAGAAAACGATATGTCAAAAATACACAAAAAACTTGACAAGTGGTCCCTAAAAGTAGTCAACAGCTGATGATCAGCTGATCTAATAAGTTCACCTTATTGAATCCGCCTTGACCTGTATGAATAAGCTTGATAAAAAATATATTAACGCCATAATTTTACTTTAAAAGTAAATCGCTCTAATTACACCATGGCACTGACCATGGGTTGCTGAAACGCGCTAAATCTAGCGCGAAAAGCGCTAAATTTTCATCGCTTTGTTTCACTTAAAAAATAAAGCAGATATGAGCTGTTGCCGCCAAAAATCCGCCACTTAATTCTGATTTTTGAAGATTCATCAAAAGAAAACTTAAAAATTCATGTTTTCGACACATAACAAACACTATAAAAATTTTGTTAAAAGAAAATTCAATATGTTGCTTCTTTTCTTGATATGCACCCCTGCAATTTTTAATTTTAAAGTTGAATCTATCCGTGCCTGAATCTATTAAATGTACATATGTATGTATCTTACCTCATTGGTATTGTCACTCGATTTCCTGTTGCCAATAAACTCTTCTAGGAAGCTCATTTCATTAAACCAGGCTAAAGATGTAACGTATACTTTTCCGCGACTTGTACCCATATTCATTTTTCTTTTCTCACCCGTATAGGTTGTTCGCAGCACACGTATTTTATTCTTCACAATTTCAACAGTCATACCCATTTCGCAAGCAATTTCATTATATGCTTCTAATCTCAAGTGATTACTTCGAAAACCTTTTTTATTTACATTCCATAAAATTTCGTGGGAACGATATAGACGAATTAAGGTAACAATTTCCGTATTATTTAACTTGTAACTCATTTTCTAGATTTTAATTAGCTGCCTTGCAAGTAAACTGCTTTCATCAACTATGGCGCGAAAAAAATAAGTTTAAATACAGCAGAAAAGGTAGATATGTGTGTATGAAAACTACACTTCGTATTTAAATCTTGCTTACAATCAAAATATATTTTTAAAAATTTCTAGCGACTTCCACGTGTAATTTCTTTTTGCTAAATTTTACATATGTTTAAAGATACCACTATGCAAGTACAAGTTTGTGAAACATCAAAAACTCACACATATACATGCACATGTAAGTGACGAATGCCACACACTTTTGTTTACTTGCAGCAAGGGTATACTAAAAAAGTTTAAAGTAAAATCCATGATTTTTTTTGCTCATATTTTTATTTTTTTACCAATTTTATTAACAGTAAGAATTTACAAATTTTGCTGATTCATTAAATAAAAATATTGCTAATATCACAGTTTTAAGGAAAAATTTTTCATAAAAATCCTCGTATCAATTTAAAACTTATAAGTAATTTTAAAACAATCACTAAAATGTGTATTTTAAACAAAAGAACCCCATTAAATGACAAACTCAGTTCTCTTGTCAATTAACTAATTATTTTGAAGTCATAGTTCGTGGCATTTTGTTTTTTATATATGTCTGCATATGTCACACAATTTGTTTATTTTCTTCGTTATTTTAATAATTTTTTAAAGAACATTAAGCAACAACTTTTTATTCACGGCTTTATTTATTTTAAAACGTTTTAAATCAACTTAAACTACGAATTATTTATTGTAGCAAAAAAAGGTAATGCTGATAAATTGTTTATAAGAAAAAAGTCAGCTGATGGATACATGTAACTTATATACCTTGTCAAAGTTTCTATGTAGAAAATATTTGGGCTATGTATATATCTAAAATAAAGATTGTGTATTTTCAAATTTTTATTTAAAATAATTTTAAAATTTTTTGTATGAGTTTTAGAGTCCTTCGGGAACAGATTTGACAACCATAGGTCATGATCGAACGAATACACATTTTGTAATTAGTATATTATTCTCTATATTAAGTTTAAAAATTCGGCCATTTAAGGGGCATAGAGCACGGCGTTACTCTATTGCCTTCTTACAGATGTAATTAGCATGTTGTTTAAATAAAACTTTACTCTTAAATATTAAAATTCGTAAAAAATATCTTTATTTCTACGATTATTTCTATACCTATTAAACTTAATTTAGATATTAGTGTTGTTATAAATACACCCTTCGTTGTTTCTTAAGCATTAAAAAATAGAGGAGAGCAAATTATTATATAATCTCTTTCTTTTTTGGCTTTAAATCCTCCAATATGCGACTTCCTTATGCATACGCATTGTATTATATTTCTAAACCACATTCTTATGTGTAAATGTACGGTTTGAATATTGGGTTATTCTGTGATATAGATAGAAATAAAATATATCGTCTAAATTTCTTGATTTTTTTTATTGATTATATATGATTTTTTCAAGCTTGAGATCAACTTTTTTTTGGTTTTTTTTATAAAAAATTATTTATTATTCACCAATATTTCGCTACCAAACAATGGGTAGCTTCTTCAGGGTAATATGTATACAAATTTTATAAAAAACCAAAAAAAAGTTGATCTCAAGCTTAAAAAAATTATATATGATAGAAATAAAACTTAAATAAAATGCTTATTTATATTTAATTCTCTCGTTTTATAGAAAAAGAATAGTTTTTTTTAAAAACATGGATTCTATATAAATGTATTAAATTAAAAAAGAAATATTTACCATCTCCTGAACACACATACTATTGGATTTTTAATTTTGTTCTTCATCTTCTTCTAAAAATTGTACAAAAACAAAATTTTTTTAACAGCTGATGATAATAAATAATCAATCGTATAAGAGGATAACAACAAACAATTTATTATTATTTTTTTGTCTATTAAAAATATTTGATAGAAGAAATTATGTCCGAAAATGAGGCATTGTGTAGTGTGAGCACATTATTAGTAAAAATTTTTAAACATTGGATGTACTATTTAAATTTTTACGTATATATTCTAGGAAACTGAAGACAGCACTGAGGATGATATTGAACCAAAATTTAAATATCAACGTTTAGCTCATGATCTAAAGGACATACTAAATAAGGATGTGGTTACGGCATGTGCAGTACACTCTAAGGTTTTAAATTTTCGGAATATGCTTTAAGAGTTTACTTATAATTTATAAACATTTTAGTTTTTAATCTTTGGCACTTTTTTGGGCGGTGTCTATCTTTTGGATCATCAAGGTAATACGGTAAATTCTCAGTTAAATGTTGACCACAATGAGTTTGCCCATACTGTTGCTGTTAATGTGGTAGACATTGATAGTAAAGGTGAATATGTAGCAACGTGTTCGGATGATGGCCGTGTCAATATTATTGGTCTGTTTAGTGAGGATCACAATCAAACTGTAACATTTGGGCATTCTATAAGATCGGTGGCATTAGATCCAGATCCTAAAGTTACAGAGGGCAGGCGATTTATAGTGGGTAAGTAAAAAATCATTCTGAAAGTGATTTTTTTAGTTCTTTGACTCTCGAAACTTAGTTAAGAAACAAATTAATTTTTTATTTTGCAGGTGATCAAAAACTAACGTTGTATGAGAAAAATTTTTTTAAAAATTTAAAACCAAATATACTATCTATTGCGGAAGGTCATGTTATATCGGTCTGTTGGAATGGTGCATTCGTTGCCTGGGCTAGTTGTTTAGGTGTCAGAGTATATGACTTAAGTCAAAAATGCTCGCTGGGTCTCATGAAGTGGGAGGAACCTCCAAAGTATTCTATTTAATATTTAATACAATATAAACCTTTATAAAAAATATTTAACCCATTTAGTGCTCGATTAGAAAATTTTCGCTGCAATTTTCGATGGGCAAATTCAAATACTTTACTTATTGGCTGGGTGGATACAATACGAATATGTGTAATACGTAAACGTAATCCTGTAGAAGCCACTTTAAGAGCATTACCTGATTTCATAGTGGATCCAAGTTAGTAATTATTTGTTTTCTTTAAAATATAACTCACTCTCTCATTTTTTAGTTTCAACATTTCAAACTACTTTTTATATAAGTGGGTTGGCTGCCTTAACTTCCAGTCAATTAGTAGTCCTTGGTTATCCTAAAGAAAAAGACTCAGAGCGCAAAGCTTTACGTCCCGTTTTATCGGTGTTGGAGTATAAGTTAAATAGTAGTGAAGAAGTTTGCACCGACAGTTTATCTTTAAGAGGGTTAGTATATTATTTTTTCCAACTTTGCTTTTTATGTGTAACTATTTAATTTAGTTTTAAAGAATATTCGGTAAACGATTACATTCTGGGTTGCTTGACAGAGGAAAATCGTTATTATCTTATTGCACCAAAGGATATTGTTGTAGCAACTTTGCTTGATACTGAGGATCGTGTACAATGGTTGATGGAACATAAGTGAGTACAAATGTTTTTACATTTTTAAAATTCTCAAGTAAAATTAAATTCTATAGTTAATTTTATTCTTTAAAAATTTTATATACATATGTACATACATATATAAAAAAATTTCCTATTTTACCAAAGTATGTATGTATATGCGCTATTTATACACATCACATAATGTTCATTTGGAAAAAAACTTTGTATACATTTTATTTGACTAAAGTTTATTGATTTCAGCTTTGGTTTTTAATATTTCTTTAACAATTTATATTACTGCTATTCAAACTAATACATAGATTTAATAAAAAAAATCTATTGGTAAATACATAAAAATTATTCTAAACCACTAAATTGTCGCAACATTTATCGGCAGTTTTACGCCAATCATAATAATATTCAGGTGGCCTCTGAAATTTTTGCTCATTACTTACTTCAAATGTGCAAAGTTTATTACTGAATAAATCTCGTATCAAATTCTCGTTACGCTTGTGTAAAACCAAATGGTATTTCTTACATTTTCTAGCCATATAGGCAGTATCAAATCGAGGATCATGACGACGATAAACATTTCTGAATGGCGCCAACCAAGTGCCCATTGAAACGTCTTCGTTGACATAAGTAGTGAGGGTGTGAGAGTTATTGGCCACGTATTCACACAGTTTACGAGAAATTATATAACCACCTCCCAAGGCGTAAGTGTTGTACCGATAAGATAGATAGTAGTTGGGTTCACTCCACTGACCTTTGGTTTTGATATTAGCCCGGCCGTTGAAGTAACCCCAGTATAAACTTGGTAATGGGTTATTCCTATACTCATGTGTCTTACGTATTAATTTACGATCATAAGATACTAGTTCATTTAGTAAATAATCAAGTTTTACGTAAGTGTCATCATCTGTCTTAAGTAAATAACTGAAATCGTAATGATGAGTTAGAGCGTCCAAAGAGTGTAGCAGTTTCTCGGTTAAATTAGTATATGTGTCTGCTAAACGAGGCAAAAGCAGTAAATCCAAATATTTTTTTTGCTCTTTTTCTAATTGTGAACGTAAAGCTGGGTCCAATCCTTCAGTGCCAATGGCAAAGAAATGTTTTACTACTATATTTCTTTTGGCACCATCAAATTTTCTTTGGCTTTGCTCTTCCAACCAATCGATAAAAATACGTAAACGATTAGCCTGCTCTGGTGGACCTTCAACTTCCAAATGACCTCTAGCTCCATAAAAGGGCAAGTAGACAAATTCCTCCGGATAATAAGGCAAATTTAAAGGTTTTGCTAATTTTACCCATGTATCTCGTATAGCATTGCGTTTTTCTTCGTAACGAGGTGCACTTAAAATAAGTATCATTAAAAATAATTCTGGATGTGGCTCCAGCTTATGAACACCACTCTTCTGGGTTGGGCATTTATCCACAGTTGTTAGAAGTCTGGTTATAAAAAATCCAAAGAAGAAGGCTACCATTGCCGTAAATAATGTCATTAAGTTGTTCATACGCCTCATAATGTAGTTTTTTTGAACTCCTTTAAATAAATTTATTCAGAAACAAGCAACACTTCATCACCTTTCTTTTAAATTGTGGTTACCATGGATACATTGTTTAAAAGCCATTAATACTCCCATATGTTTTTTAGTTTAATAATTCTAGAGTTAAATCGAATGCATATTTTACATTTTTTGTTTAACTTAGATAATATAACATATTTTCATACCAAAATTTCGCCTATTGTAAGTTAAGTGTTGCCGTAATCACAATTAAATTTTACTTAAAAAATCTTGAAATCAAGGCATATTTATTCATCAGGTACTCTTGATGCGTCAGCTATTTTTTCAACTCTTATTTTTAATTTCAGCTGTCAAAATGCATAAATAAAAAAACAATTTTCTCTATTTTCTAATTTATTTCAAATGTCGAACTTCATATATAAAAAATATAAACAAAAGAATTCTCTCCGAACTGCAATTACCTGATTAATAAATATGCCTTGCTTAAAATATTACCAACATTAAAAAATAATTAAAAAAAACTATAGCCTATTTATTCATCAGATATTTACAGCTTGGAGAGAATCTTTTAGTTTATGTTTTTTGTATATAAATTTAAAATAAATAAGAAAATAGAGAGAAATATTTTGTATCGATGAAATTTAAAATAAGTAAAGAAAAAATAATGAATCAAGACTATATCATGAATAAATTTGCTAGTTGACTAAAATGAAGAGAATATTTTTTTTAATTACACCTGCTCATATATATGATTTGATAAAGTATATTTTAAAGGTATTTTGAATTAAGCGGAAAAATGATTTTCACATTTGTTTTTTATCAAAAATAATTTTTATTTCTTCAAAATACACAGCTTGAACAAGAATAAATCAATAAATAATGTCTTAAAAAGAAGATTTAAAATACTTTGTTAACATAATATAATATTGGGACATAACAAATATTAACACTATTTAATTCATATACATTAGTAATATCTACTCAAAATTATTTTAAAATGATGCTTTAGCACAAAAATGTTATTGAAGCTGTACTTTCAAAATTTTTGTTATTTCACTTGCAATCAAATTGGTTATAAAAAAACAAAAACTAGAAAATTTGTTAAAATTTTTAAGAAAAATGCCTTATAAACACAATTTTTATGCTTATCAATAGTTTTAAAAATTTTAAGAAGTTGGAGGTTTAATAATTTATAAAAATAACCATAACTTATTTTTGAATTATAATATATTTGCATAAACGTATTGTTCTTGAGACAGAATTTTGTAACTTTTTAGAAAATATAAACTTTAAAGTTTTTAAGGAAAAGTTTCACCAAAACAATTTTAATGTTTGTCAGTCTAAAAATTTTGAGGCAATATAACTCAAATTGAACTACTTTTAGATAAATCGGCAACACTGTAAGTTATAATGAGTAGTGTTAGAAAATATTTTATAATAAGAAAGGTTTTTATTAGTAACACTGTAAATGAAAAGCTACCAGATAATTTATTTACATACAATTTATTAAATGCAAAAACATGATTACAGCGGCTGCACTAAAATTGTATTTATTTTTCAGATTTAATAAAATTTTGTTTAAATTATTAAAAATATTACAATAATCTTAAAATGAATCCATAAATAATTAAATAATTTTGATTTTAAGTACTACCCCTATTTTCATAATAAATTTTTAATATTTTAATTGGGTTTTAAAAAAAATTGCATAAATATTTTTTTTTATAAATCTTCCTTTAACTTTTTCGAAAAATTTGGTAAATTCTTACTGATGATATGGCATAAGCACCAGTTAAATGTCTATAAACCAGCTAAACCTAATAACTAAATAAATAATATTGAAAAACTATGGGAGCATACCTACCTATAATTTCGAAATTATTTCATATATGTATGTAGGTAATTAAATTGTTATTATTATTTATTTTTTGTTTACATTATTTTATCACATTACACCCGGAAGAAGCTACAAATTGTTTGGCAGCAAAATATTGGTTGTTAATAAGAAATTAAAAAAAAAAAAACGAAAGTGATCTCAAGCTCAAAAAAAAAAAAAATATATTAATATTTAATTATACAAATTTTTATTTTAGAAAATTTGAAGAAGCTATGGAAATTACTTCCTTACATGGAGGTAATGTGTTGCCGGTAGCACGGTGAGTTTCTCTTATTGAAACAATAAAATAATAAAAAAAAACTAAATTTCAATGTTCATTTTTAGAACCTATATAAATTATTTAATAACCAAAAAAGACTTTGACACTGCTGGAAAATTATGTTTGCGTGTTTTAGGTAATAACAAATCTTTGTGGGAGGAGGAAGTTATCAAATTTGTCAAACACAATCAACTTAGATCGGTTAGTGCATATTTGCCCACTTCAAATGATTGTAAATTAGATCCTCATGTATACGAAATGGTTTTGTACGAATATCTGAAGTTTGATGTAAAAGGATTTTTAAATTTAATTAAAGAATGGCCATCAAATTTATACGATTGTTCCGCAGTCATAAATGCCATACACGATTATTTTCGCAAACAATATGCCAACGAATTATTAGAATCGTTAGCTTTACTCTATACCTACCAAAAGGACTACGAGAATGCGTTGCGAATGTATTTAAAATTAGAAAACAACGATGTTTTCGATTTAATCAGACGATATGATCTCTACAGTGTAATACACAAAATGATTGTACCCTTAATACAGCTAGATCAGGAACGTGCTTTTCAGATACTATTGAACAAAAGTAAAATACCACCCGAAATTGTTGTTCAACAATTGGATCAATACCAAGAGTTTTTATATTTGGTACACTAAGAATTCTATTAGCTTGGATTGAATTTCTATTGTAACTGATTTTTTTTAGTATTTAGATGCGTTAGAAAAGGTGGATAGCAGTGGTACATTTCATTGGAAGTTAGTAGGCCTTTATGCTACGTATAATCGATCAAAACTTTTGCCATTTCTCAGACGATCTAAACATTATCATATTCAGGAAGCTTTAAATATTTGCCAAAATAAATCATTTCATCCCGAAACGGTGTATTTGTTGGGCCAAATGGGAAACGTAACTGAAGCTTTAAATATTATTATTCACAAGGTATGTAAATAACAAATTATAAATTAATTTTTGTTTTTACTATATTGAACATTTTGCAACCCATAGATAGAAGACATTGAAATGGCTATAGATTTTTGTAAAGAACATGATGATTCCGATCTATGGAATCTATTAATTGAGGAATCTATAGAAAATCCCGAAATTTTAACAAAACTATTAGATGGCATAATTGGTAACAATATCTACATACATATATTTGTGCATGCATTAAAAAAATATTATTACAATTTACTTTGTTTTTTACTTAAAGGCTATATAAACCCCGAAGCTTTGATAAATAAAATTAAATTAGGACAAAAAATACCAGGTTTAAGAAAGTCTTTGTATAAAATGTTATGGGATTTTCGTTTGCAGGTGATGTACATATTTCCTAATATTTACTTTTTTATACTACCTATATTTAATATTTGATTATTTAATTTAATAGGTAGAAATCCAAAAAGGTTTTAATAAAATTCAACTAATTGATTACTTCGACACCCATGCCCAGGTGGTGCGTCAACAAAATCGTGCTCTTAGCATTAGCTATGATAATAATTGTGGCGAATGCCAGCGTAGCATTATATGTAAAGACGTGGCTCCGCGTAATGATGTGGTCGCTTTTAATTGCGGTCATGTGTATCATGAACCTTGTGTTCCTGGTCGTTATATTAAGAAACATTGCGGCATTTGCTCAGTCGATACAGATGATGAATCTGACTAAATTTCGTTTATTTGTTTCTTTTAGCACCATAACTGTTATGCTTTTTTATTATTAAAGTTGCAATAATTAATTTTATTTGTATGTGCTATTAAAGCAAATTCTTTAGCTACATATTGATGGCTTAATATAAAATGGGAGTATCTTGTTTTTCTATTACTTTCTATTACATGAAAAAAAAAAAAAAAAAAAAAAAAAAAAAAAATAAAAACTAAATAAAATATGAAAGAACGTTGCCACAAAACGTTAAAAACTCTTAAAAAAAATCAAGATATTACATATTAAGCCAACAAAATATTATAATATATTTTTTTTTATATGAATTAACAACAAACAAATTTAATAAATACTGTATAAATAAAATATTTTTTATACAAATATATAATTAAAATGTAATAAAGGGTGTGTTTTTTAACTTTGAAATAATATACTTAGATTAACAAAAGAATTCCATTAATATAAAATATTCAATCTTCGCTGCCTATCGAATTTTTTGTTGACTATCGTATTGTTCTATTCATATTATGTGTTAGTAAGGCTGTCGAAATTATCGTTGCGAGTTTAATTTTCTATTGACCAAAATTTTGCTTTCGAATATTTTTTTTTATTTTCTGAATTTGCAAGTAAAGCGTATTAAGTTTTAGTCACAACTGATAAAATAATAATATTGTCAATAATTTAAACTAATAAAATACACAATAGCGCCAAATGTACATCATAATATCAAATGAAAATTCGTACGATTAGTTCTTTTGACTACAAACATAGCTTATATTAAGCGCCAATGTTTTTGATGTTTAATTATGCCTGCGGTAAGCAAATAAACTTTGAGCGAGCACTTCCAATAAGTTTAACATCGTAACTTGACGCTAAAAATAATTTTTCGAATCGCATTGCAAACCCCCAGTAAAACATTTTTGTTAGTTCTATACTTTGTAACGAACTCAAGTCGCTGAATTCGAAAATCATCACAAAATCACATTTGGGTCGGAATACACTGTCTTACTGCAAAACAACATGCGTTTAGGAATACATCTTAATTCAAGAGTTCGTCTTAAATATTTGGTTGGTTTTTTTTCTCCTAATAAAATCTAATATTTTTCCTCCACTAAAATTATGCTATCTGAAGCTAGCCATTTACATTAATACAAACCAATATTCATTTGTGTTGTTTGAAATATAAATAGAACACATTTTAAACAATTTTATATTTATTACTTGTATATAATTTATAGCCGCAAATTTTATTTAAATTATTTTGTTTTATGTAAAATGTAATATAATAATAAATAATAATATATAATAGTTTTTTTAAGCTTAAGGTCTTTTCAATAATAAATTTTTTTTTTGGTTTTATTTTATATTATTTGATCAATATTTCGCTACCTCTTTGTGTAGCATCATCAGGATACGAGTTTTTTATTATCTATATATTTGCATTTTCAATCTGTTAATCAAACTATAAATTTATAAAATAACAAATATCAAGACACTAAACCAACAAAAAACAAATATATAGATAATAAAAAACTCGTATCCTGATGATGCTACACAAAGAGGTAGCGAAATATTGATCAAATAATATAAAATAAAACCAAAAAAATTTTTATTATTGAAAAGACCTTAAGCTTAAAAAAACTATTATATATTATTATAAAAAGGTCAAAGAAACTAATAATTATTAATAAATAATAATAATAAAGAAGAGCAAGTCTTCTTTTTTATTTTATAATGATATATATAATTTAATCACTTGTGGTGTTTTTTGTTTTATAATAAATTGCATATAAATACTTGTTTAATATATATTTCTAATTTTTGTTTGTTTTTTTTTTCTTTGTGAAACATACGAATCGTGTTTATTTTTATTAAAATATTGGTAAAAGAAACAATTTTGTATTTTTATATCTTCGTATTTCCACAACAAAATCGACGTTGTTTAGAAATCTATGAGAGAGAAAATTAAACAATTTTTAATAAAAAAAATAGTTATAACCTTTTTGCCATGAAAATGAATATTAAATTATAAGGTCTGTAATTTATAACAATTATTATATTTTTTATCTAAAATCCCTTAAATTGTTATAGTTCTTAACACGTTGAAAAGCAATTACAAAAAGTATTTTATTAAAGATATTTTGAATAATTCAGGATTTAATTTTATTTTGGAATGTGTACATAAATGCACAAATCTATTTAGAAATTTATAAATTAAAGATTGTATTTTAAAAATGTATTTAAAATTATTTAAAAAATATATAAATTATTAATATAAAAATTATAACCTTTAAATGTAAATCTGCAATAAAAAATAATATTTTTAATAAGAGTTTTTTGTTCCATTTTTTTTTTCTATAAAAAGTAAAAATTAAATACTTAAATATAGTATGTTATATATAAGCTAATTAAAGAAATATAAATAAGCAACTTAATTATAAAAATTTATATTTTTTTAAGGTTTTGAAATTAGTTTTTTTTAGATAATTTTACAAATTAAAAATTGTATTTTTATTTTGAAAGTTACTGCATTATTATTATTTAAACATACAATAATTTTTTTTTTAGAATTTCTTTGTATTTTTTTATGAGATATTTTAATAAATCAAAAATTAAAAAATAAAAACAATCGAAATATGAATAATCTTCAAGAAAATTTTAAGAAAAAAAAGAATACTAACGGTCTTCTTTACAAAAGCTCTCAAGAAAGAAATGACCAATATGACTGGTAGACAGCTAGCAGCAACAGCCTTGAACCAGACACTCTAATCGTTATAAAAAATATAAAATGCAGCCAAAATACCATAATGTACCATTCATTTAAAAGCAATTTTATTCTGGCTGCATTCAGCTGCTGTACTCGTTGATGTCATCATTGCCCATGGTCCAATAATGGTCGAGAATGTCTTCGCTGGTAAAACGTACATCTGGATCGGATTGTAACATATTGGCAATAAGATCACGAACACCATTGCCAATGCCCGACCAATAGGGATCGGGGAATTCATAAATACCCGAGATTATGGCATCGAATAAAGGTTCCTGCTGATTGTCGGGTGAAACAAAGGGTGGAAAACCACAAAGTAATATGTATAAAATAATACCGGCTGCCCAAACATCGATCTAAGACAATGAGAGTGTGTGTGGGAGATAAAGAGAGAGTGAGACGATGTGGGTGATTTAATGTTTACATATAAAGTAACTTTATAATAGCAAATACCTTTAAACCGTAACCAGTTTCCATTAAAATTTCAGGAGCCACATATGTTGGTGTACCACATACAGCAAATAGCGGTTCATTGACTTCGCAGGCCAAACCAAAGTCGGCCAATTTTAATTCTACGACATTACCCTTGTCATCCAATTCAACCTTTTTTTTTTATAAATTGTAAGGAAAGAAACAAAGAAAACAAACACAAAATATGCATTTTATTTAACCGCAAGTACAACAAGCATATAAAAATATATATTTATTAAAAAAATTACTAAACATATGCATTCAGGAAAAAATTATTTTCTTGACAAACCCTTTCTTAAAAAAATTAATTAAATTTGATTCTACTTAGAAAAACTTGAATTAACTCACCAATAAATTTTCCGGTTTAATGTCACGATGTACAATACACATGGAATGTAGATAAGCCATAGCAGAGGCTAAATGTTTAATCATAATACGCGATTGATCCTCAGAAAAACGTGTTACACGTGTAATAGCATCAAATAAATCACCACCTATCGGTCAAATTAATTATCAACTATTTAAACTATTTAATCGATTTAAATTACTTACCACTTACGTATTCCAGCACCAAATACATATTCGCCTGTTGATCGACATCCATTATTAACGAAATAATATGTGAATGTGACAATTTCTTCATAACACGGACCTCATCGTCGATATAATGCTCCTTGCCCTTACACTTACTCTTGTCGATAATTTTCAAAGCATAAGGTAGACCATTTTGCCGATCTTTACACTTTAGTACAATTGCAAAATTGCCATCGCCTATTATCTGACCCAGAACATAACGTTCCCTTATAACAGCTGGTAATTCTGTAGCATCGATACCACTGTCGTTCAGTAATTTCTCTTCAACGATTGCTGAAGTGTCGTAGGTTTTTTTACTCTTAACAGGCATTTTTGGTTTGGGACCCTTGCATGTCGTACCAGCTGTACGTAAATTTTTACGTAAATTCTGCAATGACTTCTGTTCGTCCGCTTCCAAACGGAAATCGTCCGGATTATTGACACGTTCAGTGCCATAAGCAAAGAAGACATCGTCGGGTCCAAAAAAATCAGCCAATTGTGTTACAGGCGTACCGGACAGTGTAAACACTTTTCGCACATAGCCCGTATCCAGTTTGACTTTTTGTGTTATCGCCGTTAAGACATGATCAAAGCTGGGACTGTTGCGTTTATTCAACAAAAGACGCATAAGTTTGCGGGGCTTAGTACCGTTGCGTATAAGTGTAACAATGCGCGGATGTACAACACTGTCACGTTCACTTAGTTTTACCAGAACTGGACTGCCGTTAGTGTTACTCGCAATTGCAGTGTTGGATGTTGCACCATTACCAACATTTGGGTTGTTGGTAGAACCGTTCTTTAAAGGCGACGAGGGACGATAGTATTTTGATACACGATTTGAGTTCTTGTTCGATAACGACAGATTAGTGAGAGGCTGTGAGGTCGTATTATATTCGATTTTTTTGAAGTTTTCATTATTACAGGAACACACATAACTTTGACCATCCTCCAATTCTTCCAAAGTGGAAATCTAAAAAAGACAGAGATTGATAATATTCTTTATTTTTTTAATTTTTTAATTTTTCATTTACAAACCTTTTTGCCACACATGGTATAAATGGTGCGAACAGCACCTGGAATTTTAACATTTTCTTCTAAAAGTCTAGTTAGATCCTCAAATAAGCTTTCGAATGATCTAAAAAAAATAAAAACACAGACATGGAGGAAACATTAAAAATTCATTTATTTTTTTATAAACACAAATACCTATAACGTTCATTTGAAACTGGAATGGTTATGCCGGGATAAAAACGATCCCCATTGCGATAAAATTTTATTCGTCTCGCCTTTCGTGTCGGTGTTCGACTTGAGGAAATTCTTTTCTTTATATTAGCAGCCGCCACTGCCGCACCAGCCATACTGTTTAACCCGTTAGCCGACTGACTGCCATTAGTAAGGATTGCTGAGCCGTTGCTAACTTTCGATCCGGCTCCAACATTTGTCGATGATGTTCCAAGGCCCTGTGTTGATGTAGACGAGGCACCACTTAATGAACCATTTGATTTACAATTTAATTCGGCACCCAAACTAATACTGCCACTATTCATAGAACTGTTCAAATCCAAATCGTGTAATTCTTTTTCAATTTCGGAATTTGAACTGGCCGGACTATTGCTGCGACTTGCTGCAAATTGCTTCTGATGATGCATTGTTAGATTGTCATTTAATTGCAAGTGAGCTGTTAATTGTGTTGTTGGTGGTAGTGGCGGTAATGTGGATGATGATGTTTTATTATTGAGTGTTTGAGGACTTGTGGCAGACAACGGTGATATCAGGGCATTATTTAAATGATTATTAACAGTTTGGACCTCCATTCTAAAAAAAAGAAGTAAATAATTTATGTAGGAGATAGATTTAAAAACGAACAAACAAACAAGCAAATGCTTACATTTACTTTTACGATATACATATGTATATACATATATATATTTTTTTAAATATCGTGCTTTGTTTTCTTAAAGAAGGTGTTGAGAAAAATGTCCTTAATAATTTTGAAATATCTTAAAAGAAATGTATGCCTTCATTAAGACGGTGTCATGCTTATTTTAGGAATCTTTTTTAAAATTCGTATTCAATAAAAAAAAACATCAGTTCTATAATAAAAGAAAATGAAGGGTGCTCAAATTTAAAGTATCAATGTTTCATAAAAATCGCTGCAAGATGATCTGAAGCTTCTTATGCCAGAAACTTAATGATTTAAACGCAGAGAAGAAGATCGTGCGATATGACACCCTTATTCTATTTTTTTGCGGCGTGTTCTGAAATCGGAAGTGTACAGCAATAATCTCACAACTTTTCTAGAGCTTAAAAAAAACATTATCAAGTAGATACCAACCATTGACAACAGTTTATTGAAAAACGTGATTGAGAATTTTGGTAAAATATTATGAGCCTGCTGAGCCAGCAGGGGGGTCATTTGACCAACATTATTTTTAATTTCTAACCGGAACCGTGTATAACCATTGCAGACTGCAGTAGAACTTTACTGCACACCACAACGTTTTACCAGTCTGCATTTGGTCAAAAAGATATGCCTGTCTATTGCTCAATGAAACTAACTAACTATGTTACGTGTATTTCTTTTTATATACTTATAATTTGTTTCCTTGTAAGTATTGTGTTTGTATATCTGTGGCTTGGAGCTAAATGGGCCAATGTCAAAAAATTTACTTTTGAGAATATTGGAATTGAACTTTAACTTTTAAAGGTGCTTTCATAGTGACATTGGTCAGCATTTTATTTATGAAGTTGTTCTGGGTTAGGTTAGGTTGAAAAGGAGGGATATAAAAGCCCAAACCCATGACAGGTATGCACTTATGCCCAGTTGGCATGTTGTGCGCTCTGGGTTAAGTATGACTTTAGCTGTTTTACCATAATGAAATAGAACAAGAAAACAAATCTAATGCAATGATTAACTCAAAAGAGCAAAAAAGTGACATTGGCCCTCTTAGCTTCAAGCCACAGATATATACTTGTATGTAATATGAATGTTACATTATATAAAAACTATATAAACTAAATTTTCCTTTTTCTCAATTTTATTTAAATCAAAAATTCCAATTTCATTTGAAATTTTCTCAATTTCAACAAATAATGATGTAGTTTTTTATGTGTTTTATTATGAAAAGTTTAATAATTCACAGTAAAGAAATAAATGTATGTATGTGTGCGCAACACCTTAATTCCAATTTGTATACAATGAATAATTCAAAAAGTAACGATGATTAACAGCAAAACAAAAAGTGAATTAAAAAAAGAAAGTACCTAAAGTATTTTCTAAAACAAACACGTCTTAAACAAAACAAGATAAAGAAAAATTAAAAGAAAAAATAAATACAATATAAATTAAATTAGTAAAATTCGTTGGTCACAAGTAAAAAGGCCCTAACTCAGATAATTGTAACTTAACAGGGTCTCAATCCTTGTTCTGTTATATTGTGAAATGAAAAGTAATAAAAAATAATTTCTGTTTTTATTTGCATTTTGCACTGAATCATTTCACAAATACTTATTTAGCAATTTCCGTTTGTTTTATGAAAACAGTGTTCTATTTCAACTGTAGAGGTGACACTTTCGTAACTATGTTAAAGGAGTTAAAAGCAAGTAAGAGTGTTATGTTCGGCCGTGACGAATCTGATAATACACTTTACCATCATGTACAGAGGCAGTCGTGTTTATTTGCTCATATCTCAGAAAGTTATCGGGCGATTGTGCTGAATTTCAATAGCGATTTATTCCCGGATATTTACAAAAGATTGATACTATACACATCTGAGGATCTGAGGAACATATGGTTGCTTCTAAAAGTTGATTTCAACCAACACACGCACAGACGGTCAGGGCTTAATCGACTCCTCTATTCATAAGCTTTCAGAAAATATATACTTTATGGGGTCGGAAATGAAAATTGTAGAAATTACAAACGGAATGACAAAGCTATCTATACCGTTGTGCACCACAGGTGAAGGGTATAAAAATACTTGAAATGTCTTCAGATATGGCAACACTTTTGGTAAAAAGTTATGCGGTTGGCATTATTTTTACGGCACAATAGAAAAAATATATTTGACACAGTGAACAAAATACCAAAAGGGTGACATTTGTAGGCGTGGCAAAAAAATAAATAAAAAGGTATTTTTGAAATTGTTTTTACATTAAATATAATCCTAGGAGGTTACTGGCATAATTTGTTTTTTTCAACCCCTCTATAATATACTGACGGTCAAATTCATAAACACTTGAAACAACTTTACGTTAATAAACAAAAATCGCAAAAATTTTATTTATAATCATTAAATAGCGCTATTAAGCTCTTTCAGATATTTATATTACAATATTTAAAATTCTTTGTAATGATAAGAATGTTAAAAAAATACTCGAGTCTGAATAAATTTTAAATATTCGTTAAAACAGAAAATCTCGACAAGTAAATAAAAATTAATTTGTATCTTAACAAAATTGTAGAACATTCTAAAATCAAATTGTAATGTTTGTCAGTGTAATTGGAAATTTTGATCAGCCACTGAAAAATAGCAATACATTTTTTGTATAGGACAAATATTAAAAACTATAGTTTTACGCGAAAAGTCGATGCTAACTATAATAGAAATAATATTTAATATCAAAAAAAAAAAAAAAAATTCTTTAATTTTTTTTATTTTTCCTTTCCTTAACACAAACAGTAAAAATTTTTTTCCATAAATGTATGGAAAAGAACTATATTGGCAACGACCTTTCATTATCTTGTAACTTGAATTACACAAATTCAAAAAGATTTTGCTGGCCACTTAACAGCTCTCGAATTAACACAGAAAATTTTTACCGACAAACTCGTCGTGTAGGGCCAAATTGGCCGCTCGTCCCAATTGTGTTAATAGAATTATATTTATTAGCATTATAGATGATTTATTATTACACTATTTGACTGTATAATTGTTAACAAAAATTCACAAAAATATAAAAAACTGGTTTTGAAACTAAATTTATTGTGAAACTTTAATAAGTTTAAAATAATGGCATTTAAAACACTAGTGTTATGTATGAATGTACTTATGTACAAATATTTAATTTTATTATTCATATAATTTTTTCTTTTTGAGCAGCAACAAAAAAACTGGTTTAAAATATAAACAAAAAATTTTTTCGAATTTGTTGAATATAGCACAAATGTGGTAATAAAGTACAATTTACTGACATGGTTGAAATTTCAAACAACAAAACTCTTGTACAGTAAAAAGATTTTAAAATGTTATTGCTAAAATGAAGAAAAAAGAAATAACTAAAAAGTTAAAAATATAATTTATCAAAAAAATGAACTTTTAGAACATTCATATGTAAATGTTTTTATCTTGAATTTTATTGTTAATTAAATACACACACATTTAGTTGAAATCAGTAATATTTTTGTATTTATGACCACTAAAATTTAAAATTTTTACAAAAGCGTCAAATTTTTTGTTGAAATCTAAAATATTCCAGTCATTATGTAATAAGATTTGGTAACAAGAAAAAAATAAATTTTTATTCAAATATTTTTTAAGCGACACATCTAGTCGACAAATTATTTTTCACATGGAAAGCCATTTAAAGCAAATCCTTGTACACTATACATTTTCAATTTCTGAAAATAAAATTTACTTTGAATCACTTCAAAATTGTGTTGTTGGCAACTTTTAAATATCGAAGATGATTGCGAACCTAAGGAAGCTTTTTATACCAAAACATGAGTGCTATATTCGGCCGTGCTGAATCTTATATACCCTTCACAACGTGTAGTCATGCAATAACAATTGTTTGTATCACCATTCATCTCATATGAAATACGTACATACATATGTATATAAAAACATCCCATTGTAAAATTATAAATTGAGTTTACGTATGTTAGTTCAAAAAAAAAATAAAAAAATATAAAAAAAAAATAATATATAAAAAATTTTTTTTTTTGCTCAGCTGGGATTATTCGATGGCACGTTTACTCTACCAAGTATACCACGTTTGTATGTATTTATGCTGTTGTTGTTACTGTGAAAGAAACGAGGTGGTCATGGTTTTTTCCTCATATCTCAGTTGTTTATGTACCAATTTTTTCTGATTTTCAATAGCGATCTGCTTTCGAATATTTCTAATATTTTAATACTTCACGCGGGTCCAGTCGATGTCGGGGGGCTTCAAAAAGTTGATTCGACATACACACGGACAGACGGTCAGACTGACACAGCTTAATAGACTCCCCTATTCATAAGCTTTCAAAAAATATACACTTTATGGGGTCGAAAATGAAAATTGTAGAAATTTCACACGGAATAACAAACCTATATATACCCTTTTTCACTGTGTAAAGGGTATAATAAAAAGTACCCAATTATTGTTCGGATGTAAAGTAAGCATTATCGCCGTTTCTCTTTAATATGTAAAAGCGTATTTCTTACAAGCTACGACAGGCTGTAAATTGAGCAAATATATATCGAAACTGTTGTAAGTTCGCACGATGTCACGGAACCACTTAATTTAATGGTAAATAATTCATACGAATATATTTATATCGGGCTTAGATTAATCAATACCTAGCTTATGTTAGATTTAAAATAACAGCGCTCGGTTGTGAAGAGATCTTATCTAATTTAGGCAATGTGTCAATAACCTCTAAAAGTTGAATTTCCTATAATTCATTATATGGTAACCAAATTAAAATTGCTTAAAACGTTTTTTGAAAAGGGTTAAATTAACTGATTTTTTGCGCAAAAAAATCTACATACATATGTATACACGTAAATACATACACATATTTATGTTTTTACTAAAAAATCACAATTAACAGTGAAGAAATATGTATCGGCATTACCGTAAACAGACGTGTTAAATTAAAAGGTACACAAATAAATGTTAAAAAGATAAATACAAATATATTAATTATGTGTATACACATACATATAAAGAGTGAGCCAGTAAAAACTTATACTTTTATTAAGTTAAATATAACTTAAACCGTTAAATTAAAGAATTCTTAAAAATACGTAAATTTATTCAAATTTTATTGTACAAATTCATTAGATATTACAATATAGGCATATTAAGGCTATAATACACGGCATGTTTTTTACATCTGACTTTAAAATTTGTGAGACATAAGTTAATCTGCATGTCTGTCAAAATTGTACTTTTACAGGCAACCGTCGCTGCTTGCTTTGCAGCAGCAGAGATTTCTGCCAACGGCTGATGTCACATGTTTTGACAGAAAAAAATCGATAGCGCTCTTATTGAAATTTTGTCAGATGTCTCAACACATGTTTCTTACAGAAGTAATGTTTTAAAAGTAACACACGACATGTTCGTATTTATCATTGTGGAATTTATCAAGTCAGATGTAAAAAACATGTCGTGTATTAACTCCTTTACTCGTATTTATAAATTTTTCGACTTTTTTGGAAATCGCTCCTTTAAAGATTCCGCAACCATTTTTAACGAGAAGATCCCCTTACGGACATGTCCTACAAGAGCGCAATACATTTCCACAGGCCATAGTTCTGTACAGATAGGGGATTTGCTTCCCATGGTACACTATTGAAATTATTGTTTAAATGTGTTTTTTGTGCCTGATGTCACAAATGGTAGGCTTCTTTTAAATACAACTGCAAATGGCTGGCCATACAAAAAACTTCTTTGGGAATTTGGTTTGTTTTTATCCGGTATTATTACCTCTTCCATCAACCACATAAAAATCTAGACCCCGATGTTAAGCAAAGTCTGTCAGTACATAAGTTTTATCATTCGCCACACAACAGGTGTATTTAATTTATAAATTTTGACGCCATTTTTTTTTTTGCTCGTTATTTTGCTTCTAAGTTCTTTACCCGGCTGGCGTCTAGAAAATTTTGAACTTTATGCGGCTTCAACCCAGCATTAACTTTGGCTCCGTGGTACAAAAGAATCAGAGCATTTGACTTGAGTTCGGTGCTTTTCAAAAGAGTTGTTGCTGTACTTCTTTTACCTTACCAATATTTGTAAGACCTTTTTTTATTGATCCTTTATACTGTTTAATGGCCTTTGAAACCGTGTGACATTAATATTTGGTACATTTTGACCAAAGTAACAGATATTTGTAAAAGCTAACGTGATTAAAAGATATTAATTTGTTAAACCAAGGACAATTTTTGGCTGAAATAGTTTATATAAGTTTTGTCTGACCAACTCTTTATGTATATTAAACATATTTTTTTATTAATAATATAAAAATAAAATTTAAAATGCAGTAAATTTTTTTTCAACTCTAGTATACATTTTTTGTAATATTGCCCAAAAGTCTACTTTACATTATAAGAAAAAGAGCAACAAAGTAAAAAACAAGTAAGAGTGCTATATTCGACCGTGCCGAATCTTATATACCCTTCACAACGTGTAGTCATGCAATAACGATTGTTTGTATCACAATTCATTTCATATGAAAGACGTACATACATATAAGAAACATACATATATAAAAACATCCTATTGTAAAATTATAAATTTACGTATGTAAAAAAATAAAATAAAAAAATTAAAAAATAAAAAAGATATAAACAAATTTTTTTAAAAAAATAATAAAAAAATAAATAATATAAAACAAAAAAAATAAAAAAATATATATAAAAAAAAATTTAAAAAATCAAAAAAAAACTAATAAAAAAATAAATAATATATAAAATAAAAAAATTTTGGCTCAGCTGGTATTCGATGCACGTTTTCTTTAAGCAGTATACCACGTTTCAACATACACACGGACAGACGGTCAGACGGGCAGACTGACAAAGCTTAATCGTCTCCCCTATAAATAAGCTTTCAAAAAAAATATATACTTTATGGGGTCGAAAATGAAAATTGTAGAAATTTCACACGGAATGACAAACCTATATATACCCTTTTCACTGTGTGATGGGTATAATAAATTACTCAAGTGGTCTTCAGTATAGGGAGGACATTACAATTAGGAGCGTTAGTGTTGTTGCACGCAAACTTTAAGGAAATAACTTAATGACCTAAAAACAAAGGCAAAAAATATTGAAAATCACATTTTCAAAAAAAACATAAAAGGAATAAATATAAAAAATACAACTGGTTACAAAGCTTAACTAACAAATAGTAAAAATTAAAAAACTACAACCATTTCTAATGAATATTATGTATACATACATACATACATATATTTGTATGCATGTGTTTATATACCTGCAAGCCAATAGCAATTTGTTAGATTTTTTATGCTTTTATAAGCAAGAATTTGTTTTTTTTTTTTAATGTGGTTCCTATGAAAACCCTAAAGGTAAAAAATTATTGCCATGATGATGTTGACGACGACAACAATGATCTGGCAGGTGTGGTTTGCTTAGTCAAATAAAATGTGAAAAGGCAATTTTTTTATGATACATACGTATGTATATAGTAATTGTATAAAATGTAGACCGTAAAAAAAATAAATAAAATAGAAATATGTGCCATAAGACAGTTTATTATAGACTTAATTACGTTTGTGGTGTAGGTATAAATATAGTGCCAGTTATTAGTTATTAATAGTGGGCTTGGCTTTAAAATTGTTGATTAAAAATTTTCTTTTAATATAATTATTTCACCTTAAAAATCATCTAACAGAATGTCTGTAGAGATTTTAGGTATTTAATTCAAAAACGACCAGAAAAATTGTAAAAATATTTTAAATTTTCTAAAGAATAAAATAAATTTTTAATGATGTACCGAATTTTAAAATGTAATATTGGTTATTTAGTTAATATTATTTACATACGTTATTAAAAATTTGTAAAACTTGAAATATTTAGTTATATACATACATAGATTTATACATATTTGTGGCAATAAGGAAAAACTGTTTATGTCTCTAGCTACCAATTCATAACCTATGTTTTGCGTAAAAATACAACATTCTAGTAAAAAAAAAGTAAAACAGTTCCATCGAAAGGCTAAATTTAAGAAAATAAAATAATAGCAAATCGAAGTTATAAAAACGAAAAGTTATACATATTTTAGTATAAAGAGATTATTCCATTGTGCTATAAAAGTACTACACTGCCGAATATAGTGTTCTTACTTGTTTTAGCTAATTATATTTTTAAAATTTTAATATAGAGTATTAAACACACTTTCCAATGAAAACGGTTGGAAATGTTTTAAACTGTTTTATAGGGAGTTTTTTTAGACTGTAAAACCAAATGGCAAAGACTTATACCAGAACAATGTTTACAAATCGTGGAAATTTATTTCCATAATTCACGCCCTGTTCGCCAAACTTATAGAGCACTTTGTCCAGTTTACGGTGCGCATAATCGCCCATCTCAGCAGGTAATACGCAAAACTATCAATCAATTCAAAAACAAATTTACTCTTCTATAAAGTATTCTTCGAACCGGTTCGGTGCAAACAAAAGAAGTCACTGCCACTGAAGACAAGACTGCGACAGAAGATTTGAATTTATTAACCTGATATCTGTCTCATGAACTCGGTCTTGCACTTCGGGATTTTTTCCCCATGTTATTGCAAATCATGCCATACAGCACGTAAAACTATCAGTTCGTTGAGCCAAACGTGTGGTAACCGAATCATCTCATAAAATTGAACTGTAAATTAGCCATCTCATTGGCGTGATTTGACACATTTGGAGTACTTTTGAGGGGGTACGTCAAATCTCAGGTCTATGCTGCTAACTAGAAATGGCTGATCATTTAGAAGCCAAGTCTTAATGCTCTTTTAACGAATTTTGTCTGCCAGGATGGCGTTGATAAGATGAAGTCGAAAAGTCATATGCCAGATATTATTTTCAAATATTAAATGCCATTTGTTTAAGCTGATACAGTTAGTCAGTCATTCTATTGAATTTGTTTATTTATTTTGATAAAAAATTCTATACCTCGGAAAAAACACCCTATATTTAATTCTTTATGTTTCTTAAATTGATATATATTTTTTAATAATTATATTTGGATTAAAACGGTTAATATTTTTTTTTTCAATTTTGCACTTAAAGTTTTGCAGTTTTATCGTTTAGAATTTAATAAAGCTTTTTTGTATAACCTTCACATAGAATGTAAGGGTGTATATAGGTTTGTTGTTCCGTGTGAAAGTTCTACAATATTTGTTTGCAACCCCATAAAGTATATATTTTCTGAAAGCTTATGATTAGGGATGTCGGTTAAGCAATGTCCGTCTGACCGTGTGTATGTTGAAATTAGTTTTTAGAAGCCCCCGAACTTCACAGAATACTCGTATCAGAAATATTCGGAAGCACATCGGTATTGAAAATCAGCATAATCAACCGATAACGACTGCCTTTGTTTTTTCCCTTATTTTTACCACAAATTGAAATTATTCAGCCCCAGGATAATTTATAGGCACGCTTGTGACTATTTTTTGATAAGAAATGCCTACAGAGATATTCGACAAATAAATATATAGAGATATTTTCAACAAATCGGTCACTAACCGGCAAAGTTATATACAAAAATATATATTGTTTTTAAATAAATCGAAATTTTTAAGCTCCCTAATAATTTTTGGACACGTAAAAGATACCAAAATTTTAAATTGTGGTCTCAGGAATTATTTAAAAAAAAAATCTGAAAAATCGGTTTGAAACTAACTGAGATATAAGAATCACAACACAACTGCTTCGATGTTTTTTCTAAAATGTACAAACGAAAATCAGTTTCTATAACATCGAGAAAGCCAATATGGGTATCAAATAAAAGGGCTTGACTAATAAAATACAGTTAACGATGAAAAATTAAAAATCGAAGATGGCATTCTAGATTATTTGGAAAATATAGCAATTTAGGTTTACCCTTCTTAACCCCCAAAATATTGGTACGAAATGAAAGGGCTTGACCACATATACGTACATAAAGCCGAATTTTTTTTAACCCCATTAATATGGGTATCCAATGAAAGGGCTTAACTAGAAGAATACAGTTAACTATGTTAAAATTTAAAACCAAAGATGGCGCCGGAAATAATAAAGAAAATGGCGCATAAAATGAAATCTAGGAAAAGCTACGATGTGATCATTTTACCTATGTACATGATGGTGAAGGATATTATTAGAATCGGAAAGGCCGAATATAGCACTTTTACTTGTTTAAATTAATTTATATATTAATATATATAACATATAAAAAAATATATATTTTAGAAAATAATTTTTTCATGTTATTGAAACTGCTATACGATTTGCGAAATGTTTATATTAAAATCAATTTTGTTTACTTTTGAAACTCTACATTAGATGTAATTTTAGATGTAATTATTATAATTATACTTAATATACAAATCTACAATATTACATACTACTCATTAAAAATAATAAAAAAAAAAACTTTTTTCATGTGTTCGTGCTATCTAAGAAAACTTTTACTTTTACTAAAACTATAATTTGAATGAGAAAGAAGTCTAATAAATAAATAAAAATTAACCAAAAAAATATATATGATTATAATTTAAGTCTACATTATAAAATTAAATAATAATAATTGTGGCATGAGCTACTAAACTATTTAACTAATAGAAGGTAAAATTAGGGGTAAAACCGTAAAGCTTGAATGTTTTGAATAGTGTATAAAAAAATACTTGGCAACCACTTGACCGACTTATGTATGTGTAGTTGTAGTTTTTGTTTGTATTTCAACATCGAAAGTTTAATTGAAGATAACTTAAGGCACTTTTACACACTATGTATTTTACGTTAGCTTTGTCAGTTGCACGGTTCATCTATAATTGCGCATGTCTGACAAAATTGACAATTTACAGACGGTTTATAATTTTTGCTTTCACACTTGCCTTTTTTGATTCATCTGACCTATAATAGTTCGCAGCCGTTTTGTAATGATTTAATTTTTCGTGTTTTCGCTTGAAAATACAGTTTCTTGTCATGGCAAATAAAGTATCTAAAATATATACATATATTTTTTTAAGAATATATATAAAAACAAATTTTAATGATGTGTGTGAAGATAAATACGCCGAGTTAAATACGTTTTTAGTGATAGAAAAAAAAATATCGCATGCGATAAAAAAGTTTTTAATACGTAAAAATAACAAATTTGCACTAATTTTTAAATTTTCTGTGTGTTTAAACATTAAAAATTAATATTCGTAGTACAAATGAACAATACAATAAACTTTTAATAAAATTATTCTTTTTTTTTGTATTTTTTTTGTCCTCAAGCAAATTGTTCATACATGAGTCCTTTTAGGGATTTAGTTAGTACAATCATATATTACCATCTCAATAAATTAAACCTAGTGGAAATTGAAGGTAACTACCTATGCTATCAAACCACATTTATACTTTTTCCCAATTGTATTTGTGAATATTTGTATACAATTTTTAAAATTTGACTTAGTGCAAATTTTCTAATAGATGAGCTCTTGGAGGGATGTGGTCAGTATGACCAAATCTTAACATCTCAATAAATTAAACCTAGTGGAAATTGAAGGTAACTACCTATACTATCAAACCACATTTATACTTTTTCCCAATTGTATTTGTTAATATTTTTATAAAGATTTTAAAATTTGACTTAGTGCAAATTTTCTAATATATGAGCTCTTGGAGGGATGTGGTCAGTATGACCAAATCTTAACATCTCAATAAATTAAACCTAGTGGAAATTGAAGGTAACTACCTATACTATCAAACCTCATTTATACTTTTTCCCAATTGTATTTCTGAATATTTTTATAAAGATTTTAAAATTTGACTTAGTGCAAATTTTCTAATATATGAGCTCTTGGAGGGATGTGGTCAGTATGACCATATCTTAACATCTCAATAAATTAAACCTAGTGGAAATTGAAGGTAACTTCCTATGCTATCAAACCGCATTTATACTTTTTCCCAATTGTATTTGTGAATATTTTTATACAGTTTTTAAAATTTGACTTAGTGCAAATTTTCTAATATATGAGCTCTTGGAGGGATGTGGTCAGTATGACCATATCTTAACATCTCAATAAATTAAACCTAGTGGAAATTGAAGGTAACTACCTATGCTATTAAACCACATTTATACTTTTTCCCAATTGTATTTGTGAATATTTTTATAAAGATTTTAAAATTTGACTTAGTGCAAATTTTCTAATATATGTATGAGCTCTTGGAGGGATGTGGTCAGTATGACCATATCTTAACATCTCAATAAATTAAACCTAGTGGAAATTGAAGGTAACTACCTATGCTATCAAACCGTATTTATACTTTTTCCCAATTGTATTTGTGAATATTTTTATAAAGTTTTTAAAATTTGACTTAGTGCAAATTTTCTAATATATGAGCTCTTGGAGGGATGTGGTCAGTATGACCATATCTTAACATCTCAATTAATTAAACCTAGTGGAAATTTAAGGTATCTACCTATGCTATTAAACCACGTTTATACTTTATTCCAATTGTATTTGTGAATATTTTTATAAAATTTTTAAAATTTGAGTGCAAATTTTCAAATATATGTATGAGCTCTTGGAGGGATGTGGTCAGTATGACCATATCTTAACATCTAAATAAATTAAACCTAGTGGAAATTGAAGGTAACTACCTATGCTATCAAGCCACATTTATACTTTTTGCCAATTGTATTTGTGAATATTTTTATGGTTTAATAGCATAGGTAGTTACCTTCAATTTCCACTAGGTTTAATTTATTGAGATGTTAAGATATGGTCATACTGACCACATCCCTCCAAGAGCTCATACATATAGTAGAAAATTTGCACTAAGTCAAATTTTAAAAACTTTATAAAAATATTCACAAATACAATTGGGAAAAAGTATAAATGTGGTTTAATAGCATAGGTAGTTACCTTCAATTTCCACTAGGTTTAATTCATTGAGATGTTAAGATATGGTCATACTGACCACATACCTCCAAGAGCTAATACATATAGTAGAAAATTTGCACTAAGTCAAATTTTAAAAACTTTATAAAAATATTCACAAATACAATTGGGAAAAAGTATAAATGTGGTTTAATAGCATGGGTAGATACCTTCAATTTCCACTAGGTTTAATTTATTGAGATGTGAAGATATGGTCATACTGACCACATCCCTCCAAGAGCTCATATATTAGAAAATTTGCACTAAGTCAAATTTTAAAAACTTTATAAAAATATTCACAAATACAATTGGGAAAAAGTATAAATGTGGTTTGATAGCATAGGTAGTTACCTTCAATTTCCACTAGGTTTAATTTATTGAGATGTTAAGATATGGTCATACTGACCACATCCCTCCAAGAGCTCATACATATAGTAGAAAATTTGCACTAAGTCAAATTTTAAAAATTGCATAAAAATATTCACAAATACAATTGGGAAAAAGTATAAATGTGGTTTAATAGCATAGGTAGTTACCTTCAATTTCCACTAGGTTTAATTCATTGAGATGTTAAGATATGGTCATACTGACCACATCCCTCCAAGAGCTAATACATATAGTAGAAAATTTGCACTAAGTCAAATTTTAAAAACTTTATAAAAATATTCACAAATACAATTGGGAAAAAGTATAAATGTGGTTTAATAGCATGGGTAGATACCTTCAATTTCCACTAGGTTTAATTTATTGAGATGTGAAGATATGGTCATACTGACCACATCCCTCCAAGAGCTCATATATTAGAAAATTTGCACTAAGTCAAATTTTAAAAACTTTATAAAAATATTCACAAATACAATTGGGAAAAAGTATAAATGTGGTTTGATAGCATATGTAGTTACCTTCAATTTCCACTAGGTTTAATTTATTGAGATGTTAAGATATGGTCATACTGACCACATCCCTCCAAGAGCTCATACATATATTAGAAAATTTGCACTAAGTCAAATTTTAAAAATTGCATAAAAATATTCACAAATACAATTGGGAAAAAGTATAAATGTGGTTTAATAGCATAGGTAGTTACCTTCAATTTCCACTAGGTTTAATTCATTGAGATGTTAAGATATGGTCATACTGACCACATCCCTCCAAGACCTCATATAGTAGAAAATTTGCACTAAGTCAAATTTTAAAAACTTTATAAAAATATTCACAAATACAATTGGGAATAAGTATAAATGTGGTTTGATAGCATATGTAGTTACCTTCAATTTCCACTAGGTTTAATTTATTGAGATGTTAAGATATGGTCATACTGACCACATCCCTCCAAGAGCTCATACATATATTAGAAAATTTGCACTAAGTCAAATTTTAAAAATTTTATAAAAATATTCACAAATACAATTGGGAAAAAGTATAAATGTGGTTTAATAGCATAGGTAGCTACCTTCAATTTCCACTAGGTTTAATTCATTGAGATGTTAAGATATGGTCATACTGACCACATCCCTCCAAGACCTCATATAGTAGAAAATTTGCACTAAGTCAAATTTTAAAAACTTTATAAAAATATTCACAAATACAATTGGGAATAAGTATAAATGTGGTTTGATAGCATATGTAGTTACCTTCAATTTCCACTAGGTTTAATTTATTGAGATGTTAAGATATGGTCATACTGACCACATCCCTCCAAGAGCTCATACATATATTAGAAAATTTGCACTAAGTCAAATTTTAAAAATTGCATAAAAATATTCACAAATACAATTGGGAAAAAGTATAAATGTGGTTTAATAGCATGGGTAGATACCTTCAATTTCCACTAGGTTTAATTTATTGAGATGTGAAGATATGGTCATACTGACCACATCCCTCCAAGACCTCATATAGTAGAAAATTTGCACTAAGTCAAATTTTAAAAATTTTATAAAAATATTTACAAATACAATTAGGAAAAAGTATAAATGTGGTTTAATAGCATAGGTAGTTACCTTAAATTTCCACTAGGTTTAATTCATTGAGATATTAAGATATGGTCATACTGACCACATCCCTCCAAGAGCTCATACATTAGAAAATTTGCACTAAGTAAAATTTTAAAAATTTTATAAAAATATTCACAAATACAATTGGGAAAAAGTATAAATGTGGTTTAATAGCATGGGTAGATACCTTCAATTTCCACTAGGTTTAATTTATTGAGATGTGAAGATATGGTCATACTGACCACATCCCTCCAAGACCTCATATAGTAGAAAATTTGCACTAAGTCAAATTTTAAAAACTTTATAAAAATATTCACAAATACAATTGGGAATAAGTATAAATGTGGTTTGATAGCATATGTAGTTACCTTCAATTTCCACTAGGTTTAATTTATTGAGATGTTAAGATATGGTCATACTGACCACATCCCTCCAAGAGCTCATACATATATTAGAAAATTTGCACTAAGTCAAATTTTAAAAATTGTATAAAAATATTCACAAATACAATTGGGAAAAAGTATAAATGTGGTTTGATAGCATAGGTAGTTACCTTCAATTTCCACTAGGTTTAGTTTATTGAGATGGTAATATATGATTGTACTAACTAAATCCCTAAAAGGACTCATGTATGAACAATTTGCTTGAGAACAAAAAAATACAAAAAAAAGAATAATTTTACTAAAAGTTTATTGTATTGTTCATTTGCACTACGAATATTAATTTTTAATGTTTAAACAGACAGAAAATTTAAAAATTAGTGCAAATTTGTTAATTTTACGTATTAAAAACTTTTATATCGCATGCGATATTTTTTTTTCTATCACTAAAAACGTATTTAACTCGGCGTATTTATCTTCACACACATATTTTAATGCATATTTACTGAATCACAAATACTATATTTTTGGAGCTACAAACAATTGACCTGTGAAACAGTTGATTCAGGTGCAATGTCAGTTCAAAATAGAATAAGTTATAATTGAAGGCTGACATTTACAGTAAATGTTCTTAACTGTTATATATTGTGTAAGCATTTTGCAGTGGGAAATTTGACAAACACTCTCCAAAATACATAATGTGTAAAAGTGCCTTAAGCAAAGTTTTTTTAAATGCAGTTTTTTTTTATTTCTGAATTTTTAATAATGCTTTTCTATGATTATTATAGACTTTCCTTAATGGGAAAATAATGATAATGGATTGAAATTAAACATTTAAGATACATATTTTGTAACCAGTTGTATTGGTGTTTTCTCTCTAAAATATTTTAAAATTTAATTTCTGAATGCTATTTTAAATTTTTAAAAAACACTTGCATTCAATTTTAAAATATATTTTTGAACCAATTTTTAGATTATCACCGTGTACATGTTTTTTTTTTCTAATTTACTAAATTTTGCAAACTCTGGTTTAATACAGTTACAAATATATTAACCAAAACAGAACATTTTGAGTACCTATATGAAAATAAATGTGTATGTTCGAAATTCCATTAAATACTTTTTCAAACTTAAAAACAAAAGATCAAACTATATGAATGTGTAAGTATTTTTATTGAAAAGAACAAGAGAAACCATTTACATTACCAATCAAAAGTGAAGGGGAACCCATTAAATGGGTTTTAAAAACAAAACAACTATAAAAACAAAATACGGCTTCATATTTCATTGAACTTTGTTCGGGTTTTTGCATGTGGAAATCAACAACAACTACTATATTTACAATAAATGCTTAGATATGCAGTTTCTTTGTAGCTGCGGTTGCTTTCTTTGCAAAAAAAATATATATACTCAACAATAGAATATAATACTTGAAAAGTAAAGTAGTCTTTTACTACAATATTTCTTTCACAAGAAAAAATAAACACACACACATAATTTAAAGACATTAATGAAGGGTGCTTCTTCGGTAAAGTATTTATGTCTCAATCACTTAAGTTTTTGTTTTCTTTTTTAATGCGTTTAATTTAATAAAGAATTTAAGAATATCAAATAGTTTTTATAAGTAAAATAATAAAGTCATTTATTAAAAAAGTATCGTTTGTAAAAGTTCAAAACTGTCAATATGATTCAAATATTTATTTTTAATCTAGAAGCGGTGTTAACTCTTGGTAGATAAGTACCCTGTAAACCCTGTTGGTGTTTTTACAAGTTAAATAACGAGCTGCTATCTTCTCCTTATGGAAATTTTCCCACAAAAAATTTTGCATCTCGTTAGTTAGCACACAGTTTGTTATTATGCATAACGCCGCTTATATTTACAATACTGCATGAAGAAAATATATTAAACCACAAAAAAAAAACAAAAACTTCTCAAAACGCTTTAGTAAACACATTAATTTATATTTTAAAAAATTTATTACCATTTCCAATCAGACAACATTATAACAAACTTATTTTTGACAACGCTGTTATTGTTACTACTGGTCAGTGATTTCAGCTTAGGGGATTTCCTCCGAGATTTAGAATGTTTTCTTAGAGGCGAATTTAGGAAAACATATTATTAAGGAAAAATTTAGTTAACAAAGTCAATTGTTTTTAATTTAAAAAATTGAGAAAAACCCTTTATAGTCCAAAATCCCTTTGAAATATAAAAGCAATGTTAAATTACTAATAAAAATGAATATCGCTAATATTAAGTAAACTTTATAAAATTAAATATGTATATTCGTCCCTGTTCTGTATTCCAAGGAAAATTTATTTTTTCGGAATTATTATTGCAGTTCCGATTTTTATTTAATTGTAATACAGAACAACGGGATTTATGTTGTTTAATTCTTATTCGTTTTTTTATCCAATATAAAAATCAAAATTTAAAACTGTAAATTAAATTGACATTGACTGTATTATTTAAAAACATAAATAGTGCTCACTTAAGCTCAAACTTTTACTCTTAAAATGCTTGATTAAGTTTTTGACAACTTAAAAATGCATTTTATTTTTTTGACGTTAGGCAAACAGTTATGAATAAAAAAATTCTAATTTAAGTTTTTTTTAAGTCTTTTACTTTTAAGTCAATAAGTCTAGCCCAATTGCGTCCAATCGTAATTATTTGATCTTTAGGCAATAATCCAGAAAAATTCATTTTTTGTTTGGTACCTATTAAGCAAAAACCGCATTTTCTGACTTAAGACCTTTTTGCTCAACTTTAAAGATTTGCGCACGAGTATTAAATAAAACTCAACAGTAGAAAAATGTTTTTTTTTTTAATTAACTAATGATTTTTCATTTCATTTTGAGTTGGAAATGCGTATTTTATGAGTACGAAATTTACACCACATCATCAGCAAACTATTATTACAATGACGACTACTACACAGTGCCCAACAGCAATGTCCTTGAACTTATGCTTCTTTTTTAACACTTACATAAAAACATTTTCATATGTACATAGAGAACATATTCGTTTAAACAGGAATAAAAATGTAAGTTTTTTCGTTTTGTTATTTATTTCGTATTTCTCCAAAATGTACAATACAAAAATAACTATTTTAATTGTAGGTAAAAAATATACAAAAAAAAAAAATCCTCCTACACCAAAAATGTGCATCATATTATAGATTTCTTAGGAATAGTAAAATGGCACTTAAATGCACGCTATAAAAAATCAAAAATTTATATAAAACAAAATGTAAATATATCTAAAGTTTAACAGAAAAAAAATAAATTTGATATGCAACAATCTTACATTCATATATTTTACGTAATTTCGCCGAAGCAACAAAAAATTACAATTTTATTTAATTTTTTTTACAATACAATAACAAATTATATTCATATTTATTTAACCGAGCCGAGCAACGTAGACCATTTTCCCGTTGTAGTGTATAAGACCAGATTCGGCACAAATCGAAAACGCAACCCCGACTGACAAACTAGCACACTACTGACAAGTTCACCGGCACCGAGATTTTACAATTTACATCACTGTATTGATCTGAATGAATACCACGCAAAATTTCATTAATTACCAGCAAATTATAGTTTTTCGTAATTTTGGTTTAAAATTAAATAATTTATTTTATGAGCAATTTGATATAATTTTATAAAATTAAGAACTATTAATGGAAATTTTTTTTTTAATAGGCTAGTATCAGTTCTATAAAAAAAATCACATAAAAAATTATGCATCCATTGAACAAATGACCAAAAACCTAAATAAATATACGAATTACTTGATAAATTGTCAAAACATTATTTTTTGTTTTAGTTGACGAAAAAAAATTCTCCGTTAAATGTAATAGCATCCCGGTATTAGATAACAAATGGAAAAATTTTCGTTCACATTTGTCAGGGTAGACTTAACAATGTAAGCTTGAGAGTCAAGCAAGTAAATTTTTTGCTTCATAAAATACGAGTTCGCCGTTAACATTTGACATTACAAAATTAAAGAAAATACCGTCGAATACTATATCCAGTCTACCTTGCTAGATATTTACATTTCTTTTCAGCTTTACATTTCTTTTCAGTTTTAAAAAAAATGTTTAGTTTGTTTTTTTTTTTGCACAACACATTTCCTTTGCATCCCGAAATTTAGGCATAACTGCAGAACTGGGTATCAATTCTCGTTATATGAAACTATGAGATGAAAAGTTTTTGTGTGTAATATCATATGGTGCCACCATACCCTTTGCTATGCAAAAACTTTTTCATTCCACAGTTTCACAGAACGAAAATTGAGCCCCTGAATTGTTTTGTGCAAATGTAACATCAAAAGTTTTTGTGGGTCTATAATATGGTGCCACAATAATTTTTACTGTATAAAATCTTTTTATCTCACAAATTCATTGAACGAGAACTGACACCCTGGCCTTATATAAGGTGTCCCAAAATTAACCCAAGATTTTAATTATTAAGAAACACGAATTACCCTTCGCAACACTTACTGACAAACCATTAACAAAAAGATTGCAATCACTCAAACAAAACTTAGAGGTAACTGTAATCATTTGCGTAGCTGCAAATTTTTTCTAGGGGGTGGCAAAAGCTTTAATTATCTTTTAAATTGATCTTTTTTAATTGATTATATTTGATTTTTATTTAAGCTTGAGATCACTTTTTTGTTATGTATGCATATTTACCCTGAAGAAGCTACCCATTGGTAGCGAAATATTGGTTAATAAACAATTTTTTATAAAAAAACAAAAAAGTGATCTCAAGCTTAAATAAAAATCAAATATTATCTTTTAAATTCTTAAACTGAGTTATTTTTATATGTACCTATAAAGAATTTAAATAGTTTATTTTTTAAATCCAAGGGGACATTGCATCCGCCAGAAAGGTCTAGTTACGCCAATGCTAGTAATGGTGCTACCATTTGTGTCTTGAAATTTTTGCTATACATATAAGAACATACATATTTCTAATCATGTCATCTGTCGCAATGTCTGCTCTTAGACAGATCAGGAAAATGAGTAGAAGGTCTAGAAAAGAATTCCAATAATAATTCGCAATCAAAGTTAAAAATCAACATTCGTTCGCTTAAATCCACAAATAGAATATATAATGTCGTTATATTTATATTTTTGTATTTTTTATGGTTAAATAACCACCATAAAGTATCTAGACTAACAAACATATCTAATGCAAAAAGTAAAAAAAAGAAAACAAACACCAACAATAAAGGGAAGAATCGAATCAATGGTTGGTTGACTGCATTGCTTGAAGGGTAACACGTACAGGTTGATAAAGATATAAAAAAGCAAATATTTAAAGCTTAAGGTAATGCTTATACTTATATTCATATATATACGCATACTTACATTAGGGTTCAACTAAATTATAAAAAGGAAATAAAGTTCAATATATAAGTCATTCTCTTCTAATTGGTGTTATAAAATTTGAACAAAATCCATACTTGGATTTTGAGCTGTGTGAAATTTTTTTTATTAAAGTCTTTGTAGAGGAAAACAATTTTATATTTTTAACTTGGCCTTATTTTGTAGATTATTTATAATCGATGACAAATTTAACAAAAAAAAAAAAACGGGGCATAAAATTTTTAAAAATTCCAAAAAGTTTACTTGTTGCAGTCTAATATTTGGTATGTGCATATCTTAATTATCATACAAGGTGGAGGAGTAATATATCACAAACAAAAATACGAAAAATAGAAGACAAAGTAATAGGGAGAATAGGAACGATAAAAATGAAATTGTCATGGCTTATGAACATTATCAATGAGTACTTGAGTACAATAGCAAAAGTCATGGGCAAAAAGTATAACAGCTGCTGAGTAGCTAAACCAAATATATAATTACGTTCTGGTTAGATGTTGGTAAAAGCAGTAAATGTTGTAAGCTTATTCTTTTTCATCTATTTTATGTCTGCAGCTTTATCATGTCTAACATAAAAATAGTTGGCCAAAAAGAGTTGTATATGTATGTATGTATATATACTGTGTACAAACATTTTAATTCTAAGAAAGTGCTGTAATAATTCAAATTCTAAAGAAGCTAATATTAAGAAAGAATCATCTTTTTATACCCGCCACCAAAAAAATGGTAGGGGTATATTCATTTTGTCATTCCGTTTGTAACACATCGAAATATCCATTTTAGACCCCATAAAGTATATATATTCTGAATCAAGGTTTGATTTGATGACGATCTAGCTATGTCCGTCCGTATGTCTGTCTGTTGAAAGCACGATAGAGGTCGCACCGAAAAAGCTAGGGGGCTCAAATTTTGCCAGAATCTTTCTTATAGACAAGGTTTGTTTGGTATTGAAAATGGGCTCAATCGGAATATTAGGAAGAGAGTTATAGCTCGAAAAGCAAGAGTAGGTCGAAAAAACCGTGTCCTTCGAACATCGAATAAAATGGAATTGTGTCCAAACGCATTAACGTAGACTCATGAAACTCCGAATATATATTTCCGGAGTAAAAACAATATTTTTCCCCGAAAATTATCTAAATCTATTTATTAGGAGAGGAGTTATCGATCAAAATGTACGAAAATTTATACCGCACAGTGTATTTTTCGGTATATTTAAAAACAAAAACGTCATAAAAGCAACAAAATTGGATGTACGACTCTGAAATTTTGCACACTTTGCTTTTTGGTGAGACGCTTTCTTGTAACGGAAAATCAATGTGCCACGCCCACTTTTACGCCCACCTCCCATATAACGTTTTACCTAAAATTCATATAATTTCTCTATTAATAAAGATTTTGGAATAATAAAGGGCTATATTGAAACACCTAAGTTGTACTCATTCACAAAAATAACTTTGACACGCCTACTATAACGCCCACTTTTCACGTTATCTACCGTTAATGAAATTTAAAAGCTCATAAAACCGCCAAAATTAGAGGTATGATGATCAAATTTGCTAGGTATATCCCTTTAGGCAATGTCATTACTGTGCCAGAAAATTAAGGTGCCACGCCCACTTTTACGCCCACCTCCCATATAAAGTTTTACCTAAAATTCATATAATTTATCTATTAATAAAGATTTTGGAATAACAAAGGGTTATATTGAAACACCTAAGTTGTACTCATTCACAAAAATAACACGCCTACTATAACGCCCACTTTTCACGTTATCTACCGTTAATGAAATTTAAAAGCTCATAAAACCGCCAAAATTAGAGGTATGATGATCAAATTTGCTACGTATATCCTTCTAATCAATGTTATTGTTGTGCCAAAAAGTTTAGGTGACACTCTTCTGAGCAGTGACCCTTTTAAAAGCTTCAGTACGCAAAGCGAATTAATAAAAAAGCTTTTTCATCAGAAACCATCACACTTCTTCTTCCTGACACCGATGGTGGCAGGCTAATGAGGATATACATACGACATAATAATTATTAAGGATTTTTTTTTTAGTTTAACTTTTTCGTATATTAAGTATTAAATAATATAAAATAAATATAATAAAAACTTTTTTCATAAAAAAAATCATATGTTTGCATGTACATACATACATACAGTCTGTCAAGAATGAGTTTAAACCTTTAAAATCAACATTTGTTCATTGAGTTTTACTAATTATACCGGCTTTTATTCCTTAGGAATGTGGCTTTAAACTTTTTGGTTTTTTAATTTTCTTTTATTGCATTTTGAAAACAACAAATTTTACGATTTTTGCAGGAAAAATTTTTTTTGCCATTAAATTTTTAATAACTCCGAAATATTAATAGATAGAAAATGTAATGGCCCTGCTATTAAAATCGGAGAACCCGTTTTCAAGCTATGAACAAATTTATTAGACAACCCAACGATTAAGGAGGTGAAATATGCAACGCCTTTAAAAGAAAATCCTTACGTTCTAGAGAAAAACGGAAAACAGATTTGAATTAAGGGCATCAAAATCCATACAATCCACATACTTTTATTTCTAGGGTAGACAAAAATTTTTTTTGTTGCGCAGTGTACTTTTGTTGGGCAGTGTAATTTTTTCAAAATCTGCCACTAGACTTTTTATATCATACTACATCTAAAACTATCAAAAAACTAAAACTTTTAATTCAAAAAAAGGGTTTAATAATTTTGGCCAGGTTTTCAGGCCAAATACTCCTCTGTGAGACGTAGGGATTTTTTTCATCCTGGTTTTACATTATTTTTGTGCAAATCGTCTTTGTGTTCTTAACGTTTTGCACTATGACAACTGTTGAGCCGCAGCAAATAGTCACAATGGTCAATAAAAATACTGAAAAAAGTTACCGTTTGTTAACACTTTCATATATAAAAAATAGTATCCTACGTGATAAGCAAGATTGTAATGTATTTATTTCAACCCTTTTAGCCACTTTTGCATCTTCAAATGACAAATCTCCCAACTATATTAATAGATACGGTACAATGATTTTTAAAGTAATAAAATTGTAAATAAGAAAAAAACCTTTCGGTCATGCAGGAGAAATTTTCTTAAAGAAAAAATCATGTCACGTGTATTGATTTGACGTATTTGATTTAAATTTGTGTATTAACAAGAAGACCAAAGTATTGCTATTTTTTATAAATATTTAAATTAATAAAAAGTATTGTATGGTTTATTGTAGTTTTCTAACTTTTTAAAATTTTGAAAAATTATGACATGATAATATGACAATACGACACTGTGGACACTTAGGTGAATTCACAACGATTAATATTGAATTATTATTTTAGTTGCTATTGTTGATTTGGATAAAATTTGTATAAATAGAACAATAACATTTTTAAACACTAATAAATGTTATTATAATAAGTTGCAGCTTTAGTTAAATAAATTTTGGCCATACCAAATAAGCCTTAACAAAAATAATAAAACATATAATTAACTTCAAGGCTAGCATGTCTAACTAAAGCATAACATATTGATTACTTTTTTTGCTTGTACATACATATTTTAATACAATTGTAATATTTTTCTTTAATATTCTCAAAATAATAAAAGAAAGTATATAGTAGTACTTGTTATAATGTTTATACAAAATATACACCAACGCATCTTTTCTTGTCATCTTGTACATACACATATTATTTTTTTTTTTTTTTTGTTGTTTGAAACTTCAGTTTGTTGTAAGTGTCATATTTCATATGCAAACCTTGTTATCGTTGTTTATTTTTATTTTTCATTTTTTTTAATTAAACGAGGTGATTTATTATATTTTCATAAAATGTAAATAGGGTTTTATTAATCAACAATTCACCCCTATACGTATAAAGGGAAGATTTTACAATTTTAGGTTAAAAAAAAACGTTTTAAACTAAATTTCATGATCTTTTTTTTTTCTTTTTCTAGAGTTCGAGATTACTTTTTGTATTTTATAAAAAATTCTTTATTAAAACCTATTGTTAATAACATTATAACACCTATTGTGTTAATAAAAAATTTTTTATAAAAAACAAAAAGTGATCTTAAAAACAAATTAATAATATGTAAACTATTACTTAGATACCTATTTATTGTAAATATAATCTATATCAATCATAAATTTGAACTAAACTAACTAAATATTGAACTTAGCCTATTAAAAAGCTCTCCTAAACATTACCAAAACATAGCGCGCACAACAAAAATCCGACTTAAATATTTTTCAGAATTCTTTTTTTTTTTTTTAAACAAACACTGTTTGTGTTTAATTTTCTAACTTATTAAACAGCTGTCTAAATCTGCTAAGTTAAAAAAAAAATTAAATAAAAAAGTAGAAAAGCTGTTGTGTATATTATAACACATGCTACTCAAATTGCAAAAACCAGGGAGGGCTTATACAATGACGACAAAACAACAAAAACTAATACAGCGCAATGAGAAATAACAAAAGTGCAACATGCCAGAAAAATCACGTCACGCAAGCAAATTGAAACTACTAAAAAAAATATTAGCCAGAAAAATTAAAATAAAAGAAAAATATAATAAAAATAAATAAAACTCTAGCTGTACTACAGATACGTGTTGCTAATTTTAATGCCTTTATTTATTTGAGTAATTTTTTTAAGTGTATGCGAATAAGTTTAGCTTGTTTGTTGATGATCATGATCATCATCATTCATTATCATCGCAGTGGGAAAAATGATGACGCCAACGCTTTTTAATACAATCAAAAGTTTAAAATCACAGCAGACTTTTGCTTGCGTAGAGTGAAGAAGAAAGAAAGAGTGGAAGTGATTTAAAAAATACAGCTCTTGACTAACAATAGTGTTATGGCGGATATTTTCGAGCATACAAATATACAATAAAAATATTTATAATTTATTTAAAAAAATTAATACAAACTCATTGTTTCGTCTGCATTCTAAAATCATATTTCAAAATTAAAGTAATGCCCCGCAAACTGTTGTTTTTATAGTGTTACAAAAGAATTAAAAGTGATAACTTTACTGTAACTAATGAATCTCCAAATATGACTTTTACACTAGGGCGATAACTTTTTTATAGGCGACATCCTCAAGTTCCAAAGCGTGTAGGGCATGAAAACAGCCAAAGAACTGCGATTTTACTTTTTCTCTTCTTTCTCTATTTTTCTGTAGTTTTTGTTGTTGTTAATTTTACATTAATATTTTTTTTACATTTAGTATTAAAACCTGGGGCCAAATTGCGGCATTCGATCACAATCGAAATTTTACTCGAACAATCGAGTTCGCTGTGCTTTAGGTACAGAGATTCTAATAAGAATTTTCGAATTTCGATCACGTTCGAATGACGTAATTTGCCCCTAGGTTTTCACTCACAGTATGTCCAATAAGTTTTTTAAAAATAATAAAAATTTCTCGTAGAAATAGGTGTATTTCTTGAAGTATTTTTTTATACTTTTGTTAAAATATTTGTTTTTTCATACTCTATATATCAGCCGATTTCGTTTGTTTTTACAATGATCTACAAAATATATACTATTTTATTAAAAAAAAATTTATTTCGAAAATATCACTTTTTTAAGAAAACAAACAGATTTTAAAAAAAAAACTTTAATGCATTTGGTGTGTAAAAGTTTCTCATGATCGCGTAAAAGTGAAATCCTTGTTTTAGGGGTTTTTCCATGTCTTAAACGACTTAAGAACTGAAGTTTTCTTATTTACAAAAACTCTAAAAAGTTATCATCCTAATGTATATTGGCTTTGAACTGGCTGTTCTAGTCATCTCTTCACATATTTTGACATCTCATTACAGATCACGGAGGCAAACTATCAATTGAAACACTGAAGAAAACGCCCAATTATTTATTTTATTTTTGTTTAACTTTTTCTCTCAATTTTTAGAGCCGTTGTCGAGAGAATAAACCACTTGTATTTTTAAGTTTTTAAAATATAATTGGCAAAAACAAATCAAATACAATAAGGTTTTTATTAATTTCTTGATGTTAAATTATAAGTAAATATAATGAAATAAAGTACAAGTTTTGTTTAATTCCTCAAAAACAATTTGATATGATTTGGGCTACTAGTTAATGGTGTGATACTGCTTATAATAAAAGATATAAAAATGTTAGCAATCAGCGTAACACAGAAAAACTGTGCAAAATTTTTAAGGCTTCAATAAGACCAAAATCACTAGGTTTTATAAAAAGTAATTGCAATTAAAATTTTTTCGTTTATTCTGCAATATTGCAAAAAAAAAAAAAAAACAATGAAAAAACTATTAATTCAGATATTTTTGTGCACCCGGGTTTTATATGGACACTGCATTTATCATACAAGGAACTTATATTTAATGTCATAGTGAGGTTTTTATTAAAATTATCACGAAATTTTGATTAAAACCCTCCTAAATGTTTGTGTAATGTATACGCAAAATTAAAACTGCTGATTATTGATGTTGATGGTCGTTCATTGTCGTCTGGCATTTTTGAGCGTTGGTTGCAACAATATTTTTTTTTAATGTTGCTGCATTTCGTTTTTCTTTTATTTATTTATTTTTCTTTGCACCTTTGTATTTTGCAATAAAAGAAAACTGTAAAATTATTTGTATTTATGTCTTTGTATAAACAAAAGTATGAGTCATTTTATGTACAATAAAATAAACATATGTATGGATGTACATAAGTATTGCATAAATAAACAATAATGATTAAGTTAGTGCTTTAGATACACATTAATACATATAGACATACATATGTATATTGTTCGATTTTATCGATTGTTAAAAAAATACATATGTTATAAAACTAGTATCATAAATGTATATGTTTGTGTGTTTTGCTGTTTGGAACTTTTTTACTGCACAACACAAAAATTGCTGAACGAAATCAAATAACACTAACAGATAACAACCTAGATTAAAACATAGGGTACTGTTAATCCCTATAAATATGTAGACGTAGTCTTGGGCACACGCTATTATATAATATAATTAATATATAACATTTCACTAAAAATAGGTATATACAATACATAACTACAAAATATTTTCGAACTTAATTAACCGATTAAAGTAATCAAGATTATTGCCGTTAATATTAACCGCCAGCCAGTCTGTGACATTATGCAGTTCTTAAGAGTATCAAAAAAAATATGAAAAATATGAAAATATGAACGATAGAATGTCAAAACACCAAAATCAAATTGTTTGTTTACATTTAGTTTAAATTCTATTTTGATAATTTTACAAATAAAAAGATCACAGTATTAGTTTTTATTACTTACTAGCCACCCGGCACGTGCTTCGCTACGTATCAAGTGAAATAATAAAAAAATTTAATTGGTAAATCTAATTCATTTATTAAAATTTTATTAATTGCTAGCTATTTTCAAACTCCCCCTAAATTCCAAAATTTCGAAAAAGTACAAAAATTCATTATAGATTGTTTTAAGGAGAGTAAAACTACGTTTTTACTTTTTTCCTATTGCTATCCCTCTCAAAGATAAATGCTGTGCAAAAAAGTACCAAAATTCAGTTTTTACCCTTTATATCCCCTTAAAACTCAAAATTTCTAAAAAGTAGCAGACACGGAGATACTAAGTTTCCGATTTTACCCTTTTTTACCCATAAACCGCTTGAGGCATTTTGTGCAAACTTTACATAAACCATCTACTAAATAGTCCGAACAAAGCCTAAACATTTGGTTCGGATAGGTGAGGACTTTCTTGAGTTATAAAATTACAACAAAAAGTGGTATTGATTTTTATATATGTATATAGATAGATATAGATTATATCAATTTTTGTTATATTATTTCTAAAAAGTAGCAGACACCTATCCAATTATTTTTAACAGGCTCTTTGGTCCTTTCTGAATTTTTGTGATATCTTTATTAAAACCGGAGATACTAAGTTACCGATTTTACCCTTTTTTACCCGTAAACCGCTTGAGGCATTTTGTGCAAACTTTACATAAACCATCTACTAAATAGTCCGAACAAAGCCTAAACATTTGGTTCGGATAGGTGAGGACTTTCTTGAGTTATAAAATTACAACAAAAAGTGGTATTGATTTTTATATATGTATATAGATAGATATAGATTATATCAATTTTTGTTATATTATTTCAAATATTTTGGATTTTTAAAAACCAAATTGTTTCGGAAATATGAACATAAATTTTATTTTTATTTTTATAAATTTTCAAACAATTATGTCTTTAATATTAATATTCAAGACATATTTCAAAAGCTCTTCCAGTTTATTACAGATTTATTTTTATTTATTAAAATTGTCCCAAATAAAAATTAATAAAAACACGACAGTTATTTTGGTTTTGAAAAATAAAAAAAAACCAATTGGTTTGTTTAATATTAAATAAAACTTTTTTTTATTTTATTTTATTTTATTTTATTAACAAATATGTTATTTTATTAACAAATAAAACATAAAAAAAAATTGTGCCATTTAAACTAAAAGAAACAAAAATCAATTATCTGGCTCTTTAACATCACCTGATGTGAATTCTCTTTGATAAAATTATAACATAATTGATTCAAATGTCAGTTCTCATATAAAAATTTAAAGTTTTCAGTTGATTACATTTTTGTTACTGTTTTTTATTTAAAAATAAGGGTGTAAATCCGTGTGGCATTAAACAAATAAATTACTATCTTTAAAAATAAAAACTTTAAATTTGAAGAAAGTTTCAGGTTTTTCTTTAATAGTCACTCAACATTATTAAAAGCTGTATGTTTTTTTATTAGCTAATGCTAGGAGCAATCGATTTTGGCATCATGCCTCAATGCGATAAAAAATTAAGGTGTGTGCAAGTGTGTAATCTTCATTTTGTCTTAGATTGCTTCATTCACAATAAGGCAATTGTTAAATATTGTTAAAACTGATTCCTAAAGTATAAATATGTTCCTGTGTTTTTTTTTTTTTATATTTAATTTTTGTCACTATAATTTGGACACTTAATTGCACAATATGTGCTGTAACCTCAAAACCAGTAACCAGTAGTAATATCCAAGAGCTATTCATTGCCGTTGCTAAATACCTATATTGCATTCTAAAATACTAATACAAAGTTTGAATAATTTTCTTGTTACACAAGTAATAAATATTGTATTTTATCTAATAACAATTAACATATATAAACATTTTTGTTGGAAATATCTTACAAACTGATGACGCATTTCTGTGATGGTATTAAAATTTATTTTTTGTTGTTGTTTATCTATCTTATTTTACAATAAAGTTGTTGTTAAGGTTAAAATGAAATAAAACACCACCATTGTTTAATAAAACGAGCAAAATTTTTGAAAATAAAAATATAACAAAGACATAATGCACTACGAACGCAGATATAATATTATATTTTCTGTTATTTTTTTGAGTGAATAATAACAGAAGAATAGAATCAAAAAAAATTACAAATGATAAGAAAAGAAAATGTTAAAAAAAATCTGAAAAGCAACAGAGATAAGAACGAAAATATTAAACAATTTATTTTCTAGGCTTAACAGTTTACATGCATACATAAATTTTAAAAAAGAATTTATTAAAAAATTTAAGAATAAAAAAAATTAAAGTAGGAAAAATGCACTTCATCGTTTAAGAACCCAGTAAAAAAGATTGGAAGTAGTTCAAAGTGAATTACATTTTCAAGACATCCAAATCAGTAGCGAAAACCGTTCATATCTTTGACAATTTATGTAAACAAACAAAATCAACGATTGAAACATGGGATTCTTATTAACTAATTTGCTTATTAGAATAGAGTGAATTTCTTTAAAATAGTCATATAAACATGAATCTCCAATGACAGATTAAAAATCTTTGAAAAAAGTGATTTCGAAGGAGTTTAACTGATCAAATTTAGGTGAAAACACAAACTGCACTCCATTCTAATAAGTGAATAGAAAATATGCATATTTGGTGAAAATATGAATGTTTCTAATTGCAAAATTTTTTAGCTCTCATTTTATTAACACACTTAAGGTAAAAGAAGTTAAGTCAGTTTTTGACAATTGCGGCGAAGCAGTTCATTAGTAAACTGATGTCTTATGGATTATCACAAATTTTTTAATTTCAAATGAAAGTATCGCAGAATAAACAAACCAAAGTGCTAATTTGAATCTCTATTTGTAAGCGTGCGTGGTTAGTACATTAAACTCATTATTTTGCAATGAGAGTTTTTGGCCGGATATAAGAGTTTTGCTGGGTTAAACGTAAAATTAAATTAATTTGAAAAATTGTTTTGTTTTATATTTACATACAAATTTCAAAATGGTATATTCATTCATATTAAAACAATTATAAGGCCATTAAGGTCGTGACGTAATATTAAATGAATTTTTTATGAGCTTTGACTGTTGTATTATTATGCTATAAAAATCTTATAAAATAGATTTTAAACTTTTAATTTCCACTACTATAGCTTGGCAAATCAATGATTGAACTTTCTCTTTAAATATGTTTTCGTAAGCAAACAAAAGCGCTTAACAAAACACAAACAAAACTGTTTAAACCATATACAGAGAAGACTAATAATAAAGCACAAACTATTAAAAGCTGACCAATTTGTCTGAAATGTAAATAAAACTAACAAACACTAGCTGCTATAATTTGTAGGAAGTAGTTCCCGCTTAAGATATAATGTAGAAGATTTAATTTTATTGCAGCGTATTAAATAGATCAATAATAGGGTTTTTTCCCCCGGAATCCCGGGATCCCACAGCAAAATAAAAACATGTAAGTATATACAAGGTATAATAAAAAAAATAAAATGTAACGAATTTTAACGACTTAGAAAATAATCTTTTAATACGCTCAAAGCGTTTATTGACTGCTAGAAAGTCTATTTCTGATTTTATTAACAAATTGCCTTGTTACAGAAAACACTCTTTCACTATTTACCGATGTTGGACGAATAGTTACAAGTGCATTTAACAAATACATATGTATATAATATTTTGAGTTTTTTGACCACTTCCCTCAAAAATTTTTAACTCTTTCTTTATGACTGAGTTCTTTTAATTTTTGACGGCAGTTCTTTCTGATTTTTAATATCAGCTAACTTTTTTCCCAGATTGCTTTGGCAATGATCCCAAAGGATGCATTAATCCGCTGGTGCTACGGCCTTAACATGAAATTATATTTGCACATAAAGAGCATACAGCAGTGTCATCAGACTTCTTTTCAAAAAAACTTTTATACTTTTGAACTTTCCTTCTAAAACAGTTTCGTTTCTTTTAATATTAAAAAAAAAAACACATTACCTTAAAAAGTATATCAAATTATTTGAAAAATATTTTTAAACAAAGTTAAAAAAAAAAACTTTGAAGAAAATATTTTGATTAAAAAGAAATGTCACAATATAAACATAAGCTTCGGGTCGTAGCTACTTTTTTTATTTCCCGGGAAAACGGGATGATTAAATAACTCAAATTTCGGATTGTTTATTAAATTTTAAATGGCGTTTTACATAATAACAAACTGTATGCTAACTAACTAACAAGCTGCTATCATTTACTTATGGAAATTTTTCCATAAAGAAGTTATCAGCATGTTAGTTAACTTACAGTTTGTTTTTATGCATAACGCCGTAAGTTTTTAGCTAAAAATATTTAAGGAATATTCCCATAAATTATAGTACCACTAAATTTTTGTCCAAGACAATTTGTAATAAATTCTAAATTAAACATCAATTAACCACATATTCAAAACCATGTCTGTTTTAAGCCTAACACAAATAGTATAGTCGCATTTTAACTCAATCAAAGCAATGTATTAATAAAAAAAATAAATACCAGCATAATATTTTGCATGTTTAACTTCAGCTTTTATTGTTTTTTACAGTTTTTGTCGAATGATATATTTTAAAGAATATTTATAAAATATAGTGCTTACTTGTTGGGCAATATATAAATATTATTTTATGATTTATATAAATTATAACAAATTTAAAAGAAAGCTATGAATTATTAAAAAATTAATAAATAAATCTAAAAAAATTTTGCTCTATTTTTGATTAATAATATTGTGGTTTTTAAAGTAGCATACAATATGCATACATTTAAAAATAACAAAATGTTGTGAGCCACTTATTATTAGAAATCAGTCAGATAGAAGGTTTTTAACCACAAAATACACACACTTCTTATATTATAGATTAAAACATTTGTTTGACAAAATGCTGACCATCAACTATTAAGCTAATGTTGTAATGAGTGAACATTCCTTAATATTAATTTTAAAAAGTACTTATGTATTTTTCATGTTTCGTCATTGTTTAAAAACTGTTTTGTATTACCATTGAAGTGTTGTTGTTTATAACAATAATGCTTTGACAAATTCGAACAATTTTATTGCTAAAGGGGGGGATGACCTGTGGTAACTGGCCCTTTGTCCAGTTTTTTGAAAATCTTAAAAAAGGCTGAGAGGTAATTTTCATCTTGCATCTGCGAGGTCTCAGTTCTCAAAGACTAAGAGATAATGATGCTACGAGTTGTGCAAATAAACCAGCAACACAGCGAATCAGATTCAGATTCGACAAATTCCAGAAGAACGTTTATGTTGTTTGTCGCGTCTACCGAAAACGAAGTTACAACTTTTATACTTGCTAAGAAAAATTTGCACTTATTTTTACTTTATTCTCTTAGTACAGGTGACATCACTGTAGTTAGAAAAGACGTCAGAGGTCAAATCGATATTAACACAGGCCGCAGTTTGAGGCAAGATGACGCAAGAATACTGATGATTGATTGAATGCTTGTATATGACGCCAACCCACAGTTAATTGGGAAGTTTTGAATAAGAGAGGAAAGTTAGCCATAGACTTTATAACATTTAGAACAAGAGATATTTAGGCAGTTATAGATATTACTTAGACAAATAGGGGCAACGATTTTGTAAGGGGATGTAAGGTTGCAGTTGATTACTTTTTTCAGACCACAAAATAATCGACTTTGAGATATATTAGTATTGGTTTTTTTAATGGAAATTACTTGGAGCAATATTAAAAGAGAATTGTACACATTCTGCTACTCTGTGGAAGATAAACTCGCTGATATTTTTGAGGAAACCCCTTCGGGTTGTCCGCTAATCTTTTCAAGGGAAAAAGAACAAATAAATAGTGGATCAGGGAAATAAAAGTTCAATGATCTTCGGTCTACATTATATATGTGCAGAGAGTATCGAAGCAGAGCATAAATATTTCGGGTTCCTTTCTGACAACCTTCGCTCCTTAGTGATTTCGCAGCTACCAATCCGTATACCTTTCTACGAAAAATTTTCGCACAAGAATCGGCGTTTACTTAGATTAGAAAAACGATTTCGCACTGCCGATTTGTGATTGCTGACAATCCTTATAGAACAGTCCTTTGCAATCGCCAGTACTTTCGTCAGACTTCAATATTCCAGTGGTCAAACAACATTGTCAAATTAGCATGAGAGACTGAAGGGACTGAAGAGTGTCAGGACCCTAGGCCAATGTCAAATCAAAGGACTCTAAAGTACTTCTGCACCTGAATAGCTTTGTTTGACAAAAGTTAAGATTAGTAGAATTAATCGCGACGCTTATATCTTGATTATCTTCCCTACCTTACATTTGTTTTTATATTCAAATACAATATAAGCAGTTTCAATCAGATTTTCAAGTTGGTTTTTTTAAATAAAGAATATTAGTATATGAATTCTGGGTTATATATGTTAATCAAATATCAAATTTATTTTCGTATATTAAGCTAAATTATAAGCTAAAATTAGTTGCCATTCCAAACAACTATGTTCTGTGAAAAAATATACGTAATAAGTTTTTACGCTGTAACTTCATATTAAGTTGTCCATAATAATTGCGGGTAGTATTTATTTCCGGGATTGCAATGATGTGATTAACTTAATTTTATCTTATGTCAAGTTAAACAATTTTTCCTTTTTTATGTGTTATTAAACAAAAGTGTTATTTGTGTTTGAATAGATAGTAACTCGTATTACCACAAAGAATGTAGATTTAATTGCTGAAAATATTTTTTTCGTCTATGTGCCTAATTTTTAAGTCCTCGCAGAATAATATATATTTTTTTCATTTTTTCTCTAACATTTATACCTACCAGCTTTTGTTATATATTTTAAGAGAATTCAATATTAAGCGAAATAAAACGAAATTTTCTTATTAATATGGTAGTCTTAAATAGTAATTCGATGTAAAAATTAAAATTATCTATTTTATAATATTTACTGTTTATGTCCACATTTGTAATACGGCTGTTAAAATAAGTATTAAATTAAAACCGCAATATTTAAACAGAAAAACACAATAAATAAACAATTTGAAATGTGTTAAATTACATTTCTAGATTACTCAAGTGCTATTATTGTAATCAATACTCTAAAAATTCATTTAAATATGTGCAACCACGAAGACGTTTATTATTTTTTTTACTGTTTAAGCATGAAAATGATTTTTTGTATCAATAAAATTATTTGATTATCTTTACATAATAAAATCAAAATAGTTTTAATTTGTAGTTAAAATAGCAAAATACTTAAGTTGTTATGTTTGCTAGTGCTTACCATTTATAAACTTAAATATTTTAAACTTAGTTAATATTATACTGAGATTACAAGTGTTAATTTTTATATGTACCTATAGGCATAAGCGTATAGGTAAAAGTGCTCAAAGTCAATAACAAAAAAGCTATCAAGAATGCATATTATGTGTAAAATATTTTTCACATATTTCATATCCCTTATTTTCTATGCTTTAAATCAAGGCATATTTATTCATTAGTTGTCGCAGAACATATATTTTTACATACATATGTATACAGTTGGACATCAATGTATGTACATATAATCGTGAGATCGAAACGGCGATGTGGCAGATTGGTTTTGTATTCGATTAGATAATTTTATTTTATTTTATTTACTTATTTATTTTATTTAGAAAAAAATTAAAAATAAAACTGAAAATTTAAGCTTTTAATATATTGCATGCCTACTATTCACTTCTCATTTTTCTAAGTATGAGAAAATTGTAGGAGAAACTCGAAGAGCTACATTTAATTCACTTCTCATTTTCTTTAATAACAGAAAAGATTTATATAAAAACAAAACAAAACATGAAGGTAGTTTGGAATTGTTTTACTTAATGTGCTACCTTTCATGGCGATAACTATGCAGACGAAGTCACAGACACACGCTAGTATAAAATATATAAATACCAGAAAGGAGTGAATTGTTTTTTAATTTTAGTCCTTGACAGCTGAAGTTAAAAATAAGTGAAAAAAAAAATTAATCAGCTAATCAACAAAATTACCTGACAAATAAATTTGATTTGCTGTATATCAACTTTTTGGCATAATTATAATATCTAATTGTTTGTGGAAAAAATACCAAAAAGTTATAAAAAATTTCTACCAATAAATAAAATATTAAATTTGTTTATACATAACAATTAAAAAAATGTCACTAGGTAACTCATATATTTTAAAGTTAATGTATGCTGAAGAATTGTCTCAGCCGATTTTCCAACGGCTTTTTTACTTTCTCGACCTTTTACAGCTCCAGAGAAAAAAGATTTCTCTGGTATTTTGGAAAAAATTTCATTGATTGGGTTACATCAAACATCTTGGAATGTAATGTATACTGCACTTATATATGTAAATATGTACATAAAAACATATAAGTTTCGCGAAGAACGTGTATTGATATATATTTTTGTACTACGAAAACTGTTTATAGCTATAGAAATATAGTAATGTACATACAGAGTTACATAAATAACAAAATCTTACCTCATTGAAAAATCCTTCTCTTAAAATTCTTTTTATTATTTTAATAACAACACCAAACTTAAACAATACGGTGTAGGGCAACAACCAGTTAAAATTATCGTTGTTTTAAACAAATCGTTATGATTATTTTATTATTCTTTTTTTAAATTTTATTTACTTGAGCTATGACAAACACACTAAAATATATTTTATTTAGACACAAAAAAGCCAATAATATAATAATTATTTTTTCCAAAATGAAAAAAAAAAAACAAAATATTTTATTATAAACGGCAACACTTTTTAATTTTTTTTATTGTTTTTATTTTTCTTTTTAACTTTATACTTTCTTTAACTCTTACATTCGTTAAAATGTCATAGATTTTTTACTTCGTTATAATTTTTCTTTCTTTTTTTTCATAGTCGGCTTTTTGCTCCCACCCAACCCATTAGGTTGGATTTAAAATGTCATTTTACTATGTATATAGAATAGCGATTTTATTATAAATAAAGCAATTTAATAGATTTAAAAGTTGAATTTGCAGTTGAAAAAAAGAAAGAAAAACACACGCACACTAACGTATTTTATATGTTACACATACACTCAGCAAACACTCAAAATAAGTCAAATAAGAATTCTTTTATTTGCCTTGGAGACAATCATAATTATTTAAATCACAATTTTTGTCAAGATATAAATTATTACTTTTCTGGAATATGCAGCTTTATTTTTAAGAGTTTTTATTAAAACTCAGATTTTTTAATATGTAGAAAAGAAAACATTCTATTTATTGCCGCTTTTTATATGACCTATCGTTTTGCCAACACTCGTCGCACTGAAAAAGAAAAAGACAAAAGCAAAATATCGTTGAAAAAGTGCTACTAAGTCAATATTGACTACATTCGTTAAATCGAGTGATGCCGTATCAAAGGGATTAATACTAATAATAATATAAAATAACCGTTAAATTTAATTTTCTTTATTAAGAAACTTTTACTAATTGTTAACAGTTCTAAAAATTAAATTTTTATTTTATTACCTTTTCCTCAGAAAAATGTTGTTTATTGTGAATTTAGATCACCAAAGGTATTTATAGCACTTTCACTTTGCGAAAGTGTGGAATTACCTAAATTTACTTTTGCTGATGTTAGCAATAAATTTAACGAAAAGACGTTTACCATTCAGAGAACGTAGTCGACGGACTAGTAGCCATTGTTGTCGTCTTTTTTTGGCTACTTAAAGTGTTGACGAGCACATATTTGGCAAAAAAGTAGATGTTGCGAGAAATTCAATATTTATGCAAAAATTAAAGTATGAAACTATTTCTTATATATCTTTTTTTGGTGTATTTGAATAAAACATAGCATTTTTGCAATCTTACAATTCTACACCTAGTGACGTAAATATCAATAGGGATGATTTTTACCGTCATCTATTTTTATTAAGAGAATTAATTTACTAAACTAGAAATCCTTTATGTACATACATATATATAATTTATGGAAGTTGTATCAAAAAAATATATAAAAAATTGATTAACTGGTTATACAGTGTCAAAGAGGAATAACTGCTTAAGACGACATAAGCTAAAATTGAGATAACACCAATTTAATTTCACAGTTTACAATTACTCAGTTGAATTTTCAACTATTTTGGACTACTTTACAGGATTTTATAGCATAAAAACTTATTGCTTATATTTTTTTTAACGAACAATAATCAGTTCGAATAATAAATTATCTGCAGATAAACGTGTCTGTTCTATATTTCGAGTTTTGTTGTTAATAACAATGCTATGAACATTCCGAACAATTTATTTTTATGTACACAGATGTATATTTACTCCAGGTAAAAAATTATTAGTGCGTTTGTTAGTAACGCATTACCCCTGAAACTATAAAATCATTGGTTCGACTCCGTCTATTTTAGTCTTATTAGAGGAAATCAATTGTATAACGATTTTTTATAAACCTGAAATTAAAAATCCATATATTTTTTTCGTTTATAATAATTATTTATATTTCATTTTATTATAATTTCATTGTTTTTGTATATAATTCATGGTAATTGAATACTAATTATAATTGATTTTTGTTTTGTTTTTATTTTATATGCATATAATTTACATTAACTTAGCATTTTTTCTTTTTGTTTGTATATTTATCATGTGTTCAGCAATTTATTTTTTACGATTTTTTTTTATTTTGGTTTGTCATTGGGCAAATTGTTTGTATATCTAAAAATTTGTTATCTATTTTAGAAAAAATTTAATAAATTTGTAATAAACAGCAAAGCTGTATTAAAAAGAGTGAAATGGATGGATGTTAATAAGTTATAAACACTACAAAACATAAATAAAAAATTAATATATTTTTGTAAAACGATATTTTGAAAACCATAGGTTTTCCACTTTTACAAAAAAAAAAAAAAAAAAAAAAAGGAAATATAAAAATAATAAAAAGTAAAATTATACCTAATAAAAATAATTAACTAAATTAAAAAAATCTTAAAATAATTAACAAATTCAATTTACTTTTTTTACTACAAATGCAAATTTATGTGGTAGATGTTATTTTTTAAAATATTTGTTTGTTTTTTCTTTCGATTTAATATTTTAAACAGCAAGCTTATGAAGTTGTGAAATTAATAAAAAAAATTACAACAGATTAAAATGTTAAAATAACTAAATAGTTTTGGGTTTAATAGTAAAATAAATCTACAAAAATAGTTATATAAAATTGGTATTTTTATGAAAATAAGCAACATTTTTAGATCTAACTTTTTGGCAAATGGCTTTTAGAAATTTTAACAAAAATGTATTTAATGAAAAAAATAAAAATTATTTTTAACATAATAATTTTTCGGCCTGTTTTAAAAAAGTACATTAAATAATTATCGCCGAGAAAACCATTAAAAAAATCTAAGCAAAATACCTTTAAAAAAACATTGCCAAAAACTACCTTTATACATTTCAGGATATATGTAGTAAGAAAACGTACTTATATTTGGAGAGGGATAATAATAAGTGCAACATTAAAAAATATTACAAAAAAAAAAAAAAATAGAAAAATTACTAAATACAGATTCAACAATTATTCTCGTTGCAATTGTATAACAAAAGTTAAATTTTTTAATAACGTTGTAAATAAGAACCACATGCATAAAATTAAGGTAACAGCCAAAAAATTTTCCCAGAAGCCAAAGTAAAATAGAAAAGAATTCTAACGACATATTTTTCTTGCAAATTTTAAGCTTTGAAATAAATCTTATTGCTCAAACATTTAATGATCTATTTAACCCAAATCTACTAGTTATTTTAACAATTAATAAAATACAGAAAAAGTTTTAACTTGTTTTTGCAAAATAATTGAAAATAATATTAAAAATAAGAATAAAGATCATATAAAAGGCCTTGATTTTTTATTGCATCTGTTTGAATATATATTTTGTTAAATAAATCCATTGTTTTTATATAGTTATAGGGTAAATGTGTTATTAAAAAATTTTAGTTGGTTCTTTTTTATATAATTTATGTTAAGATGTATGTATTTTACTTAAAAAATCGGTAATATTATTTATTTTTTAAGTTGTGAATAAAATATTTGTAAGAAAACATAATAATGGTAAGACAAAACAAAAAATATATTTTTAATAATATAAATCAATGGCATTAATGATATTTTTTACAATGTTTAATGATTAAAAGTAAGAATAAAGTTTAACATTTAATTAGGCAATTTTGTTAGTTGGAATACAGGATATTTTTTTATTTAAACATACATATTTGTATTATTAACTAAATCATCATAAAACTTAAATTTGAGACATTTTCGGGTAATTTTCAAAACGTCGTTGCTCTACAAATTCAGTTATGTGTTTCTTACTAAGTTTTCAGGAGAGCCAAGAAAGCATTTTTAATTGTTACTTTGTAATATTTCACTTACACATATCTACTGTTGTTTATTTTTAAACTAAACAAGATATCCTTAAATGGTTAAGGAGATATATGCATGTATGACCAAGACATAACCGATCACGTCGGAGCAGCAATGAAAAACTATGCAGTACCAGTAAAGCCAATTTTCTAGCTTTTTATAATTAAACCTTGTAAAAATAAACCAACATTATTATTAAAGAAAATCAAAATGGGTGTATTTAAACATGCATGAGGTGTGTGAGGCCGAAACAGATGATATTGAAATGAAACCCGGAAGGTGTAAGTTACTGAATAAAAAAATAAAAAAAAACTAATAGTAGGTTGTTAAAAAATATATGATTATAGCTAAAACCACAAAGCTGCAGGGTAGACACTGTTTAAGCAATATATCTTTTGTTGCTCTTGCAGAATTTGCTTTAAGCTTGAGTTGGGCAATTTCATTGCGTAAATCAATATTTTCCCTTTGTTGCTCGTCTAAACGTTCCTTATAGGTGATTAATTCCTCTTCGTGTTGTAGGTCTGTAACATCAATGGCATTTAAAATTGGATCTTCTTCTAGCTCCAATTCCTTTTCAAGCGAGTCATTAATGTCCTCGCATGTTGAAGTTTCACTTGTTTTTTCTGTATTAGTTTTATTTTTATTAATCACCTGTTCCAACGCATTTTTGTCATTTTTCAATGTCTCTATGATTTTGTTTAGATTTTCCATTTTTAATTTAACATCATCACATTCCACTTGCATTATTTCTAAAGTATGCTGGGCCTCCAATTCAGATTGTTGTAGTTTTTCATTTAGGGCTCCCACTTGCATTTGATATTCTTTCAGTTTTTCATGTAACTGCTTATCATTCGGCGTTTCAGTTTTAACATTTATAACTGTCGCACTATGAGAACCATCCACTGGTGAGGACAGAGTTATGCTTTCATTTTCCGAATCGGATTCTGTAATATCTGAGGCCGAGGATTGTATTACAGTTTGACTGTCAAAGACTGTGGAAGCAATCTTCGTGGGACTTGTTTGGAATTGTGTTTTAATTTTAATATTTGGAGGTTGTAGTTTTTCCGTTTCATCATGCAACTTGCGGTACGTTTGTTCTTCTTGCTTTCCAACAATATCCCAAATTTCATTAAAAGCTTCTCTTAACATATTAAAACTTGATTCTAATAATAAATATTTTTTATTTTCCATAAAAAGCACCTGATTTGCAGTTGAAGTGCCTGTTTTACCATTACGCTTGATAATGAATTCTTCTTCGGCACAAGCACCTTCATCGTCATCGCTACTATCATTCTCTTCGATTTCCGGATTTTCTTGTAGCTTTGTTTCATCACTATTATCATTAGCACTTGTTGAATTGTTTTCAATTTCGACTTTTAATTGTGTTAGATATTTTTGAACATTTTTCAATTTACTGGTGAAATTAATACATTTTTGTTTAAGTTCTTTCGTAGTATCATGCGGCGTTTGACTGTGTATAACATCTTTAAAGGCGGGATCACATTCGTTTTCAGCTTCGTCATTGTCGCCGTCTTCCTCGCCGTCATCGTCTTCATTTTCTTGGCATATGGCTTTAAATATATCACAAGAGTCTTCATTTTTATTTAAATCGGAATTTTGTAACCACTTCCTAATGATTGTCTCCTTAACACGTTTTGGCGGCAATTTTTGCTCTAATTCATCAAATGCCTTGGATTTTTTGAGCTTCGGCAATTTATTATATTGATTGTTGTCCTAAATGATTTAATTAAATTAATTCAATAAATATAACAGCTAAGCCAAAAAGTTGAAAATTTATTAAATTAAAAATTTTTCTATGGAAAACTTTTTTTAAATAAAACATAATTTTTTCAAAGCTTTTTTGATAGCGATTCTTAACAAAAACCTTTTCTTATTTATTTATTTATTTTATTTATTTATTCAATTTCGTAATCTTTTTTGTAAAACCCATTTCCATATAAAAAGTAGTTATCATGAATAACTTTTTTAAAACTCAAAAGTTATTCATTAAAGTACAAAAACTGTGGAAATAGGGTTAGAATTAGCAATAAAAAAACTTACCTTGGATTTATCTTGCTCTTCTGATTCTATACCATTTAATTTATCACCAAATATGGAAGTTAAGTGTGGTCTTGTTTTTGCCTTTTTCTTGATTATGGCAAAAGGACCATCTTTATCATCATTATCGTTTTCTTGTTCTTTAGCCTCAATTTTTTCACAATTATCGTCATCGCTGCTGTCTTCATCGTCGCCTAAATCAACATCTGCGATTGCAGCATCTAATTTCGCTATGGCCTGCTTTTCCAACAATTGTTCTTCATCTTCCATTAGCTCCGCACGTCTTTTTACCAAATCAGAGATTTTCTTCTTCAACACTAGACACTCCAGTTCACGGTTACACAACTTCACCTTTAGCTCTTCAATACGATGTTCCTCTTGTTCCTTTGCGTCCTGCTGCTGGCGTCCTACCTCATCTTTAAATTCATTGTACTCGGTTTCGAGGCGGAGCAAACGAGAGTTTACATCCTGCAGAGCTTGTTTGGAATTCATGATTTGCTCACGAAGCAATGAACATTCATTGTCGGATTGTGTATAGGCCGATTCCATCTTAGCTAATGTTTGTATGGCATCACAACGTTCTTGATAGACTTTTCGCAAGGCCTCTTTGGCGGTGTGTTGATATGAACTTTTATCGTCGAGTAATTTAAGAACCTGGATGAATGGAAGGTACAAAACATAGTTTTTTTTTAGTTTTTTCTGCTTGCAAAATTTGATAGTTTAATTTTCTTAGATAAGACTTTATATATTTTGAGAATCTATTGATAACTGTTTCTGTTATATGTATGTATATGATGAAATTGAATTTTGATTTCTATTTATTTATTTATTTATTTATTTATAAATTTCAATACAAAGAAAGCCTTCATGGCCAATTATTTATGTATTGTAGATAATAATAAGAGTACATACAAACCTCATTTCTTAAGACATTTTCAGGCACATTTTTCTCCATAAACTGCAATTTCTTTTCCAACGAGTGGATACGATGCAACAGTTGATCCTCGGTTATCATCGATTGCCAACATAGGACAGAATTCTTGCGTGTAGCATCTAAGACATTTTGTATATTACATAGCTTTGACGTTAAAATCTTTTCACGTTGAGACGTTTCCTGTATATAAAGATTTAAACGATGTATCTCGTCATAGCTTATGCGACCCTCTCCCGAGTACTGACTGCGATGGACGGACGAATCGATCGATATGGCTTCGCGGCCATCAGGTAAATACAACTTTACACATGCTATAATGCAGCCATGTACTTCTTTGCGGGAATTTTCCAAAACATCTACACCAAATTTGACAATGTCACCAAAATGCAGTTCAGCCTCTTCGTCGCCCAACTTATTGTCATTGATGAAGGTGCCATTCGAGGATTTGGTGTCTTTGACCCAGAATTTGCCATCCGGTGTATACCAAATGACGGCATGCTTGCGCGATAATACTTTACAATCAAAAATGGCATTGTTTTCCGACGCCTTGCTCTTGGCTATCAAGCGTCCAACCATGCACTCCACATTGGGTGTTAGGTTAATGGCGCGAGATTGAAATGGATGAGAATTGCCCTCACAAATCAAAACAATCTTTGCTTGACCATTATTATCGTACGTTACAGCAGGTACTGATGTTGTTACCGACGATGACGTCGTAGATGAGCATTCTAGCAAATTACTATCACTTTTATTTTGATTATTTGTATCCAAAATGTTAAACGATTGATTTAGTTGTTTGGCAGTTAAAATGGGGGCGACGGCTGGGGTGGCGTTATTTGACGACTTTTGCAGTCCTGCTACATTTGCCGATAATGCCAATTGGCTAAGAAAATTTGGCTGCAAACCAGCTGCTGCCACTGTATTAGCATTATTGGTTGCATTCAAAGCCGTCTGTAAAGCACTGCTCAGAGCCTGCGGTGTTATGGGGCAGCTCAGTGGCACCTGCTGCTGTTGTGTTATATTTTGTTGCTGATTGTTCGATTGGTTTTTTGTTATAGATGTAGGGGCTGTAGTTAAAGTGTTTGTATTAGAATTTGGATATGAATTGGATTCTTCAATTTCCTTATTATTCCCCGCATGATTATGGCTATTGATAATGGTCTCTTGGAATTCTTCCAATTCTCTCTCCTCCTTTGAAGGGCTTTCTTTAGTGTTCTCAGCCATTATTTTTATACTATTATTATAATTGAAAACAGATTCAAATAAATTATCCTCTTTTTTTAATAAGTTTTCTACTTCAGATTTGATTTTATGTTCGTTTATATCGTCGCCTTCGTTAAGTTTATTTTTAAATACGATTTCTATGGAGTTTTTATCTTTAATTATTTCATGTAATTGTTCGTTGCTGGCGTTATCGTTTGCTAATATTTTATTTGTTTTTATTGTTGTTGGTTTTGCTGCCGTTTCTGTAGTTATGGAATTTTTAGAATCTCCTGCTACAGTTTCAGCATTAACATCTGTTCCTGCTGATGTGGGTATATTTGATTCGGACGACTCGGCAATATTGACTGTTTCTTCTGTTGGTGCTGCTGCTGCTGCTGATGATGATGGTGTAGTTGCTGTGTTAGTAACGGCTGTGGCTGTTGTATTAGCAGTCGTTTTAGGTACATCTTCACTTTTATTTTGCCATTCGTTGCTGACTAAAACCATAACTAAAAATTAAATAAATATTTGTTTACATTCAATTTACTAATTTTACAAGGTATATGTATTTTGTTTGTGCAATTTATAATCAAATTATAAAAAAAGATGACGCTCTTATGACAATAAAGTAGATAAACATTTTTAAATTTTGGTGCTAAATACATCAACAAACAAAGTGCGTTAAAAAAACAAATATTTTGGTTTTAAAAATGCGAATTAAAAATAATACCAAGTGCGAAAATGGACTTTATGAGATTAATTTAATTTCGTAAAAGAAAAATTAATAACAACATAATAAATAGTCAAAGTTAGTTTATCATATAAAACAAAATATAATAAATCGCATAAAAGTTGTTTCAAATAAATAAAAAAATAAAGTCAAAGGTAATGAAATAAACGCATTGTTTTTTAATGTTAAAGATATCGTCATTTGTTGCAGATTTTTGTTTGGCTTTAGGTCATAAAAAATCAATTTTGTTGTTTTATAAAAAAAATCAAGAGCATAAAAACGTCAATTAATTTATTTAAAAATCTCTAATCTCTAAAAATTAAAGCACTTCATCAAATTTTTTTAAAAAATTAATCGGTTATTTTTAATAAAAATAAGCAAAATTAAAACATTTTACTAAAAAGTATAAAAGTAAATTAATTGGATTTTAAAATCTTTCCACAGCAATAAAATTCCATATTTCATTTACAACATTCCAAAGGCCTTCTGTACATGTTGGTTTAAGCGTAGATAATGACTTTATATTTACCATGGGGTTCAAGAACGATGACTGTGCAAGTCACACCATCACATACGGCTGCATCGATAGTTGTTCTTATATAATATATGGGACCCACAATTTGACATGAAAACAACCAATATGTTTTATACTTTTGGCTGTAAACTGGGACTTGAATTCATTATAAGGTGGTCTTCGGACAAAAGATCTAGAACCTTTTGCATCTAATAAGACGATTTTCGATTCACATATCCATACAACGTTGCTTCATATTTCAAGTGGTCAATCATAAGTAAGATTATGCAAAAAAAAAATCATTTGACATGCTTAGAAAAAAGCAGTGACACTTTTCGTGAACTGTAAGCGATAATAATGATTTACGCAGTATACGATGGTATATACAATGCGTTTTTGAATTCTGTAGCTAGTATAAAAGGATAATAAAATTTTTTATAATTTAACTTAACTTTAACAAGATTCATTCAAGTATAAACAAGATTGAATTAATGAAAAAATTAGCTAATTATAGCTAAAGTATGATAAACAAAATGAGAATTATAAAAACATACTTAAAATTGTATAGAGTGTGTTTAATCTAAGCAAATGTCTAAAAAATATGTTTTTTTTTTAACTTGAGAGAAATGAGACGTAATTTATGAAGTCAATTCTAATTTATTTATATTTAATATTTATAATTTATTTATGTTATAGTTTTGTACTTGATTATATAAAACAAGCCCGTTTTGTACTTGTTTTAAGAAAACCAGAAATAAATCGTACTTGAATTTTTAAGCACGATTTTGGTTAAACTTAAGAGTTTAATTCTTGGATTTAGAACTTACTTTTTCTTTCTGTGTAGTATGTAAGACAGCTTTTAGGGTATCCTAAAATTTTGGTATAAAAAAATGCCACAACCGTCTAATCGTAATAACACTTCAGTATGGCACGCGAATGTCTGCCCACAAACTTATGTTTGTATGACACAATAAATACCAAGATTGTTTATAAAGAATACAAATTCAAAACAATTGTATAAGAGTAAAAGTTTATTAACCTTTTTGAATGTATGCAACGAAAAAAAAAAAATTAATTTGTACTTTATATATGCAAATGAACATTTTTAATAAATCCGAATATGTAATAAGTTACGACAAAAAAATATACATATATGTATGTATATGTGATAAGCCAAGGAATACAACCACCAAGCACATTGATTCCCTAGCAAAAAATATTTACATATTTAAAGCAACTTGAAAGTTAGGAAATTTAAAAATAAATTTACATAAATAGCAAAAATTTAAATGGCTAGTTTTATTGGGCAATGCATAAAAATAAAAATAATAACAACAACAACAAAACAACTGCCTCAAATGCGTGCATATGAAGCCAAGAAAAATTATTTCAATAGTTGCTGCGCCGTGTGTTTATTTTCCTAAAATATTGAGTAATTGTAGTGTTTATTTTTGTAAACAGTCAAAACCACCAACAAACAAGACTAGACCGAGAAGAAATATACTATCAGAGAATGAACTATATAGACGACTCTTTATAAATACATAAATATATACATATCTATGCTTAAATATGTATGTACGTATATACAGACATACACTTACACATATTAATTTTTTATACTAAAACAAACAAAGAATATTAAACAAATTTTTTCTCGAGAAATAAATTAAAAAAGGCTAACATTTTAAGTATTTGAATGGATATTTTTCGTATTATCCCCTTTTGGAAAAATTTTTTCTACCTTGAAGTTTCCATACAGTCAAATACAGTCAAATTTCAGTTACCCTAGCTACAATGTTTGCTAAACAATATTTACATACATATGTACATTCGTAACTAACAATATAATTGATATGAAATGGTAATTTTTAATGTACAAAATGTTTACTAAAACAAAATTAAAATCATAAAAATGCGAAAGCTTTCTTTATGAATAAAAAAAATAGGTATGTATTTTTACAACCATAAGCTTAAACAAAACGAGAATACGAGAATAAAATGGAAGATTTTTATTACACGCATTAATTTGAATATTTGTCTTCTTTTCGTTCGTTTTCTACTTTTTACTTTGTCAGTAAACATTTTAAAATAAATGGGTGATTGAAATTACTAACAAAACTCATGATAGAATACTACTGTATGGCCAAATTAACAAACTTTATTTATCTATTTTTTTTCAAGCTGTTTTGTATTGCTCACAATTACGGTAATAGACAAAAATTTTAAAACATTAAAATTCTAATTTTATCTAGTCATTAATAGATACTTTTATAAGATACATCAAAAATATCGTCTACTCAGATATAAAAATGGTTTGAAATTTTCTAAAAATTAACACAAATAATTAAGAAAAAGTTTGGAAAGGCCTAATAAAACAAAATTATTTTAGAAGTTTTATGGATGCACATACATATGTATGTAGTATACATATGTATGCATATATATGTACATATGTATGTTTGAATGTAGGTATATATATATGTTTATATATATATATGTATGTATAAATCGTATTCATGGACTTTACATACTTGTCATAAACTACAGCTCAAAACTAAAGTTACTATAACTATAAAAATAAATGATTCACATTAAAATTTAATATAAAAAAAATATTTTTCTAATTCACAAGGGTGTCCTTAGTGTTGTATTTTCATAAATTCATTATTTTACAATAATTTTGAAATGATTAAAAAGTTTTGAATTGTTTATTGCAAAATTAGAAATTAGAATTAGCCAATTATGTTTAAGCCCTTTTAACTCAGCGCTTACAAACAATTGTATGTAAGTCGAGATAAGACAACTTTAAGGTATTATATTATATTTTCTTTGATATTTCATTATCAATATGTTAAATTCATCCCATAGGAATTATATAGAAACTTAATTAATCTGTAAGAAATTCTTTTAAGTCAAATATTCTTAATAAATTTTATGTAACAAATCCCCCTACTTAACCGCAAACGAATTTAAAAAACAAATTATTTTTTTTTTTTTAAATTACAAAACATTTATGTATCTACCTCTAATTTTAAATAAAAAAATTGCTACGTCACTTTGTACACTATAGATTTTTATGTTTACAATAAATAAATAGTAACAATAAATTGCCATTTTCATTGTTTAAAAAGTAAACATGTATGTGTATGGAGAAAAAAAACTATTTATTTTGTTTTTTTTTTTCGAAATTCTCTTAAACAAATCCAAATCACAACGAACCAAATTAATAGACATTTTAAGAAAAATGGCAATAAAAACATTATATGTATGTTGGAATGTACATAAAAAAGATTTAATAAAATCAAAATAAATATAGAAATAAAATTTTTGCAAAAATTTTCAAAGCGAGTGTAACGAGAAAAACCCGAGTGCAAGTGCTGTGACGAAAAGATAATAGATTTTTAAAATATTTAATAAAAATAGTGAAAAGAAGCATAAGTCCATACTGTAGGATAAAACTTGATAAAACTAAAGAATTAAAAGTTCTTAACAACTACATGTTTTAAAGAAATACATTTTTGACACAAATACTAAAGTATTTTTTCTACTGACCAGTAGCTAGACTAGAGGGCAGCAAATCTATGCAACAACATGATGTCAATGTTGATGACGACGACGGCGACGAAAGTGATGATTCTTTACACGGAGACGACAATGTGTCAGTTGCAAATCAAAATGTTGTAGATATTTGACGATGATTAGATTTTTCTTAACAAGAAAGAAACGAAAGGAACGCCCCTTTAAATTGTTTTTTTTCTGATATTTGCTTCCTTTGGTTGATTATAATTACGTAATTATGATCACGTAACAGTTGCCATCGTCTCTATTTTTAACGTTAAATAAGAAAAGTTTGCTTTAGCTAAAAGTAACAAATTTAGAATAAACGATATGAGTAAGTTTTATTCTTGCTTTAAATGTGAAAAAGGCAAAAATTACAGTTGTTTGCGATCTAAATACTTTCAAAACTATTCATAAAAATGCAAAATAAAACTTATGTGAAGCAAACATTTATATATTTACTTTTAAATAAAAAACTTTCTATCGATTTAAGTTTTAAAATTAAATATTAATTCTCAAGCCAGAAATTAATAAATAAGTATTGCCATTAAATCCCAATTTTATATTGTATTTTACACAAATTTTTATGTACAAATATTTTTGATAGACCCTATTATTATTTTTGTTTTTCTTACTTTTGTATATACTACATACATTATTGGTCATCTTATTTGCACACCCCTAGATGCATTAACTTTTATTTCAAACTAGCGTTGCCACTATTTTGCCGAGTTGAACTCGTGTCGTTCCGGAACGTAGATTTAAGTCGTGGAAAGGAATATATTAGTAGGTTTACATACTTTCTTGTTTCTTTCTTATCAAGAAAAATTAGAAATTAAAATTTTCTCAAACTTAGAAAAATTGAGAACTTAATAATATGCAAGATATTAAAAACTTAAATTTACCGAGTTTTACCAGGATTTTTTCCTAACAAACCATCTCCTGGAAATTTCAAATCGAATAAAACAAACCAGCCAAACAGCTTCATCGTTTCATTCTTTAAAATGTTTATGTTTGAAAACCTTTGTACTTCTTTTAGTCAAACCGCTTTTCTATGCTGATAAACCAGCAATGATTGATCATTTAGAAGAATAAACATTTAATGCGCTATTGACGAAATAAAACCGAGTATGCTCGAAATAGAGGCGCAAAATAGGACTGAAAGGATAATGAGGTCAGGAAGTCGTGGAGGCCGAATGCTAGATATTATTTTTAAATGCTTAGGTCATTCCATTGATTTTTTTTAATAAGTTCTCTAACCTTAAAAACAAGTTCTTCCTAAAAACAGCCAATATTATGTTCTTTATGTACCTACCCTAAATGATTTTAAGATTTCTCATTTGATTCAATGATTTTGTAAAATATCTGTATGTTGGGTAATGTTTTACACCCATTAGGTACACATAATACATACATGTACATTGTCAAATCCATACTCACATCTTAAAGAATACAAAGTAGCATCAGCAAAGGGAATATAATATTGAGAAAATTATAGATGAAATCAAAATTACCCATAAATTAAAATATCAGAAGGTAATTTTACTAAGAAAACAAACTTATACAAATCTCTACCCTACTTTATGCAGATAGATTCTTGGATTTCTGTTTTGTTTTGAAGAATGAACTCGGTTGCATGACACCACTTTAGCTTTTTTTATTTTTTGTAAATATTTGTTATTATTGTCTCGTCTTGCGACAACATTTAACTGTATGTGAATGTAAGCGATAAACTGGATGACAGACTCGTTGCCCGTTAGCTGGTTGTTTTTTACTTTGCTGTTATTGTTGGTTTGTATGAGTACTTTTATTGTAGTTGTTTTCATTACTGTCGTGTGCATATCGTTATTATTAATTCCAATAAATTAACTCTAATTTATTTAATTGAATTTAATTGCACATTTTTTTATTCTCATCATACTTTGCATTACTTTTTCTTTCAAAATATATAAAATTTTGTTGTCTTTATTTTTTACTTTTTTGTTATTTGCTCTGTATCTGTTGTACTTTTAGTGTAAAATAATCGATTTACTTTTTTTCAGCATATATTTTTATGCATTTTCTTCCTTTTCTTTTAAACAATATTTTTTTTTTATACGCACCTTTTTTTGATTCTCTTCTTTCGTTTTAATGTATTTTTTTCTTTATTTTGCAATAGATCTGTTATATCGTATAATCTCAAAAAATTTAGTTATTTATATATGAAAATTATAAGTTTAATAAATAAATCGATTTTTATTGGTTTTCTTAATTTCGCTTTTTAAAGGTATTTAATTTTTTTAAATTATTTTTTCTCTTATTTCACCAAAATTTTTCTCGTTTTGCACAAAAGAAGAAATTTACTAGAAAAAGTTGTACACTCAGAGCAAAACGTCATATAAAACTGAGAAAAATGTCAAGCAGGGTTGCACACCATGACGTTTAAGTGAACAAAGCAATTTTTAGAAAACGACGTGGTGAAGTGGTGAACTTGATATTAAACATACATACAAAGGGTGATGATTTTGGTATATGACAGTATAGTGTATCATAAAAAACTGAAAATAAATATATAATACATACTGAAAAATATGCAGTTATCAGTAATTTTGTACTATAATTGGTACTATTAAATTTTTACTGAATACTGAATGCTGAAATTTAATTTACATTGCTAGAAAAACCTTACTGACAGCTGAAATTCTCTCAGTAAATTACTAGTATTTAAATATATACTTTATGGGCTCAGAAGTAAATATTGTAGAGTTTTCATACGGAATTACGAACCTGAATGTACCTTTACACTCACTGTGAAGCGTATAAAAATATTTGGCTAAATAATAAGGTTTCTCAAGTGTCGTACGGTCATGAAGTCATAATTTTTAAAAATTTTAAAAAGTTAGAAATATTTTACAAAAAACAATACAAAACTTTTGAATCATTTAAATTTTTTTTAGAATATTATAATCGAGCATATTTATATAGTAACCTCGTCGCAACAGCTGATCGGGAAACATAATGTCAAAATTGTTTAAATTCGCCTTGATTTTATTTATTTATTTTTGTAGGAATGGAAAATGAGATTTTCGTTTTGGTATTAAAAATTAACTTAAGTGTTCTTTAAAAAAATTTTAAATTTTTATATATCTTTGTTTTTACAACTTTGAGCATGACTTTTACTATACATATCCCTCTTTATAAAATTTTTTTTATTAAACAGATATTAAGGACTTATTTTTTGTAATTTAACAAATCATATTACATTTTTATCTCTGATATAAGAACTTACCTTGATAGAACACATTCGCTGAAAAGTTGCTTTGTTGTTTCAATTCGCCATTGCATATACCTGTTTAAATAATTTTACCTGTATTAATATGCCTTATGACACTACAACAGTTAGGACACCCTTGTGAAGCCAATTGTGTAATTTGACAATAATTGGTTTATTAAACTACTGTGAATGGAATTTTTTCTAATCATTACGGAATTATTATTGCTGAAAATGTTGAAGAATTATTTTTGTCAAACAATTAAGGTAATTTTGAACAGAAATTCTTATTTTCCGTGTCCATATATAGTTACGTTTTAGCGCTTTCTAGCCTCAAAGGTTACACCTCACCAAGAAGCTCTTATGGCCAAAAGTTTGCCCAAAAGAGCAGCCTTGCCTGGAGTAACTACTATAATTGTTGTAGCTTCCGGCAAAGGAGGCGTGGGAAAATCTACTGTGGCTGTTAATTTGGCAGTAACATTAGCTAATATGGGCAAACGTGTAGGTTTACTTGACGCGGACATTTTTGGGCCATCTATACCACTAATGATGAATGTACACGAGGAGCCATTAGTGGACAGTAGGAATCTTATGATACCACCTGTAAATTATGGCGTAAAATGTCTATCCATGGGTCTTATAACACAACAAGGCGGTGCAATAATATGGAGAGGTCCCTTAGTGATGTCAGCTGTCCAAAGACTACTAAAAGGTGTCATTTGGTCACCCTTAGATATTTTACTAGTTGATACTCCACCCGGCACAGGAGATGTGCATTTATCATTAACTCAAAACGTACCAATTGATGGTGTGCTATTAGTTAGTACTCCCCAAACTGCCGCGTTAGATGTAACACAGAGGGGAGCTCAAATGTATAAGACATTAAAAGTGCCCATATTTGGTCTAGCCCAAAATATGGGACATGCTATATGCAGTAATTGCCAAAGTAAATTTGAAATATTTAGAAACAGTACACAGAAATTCTTACAGCAAATGAATACAAAGATATTGGTATCAATACCTTTAGATAGCAATGCAACTGTTTGCTGTGATAAGGGAGTTCCAATGGTACTGCAACATAAAGATTCTGAATATGCTAAAAGCTTTCAAAGCTTAGCTAAACAAATTCTAATTAAATTAGAAACAAAAATAAATCCGGCAACATAATTAGTAATAAAGATTATTTTTTATTTTTTTTAAGTTTTTTCATCTTATTCATGGCTTTTCTATGGGCATATTTTTGCTTCGTTATCATAATTTCTTTATGTTTGCGTTTAATGTATTTTTGGGCCTCTGTATCGGCTAGAAGTTCGTCCACCAGAGTACGTTTTTTGTTACGGCGGGTATCACGCTCGTGAAAATAGTCCAACGGTGAGTGTTGTACGGTTCCAATCTAAAATATGTAAAACATTGTCATGCAATGATTCATTTAATATCTATTTGTATTTGTAATACCTGAAAATATTTGGGCAGAACTTTTAAATCGTTCTTTTTATAGAAATGTTTGGGATTCAAAACAGAACGCATTTGCAAAATCTTTAAATCGTTTTCTCTTTCCTCGGTCAGTTCAGTGGCAGGCATATTGAACCAATCTTTACCCTTTGTTTTAGAACGTTCAATCTGTAATAATTGCACAAATAATTAAAATATCTTTAATCAAGATTTTTATTTTTAAGTCTTATGATTTACATTTATCATCAGATTACTAAAGATGTCATCATTAAGCCTTGGAAACCAACATCTAAACGTTTAACATCTCTTGTAAATTAAGTTGAAAGCATTTTCGTTTCATTTATAATTATTTATTACTATAATTCCCAATTAAATTGCTTGTTTATTACTATATAACAAGCAACAGTCTAATAAAGAATTTTTTTAATTTTCTATACCGCTGGCCTTACAGCAATTGTTTAACACTTTTATAACAACCACTAAGATTACAACGGCTGAAACTTTGCTTAAACTTAATTGAGTCTATAATGTTATAAACGCCTCAAGCAATACTGGCCAAGAACTTGATTTATTCGTTAATAAATAAGCTTAAGATGTCGAATATTTCATCACTGATTTTTGTGCATAGACCTGAGACGAAGATAGACTTAATCATAGGAGTTTGTCAAAATATTAATTAATTTTTGTAAGGGTTTATAAATATTTCAGCCATTCGATTCAGGTCTCTGCGCTATTAAGTATGGTTATATATATAAATATTTTTGGTTCACCTACCCTATTTAGTTCTCTTTGTTTATTTTTTGTTATACTTGGCAACTCTTTAAGTTGTTCCAAATTTGGAACCATTTCCGTATTGGCTAATTGCTTATCTATGCTAGTCTTAAATTCCTGCAGTTCATCCCTCTTGCCAGTCATATCATTAAAGTCCGAATGATCCAAATCAATCATATATTTCATTTTAGGTTTGGATTGATCTTTTTTCAAAAAAGCCTCCTCCGACTTTTGCATAATATGGTCCATTTTTTGTTCAACTTTAGAAGGCTGTTTACGAGTTATTGACAAAGTATTTGCAATAATATTTGAAATGTCGATACTGGGTGGCGGAAGCCCTAAAAAGATACAAGTTAATAATAAATAAACAATATTTTTTTTGGCTATCCAACTTACCAAAAAAATCATATTCTTGTTTTTCTTCGTCTTTACCACTGCTCAGTAAATCAGTAGCAAAATCAGCCAACCCTTGGGGCGACTCTTGTAAAAATTTGCGCTTTTTTGGGCCATCATACTTTAGGTTTGTTAGTCTATTAACACCTAGCAAATCTTGATTGCCTGTTGTATCAAGCACAAATATAGACATGATTGCCTATTTTTAAGCTAAAAAACAAGGCTTTTTATTTTCCAGAAAAAAGAAATACAAAACAATTAAAAAACGTGTCTCTGTAACAACTGAAAAAAGTGTTGATGTCAGAATAGTCAAGATATATATGTTATCAATTAACTTTGAATGTCACCAGTGTTGTTAGTCTTGTGTTTTTTATTATGTGAATAAAAACGAAATTTTTAAATGCTGATTAAATATGTCAGAAAACGGTACTTTATTTCTGAAGTATGTTTATTTTCATTTCACAACACGTAATTTAATTTTAAAATCAATGGTATTCAGCTAATTTTTTTAATATATGTATGTGTGTTGGAGTTTATAGGCTGTTACATGTTTTTCACAGTAATTTTTTTTTAACTAAACAAAGACCAGCATAAACTTTGAAATACTCAGTAAAAATTCACTCTCAATTTACGTTCTCATTTATTGGACTCTGTGCAAATGAAAACAATTCAATGAACTTGTTAACATTACACACAATTTTTATATAAGCCAAAAAAATCTATCAAAGGCCAGATTACCAATTATTAATGTGAGATATTATAAGACAAACAAGAGTGGTATATTCGGCCGTGCTGAATCTTATATACCCTTCACAACGTGTAGTCATGCAATAACAATTGTTTGTATCACCATTCATCTCATATGGAATACCTACATACATATATATAAAATAAAAAAAAATAAATAAAAATATAAGAAAAATATAAATAATAAATATAATAAAATAAAAAAATATAAAAAAAAATATTAAAAAATTTAAAAAATAAGAAAAACAAAAATTATAAAAATATAAAAAAAAATTTGTATGTATGTATGTTGTAGTTGTGTTAAAAAAAAAACGAGGTGGCCGTGGTTTTTTTCTCATATCTCAGTTGTTTGTACCGATGTTTCTGATTTTTAATACCGATCTACTCCCGAATATATCTGAGATTTTAATACCTCACCCGGGTCCAGGCGATGTCGCGGGGCTTCAAAACGTTGATTCCAACATATACACGGACAGATTAACAGCTTAATATATACTTTATGGGGTCGGATATGAAAATTGTAGAAATTTCACACGGAATGACAAACCTATTTGTTACGGTACGTGGGTCTCCACGTAGCAATTTTTATTGCTATGCATAAGCAAAAACGTCGGCAGAATAACGGCACCACAGAATATGTTAATAGTCTGTGACGGCACTTTATTGCTAAAGTATGTTTATTTTCAATGGGTGGAGAACGCCACACAAGTAATTTATTTATCAAATTTAATATTTTTCTTTTATGGGTTCTTTTTTGGAATACCTCACTCTAAAATAATAATAAGGTAATATTATTCTAATTTTCCTTTGTTTCTGCAAAGAAAAACAAAAAATTCAATGAAAGTTAAACGATTTTTACAGCTAATTGCGGCAATAATTGCTCAAGCAATTTGTAGAGCAATGATTGCGCAATAAATTGCCACATAGAGCAATTTGCGGTCTACACGTAGCAATTTCTATGAATGCAATCAAATTTGACAATTGCGGTAATAAATATTGCTACGTGTAGACCCCGGGTAAAAGTTGTAACAAAAATATTAAATTATTGAATAAAATAAATATAAATACAATTTGGCAATAAAGTGCCATATTTTGCAAAACTTTTTCCTCGGTGGAGACCGAGCTTAATAATCGCTCCATTAATTAGCTGGCAAAATCGCAAGATTGCGATTCGTTAAGATCACGTTATCATCACTGTTTATTAATTTCTAGACAAAAATGAAAACGTGCGAGTGTTTTGTTAAATCACACGTTTACAAAGTATTTAAAAAAATGAATTTTTTTGGAATAAAAATTACTGTTAGTGTTAGCCAAACAAAATAACTTTCCGTAAAAAAAAAATCGTAAGTTTATGTAAGCAAGCAACTTTTTTCTACCTCTTTTACGCAACTAAAGATTCAAAACAGCTGTCCGCAATCTACTTCCAGGCTGAGGAGTTTACATTTAACAAATTGAAGAACTTAACCGCAGTATTTTTTATTTAAAAACAATTTGTGAAATTGATTGTGAAAAGATTTTGGTTAACGTTTTCAAGGAGTGGTAGATATGGCTCTTAATTCAAACATGTCTGTGTTAAGTGCAAAAACAACGCGGACCTCTTTTTCATCAATTCTTAAAACTTATTCACCGTCCGAAAGAGATAAAACTAAAAATGCTGTTATCAATAAAGTAAGATTTGAAATGCCGAAACAAAAAGGTCTATTAGAAGTGGTCACAGACGTGGAAGAGAAAAGAAATTTTGAACAAATGAACGAGTTTGTTGAATTACTAAGTGGAAATATGTTGGAGGTAAGTAAAAGATAGGGATTAACAACCAATTCATGTGAAAGGGAAGTTAGTTTATGAAAAAAAAAAAAATACAGCGTGTTATTTATATTTAGTTGGACTATAAAATTTTTTCAACTTTTAATACAGTAATATCAAGCCCTAAAGGCCAAAATAACAATATTACAATTTAATAAACTTAAATGAAATTATTAAAAAAGAGAAAGAAAAATAATATAAAGTTTTCTTGTTATAAAGGAAAAATTTCAAGTAATTAATTAAGATAATGTTATTTTCTATACCTATTTGGAAGTACCTCATTTGCAATTGCACGTTTACAATAAAAAAAAAATATCTACGTGTTTTCATATGTACATAGTATTGGTTAGTATCCGGTCAATTATTAATTTTCTTAAAAAATATACTTATGTAGGTATGATATTTTTACCGTGCTTTGTAGGCACTTTTACACTCTAGTTATACGATCCATCTGTAAATGTCCATTTTTTTGTGATAATTTTTTTTAATTATTCTTGCAATTAAAGTTTTTAAACATAGGTATATTTTTATAAAGAATATATATAAATAAATTAATTTTTATTTTATATTTTAATCAGAAGCACCGTTCTTGGCGCTACAAATAATTACTTTAGCAAAACAGCTTTTTTTAGTTCAAAATAAAACACTATACATTTTTATATTGCAAATGCAAGCTGACATTTACAGAAGCAAACTTATTTAGCTTTTAGACACCTTGTATGCATTTTGCAGTAGGAAACTTAAGCGGCACACTGTAGGATACAAAGTGTTAAAAGTGACTAAATGATTAATAAAAACAATAACTTAGCTCAAAAGTGTAAAAATTTGAATTTAAAAATAAAACAATTACAATAAAAAAATCGGTAAATAAATACTCTTCTATAAAAAATATTAGATAACTTCTTTATTAGTAAATTATAAATTATTTTTTTTATTAGAATGCTGAATTTTTACGTATTTTTACTGATGCCTATACCGTCATCAATCATTTAAGCCCAAAGTTTTCACCCCTAGTCGAAGCTTTGCTCTCAAAGGAATGGACCAAAAAAACGCCAGAATGTCAAAAGGCCTATTGTGACTTTTGTTTGGGTATTGTAGTAGCGCACAATAAATATCTAGAGTATGGTATAGAAAAACTTGTAAAACATTGGTTACCAACAGAAAGTAGTAGTGATCAATGGTTCAATGATAAACCCAGTAATGAAATTGAACAAGAGTTGCTGGCAACCCACCTCTTGTTAGACCGCATTTTGAACGCAATACCAATGGCTTTTGATGCTACCCTAACAGCTATAGAAAAACTGTTTCCCTACTATAAAAAACCTACCTATGTTGTGGTTGGATATGTTCACAATTTACTAAAATTATTGGAATATAAATCTATCTTTTCCGAATATGTGATACAGTTGTTAATGCAAAAGTACGTATAGAAAATATATTATAATTATATTTGTAAAATAAAATTAATTATCGTTATCTTTATAAGATTTGTTATTCTAGATGTACATGCTCCGCGCTCGGCTATTGAAGAAGTAGAAAGTGATAGCGAGGACGAAGATGACGAGAACAAAGAAACGGAAATGTTTGAAATGGATGATTTTGATAAAAGTAAAAAAAAAAAAAAAAAAAAAAAAGTTTTTAATTTAATATAATTTTAAATTTGCTTAGAAACCGATGAACCTATGAAGCATGCCATTGCCCACACCTTGGATATTTGTATGCTGAAATTATTTAATTTTTTTGAAAAAAGATATTGCCCTGTTTTAGATTGCAATGATGTTGTACGTCAGCAAAAGTTGACAGATTCCTTAAAATTTTTAAAACTTTTAATCAAGGCCTTCGACGAAGTTGTGCTACCCATACACAATACTCATCATGCACAATTCGTTATCTTCTACTTTTGTAGTTTAAAGGTGAGTACATAGATAATAACGAAAACTGCAATATCAATAAATTATTTTTATTATGTTCTAGGAATGTTTGGCTGAAACTTTCTTAACAAATTTGTGGGATAAAATAAGGAATCCCAATTGTTCGTCTGTAATACGTCAAACATCAGTGGGTTATATAGCCAGTTTTTTAGCTCGTTCAAAATTTATAAGCTTAAAGTAATTATTAAAATGATAAAAACAACTTTGTCCCTTATATTATTTTACTAAAAAAATATTTTCAGCATTTTAAAACATTACCTAAAAGAATTATGTTCTTGGGCACATCAATACATACAAGGTTGCGATCAGTACCGTTCAAATTGTTCACTTAAAGCTAATATAGTGTTTTTCTGTGTATGTCAAGCTATATTCTATATAATTGCTTTTCGTTCAAAAGATCTAACTGGTGATAAGAAAAGTAAGTACCTTAATTTTAAGTACATACTAATGAAATTAAATTAAAATATATATTTCGCAGGTTTATTGTTCTTGCAATCTTTACATTTATCAGCCTTGGTTACATGCAATTTGAATCCCTTAAGGGTGTGTTTACCAGCAGTGGCTACAGCTTTTGCTGGTGTTACCAGGGCTTATCAATTGGCCTATTGTCATGCCATTTTAGAGCGCAATGCCAGAAGAAAATTAGCTACAGTATATGCCAATGATACAGCAACGCCGGAAGAAACATTGGATACATTTTTTCCTTTTGATCCGTATTTGTTAAAAATGTAAGTAAACTTGAGGTTAATTGATAAATTTATTTATTTATTTATATATTTTATGATTACAGGTCAAGCAAATTTATAACGCATAACTATTTGGTTTATCAGGCTAGTGAAGCTGAAGAACATGTTACTCACATACCTGAAAATGTCAATGGTACACGTAAACGTGATGATTCGGAAATGATGGATGACCACGATGTTGACGATTTTATTTTAAACGATAAACGACAAAAATTAGCAAGCTTATCCAAGAGCCAAGAAAGAGAGGTTCAATTTAATTATGGATTATCGCCTGGTTTTCATATATAATAAAAATTTTATTTCGTATTAGTAAAATTAAATCAAAACTTTTATAAATTTCTATAGATGACATGCTTACATATTGTCAACTAAAGCGCCAAACGATGTATCATTAATAAAAATAATTTTTTTTCTTAAACGTGAACACATAAAATTGCTTTTAAAAAATGATAAAGTGAGTTAATATTTAAAACAACTTTTAGTTTATAAGCTTGCTTTATCCTTTTTTAAAATGTGTCACCATTTAAATGTTACGTTAATTTGTATTTAAGGTTACGATAATATTATTTATAATGCATTTTGCTGTGTTGCAATATTTAAAAATGGATTCTCTTTAGTATTTAATTATGTTGCTTTTAAAAAAAAGGATTTTTTAATTTTGAAAGTTTTATTTAATTTATTTAATTATATGTATGTATATAAATATATAATGTGGAGTAAAAGGTGAAATCAAAAATGTTTTATATACTTAAAAATTTACTTTTTACTATAAAATAAAAAACTTCATACATACGTATACACATGCATACCTTTATTGCTTGTGATTTGATTTACAATGTTGTATCAGATGACCAGATGTACGAAATGTTTTTGAACATTTATTACACTCGAAAGGTTTCTCTTGTGTGTGTATTCTTAGGTGGAGTTTAAGAGATTTACTGGAAGCATATTGTCGTGCGCATACCTGGCAAACAAATTTAATTCTTTCGCTGGCATGTACAAGCGAATGATTTTCCAAAATTTGTTTAGTACGAAATTTTTTCGAGCATTTTCGACACTCGTATGGTCGTTCTGAGGTGTGTTTATATTTGAAATGCTTCTTTAGCCACGCTTTAAAGCGAAACGATTTATCACATTTGGAACAATTATGTTTTATTAAACTATCTTTTCGCTTTGATGTTAAGCAAAATTTTTTGTTAGTTTTAATTATTTCTATTTGACCATTTTGTTTGTTTTCTTCAAAAGTGGGATATATAATCAAATTATCATTATGATCTTTTATCAACTGCTTCAAATGGGTCATCATATGACAGCGGCAATCTGAGGCAGCTTTAAAGGTTTTATTACAATAATGACATTTAAAATTTCTCATCTTTAAATGAGTTTTAGTATGTAGCTTTAAAGCAGCTTGTGATGCGAAAGTGCGTTGGCATTCAGTACATTGATGTTTATATAAAATTTCATGTCTCTTTTCGTGCTGTTTCAACATTATTTTATCATTTAACAGTAAGCCACATAAATTACAGTGATACATATTTTGTTTATCTTTTTCCACAAGTTCGGGTTTGGGCAGTATTTTCTTTAATAAATCCATCACCTTATCATTTTTGGAGTGCCTATGACTTAATATCTTTTTAAGAGATTTAAAGGTTTTTAAACATTCAGGACATTTAAAAGTAATATTGCAACAAGTTACAGATGAACTGAAAAAAGAACACAAATTGTTTAAAAATAAATGTATGAAAATAATAGAGCATACCTTAAATGTTTGTCCAGTTGTTGAATGCTACTAAAACCTTCGTTACATTTTGGACATTTATACAATTTATGAAAAATTCCAAGTGATTCATGTAATTTATGCTGGTAACAATGTGTTTTTAACTGAGCCATTGTGGGAAATGATTTTTTACATAAAACACATATAAAGGGTCGTATCTTGGTGTGAATTCTGAGATGTCTTAAAGTTAAAAACAATTTTAATATTTTAGAAAAATAAATTGTTTTATAGTTTGCTTTAAGTAATTTGGTTATTTAATTAAAAACTTACCTCAAAAAGTTGTAAGTTTTTTTAAATTCTTTACTACAAAATTCGCAAATGAAACATACTAAACCATCCACATGTTTAACTGCTTGTACTTTTAATAATTTAAAATAACCTAAAGGATATAAATTATCTCTAATAGTAATACTTTCAACTGTGGCCTTCTTAATAAACGTTTGTGTTGGCACATTTTCAGTATCTGATTGTTCTTCAATTGCAAGTATATCCTTTTGTAATTGTTTAAGTTCTTTTAATACCGACTCTGCTAAAGTATTAGCATCCTCTTCTTTATCTAATACTAAGTTAGAATTACTTTTTTCTTCACCTTCATGTTGATCTTTTGTATGCTTTTTCAAAAATGATAAACTCCTAAATACTCCCTTACATTGAGAACATTGTATTTGCTGAGTATTTTTTTTATAAACTTTCGAGTGTATATGTTTTATATGCTTTTGTAAGTTATACTTTTTAGAAAACCTATGTATTTACATAAACAAAAAACCATTTTTTTTATGATAAAATAAAACTACGATAAATTGTATGTACCTTAAACCACATTTCCGGCACTGGTATAAACCGGGTTGCAAATGTTGTTCTCTTACATGGCGATTGCGTGAAGACTTCTGGGAAAAGAATTTGTGACATAATTCACATTCAAAGGAATTTGTTTTGGGCATTTCCAATATTTAATTTTTTTTAGTTATACAATTTGTAAATAAATTTCTGAAGTTTTTACCTAATTTTTTTTACGATGGAAGTGTTTTCTAATTGAGTAATAAAAAATATAAAATCATTACCTAAAAAACAAACTTAGTGAAAAAATGATTTATTTACCAACAACTATCATCCTTCTCACTTTGCCACTCACTAGAAGATAATAACATAAATTATTATAATAGATATTTTAACTCAAAATATCCAAACGAGTATTCATTTAGAAAATTTAAAAATTGTGAATCCTTATATGATATAAGATTTTTTCGCAATCTGAAGCAAAATCTTTCACAGAAACTATTTTTTATGTGGTCTAAAAAAAAATTAAATTTTAGGCAATGGGTTAGGTACACGATTTGTTGGTTTCACACTTTTTTGCAGCACAGCAATAAAGCAGTAATAAACAAAACCTCATATTTTTGTTGAATAGTTGTAAAAATTTTTGTTTGCACACATTTACATACAAATTTATATTTTAATATTTTCTTTTAAATTGTGCACAATAATTTAATCATTATTAACTCAGTCAGTTTTTTTATCTAACAAAAATATTTTTTTATTTTTATATCAAATAGCGGCTACAAAAATGTAAAAATTTTTTTTGACAATTTGGGCCAACAGCTATGCTAACGAGTGTTATTGTACATTAACGCAATATCTAGTTTTTATATATTTTTTTTAAATTCTAAATGATTATACATTTTCGGCATTCCGAATAGATTTTCATTCATCTTTCAAACTTTTTTTATTTTTGTTAAATCTTTACAAAATCTATAGAAAAAGCTTTACATTATTTGTTTAACACACTAAAAAAGAACTCCATCTTCTTTATTACTTTAAATAACTTAGGCGACGAATTCGTAAGGAATGGGAGCCAAAACAATGGGTTCTTCAATTTTCTTGACGAAGTGAGCTTTTTTGGGTTGAGCAGGTTGACGTTTTAAGCTTACCCATGTACCCTTAGCCTTGGCATCCTTCAATAAACGTTCGTTTTCCTTAACGCGACGCAAAAAATCTTCACGGCACTTAGAGTGGTGGACATGTTCAATACGCACATTGATACGCTTAGGTAGAATCTTACCACGTACCCGTTTGTTTACAATAACACCAACAGCATGAGGGGTAACGTTGTAGATACGACCAGTCTTGCCATGGTAAGCCTTATAGGGCATACCCTTTTGTACGGCGCCATGACCCTTAATATCGACAATATCACCAATTTTAAACACACGCATGTAGGTGGACAAGGGGATGACACCATGTTTGCGGAAAGGTCGAGAGAACATGTCTCTGGTGCCGCGACGATAACCCTTTGAATTAGTCATTTTGATGTGGTTTGTTGTTCCCTAAAAATATACGACACATTAAACATTTTTTATAAAAATTACACCAACACATTGAGTAACATTAAGCACTATAGTTTGTCGATATTTTCGTTTTTTTTCAACCTATTTATTATGAAAAATTCACAAACCTTTTAGAAAATACCTTCCACGCGGTCGTGTAGTTGGGAAAAAAGAAAGATGGCGAACATAGAATATTGCCAGCTTTGATTTTTTTACAATTTTCTACCATCTACAACATATGATTTCGAAAAAAGCTGTGTTTTTTTAACATAACTGTGAAACTGTGTTTATTTTTAATAAATTTTATTTGTAAAGATGACAATGCTGTTACTAACAGCTGTATAAGTCAGCCATCATACATATTTACTTTTTAAATATATTTTGTACACATTATTAGATTATCTGTTTAAATTTTTCATAAAAAGTGAAACGATTTATTAGACATGGAGCAATTTAAAGGTTTACAAAAAAGTTTGTATATTTGGTCACAATCAGAAGACTTGGAAAAGCAAGTGGCTCAGTTAAAGGCAGCTACAGATGGTGAAGTTTTAGTGGAAAATATAAATCGGTTAACATTTGGTGAGTAATTTGGTACAGGTCTAGAAAATATTGTAGATATTTAATTGTTTAAATATAAATAGCCTCTTATGCTAATGGTTCCTTTGACTTAATTGTGGTGGATAATGCTCAACTCACTGATGCATTTAGTAAATTATTACAATTGCTGAAACCTAAGGGTAAATTTCACCTTTTAAGCTTTGTGGGTTCCTCGGAAAGCTTGGTACAAGAACTTAAACTATCAGGTTTTGTAAATGCGGTAGTATTGGATGGAAGTATAACCAGTGAAAAACCTGGTTATGAAACCGGGTCTGCTGTTAAGTTGTCTTTCGGGAAAAATTTTACAAAACCAGCTACAGTGTGGAAAATTGATAGTGATGAGGAGGCGGAAGAAGACTTAATAAATGAAGACGACTTACTGGATGAAGAAGATAAAAAGAAACCAGATCCTGAATCTTTAAGAGGTATATTTGTATAAAAATTAAAAAAAAAAATTCTATTAAAGTGTTTTACAGTTTGTGGAACTACTGGCAAACGAAAGGCTTGCAAAGATTGTTCATGTGGTTTGGCAGAAGAACTAGAAGCTGAAAAGACTAAAACTAAAATAGAAACACAAAATGCCAAATCGAGTTGTGGCAGTGTAGGTTTAAATATATTTTTTTAAGTTCCGATATATTTATATTGTTTGGAAATATTTCAGTGCTATTTGGGTGATGCTTTCCGTTGTTCGACTTGCCCTTACTTGGGTATGCCAGCTTTTAAACCAGGCGAAAAGGTACAACTGTCAGGCAACCTTTTGAAATCTGATATTTAATCTAATGCAATACTTAATTTTGTGTGTTAATAATCCAATAAGACATAATATAAAATACAATAAATAAAAATATTTTTGGAGTAAAAACAAAGCATTACTTTTTTTTTGAGAAAATGTTACTAGGTATCTAGAAATATTTAAGAATTTTTTTACAATTTTTGCAAAAATTTTTAATATTTTAGGTGTATAAGGCAACTTTTTTTTAAGATTCGATATATGTAATATATGTTTCTATCGATAATTACAGAATTGATTTCACAGGAAATTTGACTCAAATTATTTATAGATCAGTACATAGAAAGATATTTCAGTGTAAACATAAATATAAATGAAACAACTTTTTTATAAGCGTTTTTTTTTAATACATGTTTTTAACAATCTATTTAAGTTTTAATATTATATTTCATCTTTATTCTGTTTCAGGTTTACTTTAATCCAACGTTATTTAACATTTCTAAGTTTTGTTTCAAGTAGTGTGTCAAAAATAACGCGTTTAAAAATTTACTGCCTGTTCAACGATGTCGAAACGAAATTTCATTCGCACAAATAAGTTGAAAACAAAAACAAATTTTTAGTTTTTGTTGTTGTTTTCAATATATTTGTACGAATGAAATTTCGCTTGTGTTTTCTTTCGACATCGTTGAACAGGCAGTTATTCTTGGAAAAGTACATTCTTGGTTTATTTTTTTTCATATAGGTATATATAAAAAAAAAAAATGATTTAAACATTAAATTTGTTTATAGTTTACATTCCATTAAAAAAAACCTTTTCGGTAATAATAATTAGTTTCTTTGACCTTTTTTTAAAAAGTCGAAACTACAATACATTTTATTTAAAAATGTGTCCTTTAATTTTAGTGCTTTCAAATAAGTGAGGTTATATGCAAGTCAGTACATATGTACATATGTATGTATATACATACATATTAGGATATGTACATACTTTTAAATAAAACATAATTTATTTAATGAAACAATTTGTAGGAAAAGCTTAAATGAAAATCTAAAATTTTATTGTTTATTTTATTTTATTCTATAAGAAATCTTCAGCTGCTTTAGGGTTACATCTGACAGTTTGTGCCTTTAATAAGTTCCCTATTATTGCCCATTAGAACACGATAGTTGACAGCTGCAGGATCCAATTCTTTGTACAAATAGGTGGGCATTTTGTCAGATAAAACCCAGATGGTGCCTTCGGAATCTATCTTCAGATCGTTAGGGAATACCAATGTATGGGAATCAGAATCGATGAGTCCCTGATTGTCAGGCGTATATGGTTTTTTTACATTCCAACAAGCAATTGCATCCTTATTTACTTGAGTATAGAAAATAACACCAGTTTCCTTGTCATAAACCTCAGCCGTAGATTGACCATTCATGCCACGGTCGCCCACATATTTAAAGTCGTAATAAGAATCCGGACTGGTAGCCAAAGTCTGATTTTGTAAAATGCGATTAGATACTTTGAATTCTTTGGTACTGGCCAGGGCATGAAAATAAATATCTTTTGAATAATCAGGATTCTTGGGACCCACAGCCATGCCAAAGACACCATCTGTCCATTGGAAATTAACACCACCTACATTGAAGTCTCCCTGTAAGGGATCGAAATGAAAGAAATTGTGTTTGACACGGTAAGAGCGATCATCGCGGAAGGAATAGACAACAACACCATAAGCCCCCAAATCCGGAATATAGGCATATGCATTTGAACACTCCGAGCGATCAGAATCAACAATCTATGATAAAAGGAAAAAAATATTTACTAACTTCGCTAATGTATTTTATATTCACCGAATACCTACAATATTGGCAAAGAACGAGTCCTCCTTAACTTGATTCTTTGGAATGGTAAATCTACGTATCAATTTGTCCGTTTTTAGATCAATTACTACAATAGCGTTGCCAGTCACCTGGTTGGCCTCACCCAAAATATCAGCCAAACCTGTATCTAAGACCCATAAGCGATCACAGTGATCTGCCTGTATACGAAAAGTGGAAATTATGGTGGAATTATCTTTTAATTTACAACCATTTTCACATTTCTCCATTGGAATTTTATTAGCTTCCCAACTGGGGTAGGGCATCAACTTGGGAGATTTTTCTTTTGTATTTAGATCCACATAATTTAGAGTAGAGACAATACCAGACTTCCATCTAAATTAAAAATAAAAATAATAATAAAACACAAATTAAAATTAGTTTTATAACTATGTATGTATGTATTTACATATGTATGTATGCATGTATGTATGTATGTAGTATGCAAATCGAAAGGTTATAGTTTTATTGATTTGTGTATATTTAAATCAGGATATTACAATACATGTGCAAATTTAAAATACAAACCTTAATTTTTATTTATAAAGTTTTCGAAATCTTGGCCAAATTTGTTTGACAATTTGAAATTTGTCCTGCAAAAATATTTGGGGCCGAATTACGACATTCGAACGTGATCAAAATTTGAAAATTCTTATTAGAATCTCTATAGCTTAAGTACAGCGAACTCGATCGTTCGAGTAAAATTTCGGTCGATATCGAATGCCGTAATTCGGCCCTTGGTATTCGAAGTTGTACTGCAATTTTTTTTTCCGGTATAACATTATTGTACTGACATATCGGTGGTCACAGGTAGAAAGGCCCTTACTCAAATAATTGCAACTTTACAGGAGTAGGCAAAAACGTAGCAGAAACTGTATTATTATAATTTTACTTTTTGTTAAAGTTTTGTTAAAAAAATAAATACTTTTAAGTAAACAAATAAACATTTTAACAAATCAAAAAGTTGATTTAAAGAAGAAAAATTTTAAAATACATTTTTTGTTTTTTTATTGCAATTTATTATTTTTTTTAATTCTAACGTTAATTTTCCCTTTCTTTCTTATTCAAGTTTTTTAGGCTTTAAATTTGTTTTTTTTTTTAGTTCTGGTACCTTTGAACATTTTTGTATAGGTAGAATGAATAATTCTTATTAATTCTCAGTTTACAGAACTTTACGCAAAAAGTTTAGAGACAGACTTTTTATAGCTGCTACTTTGCTTGCAGTGATTTTCAAATTAAACAGTCACACAACCAGTCCCACAATTATGCTCAACTCTCAAGTATTTTATTTATGTGGTAAAATAAAAAATTAATATAAGACAAAAAAAATATATATATATACATATATATGTATATGTATATATAAAAGACAAACAAATTTATTTAAAAAAAACCACAAAAAAAAAAATAAACTCCAAATTTTATAAGCAAACAATAAAAACCACTAAAATTAAACTTTAGCAATTGGGGTTAACAATAACGACAAACGTAGAAACCAAATAAAGTGTAAAAGTAGCAACTTAACATACCCTACACATCGCAACACCCTATAACAAAAACACAGCTATGTCTAACATACATACTTATGTTTGTATTTACTTACATTTACGACTTGTTGTTTACCTGGTAGAAAACACTATTGAGTGCCATATGAATCAAATTTAAACAACAATATTGTTTTACGCATCTAGTATTTGAGCTATAAAAGTTGCCAAGTTTAAGCAATATTTGATAAAAGTAGGAAAACAGAACTTTATTATTACACAGTTTCACAATATCATACACTGATAATATCCTGCAGATAACGCGACTAGTCCATACACGCATGCAAATTATACTTCGTAACGAAAGGTCACCCAAATGTTTGAAGAAAACATGGTCGATTTAACATAACGATGTTCCAGGGCTGAATTTTATAAGCCAATGGAGTAGTCTCAAAGCTACTCCTTGTCACTACTCGATGGATGTACCCACACGACTATTATACAACTCTTGACACTTTATTATATGTAATCGTTAAAACATGAACACTTGTCTTATATTTTAAATTTTTAAATTATAGGCTATAAGTTCAATGTGATAACGACAAGAATATTTTAAGGAAAAATTAGTCATCCGATACTAGCTGAGTGGAATGCATTTTCGAAACCAGCTACGGTTTCATCATCAGCACTCTTTTGATCAGAACTACAGGTGTTGTATGTAAATATCAACTATTTAACTCAGTAATGTATTGAAAATTGAAATAAAGAATTATTTGTTCTAATTGATTTCATGTTATATCAAATACATATCATTGAGTTAGTACGAAATTTACCAACATCTGTTTTTCCTGTATTCTTTTTTGCACGTCATTACCACAGTTTTAATGTTTGCCTTTGTCGTTTAACTACAAACTGTTGTTTGAAAATGATATGATGCATGACATGCACTACATAGGACCATGTGTTAAGTAGCGAATTTCAGCTACAATAGAATACGTATTCTAATAATATCTGCAAGGTTATTAAGTCAAATCTTATATAAAGGGTGCACATTTTAAATTTAGAGAAATTTTTGTGTGCAAGTGGCAATTGGTGCGCTTTACGGAAGAGCACACAGTGAAAACTTTTTACAAAAGACTGAAATTTAATAATTGCTAACCATTTTAAAATAGTTTAAACATTTTTTAAAAATATGACAATACGACTTAAAAGCACTCCTCCCAATAAAAAATAATTCTGTTTTAATTTTATTGCCAAAAATTGTTACGATCGAAAAGGGGTCATAATACGTATGACAAACAATATTTTTTAATTAAAAATTTTTTAAATAAAAAAACAAAAAAAAAAATAATCGAAAAATTTCTATTTAGAAAGAAACATATCTTGTAAATAGTTAATTAGCAAAAGACAATTTTGGGTTAATATTCTTTAAACACAGTTTGAATCGCAAATATTTAATTATTTTTTTGTGAATATTGAAGTACAGACTGTTTAAAGTTAAAAAAGAAAAAAAAAACATAAAACGCACATAAATCCAATAATTAATTCCGTTGTGGTTTCTAATATTTTTTTCTAAAATTTTTTACAAGGTTTCTCTTTCATAAAGCTATTATTATTTTGTTGTTCTTAACGTATTATTGAAATAAATTATTTATGTATTATATACAAAACTATTTGTTCTAACCAAAATTATCATAAACAAGTTTTAATGCAGAATTTTAAATGTGTATATGTAAATTTGTAAATTTTAAATGATTTCTTGGAAATGTCTTTAAACCAAATTGACCATAATAGAGGATAATAAAACAAATAAACGAAATGTAAATATCGAAACAATTATTTTAATGTAGAATGTTTACGAGAAAAATGTTTTAAAGATTTTTTTCTTATTGTAAAAAAAAATTCTGTAAATGTGGTGCTTAACACACAAAAATAAATCTTGTTAATTAAATGTATACATTGAATAAAACTAATTATATTCAGAAAGCTTGAAAGTTTAAAAATAAATAAATCACTGTTTGGTCACAATAGAAGACAATTAGTGTATCTCTTAAATATACCTACATACTTACATACATACATTAATTTACACGCATACATACATACATTGCTTTGTTTTTAAACAAACAAAATTTCACTTACCTTGGCACTGTAATAAACAATTTATTATTCCATCTTTCAACGCCCAAGGGTAAATTATTTTCCACTATATAATCTCCCGATTTAATGGCATTATTTTCCGTTTCTTCGTTTGGCCAGTCAAATGTCAATTGTTTCCAATGGAACTTCTCTTCTAGTTTGGCTTTTGCGACCGTTACAACAATCAAACATAATAGAAAAAATAATAACGATTTCATGGTTTAATTTTGGTTTTAATTCACACTAATTTTGTTACAGTTTGTCTTTATTTTACAAATTTTAATTTTTGTAACTAATTTTATTTATTATTTCTTTTTAAGGTAAAATTATTCACTTGTATTGCAACCAACAAAGCAACTCTGAGATTGACGTTACTTTCAAGCCCGTTTTGTGAAGACTAACAATATTGTTTAATCGAGTAAAGCTTTTTATATTAAACTAAGCCAGTGGTAAAGAAGTTTATGCTTTGTTTTTACAATTAAGAGCAAAGCAGTGATTTTAAGCAGTGTTGCCAGAACATTTTTTGTTTTCAACTAAATAAATAAAAATTCCCTAAATTTAAGTTTTGTTTTAAAAAAATCTTTATAACTTGACTAAAGTTTAATTTTTGTAAAAGCCCGTCTCAGCTACTTAATTTTTCCCCTTTTTTTCAATAATTATTCTTAATAACATTGCAAAAAATTATAATTTTTTAATACTCTTATGTAATAACATTTATTTAAACAAACAGTAGCATAAACTTTTAAGTAGGAGAAAAATTTGTAGATTTGTTCATTCATGTTATCAGACTTAAACAGTTCAAGAATAAAAGCTGTCAAAGTAAAATTTTGTCACATTTAATGAATACTTAATCCTTAAAACTTTTCTTAAAGTTGGAACATATCGATGCCTTACTTCCTTAACCTCGTTTCTTAAAAAAAAAACTTTTCAGGACAGAAAAAAACGGTTCATCTTTTTATACTTCATGTTTGGTTAAAAGTTTAAATGCAATTATTAAGGAATTGATTACATTTATGTACATTAGTAGTTGTTGCAGTAATGGAACACAAAAATAAAATCGTTTGATATGAAAAAGTCAAAACCGTATTTTTTTAAGTTACGAGGTTGAGGAAGTAAGGCATCGATATGTAAATTTCGTTTCTAAGTTTAGTTTTAACAACATTTAACAAGCAGGTGGTCCTCTCAAACGAAGAATTTGAATTAGAAAATTCCTAAAAAGATAACAATAATTCGTTAATTTTTTTTGCACACTGTAGTGTCACCACTAAACCTTTTTTAGTCCAACTTTAATAGAAAATCTCTAAAATTTTTCAGTTTTATCTGATTTTCAAATATTAAAATCCACTGAAAATCTACAAAAAAAAATTGCCCCTAAATTTACATCTAAATAAACAAATAAATTAAGTCCAGAGGAAAATCTTCTAGGCTGGTAACACTTATTTAAAGTAAAGGAATGAGCATAAAGAGAACATTGCATGAACATTTTTTATAAAGGGATTTTTAACAAGAGCTGATAGCCGTTGAAATAAAAAAAATATTCTTTATATTTTTCAAATATATAAGACAATTGTTTGTCACGACGTTGCATGAACACAAAAAGTAAAATTTTTAATTACTGCAGTATGAATTCGATCTTGTCAAATGTAAAATACGGTTTACCTGAGATTCTAGTGAAACTTTACAACAACGTCATCTACGCGCGATAAGAATACCGAATCATACAGGATTTCAATTAAAACCAAATTTTATATGATATTTACAGGGCTCTGAAGGCCACTTAGCTAACAAATGCTGAGTCATTAACTTCAAGCTTTTGGATATTGGATACGGATATAGTCCCAATATTGAAAACAATTTCTTATACTAAGTTATATTGACTTACGTTTATATATATTCATTTATAAAAGAAATCAGCTGCATAACTCCATAGATAAACAAGAATTCCATACTTTATTTGGCATACATTGAATATCAAAAAAATTTTTACCTGACCTGTATATGACCAACAGAGTTATAGCTTAAATGTCTAAAAGACTAGTTTCTTTTTTACAATTTGGTTTTATGTATTATTTTGCAGTACTTTCAATAGTTCTAAAAATGAATTTAAGCTTTATTTATAATTTATTAAACAAATATTTGTTGCAGGTTTATTTATAAACTTCATATTTATTTCGCACATGAATATCTTTTATATTCTAAAAAAAATTATTTGTGAAAAAACACAGTCATGTTAATAATTTTTTATAATGCTGTTTTTATTTTAAATAAGGAAACTGTTTTAAATAAGTTCTTAAAAATATAATTATTATTTAACAAAAACATTAAAATACTTGCCAGCAACTTTTATAAGTAAATATATATGTTTATGTAAATGAAAGCCAATAAAATATGTACACTTAAAGAAATTAATGTTTAACAAATTCTAAATGAAACTATCAATAACAAAAGAGTGATATAAATGTTTTAGAACTATCTATTAACACGGAAAATATGTATAATATTTTAAATCTAGAAATTTTTAGAGATTAAAAATAATATTTTAGATTTTAGGGATCCAGGACGTACAATATTTTTTTTTTATAAATATGTGACATTTGTGCAACATGTATGTATATTATAATATAAATTTACTAGCTGTTTTCTCTATAATTATGGCATATATTATTCAATTATAATTAATTATTATAAAATAAAAAAAATTCATCTACTTATTTAAAACAAATGCATAATTAATGTCATATTTGTTTAATTTTTATACATTTTAATCAATAAAATCATGTATTTATTAAATTATTAAAAAATAAATAAAATAAATTTTTTTGTACACGAGTTTTTAATGCTTTTAATAACCTTTGGCGTTGGAAAAAAAAGTACAACATACTGCATTTTTTATTCAAAAATATTACATCTTGTTATAGTATGTACTTACATATGTATATATGTACTTGTACCGGTATTTAGTTAGTTTAATAATTTATGAATTTTTTTGTTCGCATTTAAGTGTTCAACAAATTCTTTAATTTAATGCAAAAATCTTTAACACATACAAAAATCTCTGTATATAATTAAAAAAAAACACACAGAACAAAATCAAATTGGGTTTATGTAGAAAAAATCCATCAAAATTTTTTGGTAAGCATTTGATAAACAAGGAAAATTTGTAAATTTATTTTTAATTTCTATAAATATGTACACTCAGGTCTTTTTTTATGCGGTATTTTTTTATGCGAATTTGAATTTATGCGGTTTTTAAATATTAAAATTTTTTTTTATATATAAAAATAATATTTAAATAATTGATAACACTGGGCTTTGATATTTCTGTTAAGGTTTGTGCTTTCTGTAAAGTTTGTAGATTTCTGTTAAGGTTTGTACTTTCTGTTAATTAATGCGTTTTATGCGAAGACCAGCAGCGATTATTTGAAATTTGGGATTTCCCTTATAGATTTTGTAAGCATTCGACGAAGAAATGTTCTAACGTACGTTTGCAGTTTAGTCATTGACAGTTGAATTTTGCATTAAATTTAAAATATTTATTGTGGTGGAATTTAACAGAGATTTTTAAATTTTAATTATCGAAGGTGTTGAAGTTTCGCTCCAAAAAGTAAGTGTAATTTTGTTTTATGGTTTCAATGCTAACATAAAATTTTTGGATTCGATTTTAAGAAATTGATATGGAGAAAAATAAAAAAACGACAAACGATTTCTTTAGAGACCAAAATCGAAACTTTGGACCGCTTAGCAAATGGAGCTAAAAACAAGTAAGAGCGCTATATTCGGCCGTGCCGAATCTTATATACCCTTCACAACGTGTAGTCATACAATAACAGTGGTTTGTGTCACCATTCATCCCATATGAAATACGTACATACATATAAAAACATACATATATAAAAACGTCCCATTGTAAAATTATAAATTCACGTACGTATGTTAAAAAAACAAAAAAAAAAAAAAAAATTAAAAAAAAAATTAAAAAAAAAATTATTATGTATATAATATATATAAAACAAAAAAAAAATAAAAAAAAAATTAAAAAAAAAATTTAAAAAATATAATAAAAATATAAATAATATATTAAATAAAAAATAAAAAAAAAATTAAAAAAAAATTAAAAAAAAAATTTTAAAAAACGCCACGTTTTGTCTAACCAGTATACACGTTTGTATGTATGTATGTTGTTGTTGTAATGTTGTTTTTGTGAAAAAAAAATCGAGGTGGTCGTGGGTTTTTGCTCATATCTCAGTTGTTTATGTACCGATGTTTCTGATTTTCAATACCGATCTACTCCCGAATATTTCTGATATTTTAATACCTTACCCGGGTCCAACCTATGTCGGGGGGCTTCAAAAAGTTGATTTCAACATACACACGGACAGACGGACAGACGGACAGACTGACAGACTGACAGAGCTTAATCGACTCCCCTATTCATAAGCTTTGAGCAAATATATACTTTATGGGGTCGGAAATGAAAATTGTAGAAATTTCACACGGAATGACAAACCTATATATACCCTTTTTCACTGTGTGAAGGGTATAATAAGGCTCTGGCAGACCACTTTAAACTAGGCAAATCATCAATCAGAGACATAAAAAAAATGAAATTTTCTTTTTTATGCGAACTTGGTACATTTTTAATAATTTAATTTCAATTTATGCGATTTTTTTAAATTCCGGAACGTATCCCTAGTTTTTGTATGGAGCTAGAGTCTTTTTTTATGCGAATTTTTTTTATGCGGTTTTATGCGGAACGCATCTACCGCATAAAAAAAGACCTGAGTGTATATAATATTTCACTATTTTCTAATTATGCATTTTATTTAATTTTTCACGTTAAAAACCATTATACATGTTACAAAATTATTAAGCCGCACTAATTTTCTTCTAAATATCTTATTTTTAAGTAGTTTGTGGTTCAACGCTTTAATTAAAATCGTAGTCACACTTTCACATACTAATCGATTGTAAATTAAATGAGGAGCCAACATATACAAACTTATTATGTGTGTAATTTGTTTTGATTCTTTAATCAATTTTTTGTTTATTGATAAAGCAAAAGTTAAAAAAAACAACAACTAACAATCCAAACAAAGTAAACAAACGCACTACTACTACTGCATACTACACAATTATTCATTGGAACGATTAAATGTCAACTCAAAATAGTATTTGGATGGTCACAAATAAAAAGGCACTAACTTAAATAATTATAACTTTACAAGAGAAGCTAAAAACATAACAGAAACTTTTTGTCTAAATTTGCTTTAAAACTGTTATTTTTGAAAATAATGCGTAAAATTTTTGTGTCGAGGCGTTTTTGTTTGAAATGTATTGGAATCATTGAAAAACTAAATTTCGTAAAAAATACAATTTAGGGCCTTTCTACTTGTGACCATCGAATTTTTTTTTAATGTTTTTGTTTTTTGTGTGCTTGTTATTATGTATTGCCAAACTGTAACAAATAACGATGCTAATGATGATAATGTGTTTGTAATTTTTTTTTGTCTCTTTTTATTAAGTGAACCATAATAAATTAGGGACGCCACTTTAGTTCGATTGCAAATTTTTCACCTCTTAGTGAAATTGTTAAAAGTTATTTTTTTATTAAAGCATCCCTGTTATTAAATGGTTCTAAAGTGATTTTGTTGATTGTTTTAAATATTTTGATAGAAATACACCTCTTTTTTCTTAATGTTAGTAAGTCAAAAAGATCAAAATAGTTAATTTATTGTATGTTTTTTCTAAAATTTTTAAACGAAAATCGATTTATTTTTCAGTTTCTATACAACCGAGAGCCAATACGGATATCAAGTGAAAGGATTTGTCCATTAGATGTAGTAATGATACCTATGCAAATAATGGTGAAGGGTATTATCAGATTCGGCACGGCCTTGTTTAATTAAAAATAATACTCTTTATCTTCCTGTTTAAAAAATATACAAAACAATTTTGAAAAAATTTTGAAAAAATTTAAGAAATACAGTGCACTCGCGAAAACGTGAACACTGGAAAGTGTGAACGTCTCAGAAACGTGAACAAATTTATTTTTCCACAGATTACTCTAAAACGTGAACAGAATCTGAAAGCTCTAAAACGTGAATACGTTTTATTTATTGTTTTTTAATCTGTTTTTAAATTGGGAAATCACCTAATTACATGTTACTTGCTTGTTTACATACGATTAAACTTTTTTTTCATTTATGTATGCCTTGACCTGTTAGTTGCTCTTTGACATTGCTACGTAGATGGGCTGAAAACGAGATGGTAGACCAAAGTGACATTAGAGTGCTGAGAAACCTTAAAGAAAAAGCTCTTCTAAAGATGGCAAAACAAAAAACTTACCAAAAAAAATGACTGATTTTTTCCTTCAAACTTTATTTAACTGATTCTTAATTATCCAATAAAAAAAATTTACCTGTTAGTTTTAGTTTATTTTGTTGTTGTTTTTGTTAATTAAACTTGAATTTCTTGTATCCTTTATTTTATATAATTTTTTTGTTATTTATCGAATGCAAAGTGAACGAATATACATATTGCATTTTATGTTTTGTTATTAAAAATTAATAAAATAATTAATCTAAAATAGTGTTTAGCATTTTTTCTTATTAATATATAATTTTTTATACTAAACAGGGTAACTTTTTGTTTTAAATTTAGGTACTCGATAACGTAAACAAACTCGTAAATGTGAACTGCCTTGGTAAAAATTAGTTTACGTTATCGCGAGTTCACTGTAATAAAAATAAACAATAAGATATACATAAAAATAAGAACAATCAATAGGGGAAATCACCCTTCGTTGCAAACAGATCATGCAAATGTTGCAGATCTTGCAAGTCTAGTATATATGTATGTATATTCTTAAGTTTGCAACAACACAAAAATAATATACACTAAAATTACATATCCCACACAAGCACTTATTTCCAATACTAAAAACAGTTGGAAATTTTCAAAAGCAACGTTTACAATAAAATGTATAAAAGACTTGCAAGATCTGCAACATTTGCATCATGTTTGCAAGGAAGGGTGATTTCCGCTAATATAGCTAGCTAACAGTAAAAACCAACGATTTATTTTGGAAAAGAGGAAAGATTGTTGATTTTATTTGTAGTCATTAATGATAGATGCCTGATGCTTTTATTAAACATAATAATAATAACTGTCAATCATTATATGTTTTCAATTATAGTATGTTACTATTAGATCATAATTACCACAACCATGTTTTTTCTTTGCATGTGTACGGCTCACTTTTTTTCTATTTATAAGGTAGTACGCTCTAATGCACACATACCTACATATTCTTTATAATTTTTTTTTGCCATTTTATTTAAATTTAAAAAATTGGAGCTTTTTTATATAAATTTTGCTTTAAATAAGTAAATTTGATTTTATGCTAGACTTTAAAACTAAATAAAATAATTCACTTTTTTTTAATCAAATACGTTTATCAATTACTTTATTATTTTGTTTTATAAATAGGTACTAATTGTTCATTATTTTATAAACTTAATATGTAATGGTGTACATACTTTATTAGATTGTCATGCAACATTTTGCCAACAATTAAATATTTATAATAATATATTATTTGTCAAATGTTTGTTGAATGGTTTTCATTTCAATGATTCAGTTTTCTAACCTAAATTTAAATAAAAATTGTTTATGTTAATTTCCTGTTTTAAATATTTGAATTGACAGTTATTTTTAAACAGACGTTTTGTATTATGTGTGTGCGGTAATAAAATGCAAAATTTGTTTCCGAATTAATTAATTTATAATACAAAAACAAAACACAATTAAATATAAAAATAATATTGTAAGAAGAGATAATTATTAATTTTATTATCATTATTATTTATGATTTATTGTGTAAATGGTCATGCAGAATCAATTATTTATATTTGCGTAATGATTGAGTTTATAACCAAAATTTCAATGAAATAAACAAGAAAGTTAAATGCGTCATGTACGACTATATTATTCCTTACATTAATAACACCATGTATAGTCTAAAATAATTTTTTTTATTAATTTTTTTTTTGTGATTTCGATATTCAATATATACACAATATTGTATGTTAAATATATATGCATTAATTATCGATTATACACAGAGAAAACAGCACCGTTTGTGAGTATGAGAATCGATGAATATATAGCTACATACCTGTAAATTTTATAGTTTACATACCTGTCAATTGTAAAGATTACATACCTGTCAATTATATAGTTTATCAATGTATAGTCAGCGCAAAAAAATTATATTTCTTGCAGTAAAGGTTTTATAATTAGAAAAGAAAAATTCGAATGTGATTTTCTGTTTTCTGGTTGTGTATAGTATATTGGCAAGTCTATATATATAAAAGTGAAACTCTGTGTGTGTGTTAGCTATAGACTCCGAAACTGTAAAGCCGATCGGACTCAAACTTGTACAAGTTATTGTACACATTCCAGGGAGTGTTAATGGGTAATAAAAAGTGGGCGGGGATACGCCCATAAAAAATAAGTTATAATTTTTAGCTACTTAAACTGCACCGATTTTTCTGAAACTTTGCACACATATTGAGCTGTCATGACTATTCAGTTTCGTGATTAGAAAAGTGGGCAGTGCCACGCCTATAAAAAAGTTATAATTTTTAGCTTTTTGCACTTGAAATTCAATTAAAATTCAGAATGTATTTTTATTCATTAAGGGGCGTAGCAACGCGCGCCGGGCTTGGCTAGTATAATATAAAAATCAAGAAAAAATATAAAACAATGCCTAAACAATTTAGTCAAAACGTAAATTGTCAGTATAATGTGTCAAATAATATTTATTGATATTTCCGGTAAAATATTAATAATAATTAAATATATATCAACAACAATAAAAAAATTAATAAATTAAAATTTGTAATAATAATAATAATTTACCTAATTTATAAAAGAATTTCTAAAGCTTTTAAAAAAATATACTTATGAAAGGTATAAAATATATATTCTTTAGAGCTCTTATTATAATAAATATACTTACAAACATAAATGTGCAGTGAAAAAGGTTATAACAAAACCATACACTTGTGGGCATACAATTAAGTCACATAAAAAACAATATTTTTACTTTTTTAGGATTCATTTGTTAAGGCAATTTCCTTTATTAAAAAAAAGAACACCTGTAATTCTGGATTATGTTTAATTTTTTTTTTCAAAACATTCATACGAACAAACTGCTATTGTTTATTTAGAACAACATTTATTTTAGCATTGAAAATGAATTAGTTATGCAATACGCTTTTATTGGACGATTTTTTAATTGCTTGGATTTTTGAAAATTAAAAAAAAAACGCAAGTGAGAAAGCAAATGTAAATGAAATATTAATATCCAGCATATTGGCTGGTTATGGCAGCTGTAAAATTGTCGTCCAGGGCTGGAATTATGACTATCTTGTTCTTGCATTTGAGAGACTTTAAGTATCTCCACATAAAATATTCTTGTGGAGTCGAATGATCTTGGTGGCTAATGTACTACTGCCAAACGTTAGATTAATTGTTCACCAAACTCCCTCCTCTTATTTGGTTCATAATATCGCGTGCAAAGTGACATATGTCACCGTCTTGTTGAAAGCACATATAAACCATGTCAAGTTGTTTAATTTTGGGTAAAAAATTTGTAATCACCGCACGCTACTTTACTCAATTGAATAACACAAGCCTAATTGTTTTTAACTGCAACGAGTTAACATATAAGTATCTTCATTGACATTGGCCGATACAGCCGCAATATTCTCCTCGATATGAATTCTTTGAATAAGAGTTGGTGAATTAATATACAATTAAGTGAAACTGGTAAAAATTTTAGTCACAACAGCGTGAATAGCCTGTCCGAAGAGTTTAATGTGACGATCATATAATGGATGTAATTTCCGAAACACATTTCTCACACAGCACAAATTTTAATAAAAAAATTCAATTATCTGCAAATCTTATGTAAGGTAAGGTTCCAACCTAAAGAGAGTCAATAAAAAACCAAACCTAAGATAGGTCTACACGTATGCCCATTTAACATATTGTGCGCTTTAAAGGAATAAATATTCTCCTATAAGATCCATAATCCCCACTTACTGAGTATGTTTGGCACTGCTACAGGTCACATACAAAGGTCACAGTAAACAAATTTACACTGGAAGGAAGCCAAATAGCATAAAAAATACCCTTTATATTCAAAAAGGAAGAGTATTATTGCTGCTTATTTTAATGTAAATTGGCCTTGTAATCAGCTGATACTGACTAGGAATCACAAGTTTTCTTAACTTTTTAATATGCATAAGTATGCAAATGTTAAAACAGAATTCCGACGTAACGTAATACTTATTCTATACAAATTAATATCTAAAATTTGAAAAACAAAAAAATTATGTTACTGCATTACTTTTATGACCATAAGTGTATACAAGCATGAAATTAATTATGTTTGTTTAATATATTTCTTTGTGTAAAAAATTTCTTTAGATTAAATTTTATTAAAAAATCCTTAAAACTCTGTAGATCTTTGTAATACATTTAAGCAACCATATAATATAATGTTTGTCATATTAAAATTGGTTGGTTTTTTGTGTTCGTTTTCATACCAGTGCACTCATTTAATAAAAGAGTGACAAGAAACCTCATTTATTGTTCTCACTCTGCAAACACATGCATATAATCAAGCACGCATACAAGCGAGAGTTGACGAAAAAGAGCCTTTAAAAGGCATACATAATTGTATTGAAGTGATAATAACTTTTTGAATTACCCTCGTAACATCATTAACTACTGCTACTACATCGAGTATAACATGAATAATAATAATGTAAGCTTGTCAACCGCATCACCATACAATTTAACAAACACAACAGAACCGAATACTGAAGACTAAAAAACTCTGAATGGATCAAGAACAATGAAAATTCACACACACACACATAAACTTTACAACTAAAATTCTAGGTATGTGAAGAAAGAGTAAAAGGGAGTACTAGGGAGCGTATAAGTTATAAATGGGAAGCACAACTTGAGTTGCTGTATTACAAAAGAACAAAAAATAAAAGGAAGTCATTTGTAAAGGAAATAATATTGTACAAGATATCTAGCTAATTTATGCTGTAAAAACAAACTACTTTAAAACAGCAGTGAATCCACCGTAAGTCCCAAAACGAAGTAATTGCTAAGTTTTGACTGAAACGTTGTACAAAAAAATCTTTTAATTAAAAAAAAATTATATTTTTAAATTTTCGAATACTTGTGTCAGGTTTACAATGTGAGTCGTTTTAACGAAAAGTTAAGAAAGCACTGATTTGCACCCTTCACTAATTTCCCATTATATTCAATATGTCACAACTCTATAGAAAGTTACAATTTCCGGTATTTATAAAACCTTTTACAGCAATCTAAATCTAAGCCCTACAGAAATCTTATATGATTATACGATTAAGTGGATAAGGATACAATTTTGGGTCGAATAAGTGGTGTTTGTCCATCCGGGGACAAACTATGGAATTCGATTGCTTGCGAAGTTATAAAATTCTTATTAGAAGATCTTTACCAAAAGCAAAGCAAACTCCAGTAAGATTTCGATCATGTTCAGGTAGTGATCGATTCTATATTGTCATAAATATTCTATTTACGAAAATCACATGCTCATAAAAGCGTTAAAAATATTTTTGTTGAGATTAAAATACTGCTTAGTTTGGACATTAATTGAATGTAACTCCTATATAAAACCCCACTGCTAGAAATCAATTAACGCTTTTAAAACCTATAAAAATATTTGGGTCAAGTTAAAATAAAACATTAATAATTTTGATGAAAAAAACATTAATTTCTGTCAAATTTTATTATAATAATTTTTTAAGTCAGTGTATACATTTTTTCGAATTAATACTTACATATATATCAGACAAAAAAGAGTTCGAATATCTTTCAGACTGCCGGATTAATGTAGTATACTTCAGCCTAATATATGTACATTAGCTGATATTTTATAATGTATTCCGTAGCAATACCAGAATCTTTATCTACAGCCAAGTAGCCATTTGGCTCTTGATTGATGTATAATTAACAATTCGTCAAGGACTGTCGGGTATCCTTGAATTGAATGGCGATGCATTAGAATATCATCCTGATATGGGTATGAGAACACGGAACCAGTTATGACAACCACATAGTTGATGGTCTTGCCAAGGTGGATGCATCACTTAGTTATGGGGTAATCTAACAGTACTGCGGTATACCCCTTTCTTCTTATAAACTTTGACAAGATGGATTAATGATTAATTAATTAATTCTCAGTGTAATATTGCATGCATAGATACATGACCTAGAATGCATTTTTAGCACACTAAGTGTCTTCTGAAATTTGATAGGAAGCGGCCGAAGAAGATTTTGTTTATGCTGACAGGCCACTGCATACGAAGTTATCCTGCTAAGAAAACGGGACTACCCTATAGTGACTTCTGTAGAAGCTGTCTTGACACAGAGAAGGAGGAGGAGACTACACATCACTTCCTATGTCTCTGTCCTGCACTGAAAAATATCTGAAACTACACAGCCAATCGAGATAGCAACGCTATGTCTTGCTGAAATTTTTACCTTTATAAGCCATCCAGACTGTCTGTCCTGAAACAGTCCAGAACTGGAAAACTCATGCTGTATAGAACAAGTTCCCTCGAAGCGGCCTATGAACCACTTGTGTTCTTTTTTATAATCTTTTTCCGTGCTAAAAGTCTTTTTCTATAAATTTCTTAAAGGCATTATAAAGGGATCAACACAATGGTTTTAAATTAGCTGTCTGTTGTATCTATCCCAACCTAATATACTTATTTTTAAAGTACTTTTTATGAACTCAAATTGTTTTTCATATTTGTACACATTGCAGGTATAATTGCAATAGTTTTTCCCTTTTCTTTGAAGGTGCATCCCTTGCGTAATTGGAGAATTAAACAGCATTAGCAATAGATGAACTGAAATAAAGAATTAGAGTCAAACAACTATATTAACAATGACTTTGAGACAGGAATTTAAATTTTTTTCTTTCTTCTCAGAATTTATTATTTTTCTCTTGTTAAATTTTACTGTGTTCTTTTGTTAGTTAGCTCACTGTGACAGGAGAAAAATAATGTGTTTCGTAACTAATGTATAATATAAAAAAAAATTTAACACAAAAATATGTAAATAAATATGTTAAAAATATAATGATGAACGAAATTTCAAAAGTTTCAAAATATAAAAGTTCATAAAGCTACACTTTAAATTTAAGGGCTTAAGTTGAAAAAAATGTGACCGTAAAATAACTTTTAATCTAAATAATATTAATAATAATATTAATCTTTAAATCCAAAAATTAGCCAAGAGTTTTTTTTTGTAAGTTGAGGTTTTAATCGAAAACGAAAATTTTGTAACTTTGTCTACATTTTCCAACAACTGTGCCTAAACTGAAGTATTGCACTTGTAATAAACATCAATGGAAGTTTAAGAATTAATAGACTTACATGCCAAAAACAATCAATAAACAGTACATATCTATAACTGAAAATATAAATTAACTTTAGAACTACATGAATTTAACACTGAAACATATTTTGTGGTTTTAGTATTAAATTATAACTCGTATAGGAATTTATATGTGTTTATGTATTTGTACAGTGACATAGATGAAGCTACTGGATCTGTAAAACTTCTGACAGGGATAACTGTTAATAGAACTAAAATTTATTAGTCTTTTTTTCAATACACTTTGGCAAATTACCATGCAGAGACCTATGCCAGAAATCGTTCATATATCGTGGAAATTTATTTCCAAAATTCGCTCTCTGTTCGCTGGACAAGCTTATATATATTATTTTGGCTAATATTTCTCCAAATTGATCCCGTATCGTGCGTACAGAGGAAGCCATCGCTGCAGAGGGCTCGTATTCGTCTGTCCGGGGATTTTTTTCTTTACATGTCATTGCATATTATTTGGAAGAGAAATTGTCCAACAAGACGGCGCAACATGACATGCCATAAGTAAAACCATCCCTTGGTTGACCAAAAGGCTTGATAACAAATTTATTTTAAGAATTAGATCTGTAAATTGTCCACGTTGTGCGTTATTTGACAATTTCGTACTACTTAGCATTGCAAATCTCTGGTCTATGCTGATTAAACAACAACAATTTAAAAGCCAACCAACACTCGATGTATTATTGACGAAATAAGACTGGGTATGTGTGAAAAAGTTGTGCAACATTTTAATGCCAAGGTGGCGTTCATAAGGCGCAGTTGTGCCACATTTTAATGCCAAGGTGGCGTTCATAAGGCGCAGTCGCGAAGGCCATATACCAGAAATTATTTTTAAATATTGAATGCCATAAAATATGTGAGCTAAAAGAGCATTGAATATGTTGTGTTTTATTTAAAAAAATTTTAAGCCTTTAAAAAACATGATTAATATTGCACAACAATGCATTACAAATTCAATACTGTACTTTAATAAGCCAAGGACGTCTGACAACTCTTTTAAAGAAATGCCTTATTTGGATCTTCCAGGCCACTTTTGTGTTACCGGCATATAGCAAGAAAAGAACTTACTGTGTAGAAAGTTATGAAAAAATAAGAATAGTGGGGATTGTGGATTTTTTTTTTTTAAAGTGAGAAATATTGAATATGAAAATATCCTTTTCCAGTTTCATCTAAAAAAATGATTGTCTTTTATTTCACAAATATGATTCCACAATTTAAAATACAATTTCTGCGGATATAAAAACATTAAAGTTTGGCTTAAAAATTGCACTTTTTAAAACATTTGAAGTCTATTAGTTTTTAGTGATTTTGATATTGGCGTAGATATTTCTTCTTTCTACACAAGATTTGAAGTATTTTTTTAGCATTTCAAAAGCTAGCTGTAGTCCCCCAAAACAACCGTCTAGCTAATTTTTATTAATATAATTTTAAATAGAAATCGATCAGCAAAAGGTTTTGAAATTATTGTTATGACTTTTAATCAAATTGTAAGTTAAGAAACGGGAAAATATCTCCAACAGCTTAGAAGATATCAATTTTATCCCACTGTTGTGTCGCCTGTGTAAAAAATTAACTTCTGAAAGCTCAAGTCCTTCTCCATTAATATTCCAAACAAGGCACGATACATTTTTCAACACATTCACATATTTTGCTATCAGCTTCTCTGTGCTTCCGAATTACACTTAAATGTAGGTGTATTAGTAAATGAATATGTATTAAAATAAATGCATGTGATTATATAGTAAATTTTATTTACTTACATACATATGATGTAGGTGTATGTACTTATATGCTAATTGCATTAAATAAACCAAGCACATGGGTTTAACTCTTAACAACAAGCATTTAATCAACAAAACCACAAAAGACATGCAATATTACATACTAGCATTTAAATACATACATACATATGCACGAACATGTACATGGGCAAGGACATATAAATATACATTTATATACTTAAATATTATTCACTTCAGCAATTTTATAACCACCCTCCTCAGTTTTGCAAATATATAAGTATGTCTGGGACTTTGGACAAAACAACTTATTTCGAAATTTCAAAATTTTTAAAGAGAGTAAAAAAACAAAGAACAAAAAAAAAATAAAAAAATTTATCGGGCACGAAAAATCCTGCCTTTAACTAACGCCAAGTTGTAATAATGACCCATAAAAATAAAAATACGAATACCACCTCATATCGACCCCTGTGCGCTAAATTATCGTATGTTACAAAAACAAAATTTTACAGGATATCGTTTTTATTACTTTTAAATTAATAAAAACGTAAATAACACTGCTACATACGATAAAGTGTACTCAGTGTTATCTCCATAACTAAAAGAGTTATTGCTATAATATTTTATCTGCCGATGGATTAATGGACGTAGAACCAATTTGCATAAAAAATCGATTTCTAAAAAAACGGAACATACAATAATTAATCGATATGTATTTTAGTTTAAAAAAACAACATTATTATTAAAACCTTTAAACCGTTGGTACAAACTGTGTGGGGGTATATAAGATTCGGCACAGTCGAATTAAGTGCTCTTACTTAATTTACCTAATATTTGTATTCTCAGAAAAAAGAGATCCACATGAAACTTAGAACGAACGCCAAGTATAAAGAAAGTCATTATTGTATTTTGACCTGTACGACCTCATTAGAACTAGTAAACTTAAACTGTCTTAAAACGTAAACATTTAAAAATTAAACTGCAGAGTATACACAAAACAAACATTTTGAAATAAAAGACGAAAGTAATTTCAAAATGAGTTTAAAAAAATTGTAATACAAAAGTTGTTTATATAAAGAAGAACATATGTATTTTAGCACACGAAATTATTCGATATTGTCAAAAAGTTCCAGACATAAGAACCGGTTTTTAGAATATTTCGAAAACCAACATATAAAGAAACCGGTTTTTCAAATTGTTTGGAAACCGGTTTTAATAACTTTGGTCTTAGAAAGGCGGCAATATATGTAAATTACTTTGGACAAACATTTTTTAATAAAATTTTCATTTTTTTCAGAATGGTACAAACACAACAAGAATTCAAAAATATTTAAGAATTATAATTGAACCTATTTTCTATGTGATGTTTTTTAAAATATCACATACAGAAAGACTCCGATCGGTGCAAACAAAACACATTGAAGATATTACTCTTATAATTAAGAAAGTTAAAAATTTTCTTATTTCAACTTAAGTTGTTTTTGTATGCAAAAATACAAATACTGGTCATTTATATTTCGAAGGACTCTCTTTCACCTACCTCATTCCCTTCTCCCTTTTTTTGGCTGAAGTGTTTGGTTGCACTTTTTTTCTTGTATTTACATTCTCATTATTTTGATAAAATTTGTACGTTTGCAAGTGCATATACATACAAAGAAATATCTGTCTGTATATTTTATAAATCAATTGATATTATTAATTGTTTATTCATTCATTCATTCATTAATTTATGCATAGTTATTCATTGAGGCTTTTTAAATTGCACCAAAAATACCTCAAACATGTTTTATTAAGGTTTTAAACACAATTTTCATGTGGCTTAAAACCAACTATTTAACTTTATTTTAATGAAGAGATACCTTTTTTTTAAGGAAACATTAATTTTTAAAATATTCATTATCTTGTTGAGCTCGCTTCAGGCAAACTACTATACGAAATGGATTTTGTTAAAAATTTATTATAAAGGTACTGCAAAATAAAATTTATAAAAGAAAAAATCTTATTTATTTGTGATTAACAAATTAAAATGTTATTAGAAAATTATTTAAAACTAAATGCATTCACTGCCAAAGAGGAATATGTAATAAAGATTTAAAAAAAATTTTTTTTCAATCTATCTATCTATGTACATATATGTATATATAAAAAGTGAAACTCTGTGCGTGTGTGTTAGCTATAGACTACGAAACCGTTAAGCCGATCGGACTTAAACTTTGTTGTTTTTCACACAAGTTGTTTTTCACACAATTTTGTGATTAGAAAAGTGGACAGGGCCACGCCCATAAAAAAGATATAATTTTGAGATACTTGCACTGGACTGGCGTAATAAGAAAAGTGGGCAGTGCCACCCCCATTAAAAATAAGTTATTATTTTCAGCTATTTCCAAGAATTCCAATGGTTCCCGCCGATTGGCCTTTTAACTTTAAGCGACTACAGTTTCCAGTACGCATTGCCTTCACTGTTACCATCAACAAAGCACAAGGACAATCTCTGCGTGTTGCAGGATTGAATTTGTACGATTGAAGCTGTACGTCGTATGCTTCAGAATGGGAACACCAAACAATTTGTTACAGCAAATGGAAAAACCAAAAATATTTTATACCCACTTGCAATACAATAAAAATCAATAAATATTATTTTTAATATATTCAATTAAAATTCAGAATCCATTTTTATTCATTAAGAGGCGTAACAACATGCGCAGGGCTTGGCTATATAATATAAAATAAAACTAAATATCTTATCTTCAATATTAAGATTTTTATTTTATTGAAAAGATCAAGGTTTGGCATTTATAAAAGTTTTAAATTTTAAAATTTAAATTTTATTTAACAGATATCGTTTATTTTAACAAAATGTTTAAACATATTTTGGAAAAATGTCGTTTTACTAGTCACTTTACAGATTTTAAATTTTAAAGATGAAACTCGATTTGATTATCTGTACGTACATACATTCTATCTTTAACCTAGCCCTACAAAAAAAAATTAAATAGTAATAAATCACACATTTTATGAATTTATGTAATCGGGAAATTTAATGCCTCCCATAAAATTAATAATTAATGTGTGATCCTTAGCCTAAGTACGAGGTCTAAGTTTCCCCTATGCTCTATCAGTAAATATACTGATGTCATTATACATGCTCTTATAGTACTTGGATTTATCTGCTATGAGCGTATGATGCAGCTCCTAAACCACCATCAGTCGACTTAACACTCCATCGGCATCTGAGCGTTCCTAAGCTTTTCATGTACAATTTTCTCCTATGCCCTAGCCATTGGTGTTGATAACACATTTATACCCCGAACTCGCAATAGCACCAAGGCGTGTTAAATTCGCCAAGGTAACATACACCCGGGGGTAAAATATGTTTTATATGGGCTTTTTATTAAAAAGCACATTTGATTTTATATAAAACTTTTTTTAGTAAATTTTTATTTAAATGAAAGTACTAATGTTAAAGAGGACATTTGTAATGGAACTAGGTTAAATCGTGAATCAATAACAATCAAAATTAATAAGAATTACTCTTAAGAAGAAATTTCGCTATAATATAGATAAAATTGCGGCTAGTGAATACTTAGAAATTTTTAGCAAATGACACTTGACGAACACTTGACATTTGATGAAAAGTTTCTTGTTAAGTACAATATAGTTGCATACATTTAATTTTATGTATCCGCACATTTGCTTAAGCCAGCAAAAGCATAATATAGTTAGGCCTTTAGACTTAACTCTCATAAATTAGTTAAGTACAATATTGCAAATTATGATTAAAAACCGATATGTTGTAATACACTGAACAAAATGTGTTTAAAATCCTTATTTAATAATATTTTCGGTTAAATTTAAAATTAGCTTATAAACATTTTTAAATGCCATTTTACACATTTAAATATTTTTTTAGTGAATCAAACACCAATTTAAAAATTAATTTTTTGCGGTGTATATACACAAATATTCCGAAAAACTTTGTTGCAAGCAAAGATTGTATTATAATTTATTATTAAAACCGACACTAAAACAAATCAAACCTGAAAATCATATAGACAAAACTCTATCATAGACTATCAAACATTAAGCTGCCTGTTAACAGTTACATAAACTTTTAAACCATCTTAAGCGGCAGCTAAAATAAATCACAATTAAACTTACAGTCGCCAAACGAATGTATGCACATATTCATCTTTGTCTAACAAAAAACGCCTAAAGAATTTAATGAATACAATTTATAAGACTAATTTGCTTGATTCATTCATAAAAAAGAAAAATAATGTAACAAATTATTTCCCATAAATCAACTCTGCTTATGGCTTAAGTAAATTAAATAGACGTTTAATTGAAATTTTGCATGTCTGCTTTAAGAAATTCAGAAAACATTGAAATGTTTTCAAGCTATATTTAGGTGGAAATTTTAAAAATACATTTAAGACATGCGAAACTTTGTAAAAGAAAAAAGATTTACTTGAAAGTTTTAACAAATTTTCGGTAAATGTAGTTTAGTTATAAAATGTAAAAAATTACCAATAAAAAAACAAGTAACAGTGCTATATTCGGCCATGCCGAATCTTTTATACCCTTCACAACGTGTAGTCATGCAATAACAATTGTTTGTATCGCCATTCATTTCATATAAAATACGTATGTATGTACATGTAAAAAACATACCAAAAAAAATACAAAAAAATATATTGAAAATAAAAAAAAAAATAATAATAAAAAAAAATAAAAAAAAAAATTAAAAAAAATATTAAAAAAACATTTAAAAAAAATTTTAAAAAATTTTTTAAATTTTGTTGTTGTTGTAATTGTGAAAAAAACGAGGAGGTCGTGGTTTTTTGCTCATATCTCAGAAAGTTACGGGGCGATTGTGCTGAATTTCAATAGCGATTAATTTCTGGATATTTCCAAGAGATTGATACCATAAAGAGATCTGAGGAACATATAGATGCTTCTAAAAGTTGATTTCAGACAACACACGGACAGATGGGCAGACGGGCAGATGGATAGACGGACAGACGGACATACTGTCAGGGCTAAATCGATTTCTCTATCCATAAGCTTTCAGAAAATGTATACTTTATGGTGTCGGAAATGAAAATTGTAGAAATTACAAACGGAATGACAAAGCTATATATACCCTTGTGCACCACAGGTAAAGGGTATAATAATGTTGTACCACCTTTACCTTGTAAGTACCAGGGGTCTCTCCTTTTTAAAATAGTGATATTTTTTTGATATTTTTTACTGTCGTAACATGTTCTGTCAAAAGGCTCTGTGCCAAATTTCAAAAACTTTGGGTCAAAAATATATTTTGGGTTCTATGGGCGGTGGGTAGAGGGCGTGGCCAATTTTGATGAGACTTTATATTTTTCTTAATTAAGCTAACTGAAGGCTCTGTACCAAATTTCAAAAACTTTGGGCTAAAAATAAATTTTGGGTTCTATGGGCGGTGGGTAGAGGGCGTGGCAAATTTTTATGAAACTTTATATTTTTTTTAATTAAGCCAACCAATGGCTCTGTGCTAAATTTCAAAAATTTTGGGCCAAAAATAAATTTTGGGTTCTATGGGCGGTGGGTAGAGGGCGTGCCCAATTTTGATGAAACTTTATATTTTTCTTAATAAAGCTAACCAAAGGCTCTGTACCAAATTTAAAAAACTGTGGGCCAAAATTAATTTTGGGTTCTATGGGCGGTGGGTAGAAGGCGTGGCCAATTTTTATGAAACTTTATATTTTTCTTAATTAAGGTAACCAAAGGATCTGTGCTAAATTTAAAAAACTTTGGGACAAAATAAATTTTGGGTTCTATGGGCGGTGGGTAGAGGGCGTGTCAAATTTTAATGAATCTTTACATTTTTCTTAATAAAGCTAACCAAAGGCTCTGTGCCAAATTTCAAAGACTTTGGGCCAAAAATTAATTTTGGGTTCTATGAACAAATCCCTCTGTGCTGTGTAGTGGCAGGCACATTAAAACGTAAAATTTATAAACAAATTCATATTCATTCATAAATTTATTTATTAACATGAAATATGGATTAAGAAGAGCTAATAAAAACAAAAAATAATTTATATGTTCTTTATAATAAATAAAATTTTGTCGTTATATATAACGATAACATTTTCAGAATTTTCTTATATTCATCTGATATTTTGCGATTATCGTAAAAATATCGATTTTCTGGTTTAAGAGTAAATAATTATATATTTTGAAAAATAAATCTATATTTTAATTACTGTTTGTTCAGTTTTGCAATTTTTTAATAATCAATAGGAATTTTCATGTTTAGGAACTTTTGTTCCATCTGGCATCATTAAATATGTCGTTCTGCACCCAATGAAACTCATTTCAAGTTTTATTTATTCATTATCACGTTTCTTGTTTTGATGCTTTAGAAAAAGAGTTTAAATGTTTAAAACACCTGTGCCAAACTAGTTTTATTAGAATTATAAAAAAGCAAAAAGTAAATAAATATTATTTAAAGAGATGAGCAAGTGGGTTGCTGGTTTATCACTCTGTAAATAAAAGCTCAAAAGCCATAAATACCAAAAATAGGAAATTTAATATTTTTTAACGCTCGAAACACATAGCCGACCGCTACTACACAACTACCAGACAAGAAAAAAAGTTAGTTGCATAGATTGCCGTGTTGTCAGTTATTTAATTATAATGAGAACATGTTGTGGTAACGCCACTTTCAAATATTTTATTTACATTAACATAAAAATACTATCCTAATCACATAAAAATGTACTAAAAAAATCAATTACTTTTTTTTTTAAACTTCTTATTTGCTTATAAGTTTATAACTTATCAAATTTACTTAATATCCTTTTGGATAGATTGTAAATAAAATAAATGAAAAATGAAAAAATTATTTTATAATGTTTTTATTTTTTAAATATTGTTAACCTTGCAGTTATTTCACATCTCTTATTATATTGTTATCATTTGGGGGGCAAATTACGATTGCTTGCGGACTAAAATTCTTCTAATAAATAATCTCTATACTAAAAGAAAACTCGAACGTTTGAGAACAATTTTGATATCTAGAGAAGACCTCGCGGAATGTCACTTAAAAAAAAATATACAGAGTAAGAGAGACACAGAGAGAGATATAGTAATTTAAGTTTTCGACATCCAAAACGACTTTTGCGTACACGTTTAGCTGCACTTGCGCCAATAAAATAATTTTCCTACGTGTGTACTTTATTTTAGTCAAGTTGTGATTGGTAGTCTGCTGTCGTCTATATGCTTGAAACAAGACTCATTAATGTTTTTGCTTTATCATATTTGCTCTTTTCTTTTTATTTTTCAAACACATTACTTCTAATACAGCCTTTTGATATTACTGAGGCAACAAAACTAAAATCATTCTCAAAGTCCGTGACACAAACTAATTTTTTTAGTTTAATCTCACTTGTTCTTCCCTAATAAAATCTCTTCAGAGTTCAAGTACCTGCCTTTATTGTTTCTGTATTGTGCTATTCAACACTTTTTTGCAATCTAAAATGTTTTAAATTATAACACTTAAACAAGTTGTATCTAGTTGTTGTTGCAAATATATGCAGCTAATAGAGCAACTTGTAGTTCTTATAGTTGTTACTGTGTTGTCTGTGGCAAGATCGTGTAACAAGAGTACGCGGTTTGAGTTAGTTAGTTAAAATTGCAAATTTAAACCCAACTTTAGAGACAGGCAATTGAAACTTGTTACTAATTTAAGAACGTACATCTGTATACAAACCATTAACAGAGCTACATGCGTGACTGGTTCTATTCATAGTGAGCGGAAAGAAGTTTTAGTTAGGTAATGAAATAAATCATTGTTGATGCTGTTGAAACATGAAATGATTTTGAATTTAATGTCAAGTTTGTAACATCGTAGAAAAAAAATTATTTACTGGTATATTGAAATATTGGTTTAAAAATGTGATTGAATTTATGATGAGTTGAATTAATTAACAGGGAGGTTTTTTTAATCTATATTGAAGACAAGTTAAATAAATAATATAAAAATTTTAGGAAAAATTGTGAATTTTAAAAAATATTTTATATAAAATAATTATTATTTTTTTTAGACGAAGCGACATATTTAAAAATTTTGAAAAAATTTGAAATTTTATTTTCCTTAAAATTGAATATCACATATAAAATTTCTTATTATATTTAAAAGAATTTAAAAATAAAATAAATTCAAGCTATAAACAAAACAGATTAATATAGAAATAAAAAAAAAACTGAAAAAAAATTATAAATTTATTGTAAATTTTTATAAAAATTTTATTATAATACGTCTTACACAAAAAAATTTTTCAAAAATATTAATAATAAATCAATTATCGTTAATTTTTTTATAAAAGGGAAATATTGAATAAATATATTAAAATTTTTTAACAACATTTTTTTTTGGAAATTTATTTTTAAGCATATAATTTATTGATTATTTTTAAAGAAGTAGAATAATTTTGTTTTATATTATTTTATAACTATGTAAAAATATAGAGAAAATTTTGATTACATAAAATGTAATACAAAAATTCTAAAATAGAAAAAAAATTAAAAATTTTTTGTTTATTATTATGTTTTTTTTTTAAATTTTTTTTTTAAAACCAAAATAAATAAAAACAATTAGAGTACTTTATTTGACTGTACTGACTCTTCACGCAGTTTGTACCATCATGTATATATGCGCATATATGCGACCGCTATATTTTGTTGTGGTTTTAGCTAAATCGACTTCTCTATCTATAAGGATTCACAATATTTAAACTTTATGGATTCGCAAACGAATACTGTACAAATTATTATATCTCAGTAATTTATATGAAAATTTTGTTGCAACTGTGTTCAAAATTTATTTAAAATTTTTAAAACAAAAAACTTAAAAAAAAAACTAGCAAATACATGCAAAGAAAATATATAGTTGTGGTAATCATAATCGTAGAGCAACATACTATGATTGAATTGTATGATTATCGTTAAAACATATAATGGCTGCCAATTGTGATTATTATGTTCAATAAAAGTATCATGCAATAACCATATATATGACTATAGTTGAAATTGATAATCTTTGCTTTTTTGCGGCAAATTATTGCATTTTTTCTTTAAGTTAGATAAACTTATTGTACTTACTATTTTAATTTGCAATTTTTATACCAATATTTTTTTATATTTTCTCGTTCAATTTTAAATTTCTTTATTTTTTTCAAAATTTTTGTGAATTTTTTTAACATCTCAGACTTTTAAAATAATAAAAATTTATTCAGAAAGAAGAAGGACATTTGAAATCAAAATATTATTTTAAAAAATAATTGCTTGATTGCTTTCTAATCATATTGTTGTCTCACATATTATTTAATGATCATTTGTAATTTTTAATATTTTTGAATATAATGTTAATTTTGTCGATTAGTTTTTTTAAATAATACTATTTTTAAACGACAACCATATCGAAATTTTTAGGAAAAATAAACATGAAATGATACAATTCAAACAAATGCTTGATTATCGAGACAAAATATATGATAAAATAAAAATAAAATAAATTTAACTATTGCTTGTTTTAGGCAACCAAATATTGGTATAGAGAAAATAATATGACCATCGTGATCATGTCGTAACCATAGTTTTTCCTTGCGTGTAAGTAATTATGATAATAAGTAAGAATACTTTGTTTGGCCGTTCCGAATCTGATAATACCCTTCACCATTATCTATAAAGGTATAGTGATAACATCGTAGTATAGCTTAGATTAAATGTAATATACCACCTTGCTTTATTATTTGCGAAGCCATTTATTGTATAGTTAGTTGTATTTATGTCGTCAAGCCATTTTATTTGATTACGTTGAAGTGGTTTCATTTCTGTTTACTAGATTTGAACCTTATATCAAATTATTGTCTGCCATTTTGTAGTGGCGGCCATCTTATATTTTGATTTTCTTATATTATCCTTTATTTTGCTAGTCCATCACTTTTGTTTTTATACTCCCTTTGTTCCTCTGTGTTGTCCAGAAGTTAAAAAATCGATTTTCGTTTGTAAATTTTTTTAAAAATTCACCAAAACATTTGCATTTTTGTGCTTATATCTCAGTTAATTTCAAACCGATTTGTTGGGTTTTCGCAACACTCATTTTGGAGACTATGGCTTGGATTTTAATGTCTCTTTCATGTCCAAAAATAATTTTGGAGCTTTAACAACTGGATATATTTAAAGAATATATATCTAAAAAAATATTTTTGCCAATAACTTTGTAACCGATTTATTAGATTTGTTTTTAAAATACCCCTAAAGGAATATCGTATCTATAAATGTGTATTAATAAAAGTCTTTATAAATTGGCCAAAAATATTATTTTTTTGGGTTGTGTTTATTTGCTTATAACTCAGTAAGTTATGTGGCGATCGCGCTAGATTTCAATAGCGATTCATTTCCAAATATTTAAAAAGGATTGATACCACTTACAGATCTGCGTTATATATGGGGGTTCAAAAAGTTGATTTCAACCAACACACGCACAGACTGATATGGCTCAATCGACTGCCATAGACATAGGCTTTCAGAAAATGTATACTTTATGAGGTCGGAAATAAATATTGTAGATATTACAAACGGAATGAAAAATCTATATATACCTGTTAAGGCTATACTGGTAAAGGGCATAAAAATAGAAAATGCAGCAAAGGTATACAAAAATTATTATATTTTTACCTTACTGTTATTATCTCTACATAAAAAATATTGCGTTACAATTAAAAAAAAAGTTTTTAAACTTTTAATAAAAAATTCATGGTAAGTTATGTTAAATTCCTGAAAATAAATATTTATTCCATAAGCTAATATTATTGCCTTGGTCTACATCTATAAGGACCAACATTAATTTTGTTTTCTTTTATCATCTTTCTCATCATCAAAATTCCTTAACAAAATCCTAATAATAAGAATAATAATAAAAAAAATTGTCGCTGTTGTAAAAATCTGTTTTCTTGTATTTAAAGAAGAAACCCGCAAGATGTTGAAGCTAGAAATGTTTCAACAACAATGTTGACAGTCAAAAGTTAAAGTAAAACTATAATAATCTTGTAACACTCACAGACAAAAGAAACGTATTGTTGTTTCTTCAATACTCCACAAACAATTCATTTCAACAGTAAACAAATAATAAAATACACAAAAAAACCATGTTGTTTTTGTTTAAGATACCAAAGTACATTTAAGAGATTATGTTTCAGAACGGTACAAAAAAGTGAGAAGTGTATGAAAAATGAAATATTTATGTAAATTACATGAAATAAAATACTCTAATTACAAAAACATACTCAAAGAGAAACATATGTATTTTTTTTTAATGATTTTTATAAATTTTTTTAAATATGCAAAAGCTGAAAATTTATGTAATAAAAGACATTAAAAAGAAAATATTTAAACATCAAAATATTCGCCCAAACTCATCTTAAGAGACTGTTACAATTTGTTTAAAGATCTAATTGTTAGTGTCTAAATCTATCAATATTCGCTAGGCCTTTTCTGGCTGCAGACTTTATATTATATTTTGCCCATTTTTAGCATAATTTATGCCGCTTCATTTTCTGCAATTTTTTTTTAAATTGATTTTTATTGAATTAATGTTTGTGTTTTCTTACAACAAAAATTTACACATAAATCACTGATGGCTTATATAAAAAAGCAGATTAAAAAAAATATAAAACATAAATTTTCAATATTATTGATTTTTCGAAGTTTGTTTGAGGTATTCCTATTATAATGCTAAAGAGACAACAAAAAAAGAAAATGCATTTCACTACAAAACAAATTTTTCAGTACATTTTTTAGTACTAAAAATTAACTTTAAAAAATTGCTTTTAATGCCTAAACTAGTACTGAGTATTAAAAATTATTTTATGTAAAAACGAGTTTTAGAATAAAAATTAAATTTTAAAATTTTTGTTTGGTGGCTAAGTGACATCACCATAATAATTGAGCCCTCCTCAATTTCAAAGAAATATGAGCCAAAGATGCCTCCGCTTCACAAGCCGCACTTAACTGTCACTCTTAATGTGTGAATTGACTTCTGTAAGATCACATTAGGGTTTTCTGAGCCCCAAATGCGGCAATTTTGCTTATTAACATAACCACCAAAATTAAAATAAGCTTCATCCGAAAAGATGATTTTTTTTGTCAAAATTGACATCATGAAATTTCCGACCAATGTGTCTTTGTTTTGGAAAAAAATTTCCAAAAAATCCCAACGTTGCTCAGGAGTAAATTGATTCATTTCGTTCAGTAAAATTTTTTGACAGAAATAATGACGTAAGTACTGCAACATAAGAAATAACCGCTGGTTCATATTTAAACCGATAGATGGCCCACCCTTTATATAATTAATAATAAAAGTAGCGAACTAATTTTCAAGATATGAAAACAGATAAAATATAATACTACTTACCGAGTAGTGATTTGGTGTTAAATATAAATGTCATCTATTTAACTACCAGGTTTTAAGCTTATGGAATTAGGTAAGACATTGCCTTTTTTTAATTATCTTTCCAGAAAAAGTCAGATTGAAATCAACCCCTATTTCCTCTTTCCGATTTTCATATAAAATAATGAAATGTAAATAATAACAATTTGTAATATTTTTAATGAATTGGAATAGCTTTTTTAAGCTTCAATCTTAAAAGTTTTTTTTAAATTATTTTAAACAAAAAAAGGTCAAAATTTTTTTAAAGACTTTTTAAGTTTTTTTCTTTTTCAATTTAGTTTAAATTTTTTCAAATAGATATCATTAATTTTCTTTAATAATGTATATAAGATGTACTAACATTATAAAAACGTTTTTATTTATATATAAAATATTTTAATAATAATATTCATAAGTGCTTTTTACTTTGTATGTACTACATGTGTTATTTTATCAATAGACAACACTGCTGTTGCAGCCGTTATTTGCCTTTGTTTGTTCTTACAGTAACTTTGCAAGATCAAAAAATTTTTGCCAAAAAAAAAAACACATTAAATATTTGTCATTGAGTGGTCACACTATGGTCATATTACTCACATTTTTCCTAGCTGACAAATAAGTTTGTTTGTAAACTTGTTTGTTTGTAGCTTAAAATTGTTTTGTGGTCGCACTAACGCAAAGAAATATTTGATACGTTCTGGCTAATATTTGCCGAGTCTGACCAGTATCTCAGGTAGTCAAAACTCTTGTGCAAAAACCAAGGTACTTACGTATTTTTATTTGTTTAATCAGAAAATAAAAACTTTGTTTTTAATTTGTGACAAAAAGTTACAAAATTTAAGGTTATTGTTTTTATTATATGTGTATATATATGTGTATGTGTGTGTATAAATGGTTTAAAAAACAAACAAAATGTGCAAAATGTAAAGCATATCGTTTGGAGTAGTGAAAGCCTCACTTTAATTGCTGTTAAACCACATGTGTCTTTGAGTTTCTTACAACTAGCCATCACATATGTATAGCAAAATTTACACACATACATACACACTTATATTTGTGTTTATGTTTATGTGTATATACGTTAAAAAGTCATGCATTTAAACAAAATGTAAATATGGTTTTTAAAAATTTATAACAAAAGCAAAATAGCAAAAAATAACACAATGTGAAAGTTAAAATGAAAAGCGAAAAAAAAGAAAACAAAATCAAAACTTAGGTCAGGTATGTACATATTTGTTCAACAGTAAATATTTAAAATTTTCATATTGTACATAAAAAGTAAGGGGGTAAACAAGTTAGTGGAACTATAAAAAAAATGTTATTCAATGTTTTAACATTGAACAAAAAAGCTAGGTTAAGTTGAAGAGTAGTTGAAAAAGTTTTTGTTCATTCGCTGCTTAGTTAGTGATACATACAATATTTACATTCAAATATAATTTAATGCAAGTGACAAAAATTTAATTATGTAGTTTTATAAAAGGATTTAAATAGAATAAATTGGAATTTTAAATCTGTGAATTTTTTGTGCTACACAAATTTTTAAATTTTTTTTTATTATTTTATAATTTTTATAATTTTATAATTTTTATAATTTTTATTATTTTATAATTTTTAAAATTTGTATTATTTTTATCCTTTTAAATTTTTATAAATTTTATAATTTTTGTTCTTGTTATCAAAAACAAATCCTTTTTACTAAATCTTTTAACAAGTCAAATTTGATATAAAAATGTATAAACAATTTAAAAAAATTTTTTTATTTTTCTTTTTATTATTTTATAATTTATATAAATTTTATAATTTTTACTATTTTATAATTTTTAATATTTTTATTATTTTTATACTTTTTTGATTTTTATAAATTTTATAATTTTTGTTATTGTTATCAAAAATAAATCATTTTCACTAAATCTTTTAACAAGTCAGATTTGATATCAAAATGTATAAACAAATTTTATTTTTTTTAAATTAATTTTATTATTTGATAATTTTTAGGATTTTTTAATTTTATAATTTTTATAATTTTTTTATTTTATAGTTTTTATAATTTTTTTATTTTATAATTTTTATAATTTTTGTTACTGTTAGCAGCTTCTTAACAAGGGCGTATAAATTATATTAAGTGGTTAGCAATATTGTATACGAAAACCTTAAAATTCAACCATAAATTATACAAAAGAAGTTACAATCGAGACGTATGCTTAATATTAATTAATTTTTTTGCAAAGATTTATTTAATTACTGCAAATTATTAGATATTTAAAGAATGCTTTAAACAAATTGTCAAACAAAGAAGAAAGAAATAAAACTATTTGCCACATTATCTTAAATATTTCACAAAATTAAAAATATTTATTGTTAATTACCATATCAAAGTGCATTTATATTAAAATTATCTTAAGATCTCTTTACCAACTTATGTACTCTAATACTACTTTCTACGATATTGTATTTAAAGCAACACTAAACATTTCTATTCTATGTATTTAAAGCAACTATTCAACATTCATCACATACTTTTCATCACACATATCATAAATCTTGTCTACATGCATAATAAATTAATTGCATATTTCCGTATTTATACAGGTGTTACTAGAACCAACAGCAACAAGAAGAAAAAAAGCAAAAGCAACAAAAACTTTAAATGACAGCATTAATACTACAAAGGAGTTGCAGCTTTTAAACAAAATTGCAACAAGTTTGAACATGCTATAAAAATGTTTAAAACATAGTTGCAGAAAATGTGTTTGCACTAGAAAAAATTTAGAAAGGAAGTAGAATATACATAAATACAGTTTTGCATATAGTTGAAGAAAAATATGAATTTGTGTGGCAATTTTACCTTTCTCCAGGTAACAAGATACAAATTGCACTTGTGCACTCATATTCAAACAAACTTAAAACATGATTATAATATAAATTATTACATACATGATTTAACAACGTCTTTAAGGTAAAACACACTTGCATAAAAATACTCACTGAAAGAACTTGTAATAGAGTTTATAAATGGTTTTTTTTCATTTCTTTTTTTCTTGTTATTTCTTTTAGTTTACATTGACATTGAACCCTGAAAAAAAGGACAACAATAGCTGCAAAATGAAAGAATTCAAAACTAAACTGATTTATAAATTCTTGACCATGTGTTTAACTTTAAAGGAATCAAACCTTTTTCTTGGAACTTTTTTATTGCGGTTTGCATATGTTTGCAAAAAAGTGCAAGTCATTTCTTGTGTTAAATAATTCCTAGACATTCTTGCATTTTCAAGTTTTATGGTAATGGCATGTCGTATGCAAATAACTAATATCTTTATATTATAACTGCTACTCGTTTTTTGTTATATATCACCACAATATTTCCGTATTGCTTTTGTTAAAAATGCCCTACAGTGTAATACCAAACTAAAAGGAAATTCTTGGAAAACTTTTCATATGAATAAAATGAATTTGTTTAAAATTTTATCTATGGAGTAATACATTTTGGAGATGATTTAATTGTCTTATTTGTCAGCTTTAAATGTTGTATAATTTCAAAAAATTAGTAATTCTTTGTAGAAGTTAATACATAAATTATTAAATTAATATATCAATAAAACCTTAAATAATATTAATCATACGCCACCCTATATGAAAAAAATAAATTTAGTTGAAAATATTAAAGATATTAACATTAGCGTGTCATTGGAAATCATGTGCTTACATAAATATAATTATGAACTGCAGTCCATTCTAATAAGTGCAAAGAACTCATAGACCTTTAATTTCATGAGTAGATTTTGTTTGTTTACATAAATTCTTTTAGAAATTTTGCATGATGTTGCATTCATTTATGAGCACATCATTTATGACAAATAATTTCGTATTTAGGGAGTCATTTAGAATGAATGCTTTTACACTATTAATTTAAACGTTTTGAAAATGTAATTCACTTTACACTAATCCCAATTTTTAATTGCTTTTTTTATAAGTATAACATGAATTTATCTCAAATAAATATTTTAATTGATTTGAATGAATTTTTTTTTGTCATTTTTTTTATTGAGTAGGAAAATTTAATAATAATTTAATAGTCTAAGTTGTCAGCTTTAAATAAGATTTCGTTTCTAAAAAAAGCGTTAATTTTTATAAGTGTTGCACACAGAAAAATATAAAAAATAATTTTAATTACGAAATCAACTATACTAATTTAAATTATTTAAATATGCCAAAAAAAACTCTCATTACAAAATAATGAGTAAATGTACTAAAAAACAGTTCTTCATTACCTATAATTTGGCATCTAAACCCTTGTTTTTAACACGGCGATGTCATTGGAGGCAAGTACTGACCACGATCGCTTACGAACAGGGACTAAAATAAGTACTTAACAAGCTCGCTTATAAAAAGGGACTTAAATAAGTACCTAGCTTTAGACAAGAAATAAATACTTGATTTTAATAACCTAAATAATGTATTAATATTATGGAATTACAGCAGTCGTTCAGTTCTTTTAAGGACGAACATTCTGTTTGATTATTCTGCGATACGATAGTTTAAAATCAGTGAAAATCTATAAGTTATTACCTTCTTGCTTTGCCGCTGTTGTCAAAATCATTATTACTTATACCTTTAGCGCGGTTAACTAAATGAGAATTATAAAAAAGTTATGTATTTGAATGGCTTCTTACAAATTACGCAATAAGAAATTGTATTGTGTGTGAATCTAAGCAAATGTCACATTATAAATCAAGTCATACTAAAACACTTCTTAGTTAGACAGATGATATGTAATAGTTATTGAAAAGCATGTTGTTTAGTAAAAGCAAATCATTGCCTAGCTTTTGCTGGGATATAATAGTTTTTTTTTAACTTTTAGGCCTTTCAATACTAAAAAAATCTTATTTTTGTATTATTTTATCGATATTTCGCTTTTTCTTTGTGTATCATCGTCAGAATACGAGTACATATTTATTTATTATCTATTATATTTATAGTTTGATTAACAAATTGCAAGTAACATAAAAATTTTAAGCATTTTGTCATATATAAAAATTTTGTAAAAATGTAGTATAACAAGAATTTTCAATCTATATACAAATATTAACAAAAGTGTATTATAACAAAAATAGTTGAAAAAAAATTTATATCTAATATATAAAATTCTCGTGTCGTGGTGTTTGTGATGAAACTCCTCTCAAATAATTCGACCAATTTTTATGAAATTTTGTGTGCATATCAGGTAGGTCTGAAAATTGGCTAACATCTATTTTTCATAATCCTCAACACCACGCCTTTTTTTACGCCCCCTCAGATAGGCCAGACATCTGGACCGATATTATTGAAATTTTCATATAATATAACTAAGACTCTGATACTTTAACGCCCACTTTAACTCCTACTTTTTTAATTATGTACTTGCATCGATATAGTTTTTAGTATTTTTCTTCAAATTGTATACAATTTATAGTCCAGCCAATGCAGAATCGGTCAATATTTATTTTTCATACTCCTTAACGCCTTCACGCTCCCTCAGGTAGGTCACGCTGCTGGACTGATTTTCTTAAAATTTTCACATAATATAACTAAGACTCTGATATGATTTATAGGATAATTTTTTACCACACCTACTTTAACGCCCACTTTGTTTAATTATGTACTTTCATCGATATATTTTTTTGTATTTTTCTTCAAATTTTACACAATTTATAGTCCAGCCAGTGCAGAAGTAAACATTTAAGAATCGGTCAATATCTATTTCTCATACTTCAAAATATTGAAGATGACTCCACCCCAAGGGACAATTTATGCCTCACCTAAATAACGTAACGACTTCGATGAAATTTTAAACTAAAATAGATCTGCATCCAATAGAACACATATGGTTTACGTTCTTTTTTAATGTACAAAATATTTCCTAGAAGTAATTTAAATGGCAAAACAACGGTTGCCGGGTCAGCTAGTAGTATTATAAGAATATGTGTAATAGTAGACAATTTTTTTATAAAGTCCTTAAGCTTAAAAATACATTTACATAATAAATAGAACTTTTATTTGGCTTGGCTCTAATCATCAAAATCTTGCTATTAATTAAATAAAAATTAATAATATTAATTAAAAGAAAAATTGCAAAAAATATAAATTTAAAAAATTTTTTGAAATTTTTTAAAAGTTATTTTTATTAATTTAGTTACGTTTATAATTAAAATTTTTGTTTAAATTTAATAAAGTTTTGATTGCATCAACTATTTATATAAAGAATTAAAGTTGCTTCAAAGGTAATCCATTAATTTGGTATAGTTGTGGCTATTCCGTATTCTGAATATAATCAAATCGTTCGAATTTGTCACTACAATATCAATTTCGAACAACTCGATTGATTGATTGATTGTCTTAGACGATTTATGTGTAATTTGTTTTTGTTACAATAACAAAATACACAATAATCGTCCAAGACAATCACTCAATCGGCATGTAAAAACAGCACATTAAATTTGCGTATTTTCATTTTGCGTATTTTCAATTTGCGTGTTTTCATTATGGTATAAAAAGCTAACCAAAAAAAATATAGTAACATTTTTGACTAGATGACGATCGAATGGGTCGACCGCAGAACATGCTAGTATTAAAAATTTTCCAAACTTGTATTAAATATAGTCTGCATTCTACAATCAGACTAAATTACAGAGCAAATATTTAATCGCATAATATTGTGTAGTTTAGACTGTTTACTTTACACTGTGCAGTCACATAATATTAAACTATTCAAAAGAACTTGTTTGAAATTGCTTCTAAATTTAATATGTATGGGAATTGTTTTAAGTTTTTTCTTATTTGTAACTTTTTCTTTTAGTTGTTGTGCCATTTCTCAACTGAATTTCAACATTTATCTTGGTATCTATAACTTTTTTCCATAGAGCGTGAAAAAATAATGCCTTTGTCAAGCCATTAAGATCTGTAAAATAGTATTCATACACTTTAATTTGTTTTCTCCTTATCCTTTGAATTATTCATTATTTTTGCGTTTTACATGACGTGTCAACAAAATTGCAAAATAATAAAAAAAAAGAAAACATTAAAAAATCAATGTTTTGAAAAGTAACAGTTGAATTTCAATGCGATTATACAGACACAGAAAAAGTGGTAAATTACCAATAAAAAATCATGCAAATTACTTTAAAAGAAACCACAAAAACCCAATTTAAAATGAAAATGTCAAAAAAAAAATATATATATAACACTTGTCCACAGAACTTCTTAAGTAATTTTTAGTATTAGAATGGTCATTTGTTTTTTATTTGCAATTGCTTTTTTACATTGTTTTTGACCTTTTTTGAAATTTATTATGGTAAAAAAAAGACATTAAAATGAGGGTGTTAAGTTGTGTAACACACATAAACGTTGAAGGTTGTTGGAAAAATCTGCACAAAAAACTGTTAAACAACAGTAAATCGTACAAGTTAAATGAGTAGTTAAACAAATACTTAAAAAAATTTATTGCAAATGTTATAAAAAGTTTAAAAGAAAAAAAAAAAATGCATAAAAATTTAGAGTGTTTTGTGGCCTCAGTTATTGAAAAGAAAAGTGAGTTTCTTAAGACACAACATTGTTTAAAAGTGTAAAATGTTGGAAACAGGAATTTTTCAATTTATTTATTGATACAATAATATTCACAAGGTATCATAAATGATGTATTATAAAAAGTTTTTAAAATTTCAAAAAATAATACTTGGGTTAATATTTAATTAATTTCCTCTCTGTACTCTCAGCACGATAAGCAAAAGCAATATTGCCCCTTTCAAAGGCTATAATATTGTTTAGTTTCATTATAAATATTTCTATTTTATTTCATAGTACGACTGGATCTTCTTCTTTTCTTTTACATGTCTATATTTTACTGGAATCATCTGGTTTTATTCTTTTTTTGTTTTTATAAGACGATCACAATAAACCTACTAGTCTCTGGGTGAACAGCTAATAATTGTTAATTCTCGAGTCTAAAGGCTGCGTGTCTTTGACTCTAACCTTATCCTTCAAGTTGTTTTGTATGCTTTAAGTATAAAAAAATTTTTTTGTACAACAAAAAATACATAAAAATTAATAAATACAAATAAAGTAGAACAGACTTTGCAAATTTACATATTATTCGTAATTGTGTGGTATTCAATAATATAAAATTAAAAATACTTGACAACATAACAAGCTAACTGCAAACAGATTTGTATATTTTATATGTAAAATTGCTTTATTTTGTACCCAAAAACCATTAGACCTCATGGTGTTCCATCAAACGTATTTATAACAAAAACTACATGGCGTATAAATAAATGTTGTATGTAAAACATTTTATTAGATTTTATGCAAATGTTCAAATGCTTTTTTGGCAGACATACATACATACGTACACACATATATCACGCTTTTATACAATTCACACAAACAGCCTATTTATATGCTATAGAAAAATCTCGATTTGTACAAATTATGTTAAAAGAGCAAAATCGCTCTCTCTCCCTCCGTCTTTTGTTAAATGTGTTAATACTTGTAGACACAAAGTGGGAGCATAGTTTACAAAACAATGATTAATGATGGAGGAACAAAAACGAAAAGAATAAAAAAAAAAATAACAAAAACTTAGATATTAGAATATAAAATAAATTTTCTTTAAAGAAGTAAACTTTATTACAATAAATGTATGTTTGTGTATCTAATTTTGTGTATAGAGTTGTGTAAGTATTTAAATTGTTTTCAACTTTTTTGTTTGTATTTTTTTCATTTCCGCTCATAAAACCTTGTATTGTATTTATGAAGTCTGTATTATTTTTGTGTTGTACAACTGCTTTAAATTCTCTTTATTAAGTAGAAAATATAATATTTATTTAAACTATTGATAGCTTGTTAAATTTATGTGACACATTTTAACAGATGTGTTATTTAAATTAAATATTCAAAAATGTATATTTTATTTAAAGAAAAATAATGTTGGCAAGTGGGTATTTTTTACATAAAAAACTATTAAAATATATAAAATTTTTATTACATTTTCTGTTTTCTAAGGCTTATATTTTAGATTGGACTAAATAAATTACAATATTGATGTAATAAGTTTGAGCTCAACAACACATACAAAACATTTGCTTTAAGAAGGAAATATTACCTATTTGTCACTGTTGCATTCTAGTTAAAGGCTAATGTTATTTTTTGAATGTTATAAAATAAAATTGGCAATAAAAAAGTGAAAACAAAATATTTTCTTTTTGTATTTAAAAAATTCTTGCATGTGCCCCCGACTTCATCTGCATAGTTATCGGATTGAAAGTTAACTTAGGTTGTTTTCTAGCTGCGTACAATTTTGTTTAGCCGTTGTTGCTTGATTGAGTCACAAAAATCCAAACTCCAAATCATTCAAACAATTGCGTTTATTATATACAGTTGGATTTAAAAAAATCCTTATAAGAAATTCTTTATTTATGTGCAATGTTTCACAATTTCTTTACGTTTTTAAAAATTGTCATAATTGACCGTCTGTTCGTCTGCCCGTCTGTCCGTGTGTTGGTTGAAATCAACTTTTAGAAGCAACTATATGTTCCTCAGATCTGTGTATGGTATCAATCTCTTGGAAATATCCCAGAATGAATCGCTATTGAAATTCAGCACAATCACCCGATAACTTTCTGAGATATGAGCAAAAAACCACGACCACCTCGTTTTTTTCACAATTACAACAACAACATACATATATACTGGTTAGAGTAAACGTAGCATCGAATCCCAGCTGAGCCAAAAAAATATTTTTTATGTAATATTTATATTTTTATTAATTTTTTTATATATTTTTTTTAAATTTTTAAAAAAATTTTTTTTTTAAATTTTTAAAAAAATTTTTTTTTAAATTTTTTTTTGTAATTTTTTTTTGTAATTTTTTTTATTGTTTTTAATATATTTTTAAAAAATTTTTTTTTAGAAACATAAATACATACGTAAACTCAATTTGTAATTTTGCAATGGGATGTTTTTATATATGTATGTATGTTTTTTACATGTATTTCATATGAGATGAATGGCAATACAAACAATTGTTATTGCATGATCACACGTTGTGAAGGGTATATAAGATTCGGCACGACCGAATATAGCACTGTTAATTGTTTACTCTCATTTGTTGTAATTAAAAAAAAACGGTTAATTGGTATGGCACTTACAAGCTGAGTTGTCAACTTTGAAATTCCATAAACCAAAAAACCGGTTACTTTCCAAAAAAATAAAAAATCCCTGAGTTTAAAATTGTTTAGTTTTGATACGTATTATTTCATTAAATTATAAATTTTCATATAATAATACAAGACATATTTATTCATCAGGTAGTTTTGATTCGTCAGCTGATTATTTTTTCTTTAATTATTTTAATTTTTAGCTATCAAAGTCCATAGATAAAAAGCAATTTTCTCTCTTCTCTCATTTATTTCAAATGCTAAACTTTATATTAAAAAAAAATAAACAAAAAATTTTATTTTTGAGCTGCGGTTTATATGATGAATTATTATGCTTTGATAAAAATATAATTAATTCCGATCGCTCCTATAAGGAGCATAAGAAGCAGATAAATTTAAAAATAATTTTATTTAAAAAATTACATATTTAAACAGAATGAGTTTACAGTTTATTAAATAATAAATTTCCATATAAAAATATAATAAATTTCGGTCATCCTTATAAAGTGCATAAAGAGAATTTAAACTTAAAAAAAATATATTTTAAAAAATAAATTTTTTAACAGCATTAGTGTTGAGATGCCAACATAATGACAATTTTCCAGAATAATTTACAGCTTTTAGATGCCCCTTGCCCTCTGGAAAACCTTTTTATATAACTGGCAACAAAACTGAAGTCCTATTGCTATCAATATTCAACATATACGTCTATAGATATTCTTTTAATAATATCATCTAGCCAAAACACGCTTTGAGTTAAAAATTATGATGCTGTCAATATAAATATTCACCCCGTCAGGACATCAGTTGTTGATTTGTAAAATTGTAGAATGAAAAATGTTTGCATATTAATTTCTTTTTTATTTTCAATTTGAGAATCCTTCTCCATATAAACTAAAAAGTACGTTTAATATTCGAATGTAATTTTTAATATATTTAATACGTTTGATTAACTTAAAAATTTACTTACAAAAATAGTTATCGTGACAATATAACAACACGTAATCTCCAATCAAAGAGTGCTGATGATAAAATCGTAGCTAGATTCGAAAATGCACTTAATTCGGCTAGTGTCGGCAAAATATACTTTTCCAGATTATTATTTTATTATCACAATTAAAGAAAATAAAAAAAAAAAAAATAATAATTCTTTATAAAAATAGGAATGTTTAAAAATGAACTCAAGCCTGTTTAAAAACTTAAATATTATTAATATTTTATTCAAACTTTGCTATATATCAAACTTTAATGTGAATTAGTTTTATTTTGGCTAAAGTTCATTTATTCTATTATTTAATTTTATAATTTAAATTAACAATATTATTTTATAAAAAAAACTTACAGGATATCGCGAAAGGAGTATCGGAATTAAATTACAATAAATAATGTTAAATATAGAATTCACTCTTAACTATTTTTTTAAATGGTTTCTAGTTCAAAACAAAAAATTTTTGACATCTTCCAAGTTAATAGTTTATATATATTTTTTATAATTTTAACGTAATATAATAATTTTACAGTGAGTAAGTTAATAATTTTAAGTTTTGTATCCTAAATTACCCTTAATTTTTATTTAATGCCATCGAAGACATAACAAAGCTCTTAAATAAAAAAAAACAAGTAACAGTGCTATATCTTATATACCCTTCACAACGTGTAGTCATGCAAAAACAATTGTTTGTATCACCATTCATCTCATATAAAATACGTACATACATGTAAAAAACATAAAAAAAAAAAAAATTTTAAAAAAAAATATATTAAAAATAAAAAAAAAAAAATAAAAATAATTACAAAAAAAAAAAAAAAATAAAAAAAATTAAAAAAAAAAAAAATTTTTTAAATTAAAAAGAAATATAAAAAAATAATAATAAAATATAAATAATATATTAAATAAAAAAAAATAAATTTTTTTTGGCTCAGCTGGAATTCGATGCCACGTTTACTTTAACAAGTATGTATGTAGGTTGTTGTTGTAATTGTAAAAAAAAAACGAGGTGGTCGTGGTTTTTTGCTCATATCTCAGAAAGTTATGGGACGATTGTGCTGAATTTCAATAGCGATTCATTCCTAGATATTTCCAAGGGATTGATACTATATAGAGATCTGAGGAACATAAAGTTGCTTCTAAAAGTTGATTTCATCCAACACACGGACAGACGGGCAGACGGATAGACGGTCAGGGCTTAATCGACTTCTCTATTCATAAGCTTTCAGAAAATATATACTTTATGGGGTCGGAAATGAAAATTGTAGAAATTACAAACGGAATGACAAAGCTATATATACCCTTGTGCACCACAGGTGAAGGGTATAAAAACGCACAGAGCACAGATTTGAAAATTTTCTGTGAAAAACATTTCAATAAGCAACATTATTTAAAAGTTATAATTAATATTATTCATACGTATAGATGTTAAAAATAATGTTTCTTTTGGATTTTACCGCAGGGCATATTTATTCATAAGGTAGTCTTAATTCGTCAGCTGATTATTTTTTTCTTTAATAATTTAAAATTTCAGCTGATAAAGTTCATAGATATAAAAAAACAATTTTGTCTCTTCTCTTATTTATTTCAAATGTCAAACTTTATATTAAAAAAATATTAACGAAAATTTTCTTTTCGAACTGCAGTTACCTGATGAATAAATATGCCTTGGATTTTACCTAATACAAAATAATAGAAACTTTTTATTTTTTTAATTTTTTTAAACTTAAGAAACAATACCATTATACCATGACCAGAGTTGCTCTAAAGCAAACAAAACCCATTGAAAATTTCATAAAATTGGTTTTTTAAATTGCTTTTTGTAATAGGAAGTTTCTTTAGTTTTAGAAAGTTATTGATGCAAGATTTTTGAAGTTTGGTAGATCTTTAGCAATTCGGGATGAATTTTCATCTACAGAAAATTAAAAAAAAAAAAAAAAAATTTAACAAATTAAGTCTCTGTATAAATTATTATTATAATTTAAAATTTTAGTTATTTGTTGAACTTTTCTATATTTAAGCTTATATTGAAATTTTTATTTTTGCTCAAGGTCTATTGTTAAATTTTTTGTACCCTTAACAGTGAGTGTTAGAGCATTTATAGATTTGGCATTCCGTGTAAATTTTCTACAATACTGGTCTGCGGCTCTAAAAGGGTATATTTTATAAATAATTATAGGTAGGGAAGTAAATTTACCAATATTTATTTGTAGGTCTGTCCATCTGTCTGTGTGTCTGTCTCTCTGTCTGTCTGTCGGTGTGTATGCTGAATTCAGTTTTTTAAAGCCTCCCCCGACTTCACTCAGAACCATGTAAGGTATTGACAAATTAAAAATATTAGCATTTAAAAAATAATCTCACACTTCGTATGCGTAAATCGCGGCATATTTTATTTAAGAAAAATATATAGGCATACTGGAGACGTTAAACATTTAAAAAAATTGATAACGCACTGAGTATAGTACCCTAATAGTATTGTGGAAATCTATAATTTAATCAAATTTAATAAAATAAATTTTAGTAATGGTGGCTATTAGTGGCAGATAATATAACCATCTCTCTCCTAATGTATGCAATGTAACAACTTTTTTGGGATAGCAAAGTTGTCCGGGTTTCCCTAGTTTTAAATATTTTACACATTTTAAAAAATATATATTAATCAATATTGATAACAATATATAAAAATCAATATTGATAACAAGCAAAAAAAAAAAAATGAATTATTATATGAATTATATTTTCAAGACTTCTAAGTCAATAGTTTAAAAGCACTAATTCTAAATGACACTCTAAATGCGAAATAATTTAAATATAATAATTTATAAAATAAATGACGTGCTAAAAAATGAGTGCAACATCATGCAAAATGTCTTAAACATTTCATATAAACAAACAAAATTAACTTATAAAACATCGGATGCATGAGTTCTATGAACTTATTACTATGAGTGCAGTTCAATAAAAATTAAACTTTAACAACAAATAAATTTAGAAATTCTATATATTTTTTTTAAATATTTTCATTATTGTTTTTGTTAAAAAACGGCACAACTATAAATTTAAATCAACTTCTTAAGATCGCAACATTTTTAATGCACACAATTTTTTTGTTGTAGTTAAAAATAAATGTGTTGCTGTGTATTATTTATTTTAAGCCACAAAGAAGACAAAACTTTTGAAATTAACCCAAATATGTATTAAGCTAATAAAAAAGCACTTATTGCCCATTAATTATTCAACAGTTCAACGCTTTCTAATGTTTTAATACCTGCAGTTCTGGAGATCGACTAGAGCACACATATATATTTTCAATATATTTAATCGTTACTAGTTAAATAGGGTTATAAGGTTTCTAAACAACTGTAAGAAAATCTTGAAAACATTTTTTCTTAATAAGTACCAAGGCATATTTGTTTATCAGGTAGTCTAGTCTTGATTCGTCAGCTGATTATTTTTTTTTCTTAACTTAATTTTAATTCTAGATTTCAAAGTCCATAAATACAAAACAGTTTTCTCTCTTCTGCCATTTATTTCAAATGTCAAACTTAATATACAAAATATAAACAAAAAAGTTCTCCCCAAACTGCAATTACCTGATGAATAAATATGCCTTGATGAGTACATTATTGATTACTTAGATACAGTCGAGTGATAGATGTTTATAGTAAGAACAATTGCGGGCAAAGAAGTCAATAGAGTTACATAGGTGAAAATCTTATAAAAACCCGCAGGGCCTTTTTATCTTATTTGCTTGATATATGTACATATACCCACTTTCATGATAGTTTAACATTTCCATACGGTTAATCTCTGTGTGCGTGTGTGATATATGAATATAGGGTTATAGTAAATGTGTGTTACTTCATTTTAGATTATAACCAAAAATATTTAGGTATTCTTGTTTTCCTACATAAACTTTTGTTAACAGTCTAACATTTATTTTGTCTGCTTTGGTTTGTAACTATTGAAATGTTATTATATATTATTTAACTGATGGTTTATTGCATTTAACGACAACATTAAAATGCAATAAAGCCAAACTAAACTATTTATGACTGGCAAGAGATTAGCAAAAAAAAAAAAAAAAAATAAATAAATAAAATTTATTATGTATTCCAAGCAATATAAAATTCAATTTAATTGCAGCTCTAAAACCTGGCTGCAATTTCGCTATAAATTTTAGCCTAAAATTAGGCAATGAAAAATGGTATATTAAATTAAGATTTAATCTCTCATTTATTAAATGTTAATGGGTAAAAATATTCATTTTAAAAAATTGTTTATTTATTTGAATAACTTTCAACTTTCTATAAATATTTAATCCCTAGACGTTTTCAAAGAAAATGGCTTTAATTCTTGTTTTTAAATTGAGTTTTTCTTTAATTTTTTATTAGCTACTCCTCCTTTCTTTATAAAATTATTTTCGTTTGTGTGTTTTAAATGCTTATAAACATAATTTTAGGCATGTACGTAGAAAACATGAATTGTACGCTGCCATATGAAAATTTTCTCATTATAACGACCAAAATATATAAAATTCTCATACAATAATGGTAAATCATATGGAAAAATATTGAATGTACGTACATATAGAAATAAACACAAATTATTAATCATGGCTGATTATACTTTATAAGCGTAAAATGTCAAAAATATTTTCACCCTTAAATACATTTTAAAAGGAAAAACCTGAAACATGGTTCACTTCATCTTGTGCCTGTACACACACCACAACAACACTAAGTATAAAACATTTTTAAGCTTCTCGTTGTGAATGTCGAGTAATTCATTTTCAAACTCATTATTAGCTAGAAAGTAAGAGTTCATTGAAAATTAACTTTAATAAAAATATAAAATAAAAAAAATTTTTTAAATAAAGTTAAAAGAAAATTTTTTGTAAAAGAATTTTTAGCCAATATTTTCCACAAAATTTTTTTTTAATTTTTAAGCACATGCACATGTCGCTCTGACGTCATTAAAATGTTCAGCACTTTGGTTACATTTTTTTAAATAGTCGTAGTGGCTGCATGCGGTAAGAATTTGATATTACACGAAATGTATTTTAGTAAAAAAAAAAGCAAATGAAACACATGTAACCGAAGCGGATACATTTATGCTTTATGATGACGTCAAGATTAAGTCACAGCCACAAGCGCATGTGGCTTTTTACATTTCGTTTACTATAAGCTTTAAAATTATGAATTCATATATTGTACACAAATACATTTATATGTGTAGCAAATTGTTATTGTAAGCTGTCCCCTACGTTGTTTGAATAATTTTAAAACTTGCAAAAAAAAAATAAAATTATATACTTTTAAAATTATCTTTGTACTAAGTATTAATAGTTTAACTACAACTAAAAGAACTTTAAGAGCCATTATTTCACTAAAATTTTTATGATTTCAATTGTTCCATGAATATGAAATTATCTAGAAGTACTTATAATAAATATATAAACGGATTATACTGAGAATAGAGAATAATGATAGACAGGAAGTTGGGATAAACATCAGAAACAAAGAATATACATGTGGAAATATAATTCGTAAGTCTTCCTGTATGTGTAAGGCTGTTAATAACTGCCTATTAACTTACTTACATTGAACTGTCTCGAATTAAATGAAAATTAAAAAGCAAAAAGAAAAAAAAAATAAGTTCAAAAGTGTTCTTGTTCATTTTAACTTAAATTGAACTTAACAGAAATATACTTACGAACAAACATATGTTTATGCCTTTGAGATTTTCATCGGTACCCATGTTTATTTATTTTTCATGTCTATCGATTCAATTTGGTTTTGACATACAGCCTAAAGTAATATCGTTTGTAATTTTGTTTATTATTTATATACATTTTGTGGTTTTGTATCTGTTGCGTGGTAAAAAAGAAAAGTAAACCTTTTCTGAAAATATTTACAAACTTTAACTTTGTTTTACAAAGTAGAAGTTATTAAACATTTTTAAGGGTATAATTATTATTTAGAAAATGTTTACAAAGAAGAAAACTTGTTAAGATGGAACATATCTAAAGAAAAACATTTATATTATAAAAAAAAATTTAAAAAAAATTTCTACTAGAAAAACCAAAAAATTTTCATAGATAAAAAATATTAAAAAAAACCTTTTTAGATAAAAATTGTTAAAAATTCTTTTTAAATAAACACTTTAAAAAAATTTTCTTGAGAAAAAATAAATTTAAAAGAAATTTTAAGAAAAATTGTTGAACAAATTTCCTTTAGAAGAAAAATTTTCTAAGAATTTTCTAAGAAAAAAAATTTTTAAAAAATGTTCTATAGAAGAAAGATTTTTAAAAACTTTTCTATAAAAGAAAAATTTTTAAAAACTTTTCTATAGAAGAAAAATTGTTAAAAACTTTTCTATAGAAGAAAAATTTTTAAAAACTTTTCTATAGAAGAAAAATTTTTAAAAACTTTTTAATAAAAGAAAAATTTTTAAGAACTTTTCTATAGAAGAAAAATTTTTAAAAACTTTTCTACGGTAGAAGAATTTTTAAAAACTTTTCTATAGATGAAAAATTTTTAAAAACTTTTCTATAGAAGAAAATTTTTTAAAAACTTTTCTATAGATGAAAAATTTTTAAAAACTTTTCTATAGAAGAAAAATTTGTAAAAACTTTTCTATAGAAGAAAAATTTTTAAAAATTTTAAATTAAAGAAAAGATTTAAAAAATTTTTATAAAAGTTAAATTTTTTAATATTTATTATAGAAAACAAAATTTTAAAAGAATTTTTTATAGAGGAAATTTTTTATAAAAAAATCCTACAGAAAAAAATTTTTTTACAAAATTTCCTAAAGAAGAAATTTTTTTTAAAAATTTTACATTAAAATTTTATTTTTAAATAGTTTTAGAAATAGTTTTAAATATATTCTATAGAAGCAAACCATTTTTAAAATAGTTTATTATAGAAGAGAAATTTTTAAAAACTTACATAGGAAAAAACTTTTTAACATTTTTTTTTTTCACGAAAAATTTGCAAATTATTTTTTATAAAAGAAAATTTTTTTAAATATTTTCTATAGAAGAAACCTTTTTTAAAAAATTTTCTATAAGAGAAAAATTTTGAAAAAATTTTATAGAAGAAATATTTTTAATAGAATTTTCTACAGAAGAGAAATATTTTAAAAATTTAAAAAACCAAATATTTTTAAAAATTTAAAAAAAATTATATTGAAGAAAAATTTGTAAAAAAAATTTCGTCTACGATAGAAAAACAAATTAATAAAGAAATTAATATAGAAGTAGAATTTTTTATAAATTTCCTATAAAAGAAAAAAGTTTTCTGTAGAAGAAAAATTTTCTATATAAGGAAAAATTAAAAGCAAAAATCCTATAGAAGAAATCTTTTTAGAAATTTCTTAAAGAAAAAAAATTTGAAAAAAATTTTTTGAGAAAATAAAATAAATAAATTTCTAATAAAAAATATAATAAATTTTTAATTTTACAAGAAAATAATTTCAAAAAAATTTTTATATAAAAAAATGTACAATAGAAAAAAAATTTTAAAAATTTTTCTTAGAAGAAAAAAAAATCCTATAAAAGAAAAGTATACAAAAAAATACCTATAAAAATTTTTTATTGAAGAAAAGTTGTCTACAAAAGAACAAATTAACAACTTAAACAAATTTGTATAGAAGGATAATTGTCTATGGAAGAGAAATTTACCAAAGAAAATTTATCAAAACTGTCTTTAACACTAATAGAAAACAAATCCAGCAAAAACTCTCATTAAAAATAATGAGTTAAATGTACTAAAAAACAATTCTCCCCTACTTACAATTTGGCACTTAAACCCATTATTTAAACACGACGATGTCATTGTAGGCAAGTACTTACCACGCTCACCTACAAGTAGAGACTGAAATAAGTACTTATCACCCCCGCTTACAAATCGTATAAGTACTTATTACGTTCGCTTATAAATAAGGACTTTAAAAAGTACTTACTTTTATAGCAATAAATAAGTACTAGATTTTAATAATCTAAATAACCCATTAATATTATGGACCCCATTAATAATAAGGACGAAATTTCGGTTTGATTATTCTGCGATACGTTTGTTTGAAATTTGAAAATCAGTGAAAATCATCACTTTCTTAATAAAATACTTTACCGCTGTTGTTAAAACCATTATTACTTATACCCTATGCGCGTTAAACTAAATAAGAATTATAAAAAATTATGTATTTTATTGGCTTCTAGCAAACTTCGCAATAAGAAATTGTAATATGCAAATGTCTAAAAATAAGTGCATATAAATAAAGTCATTACTAAAATACTTCATAGTAAGACAGACGATATGAATAGTCATTGAAAAGTAATTTGTTTAGTATGAGCTGATATACAACAAATAAATTAGAAAGGAGAACAACAACTACAGATAATAATAAATTTTATCTTAGTAAATTGCTTGTGCTTATAAATGCACAGTGGGTATTAAAAGTTATTACTCAAAACAGAACTAATGAACAAAAAAAATGTTTCTGTTTATTTTATATGGTTTTCTTTTAAAAATGGCTCTTCATGATTTTTTTCTCACACTGTCAGAGATAAAAAGCAAATAAAAATTTATGAAAACAATTGTTATTAAAAAATGGTATTTGTACAAATAAAAATATAATTCAATTTTGTGATTTATTTTTATATGTATGTATGTTTGTAAGAAATATTTAAAGTAGGCAATACAGTGGCTTAGGCTTTACAGACTTAAAACAGATAATAACCTTTCAAATAACTGCCTGTAAAATAAGGAAGTTATTTTTAAAAGAAACAACAGCAACCAACAACTTTCTATGTATAAATATTTGTAAATAAAAAAGTAGTAAAATGACAAAATAAAATAAAAACGTGGTAAAAAAACAACCAAAAAACATTTTTTATGATGTAGAAAAATATAAAATTTAACCGTAAAATATATGCACTTAAAATACTTGTATTGTTAAGAATAAATATATAAAATAAAATTTTATTTGCAACTCTTTGATATCTTTGAGAAAATAAATATAAAAATAAAATATATTAATAATTTTAATTAAAAAAAAAATAATAAAATTTCTTTGTAAAACATTTTGTTTTTTTTTCCAAAAAAAGTATTTAATAATATCCTTTCAAGTGTATTTAGCTATTAAAGCTTAAAAAAACTGAAACATATTTTAAGGACTATTAAAGAGTTCATAATTTTAAATAATCCTTAAAATATATATTTTTTTGCTTGTTCTGTTTTAATTTTTGCAAATTTATACATTTTAATTCATTTAAATTATAACAAAAATAATCTTTAAATACAAGTAATAATCCCTACATGAATATATTACCAAACAAATAATTAAAAAAAAAACAATGAAAAATATAATGAAATGCATTGTATGCATGACATTGTTGAATAATAAAAAAACACGCTTCATTGAATGCCTGCATACAAATGTAAGTGTATTTACATAAGAGTGTGTAACAGTAATAAAAATCATTTGTAGAGAGTAAGAGTTGCTGTATGTATGCTAATGAAGGAGAAGGCGTGTATGCATGTGTGTGGATATTTGTTTTGGGAATTTATGAAGAGTGACAGATAAAGCCACAGATAAATTGTCATTTTCATTTGTAAATATTTCATTTAAAGCATCATATGTGTGTTTGTGTGTACGTATGTAACATCATCACATATCATCTAACTATGAAATATCAATACTTTAAAATAAGAAAAAAAAACTATTTTTTATTTTGCAGTAACTGTGACATATTTTTTGATTTTTTTCTCATTTTACACAAAAAAAGTTTTTTTTGTTTGTTTTCTATTGACTTATTCATAAAGTTACTTTTAGATCACATATTTGTTAACATATGTATGGATTTGTAAATATGTATACACATATGTAAAAATGCAGATATGTGCCTGCGTATATGTATGTGTTATAACTATTTGTTTGTTTAAAATGAAAATACAAAATAAAAACAATAAACTTGTATGTTTAAGTATTGATATATACTTGTTATATTTTCAATATTTGCAATATTTGTGTTTCTGTGTTGAATATTTTATCATTAATATGGGCTAAGGGAAAAAGTAGTTTCTTTAAGTTTGAGTCTTTGCCCGAAACTACAGAACCATAGAGTTAGGTGGTTAGTTAAGAGATTCTACGATGAGTTGAGTGATGTCGTACAATGCAAACTTTGTAAAATAAAATATCCTTGGATTCATTATAGGGCTCGGGTTTGTTAGCTGATATACAATGAAGGCTTGATTGGACTGTTATTTGATAAGCTGATTATGATTTAAGTTCATAGAGATCATTTTGGAGAAAGGCACTCAGGACTGAAAAGTCAGATGCTATGATTTTCACATGTGGAATGAAGAATACAGAGATTTGACCTTAATGCCTTTTGGAACCAAAATTAACGTGTCCAAGAAAGTGAAATATCTGTGGATAATGTTAGATATATAACTAACCTGGAATGAGCTTATTGGGACAAGGATACCGAAGGCAGTGTAAAAGGGTTTACGTTCAAAGAAGGAAATCTCGCCTAAGGCCAAATACAGGATTTATACGGAGATAGTGAGACCGACGATCACCTACGAATCTGTTGTCTGATAGCTGAAATACTCTCAGGCAACGATGTGGCAGAAGTTAAATAGGGTTCAGAGAATTGCTTGCATGGGTAAATGTGGTGCGATATGTACCACAAAAACGCATGTGATGGGGCAATGCTGGGATTATTGCTGTTTGCAAGTTTGGCTATTTGTATGTAAGCGATGTTACATAGTACTGGGGACAAATTACGGCGTTCGAACGTGATCGAAATTCGAAAGTTCTTATTAGAATCTCTATACCTAAAGGACAGTGAACTCGATCGTTCGAGTAAAATTTTGATCGTGATCAAATGCCGTAATTTGGCCCCTGATTTGGATTAAATTTGAGGCATAAAAATATTCTGGATATCTTAAATAAAAAGGTAAGAAAGACTCTGATAACGATGGAGCGCATGAGTCGGATGAAAGTGCTTGAAAAGCTATATCGCAAGGTCATCGCGGTGGGATCCATGAGTAACGAGTGCATGGAGAATAAATACTGATAGATTCTTAATAGACAGATACTGCTGTAAACTCTTATTTGTTGAACCATCTTAAGTGTCGGTCTATCAGACAGAAATGTTTGGTTTGCTGTGCTCGTTAGATAACCTGATTGAATATCGAATGCGGGGATGATAATTCTTATTGTACTTGATAACCAGTCTGTTATGAAACATGTGCTTTGGATGAATTTGATGTCCTCTTTGGTGCTTAAGTGTTTTCTAAATCTCAATAAGCAAGCCTCTTTAAATGATGTTGATGTGAGTTAAGGGACACGTGGGTATAGCCGGAAATGAAACTGCTGACAACTTTGCAAAGTGGGAATCTACAGCTACATTCTGTGAACCAGAACCTATAATTGCTAAGGGTGATAAGTAGGTGAAAGAAAAGGTCTTTCAAACGGTATATTTTTAAATTTGCAAAGCGGATGGGGAAAACCACTTGCACGTAAGGTCATATGGTGCTAAATGTGTTTTTGCCAGAGGTTAAGGAGAGCTATTCGGCTTAAATTGAAGTATGATAATCAAGTCAATAGGATATGGAAACTTCAAATATTATTTTGTAAATGTTATTTGTGAAATATGCCCATAAAATATCCAAAACTGGCAAGCGAATTATTGAGGGATACACACATTAAGTGTGGCTGCTATAGTGGATATGATATATGATATGCGTGTATATTCTGTATTCCAAGTGAGATAAAATTGAGGTCATTATAGTGTTCTAGTTTAAAGCAGATTTTTTTTGACAACCCAAAACCATCAAATTTCATTCAGTATGTTTATGATTTCACAATTTGTTTGTTATTTATTCCAACAAAATAGTCAGCAGTGTTTTATTCTAGCGTTCCGCTGGCCTTGGCTTCGCGGTTTCGATTTCTGCTTTAATTTTTGGTATACTACAGTATAAGAATGTAGAATAAATTTTTATATTCGGCCATACTTCAAATCTGAAAAGATTCCGGATCAGATCATTTAGGTTTTAGACTTAAATATTTAATGAGTATTCAGCGAATAATAAAAACGTTTAAAACATCGTTTAAATTAGACTCTCATTTGAACATTTTTTGATTTAAAAATTTCTCATTTATTTCGAAAATATTTACGTAATATTTCCCTGCACCTTTAAACTACTTTAAACTATTAAAAATAAAATTGATACAAATATTTTTCTCTTGTTCAACATAAATTTATTCATTTCAAACAAACATGTCTTTACAAATTGTATGGGACATTTGTTGTTAGAGTTTTTAGTTAGTAGAAATGCAAATAAAATATTTTTGTTCAGTTGTTTTATTTTTTTTATAATTTTAAATAAATAATAATATGTATGTACTTTGTTGTTGGGAAAAACAAAATATTAAAATAAAACTAAAATAATTTGCAGAATGCCTCAGTGATCAAGTGATGTCAAGGAAAAAAGTCTCAAACAATTTGAAAATTTGTTTATTTTGATACACTCTATTGAGTTTTAGGGAAAAGGAATATAAGATACAAACAATTTGCATAAAATTTGAAATGAAATTGTTCATTTAGATTGTAAAAAGTATTTTCTCTAGAGACAAGTTATGATATAGGTTTAATTAAAATAAAGTAATAAAATATGGTTTGTCCTTTCTATCAGAATATCACTACAGGCTACTCAAGATTATTGAAGAAGTATTCCAAAGTATTATTAATCTCGTAATGTTTAACGGCAACTGAAAAATTTTTTTATTGATCCGTCTAAAGTTAAATAAAAATTGTACTACAAAATTCATTATTTTTTTTGTTAATAAATAACATTTTTTTTTGTTTGCTCCTGCTCCATCTTGTCTACAGCAACTAGTTGTAACTTAATGGTAAAAAAATTTTCAGTAATAGTAAAAAATGACAGCTTGCAATATCATTTGGATAAAAATATTCTTTTGAAAAACAAAAATAACTGTTTAAATGTCTGCTAGAAGACGTGGCTATCGGCACTTTTGAGCAAACACAAAAACAGTCACATTCAAAACTATTGCCTACTTTTTGGATGAAAAGTTTAAGTAAACTTATGTTCTATGTAATTCTTTAGGGCAAACTCTTATTGCTAACAAGTATATTACAGATACTTGCTGTTTTATAATTTAACTTATTCAGGCCTAAGTTAATATTTTTACGATTTTTTTCTTATGTAATAGTGATAATGGTAGGTTGAACCTAAAAAAGTATATTTCTGACAACACTAGCCGACTGGAAAACGTTTTTGAGACTAGCTTCGATTTATTCATCAAAAGCATATTTATATAATATATAAAAATAGTAGAGTATGCTTTTAATGGGAGGTGAAAGTTTAAGTAGGTGTGTCAAGATAACATATTTTAATGAATTCAATTTCGAATCTGAAACATAGTTTTTTTCTATTTTAATATAAAAATTTTACCCATTTTAGAAATATATGAATTCAAGCAAAAGGCTTATATACGAGTTGGGCGCTAAAGTGGGCGTGTCACAATTATTTTTTCTTGTGTGGGATTGATTATATTAACAAAAAATCCATTCTGATGATATTTCAGCTCCGTTTATCTAGCTCTCAAGGTATTATGAGTTTTTTTTTTAGCAGTAGATTACACCACATTTTAGAGGTAGGCGTTCAAAAAGGCGTGTCGTTGTAATTTGTGGTAATGCATTGCACTTTGATATTGACTTAAAAATGGTACTTTATTCTTCCGAAATCCATGACAATAAAGAAATTATACGAATTAAGGAAAAATCGTAAATTTTCGCTATTGTAGTTAAGCTATAGTTGTGAAATATGCTCATGATGTTATATTATACAGGGTGGGGCAATAGTCGCGAAGGGGTTTAAAACGATCATAACTTTTTTAATATTTAATTTTATTTTTTTTTACAAAATAATAAAATATGATATTGGGAGATTTTTTAAATTTAGGTGTGAAAGATTACGTCACGTAAGTGAGCACCATTTTCAGCCTCGCAAAGTTGAGCTCTTTTATTAGCATTTGCCATGACACGAGTCAGAGTATCTGGCTGCAACGCTCTTATTTCGGCTCGAATATTCTCTTTGAGCTGTGCAAGTGTTTTGGGTTTATTGATATACATCTTCTCTTTCAAATATCCCCAAAGGAAATAATCTAGTGCTGTTAAGTCCGGCGAACGGGCAGGCCAATTGAATGCTGAATTTTTGGAAATTAAACGTTCGCCAAAAATCTGTCTTAGGAGCTGCATAGTGGCTCGAGCAGTGTGTGCAGTGGCCCCATCTTGTTGAAACCACATCTCTTGATTGTCAGAAAGAACTGGCCTTAAAAAATTTTGGACCATATCTCGATATCGCTCTCCATTTACCGTTACACCATTTCCATCGTTATCTTCGAAAAAGAATGGTCCAATAATTCTTTGGGACGTAATTGCGCACCATACTGTACATTTAAATGGATGTAATTGTCTCTGATGAACCACTCTTGGGTTCTCAATACTCCATAAGCGTCGAATCATTGATTCGGATGGTGAATTCCTCACATTAAAATGACGACGATAGGCTCGTTGAGTTTGATTTATTGATCGATGATGTTCAAAATAAAGTTCTATGATTTTGGTTCGCTGGATAATTAATCTCCCAGATTTATTTTACAAGTCCTAAAAAGAAAAATAAAAAAAAAAAATAAATTAGAAAAGTTATTAATTTTTCAAATCCCTTCGCGACTTTTGCCCCACCCTGTATATATTAATGTGTTCTAATTAATACGTAAGGTTTGGTATTGCACAACTTAAAATTTGTTAGAAATAATTCAAATTACAATATTTATAAATTATCCAATCGTTCACTATTACAATTTTAATTTTTGGTGTCCCTAGAAAAAGGTTGGTTCTACATTTTTTTGCATTGAAAGTATCTTACAGTTTTTTTATTTATATTTATAAAATTCATTTGAACACCTCTAAATATGCTATACATTATTTATAAATACTAGCACCATCAGTTCAACAGTGTTTACTTAGAAATGCACACCCTCCTAAAGCATGTTTTACTTTAATATCAGTTTAGTCACCCCTCTGTTTAACATTTTATTGACAAATTACAATTGCAGAACCGAGAAAAAAGAAAATCTACTTTAAACGTTCTTTTTTGTTTTTACAAATTATAAGATTTTAGCAGAATTACTTAGTATTGCACATGGCACAAATTTGATACCTGTCCAACTGCAATTGAGTTGAACTTTTCTGACATTTAATAAAATCAAAAGAAACCAGCTAGACGAATGAGAAGATCTCTTGAGACCTGCTTTAATATAAATATATATTGTTTTTTTATTTTAGCTTTAAGTTGTTTTTGGTGTTTACTTATAAATAATTAAATGCAGTTTATTTGTTAGTTTATTTAAGCACCGTAAGAAAATATATTTCTATAGGTTTGTCTCTTTTTTTGTTGTTCTTCAAGAATTTAAAGAAATTGAAATTGAATTGAATTTGAATTTTTTTCCAAGTGATTAAAAAATGTGGCATACTTGAAGGCATTATAAAATGCTGCCTAGTTACAGGGATATAAAAAAAAATTATTTTATTTTCTTATGCATTTTTGACAAATAAAAAAACTAAATAGGAAAATATTGACATAAGAACGTATTAGTGTTAAATTTTATTTAATTTATTTCCTTAAGTAAAAATGTTTATATAAAATTCTCAATAAATTTTTAAAACGTTGTCAAATTCAAATTCAAAAAGCATATTTTCAAGAGTTTTTTTACTTATTTGATATAGAAAAGTTTTAAAAATCTTTATGAACTTGAAATTTTTTGTAAGTAACGAATTTTTTTTACAAATATTTTACAGAAATTTTTTAATCATTTTTCTCTTTATTTTTATACCTTTCACCTGTGGTGCACAAGGGTATATACATATAGCTTTGTCATTCCGTATGTAATTTCTACAATTTTCATTTCCGACCACATAAATTATTTATTTTCTGAAAGCTTATGAGTAGAAGAGTCGATTAAGCCCTGATGTCCGTCTGTCCGTGTGTTGGTTGAAATCAACTTTTAGAAGCAACTATATGTTCTTCAGATCTGAGTATGGTATTAATCTTTTGGAAATATCCGGGAATAAATCGCTATTGAAATTCAGCACAATCGCCCCATAACTTTCTGAGATATGAGCAAAAAACCACGACCACCTCGTTTTTTTTTCACAATTACAACAGCAACATACTTATATACTGGTTAGAGTAAACGTAGCATCGAATCCCAACTGAGCCAAAAAAAAACCTTATTTTATTTTTTTATATATTATTTTATTTTATATATTTTTTTAAATTTTTTTTAAAAAGATGTTTTAATTTTTTTAAATTTTTTTTTATTTTTCTTATTTTTTGTTTGTTTTAAATACATTTTTTTATATTTTTTTTGTATTTCTTTTTTTTTTTAACATACATACGTAAACTCAATTTATAATTCTGCAATGGGATGTTTTGTATATGTATGTACGTATTTCATACGAGATGAATGGTGATACAAACAATTGTTATAGCATCACTACACGTTGTGAAGGGTATATAAGATTCGGCATGGCCGAATATAGCACTCTTACTTGTTTATATGTAAATTTGTAATAAATGATGTCTTGTTATAGGAAATACTTTTATTTATACACTGTTTTTAAAAAAAATTTTCTACAAGTAGTTGAAATTTTCTAACTATTTTTATTTATTTTAATGTATATTTTATATATTTGCACATAAGCGTAGTTGCAAATTTTTTCAGGGAGTAAAAAAAAATTTAGCTAATTTTATTTGTATATTTAATTTAATTAATTAATTTTTTTTAAATCTCTTTAATGCACCCCCCAGAATGGTCTGGTAATGCCAATGGTTTAGCATGAAAGTTTTATTGCATAAGTTCAGGCACTAAATTACTGATTTTATTATGTTTCTAATTGGCATATATAAAATATATAAAAACAAATTTATTATCCAAATACACATATTTATATTTATGGTTGTGTAATTTTTTTTGTTATTTGGCTATTTGCGTTGGTGAATGACACTTTTCAATTTAATTGAATTCCATAAAATTGCTTTTCACACCTTTGGCAATAACAGCGCAGCTAAATAATTATTAAAACGCAAACCTTTCTAGAACATTATTTATAGCACACTTGCTATTTTTATATACTTTTTCTATGTAATTGCTATGGACGTTATAGTGACCGTTGAATTTTTATTTAATTGTAACTTGTAGTGCTATATTTTCAAAGCTACTTAGGAAAAAAAAGAGCAGCAGTTATTTATATAAAACTAAGTACTACGCTTTGGGAATATAAAATGCACACTCCTGGCCATACCAACACTACACACATCACTTTAAAACTCATGACACTTTTTCTTTTCTCTATCCATTTCCATTAGACCATTAACGTTTGACAACGAATTCAATTGAATAAAACAGAAAATTAAATACAAACACATATATATATATACATATAGATATTAATATTTATAAGGGTACTTGTGTTGGTATATCTTAGCTATACAAAGTCATGTAAATAAATATGTTTCATATTTCCGTGACATGTACAATTTGATTTTTGTCAAGTGCAGTTAAGTGTGTTACAGTCTTTTTTTTATTTTTTATTATTTTTGAAATTGAAATATTGAATTTTCTACTGTGTTATTAATATTTCCTTTAACCTCTTCGTTGCATACAAAAACCTTAGGGCTTGAAACAGTTAAATGTTTACATATTTATGAACACTTAACACTTACAAAATTATAAAAATAGTTTTGCAACAAACAAATGTAGGTAACAATTTTCAACTTTTATCAGCATTAATAATTAATTTACATTTATTCGTATAGTATTTGTCACGTGTCATTGGAATGAAATAAATGAAATTGCATGATAAGTATTGTCGTAAATGAGTTATAAAGTACTGCATACTCTTAGTTGTTTTGCTTAGATTTGGTTGTCGATATTAGTGACATAAATAATTGTGTTGTAAATATTGTGGAAATTAATTAATTAAAAAACCCAATTCTATTTTTTCAATTTCAATTTTAATCTCAATTTATTTAACACAGTAATATCAAGCCATTAAGGCCAAAACAACAATATTACAAGATAATAAGCCTGAGTAAAACTATTTAAAAATATACAATATACAAAATATGTAAATATAAAATTCAATACAAATTAAGACTAATGGTTATTGGCCCCCCCAGCCACAAAATAAGAAGTAAATAATTATATAAAGATCGTAAAATTTAGACGATATTTTCTCTTTACTTAATTTGTTTAAGTGAAAAATTTTGTATTTTTCCTATAGGCAGACTTTTAAGAGAACGTTTTGAAGAGGGTTAACAATTTACCATTTTTTGATACAGAGAGCACTATATCACTTATGATTTATAGAAATTTTCCCCATTAAATTAGTTGGTCATATTTGTACATTTGAATTTATAATTTATTATCCCTTTAACACACATGCACTTCATTTACTCAAACTATGTCCAACACAATGAAAGTAAATTTGTAAATTGTTGTAAGATTTCGCTGCTGGTACTCTCATTATATTTTTAAATACACAAATTATTATAGTGGTAACTATGAAGTAACAATATGAAAACGAGAAGTAAATATGGCGGAGGTAGTCAGGTGAATTATTAATGTAATATAAGCATGCATTTTATCACTGTGTCATTAGCGAGGATACATCAGGGATCGGAAAATTAAGCAGACAATTATTGTCTTTTATAAATTTTATATATTACTAGCTCACCCGGTCCGTGTTGCTGGCCCTAAGCAAAAGTTTTAAAATGTTTATATTGGATCATTATTACATACATACATCCTATTTAACATATATACTAGCTAATACCCGGTGTGCTTCGCCACCCCCATCGTAATGAAATAAAAATTTTGTAGTTCAAAAATATATTTATTTTGCAAGTGCCACGCCTACTATTACTAAATCAACCATTTCTTAATCAAATAATCATATAGACGTCAAAGTGTCTCTTGTAAAATTTGGGTACTCTAACTATTATCGCTTCTTAGATATACGATTTTTTGTATTTAATTCATATAACGGGTGCCACGCCCACTATTACTAAAGCATCCATTTCTTATCGAAATAGTCATATAGATGTCAAAGCTTCTCGTGCAAAATTTGGGTACTCTAACTGTTATCGCTTCCCGAATATACGAATTAGTATTCAATTGCTATGAGAGCTGCCACGCCCACTATTTTTAATGTACCCATTTTTCCAGAAATGTTTATTTGGGTGTTAAAGTTGCTCTTGCAAAATTTTAGTACTCTAATCGATATCGTTTTCCAAATATACTAAATTTAGTATTTAATTCATGTGGCCACGCCTACTATTAAAAGTCCGCCCATTTTTTTACCCAAATATTTGTGTGAATGTCAAAGTTTACCGTATTTAATTTGAAGGCTCTAGCTGCATTAACTTTCGTGATATATAATATTTAATACTTAGTCTTTAATAGGGCGTGGCACCCCACCCACTTACAATTACAAACCAGAGTATAGCCTATAGTTGCTTCCAGACATACAGAAAGATTCCGTGAAAATTTCAAGGAAATCGGTCTAGCCGTTTAACCGTCTATAAAGCACAAACAAAGATAGATAGATAGATAGATAGATAGATAGATAGATAGATAGATAGAGAGATAGATAGATAGATAGATAGGTAGATATATAGATAGATAGATAGATAGATAGATAGATAGATAGATAGACAGATAGATAGATAGATAGATAGATAGATAGATAGATAGATAGATAGATGGATAGATAGATAGATAGATAGATATATAGATGGATAGATAGAAGATAGATACAAAAAATTATTTAATAATATATTTTTTTAATTTATTAGTCAAGTAAAGGTTTTGAAAAATGTACTTATTAAAGATTTAAGAAACTAAATTAAATTTACTTAAATAAAAAACTTTATTATTGTCATTAGTTTAAGGTGACTGGAATTAAACATTTTTAGATTTGCTTAATCTTAATCACTTTTTAGTTATTTTTTTTAAGGAACTTTGTGGAAAGCACATTTGTTGTTTTACTACAAATTTACTTTTTACCTCAAAGTATTGTTTTCCCACCAAAAAAAATAAAAAAATATTTTTTCATTAAGACAAATTTTGTTTAAAAAAAAGTGCCATGCGGTCCAGCTGTATGATAAAAAACATTAATACTTTTATAAAGTATATTGTCCTGAGAGCATGTTTATGGCTGCCTTTCTCTGTGTGTGTTAATTTTTTTTATTATGATTACATCCATAGTGCTTATTGCACGTTTCACTTCTTACCTGCTTCTTTTTGTCTCATTTTTTTTTCGACTGAATTAAAAACACCTGAGACTTCAGAGCTTGGAGGGATTCTTTTTTGTCTCTGTGTTGAATGCGTATATTAAATATTTAATTATACTTTAGTGTAAACACATGGACATGGCCGACTTCTTTCTTTTATACTCAATTTATCTGCAGTTGTTTTTCTTTATATTTTTTTTTGCTTTAATTTTCTCTTACATACAACATGCGTATCTTTGCGATAATGGACCATAGTTGAAGCTTTATTGTTGATTGCTTTAACGACTGCTGCTGCAGTGCTGACGTTATGTTGCGTTGGAAACATAACAAATTTGTTTGAATGTCATGTAATTAAAAGAAATGTTGGTTCGTGGTTGTTTATGTTATTAATTTATTTACGCATGTATTTAAGTATTTCGCTTTTTGAGCCGTGTGTACAAATATTTGTAAGTGTGTGTGTGTGTTTAAACTGATATTTTCTTTTTGTTGTACTGTGTTTAAGTCATGAATTATTGTTGTTGTAAATTGTAAATTGATTAATAATTGGTGTAAGCATTAAAACGTTATAATTGAATTCGTTTAAACTACCAACGCCTTAATGATAGGCAACACATTGCAGTATGCCTTTAAATATACTGGGCTTTGAAATGAAATATATATTTAATTATTTCGTTTTACACCATAAACCATTTGGCGGGAAAGGTATTATGTTTTGTATAGAAATTTTAATAGAAGTACAGAATGGAACATATTTCGAAAACATTACGTTTAAAATAAATAATTTTAGGTTTAATGGCAAACAGAAAAAAAATTTAAAATTTTTTAAAAAGAATTTTTCATAAATTGTATATATTAAGGTACATTCATGAAAAAATTAGATGTATTTTAAATCTGTTTGAAAAAAATTTGGTAGAAAAACTTTAAAACAAAATATATTTTAAACTTATTTTAAATTTGATGTATATGGGGGTTAAGGTTTATATAAAAGTTTTAAAATGATATGCCAATTTCTCCAATTCTAGGAAATACTTGAATACATTTTCTATTTAATAGTATAATGTGAAAATAATACCACGTTCATATTTAACTATTAACATAGTGTAAAGGGCACATTCAAATTACACTATCCTGTAAGGTACGCTCTACAATACACACACATACGTTGCATACCTAAAAATTAGTTTATATACGATCAGGTCGATTCAAAACTCGTAGACTATATTTATTTTAATTGAAAAAAAACGATCAGATTTACTTAATGTAAAACATGTTGCCGAATACTTGAACTGTAGTTAAGTATTAACAATCACTATTTAGCTAAACTAAATAATGGGAGAGTAATAAATGACCGTCTTTACAGTGGCATCAGCTGACTGTTCCCCACAGCGGCTTTGGCTAACTATTACCCACAATTATTTTCAATAATTGGCCAGAAATCAAATCATCTCTACTGAAAAGCTGATTATGAGAGGGAAATTCATATTCATTCGAGTGGCTTAAAAATTTAACGGTAGATTTTAAAGTTTTTTAAAAGCAAAGAGCCAATCATCAGCGCCAGTTAGGCCCCATGAATTGAACAGTATGATGTGGTATTTCACCTTAAATTATCATTGGTTCTTACATCTTTCAAGAAAGAACATTAAGAAGCTGTAATCGTTAATGGAGAGCGAAATCGATTTATATAGACAGTAGATGAAGCCACTGTCCAAATTTTCTAAAAGTGAAAAAATGTAAAAACTAATTTCACAGCGTGTTCGCCAGATTTATGAGCAGCCAACTATTTTCTTTGGGGTATTTGAAGGAGCGAGTATATGTGAAAAAAACCAGAGACAATCTTTAATATCAAGGAAAACATTGTTACAGAGACTCGAGCGCTACAGGCACAAATTTTAAAAGACCTTTTAAAAAATGCTTTCAAATGAAATTTTTATGGCGAAACTGAAAACAGTAGTAACTAAAACAAGATTATATTTGATGTATAGTGTAAAAAACTTTGCATTTGAAATATTTATAATCTGAAAAGAAATGATATATCAACGAAAAAGTTATTAAATTTTTAAACCCTATTATAAATACTGGTTCACACTGTTTTTATGATTTTTCTCTTATTATTGTCATTATTTGTAAAACTTATTTGTTCACTTGAATTTCATAGTGTGCTCGTTTCAAGCTGCTTAATGCAAACAAATGAAGGGTTGCTAAAACTTGGTGTTTTATCTAATGCCCCAATAATAATTGATGGGTTTTTAAGTAAAAATTGTAGAACTTGAAAACGGGGCTGCAAACCCACTTACCCTATTCCTCATAATGAATGGTGACAACTTAATACGAGCTTAAAAACAACTAAAAAAATAATTAATGCATGTTAAAAAAAGACACATATGACAATTATCAAGTTAAAAATTTATTTTTGCTAGATTCTATTGTATGGAAAGGATAAAGAAAAAATACGCTTTTTACTCCAAGACAATTTTCTTATAGAATAAAACATTATTAACACTATGTATAAACATATGATTTATCTAGCTAAAATAAGCTGTAGCAAAAGCATTTTGGCATCCTTAAATAATATTGGATACATTTTGTATCATAATATATGTATTTTGTGTTGAAGTGAAATGCAAATAAATAATGTTTGTAACAAAAAAAAAAAGTACGATTCAAAAAAGTTGTAAAAAAAAATTGAAAAACAAGCCTTTACAAGCAAAAAAAAAATAAATAAATAAAAAATAAACAATATAGACTTATTAACATATGTACGTACATCGTACATACATAAATATGTAAGTATTTATTTTGAATAAGTTGTACATACCTGATTACACATTTATGCATACGTATGATTGTTTTTAAATATTTAATGCTTTTGTAAATTACATACATATATTTTTATGTATGTGTCTTACATACTTACACACGCACAAAAAACTTAAACAACAATAACAGCAATACAACACTTTTGTAGAAAAAAATAACAATAAACAAGCTTATCAGTATTAAAGCAAAAATAGCAACAACAAACAAGACAACACAACAAGGAAAATAACAGCTCCAATAAATAATAACAACAATAAGAGCGAGCCTATACGAAATACCGGCACATGGTAGTAGTGTTAGGAGAGGCATTGCCAACTCTAACTTATTTTACTCTATCGATATTTCTGTAACGTTTTTATCAAGGACATGAGAACAGCCATTAAAAACAAGTGACAATGAGAGAGGAGAATTTGTTTACAAAATGAGCTAAATTTGCGCAGGATTTTAAAAAACAAAGCTTTCACCCACATTTTAAAAAAAGCACACATTATTTGTGTTTTCCTTACTATTTTTCTTTAAAAAAAAACAAAAAAATAAATAAAAAATACAAAACAATAAACATGCCAAGAATTTGTTGAAAAGGAAGAAGACATAAAGCGATAATTAAAAAATTTAAAACAACACAAGAAATTATAAAAGATAACTGGAATGTATGTATGTACAAATGCTTCATAGAACACATAAAAATTATGTTAAAAATTTCTTACTATAAAAGATAAGCTTTTCATTTTTTATTTCTATTCTCTCGTTTATTTTAAATGTTAAAGAGAGTGTGTGTGTGTGTGTGCTTGTATTCAAAACACCTGCTGGAATATGGAACTTTGGAAATGTGCGTAAACTAAATCACATGTAGAAGATGATGTGCGAATAACAAACGGCTTTAAAAATGAAATGAAAATAAAAATGCAATCTAAAATCGGAAAAAAATAGCAAAACACTAAATCGGTAAAGAGCTTTTAGCATACAGCTGGTTATGCTCTCTTGCAAATTACTATTTGTTATACTACATTGTATGAGAATTTTATTTTTTGGAAATGTTTTTTCAGTTGTCAGGGATAAAAGAGTCAAAATGACAATGTATTAAGTTAATGTAAAAATTGTACTTTGTCTTGCCAAAAACTATAGCAATATTTTGGCAAGAAAAAATATATATAAAGGACTTATTTAAAATATTTAATTACTTTTATAACTTAATACATCGCCTAGTGCAGGCAATTCCACCGACAAAAGTACCATATAGATTTGTTTGCTGGGTATATGTACTTTATGTTTGAGATATAAGTATATATACACGTAGAGCGGATACTGAAGCAGACCTCTATCATAAACGAGTCCCTATTAAACTCCCTCCATTCCTCAGTGCTTACAAGAATAAAAGGTATCACTGGCCTCACTGAGTTTTGTGCCACCACAGGCGTTTGCTCTAGAGTCTAGACTATTGTGACTTCAAATTGTAGATTGATTATTATACACAATCTTTATCGCAGCGTCCTGCGTAATCGCCAGCATCTGCCTCAGACTAATTTACCCCCCTAGCACTTCTATACAATGTTTAGTTTAGTAGAAACTAATAACTTTCAAAATTTAAACAACAATTTTGTATTTGCTTTGTTTAAGAAAAATCAATCGTCCATTACGAATAAGTTTTTTTTTTTAATCTAAAATAGAAAATTTTGTTTACAAATTTAAAACTGAATTATCAATTTGAATCTGCATTTTCATTAAGATTTTTATAATTTACAATTAAAATTTTCTTTTACAACCTCAACTTTTGCCAGGACTTACACCAAATATCCTACAAATAATTTTTCACTTCACGAATTATTATTAAAAAACGCTATATCACGAACATTTTTTGGTACCAAATTTAAACTGGAATTGTGTCCTTAGCTACCATCGCTGTCATGAGAGGTTTAGTTAAAGGAAAAAAGGTTATACTTGTACTTTTTTTGCAATATTTTATTATAATTCTCTGTTAGCTTTCCTCACACAAGGCTTTAGTTTAAAATACACATACACATACAACAACAATAACGACGCCGACTAAAAGGTGGTTGAAGTAAAATTGTAATCTTTATTGAAATTCAGTGATGGAGTTCCAGTCGTCGGGTCAATTTGGAACTTAATGAACTCTACGCGTGTTTTCTCTCTGAAAACAAAAAAAAAAAAAAGCAACCAAAGCAAGTAAAAGTGTAAAAAATTAAAGAAAAATATTTCAAATAAATAAAAAGAAAAGCATTTTCAATATATTAATAAAATAAAATGTTTAAAAAGTAAAAACGGAAAAATTAAAAGGAATTTAAGAAAAATTTTTTTTTAAAAATATAAAAAGTGAGCTTAAAATCTTTTTATCTAAAATAAAAATAAATGTATTTGTGTGAGGCTTGTCAATGAAAAGTTTACAGTTTGCTGTTGTTTTTGTTTTTATGTTATTTTTTTCATCTTAATTTTCTGTGCTTTTCTTAAGTTACATTTTAAGTGCCAGAGTTTGTGTGAATGTGCTCTTGGAGGTGGATAAATTTCGCCCTAAATTGATGGTAGTGGTATGCGTGTAATGACAATAACACCAACAACATTAGATTAGAGGCAGCAGCAGCAGCAGTGTCAATAAAACAAGGATTATTATTGTTGTTGTTTACCGCTGGATTTTTGTTGTTGTTGTTGTTGTTGGTTCTTTTTTTGGCTTAAAACAAATGTTGTGTTTTTTGTTTTTGAAGTGGTAATGTTTATGGCAACCAAAATTTAGTACATATTAACTAAAAAGAAAGATAATAACAATATTTTTAAAGCTTTTTAAATAATTAAAAAACAAATTAAAAAAAATAGAAAAGAGAAAAAAAATAAATGTGTTTTAAAAAATATTTCAATGTATTTTAGGTTTAAGGGCATTTAACGTTATTGCTTTTAAAATCATTTTACTTTACAGAAGTTTTTCATACAAAATTATTATAAAAAGAAAATATTTTGAAGTGCTGAGGTGTAACTTAATGAAGAGGTCAAGGTGTGCTTATGGCTACTTATGACTTAGCGCTATTTTACCTTTTTTTATAAAAATTTGAAGGTGTTGCTTAATTCCGAATTTCAATTTTAAATTACAAAAAAAAAAAATTTATAAACTTAAATGACGCTGAGAAAAATTATTTCAAAAATTATAAATTTATAAAAGGGTTGGATTTTCTTAATATTTTGACAATTTACAAAATCTTGGAAAAAAATTTTCTTCAAATTATTAATTTATTTATTAATAAATATTGAGATACTTACATGCAAATGAGGATTAACTTTTTTTTTTGCAATGTTCACAATTCCGAACTTAAAAACGAAACATAAATAAGGTACAGAAATAACCTACATACATATTTGATTTAAAATTTATTTGGCACAATTGTTAAAAAAGATTTAATAAAATAATTTTTAACAAAATGCTTAAAATTGTGAATTTAAAAATTTCGAACATATAAAAAAATTAATGAAATTTGGTTAAACTTATATTATAGCACCTATTTGTAGATGAGAGGCACAATAAAACAGTTTTATCAATGTTCGAAAATTCGAACATAATTTCGAATTTTTTTATAGTTGGCGCAACATAATGATCAAGATTTTTTAAGTACTTGAAAAGTTTGTGATCTTGTAAAAATTGCATTACAAAGAGAATTTTAAAAAGTTTCCATTAAAAGACATATTTCAAGGTGCCGCTAAATTCCAAGTTCCAGATTTAAATTGAAAAATATATGCTTTGAATATTTCGGAAAATTTACGAAATTTCAATAAAAAAAATGGTTGACAGAAATACATATAAAATTATAAATTAATTTTTAAAATACATACTATTATACATATGTAGATACATATGTATATTATATTTGTACCATCAAATATCTTTCTGCAATATTCGAAAATTACTACTTATGTTCGAATAGTAATTTTAGTTGACAAATATACAATTTTGTATAACAAGTTAAACATTTATTTGCCATAATTGTTAAAGAAGAACAAATAAATTAATTTTAAAAAATTTGTAAAATGCTCGAAATTTTCAATTTTTTATTAAATTTCGAATATTAAAATTTTTATTGAAATTTCTTTAAAATTACATTTTAGCAAATGTTTAAATAAAACATTAAAGAATTTAATAGATTTATTCATGTTCGAAAATTCGAATATGATTTCGAATTTTTTTAAAGGCCAGTCAAAATATTGTTCTTTTTCTTATAAGTATTTTAAAGGTTTTTGAATTCGTAAATATTAACTTTTTAAAGGGATTTGGAAAATATTGAATTAAAGGGGATATTCCATGTTGATAACGAATTTAATTAGGCAATTTTATATTTAAATGTTAAATATATTATATTGGCCTATCTAGTCTAATTGTATATCTAATAAACTTATTAATATACATCCTCAATTTTTTTATATGACTAAATACGTCTCTACGAACATTTTTCGAATGCATTTTTTTAAAGTATTTTCAAATTTTGTATTTGTATTCTTGTACATTAATGTCGTTAGTGTTTTTTTGATAACATTTATTAATGATAATAAAAGTACAAAAGTTTTCCTGATAAGCCATTAACATCTTTTTAAACAACGAAATTTCTTGGAAACAACAATTTTTTGTCATGAAAATATTTGCAAATATTTCAAAGAGATAGTATTTCTCTTAACAAGTATTAAACCTATTAATGTTAAAAACTTGTTTTTAATACAATAATAAAAAAAGAACGACAACAAAATATTAAATGAGATAAATTTTTTATTTCTATACCTGTACATGAGAGAGAACTTACTTGTTTAAATTATGAATTTATTTAAAACAATTGTCGTACTGAAAATAAGTTCAAAACCTTAAGCATTGAAAATGTTACTTGAAAAAAGCTAGAATTTAATAATTTTTATTTTTTTTATTTCTTTTTTTTTTGCTATTTTTGTTCTGCTTTTTTAAAGCAACCGATACTTTTATGACATCAGAGAAAATGTACAAAATAAAATTTTAAAGATTTCATATGAAACATATAAAACTCCAATAGAAAGCTAGAATAAATTATATTAAAGAACCCTTTAGTAGGGTTGCTGGATAAGTTTTTGAAAACATTTGGAAATGTGTGTTTTCTTTTTAATACTCTTTTCTCCTTAGAGGTGGTGGAATTTTCATAATGATTTTCATTTGCAAACAAAGTTATAAAACCACTTCCCATTGTCTTAAATAAAAGGATTTTTTAACAAAATGATTTTGCATAAAAATTTGTTGCCTTAGTGATCTAACCGGCATAAAATTTAAACTCATATACTCCTTGGCTACACGCCCAATTTTATGACAAGCACTTCAGTCAACTGGAAAATCCCGATTTAGTTCAAAAGAAGTTTTTGTGAATGTTTAAGTTAATGACAAAATAACAAGAAAACCCAAAATACACAGTGTAAAGTTAAGCTTTGACACAATTGAAAAATGAACATAGAAGTCAAAGAAAGGGTTGAATTATTTTATATCAGTAGAAAGAAAATTTTCTCTTGTTTTAACTAAAATAGTTAAAGAGGAACGAAAATATTATTATTATCATTTTGGGATCTCTAAATTATGTTTTATATTGTTTTTTTTTATATCTTAAAGAATTTCAAGCGTAACCCTTCTATCCTAGATGGTTTATTTTAACGGAATTTTTCTTGTAGGTCAAAAAAGTATAACTAAAACTTTATGTATTTTCAGTGAATAAAATTTCTGGGTTTAAGTTTTCTTTTATTATCGTCTTAAATAATAAAACATTGGAAAAGGAATCATAAAATAGTTTCTTATATTAAATTAGACTATGCTACCTTATAGCAACGAAGTGCCACGAATCTACCCTCAATACTAAGAAAATCTATCTAAAATTCATCAACATCAAACTAGTATTTGTTTTATTAAAAATTGATAAATAAGAAAATTAAATAAAATAGTTTTTTTTTAATTAAACCATTTCATTATTAATAATCTAAATATCGTACTTAAAATTAAAAAAAAAAAATTAAAAATTAGAGAGATAACAGATAAAGGCCATCACATTCCTTATGAATTCTTAATTGAACCATCTATGACAAAGTACCTTTATAATTTCAATGTATTTACTGTCAAATCTCTATGCACTAGCATTTTTCTTTGACGCCATCTTGAAAATAAAAATTTTCATTTTGTATTTTATTCTTCAGCCTTTTCATTTGATACCCATATTGAGGTGGTAAAAATTGGTTTTAATTTAAATTTTTATAATGGCGTCCATCTAAAATTACCAATAATATTTAAAATATATAATTGTGTATTTTGATATAAAATATGACAAACAAAGCTAGAGACTAGACCTTACTTTGTATGGAAAGTGCCATACCCACTATTTTGATTCTTTTGTTTGAACTGAAGGCATCTGAAAAGTTTCAGTTTGTTTCTCGGAAGTTGATCATATCTCAAAAGTTAATCATATTCTCCTCACTGTGTACGTCCTACATAAAAAAACTCTAACAAACACTTCTCCAAAAAACTTTATTACCAAATAGCTTATTCAGTGCTGCTTCACAAAGCTCTTCTAGAAGGCATAATTTTTATATGCGATGTACCAATTCGTAGGTTTCTTTTTTGGAATCAATAAGCGCTTATTTCATCCAGCAGAAATAGGCACTTAGGCCATATATTCAGAATTAATTTATACATGAATTGTAAATAAATAGTACTTATTAAAAGAAAATATATTTAAATAAACAATAACAATTGAAATAAATTTGCCTCCTTTTTTATAATGCTGTAATAGCAAGCAGTACAGAATAAATACTTTGTTGTGCTTTAGTATGCAAGTATTTTAAGCAAAGGAATGAAGTCTGCATTGTTTACAAAATTAAAAAAAAAAATATATTGGTGGGACATCACATATCATGTCCCATACAATTGACCTATTCGACAATTGCCCAACCGACAAAGCCCTCAGCTACTTAAGTGCATTCAAATCAGTTAAATATACGAAATGGAAGAATAATCTTAAATTTTTTATGGGCGTGGCATTTCTTTTTTTACTTATGAACTTCTATTTTTTAGGAAGCTTGATGTGTGCCTAAAGTTTTGTAAAAAACTGTTAAATGGTATGAATATTTACTTTGTATGGGTGTGTCACTGCCCACCTCAATAATTCTAAAATTTTATGGTCTAGGATACTTAATGTGTATGCGACATTTCGTAAAAATTAGTTGAATGGAAGTAAGTTAAAAATATCAATAGAACAAATAATTCTTTATTTCAATTTTCAATACATTACTGAGTTAAATAGTTGATATTTACATACAACACCTGTAGTTCTGATCAAAAGAGTGCTGATGATGAAACCGTAGCTGGTTTCGAAAATGCATTCCACTCAGCTAGTATCGGATGACTAATTTTTCCTTAATATTCTTGTCGTTATCACATTGAACTTATAGCCTAAAATTTAAAAATATAATACAAATTGAAAAAGTTCATAAAAATTAAAAAATACAATAAAAATATATTTTATTTGTATGAGCGTGGCACCACTGCCCATTTTAATAATTTTAAAATTATATTGTCCAGGGAACTCCAATTTTATGCGAAATTTCGTAAAAATCCTTTAAGTAAAAGTTATTGAAAAATATAATTGTTTTGAATGGGCGTGGCACTCACTCTATACTTTTACAATTATAAAGTTATATAACCACAGGAATCCACTAAGTATACAAACCTTCGCAACAATAGTCTCATTGCAAATAGATGTTGCCATATAACTCAAAAAAAAAAAAAAAAACAAGAAAACATTTCAAATAGAAAAAATTTCAATTAAAAAAGAAAAATGACAGACCTGTATTAAAATTATTTTATGCAATATTATTGAGTGTATAATAGAGTATAAGATATATTTAAGAAATTGGTTAATAGTTCATTTAAATTTTTTTTTTTTTATATTAAAAACTTTTTAGAGTCTTTCTGTCAAATAGTCATCATGTATTCGATGGCACATATCCGATGTTTCTTTTTGAAAATTTCTATAAATTTTTGAATTTGTTTCAGGTAAACTTTTTTATTTTTAGAGACATTGTTGTTTTTTTTATAATGCTTCGATCTAAATAGACTTTAAATCTGGGGCAACCATGAAATATGGCAATATTGCTTGGTTTTAAACGGCCTTTACTTGGCTTTAAAAATTTCTCAAATTTCCGATTATTTTAATGGCATAACAATTAAAGTTCTATATATATTTAAAAATTCGTTCAGCACTAACACGGTTTTGTAGCTCTCCTGTAAAATTTGATTTTAAGACATACGTGGTAGCCCATGAAAACCACAGAAATATCAGCTGTATGGTTTTTTTGTCGGCAATTACGGTATTCCCTGCTTTGGAAGTTCATGTTTTGATGTACGTATGTGTTCTGCTTTTTGCTATTTGTTGTTAAACCCTAGAGCCATGGATGGTGTTTTTAGATAATATATTGAACGGTAAAAAAAGATGTTGTTACGATCAACTACAAGTGTATCCTTTTTTTAAATGATCGAGCTCTGATTTAAATTTCGTGTAGATCCTTGTTAGATAGTTTGAGTGTTTTTTAAGTGTTTTGTTCTTTAACTAGAGGCCCTCATATTGAATAATTTGGGAAGAGACCACATCTTTGGTTTATTTTGTTACCCTGTAGTATTTAAATGAAGTCATGTATGTACATTTTTATTGTTGCCTAGGATTTTTTTTAGTTTTTTTTTATTTTGTAAAACATTAAATAAATTTATAATATATTTTAAGTTTTTTGTTTTTTTTTATTCCGACTTTTTTTAATTGATTTTAAATTCAAATACACTCCTTTATTTACTTCCAGTGCAATTCAAACCATGAACCACCATGTTAAATTAAAACTTATTTTTTTGTGCCGCACTAGTGTGTGTGTGTATTTAACTAGTAAACCACAGTGCACGCACACACATTGTTAATGAATGTGTGCATAAATGCAATTAACAAAAATAACAGGCAAATTTTAATTACTATGAAAAGTAAATTGCAAAAAAATTATAGAAAAAAATATAAACGTTAAGTTGAACTCAACATTATGCAATTTTTAACAGCATGAGTCAATTTACACACCAAAGTGAACAAATAATGAGCGGAAACGGAAGTGTAAATGTTAGTGGTCAACAAGCATAATTAGAAACAAGTTAAAGTGTGAGAATTAAAATAACAAGAAATATAAAATGAAATACCAACAGATAACAATAAGGGAGCGCAAGAAAATTTTGAAAAGAAAAGGCTGAAGAAAATATAAAGTGAAGCTGTAAAAAAGTAAAGTGTTAAAAAAATTAAAAAAAAAATTGTGAAAAATTTTATAAAATACTGGAAAAATAATAAAATAAAAAAAATTTTAAAAAATTGGTAAATTAAATGAATAAAAAATTATTATGATACAAATTATAAAATTTACAAATTTTCAAATTTAATTGTTTACAACTAAAGCTTTAGAAAGTTAACACAAGTAATAAAATTGTGGAAATTTTTGGAAAAACTTTAAATATTTTTATTTGGTTTTATATTCTTTTGTAACTTTTAAATTCTAGGAATTTTATAAAAAAATTTGTGGATATCGTTTTAAAAATTCGTTTAAAAAATTTTAACAATAAAAAACAAAAATGTTAAAAAACCTTTTTATAATTTTAAGCCTATTTCAAAATTAAAAATGGAATTAAAAAAAATTAAAAAAATTAAAACTTGATAACCGTACAAAATTTGAAATTCAATTTTAAAAATTATTAAAAAAAATAATTAAAATTCCTAAACTGAAAAAATAAAAATTAAAAAAAAAAAAATAATTACAAAAATGTTTACGAATAAATAAAATTAATTTAAAATTATTAATATAAAGTTAAAACTGAAAGTTAAAATTTTGAGCTAAAATACAAAAAAAAAAAACTTAAATCATTCGAATTTTTGTTAAATTAAAAAAGAAAATATTTAAAGAAATATAGCAAATTTATAAAATATTGAAAATTTAAATGCTAAAGTCCAAAGTTTTTAATTAAAAAAAATATATATATAAAACAGTAAAGTATTTTTTTTTTAAATTTTATTAAAATTAAATCTTGTTATAAGTGTTTCATTTTTTTGTTTGTTTTCTGGTTGCGTTATTTTTTCTTTAAGTGTATTTAGCAACAACAACAAAAGCATTTCCGTCAAATAATCATAATAACAATAACAAAAAAAAAAATACAATATTAAAAAAAAAAAATTGCATACAATTTCGTTTATATGCAATTTACCCATTAAACATCTTACTTGAAACCGGAAGCAGTTTATAACGTAAACTTAACGGAAGTGTAGAATTATTATGAATCATTAGTTTAATAAAACTCTAAAACAACAAGTGTAACTTAAAAAAAAAATATAAAATTATTAAAAGCGGAAATAAATTTCTCTTTACCACACATAATTAAAAGAAAATAGTAATAAAAATAAATCGTTGTTAAATAATTTTTTCAAAAATAAAGTTAATAATTGTGTTGATATTATACCAATTATAAAATTGCTTTAGTGTTACCACCTTCTCTTGAGCATTCTCAAATTGCAAACAAAAAAATTGCATCACACCATAGGTGTTAAATAATACCCAGTAAAACAACGTACTGCATTGTTTGTAATCCCTTTAAAGCCTGAGCTACTTATCATCCTACCAAGCAAGCAAAAAAGGTTTTACATCACACATTTCCACACGTCGTCTTTCGTAAAAGTTTTCAGCATACGTTTCAACGATTTACAAAAAGTAAGTAGTACTAGTAGAAAGAATGCAAAAAAAAAATTATAATTTTAATAGTTTTAAAACATATTTCGCTAATTTAATTTAAAAGTATATGTTAATATGTTTGCTAACACGATATGTTAATTTGCAAAGTATTTCTTTAAGTTTTAAAGTAATACACTTTATAAGTTTAAAAGAAACTAGACATTATGGTAGCAACTTTCAATATGGGGTATATAACACATGGAAGGACAAGTTCAAAGTAACAAAATTATAAAATAAATACTAAAAAACAAAAAATCTCTCTTTCTCTAAAGAAATCTATATACTTTTACATTTTATGTAATACATTTTTTCTTCATATAATCTATCTTTGTTTATAAATATATTTAATTATTACTCACAGCAGTTTTTACCATTTAAATAAAACAGTTTTATAGTTTTTCTAAAATATTGTTTAATTTTTTTTTATGAATAATTTCTTCTTTTCGTTGAGCTATTTTGATCACTTTTGATGTTTTTTAAAACCTTTTTTTTATTATTTTTTTTCTATTGAAAGAATTATGTTTATTATTAGCTTGGTTACATCTTCAAAAAAAAAAACATATAAATATTTCTACAAATAACTGTGTCGAACAGTTTCTCTAAAATAAATATTTGAAAGAGTTGCTCTTAAAGAATATCGTAATTTTTTGTTAAACAAATGCTTTATAGCTTTAAAAAAAAATTAAGACAGTTTTGGTAAAAAAAATTTATAACAGTTTCCTAAAATAATTTGTATTATTTTTGACTCGTTATAGAAAAGGAATTTTGGCTCTTTTACAACATTTTGTAACACAAATAACTCTGTTGAAATCTAGAATCCAAAGAAAGAAAAAAAAAAGTTTTTTTTTTTAAATAACTGCTTCATACCAGTTTTCCTACTAAAAAAATGTGCATAAAAGTTTGTCCATTAAATTTGTATTACAGTTTTTTTTTAAAATATATATAACAGTTCTTCTATATTTTCACAGAAATGAGTAATTTTTCTTTCACAGCTAAATTTTGTGCAGATATTTCAACAAAAATAAATAGTGTATAACAGTTAACAAATCTTTATAACAGTTTAAAAGTGTGTATAACAGTTAAAAAATTAAAACTATTATTTTTTATGTCAAAATATAATTCATACACATTAGCTTTAAGAAATATCAAGTATAATAGATATCTAAAAATTTTGGTTTCAAACTACATTTTTAGTTAAAAAGAGCCATCTTTATTTCCAAGTGAAGTTACTTACTGTTCCTGGCTCATTAAGTGATAAAATTTTTTTGATATATTTTATTTTTGGAAATATGTATATAGACAATTTAAAGATACTACTTTATAGAGCTTTTTTTTAAAGAAAATTGTTATATTTTCTTTTTCAATTTAAATATGTAAAAATTATAACAGTTATGACTTTTCAGGATGATTAAATTTCGTACAAAATTTTTAAAAAAATTTGTACTTAATTGTATATCTTTGATACATTATATACTCAGAGCGAATTTTGTTAAAAAAATTTTTAATTAATAAATATTTTTAAAACGTTAAAAAATTGCATCTCAACTCTTCTACTTGAACGTCTTTTATATTTGTGTTTTTAGGTGTTATAGTTTTTTAAGTAGACTTGGGAATTTGTAAAATAATGGTTTAACTATAAACGTTACCTTAAATTAAAATTAAATTGTATTAAAATTTACAATCATTTTCTTTCCTTCAGCATATTTTTTAGACGCCCCTGTTATTATGTTATTATTCTCCTTTGAAATTTCAGTTGACGTTATTCCTGCTATTTTTTGTTTTTATTGCGTCTGCTGTCAAATTTCGTTTACCAACGCGTTAATTTATTTTTCCTTTTTGTTTGCCATAAAAATGGTGCTTGTTTTCTGTTGCTGTGTAAAACAGGTGTTAATGGCTGTTCCTTTTTTGCCATTAAATTGTCAAAGTTTATAAAAATATTTTTATATACGACATAAGTAATGAAAAATCTTAAATAAAAAAATTGGTGTAAATTTAAACCAGGAAACTACAAAAAATCTTAATCAGTTAAAAACTATATAAATTTTGTAAAAAGAATGGGAACAATGATTTCTATAACTACAATTATCAACGTTTTTTTGTTAAACAAATTATGCTGTTTAATAGTTTCTGCTTTAAAAAAAACTTTGTATACAAATTTTTTTTTAATTTACTAGATTATTCGGGATATGCTCCCATAATTTTTCAATAATATTTACTTGGTTCTTGGGTTTAAGCTGGTTTATATGCATTTCACTGGTGCTTATGCCAGATCATCAGTAAACCTTTACCCAAAAATTCTTGAAAAAGTTTAATATTTTTATAAGTTATATTTTTAAATTCTCATTAACAAAATGAGAATTCAAAAATAAAACAAAAAACTATAAAAAACTTTTTCAAAAACCCAACCAACAATTTTTCAATTTTAATTTATTTTATTTTTCTAATCCCTTTAACATTTGGCTAACCGTTGGTTAACACTAAATGTTTATAAGGGCAACCGAAAAATAAAATCTTTTGTTATTAAATAATTTACTAGATTATTCGGGATATGCTCCCATAATTTTTCAATAATATTTACTTGGTTCTTGGGTTTAAGCTGGTTTATATGCATTTCACTGGTGCTTATGCCAGATCATCAGTAAACCTTTACCCAAAAATTCTTGAAAAAGTTTAATATTTTTATAAGTTATATTTTTAAATTCTCATTAACAAAATGAGAATTCAAAAATAAAACAAAAAACTATAAAAAACTTTTTCAAAAACCCAACCAACAATTTTTCAATTTTAATTTATTTTAAAGATTTTATTTTTCGGTTGCCCTTATAAACATTTAGTGTTAACCAACGGTTAGCCAAATGTTAAAGGGATTAGAAAAATAAAATAAATTAAAATTGAAAAATTGTTGGTTGGGTTTTTGAAAAAGTTTTTTATAGTTTTTTGTTTTATTTTTGAATTCTCATTTTGTTAATGAGAATTTAAAAATATAACTTATAAAAATATTAAACTTTTTCAAGAATTTTTGGGTAAAGGTTTACTGATGATCTGGCATAAGCACCAGTGAAATGCATATAAACCAGCTTAAACCCAAGAACCAAGTAAATATTATCAAATTTTTTTTTATAAATACAATTTAAATCCTTTTTTTAAAATATGGCGTAAATAAATTTGCCGAAAAAAAATATTCCGTATAACAGTTTTTAATTTAGAGAAAAATTTTTATAGCAGTAATAAATTATATATTTTAAATTAAAAAATAATGCGTAAACAATAAATAAAATTGTTATTGTTTTTAAGATATACAATATAATCTGTATAACAGTTTTTTCTTACGGCAAAAGTGAGTATAACAGTTATGATTCTCAGGAATTTTATAATAAAATATGTATTACAATGACTTATATAAATAAAATTTTGTATAGTTTTATTTTTTTAATATGGCGTAAACAAATTTTCTAATAGAACATATGCTGTATAACAGTTTTTTTTTGTTCGATTATAGTATGTATATATAATAATTTTTCTCTAGATACATTTTATTGTTATTAAAATATATAACCATATTTGTTACAAGAAAATTTGTATACAATTTTTGAAAACAAATTATTGTTTGATTTTTTGTAAAAAGTCTACAAAAGATTATTGTTTGAGTTTTTATAAAAAATTGTTCTTTACATTTTCTCCATAGAGAACATTGTGAAGAATAAATTCTATATTAAATATTAATTTTTATTTAACAACTATATTTATTATAGTTTTTCATACCGAAGAAAAATAGGTATAACAGTTGTTGGTATAGACCAAATTTTTTATACAAGTTTTTTTCTTCGTATAGACTTGAAAGCCGGATTTCACATAATTAAATTACCATGTGCAAGCATCCTTGTAAAATATTTTGTATGATAATTACTTCTATCAAAAATATAGTGTTAAAAAATGTGTTTGACCTTTCAATTTAATAAAATTAACAAATTTTTATATATTTTTTTTAACTGTATATTTTCACAGTTTGATGCGGTTTACTTTTTGTTGTTATCGTTAGAGATTTTATCGTTTATTAGAAAACTAATTGCTTCATACATATATAGTACGTATGTATATATGTACAGTTATAATCTGCCAAACATTAGGTGATTAACATGGGCAGTTATTCTAATGTCGTATATTTAATACAATTGCATAGACGAAAAGTGTTTGTTTATGAGCTTCATTTGTAAGGGACCTTTTTGTTCAAGACTTCAAGGTCTATCAAAGAAAATTATTATTATTTTCAATTTGTTTTTCCTACGATGCTAATTAATTTGTAGCCACCCATTGCTTTGACATTCTTTTTGTCATGATTTTTTCTTTAGCCTTTTGTTTTTCTAAATTGTTCATTTTAATGAGCTGACCTGACGAACCTTAGAAAGCAAATCTTATTTTTTCTATTGTTATTTTTTTATAATACATAAGACTCTGTAATGTGTGAGAGTGTGTTATGTTGTACTGGTAACAATGACCTTTAAGTACTCAGTAACTAATAGCGATAAATACACCCAATAGTTCAAAGAACCCATACTCTCATATCAATTTCTGTAAACGTTTTGTGGTACTTCTACACACACACACATGACAACGTTCATTTGTATGTATAAGAAGGCCATCAGTTAAATACTAATGAAATGTTAAGATTTCAACAAATTTTATATTTTTAGAAATTTGTTGTTAAAACAACTTTAACTTTGAGGCCTCGTAAATGTACTTGAAATACATGCCTGTTCTCTAGTATACGCCTGGCTATCATCAATTAAACCATATAAAATACAAATATTAAATCTTATCTATCACAGACATGCAACATGTAGCAACAGCACATAGCAAACCAGCAACTACAAGCACATATAGACCAATGCTTGTTTTGTGTGCTACACACGTACATATAAAAATTATTTAATGTTGTTGTGATGGTGGTGTAGCAACAAATGTTGTTGCTGCTGTTGAGTGTATGAAAACAACGATAAGATAATTGTATATAAAAAGTGTTTGTATGTATATAAAAATGATTTAGTAAAAAAACAACTTTTCATTTATATTTTTTGTTTTTGTTGTTATCTGTGGTAGTTATACACATACATACATATATACATATATCCACATAAAATATTGTATAAATTTAATATAATTTGTATAAAATTCCTTCTCAGTTATTTGTTGCTTATATGTATATGTATTTGTATTCCATTACTGCAACATTAAAAACCTGAGTTTTAGTATTAACAGTAAAAATTCTATATGAAAACACAGTGTTTTATCCCTGCAATTACAAATAATGGTCCAACAGGCTACTACCACCCCTTCACCAACAACTATAGAATTTTGTTCCTTTGCTACTGCGTACGTGTATTCGCAGTTAAACTTTAGATGCTTTCATCAACCATTATCAACATCACCTGGCTGTACTCCCCAAATATATACAAACACACACAAGCACAGACAATTGAATATTAACACGTTAACACACTAAAGTAGCAGAAGTTTACGTTAAATTCAAACTCTCTTAAATAAATGTATTATGTATGGGTTTGCACGATTGTGTATACATAATGGAATTTTTATAATGGAAAAAAAATTCAGTATAAAAGTTTTTCTAAAAAAATATAAAGACAAAAAAAAGGTAAATTTATTACATAAGTATTATAACAGTATTTTATGGTTATTTAGAAAAATTTGCTAAAAAAGAAATTCAGTATAAGGTATTGTTTTTTAAAAAACTTTATTGTCATTGTTTTTTGTAAGCAAATCTGTGTATAAGAGTTTTTTTTATTTCGTATTAATCTTTTCTATAGACATTTTATTTTCAAAATTTTCTGTAAAAATAATTTTATATCAAAATTTTTTCTTAAGCAATTTTGAAAAGAATATCTTTAGACTATAAAAACTAGGTATAAGAGTTTCTTCTTTAATCTAAATTTGTGAGTTTTATAAAGACGGAAATCTATATAAAATATTTTTAACTGAACAAATTAAAAAAAAGGTGTTAATTTTTAACAAAGAAACTTTATTAACATGATTTCTAAAAAGAAAATTTTTGTATAAGAGTTTTTTTATATAAAATTCAGTCTAAAAATTTTTAATTTTAAAATATAAAATACATAAAAAGTTGAGCATAATCGTTATACGTATTAAGGAGAATATCGAAAAATGTCTTTTCTATTTTGGGTACTTTGTTGACCCCTATGCTAACCCCATGTTTAACTTTGAGGTCCAATATCCCAATATTCTTAAATCCCATGCCTTATCAGTATAGATACTGATGTCGCTCTCCATGCCCTATGAGCTTGAATCCATTAGTGTAAATTGCAGCCCCTTGATCACCTAAACATGATTTAAAAGCTCTATCATTATCTGTGTCTCCCCTACGTCTTTAAGCACTAGTTCAAGGATGCTCCTATGTTCCAGCAGTTAAAAAATTTATATCATTGTCTATACTCTCATTGTTCATGGATCTCATGGATATTTAAACAAATAAGCTTCTTCGGCATCTAAGTCTTCTGAGTCTATGTACAAAGTTCAGGATTATCCCATGCCCCAGCCAGAGGTGTTGGTAAACTCTCTATACCCCGGAATAGCAATAACACCAAGGCGTGGACATTTCGCCAAGGTAATATGCCCCCGGGGGTAAGTATAAGGGTTTCTTTTTTATTATTTTCCCGGGTGAAAATTAAATTCTCTGATTGATAAAATCAGTATAAAATATTCTTCTGTTAAAAAAAAAAATTGGCAAACATCTTTATATAAAAAAAATTTAAGAATGTTTTTCTACAAAATTATTTGTCATAAATAATCTAGTATAAGAGATTTTTCTTAAATGAAAAATAATAAATTTTTCTAAGGAAAAAAATAGCGGTTTATAAAATTTTCTAATAGAAAACTGTATAATAGTTTTTTCCAGTATAACATGATTTTTGCTGTAGAAAAACACTTTTATTATAGAAAAATATGTAAAAAGTTATTTATTTATGAAATTAATATAAAATGTTTGTGTATAAAAATATTTTGCATAAAAAATTATTTATTATAAAAAAAACTAAGTAAGAAAATAAGGGTTGTGATTTATAAAAAATATGTATAAAAGTTTTTGTTTTTAAAAAATAATTGCATACAATTTTTTCAAAAGTAATGCATATGAAAGAGTTTTTTGTAAAAGGTTGTGTAAAACAAAATTTTTTTTTAGAAAAAAAATTTTTTTTAGAAAAAAATATTTTTAAAGTTTTTCTTATAGAGAGATGTGTGTGGATGTAATTTTTTATTAAAAACTACATATGTATAAGAGTTTTTCTTTTTTAATAATGATTTTTTAGAGAATTTTTTCTTAAGTAATATGTTAAACAAAATTGTCTGCTGTAAAGAAATTATAGCCCAGAACCGAAAATATCTGTATAAGAGTTTTTTTTCTAAAAAAAATTTGTCAATAAATTATTTTTACTAAAAAGTGCTTATGAAAGGTTTTTTAACTGTAATGCCACAGTTCTGTGACAAGTAGTTGTATGCGTTAAAAGGAGTCTTTGCAAGTTTGCTTAAATGTGTAACAAAAAGTAAATGTGTGTGTGTGTGTATTTTTGCATTGTACTTTTACTCATTACCGGTATATAAAAAAATCATTAACCTGCGGTATGAATAACGTACATAGACCCGCACACCATTATTTTCACTTGCCTTTGTATGTGTGTGTGTAGTTTTATTTAATTTTTTGGCATCCCCTAGTGTTCTATCGTCAAGAGTTATGAAGATATATTGTTTTTGTTGGTGGTGCTTGTGCTCACTTGATACTGGTTCAACAATTTTTTTTAGTGTAAGTAATTTGTGGATGTGAAAGCTGAGTGGCTGTGTTAGTTTGGTTTGTTTGATTTTCGTAATCTTTTACATTTGAAATATATGCTATTGAATTTTTCAATATTTTTTAATATTTTTATGAAATTCTAGCAAACTTATAAAGAAGTGGGTTTTTAAGTGATTTTGTTACTTATTCTTATTGTTGTGGATGCTAAGAGTTTAAAAGAGGTTTAAATTATTATTTTTAGGATTTATTCTTAAACAGCCTTATAACTTCAAGCAATTCCCCTAAAAATTTTAAATATTCCAAAAAAAATGCTTAAGTTTGGTAAGCCCTGACTACATTTATTCTATTATATTGACAGTGTTAATTACAATTTTCAAATTAAATAATTTCCTTTACCGATTGGTAAGCTCTGTCTGTCTGGAATACAACGATAATAAACATTTAATATTGAGCCGAAAGAATTTGTCAAAGCGTTGCTGTTTTTCCCTCTTTTGTAAGGTTAACGAATAAGCTGGTCAGTGGGTAACCAAACAACCATGAAACTCATTTGTATACATAGTGTTGTGTTACATATTAGACATTTTCAAATATTCTAAGTAAACAATCATATTTGTTTTCTATGTGTCTGTATGTCTTTGTGTTTCTATATTTACTCTGCTTACTTAGTAAATCCCTGAAATAACCACAACTATTTGAAACACAAAAACATGACCAAACGAAAAAGAAAGTTATAGTCGATCAAGCTAGAACATGTTTTATTTTACGGCATAACGTCAATAAAAAATAAAATTATTTGTGATGAATTTTAAATGTTGCTGAAATATCAAACACTAGTTAGTCGAAGTTTTAAAATAGTCTTAACAGCTTTGAGAGATTTAAGGGGATTTCTGGAAGTCGGCTTATAAATTTTGGGTTTCTGTGATAAATAAGACGACTGATGTACTTCAAGGTGAAAATGGGACAATTTTTGTAGGCTGTTATAATTTTGACACAAAAGTTTATTATACTTTCTGACTTTCGTATGCTATAGGGTATTAGTATTGTCAACAATAAGTTGTCTTTAGGAATGTTTTTCATACTTGATATATGGTTGGTGTTAAATTAGTTTTCACCCCCCCCTTAAAATTCTAAACAACTAGTTAGTATATAATATGATAAATGGATTTTGATTGACTTAAACACACACACACACACACACACCTATATATATATACACACTAACGGACCCACAAACAGTAAAAGTTAGAAAAACGTATAAGAAGATACAAGAAATGTTAAATAATTTAGTAACAACACACTTTAATATAGTATGAGAATATGGTTGATGTGTTAGTTAATATAAACAGGAAAAGTAAAAAATAAAAATAAAAAGTTTTTGATTGAGAGTAATGTTTAATATTTAACGAGCTTTTCAAAACTAAATTTATTTATTGCAATTTGCTAAAAGTTTATGTAACAGCAAAAAGCTTCAATTTGTTTCAAAAGACGTGAGGAAATTTTGATGTTGTCTTGAATTATTGAAGGTGAGTTGAAACAATTTTAAATTTTCTCAAGCATAAAAGAAACATTCTGAAGACTCTGTAGTTAAACATATCGTGCTCTCTATACCAATGAGATATTTCATAAAAATTTTTGTGTAGATTCTTTAAAAAAATGATGAGGAATTTAGGAAAATACTGAAGTTATTTGGTCAAGTGTTTGAAAGAAGGTTTCTTTTTAACGATTTTTTAATCTTTAAAAATCGGTTTTAAAAACAATTTCTTCAATGTGTCACATTACTCTGGGAAATTTTGCACTTTATATTCTTTCTAGTAATTTTGTGTAATTTTTTTTTTATAAAAATGGTATGTGGGTACATTATAAACAAACAAATTTGTTATCCTTAAGAATTACTTTTCCAACTCTCTCATTTTCTTTTCTAGTGCATAAGGTTTTATTAAACACATTCCAACAATTTTAATATTTTCACTCGCCGTATCATTTTAATTATAGATTTGTAGTAGCCACCTAAATCCGGCCATCTTTAAGGCCATTCAGTTTAACATGTTTGTATGCAAAACACGCTACAAAATAAAAACAAAAAATAAAACTACTCAACTTTTATCGATCAAGATCCCAAACGAAAAACTCTTTTGTTGCAATAACGTTTAGACGAGATAAATAGTTATAAAATATTTAACTAATGAAACAAATACTCAAATAGGAAAATGAAAAAAAAGAAGAATAAAAATAAATAAATGCGTTAAGTTTAAGATTAATTTGTTTGATATAAAAGACCCTCATTATGATTATAATCAAGGCAATTTGTGTATGGTAAACATACGTTAAAGCAAATTATAAAGGAATTTACCTAAAATTATTTAAGTGCAGGACATTTACACCCGTATTCATAAAAAATATTTAAGGTGAATGAAAGGCTCATTTGATAGAAATTTATCAAACAAGTCCTTAATAAAAATAAAATATTTTTCGTAAAATATAAAAATGAAAATTCCTAATATGCTTGCAAAAACTAAATAAATTTCAAAGTAAAACTTTCTTTAGCAAAAAAAAAAAAAAAAATTACTTAATATTAAAGCTCCAAGAGAGACAATAAATAAAAAAATTAATTAGAGTGCTATATTCGACAGTACCAAATCTGATAATATCCTTCACCCTCATGCACAAAGATATAAAGTACGGTCCACACCAGCCATCGATTTGTTCGAACAACAAACAATTTTTTGTGAGCACATGAATTTTCCTAGTGTGGATCGCTGCTGTCGTTGTTTTGTTCTTGTTCAAACAGAACAGAACAGAACTGAACATTTGTTCGAACAACGATGTCTGATATTAAAAGGCATCTTGAATATGAAAAAAAGAGACGACACATAAAAATAGCAACAAAATATACTTTAAACCTTTTCTCCATATCAAAGAACATGAACAATTTTTTGACAGTTGCTGTGCCGATGTTTTTTTCTAGTTTGAACGAATTGATGGCTCACCTAGACTTAAAGTAATGACCATATTTTAGAGTTGTCCAAATCAGAGATGTCACTTTAGAGCTTTTTTCCACTAGACTTAACGCGTTTCAACAGCAAAAAATTTTAATTTTTTGTTGGTCAGCGCCTGTTTTAAAAAACGCATTAGATTGGCGTGATTTACTTCAAAAGTAAAATTATCGAAATGATGTTCTATTTTTACCAACACTTAATACTTATAAAATAATTTAGTGCAATTGTGCTTGTTAACGAGGAATTTGACTCAGGCTCCTGGCATCCACTATATATTATAGACACAAAGTTTAGTAACAACTTAAGTTTATAATTTTATTAAAATTTTAATTTTAAAATTCTTTTAAGTATGTCTACCAAGAGCAGTTCTTTACGACGCACACATGAGTATTTTGCCAATATAGCCGATCATCACTTTTTTAGCTTATATTGCTTCTTAAAAGTTATTGAGGGCTCCTAGATCAATGAAACAGAAATATGTGTTATAGTCATAGGCTGGTAAAGCTTGAAAATAGGAAAATCGGATCAAGGGTAAAAAGGTTTTCCTAAGAACAACTAATCCTATTTCTAAAAAATTCTACTTTTTTTAAGTTTTCCTATAATTTTGTTTGGAAAATGCATCTTTTATCGTCAGCATAGGCTTATGAGTAAAGTGGGGTCAAATTTTTATTTGTTTAGCCACAAAACAAATATATTGTAAACCTCTTCAAACCGTAAAATTTCAATAAGTATCCCTGCAATTTACTCAACTTTCTTGACTTTAAAAATTTCCAAAAATGACAGATCTCAAGCAAAAGTCTTGAAAATTTACTAAACGATGCAAAAATTTGTTGTCTGTAGAGCTGCGTACTTAATTTTTTACATTTCTTTAATATTACTTTTGACCAAATGTTCTACTGGATAGGCAAAATATCCCTATGTTGGACGGAGGTCTGTATAATGAATTACCTCCAAAAGGGCTGTTTCCTCTTTATTTTTGGGAACACTTTTTTTTTAAAAACACTTTTGAACTTATGGTACTTAAAATGGTAAATTAATCAAAATTTCATTCAACAAATACATACAAGCTTGTGGCATTTGCAAAGATTGCGTTTAGTTAGCATACAGCATGAAGTTAACAAACATTTTTATAAGAAGTGGCGGTAACATTGTTTTTTATACCTTAAAATTTATGGATTATTAAGTGAAAATTCAAGTATCAATTAAACATAATGGTCGGAACAAAGTTAAAGAGTACGACAGATGTAAGTGCACCCTTAGTTATATTAAAGAAAATGAATAGTTCTGCGAATATTTATTTGATTAAAAACTCTTCTTATCATACATGACATATATATCGGTATGCAAAAACGTGTCCCTAAAGCTTGAAGAACGTCCGGCTGTTTAGGTTGTTATAAGCGTTCTTAAAGAGCAGCTAAGAGTATGAGTGGCCTACTGAAGTTGTTCCTCTGTTGAGAGACTTTAAAAGTATCAACAACATATTGTTACAGATTTATTTTTAAATAGCTTAATTTACATTATAATTTATTTTAGTTATAGTAGTTTAAGTTACTGCAGTTTTATTTGTATTAGTTTATTTCGCTGGTTGTTCAAACATGATATTAAGTTGTTATTATGTGTAGCATACTTTTAGGCACTTTTATTATTCCTGCATATTACTTAACGTCTTAATATAAATGTAACGGTTTTCGAATGTACTAGTGTGTACATACGAGAACTTTGTCGAATGTTACCGAACACCACTATGTTACTATAAATAGCCGAACAACACAGCTAACATGATCAGTATAACAGTAGAGCTTGTGAAGCGCGCATCAAAGTGAGTTTGATAATAAAAGTGTATAACAATAAGTGAAATAAGTAAAGTGCTATAAAACAATATCTGAGTGTGTTTAAGTAAATAAAGTGCTCTTAATTTTATAACTAATTTCAACTGTTTTTGATTGCAATAAAATAACTCAAAGTAATTTAAAGGAAATAAGCCAACGTTTATAAAAGGTATAAAGGTGACAATATTTTAGTGCTGAAATGGTATATCTCCCAGGCCTGAATCCGTGATGTCTCTTATATGTATTCAAATGATTACATCTTATGCTGCTTCTTTCTTTATTTGTTTATGTAATTGTTGTTTTATTTGATTAAAAAAAAACTGCTCAACTGTAAATATTATAATGTTGATTAAATTAAATAGAATAGGCCTTCGCTGATAGTAAAAGCCCCTCTCAATCTGGGCTTAAAGAGTCTTTCGAAAAGTTTTCCTGCAGTGTTAAGCATGCAGAGTTGTGTATAAGCTGATAGTGTGTCCCATTTGTTGAGCCTTATAACACTAGTTGCTACGAATAGGCTTCCAAACATTATTCTGAATTATGTAAGTATTGAAGGCATCTTTTGTTTGCAATATTGCCTACATGGAAGTGCTAAAATTATTTGCATATGAAAGGACGATAAACTATACCTTTCGTACTGCTTGTATTTCAGCTATAACAAAGGGAGAAACATTATTAAAACAATAATGTTTATTTTTATATGTATTTGGGACTTAATAACTGCTACTTTTTTCATCAGCACGCTGCTCATGGCAGGAATAAAAGTGGTTCTTAAGAAATGCAATAAGAAAATTTATAAAGTGTGATATAACATATAAAAGTCATGCCTCTTGTTAGGAAGTAAGCAATTCTAGAAATACTTTTTGAAATTAATGATTTTTGCAAGGATAATTTTGTTTTTTCAATTGTTAAAGGAAGTAAATAATTTATTTAAAAAAACTCCATTAAAAAATAATTTATCGTATATGAAGATTGTAATTGAGTTGCAAGGGCACTTTAAAGGTAAAACAAGATGATAAAATCACTATAAACACATAAATAATCAGCTGTTCACACAAAAAGTTATAAACTCTTAAGATTTATATATTTAATTTATTATTTGTTTTTTCTACTCCTGAAATGTGCAGTCGTTTTTGTTGTTATGTTTGTGTTGTAGTGGTGGTAGTAAATAATGTAGCATGATAAGTTGTCATTAAAAGGCCGGAGTGTGTTCTTTTCGCCTCCACGAGTTTTATTTATACACGTCCCTTAGTATTTATATCGAAAATCTTGAATTGTTCTTGAATTAAAATAAATTGGATTGTATGCTATTTTGACAATGAACTTGAAACATTTCCCTCTAATTAAGTTAAATTTTAATTAAAATAGAAATGAAATTAAATACTTGCCACTGAGTTTTGTAAAGCAGGTATATAATTTAATGAAAAAGGTTTCATTTACAACTAGATGGGATTTTGCAATTTAAGATAAATTTTGTGATGACTGAAAACATATATTATGTTAATTAGAATAATAAAATTGGGAAGATATTATATTTAAAATTCATTTCCAGTAGATAACTCAATCGGTTGCTGATTTTTTTAATAAATATCAGTCTACTATTGCTAGTTTTAAACATTAAATTTATATTACAAATAACCAGTTTTAATTTTAATTTTTTTCTTTATTATTTATTTTTCTTTATTTGATTAACAAATTTTTAATATTTTATATTCCCTGTGATTTGCTCCCCGAAAAGTATGCTACATTTATTTTTTTTAATTTCCTCTTTTAAATTGTCTTTAGTTTTTTAATATAAAATAAATTGAATAAATTCTTGGTAATACCACCTGTACATAAAAAGGTAAACGTTTTCTTTTCTTGTTTCACTTTTTCCTCGTTTTTTTCTTCTTTGAGAATAATATCTTTTATTTGACATTTACTTCTGGTTGAATTCTATTTTACAGCTGTGCTTGTCTCTTTTGAAATTTTCTTTTTTCTTTACAGTTTTCTGTTTCCTAAATAAACCAAATGACATTATTAATGCTGTCGAATAAATAGTTAGTTGAAATCGTCTGTACTTGAGAAACATTTGTCGCATCATTTGTTGTCTACATTGGCTTACCCAGTATTACCACACTCTTCACACTTTTAGACTTTTCGAGCGGAGACAAGAGTAATGTTGACAATATAAAAATCATTACAAAAAAATTGTTTTTTTTTGGTTAGAAAGAAAAACGAAAACATAAAGTACAACTTTTGTTGTTTGTGGAAAATCCTCAGGAAAATCCTTGATTTATATAAAAAATAAAAACCAATAACAAGTTTGTTTGAAGCAGTTGTGTATTATCATTGCGGTTAAAGGTAGAGAACATAACTGAGCATAGCTGTAACAAGGCCAGTAACTTAAGACAAATTGTGCTGAAAGAAAATATTACAAGGAAAATATTTAAAATGAAATTTTGTCTTATGAACACATTTACCAAATGTTACATTTTTAATACTTATGCGTTTTTCAATTAGGAACACCTTTAGTCTAAGAATATATAAACTGTTATAGAAATATATGTTGTTACAAGCATATTTTTTAATTTCTTTTAACCCATTAAAAACGTTACAAAACTCTTAACAAGTTGCATTATTAAACAAGTTTTTTATGACCCCTTAAAGTAGGCAATAAAAATATTAACAAAATAACTAAGCACGTGTGTGCAATGACAAGGCCTAGCCAATAATTGTGTAGCAAAATGTATAGCTTGTTAAAAATTATGATTTGCTGGCCATTAATTTATGAAACACAGATGGGACTGTTAAAAGAATTGTTGGTAAGTGTCCCTGTTTTCTCTGTGTGCCATGATTGTATGCAGAATGGCATATATGTGGTGTCTTCCATTTTGGTTTAGTTGAGATCTTTAAGAGAGCAACCAACTACACAACAAACTCGCAGTAATGGCCGTATTGGCGCCAGACTTGGTTCGAAGGACCATAAACAACTTGCAGTTATTGCTGTCCTTGTTTATTCTATTTGACGCTATCGAAGTCAAGTTTATTGATGATAGTTAATATCCGGCAGAACTTAATACGCATTTGCTTTGACATCATACACTGCATCAGCATTCATGTTGCCTTTTATTTGGGTTTCGTTAAGGTCGTCTAAACGTGTCATCTGTTTTGCAGTTGGTAAAAAAAAGTGGATATTACACTTAAGAATTTGAATTTTGTTCTGCTTTATAAAACTTTTCATTTTAAATACTTTAAAAATTTAACTATTTATTTGTTAGCGACTCAAGTTATAAAGAATATAAGTTATAGTTTAAAAATATCAATTATTTTTAATTCCATGCAGATTACAAGAAATTGTTTTTCTAATTGATCGTGCATCACTCACTGTGACATTGTTTTATTTTAAAGCTCACACCCATAAAGCAAAAAATTCCTTTTTAGAACAATAGAGGAATTCAAATAAATCTCATTAATAGTTTGAAAGTTTTGATACATTCTTACAAACGTCTTTTATAGATGAAGTGCTAAACGTAGAACTATTTAAGACCCGTCTGACTTTTAAGCGCACACCGTTTAAAATAGTTAAAAAAGCTCTCCCAAAAATGCTATGAATTTTCAAGAATTTAGTTTTATTCGAGTTTTATATTTATTACCATTTATTATGCATTCAAGGAATAATTGTTAATTTTAGCAATTTTATTTCAATACGAATGTGTGTGTGTGTACTTTCGCTTCTATTTGCTTTTCATTGTCCAATTGAGTTTTGCACTAGAAGTACTGAAAAATATACAAAGTATTCAGAGCTATTAAAATCAAATCAAATAATGATGTCGTCATTGTATTTTGCAGTTAAAATAAAATTATATTTGATGACGTTGTGCATTTCTGCGGATAGAGAAGCACAATAGTGATTATAAGAAATTTATTTCTTATTGTATTCCGCAAGAGAAAAGAAAATCAGGAATTAAAGAACAGCTGAATAAGACTCACTCTAAGAATAAGGAAAGATGCTGCTCTTATCTGTGATTTAAGTAGTTTCACTTCTTTTCCCCCTTTCCCACGCAAAACAAATCAAGAATTGTTTCTTTAAGTGTTAAATATGAAAAAAGCAGAGGAAGTGTTGTACACTCAGTTTTAAATTGTTCATTTTGCAGTCAGTGAAAAGGCAAATTGTGAAAAGATAACCGTTAAGTCTTTGGCTTGAAAATGCATGTGACGCACGTTAAGTAAGTTATTGAGGGGGAGAAGGAGAAATGTTTGCGGTTAAATTCTAGGTAAATGTACAAAATTAATTTTTAATAATAATTTAAAAGGCTTTGGAACTCAAACAAGAAAAGATGCGAAATGATTAGATGAAAGGAGGTTGTAAGGCAAGGTAATTTATGTTCTCTAGAGCTGTAAAAGTTCTAAGCCTAAATTTTAACTTAATTAAAGAAATTGGAAAATAATTTTATTTATGTTATAAAAGCATATACTTTAACATATTTTAAGGGCTCATTAAAATCTTTGTTTTATAGCATATTTTTATGTGCATTTTATAATCAAAGCCCAAATATTTATAGCATACAATTAAACCTAAATGTTAAGTTTTTAATGTAGCATACATCTAGGAAAAAATTATGAAATTTGAAATCAATTTTAGGTTGTTTAAACATTTGCTGTTGCAGCACTTCCAAATATCATGACAGTAATTGTACATACATAAATGTTAAGAACAACATTTTGATTTTGTTAGAGACAGCCATAACATTATTACAATAGAGTAATTTAAAACGAATTTTGCATATGATTTTTTTTTTAAATTATTTATTTTGGAAAATCTTAGAAAAATTGTTATGTTTAGAAAAACTAAATGTTATTTGCTATTCTTAGTTAGCATGCTTCTTTAAGATATTTTTATTAATTCAAAAAAACCTCACTTTCTCACACTGATGAGTCGTATATATGTATGTGTATATGTATGTACACAAAATAGGTTAACATTAGCATAAAAGTTTGTAAAAAAAAAAACTGAAAATACAATTGATAAATGACAATAAAAAAAACTACAAATCGAAAAAAAAAACAATAAAGAAATAAACAACTTTTTTTCTTATAGAAATAGAAAAAAATCATTCACAGTCTTCTTCTAAACACACATGGTGTTCACTCTCACTAAAACACATATAGACAAATAAAAAAATTTTTCAATTTTTTCCAGAACATAAAAAATTGCAGAAAATTGAAAACCTTTATGCTCCAAAAGAAATAACAATACTCAAGATACAATAAATATTTCACCAATACACATATACACTGACTGTCCCCCTATTCCATACATGTATAGTTTTCTCGATAAAACAACAACAAAAATTTGTATGTGTTTGCCAAGAAAAACAAAACTAGGCTGTAATATAAATGTTGCCACGATTTGTGAGTGTGTGTGTGTGTGTTTGTGCCTCTTTGCGCTCATAATGGTTTTGTCAGAGTGAACTTAAAAGATTTATCTAAAATTTAAGCATTGCCGGTTGCTCCAGTAACCGACAAATTTGTGACGCCAGTCCACTGAAAAAAAATGAAACAAAAATTGAAGATATATGTATGTTTGACACACACACACACACAGATAAAAAACATAATAAATCGAGATTTCAATGGCTGAAGTAGTAATAAAAAACTGTTAAACAAAATTTAAATAAAATGTAATAAATATAACATTTGAATGAGTTTTTTGTAATAAATTTTAATTTACATAACAATTTTAAAAACACTTTTTTATTAAGAGCTGAAATAAAACTTAAGTTAAGTTGAAGCAGATTTGAGGTCAAACTGAACGGACAAAAAACTGAACTTAATATAAATTAAAAATTGAGCTGCGAGTGAACCAAAACTAAAATAGAGTCGGACTCGAACTGAACTGAAATTAGAACTAGAACTGAATTAAAACTTAACTTGAACTAACCTAGAACTGAACTAGAACTGAACTAGAACTGAACTAGAACTGAACTAGAACTGAACTAGAACTGAACTAGAACTGAACTAGAACTGAACTAGAACTGAACTAGAACTGAACTAGAACTGAACTAGAACTGAACTAGAACTGAACTAGAACTGAACAAATACTGAACTAGAACTGAACTAGAACTGAACTAAAACTGAACTAAAACTGAACTACAACTGAACTAGAACTGAACTAGAACTGAACTAGAACTGAACTAGAACTGAACTAGAACTGAACTAGAACTGAACTAGAACTAACCTAGAACTAAACTATAACTAAACTATAACTAAACTATAACTTAACAAGAATTAAACTAGAACTGAACTAGAACTGAACTAGAACTGAACAAATACTGAACTAGAACTGAACTAGAACTAAACGAGAACTGAACTAGAACTAAACTAGAACTGAACTAGAACTAAACTAGAACTGAACTAGAACTGAACGAGAACTGGACTAGAACTGAACTAGAACTGAAATAGAACTGAACTGGAACTGAACTAGAACTGGACTAGAACTGAACTAGAACTCAACTAGAACTAAAATGTAAATTAACTAAAACTTAAAGAAACTTGATAAAAATTAAAATTGATTTGGAACCAAAATATATGCATAACTATGCGTAATGAAAGATTTGAACTAAAACAGAACAAAAACTGATGGAATTAAATGAAATTAGCCTCAAACTAAATAAAAGCTTAGACTTGATTCAAACAAAATTAAAACAGTTTTTTAAAAATGTTTGCAGGAATTGCGAAATGTTATTCACATTATTTCTAAAAACGCAATTCAAAAGCAATACCCATTTTTTCATTGATAAAATATTATTGAAAAATCTTTAGAAAATATAAAATTATGTGAAAATTGTTTAATTGAAGTTTATACTTTAATTAAAACTTTAAAATTAATGATAATAAAAGTTGTTCGTTATCGGTTTTCTGTATAATAAATAAATCTTTTTAAATGTTGTGCTGTAAAGTAATTAAAATTGTGCCATATCTTTGAATATTGACACTTTCCATGTAAATTCGTCACATTATTTACTATTGTTAATACTTCACTATGTTTATCACCCCACAAACATTCTTACACACTTTTCCTTTTGATCATCTTTTCGAAATACTGTCAATTATTTTCTTACCCAAAAAAGTTTTTCTTTTGGTTTTATGGCTTTTATGTATTTATCTTTTGGCATACAAGTTCACCGTTTCTTATCGTTGAAAACTTTCAAATTTTACTGTCAATATCACAACAAAACGTTGTCAAAGTCAGTGACAAAAACAGCAAATAAAACGGGGAAAAAGTGTTTTTTTGTTGCTCTAATTTTGTGTTCGAAAACAAATACAAGTTAAACAAAAAGTTTTCTTGCGCAACAAAAGAAACAAAGAAATCAAGTAGAAGTTATAAGTAATGAAAAAAAAAAATTTTAACACTTCAAAAGTGTAATTTATCATTTTAATGAGCGGTTGGCGTGGGTGATATCATGCCGTGTCCTTCTATGGATACCTTTATTTAATACCATTCATACCAGCCTGGCAACATGGTCTTCATTTGAAATAATTTTGATTGTGTATTGGCTGTATGTGTGTTAAATGTTTAAGGGGCTTGTATGTTTTTTTTAAAGGAAAAGGTGAGCACATTTTATTTATATAAAAAGATCTGAAGACACTGATTTTTTTTGTTGCTGAGTGGGAAATTTTTTTTTGTGTTTGCAAAACTGAAGTATTTATTTGAATTGAATTTTCGTAATTATTTATTGAAAATCCATTAAGTCTTTTTTGAAGCTTTAACAAATTGTTTTGTACGATATTCTAAAGAAAATATTGTACTTAATTTGGTTAATTAGATATTTTATGTTTATTTTTTTTTTCGAAAAAAATAATGTGGAAAAAGAAAAATACTGGAGTTATAAATATAAAAGCATATCAAATAATCATTGGAAAATACAAAACATTATTGAAATATCTTAGTATGTACATATTAATATCAAACTTGTGCTGTGGTGTTCATTATTTTTAAGTTTGTCATTCTATTTGAATTATCTACAATATTCATTTTAGAGCATTTTAATTATGTGTGTTCTGAATCTTTATAATAGTATCTGAATCTTTAATAATAGTAGTGAACTCAATTGTTTGGAGCCACCATATATATTTACTTCAGACTAATATATCATATCAGTTAAGCAGACATACTTTCGATAATTTTGCTGCTGAAAATAAGTTATGTGGGCACATAATGAGCTAGATTGAACACGATTGACTTTGTTTTACTTAGACATGTGATGCAGTTTTTTTTCCCAGCGGGGCGAAGGGCTCAGTCTCTCCTCGGGTTGTTTCAAAGATCTGCTTCCTTTGAGGAGAAGACACTAAGCTGTTGGTTTTGTATTTGGCTACAATAAGAATACGAGTAAGTTTCTACAAAGAACATCAGGAAAATTCGGACTGCCTTGTTTTCAGCTACAGTAAGAATCCGAGTTAGTTTCTACAACAAAGAGAAGAAAAATTTGAAGGGCCAAATTTCACCTTAAAAGCTCAACCTAAACAAGAGAGTTGAGCGTCAAGCGTTGCAAGTTTGCATGTATTTTGTTATTGTAACAAAAACGAAACACGTGTGAAACTCTAACGCTTGACGCTTAACGCTCTTGTTTAGGTTTGTAGTCCACATTTTTAATGTGGCCCCAAAATTAACACACACAAATAAATTTTCAAGGAGAAGTTTTTTAATTTTTTTTCTAATACCATTTTAATGAGTTACATTCAATAACTATCTTAATAACTTCATTCAATATTTTGCGCTGATTTGAAAAAGAAATTTAAAAAATTAAATTTTCGAATTTCTCAGTTCCACTGCTGTCGAACTCCAATTAAAATGTCAAACTAATCATTGCAATGTTTAGGTTTTAAATTTGGAATTCCCTTAGAATAGATTAAAAATTATTTAATGCAAATATAATATAAGAGGTGTATTATTGGCAATGAATTTTTACAACATCAGTGGTTTTACGTGAGTATGTCGTGACCATGAGTTTTTTTATCGGGTAGATTTTTTTATTATTTTAAGGTGATCATGCAAGTGTATAAGCAAACAGAGAACAAGGACAAGCCCGGTTATGATTTAGTAATAGTTTTGTCGTTAGCTGCATACTCGGGTTTGAAAACTTATTTAAGGTTTCATCTCTAGCTTAAAATAAGAACTAACTGGTAACAGTTTTCAATGTAGATACAAGCTGCTCTTTTTTTATTAATTCATTTGTATCTTTTGTTAAATGTTTGATTAACACTACATTTTTAAATAGCAGTTACGTTACTTTTGCAGTTGCACAACAGGTGGATATCGTTTACCTTAAAAATTAATGGCTTAGATTTTAGTAACAATTAATAATTTTGAATTCATCTTTTAGCAGACAAGGTGTTGAAAGCTGGAGAACAATTCTGCATCAAAAAGATGATATCGAGAGATACTTATGTCAGTTACGTGTTTTTAGCAACACAAAAAGGTGGATATTTTTTATTTTGAAATTTAATGAATGGAATTTCTGTAACAATTATTAATTTCGATTCAATATTTTAACAGACAATGTGTTAAAGGCTGGAGAACAAGTCTGGATCAAAAAGATAATATCGAGAGATAATTATGTCAGTTACGTTATTTGCGCTTTTAGGGCTTGATATGTGCAGTATATTTTAATTCGGTTTGTAACGCTGCTAAATATTTATTCTTTGTCCACATAACGATTTAAATAATTCATATTTTATTTTAAAGTGTAGAATTTCATAAAAGATTTCCATAACCTGCTTTGTAAGTATGTTTCATTGCTGCATTACAAATACTGAGCAAAATAATAATTTAAAAAAATTATAAAAAAAATAAATATAGATCACTATGTCTCACCCTGTACATGTACTTAACAAATTAGCTAAGTATTAAAGAAATTGTTAATTTAAGATTTAAGAGATGAATAAAAAGCCACTAAAAACTATTTTCTGAAAAATCTTGTTTATTTCCATTTTAATAATACAAATTTTAAAAGTAACTAACATTAATAATATTTACAGTTTAAAACATTTTCTCAATCCTGACTATATGAACTTCGAGTTGTTCTAGTTTTTTTTTATAACTCGATGACATAAAATAAAATAAAAACAACCAACAACATTAACAATAAAGTAAAGAAGAGAACATAAACACTGTTGCTAGAAATGTTTAAACTTTATTTAAAACACAAGAACAACAAAAGGAAATAACAAGGGGGTGAGTAGGCGTATTAAGTGTGAGGAAGGACTCTTGGTTTAGAGTAGTAGAGTGTAGCTAGTACTTAAAGCTGTTTAAGTGTGTGTGTATGACTTAAAGACAAATATATTTTATAAAATTTTACAACTTTATTTTTGTTTATGTCGTTGTTTTTTTCTTTTTTTTTTTGTGCGAGAAAACAAGAATGTAGGTCGAGCATATAAAGAAATCTATGGCTGGCTGTTTGTTAGCAGCAGTTTAGACTTGATACATTTCTATCTCTTTCTAACTTATGCTTTTTTTTGTTGTTTAACTGTTAGTGACACTATCTCTTTCATTTGTAGTATGAAGCATCCTTAGTAGCAGTAGTTGTGGTACCAGAAGAACATAAAAAAACAAACTCATAAACTTCTTTTAAACTGACAACCACAAAAAAATACAAAAAAGAAAACAACAATAATGGTTTACAAGTAAAGGTATGTGTGCGGTGAACTCAACGTTTGATTGAAAAGTTACCTTACATGACTGCAATGAGGAAGATTTTTAAAAAATTTACACAAAATTTTCGATTTAAATAAAAAACTCTCGAGGTTGTTAGACTTTTTTTAAATAATAATTTTTTTAATTAATAAAATAAAAACTTAAAAACAAATTTTTTTAAAATACTTTTCACACATTTTTTCATTTCAAATATAATGTAGGATGTATAGGATTCGTCTTCGCGGTATATGTTTTTCTTTCATGCTTTCAGATACAAGAAGTATCTAGTTCCATTTTGTTATTGTATTTGTGCTAAGGAATGTTTGTTTATGATTATCTTATTACATGATTTCTATACAAAAGAATACCAGTATAAGTTTTAGTTCTTACTTTTTTTCTACTTGTAGGTAAGTGTTGCTTTTTCATCCTTTTATATCCTTTTAAGTTAATTTTTTTCTAAAGCTTGATTCGTTTATACATTTTCAAGTTAATTTATTACTTAACACATATAAAAGCAAATCATTTCTATTTTTACAAAATCGTTCTTAACTTATACATGCTTATACACTTGCAAGCCTGTACACACGAACAAAGCGGGTGAAATAAAGTAGAGACATGTGACCGAATAAACGCAAATTTGTTTAATATTATGTGCTGTATTGGTGTGCAAAACACATGTGCACACACATAAGCACACATCAGCAAAGTGTTTGTATGATTCTCTGTATGAGCGATTGCTGGAATGAATAACTCACTGACTGAGTGACTGAATAAAGGAATGAATGTTATCAAATACTTACATTTGCTTTGACATACGGTTGCTTGGTTCGTTGATTATTAGGGTGGGTTGGTTAGGAGGTGTGTATCAGGTGGAATTTTGGCCTATATTTGCTTATACCTTGTAATGATATTGTGCGGTACTTTAGTCAATGTAGTTGGTTTTATATAGATTTTGTTTGGTGAATGTAGTATTAGTGTAGGAATCTCCTGTTCTCTATGTCTGTTATTTAACTCTAAGTATTGCGGGGTATTAGTGGAAACTATGAGGTTGTCTTAATAAAGCTCACAATCTTTCGTTCAAGATGAATGACTTTTTAAGTGTGGAAAATATTACTGTGTAATAACATTATGATACAGCTTACGTAGGTTGTATCCACTATCATTTGCTTATATAAAGGTATTTTTAACACTTTTTTTAACACCCAAGTAGTCAAGTAGTCTTACTAAATTTTGGTTTAAATATATGTTTTTTCGTAATACTATCTCGTTTGAATAATATTTAAATAAACGTTTTTTTATCTGAATTACTCAAACGAATAAGCAAAGATGATATGTATAAAAGATTGATGGAAGAAACTAAAGAAAAGACTGATAGATAGACAGGCAGGCAGACAATAAAATGGAAAAATAAACAGGCTAAAAACAGGCACACAAACATAAGTCGACCAATAGGTAGATAAATAAAAAATGGACAAACAGATTTACATAAGCCCAAAAATAAATCAATATTGAATATAAATTCGAAGTGCTTCCAGTGTAAATACACTGTCATTATCAGATTTTACATATAGCCTGAGGTAAAAATTTTAAAGCTTTAACAATTTGATATTAAAATAATAAAAACCTTAAATGAAGTATTTAGTTTCTAATTTTATTGTTTTAAACCTTGAGTTTTAAACATATTTTATTTTTGTTTAATGCCAAAATATCCTAAAGTTATTGTTTGTTTGTTTTAAATACTTGTTTAATGGATATTTCACAGACAATAAAATAAATTAATTTTACCCATAACAGCCATGTTTCTTAGTTTTCATATTACATCAATAATCATCAAATAAAATAAAGTTTTACAGAGCTTATAGGCAAAAGTTTATAAAAACATATAATTAATATTAATCATACGCACTACACATTTTTATTGGAATTTCAAGAGCTTGTTATGTAGAAAGTTACAAAAGTTGTGCAAACTTTTCTTGTATGTATAGTTATTGGGCATAGGGATAAGACAAGCTGACAGGCAGTTAGAGAGACAGACAAATCCAAAAATAAACAGACACATTAATAAGAAATAATGTAGAGATACAGACATGTTCCTGCGAAAACTAATAATAATAAAAATATATTTAATATTTTATTGAAATAGCTTGAGGGGAAAGAAGTTAAGGGAATATTTAAGGCATAAATTCTTAAAGTAGAAACTTTAGGTGAATAGTTGTATTGAAAGCTTCAACTTTGGCAAAAACTTGCTGTAGTCTTAAGTGCATCCATGGGCGTAACATGGCCATTCTATTATTTTTCCTTCTACTAACTCTTTGTATTTAATATAAATTTAAAATTAACTCAGTATGTGGATCTTGCAAGCTTTTGCCATTCCCAGAAAAAATTTTTAGCTACCCCACTGAGTGCAAGTTACACAATTGTGGATTAAGCTTACGTGTTTGGTGCGGCCATGTACTCTTTTTCAATAAATGATTTGTTTTATGGCTACAAAATTTATTTGTTATTAAAAGAAAAAAATAATTTTTTTTTCAAAATATCTTTCTTACCCCCTTCATGGATTTGCACTTGTTTCTATGTCTTTAAAGGATAATAAATTACCTTAAAAAAATTTATATCTAAAAGTCTTTTGAATAGATTTTAGTTTTTAAGATGTTTAAGGCAAAAGTTTTATATAAAATAAATGTTAAGCAAATTTCTGGGATATAAACTGCAGCATGTTCACTCGAACGATTTAGTGTACTTTTTATATATAAAATCTTATAAAAATTCAAAACTGTTGTTTAGGCTTACGTGCCCTAGGTTTTCCTAAACAATTTTTAAAATTTTTAATTATTATCCTTGAAAAGATCTTCCCTAGATGGTTAAGCAAAATAGATTGATGCCAGTAAACACAATCATTTTTAAATATTTCTGAAAACTTTTTAAAAAAATAAAAATTAATTCAAAATGAAATATTTTTTAGATTTTCATACTTAAAATGGGCGTTGAGGACAGAAATTCTTTCTTATAATTAAATTTTATAAATCATATGGTCTGAGTTCTCGTGGTTTATTGGTTAAAGCACCAAATTTCAAACCAAAGGATTCTAGTTTGATTCTTAGCAGGAAAGACCAAGTTTTTATCGTCGTATTTGAGTTTTTAATTAAGAGTTTTCGATCCTCTCTGGACAAATTCAACAAAAAAGAAAAGAAGAAACCCACTGTCGTTAGTCTGACATGGTAGACGTTCTGTAAGCCTCATCTTTACAGCAATATGGTGAGCGAGACCTTACACCTCATATACCAAAGATATATACTACTTCACAATTATATGGAGGTATTGTTCGTAGGCAATGACAGAAGGCCGCCTCATTATTCTAAGACGAAGAGGCCAAAATCTTCTACTTATTTGAAAAAATCAAATATTTACGAAACGAAATCAAGGAAACAAAACAAGATGCTGTGTAAGCTCTTTTATCCCAGAAGAAGTAACCAAAAATAATTTTATAAAAGTAGCTAAATTTTGCTGAAGTTTTTTTTTAATTTAAAAAGCCTGCTCATCGTAGCCAGTACATCTTTTAATCACATCATATAAAATTTTAATCTAAGCCTTGTTCATTGCAGATCCTCTATTTTCTCTTTTTTTTATTTTTTTCTATTTTTTTCTATTTTTTTTAGCATGATTAAAGCAAATTTAAACAAAATTTTGTTTTTTAAATAATTTTATCAGTTATGGAATTGTCATCATTTCTTCCGTTACCTTGATTATTGTAAAAAAGTTTAAGAAAAAATAGCGAAATCTACTGAGATTAAACACTAGACAAAGATATATATCCAGATATAAATCTTTAGGGTTGGTTACCTGAGATCTAGTTTAGAGTTTTATTAAGTAAACTAGCTGTGCTTTATTGAAGTTACACAAAAATTTAATAACTTGTTTATCATCGTTTATCAATCATTCACGATTGATTATTTACAAATTACACTTTTGCAGAGAAAAATTTTTTAATTTTTTTTCTAATTAGACTAGTAGAAATGAAGGTTATTTAATTGAAAAATTTTTATATAGTTTTGAAAAGAATTTTTCATTAAGCAAATCTCACAGCATATTTGAAGGTTTTTTAATTAAAACAAATTTTATATAGTTTGTGCAAACAAATATTACAGCATACTTTTTCCATCTAAGGGTCCAACAACAATCATTGCATACCTTTAGGAAGCGAACTTTTCGTGTGACTATTATACTCAAGTTTATACAGCGAAAGCTAAATTATACTTTACACGCAAAACAGTAAAAACATATTGAGAGACCGTATTAAAAATCTGCCAACGTTGCATAAAGTGAAGCAAAATTATTATATTTTAAATAGTAAGCTTTTTATATCATGAACATAATTACAGAACTTTGTTTGTCTTTCTCCTTTTTACGTTAAAATGCCTACATACTTTTAAAATTCCGAATAACTGTAAAATATTATCTCCACTTTGCGGGAATGAAGAAACTTTTATATTTTTGCCTCAAATAACTCTTAACTCTTTTTATTATTTTATGTACTTTTGCGGGTTTCGTTTGAATATTGCTCCTTTCGGTTATGCTCTTATTTCTTTACAACTTTAATACTTTCACTTTATTTTTAAGGGTTTATTTTTGTGGTAATTTTTACTGTTTTACTAGCTGCCCCGCCAGAAAACCAATTTGCAAATCCATACAAAAAATGTATTTAATGGTGGTCGTATAAAAACGAGAGTCAACAAATAAGCGAAACAGAAAGTATTTATGATTTAAGAGGGATGATGTTAATAATAATTGCAAAGGTAATGCGAGCATAATAGCGCCTGACAAAATTGAGGTTATTCAATACAATAAAACTGAAAGTGCTCAACAAAGCTGTTAAATTAAATTAAAAGTGAAAACTACCTTCAGTATGAGTTTAGAAATGTGTAGAGCAGTTCGGATCATTCATGTTTGCTCTTTAAAGACTATTTTTATCATAATTTTTTGAAACATATTTTAAAGAATAATAAACCATAGCTTTGTTTTTTTCTTGTTTGTCTTTTGAACGACCTTTTGCTAATTTTGCGTTTTGTTCATTTTAAAAGCGAAAATCAGTTAGAAAAAACGTAAAAATGATTTAATGCATAAAAAAATTAAGGAGAGTCTTAATTCTGAAATCATAATGAGTTGTAAGTTTTGAAAAATATAAGAACTTAAAAACGTTTTTTAAAAATTAACTGAACACATTTACTAGCAGAAGCAAATTTTTAGAAAATTTACCATAAAAAGTAATTTTTAAAAAAAACTTACTAAGAATCAAATTTACTGGAAGAAGCAAATTTTTAGAAAATTTACTATATAAAAAATAAAAAAAATTTTTTTACTATAAAAATTAAATTTTTAGAAAATTTATTATAAAAATTTGATTTTTAGAAAATTTATTATAAAAATAAATTTTTTAGAAAATTTACTATAAAAATTAAATTTTTAGAAAATTTGCTATAAAAATTGAATTTCTAGAATATTTACTATCAAAAATTTATTCTAGAAAATTTATTATAAAAACTAAATTTTTAGAAAATATGCTACAAAAGTAAATTTTTAGAAAATTTTCTATAAAAAGTAAACTTTTAGAAAATCTACTTTAAAAAGTAAATATTTAGAAAATTTACTATAAAAAGTAAATTTTTTAAAAATTTCACCATAAAAATTTAATTTTTAAAAAATTTACTATAAAAAGTAATTTTTTTAAAAAATTTATTTATAAAAAGAAATTTTTTTAAAAAATTTACTATAAAAATTGAATTTTTAGAAAATTTACTATATAAAGTAAATTTTTAGAAAATCAGCTTGAAAAGGAAATTCTTAGAAAATTTACTATAAAAAGGAAATTTTTAGAAAATTTGTTATAAAAAGGAAATTTTTAGAAAATTTACTATAAAAGGGAAATTTTTAGAAAATTTAATATATAAAAATATTATTAAATTTTTTTTCAAAAAAGCAGATATTAAGAAAATTTATGATAAATAGCAAATTTTTAAAGAATTTACTTAAAATAACAAATTTTGTCAAAACCTAAACTGATTTCTTATTGGTGTTGGTAGATTTCCTTTCAAACTTTATGCAGCCATTTTGTTGAAAAAGAGATTCATGCTTTATGCATGTGTATGTATAGTAGTTTTTAACAAGTTTCATCTGCTATGTTGTTAGTGATTTTTACCCTATTTATGAAACCAGGCCTGGTAGTGTCTCTTTATTCTTATGTATATGTGTGTGTGTGTGTATGAGTGTGATTATTGTTTTCTTGATGTGAAAAGCATGCATAAGTGATTTTTATTGTTATCCTACTAGTTAGTCTTACATTATAAGCCTAAAAAGAACACAAGCTATAACAACAAATACCCTACAATTAGTATATAAAATCGTATATAAAAATGACAATATAAATCTTGATAAAAAATACACTAATCCAGCGAAGCTTATTTTAAGGCGCTTAAATATATTTCCAAAATTAAAGCACAACAATAGGATTTTGAAAACATATTTTTACCTTAACTTATTTTCGTTGTAACCCACTAAGACTGGAAGTTGGTTTGTTGTGCTTTCTTAGTGACTTCTTTTCACAGCTTTTGAATTGTTTATGACAAAAAGGATTAAAAGAGTATAGAGATTTACTCCCTTAGTCTTTGTAGCCATTATTACTGTGTTATAATATTTTACATACTTTTGGTTTTAGTATTTTTTTTATTTCTAGCTCTTCATATTGTGTAGTGTTCTTGGTTTGGTATTTAATGTATTTTTGTGGGTTTATTATTGTTTATAAAAAAGAAACATTCGTATACATTTTGTTGCTGTTCTTGTTTGCTCTTTTGTTTTAGACTGTAAGTTTTTTGTTCTTAAATAAATAACTTTGAAAGTGGGAAAGAGGCAAGAAATATTTTTATTTTTTTTATATATAATTAATGAAAAAAGTAAAACAGTACATGTTTTTGCAGTGTTGTTCTCTTTTGGGTGACCCTGTTTTATGTTTAAAAGGGTAATTTTCTTAATTGACAAATAAATAAACAAATTTTATTTGGCTTCATTTAAAGGGAAAGCTGTATAAAAATTTAATATCTTCAATAAATTTTTAGTTAAATAAAAAAAAATTTGTATATTTTTGTTATTTACAAAAAATTAGGGCAATTCCCTTATTCGCTTAATTATTTGGAATACTAAGATTATGGTCTTCCAAAATTTTTATTTATAGATATTTATATTTTTATTTAATATTTACGAAACCATATTTTCTTATTAATGCAGGAAAATATAAAGTCTTTTTAATCTACACATAATAATTTTGAAACCCTTATTTAGGCCTAAAAGTATGCAATAAATTCCTTATATCTGGGAAAATACAATAAAATCTTAAATCAAGAAATCCTTTTGATATAATTTATATATAATTTTTTTTTTATTTTGTTATTATTTTGATGATTGGTATGTAAAACATGTGTGTATGTTAACCAGAGCGGTTCTTTTGGATTAAATATGAATGACAGTTTTTCTTTTTCATTTTCCAGTTCAATAATATTTACATACTTTTTATTATCAACAGAAAAAAATTAAGAAGAACAAGTAAGAGCACTATATTCGGCTGTGCCGAATCTTTTACACCCACCACCAATTTTGTGTATATTTAAGGCACAATATTTATTATTTTGTTACTCATTATGGAATAATCTTTTTATAATAAAATATGTATCACTTTCTTTGTAGAGGGTGGTTAAATTTTAAGGGCCCATGTTGAAGGTGAAATACACCTAGTCTTTAAATTTGTTTTCTGCATTTTACTTGACATTTCTCAATTTCGAACTTACTCAATTTGATCCGTGAAACGATACGAAAATGAGCAACGCTTTAAAGTTATTCAGGTTTTTTTATAAAAATGGGCGTTCAAATCAAAATGCATTTTGTGCACTTCGTAATTCTTTTGATCAACATAATCGTTCAAATTCGTCCACAATCAGGAGAATTGTAAAAAATATTTAAATTTCTGCAAAACAGGTCTGTATAAAGTGTTAGAAAATCTGTGAATGCCTTCTTAGTTCGTTGAATGGGAACTATTGCTGTTGTTTGCGATAGTGTGGCAAAAGAGTAGTCAACCTCGACTCATCATCATGCCTAACAATTAAGCTTCAACATTGTCATTGAAAATTTGGACCATCAGATAGAGGAGTTGCGCCAAGGAGGGGGGGCCATTTGGTCGATATTTTGTTAAATACATAATTGAACCATACAAATATTATCATTATAAAAATAAATGATAATAATTTCTTAAATAATTTGTGTTTTATTTAAAATCAACATCGGCCCTTAAAATTTAACCAACCTTAATAACTTCAATATAATAGTAAAATGTTTTCGTAAATTTAGTCTTTTAGTGAAAGTGGGCGTTAAAGTAGGCGTGTCAATAACGTTTCTGCTAATAAATACAACTTAGATATTTCAATATAGTCCTTTATTTTCCCAAAAACTGTGTCAATAGAGAAATAACATGAATTTATGATAAACCGTTATATGGGAGGTGGGCGTTAAAGTGGGAGTGTCACCTTAACTTTTTGGCACAACAATTACATTGATTAGAAGGAAATACATAGCAAATTTTATCATCATACCTCTAATTTTGGCGGTTTTATGAGCTTTTAAATTTCATTAATGGTAGATAACGTAAAAAGTGGGCGTTATAGTAGGCGTGTCAAATTTTTTTTTGCGAATGAGTACAACTAAGGTATTTCAGTATAGCCCTTTGTTATTCCAAAATTTTTATTAATAGAGAAATTATATGAATTTTAGGTAAAACGTTATATGGGAGGTGGGCGTAAAAGTGGGCGTGGCAAATTGATTTTCCGTTACAAAAAAGCATCTCACCAAAAAGCAAAGTGTGCAAAATTTCAGAGTCGTACATCCAATTTTGTTGCTTTTATGACGTTTTTGTTTTTAAATATACCGAAAAATACACTGTGCGGTATAAATTTTCGTACATTTTGATCGATTACTCCTCTTCTGATGCATAGATTTAAATAATTTTCGGGGAAAAATATTGTTTTTACTCAGGAAATATATATTCGGATTTTCATGAGTCTACGTTAATGCGTTTGGTCACAATTTCATTTTATTCGATGTTCGAAGTACACGGTTTTTTCGACGTACTCTTGCTTTTCGAGCTATAACTCTCTTCCTAATATTCCGATTTAGCCCATTTTCAATACCAAACAAGCCTTGTATATAAGAAAGATTCTGGCAAAATTTGAGCCTTCTAGCTTTTTTGGTGCGACCTCTATCGTGCTTTCAACAGACGGACAGACGGACGGACATAGCTAGATCGTCATCAAATCAAACCCTGATTCAGAATATATATACTTTATGGGGTCTAAAATGTATATTTCAATGTGTTACAAACGGAATGACAAAATGAATATACCCCCACCATTTTTTTGGTGGCGTGTATAAAAAAATTAATACACAGTGATTTAAACATATAAAGGCCATTAAAGATGAAAACATCACATCATATGTACAGTAATACAAGAAAATATGCTATACAACAATGTGTAGAAAAGTATTATGGCAAAAGAAATTTATAAAAATAAATACAAAATTAAAAAAAAAAGTGCATAAAAATCAAACATAAAATAAAATAAATCTAGATGCAAGACATAAGTACACATATTCGCTTAACACACAAGCACAATTAAAAATATAAAAGAAAAATTTTTGAAATTTTCTAATGGAAAACAATTTTTTGAAAAATTTTCGATAGAAAATTTTGTATTATAGACAAATTTTTGAAAAATTTCCTATAGAAGCAAATTTTTGAAAAATTTCCTATAGAAGCAAATTTTTGAAAAATTTCCTATAGAAGCAAATTTTTGAAAAATTTCCTATAGAAACAAATTTTTGAAAAATTTCCTATAGAAGCAAATTTTTGAAAAATTTCCTATAGAAGCAAATTTTTGAAAAATTTCCTATAGAAGCAAAATTTTAAAAAATTTTCTATAGAAGCAAATTTTTGAAAAATTTTCTATAGAAGGAAATTTTTGAAAAATTTTCTAAAGAAGTAAATTATTGAAAAATTATTCTATAAAAGAAATTTTTGGAAAAATTTAAAAAAAATTTTTTTTAAATATATCCAATAGGAGAAAAATTTTTTAAAACTTTTCTATGGAAGAAAAATTTTTTTATAAAAAAAAATTTTTAAAAAAATTTTCTATAGAAAACAAATGTTTGAAAAAGTTTTAAAAAATTTGTCTTTTGTAGAAAAATTTTTATTGAAGACGAGTTTTTTAAAATTTTTCATAGCAGACAAGTTATTTAAAAATTTTTAATAGAAGACAAATTTTTGAAAAATTTTCTATAGAAACAAATTTTTGAAAAATTTCCTATAGAAGCAAATTTTTGAAAAATTTCCTATAGAAGCAAATTTTTGAAAAATTTCCTATAGAAGCAAATTTTTGAAAAATTTCCTATAGAAGCAAATTTTTGAAAAATTTTCTACAGAAGCAAATTTTTAAAAGCAAATTTCTGAAAAATTTTCTATCGAAACAAATTTTTGAAAAATTTTCTATAGAAGCAAAATTTTAAAAAATTTTCTATAGAAGCAAATTTTCTATAGAAGAGCAATGTTTTAAGAAGAACAATTTTTTAAAAATTTTTTATAAATTTTCTAAAGAAGACAAATTTTTGAAAAATTTTCTATAGAAGAAAAAAGTTTTTATAAAGATAATTTTTTAAAAAAATTTTAATAGATGACAAATTTTTGAAAAATTTTCTATAGAAGACAAATTTTTAAAAACATTTTATGGAAAATAAATTTTGAAATTTTACAATAAAGAAAACAATATTTATATTTACTTTTTGAAATTAAGTCATGCAGAAACAGCTTGTTATCAGGTTATATTCCCTCTTACATGAATATTAATATCTTCCTTTAAATATATAGAACACGCATACCAAATTAATATTTGTATAATGACACAAAAGTCGTTAAGAGAGAGTGTTGCTGATGAGTTTCAAACAACAAAAACAATATGGAACTTGAGAATAATATTTACGTTTACGACAATAATGACAACAACAAAAATATATATACATAAAAAAACCAACAACAGAAAATGATAAGGAGGACAACGACAATGACGATGATGAAGAAGATGAAAATAAAGAGGCATCAGCAAAAAATGTCATACAAATTGCATATTCAAATAAAAATAATATCATAACATAAAAACACATACATATTGATACTAACATAGATACATTTGTATCTAAGCCCTGCAGATAATATTTAACTAAATGGTCCATTGCAGCTGAACTGGACTAGTTACAACATGGTCCTATGTAATGCAGTAGTGGATCAAGTCATCTGCAAACAACAGTTTGTAGTTAAGTAAGTAATTTACATGAGTGCATAGACTAGTCACGTTATCTGCAGGGAATATGTGTGTAGTCAGCATAAAATATTAAGTGCTGGTATTAAAGAGGGGGAAAGTAAAAGATTCTGTGAATGTTTTGAATGTGAATATGATAACAAAAATACAGAACGACAAACAACTCATACATGTAACAGAATTTATACTCGCATTGCACATGCAAAAGTTCATACGATTGCAAATAATACTTATTGCCAACATTGATTGCATTTTTGTTTGGTTTCTATTTATTTCTTAGATTTTAATAGAAAAAAAAAAACACAGACACACACAAAGTTTTTGCGATTATGTGTGCCATGCTATTTCGTATTCGTATTTTTTTCTTCTCTACATTTTTTCCCCTTGAATGAAAATATTTGTTTGTTGATGCTTTACACAAAAGCGCACCAAAAACCGGAAGGAAGTTATGACGGCATGTTTTTTAATAAAAAATCAAAACAAATATAAACTTTCAATTCAAAAAGTAAAAAAGTTGCACAAATAATAACAGCATGTGTTGGAATATACATGCAGTTGATTTAGGTTTTTGTGTTATTACCAAGAAAAGGTATTTATGTATGCCCATCATTTACACACCATTGCAAATGAATGAAATAATAATTTTGTCGTAAAGTATGCTTTTAAAAATTTTATTTATACACAATTTTTTGAAAGCCCATTTCTTCTATTAGATTTTGGTTTAAAATTAAGCTAAATTTGAAGATTATTATGCTTGTTTCTACTCGATTTTTTGTAGTTGTAAAGAAGATGGTAAAGGGTACTGAAATCAGCTACCATTATGAGTTTGAAGGTTTAAAACTCACATTTGAATTATTTTATTGACATTTCATGTTGTCAAATAGTTTTCAAAGCTTTTAAAATATTTTTTAAAAATTTTCTATTTTAAAGTAAATTTGTTAAAATACATTTCTGACAGAATATTAAAAAAATTATTTCTTGTAACCTATTTAATTAAAGCTTCCTTTCTATAGAAAATTTTCAAGTTTTCCTTTTGATAGTAAATTTTCCAAATATTTCCTTTCTCTAGTGAAACCTTCAAAAATGTCCTTTTTTAAGTGAAGTCTTCAAAAATTTTTAAAAATTTTCTTTCTTTAGTATATTTTTCAAAAATTTATTTTCTTTACTCTTTTTTTTGAAAAATTTCCTTTTTTTAGTAAATTTTTCAAAATATCCTTTTAGTATATTTTTTTTTAAGAATTCCTTTTATAGCAAATTTTTAAAAAAATCCCTTTTTAGTAAATATTTAAAAAATTTCCTTTCTTTAGTAAATTTTTCAAAAATTTCCTTTCTTTAGTATATTTATCAAAAAATTTCCTTTCTTTAGTAAATGTTTTAAAAATTTCCTTTCTTTAGTAAATTTTTAAAAAATTTTCTTTGTTTAGTAAATTTTTAAAAAATTTCCTTTCTTTAGTAAATTTTTCATAGATTTCCTTTCTTTAGTAAATTTTTCAAAAATTTCTTTTCTTTAGTAAATTTATCAAAAAAATTTCTTTCTAGTAAATTTTTCAAAAAATTTCCTTTCTTTAGTAATTGTTTTAAAAATTTCCTTTCTTTAGTAAATTTTTAAAAAATTTCCTTTGTTTAGTAAATTTTTCATAAATTTCCTTTCTTTAGTAGATGTTTCAAAAATTTCCTTTCTTTAGTAAATTTTTTAAAAATTTCCTTTCTTTAGTAAATTTTTCAAAAAAATTTCTTGCTAGTAAATTTTTCAAAAAGTTCCTTTCTTTAGTAAATTTTTCAAAAATTTCCTTTCTTTAGTAAATTTTTCAAAAATTTCCTTTCTTTAGTAAATTTTTCAAGAACTTCCTTTCTTTAGTAAATTTTTCAAAAATTTTCTTTCTTTAGTAAATTTTTAAAAAATTTCCTTGCTTTAGTATATTATTCAAAAATTTCCTTTCTTTAGTAAATGTTTCAAAAATTTCCTTTCTTTAGTAATTTTTTTAAAAATTTCCTTCCGTTAGTACATGTTTCAAAAGTTTTATTTTTTTTTATTAAATGTTTAAAAATTTTTCTTTCTCTAAAATTTTTCAAAAATTTCATTTCTTTAGTAAATGTTTTAAAACTTTTATTTTTTTTAGTAAATGTTTGAAAATTTTTCTTTAGTAAATTTTAAAAAAATTTTTTAAAATATTAAAGTAAATTTTTTTTTATAATACAATTTAAAAAAAATCAAATTATCAATCAAAGCTTTCTTTATTTTAAGTGCTTTTAAATTTAAATTCTTTAATTACGCTTTTTATTTTATATTATTTAATCAATATCTTTGATATATGTCACTTGATCAACTTAGTATTTATTTAGGCACATAATTTCCTGAAGGCTCTTGTAAAATTCAATTGTCGTAGAATCATTTTTATTCAATTTTCTTGTTCGTTTTCTTTAATGCAACATTTAAAGATAATGTACTTACATGTATCAATTTTACTACAATAAATTGACCACCAAATTGCCCCCTCTTCATGCCTGTTAACAAAGTATGAAAATAGTCATTATCATGCTTTTTCTTTTGTATCAGCTTGAATTGTGAAGAAAACGAAAAGAATGCCAATTTTGATTAAGTTGAAACAAGAAAATAAAGTCCAGATATAAACTCCATCCCCAAAACTATATTAATTTGCTGACTTTTGTTATTTTGTGTGATATTAGTTGTAGTGCTGTTTGTTTTTGTTTTCAATACATTAACTTGACACGCGAATTAGAAAGACTGTGAGGAGAATCATTTTGTAATCAAGATTTACTTACAGTTTTGTAGAGTGTTTGCTTTTCTATAGCGGAAATTACACGTATATTTTGACAGAAAGAAAAAAAAAATACTATTAGGGGTTTTTTATTTCTATTTTTTCTGTACACTCTTGATTATAAGTGACCAGAGTATAGCTGGGTTTGTTATTCCATTTGTTCCTCTTACCTATAATTTATGAATTCTGTTTCCCTGTCTGTTTTCTGTCGATATAGGAGGCGATTTGCTATATCGTCTGTATGAAAGTCTGTATAAATTGCTTTAAATCTAAAATCTGCTCATTTCCTAGATATTCATCTATACCAGTGCTATTCAACCTATGGTACGCGTACCAAAATTTTAAAATTGTTTACATTATATTTTTTTTGGTGGTACGCGATAAGTTTGTCGTGAATTTAGTGGTACACGAGCCAAAAAGATTGAATAGCACTGATCTATACCATAAATAAAATAAAAATAATTGTAGCAGGGTATTAAGAATTCGATACGATCTAATATAGCATTTTAACTTGTCGCTTATTTTGTATAGAGAGTTTTTCTTGTGCTGGTTTTGTGGTGGCCTGCAGTGTTTGATTGCGTAAGGGTAAACAAATATAGTTGTGTACAAAATTGCCAATTGGCTTTTTTATTATTATATTAAAGTGCGGTTTTTATATTAGTGCTGTATACTTTTAGGGGCTAAGATATTTCAAAAGATAATTAAAGGCAACTAAAATATCGCAAACTAGATTTTTAATAACGGGTTTGCAATTATTATTACTTTTTTATTTAAAGTTATCCTTCTTAATTCGTTCAGATTTTCTCTTAGGAAAAAAGAAGAACAAAAATTATAAAAAAAATGTCACAATTAGTTTTAGATGTGATATAAAAATTACAATAAAAATTAAGCTTATTACTGTTAAAAGTGTTTTGCCTTAATTTCTGTAAAAAAAATTCAAGTTACACCTGTTCTTAAAAATTGCTGTTTATGTCCTTTAACCTTAAAGAACACTAAATACGTTTTACTTCTCTACCATAAAATATAATGGCTAGCTAACGAATGTTGCACATTTTGTTTTCACACTTAAGTTCTATTAAAAAAGAAATAAAAAAAATATCGAAAAGCTCTAAGGGTGATCGTAAGGATAACAATACTTGCCGTTAAACTAATAACATTTTCAAACAAATTCCCTACTTCTCACCTTAATGGTTCTACAAAAAATTTCTTATTTCTATTGATTTTGCACACTAAACAGCAACAAAAATATATAAAAAAAATGTTAAATTTAATTTTAGAGTATTTTTCTTCTTCAATTGTTGTCGCTTTTTTGTATTAGGAAAATAAAAATAACTTGAGCGCTGTATACTTCTCCTGCTCCTGTCTGCTATGCTTGTTCTTTAATTGTATTGTGTAAATATTTGCTGTAATACGCATTTCGTTTCTTTCCAAAAAGTGAAAATGTACGCAAAAGGAAGTGTACAACAAAATTAACTTCGAAAATAAAGTGTGGGAAATACAAAAGAAAAAAAAAAAAAGATAAACAATTTCACACGTAATCCAGGGGTGAGAGCAACATTTCAATTAAATGTGTTCATTCGTTCGTTTGTTTGCTTTTTATTTTATTGTTAATAAATTTGTATTAAAGATTTTTATTTCGTATTTATTTAATTATTATTTTTGTTTGCTTTTTAGATTTAATTTTTTCATGCATAAAGTGGTTCCCTTTTTTATATTTCCATTTGAAATAATCTAAAATGTTAAATAAATATACAATTTAAGTTGGCTATGAAAGTGTATTGGTTTTCTTTAGTGGAATAATATAAATATTTTCGTAACTTTATTGCTTTAATAGCAAATCATATATACAATCATTAATGATTTCTTAAATTTAAACGGAGTTGTTATAATGGTAATCGTGTTTCACTACTTAGCTTAACTTATGTTGGCCCCAGAGCTAGTGTAAGTACCGATACAGCTGCGGGTGTCAAAAATAAATTTTCAACAGTTTTAATATAAAATGGGCTATGAAACTCTTTCTTATTCCTACAAATGTGTTTTTTATAGTCCTATTAGAAGTCATTGTGCCAAGTATATTTCTTTAAATAATTGTCTCTAATTCTTTCCGCCGGTACATGTTCCGTTCTTGGTGTATTGTCATTACGAGAAGTGCTATCAATACCTAAAAGCTAAGACACTGGCTAGACAATATGTTCGAGGCTGACCAGAGACCCATCCATCCATCTATTCTAGTCTAGTTCTTATTGAGGTTTCCTTGGACAATAAAACACATTCATCCTGATCTGGTATCAGACTTACATTTCTGGGCGATTTCGTAAATAGAAATAGAGAGTGATGGTTAAGATGTTTAGATGTTTGAAGAACTGGCGAACTTGTGGGCTTTAGGCAACCATTTACGTCTCAGAGTACTATTTCCTTTCGACAGAAGTTGTTAGTTAGTGACCTGCTCGGCTGCGTTAGTAAGGTTCTTATAGAAACCAACAGAATAATGACAGAAGACATGACACCTGTTGGCGTACATGGCGTACAGAGTCGGTTGGTTACTCGTGAGAAACTAAACCCAGCGGTAAGACCACCGCCAGATTATGACAATCGCTACCCGCGTTGACGTTTATCAAACCATGTTTATGTTACTAACTCTTGCTTTATTCCTATTCCTATTAGCCCTCCCAAGCATGGTCATATATAAAGTCTTATTCCTAGTTGATTTTGTTCTTTGGTTGGTTAATTATCGTGGTACTTCAATTGGCACCATTTTGAATAGATCACATCGTTCACCAGATTATGTGTCTCTTAGAAAAAGTCTAAGAGGGCAGTAGATCCACCCTGTTGCTGTGAGTTTTTTTTTGCAGTTCGTTTAGACTAAGATAAGATATCTCAGAGAGGCCATTAAATATATGTTTGCCTGGGATACCATGTCTCTTGGCCACAAGGGCAGGAAATTCGCAGAAAGTTGAAAAAGTGACTCATTCTCCTCTCTAATTCCAGACAGCTGCAACAATGGTCTTAGAAAGGAAGTCCGACTTACTTGTTCATTTTGCAGTATTGTCCTATACCTTCTTCACCTTACAGTGCAAAGTGATCTGAATATATGAAAAAAAACTTTGATATGTCAGACTAAAATTTATACCATTTATGGTAGTACATACTCTTTGTTTAGATAAATCTAAGCAGATTCTTCATAAATACCTTCTTGTAAAGCAGAGCGTCGATAAATATCCTAATGGTGTCGATTCTGCTTCGGCAATGAAAATCATTGACATACTTAAACCATGAACTTTAATACAGATTTACACTGCTTTGGATTCCAGATCATGTTGGTAATAAGCGTATCGACTGCCTTGCCGACTATTAAAAGGATTTCCTGTAAATTGAACCGGTTTTTGGGGTGTAGCTCCAGGGTACCCTTTTACAGAAAGATATTACGTTTTCTAAAGTAAGGATTGATTTAATTAGCGGGCATTTGTGAGTCATAGGGTATTAAGCTTTATTAGGGTACTAAGGTTATAGGCAACTTCTATTCTGCATGCTACTTTGGCATCAGTGAAACTGTTCCACTACTATTAAAAGAAATAAATCGTATTGCAAAGCCAAATGCAAGTATCCTTTTTCAGCTCTATTCTTTGCCTTGTTTCTTATATCAATGACAAGTTTGTCATTCCGTTTTTATTTATTCAATCTTTATTTGCAACCATATAGGCCATATATATTCTAAATACTTAAGGGAAAGAGAAATTGAGTTCGCTAAGTTCATCTGTCCATGTGTATGCTGAAATCAACTTTTTGAAGGCCCCAGGTATATTTTAGACTCTTATGTTACTAATTTATCAATTATGTTTTCGAGAATTTTGCTATTGAAAAGTATTTATGTGGGGTTATTGCAAGCTGAAATATGAGCGAAAAGAAACCATTGCCCCCGGTTTTTATCCAAACAATGTTAGATTATGCATCACATGTGAAACTTCTTGTAACGTTTGACACATCTTTATAAAACTACGTTTACAGAAAATGTTGATTTTAAAGGTAAATTACCGACAAAGATATCGGCGAAAAAAATCTAAATTGAAAGTTCAAATGATCAATTTACTTAATAAGTTTTGGCCACAGTTTCGCCATGTTATTGTTAGTGACGATACAGCTAAGGCGCTCTTACTTGTGTGTATATAAACCTTTTTATACCCGCTACCAAAAATATGGTGGTGGTACATTCATTTTTTCATTCCGCTTGTAACACATCAAAATATCCATAATAGACCTAATAAGTTATATATTTTCAGAATCAGGGTTTAATTTTATGACGATCTAGGTATGTCCGTCTGTCTTTCTTTCTGTCAGTCTGTCTTTCTGTCCATCTGTTGAAAGCACGATAGAGCTCGAACCGAAAAGCTAGGGGGCTAATAACAAAATAATAAATTTTGTGATTTCAAAGTACACAAAATTGGTGGTGGGTATAAAAGATTTGTCAAAGCCGAATATAGTACTCTTATTTGCTTTAGATTTATTCCGTATCTCTTTGCTTTTGACATGTATGTCTGGTATTTGCCATAAATGAGTCTCAATATATATATGCAGATATGAGATCGTGCTTAACCCACCTAGAAGTGTAGTTAACTTATATATCTCATTATTTTTTATACGTTCAACGGCACAAAAGAAAAAAGAAAGTAAATAAATTAAGAGGAAATGTACTTGATTTAAAAGCTGTTTTATCAAGTTAAAAAGGAAATTGTGACAAGAGCCAAAAAGTCAATCAAACTAACTTGAACATTCATAAGTATATTTTTAATTTATTTTATTTCATCACATTTTATTTTACTCTTTCTTTACAACCAGATACAATTATTTTTGTGTAAAGATTAACAAAAAAAGGAACAAAAGCACCAATAGAAATCTTTCACATAAACATAACAAAATATAGAGAAAAAAACTCTATGGACCAATTAATCTCCGAGTGTAGTATTAACTTTTTATCTTTTTCAACTTTATTTTCTACCAGCAATTCAAAGTTTTCTTTTTTTGCTTCGAAAAAAAGTTTAATATAATTTTTCTCTCTCTCTCTCTCTCACTTTACAAGTATTAACAATGAATTTTTTTGTCAATACATGACTTTGTTAGTGTTGTTGTTTTTTTTTTCAGCCTGCCATAATAAATATTCTTTTAATGACTTACTTACCCTGCCTGTCTTGCTGGCTTCACCATCTTCTACGTTTGACATAGTTGAAGGCCTGCCAAACAATGTGTGCTGTGTTACACTTGGCTGTTTGTCAACTTGTGTAAGAAATTAAGAACACAGACAGACTGACGGATGAATGGTTAAACAAGTCTAGTTATAGAAAAAATCTGTGTTTTCAACTCTTTATACTCGTGTATGTAATATGCTATTTATTTGTTGTTTGTTGTTGTTTTTATTGCCCTTTTTATTTTCCATTTTGATTTGTTCTTAGCAGTAAAATAAAAGTTTTAATGAGATATCTGTGTAAGGTTATAATAGTATATATTTTTGGGGAGAGTGTTTTTTCTTAAGACTGTCTTTCTCTGTTTTGTTTTTTTTACTGAGTTTAAGGATAAATTAAATTTAAACATAAATCGTCATTTTGCCGGACATTGCTCTTATCTATGCATACTACTTCCCAGCAAAAAGATTTTTAAGTCAGGATTTATTCTAAATGACTCCCTAAATGTGAAACAATTTGTCATAAATGATGTGCTTCAAAAAGATTGCAACAACAAGTAAAATATCTTAAACAGTTTATTTAAACCAACAAAATCATGAGTTCTCTCTCTTTTTATATCAGAGTGCATGTCACTAATATATTCATATAAATATGTACATGATCTTCAATGACACGCTAATGTCAAAATCATTTGTGTTTTAACCTTAATTTAATCTCTTCATCGTTAGTGAAATCTATGCAAAATTAATTTTTGTTTTCCTGGGTTATTTATATCATTTTATTACCTTAGTTTTGCATAGCTGTTGTATTACTAGTTTTACTTTAAACTTTATATTCAAGCCTTTTCCACTTGTTGCAATATTTCTACGCATATTTCTAGAATCACTTGTAGTCCTCATTATTGTCGTATACCATTTTTTGTTACAAATCCTTATTCAAATATCTAATCCTTTTCCTTCTTATAGTCATAATTATATTTTAAGTAATTTCTTTTCTATTATTCCAAGTTATCTGTTTTTGAGCCAATTCTAATATTTGTAAGCATATTTACGTTAGTCTTCTTTAATAGATCCATGGACTTAATTTATTTCTAATATTGTCGAGCGAGCTATAGTGAAGTATGGTGAAGTATGGAGAAGAATTATTTTGATTATTATTATCAGTCATATGAGCTCTCGTGTATCTCTTTAAAAGAAGAAAGAATCATATCAATGCCTTACTTCCTCAACCTCGTATCTTAAAAAATAACATTTTTCAGGAGAGAAAAAAAAGGTTCATCTTTTTATACTTCGGTGTTTGGTTAAAAGTTTAAATGCAATTATTAAGGAATTGATTGTATTTATGTATATTAGTAGAAATAAAATACCAATTTTTTTTTAGTTAAAGCATAAAACAAACGTTTGATATGAAAAAATCAAAACCGTATTTTTTTAGATAAGAGGTTGAGAAAGTAAGGCATCGATATTAGTTAGCTTGTATGGCACTATTAGATAACAAGACTTTTACAGCATGAATGAAGAACAATATATAGAACACTACCTTTGTCAGTGCTCTACGTTTAGCATTAAAGACACGAATAATTTTACGTTAAAACAACGCTGAATTTGGAAAACATAAGAACTTTAAACTAGAAATTGGGACTGGGTTCTTCATCCAGTCAGATGAGCTTACGATCATAGTTTTTGTAGTGGAATTTTCAATACTAACATGCTTGTTTGCGCATAATTTTATACCTACCATAGGTTTGGGATTTTACTGCTCCTCTTTGTCAACCTAGTCTATTCTTAGCTAAGGCTAGATAAGTTTTATTTATCGACTTACTTCAGTTATGTTCCAAGAAAAATTGCTCTTTAAAGAACTGTGAGGTTTTTGGTCCTATTTCTATTGAAATACCTTATTATATTTCTTGAAATATATGTTACTAAATTCCTTTTTTAGACATAAACCTGCTGCAGAAAAAATATTCTTCTGATTCCTGAAAAATTAGTAACTTAATTTGTAGCCTTTTTTAAATTTCAAATATTACTAATCTAACTCTATTGAGGTCTATTTTATTTTATCTTTAAAATATTGAATTCAAATTTAAGCTCACTATAAGCTCACACTATAGAGAAAGTTGTAGTATTTTTCAGTTTTGTATAGGGTGCTTTTCAGACAGATAGAACTTTCGGTAGCAATAACGGTTAAACTATTTCACATGTTGTGAAGTGTGTTTGACTGTTTTTTCTGTATATTTTGGCAAATCACCAAATACTTATATCAGTACAATGGGTAAAAATTTATTGTTATCATTACTCTGTTTGCCGAACTTAAGAGCACTTCGCCAAGTTTACGATGCGTATATTTATGGTTCAATTCATAACCACCTTTACTCTTTTGAATAATTTTTATCCAAATCGAGTCCGTATCTCGCGTACAGAAGACGCGAGTGTAACAGAAAATCTGAATTTACTAATCCGATGCCGTTCTCAATAACTCGGTCTCTGCCTATATTTATATAAAATCTAACCGATGCACTACTAAAAGCCAGTTAACCAACAATTGCGTCGTGTGTTTAGTTATGGGCTGGTAAGTAATTAGAAAATTTTTATCATTAAATCATCTTCATCGATAAGGCCCTTTTCTGGCTTAAAGGATGTGCTAACAAGCAGAGTTGCTATCTCTGGAGAGAAGACATCGCCATGAAACTTCTTAACATCCCCAAAGAAACACTATTTAATGTTGTTTACAGACGAAATCCTTATCGGCTTATTTGTTTGTTTATAATAACGAAACCGTGGTTAAAATTACCATTAATTACAAATGCTACAGGCAAATGATTAGTAATTTTTTACTCTCTCGAGTCAAAATTACCACGAAATACAAATGCTACAGGCAAATGATTCGTAATTTTTTACTCTCTCGAGTCATTGCAAATCATTTAGAGGAATATGGTTAGTACAGAATGACGCATCATGCTATAAAGCAACTAAGATCATTTGTTTGTAAAGCAAAACGTTTAATGAAAGAATTATATCTTTCGTGTGATCTTTGGACTACTTTTTGTGGGGATAAGTCTAATCTTTGGTCTGTAGCCGTAAACCACTTCATTTAGAAGCCAACATTCGGCGCTCTTTTGGCCATATAAGACCATGGTTTATCAAAAAAGTTTTGCAAAATTAAGCTGACAGGATAGCGTTCATAAGGCACAACCATGGAGGTTATATGTCAATTTTTTTTTTAATATAAAATGCTATAAAATTTGTCAGCTTATTAGTCACGACATCAAATTTGTTGTATTTAGTTAAAAAAAACAGCCTTTAAACTCTCCCAACATCTTTGCTGTAAATATTATCATTCGATTGTAAAAAAAATTTTTTTTAAGAATACAACTTTAAACTTAAACAGTTTATAATTTCCTTAACTTTATAAGAGTTTCAAAATTAAATAAATAATTTTCTATTTGCCAACAAATTCAATTTATATGCTTTAACAGTTTGTTAAATTTAAAAGCAGCATCGTTTTCGTTTTTGCTTTATCGAAAATTAAATTATAATTTGTTTTTTTTTTCAATGTAATCTTTCCAATCAATTAATTTCATGTGCGTTCTTTCCTACAACTTTCTTACATACATGTATGCACACACACACACACATGCATACACAAAAACATACTACGTATAAAGTTAAAGACGGATACAAAGTTCACTAAACTGAAAATTTGTATTAGTTGTACAATCTTTTCCTTAAGTTTTAATACCCACAAAATATTGTTCAGTTTTTTGTTAACATATACATTAATACAATGTATGTATGTGTATGTTAAGAATACTAATAAAATTTTATTGTATATATTTCTTGCGGATTTGTTTTTTTATTTTTTACGAAAATTGTTTTCTAGTTTAGAATAATTTGTAGTTAGTTGGTTTTCATTGCTACTGCTGCTATTATTACTACTGCCAGCATATAGTTATTAACTTTTAGATATTGCTATTGTTATTATGGTAAATGTATATTATGTTATTGTTGTTGCCATTATGGGATTATTTGGATGTCTGGATGAAAAGCATTCCTAGCCACAATATTTGCCTGTTACAATAAAAAGTGTATAAAAAAAAAATATTACTTAATGCAAAAAACTAATAAAAAAAAGAAACAAAAAAGTACTAAAAGAAACCTAAAGTAACAAAGAAGAATATTTTGTAGTAAGATATAAATATTAAGTCAGATGCTCTTTTTTTTGTTTTCTTTTAGGTGAATACAATTCATTGTTTAAGAATTTGCAATCCAAATGCTGCAACATGACTAGAGCCACAACAATAGTTGAATTTCTTGCTGAAAATCATGATTGCAAAGCACATTTTCGTAACCAAGTAGCATTTAGTGCAAGTAACCAAAAACAAAAGAGTCCTTAATTAAGACAATGTCTTAAAATACTTAAGTTTTCCAACTACAAATTTTGTCTCTACTTTGGCTAAGCAGCCAAAAACTTAGAGACTAAGAAAAAAAGAAACAAAGAACTCATTTTTAAAATTAGTTGGAGTGGAATGAAGCCAAAAACAAAATGGTTTAAACAGATACAATGTTAATGTAATAAAATTTAAACAATAGAGAGAAACAAGAGCAAAATACCGACAAAAATTTTATGAATATTGTACTAAGTAGAATATGCTCTAATAGAAAACATATCGGTCTTGTTTGTCACTTTTGCCTAAGATTAATAAAAAAAATGTGTTAATTGTTCGCCGATAGTATTTGAAAATTAATTGAAACCATAAATCTTTCATTGTATCTAAATATTGAAATTCTGTTAATCCTCATCCGTTTTCTATTTGGTATATAAAACAAAAACAAAAGAGCTGTTTTTATCAATGAACATATTTATAAAAAGGATATCTTCTTATCCTTCATCTGTGGTACCAAGGGTTTATATAGCTTTGTCACTTCATTTGTAATTTTTACAATATTAAATTAGAATTCCATTAAATTTATATAATATCTGAGAGCTTATGACTACAGAAATTGATGAAGAAATTTGGAAAAATATATAATGAATCAAGTAACTAAAGCTTTTAAATAATTTTTGTAGAGGAAAAAACACCAAGCTACTTGTAGTCTCGACAAATGTTGCTGAGAAAAACTCCCAAATCGGTTTAAAACTAACTGAGATATAAACATAGGTATACAATTGCTTCGGAGTTATTTCTAAAATTTTCAAGAGCCAACTGATTTTTTTGCTTGTAGACAACAAAAAGGATAGACAGCTGTATGTAAAGAAATGTCTTAAGAATATAATACACTTAAAAAAAAGCTATAAAGCCATTATGGCCGCCACTACGAAATGGCGTGCAATATATTTATAAATCCAATAATTAAATATTTAACCATCTTTTTTACCCTTTTAATACCCAAAAGAGGGCTTTAACAGTAGAAATATGAACAAAATTAAATTTAGAAATGGCTTTGGAAATGAAATGGCAGATAAATGTAATGAAGTAATTATGGCTTTGCCCCTTACAACTCCTACATTATTGGTATCAAATAAAAGGATTTGATCAGTATATATATACACATGTAGGGGGAATATCGAAGCAGACCACTACTACAACGGGTTCCTTTTCGACCCCCTTCGTTCCCCAGTTATTTCGTGTCCACCGATCAGCACACCCTCAATCACTGAGTCCCGCTCCACAACCGGCGTTTGCTGTGGACTAGAAAAACGATTTCACACTGCTGACTGGTGATTGTCGACGATCCTCATCGCACAGTCCTTTATAATCGCCAGCATCTCCCTCAGACTAAAGTCCCCCATCGCACTCACACTCAACGTGTGCTTGCCTGTGATCCTTAATCTTACGCTCGCCAACGCCTGACACTCGCATTCTACATGCGCTGCCGTCTAGGCACCCTCCAGGCACATTCTACAAATATCATCATCCACGATCCGCATCCTTTTCAGATGATATTTGAAGTTACCATGTCCTGTAATCAACGCAGTGATCCAGCTCATCATACTCCGATTAAAACCGAGTATCTTCACTGCACCCCTGCCAAGTGGTTCCCTGAGCACCATACGAACTTGTCTACACGTGGTTCCCTCCATCCACCTTCGCAAGTTTATAGAGTTCACCCATTGAAAGATCCTCGCCCGCACTAACCCATTGCCCAGAGCAGTTCTGGGTTCCGGTCCGCAGAATGCAGCCTCAGACCCCTTCTTCGCAAGTTCGTCAGCAGCCTCATTCCCAGCTATGCCCACGTGTCCCTTAACCCACATCAGCGTTACCCCATTTGTAGAGGCACACCTATTGAGCTTCAGAACACACTCAAGCACCAAAGAGGAGTTCACATCCATCCGCTGCATACGTTTTATAACCGACTGGTTGTCAAGTGCAATAAGAATTCTTTTACCATACAGTCGACATTCCAGCAGATTTGATCAGTAAATAATAAAAACTTAAAATCCAGGATGGCGCTCTAAGCAAAGTGGTTGATAGCTCTGATCTGATTAAAAAGAACATATAGATTTTATCAAAAAAGTGGTGATGATGAAACCAAAGTTGGTTTCGAAAATGCATTCCACCCAGCTAGTATCGGATAACTCAGTTTTCCTAGATATTCTGTCATTATCGCTTTGATTTTAAGTCTAAATTTTAATTAATTTAAAAAAAAGGGGACAAATAATTTTGCTTCTTCACATTATTTATAGAAGTATCAAATAAAGGGGCTTAACTAGTAGAATACAACTAACAATGTAAAAATTCAAAATCAAAGATGGCGTGTAAAATGATAAAGCAAAACAGCGTATTACAATAAATCTGACATCTGGGTTGTACTTCGATGTGGCCACTTCACCTGTGTACATGATGGTGAAACTCTTATCAGATTAAAAAAAAGCTCTCTTACCAGTTAAATACTTGATATGACCCCCATATATTTTACGTGATTTTCTAGTAGCGGCCATCATGAATTTTAATTTTATTTTTTTATTGTATTATGTTTTGTTTGTCAAGTTTCTTCATTTTGGTTTCGTAGGTTAGTTTTAGGAAAAACCCTAAAGAAGTTGTACTTTGGTGCTTCGAACTCAGTTAGTTTCAACACTTATTTGTTAGTTATTCTCATAAATAATTTTCGATTCCGCAGGTTGTTTGTTTGATGTCTTTAGCGTGCTTGGTAATGTGTTTAAAAAATATATATTTTTTACTTTTTTTATTTTATTATTTTTGCCTATAACTTTGCCGATTAAAAACCGATTTTTTTATAATTTTTTACGAATAACCCTGAAGGCATATTATATTTTCACATAGTACCAAAGGAATCTGTAGAGTATTCTAGGACTTAGAAATTTTAGATTTTTTTTGTTAAAAATATTTTAAGAGATTCTGTCGTGTTTATGTGCTCATAGTTCAAAAAGTTATGAGCAATTGTGCTGAATATCATTATCGATTTATAACCAAATATTTCTTGAAGATTACAAAGCGATCTGTGCAACATGTGATGCTTGTAAAAGTTGGTTTTAACCAACTTATGGATCAGAAATTAATATTGTTGAAACTAGATACAGAATGACAAGGCAATGTATATCCCATGGCACGACAGATAAAAGGTAAATTTGTTATGAGTGTAGCTATTAAAATGTATCGAAACATGGTGTAATTACATAAGGTGATAGCGTAAAGGAGAGTAATTTTTCCCTCTCGCTTTTTTATGTATGGAGATTGACCATTTCCGAAATTGAAATTAGTTTTTTAAATATATAGTTTGACATACTTTAGAACATAAAAAAAAAGTCAGCTGTGCTTGCACCGTCAGTTTGTATAAGTATACTCTGCATCGAAGTGTTTAAACAAATTATTTTGTAAATTTGGCAAAATTTTAAATTTCTTACCATTTTGTATTTTGTTAAAATACATTTTTTTAGACTTCTTGTTGCAAAAAAGGTTTGGGGGAAAATACACTAATTGGAAAAAAAATGTTTACAATAAATATATAGAATAAAAAATATTTACAATGGCTTCGTTCGCTTACCAACAGTGATTGCTATTTGTATAGGACTTTGCTCAATTGTTTACGTTTCATAAGGAAATTTGTGCTATCAAACGTTATCCAATAAAATATAGTCAATGTTTGTGAGTTAATGAATAAACATATTTTAAGTTAGATTTTGAAATTTCTTGGGAAAACTAATATAAAAAAATGTTGTGTAAAACATTTGGGAATTAAGCTCTTATAAGCTTTAACTTAAATAAAAAAAAAATACAATTTTAGCATGACTATAAATTAAAAAAAAATTTTTTTGTCTGCATGTAGTATCCATTCAACTGTAAGTAATAGACTCAATTGTTTCTTCATTTATTATACGGTAATGAAAAACAAAATAATATGAAAAGAAAAAGTTTATCATTTTGCTTATTTTCTATTGTTTAGAATTGTTTTGCTCTCGGTATGACTCAAGGTAATGTTTTGAAGAATGTGTAGATTTTCTTTTCTTTAGTTTAATGTATTTTGAAGATGGTGTGCTTAAAAATGCTTTAAGACTTAATAAAATAAAATTTAAAAATGTTGTTGAACTATAGGAATGTATGACTTTATTATATATAAAAGAGCAGCAAATCGAAAAACAAAGCAAGTGTCTGAAAGAGACAAAAAAAATTTGAATAAAGTGTATTATATGCATAGATATGTAGGAGGAGTAGCGGGTCCCTTTTCAACCTTATTTGCTTTACAGTGCTTTAATGGATACTAATCGTTAACCATTCCTTTACTGCGTCTCGCGCCACAGCCAGCATTTGCTGTAGACTAAAAGACGATTTTATATTACCGCCTGAGTATTATTGGTGATCATCATCATACAGTTTTTTGTAATCGTTAACATTTTCTACAGACTGAGATCCCCCATAGCATTCATACTTAGGCGCTGAAAATTAATAATATTTCAGGCACATTGTGCAAACATCATCATGCTCCATTCGCACTCTGAGTATATTTACATCGGTCCTGCCAAGAGACTACATATGCACCATACAAGACAGTCTATAAGTTTGTCATCTATCTTCACAACTGTATAGGGTTTACCGATTAAAAGACCTTAAGCTTAACTAACCCATCATCTAAAGAAATTCTATGTTTTGATCAACAGAGTGCAGTTGCAGTTTCCCTCATAGAGTTCGTCGGTAGCTTAATTTCCAGCAATCCCTACGTGCCTCTTAACCGTTATCAGCGTCACCTGATTGGTAGAGGCATAGGTTTTGAATATCTCTCATTAAATATCTATTAAGTAAAATAAAAACTCTCTTCCCCTATATTTGACATTACAATACTAAGGTGATCCAACGTCTACTTATGTGCTTCACTAGGATCTGAGTTTCTTCGCCCTTCTTATCAACGAAGTCAAGGAGTTTTCTATGCCCCATCTAAAACAACACCATGTGCCATTGTTGTGCATCTGAATTACCGATCTGGTAGCCATCTTCCTTATATTTAAGTCCAACTGCAGCAATCATAACATTTTCCTCATTGCTTGCGTAGGTGTGGTAAGTATTTATGTCACCACATATACTTATGTAAGCATTCTTCTGAACCTCCTACAACTTCTGCCTTATCGTGGCGTAGGAGGCTTTTGACTACTGATTTAGTTCAATGTGTTGCCTTGAAAGATATACCCCACTTTTAACCCTAAACACATTTACACTAATTTAAAGTGCTCTTTACTTTCTATAGTCTTGTTTCGACGTAATCATTTCGGATTAGTTTCATATTTAGCGTTACCCAAAAATATTTTACCTTCTTGGACTCGTTGGTTTCAGTTCTAAAAAACATAAAGGAATTCATGTTATGCAGAAAGAGCATAATATTTGCCAGTATTTGTGTTTAATATCTGCTTACAACACTATTTATTGACTGCCTATTGAGCGCTGGTCTCATGCATCCTACAATGGTCTCAATTAGCTCTCGATCAATCATAATTGTCACATTACAGTCTACATTGTCTACTTGCAGACAATCGTTGACCACTGTTGCCAAGTTTCTAATGCACCCATTTCTATAATTTACTACCCTTCATCTTAGGATGACAACGATCTACTATAATAGAATCAAGGCCTCGCTTGTCAAGAGAATTTTTCAGTCTGCCAAAAGTTATTCTTTCAAAAGCCCCCTCTATATTCATAAATACGGAAAAGTGAGATTACTATTTAAATTCGCTTGTAATTGTGTTTTAAATGCTCGTTAGTTTTCAATAGTTTTATGTTGAAAACTCATGTAAACCTCTCAAAATTATTACTTTTTCTTAACAATACCTGGTGACGTATGATTAATATCAATTATGAGTAGGATTTTAATTCGACTTATAACTTTTAAGTTTATAAAGCGATATTAATGAAACAAACGGCAGATTCAACTAAATAATTTGTTTATTTTAAACAACTTCAATTGGTTATTTGTAAACATACAACATTACTATAAATTTTCCCTTTTTATAAGTTTTTATTAATATTTTTTTTTTATCATTTAATTATGATAATGTTGTTTTCATGTCACTATTTATCTTTGTCCGTACTTTTCTTTATTATTACTTAATTTATAACTCTATATAATGTGTATATTATTATTTAATATTTTTGCTTGCTGGTGGTATAAATTTCAAATATTCAATACATATTTACAAACGAACAAAAATAATAAACAAAATGATGAACATTTAGACAAAAACGCTCTACATAAATTGCTTATACATAAATATATTTATATACATACATAGGGTTTTTATGTATGTTACATATATAGCTATTAATCTATGTGTTTCTGATTACATCTTATTTTACTTCTTTATATTTTGTTTGGCAAAATAAAATTGCTTGCTAAGACATTTGTCTAAAAGTATATTCTTACAAATTTGTTTGATTATCATATAAAAGGGCATAAAAAAAAATTTAATAAAAAATATATTTGTCTTTGTGGGTAATACAGAAATGTACACACACACACATATACGTTTACATAAATATTAAACTGTTCTGGTTGGAATACATTTATAATCAGGGATATATTGCTCTAGATATATTTAACAAACTTAAGTTAGTCTTTTCAGACACACACTGATAGACAATTTAAATATTTACTCATACATACGAGTATGTAAATATTTGGAAAAATTACAAGAGATGTATGGAGAAAAGTAATACTAAATAGTAACGTTGTTTATGTTGTTTATACGCACGTATCTCGGAAAAAATCTGCAAAATTGAAAACAAAAGTAAACAGAACCATATTTCAGAATTTTATGACAAATTTATTGTTATTCTCTCTTCTACGTAAATGTATTTACTAGCATATTTTGTAAGTCACTTATGTACGCATGTAAGAAAAACATTATTTAGTTATCCGGGGCTGATCTAAATAGTTTTCTTTTTGATAGTTAGAGGTAGTTATATTTTTTTTGCTTACATCTCGGTTATTTATATGTCAATTCCATTAAGGCTTAATATCAAAGTTCTTATACTTTAACTTTTATTTTAAATATAAATACATGAATATTAATATATGAGTTTTAAACGCCCTGAAAAAATTGTTTCAAGACAGCGTAGGCAGAATTAATACATGTTTATATGTTCTTAATCTCTAGTATATGGGTGCACTGAGTCTTATTGAAATTCTTGCAGAAATGGCTATAATGTGAGCATAAATAAGAACGTGGAGCAGCATAATATTCAGTATTTTTAAAGGACTAGTTCATAATGCATCCGTCATTCGAATGAATGCTGATAGTTGAAGTCAGTACGGCTCATCACAGTTTCCCAAAACAGATACCTATAAATAAGAATGGGATATACTACAACCGTAAACATGAATTTAATTATGCTAGAGTTGAGTACCCGTTTTACATCAAACATGTTATGACCTCTGTATTAGGCTACCGTAGCCTACATCACTCTGTGTTAATTATTCAGTGTCCATGAGAGAGTTTAGAGTTTAAGATAATGTTTATATTTCGCCATGCCCGATAAAATAATTTTGCAGTTCTCTATTTTTGGTAGTTCAAAGATTGAAGTCTGGTTCTTCGTTGTTAACAATACCAGTTCCATTTGTCCTGGGCTTACCTCGAGACTACGGTCCCTGGTCTAGTTACTTAGGAATCCTGATTCATCGGATATGATATACTAATTACGTCGGGAAACAGTCCTGATATCAGTATTACAACATTGTATACATAATCCTAGAGCCTTTTTATTCTTCTGTCAAATTCAGAAAGAATCGATTTGATTACTTCAAGAGTTTCTTAAAACTTATAAAATTTAAAAAGCACAGAGGCAAGAGCACTTTATTCGACTGGGCCAAATTTTTGAGAGCCACTACCACCAAGTGTGTGTAGTATTTTGAAACCAAAAAGATATTGTTTTGTTAACAACTCTGATCACTATAGGTTAACTTCTGAGGTGGGCGTTGAAGTAGACATATAATCTTTATTTTTCGTTAGTGCTATAGTAATAACCAAAATTCTATACTGGCGAAACTTTAGAATCGTACGTTTCATTCTATCAGTGTTATTACTAAAAATGTCACTATGTGGGTAAAATGTTTATAAATTTTAAACTTGTAAAATTTAATCTACCTAGATTTCTTTTGATCGAGCTGTACCATAGTTTCATCGAATGGACAGACGGACAGCCAGACATGCGGACATTGATAGATTGTCCTAAAATTAAAGTTAAACACAGAAAAAATATACCTTATGGGATATAAAATGAATATTTAAATGTTTTATACAAAAAATATCTCCCCACACCATTTATTTTGATGGTCGGTATAAAACTATTTGAATCAAACATAAAATTATTTAATTGTTGACAAATTATAGTAGATGCATTACTGATAAATCTGTGGTTTTCATAGGCAACCGTACGTTCATTTGATCCGATTTTGAGTTAATAATGCCATATTGCTTGGTTTTAAACGGCCTTTACTTGGTTTTAAAAATTTCTCAAATAAGATGGAGCCATTCCGATTATTTTAATGGCATAACAACGTAACTTCTATATGTGTATATTTAAAAATCGTTCAGAACTAACACGGTTTTGTAGCTCTCCTGAAAAATTTGATTTTAAGACATACGTGGTTGCCCATGAAAACCACAGAAATAAGAAAATTATGATTTTTTTTTAAAGAATTTTTTCTTGCTTTTCTAGCGCCTAAAAGAAGTAATTTTTTATGAGCAGATTTTTTTTAAAGCCTTGTAATTCTAAGTGAATTATGAATAGGTATTTTGTTAGCTCTTTGTTGTTTGCGAAAATGTGAAAATTTAAATGTGAAAATGTTTACATTAATAATTGCTTCGAAATTTCCATACTTCATTCAAAGTAAACACATAAATGCCAGTTTTTGCATCATACGTTAAATTATGTTATTTGCTTAAACAAATAAATTATAAATATGTACGAGTGTTTTTATCATTGTTAAATAAACCTTATTATATATTAACAAATTAAACAATTACCGTCGTTTAAATATCACTCACACAGAAAAGCTTCACTTAAAATAAAATATTGATTAACTGCAGTGTTTTTATAAACAACAGCAGAGCAAAAATATGGTTGAAGCAGCAAAATTAAAGAAAAAAATATTTGAAATTATTGTGGTTATAGGTTGAAAGGCCCTAAGTCAAAAAATTTTTAGTTTACAGAAAAGGGTAAAAACGTAATAGAACTGTCATAATGTTAATTCTTTTGAAAACTTTTAAATATATTATTTTTGATACTCTGGCATTAAATTTTTGTGTCAAGATGTATTTGCGTGCAGTATATTGGAATCACTGAAAATTTCAATTTTGTTAAAAAATGCGAGTTAGTTCGTTTCAACTTGTAACCATCTTTATGTATATTCATTCAACCTAAATAAATAATGACAAACATATAAGCCATTTAAGAGCAAAATAATAATAATTTTTATTATGTAAATTTTCTGATAAAAAAAAATGCAAAATCATCATGAATGTGTAAAAAAGTGATTACGCAAAAAATGTTAATTTAAGGCATTACAGCATACAGTAGACTACTGCTAAAAGGAACATCTTACAACTGCCTCAAAACGCTTTCAAATTAAAAGGCAGCTAAAAAACACCTTACAAAAAATCTATAACATTTTTATATTAATGTTCACTATATCTTTGTTTCACTGTAGCAGCAGCCAAAACAATTTGTAGGGTAGATGTTAATGTTAATGACAAAAAAATGAACTTAACAAAAACTCAATTTAAATACAATTTAAAAAGTAAATTGCAAATAATTTGTCACGTTACACATTGTAATTAATTGTTGTGTGTAAGTAAAAGCAAGTGCCTAGAAAACGAAAATAAGGGAGGAAAAATTTCATAAAAAACGCATGTTAAACACAACAACATCATTGGCAGGTTACAAACAAAAGCGGCAAAAGACTACGATACACAGTGTCGTGTTTTCATATAACGAGCAGGCAAAAAAAAGTGAAAAGTTGAATTAAGGCTCACATGTTTTAATTGAGAAATGTTAAACCGATATGAAATTTTAATAATTTTGATGCAAATGTTTTGCATCCTTTCCATATAAGCTGAAATGAAAAAATATCATTAAGTTTAAAAAAACTCATGCCTTATGAAATGTTGTTTATTTATTAATAGTTAAATACTTAAGGGTTCAGTCAAGTTTAATCAAAATCGGAGTACTTATGGATGAACTTATTCAAAAAAATTCAAAAAAGTAAAATTTTTTTAAACAAATTTCATGCATGAACTACATACCTAATAGGTGGCACCAAAGGTATACATATATAGCTTTGCTATTCCATTTATAATTTCTACAGTATTTATTTTCAAACCTATTAAGTATATAATTTATTTAATTTAAGTGTATACCTGTCATGGGTTTGGGCTTTTAGTGCCCCTCCTTTTCAACCTAACCTACCTAACCTAGTATATAATTTTTAAAAGCTTATATCTGGTGGAGTCGATTGAGCCATTTCTTTGTGTTAGTTGAAATTGACTTTTAGAAGCCCCTAGCAGTGATCGGCTTTGAGTCGTTTTTTCAATATTCATAGTGAGTCATAAAATTTGAGTATAAGTGCGTATAGATCATTGAAATTTAACTGAGTTGACGTACGCATACGCACAACAACGTTGATTTATAAGTACAACACACAATGAACATAAGTACTACGTCGTACTTATATTTATAGCGTCCCATATTTATATGAGTTGCAAAACTACTCACGTTGATTTATATTTTTAAGAAAATACTTATTTTCATAGAATGATGCAAGTTGACTCAACAACAAACACATTAACAGCACTCATTTGTATGAAGAATAAACAATGTTGCCAGATCGGAGAGTGCAAGATATTTTTTGGCCGCCAGAAAATTTGCAATGTTACAATGTGTAATTTACAATTTTTGCAAGTATCACTATTTAATTTTTAAATAAATGCAACTGATTATGGACTTTAGGCTAAGTTTTGGTTGGCTTCCATAATAAGAGGTAAACAATAACAGTTATTTTGTGTTTTTTATAATTTCATGTTTAATTTTTTTGCAGCAAATTAAAAAACTGCGTTCTTAAGTGCTCACTTAAATTTTAAAGATAATACGCAAAAGCAAAATCTCTTAAACAGACATCAAAGCAAGCACTTTATTTTTGCTTGTTGTTTTTGTATTATTTTGTTAAATTTAAATTGTCTAGTTTTTTTTAACAATTGACAATTATTATGATGAATGCCAAATTGTTGTCTGGCAAGCCTAGTTAAAACACACAACTGCATAATGAGTGCGCGAGTCATACGTGCTTTTGTTCGTCTTTTTATCTTGCATGAACGACAATAGCAATCAGCTGAGTCATACTTGTCACTAAATATGAGTACTATAAGTACCTTAAATTTAAAAGTGCGTATAAGTAGTGAAGACTTTTCAATAAGTTTGAATGCGTATAATTCAACGAAATAATGCACATGATTCAAGTTGACTTACTTTATTAGTATTCGTTGCAGATCTCTGGCCCCTACATATATGTATCTGTGTACAGAATATCTGTGTGTGGTGTTTATATTTTGAAAAAAGTCAGGGGCCGGATTATGGCTTTCGAAATCGATAGAAAATGAGAGAATTCTTAATAGAAACCGATACAAAAGGTAAGAAAAACTTTGACGTTCGATTACCATTTTAATCGATTTCGAATGCCATAATTTGGCCCCAGAAATGAATTGCTATTGAAATCCAGCCCAATCACGTCAAAACTTTCTATACACGACTAGTTCTGGTTTTAGCTAAAAAAATCAAAATTTTTTCATAAAAACATCTAGAGTTGTTTCATAAATATTCCCTCATTTGCTACTGTTTGCATATATTATTTGCCTTTTATATTTAAGCAAATTTTCTTTCAGTTTTGGCAGCTGTTAAACAAGCAATATTAAAAATATTAATATTAAAAAAAAACTGCGAAGACATCTACCCTCACCTTCCCAAACTCATAGGATGGATCCTAGCTTGCTCGCAGAACGGACACGGCAATTTTTGCATTGCTTTTACACTACCGAGCTGTATCTCCGTGATATGCCTCACAATTTGCGCAATGAAGATTCTTCATTAAAAAAATTACACCAAATTAGTAAAATTCGAAATTCGAAAAGAAAAAAATCTCTAAAATTTATATTTATTGTAGTCAAATAATAAAACAATAATCAAATAGAATTTGCACAAAAAAATTTTATAAAAAAGTGTATTTAGTTTTATTAACAGTATGTCGCACAGTGTTGTGAGGCCACTGAAAATAGTAAAACGCAGAGCTTGATATGCGAAAATATTTTAATGCTTTATTTAATAATTATATAAACAAAATAAGTAACAGAACTTTGATAATAGCGTTTACCAACTTGTACATAATCATATGTTTTAAGGCGTACTTATATTGATACGAAGATACAACGCGGGTTGTGAGTTGACTGAATATGTATGTAACAGACTTTGTAGCTTTAATGGAAAGTTAGTATTAATTAAAAGTTAATTGAAACCATAAAACTAAATAAGTAAAAAAAAACTGCCTGAAAAATTTTAATACAATATAAATTTCCATTATTGCTGTTCCATATGTTACACACATTACACGCACACACACACACACATTTAATGAGAGCACATGTTAGTAGTGTTGTATGCGTGCAGTTTTACTAATGAATTAATAATATTTACATAAATTTCAAAATTTTAATGAAAAACGTTTTTCTTGTAATTATTTTAAATATTTTACTTTAATATATATTTTGTTGCTTAATACGACATACATTAAATAAATTAAAAAAACCACAACTCTTTGTGTCATTTCAGGATATGACATGTGATGGTGTTTTAAGATTTTGGATATTTTTGTTTTTATCTTTGATTTTTAACAACAATTTGCATTTGACAAATGGTGGTCGTGCCGATGAGCTGCACATAGGCGGTATATTTCCCATTGCCGGCAAGGGAGGATGGCAGGGTGGTCAGGCGTGTATGCCAGCTGCAAGACTGGCATTGGATGATGTAAATAAGGAAAAAAATTTATTACCCGGTTTTCGTCTCATCCTACACAGCAATGACAGTGAGGTAAGTGTAGAATTCATAAGGTATAGAACAATGATTAAAGGGTTTTTTTTTTTAATTATGTTGACATATAGAGGTGGAAGTTCACAAATGTGTATGATTTTGAAAAACTTCAATAAATTTATTTAAAGATTTTTTTTAGCTTTAGAGAAGGTAGAGAGGGATATAAGAAATTTTTAATTTAAATAATTTGAAATATATTCTTTTTAATTAAGAAATATGCGTGAAGTTTCTAGGAAAGTTTTTTTAATTTCGAAGAATATTTTCTTCTTGCAAGCTGTTCAATAAATATTTTATTTTTTATTCTTTACTATCTACTCTGAATAAATCTATATAAAGAGTGAACGGTTTGATGTCATCACTAACTATGTAAACGGGTCGACCGATTTCAACCTAAGTTTTAGGGTATATTAGGTCTGTGAAGTTTGTGCAGTTTATATGGCTTACGTGAAGTTAACTAGACTCTCTTCAAGCTTTACAAGTCAATATTGAACGTGCCATTCATGAAATAACACTTGATTTAGTAGAAAAATTGCTCGAAAATTGGGTTTATCGAATTCGCTCCTGTAGAAAAAGTCGTGGAGGCCACTTGAATGACGTTTTTTTAGAACTTAATTGTATCGATTGTTTTTCACATTAAAAAAAAAAATTTCCTTAACAATAAGTAAGTTATTTTTTTAAGAAATCATTTTACTCTTATTGGGAAACCTTTTAACACGATCATGAGTTTCGCAAATAAATATTATTTGCTAAACAAAATGTACCACAACAAACTGATCATAACAACTTTGTTATCCCTGATATACGAATTTGAGTTGTTGTAATAATTTGCTGTTCCATATAACTGTATGAATGTGTCTTAATGTAAACTATCGATTTTATTGTTAGAGATGACACAACAATTGAAGCAGCAAGCGCCTTGATATTTTTCTTATTTCTGCCGGGATTTAAAGCAGGGTCTTTAAGTTTTGAAGTTCAATGCTATAAAAACTACACCAGCACACTAATATTTTAAATTAATATTAATAAGATTTTTGTTTCAAAACCAAAGTTCTCTTCAGTTTCGCTATGGGTCAAAAACGAGTTTGATAATTTTCAGTCTATAAGTAAGATCTATCATATTTGGCTATGGTCTCCTTATTACCACTGATATGAATCGTTCAAAATGTACCTCGTTAAAAATTAAGCTACAGGGACATTAAGTACTAAATAAAGTAAAAGCTCATTAATGGGACTGGATTATAACTTTTCTTCAGTTTAATGACACTTTTTTGTTTTCCTATAAATCGTGACCTAAAAAAATTGGTATTAATGACTGTTATTGAGTAGAAACAAGTACTTCATGAAGAGGAATTTTTGTATTAAATGTTCACCCAGTTCATTAATTAAAAATTAATGAACCGAACAATTTTTAATTAGACTTTAATAAAATCACATTTAATAGTAATTAAAGGTAATTTTTCTTCCCTGTAAAAATGCAGTACTTCTCAAGAACTTGTCCATGTATTTTAAAGGTATAATAAATTTTCCACAGGACATACCTCCTTAATAATCTAAATTACTCCTGAGGTGTAAATATTGTTAGGAAGTTCTATACCGAAACCTTGAAATTAATTTGTTAGTGGAAAAGGTGTCGTTTATAAAATTGATTTTCTGTTATTGCTTGGCATTTCCTTTAATTTATTGGTAAAAATGTATTTGTCATTGTATTATTCTTTTTTAATTTATTTTGCAGAGCTTTTACAAGGTTGCCTTAACTAAATAAATTGTTTGTAAATAACTTATAGAAAATGTCATCGGTTGTATTACTCGGGATGAGTAAAATGTCAATTGGAAAATAGCTACTTTTTTTATGAAAATAATATTACCTTCAACATTGTTTTATTATCAATCATATAAGTTTTATTTTAAAAAATAAAATGTTTATGACATTTCCCATAAATTTCTTTCTAATTTTGACTAATTGCCTCCATTTAGTTCTTCTCCTATAACTAACATAACATTTAGTACCAGTTTCATGTTGTAGAGTTAATAAATAAATTTATGTTTATAGATAAATATAAAATATAACAAAATGGTTAAATATATTTTTATTAGAAAAATTCTTACCAGTTTATGTCTGTGTGTGTGTGTGTAAAAGGACAATGATATTTCGTATCATACACAGTAAAAAAAAAATGTTTTTATGTCTATAGGTGAGAAAATACAATCTTCTTCCCTTATAAAGGCAGGCCATTTCAGGACATAATTTTATTTGTGTCATAAATTTATACTACATAAATTTTTTTAAGGCAAATTATTACAAAAAAGGATTTTTCGATTTAATCTCAAAGCAGTAAAATATTTCAGTTAAATTAGAATTCTGGCATACAAGAAACTACTTGTTTTCTTGTAATATATAAACAGAAAATTTTTGCACATAAACCTGTCTTTTTAAGAAAGATTGTACACAACAGTTATTTGAAATACAGTGGCTGCCATAAGTAAGATAGCAATATTAATTAATTATTTAATTTTTACTTTATAAACCTTTTTTTCAATGATTCTAAGTAAAAGAAAAAATTATTCAAAAACCTTTTTAAAAAACTGGCAAAAAATTCCATCTATATTTTCCATATAAATTTTCCTCAATGCCTTTGTTTTCATAAAATCTTAACAAAACAAACAAAAAAGAATTGCCGTTTTCAACAACATTCAAATGTGATTTTCGCAAATTTTTTATTTTTTTTATAAAATAGCAGTGATTAAGCTCATTTGTTACACTCCACTTAAGATTTGTGGCACAATACAAAGCGCTTACAAATAAAAAATTGCTCCCGTCTACCAAACCACTAGCGACATCAGAGAAAATGAAAATAAAAATAAATGAATAATAAAAAAAGACGAGAAGGAAAAAAATAATTAAACATAAACTTTGCATACATAAATTGCAAAAAAAAAAAAAAAAAAAAAATAAATAAAACGACCCTCCTTATAAATTCAACAATTACAATTCAAAATTCAGCCCTAAAGCCACAGCAGCCATGGAATGAATGAAGGAAATAATATAAATACACAGACACACACACATAAGCATATAGAAGACAGGAAGGAAAAGTATAATAGATTGTTACAGTAGCAGAGTAGGAGAGACAGGAAAAATAAATACAACAGAACAACAATATCAATTTTGTTGTTTTATTGGAGTTTTGTTTTATTGTATTTATTCTCAACATTTTCCATTTTGCAAAAAGATTTGAAATGATTTTTTATTTTTTTTTTTTAATTTTTAATGCGAGTTTAGCGAATGGAAAATGTCATAAAAATTGAAAAGACGAAAACAAAATGGTGAAGAATTAAATTAAATACTTGTATATTCAAATTTAGTGACTTGGATGATGAAATGTGAAGGAAAGAAAAATCAGTGAATAAAACAATTTAAAAGTGGTCATATAAATTTTTAAAAGCGAATAAATTTGAAAATAAAATACTTACATAGGTTTTTGATTGCTTTAGAGGGCTTCAGACACACCCTATATAAAAGTTTTTAAAATAAATATAAAAGAAAACAGCCTGAAGGATGAAAAATTAAACAAAATTTTTCTTATTTATTTACAGTTCTTCACTACTTAGAATTTAACATCTTAAAGCCATTTTTTTTAGCAAGGCGATGCCATTAGAGACAAGTACTTACCACACTCGCCTACAAATATGGACTTAAAGAAGTACTTCCTTTTAAATCAATAAATAAGTACTTGATTTTATTAACCTAAATAACCCATTAATATAATGGACTTACAGAAGACATTCGGTTGCTTTAAGGACAAAATTTGGTTTGATTATTCTGCGATACGTTAATTGGAAATATAAAAATCAGTAAAAACTATGTATAAGTTCTTATTGAAATGCTTTGCCGTTGTTGTCAAAGTCATTATTACTTATACCCTAAGTGTGTTAAACTAAATGAGAATTCTAAAATGTTAAGTATATATTTGAACGTCTGAAAATTAGTACTTACGTATCACATTATAAATCAAATCATTACTAAAATACTTCTTAGAAAGACAGACCATATGTAATAATCATGAAAAAGTATTTTGTTTAATAAGAGCAGGTCATTACTAAGTTTTTGTTGGATTGTATATCTCTAGTAACGGTCTTAACTAATTTTCTTAGTTCTTTTATAAGCTGCTTCAAAATTATTTCTAAACAAAAAGCTATTCTTTAGAAGAGTCAATCTAAATAAAGTTTGTATAGTTTCAAAGACTTTTTTGGCCGGGTTTAATATAAAAGCATAAAAAAACATTTTGTTTTAAACCTTAATCTCAACTGTTTTCTGCTATTTTTTTTCTTTTTTTTCATATAAGAAAATCACTGGTAGAAAGGCAACATGTTTTCAACGCTCTAACCACTATTTCGTTACAATTGCCAAATAACTGCAATATTAGCTTCAAATAATAATAAATATAAAAGTCTCCATTCCATTTTTTCATTTAGAAACTCTATTAGGATTATTATTATCTCGGGAATTGAAGGTTTTTTACGCTTTCTCATACAAACTGAGAATTTCTCATCATAATTTAAACAACAACAATTCTTGCAAAACTCGTTATTATTAAATGCATTAAAATAAAATTAATAAAAAATTGTGATCATTATCATTATTAGCCAATAGGAGCACAGTTCATGAAGCCATTTGTTTACAATCATTTGCCATTGTTTTTGCTTTTAAATAATAGTGTGTATTTTGTTGTTTTTTATTTACAAATTCCAGTGATCTTTCTCTTCTACATCTCTGGGTTTTGTTATTGTTTTTATGTCGAACAAGCAATGCTCATCACAGATAACTGTTTTGTGTGTTTTTATTGTAACTTGGGTTTTTTTTTTACTTATGTTGATTCTATGTGCTGTTATTGTTTGTTGTTTTTATTCAAATATATATATATATATATATATATATATATATATATATATATATATATATATATGACCAAGTAGTTATGCGACTAGAAATTACAGTGGGTTGTTAGGGTAAATATAAACTTACAGAGCTTAAAAGGCTATTTTTTTAAGAAGACTATAAATTCTAAAACATCTTATACATATTTGTTTGATTTTTAAATTTTTTAAGGCTTTATTTTATATAATTTTCTTCATGTTTGACTATAATATAAAAGTTAGTTTATTTAGCTATTAGGAGTTAGTCCCATCTGGGTTTTTAGCTTATATGTAGTAGTAATAAAAATATTAAATATTAATATATTCCACTTAAGGAAAATAATTTACAACCAAAAAACCTTTGAAAAAATTATAAAAATTATTATAAAATAAAATGTTAACTTAACAGATGAATTTGTTGGGGGTTTTAATTTTTAATGAACATGAGTAATGAGTCTTTAAAATCTAACAAACAATTTATAAGTAAAAAAGTTTATTTTATCCCTCAGTTATCCTAGACAGCAAGTGAAGTTAGAATGTTGCAAAGTAAAAAGACAAAAAATTAAAAAGATATAAGATAGCAAGTGAAGTTGGATTGTTGAAAAGTAAAAGATAAATAAAAAATATTTTTAAAAGCTTATTTTGATAAACTCGTAATGAGGCAGCACAAAATAACACTGCATGAATTATGTTCTTCAATATGATGCTCTTTAAATTATGAGTTTATTTTTGAACTTTAGTACATAGTTTTGTATTTGAATTTTCCGCTTTTTGAAGCTAGTGTTTTGCGGTGTATAAAATTTTTTTTAGACCAGTCAATGCTAAATATATATAATAAATGTTTTAAATGTCTTGATATTGCTTGAGATTATCATCAAGGAATTGCTCTCCATTTGGAATATATAAATTCTATTGTAAAATTAATTTTATTTTGGAAGGCCTAATATCTTGAATTTATATTTATTAATCTCTAGGATAATTTTCACTTTAAATGGATGTTTGAAATGTTTATTTGGGTAATACTTTAAGAAGGATCGTGAAGCAATAAGCTCCTTTGAAGGTTTGTAAGTAGAATTACTTTTTGCAGTTTTTAACAAATTAGCAGACGAACAGTTTTTCCTTTTTAAGGTATACAATAAAGAGGTTTTATTAATTTTTCAATGCATGTAGAACTAAAAGAAGAGTTTCAGTTGATCAATCTTTTTGCTATACAAATTATTAATTAAGTCTGGAGAAGGATGCCCCAGTAGACTAGTCTGTAGTATGCTGTACTGCTAGTCTGGGTGTTGCAGTTCGATTCCCACCAGAGACTGTGGACTAGTCTGCTTTGTTTTCTATTCTATTCAGGTATCACAAAGGGATCAATATTTAAGACCCAAGTGAACTGCACATTAGCTGCCTGTTCTACCCAAGTCTGGAGGATTTATTTTTATCTACATACGTACATAAAAGATTTTTTAATATTTAGAATTTGAAATTCTAAATTTCAGATAGTTTGTTTTCTTGATATAAATTAAAAATTTATAAAAATAATTAGACTAGTACAATTTGGAGAAACCTTTAAAAATATTTTCAACATTATTAAAGCATTAAAAAAGTATTCAAAGAGTTAATTTATTGAAAGTGTAACAGATAAGTTTCAAGAAACCCACTTAGTGCCATTATTATAACTTACCGATAACTAAAGTTAGGATGTTATCGGACATATAACTAGTTTTTCGTTATTACAACTTCACTTTAACCTAAGAGTAGATAAGTAGATAAGTTAAAGGGAAGATCACTCTACCTTTAACTTTTAACGTAAGGTTTATACTTAATTAAAAGTTACCATATTTTCTACCGTATAAGGGAATTATTTACTATTTGCTTGTCGTTGCCACTTTGTTTTTAAAGAACTTATTAATTTGTTCAGCATTTGCTTTGGTGCTGCCATATTAAAAAAAAATAAAATTTATTTTACAGGCAGGTTGTAATAACGAAATATACTTAGTGGTCAGTTTATTGCTCACATTAACAAAAGTTACCTTTTATTAACATTAACTTTGTCGGCAAGTTGTCATTAATGAAATAAACATAAAAAGAAAAGTTGTAAAGCATTGTCGTCATAACATATCTGCTCTAATTTCTCTTGAGTCAAATACTTTAAAAATCTGAAGAATGTGATAAAAAAAAATTAATTGCTGTATTTTTTTTTATTCAATTTAATATACTATCATATTGTTGGTTAAATTTTTAACCATATTGTCTTAATCCGCTTCCCTTAAAAATAATCCTCTAGTATAGTCAAGTATCACTTATTTCTTAAGAATATGTCAGCCAGACAGACACGTCAAACTTAAGATGACAACAAAAGCTTGCATTGACTGGACATTTATTATAATTTTCTTTTTATATTTTGACAAATTACTCAAAAACACTCCTGCCAAACATGCCTCCTCTTTCAGTGTAGTGCTGCATAATATGAAAAATCGAATACGTACACACACTCTTTGTTTTTGAAATTTATTAGTGTTAGTGGCAGCACCAGAACACAGTTTTAACTCAAGTAGAATTTTAAATAACAATTTCAGCTCTTACTTTATAGATATGTAAATGTGAAACAAAGATTTTTAAACAAACATTTTGGATTATTAGTTCGTTTTTTGCTTTATTGTGCTGAAAATAAAGAAAAGAAAATTTTATAAACAACATCATTAATATTTAAATAGATGATAAAAATTTTTAATTGGAGATATAAATTAAAGAAATTTTTTGTTTGAAAAATTCATTGTAGAAATTTATATTAAAAAAAATTTTCTGAAAAATGCTTCTTTGAGACTAAGGAAAATGTTGATAATACAGCGGGCGAAAATTGTATGCCAACCAGGTAAAAAAGTTGTTCATTTTGTTTTTCATATATTAAACTAATAACAACAACATACACATATAAAAGTAATATTTTCAGTGTCTTGCCTTCTGTCCCTTATATATAAATATTTTTTATTTTTATTTATTTAGCAAACATTTGAGTATAAAAATTAATGAAATTTTATCCCAGGTTTTCCTTGTCTTCTCTCATATTTTTTATAAACCATAAAACTTTTTTTAAATTGTTGTTCATTTTAATATTGAACATAAATTTTAGACAATAATTGACCATCACTACAATCATATAAATATATATGCCGTTTTCCAAACACATTCCTTCTCTTATATATATCAAACAAACATGTACACAAACGCCATGAACATTGAAGTGTATGTGTGTGGTTAAAACAAATACTTTAGAAAATATATTTTGATGTGTTTATTGTAACAGTTTAGAGCGTACGCGGTTAAAGCAATGAAAATTTAAAATAAACTTTGGGGATTTTTTTACTATCAATTTGTGATTGTATTTTGTGTGTGTTTGTATCAGTGTATCTATTTTATCTACATTTACTCGTGTATTTACTTGTATACATTTTGTTGGTGTTTGGTGGTGTTTGTTGCTTTTATATGATTTTTTATTTAGTATTCGAATCAACCAAATTCATTGTGTATTTATTGAAACAGAAAGAAGATTGGAAATGTTTTGAGAAAATGTTGTTGGCATAGCAAAAATAAGGCAACAAAATAAATATAAAGTGTTTCCTAATAAAGTCGGTCTGATGTTTTTATCTATGGCTGTCAAGTTTTTTTAACGGTGCCTAACAAATCTCTTCTAAAGTCCTCAGTCAGCATCAAATCAAAATATTCTGTAACGAAAATATGCAGAACCTTCAAGTAAAAAAAAATAACTTTAAAAATTCGAGTTCGTTATTACCGTTTTTCTATTAAATTGACTTAAATCTTTATTCAACGTTTTGTGGACAACATTTCTAATTGCTGGAAAAAACAAATGAACCATCAGCCTTGTCCATTGATAGACGCTAAGCAACATACCGTATATATGATATTGTTAGACCAAAGGCCGACTCTAAGGCGACCATAAGATATCTGAAAATCGGTCTTGTTGATTATGCTGTACTTTGGTTTCAACCACAGCGTCCACGTGATACTGCTAAGGGCTAAATCAATAATGTGTAGCCAGTGGCATTAGAACCACTTTATTATTTGATTTGCAATAGCATCTTACCCAGTTTCCTTACCCGTAGAAGTTTCTTAGACTTTGTTTGTTGTCCTCTTGAGAGCATAGGGCTTGCACAAAATTTTTTGTTTTGGAATTAATTTATGTAGTCTACAGACTAAGGTAGCCTGTCTCAGGATGATAAGGTTGTCATTAGGCTGTTGTAGTTATGCAGAATCTTGGTATATAATGTGGGCTTTGGTTAAGCATTTGTTATTTTCCCTGTAGGTGGTGCTTACTGAAGATTCATGTGATGCTGACCTATTTTGATGGCCTATAATGGCTGGTGTAAGTTATATCGTCAGGGGGTCTCAGCTTGTTAAATTTGCCTGAAGGGGGTTGAAGACTTTTAATAAAAATTTTGGAATACTTTAATAAACATTTCTTGCCACTGACGTGAGTCGAACTAGCGTCCTTAAAGTGGAACTACTTAAAGTCAATCTCTTAAATGTCCACTTGTTGATATTGTTTAAAAGTTTTATGCGAAATAGCTTAATATTTTCTGGTATTTTTATGGCATCCAACATTAATCTATTTTTAGCACATGCATTAGATATCTTAATGCGCTAATTTTTGCAAGTATCAGGCATGATATCATATAAAAATTTCTAGATGCATTGAAAAGTCTTTATAGCGGACACGCTGTCACTAAAATTTTTATTATTATTAGAGATTTAATAAGGTAAACATTGATAAACTTAAATAAATTTTTTCTTCCAGAATTTTCGGGAGACGTAAAAAATCTATAAATCATAACCGAGCGATACAATGCTAAAAAGTAGACTTTTCTGAACGATGGATTATATTGTACTCAAAACCATATATAAAAGATAACAAAAGTTTTCTTCGGTATTCAATCCTTTAAAAATTTTTTGTTTTATTTTCGGTAGTAGGATTTCACAATATTTAATTTTTTTTTCAGTAAAAAACCTTTGAGAAAATTAGAAAATAAAAAGAAAAAATTATTTACTTTTAAATAAATGTTATTATAAGCATCAGTATAAATAAATTCCAGCTGTATATAGTTTATTTAGACTATATTAGAACACTGTGAGCATCTAAAAATATCCATATTTGAATGCATTTCAAATACAATAAAAAGCTTATTGTACATCTTAGCCGTATCTATGTATAAGTATCTGATAATAAACGCACACGTACTGTCAAAACATTCACTGGAGGCTAAAATTTTGTGGTAAATTATTTTTTTTTGTAGTATTTCGTTACAATATTTTTGGTATGTATTTATTTGATTATAAATAATGTATTGATATTGCGGCAAGTTGACTGAAAATTAATCAAATAAATCTTGATTAAATAGCCCAAAGAAATGCCTTAAGTTTTCTCTTGTGTTTTTACATTTCACGTGTATAAGTTAAGTGATGCCAATTTTTATCAAATAAAATGCGAAAAATATTCAACTGAGCAATAATGCGTTTCCTAGATAAAACTATAAAGAAGAGATGTGTTTCACATTCTTTTATTTTGCACCACAAAACCTTTAATATCTTAAGAAGACATTTAATATTCTTTAGTTAGTTTAACTTAAATATTAATTTGTAGATGCCTTAAGTATGTTGCATTGATATAATAGAAAACTAAATGATAAAGTGGATATAAAAAGAGAAATCGAAAAAAGTTTTTAACTTAACATTAACACAGAACATACATTAGCACTCTGTTATGGCTTTTATATCATTCACCTATAAAGCCAAGGATATATGTAGCAATTTCCATAATATTAATTTCCGTTCCGTAAAGTATATATTTTCAGAATGTCTGTGTTTAGGAGATTCGACTGATTTCTGTCTGTCTGTCTGCCTCTCTGAGTACATGTAGTACAAATCTGTATGTAGTGCAATTTAAAAAAAAATATTTGTCAATGAATAACTATTAAATTCAGAACAATTGCCACATAACTTTCTGAGATATGAGTAATAAATTCGATTGGCTAAATATGGGGAAACAAATATTTTCGAAATTTTTCAGCCATATAATGTTGCTTTCCATCTATTTATAAAAAATTTTTGGACAAGTCGGTTACTAATCGGCAAAGTTATAGGCAAAAATAATTTATAAAAATATTTTTTTTTTCAATATATCAATGGACACGTTGAACACCTCAAATAACAAACCGTAGCCTCGACAACTATTGCTGAGAAAAATTAAGAGTTCGGTAAAAAACTAACTGAGATATAAGCAAAAGAATAAAAATACTTTGGTGTTTTTCATAATATTTTCAATTTTTTTATCTTTTAAAGAACAGAGAGTAGCGCTGGCGATGTGGGTATCCAAAAAAGGGCTAGATCAATAAAATAAAGTTTACTATAAAAAAAAAAATAAAATCAAAAATGAGTGCCACTAATAAATGGTGAACAATAAATTTATATATGAGTTAAATCTAGTAACTAAAAATGTTCACTTTTTTTCCTCCTCAACATTGGTACAAAATGAAAGGTTTTTTAGTAGAATTTATCAAACCATGAACCAATTAAAATTCAATATGACGTTCAAAATGAAATGGTTTATACTAGGGTCAAGTATAGGCTCTTCAATTCCCAAAATATTTGTATCAAATGAAAGGGCTTGACTAGCAAAGAACAGTAAAATAAAAAGGAATAGATCCGAGATGGCATTCGTAACAAAATGGTGGATAATATCTCTTAACCAACACGTACCTTGCCCTTACCTTATCGATCTTGCCTTCGAAAAAGTAAACTAATATCGTAGCCAATTATAGCTTGCTTAAAAGCTTTAATAATAATTCATGTTCTGTCGATATGCCGTCTTTTGATCCCATATAACTATTAGAATTATTTGTAAAATTTTTATTAAAATGTTTGGCACCAGGCTGGAAAACTCTAAAATTTATTTTCGTGAAATTAATCACAAAAGAAATTTTTGTATGGAGGGTTTCACTTCGATTTTTAATAGTAATAAGACAAATCAGATAAATGTAAAACATGTAAAGTTTGAAGGTTATAGATGTTATTGTTTCCCAGATAAATAAAAAAAATTATTTTCTTAATATTAAGGGTGCCACGCCTATTATTTTTTTGTAACTCATTTTAAGTTCAAGTTTTCCAGCAAATCTTAAGCTATGACAGCCGACACAGGTTTTTAAGACTTTAGGTATACAGAACTCTGTGTATAAGACAATATCTCCCGATTTTGTATAATTTATGGGTGCAAAAAACTATTATTTACAAGACCGATTTGTCTAGCTCTAGCTTGATATTATATAATATGCAAATCTAATTTAAAAATTAAATCAAGAAAAAGTAGAAACATTTTATTAAATAATTTATCTTAATATTTTCGTAAATGAGATGAATATTATTAATCCTTTGAAGTTACGATATTGACTATAATGGCACTCTTTTATATTTAATTTCTAAGCGATTGCACCTTTTACCAGGGAAAATAATTTTTTATTCAAAGATCGAATATTAATATAAATTCTTAAAGGCGTATAAGACATAAAATATATTTCCTTAATACTTTAGATAGAAAACACGCGCTTTTTGATTTGTAAAAACTCTAAATCTAGCGCCAAAAGTACTTAAATGGCATCACCATTTATGCAGTTAAGTTCATTTAATAAATATTTGTTTGTTATAGAACTGCTATCATATTTATGTTTTTTAATAATTTATTTGATTAATTAAATATGATTTAAATATTGTATCCTAACATACAAATGGATTTGATTGTTGTTTTATAATTAATTTAGTTTTATATACTTTTTTTTTTTTATCAATTTTGCGTTTCCATAGTTTTGTTTATGAACATTTAAAGTTCGAATAAAATGTTGATTTATTTGTATTAAATAAATAATGATTTTTGTAAATAAAAATTTATGTGCAAACAATAGTTGATATATTTATATTCCTAATGCCAGGGATGGATGTTTTAAGATTTACACAAATTTTAATTGAGATATAAAATATAATGTTTTTAGTTTCCTTGTTTTACTTTATTTATTTATTTAATTTTTATTGAATAATTAAGAATGTTGGTGTAGAGAGTTCTTGAGTTCTTGAAGAATTTGGTACATATTTAGAAAATATTTTTAGTTTTAATTTCGATATTAAAGATGTATGTGTATCAAACATCACTTTCAGTGTTATTGCTAGATTAATTGCATTTTCAAATAATCGGGCTCTGTTTATTTGTTGAGCTCAAAATCCATATCGACGTATGTACACGTTGTTGCCAGATTAACATCATTATAACGGGTGGGGCAAAAATTTCGATACCATTTTAATTGGCTATTTTTTATAAAAAGCTTATTTGCTCTTTACATTTTTTTTTCGTTATGATCGAAAAGTTTTATCTGCTGAATAGTGAACGCAATTTTCTATGCAACTTTGGCCTCTTTTAAAGGTATCCTGCAACATCTCAGGCTAAATTTTTTCAATTTCGTAAAAAATATTTTTTTTGAGATGTTAATTTGCTTGGGGCTTATTCACATAAATTTTTGATTTTAGAAAACCCCATAAGGAAAAGTATAGTGCTGTGCTTAATCCGGAGACCTAGGTGGCCATGATAAATCGCCATTTTGCTAAATAGGTTGATTAATTTTAATTAATATTGTTACTATTTCTGCTCGTTCTTCTGGCGTATATTTATCAATAATAAAATTTGGACGTCTACACAACACGATGGTTAAAGCGAAGCTAAGCTAAGCGTAACGCAATGGTCTCCGAGTGTGAGTGTAGGAGGCAGATACTGCTTTCTGCATCCCCCTTTCCTACCTAAGCTAAGCGTTACATAGCCAAGATGGCACGCTATTAAAATGTTAGCGATATATTTTCCCCACCAGATATAATAGTATAAGTTATATCTGCTTTATTTTTGAATTAAAGTTTTTGGTTAATAATGCTAAAACGCAAAGTCTTAAGGCATACTCTTTAACTTTTTCTAATAATAATTTAGAATAATATTCAAAGCTTGTCTAGTCACGACTAGAACCAACTCCAATGTTATAAACCCATAAAAACTAAAAAACCCGGAACTACAAAAGTATGTCTGACATTGCAATAGAAATATGTGTTATTAAACATTAAGCACCGGCAAGTATATATGAAGTTGAGTTTAATAATAGTAGTATTAAACTAAAACATTAAGAAAAATACAGGGTGAACTTAAAGTCACCTTACTCAGTTGTATTAGATATTGCCACGTTTGGAAGTGTAAATATTTTACTAGCAATTTTCAGTTATTATTATATTATTCTTCAAGAAAAGAAAAAATTCTACACAACTCACAAAAACTTGGTTTGCAACTGTCGAATATAGAGCACGTGTAAGAACTATTCTTGTACTGTGCAACTTTCTTAGTGCAACTTTACGTTTTGATGAACAAAATTCATTTAGACGTTAAAATAAAAATAAAAGAAATTAAAAAAAAAAAATGTTAAACAACTAATTTACTTGCAACTTTGACGCAATAGTTATAATTATACCTAAAGGGTCAACCATTTTTTGGTGTAAATGAAGATAAAATTCCAGTAAAACTTTAAAACTTATACATCCTAAAAGTTTTTTTTATTAATTTCTAAATGTCCTGTTTGAATCATTAGTTAGTTTTATAAACAAGAAACATTTCTTAAATTCTTTTCATTATAACCCACTACACGGAACACTCTATTAAGTTAAACAAAATAAATTAAACCCATTCAAGTCCCTGTAAAGCTTTAAGATGATTAATGCTTTTTTAATTTATTGTTAAAAATAATGTAATAATAACAGCGACAACATCAAGCAGCAAAAATAGCAATAATAGTTTAAACAATAAAATGAATAAATAAAAGGAACGTACGCCAACACACACGAGTAACAGCAACAACTAACTAGTAGCAAAACAACATGCAATCCTTTGGGGAAATTAACTAAAAGTTTTCAGTTAATTCTCTTATATTTTTACGCTGCCAAAGCAATTCACACACATACACAGAAGGAATAAATTATGTGTGTCTGTGTGTCTGTATACATTCTTCTTTAATGTTAAAAATAAAAATTGTGTGAAAATAATACAAAATACACTTATGTTTAAATTAAAACGTATTTTAAATTTCACTCACTGCCTGTTGTTGTTGTTGTTATTTTCTAACATTATTAAGCTCTTGATACAATTTATTAATGTATTTTTCATTTTCATTTTTAATTTGTCGTTCTGTACTTATTTTCGCCCTGTGACACAAATATGACAGTTGTTTGTCGCAGCAGAAGACGAAGAAGAAGAAGAAAAATAATAATAATGTTATATTTTTCAAGTGTGACACATTTTCAAACGGTTTTTGATAAATGTTGATGAGTGTCTAGAGAGGGAAATAGAAAGCAAAAGATTTAAGTATTATTTACGTTGTAAATTACTTTTAACGAATGATAAAATATTGAAGCGATTTTTGATTTAAAAAAAAAAAAATTACGAAAAAGCTTAATTGAATAAAAGAAAATATTTGAAATAAAAATATTAAAAGTTTTTAAATTATTTACGCGATGTGAAAGAAAAAATATATTACAGGCAATTAAAAAAAAAAATTGAAGGAAAATGTTTTATAATTATTAAAAAAGAATATTTTTCATAAAAAAATTTGAGATATTTAAAAAAAAATGTTTTCATAAAAAATTTTAGAAAACTTGAAAAAATATTATAAAAAAATAAAAGAAAAAATTGAGAAATATTTTTTTTAGAACAAAAATTATTTTTAGAAATTGAAAAAACAAAATTTTTTATAAAAAAATTAAAAGAAAAATATTTACATAAAATATTTGAAAAAAATTATAAACAGATTGTTGAAAAAAAAAATTAAATAGATAATTACAAAAATAATTTAAAAAAAAAATGTATGTTGGGTGCATAACTAAAAATTTTTGCCAGCGAAAAATTGCTAGTTGTTCTTGTTTAGGTTTTTCAAACAAAACCTAAACTTAAAATCTGTTGTTAATCATGCATTTTTTAAGGTAATTTGAGATTTTTTCTGAGAAATAAAGTCTTATAAAAAAACCTTAAGAAAAAAAGCAAAAAGAAAAAAAGCAAAAAGAAAAAAATTCAAAAAATAAAATTGCTAAGAAATTAAAACCCAAATGTTCTCTACAAGGAGTTACTAACAGAATTTGTGGGAAAAGTGGAAATTTTCTCTATAAAATAATAAAAAAAAATTATTACAAAACATATGGTTAAAATAAAAGCATTATTTAAATTCGTGGGAAAATTTTTGTATTTTTTAAAAATAAAATTATTGCAAAATATTTTTTGTAAATGAAAACTTTTCTTAAAAATTTTTCAAAAATATTTTGTTAAAGAAAAACATTTTTAAAAGAATAAATATATGTATTTTAGAAAGAAATGTTTCTTTAAAATATTTCTGTTTTTAATAATTTTTTCACACGAAAAAAGGGCAAAATTGTAATCCCCTTAAATTTTTCAATACACATTTTCCGGTTAAAAAAAATTCTTAAATTTGTTTGTAATATTTAATATTTAAGAAAATTTTAAAGAAAAAAATTATTGCTAAAAGCTTATATTAATATACAGATTTGTGTTGTTTAAAAAAAAAACAATTGAAAATTCTTTAACAAAAATCCGACAGAATATTACCTACAAAATGTTCGTTTGACGTGATTTTTACTAATTGTTTGTTATAGAAAAATTGTAGCAATTAGCCAAAATATCTATAAAAATATTTCAACAATATTATTAAATACCAGCACGTCTTCAGTTATGGTCAAAGTTACGGAGTTTAATAAAAATGCCTTCAACTGCTATGTGATTTAGGAAAACCAATAGAGTTAGTGTAACTAAATAATAGTTTGTAATATGTGAACCACAAAATTGAAATTTCACTCTTTTTCAGCATATGAATAACACCCTCAAAATTTTATGCAGCCACATTAAAACGCATACTTTTTATGTGACTGTAGTCATACACTGCATGAATTGCTCTATTTGTCACAATGCTGTTTGACTTTTGTGCGGGTGTGTCTGTGTGTGTGTAAATGACCATTAACTGAAGCAGATATTCTATGTACGAATTTATTTGTCTTTACGTGTTTGAAATATTTGGATTTTTATTTATTTTGCTAGATGATTGCTTTTCTTTATTTGCGTTATTGCAAAACTAATATTGCAACACTCTGTTTGTTAATACTCGCAGTCACATAAACTCATATGAACACAAGGACCCATGGAGTGTTATATTAAATAATCTCATATTGCTACATTAAAAATGCTACGAAATTTAAAAAAAAAAAAAAAAACATTCCAAAAAAATATCTAAATAAGGGGGTTCTCAGTAAAAAATTATCTTTTATATCTAGTGGTATTTTTTGTGCAAGTGAAACCTCTAAAATTTGATAGCTATCAGATATTTTTATTTAAATTATTAAGAATTGAACAGTTCCAAGTCACACTTATTCATCAGCTAGTCTTGTTTCGTCAGCTGATTATTCGTTTTATTTTAAATTTCAGCTATCAAAGCCTGTAGATAAAAAAAATTTTCCCTTCTCTCTCTGAAAACTTCATATATAAAAAATATAAAAAAAACTTCTTTCCAAACTGTAATTAGCTGATGATTTAATATGCCTTGAACAGTACGTTATAATTATGAAGACTTAAACATATTTGGAAAGTTTTACTGAGACTTTTTGCAAACTTCGAAAAATTTTCAGTCGAGAAAGTGCATCTAATGTGTCAACCATTCGAAGTGTGAGACGGTAATGGAAGATAAAAAGTCTATGCCTCAATGTAACGGTCAGTGTCTTGAAAACATTGCTGTTGTTAATGAAAGTGGCGTAGACTACTGAAAACATATATTTGGCATCATTTCCTCTCTACCTTTATTCATAAAACGATCGGCTTACCCAAGAGCTAAAATCAGCAAATAATGAAATGCGCCGCTAATTCGTTCAACATATATTGCAACAAACTGAAGTCATTGTCAACTTTTCGAAGAAATCATTTCCATCTAAATGGTTTCGTAACTGTACAAGGTTGTCTTGAAATTAGGACTCAGAAAATAACAAATGCGGACTTGGTCAGACGTATTGATGGAGATTTATATTTTTAAAGGTCAGGCTGAATTTGCAGTGGCTATGAATGGCGTTCATTAGAGGAATATAATAATGGATATTCTGTGGACTCAAATACATATCATAGATCTGGACGACTCCTGGTTTCAGCAAAAAGGCAACATCTGATACACCGAGCATGAAATTCTAGTATTTTTGTATCAGCATTTTCCAAAAAAAATTATCTGAAGAAATTCTGATGTTAACTGGCCACCAAGATCATGCAATTAAACGTCATGTAATTTTTTTCTTTTCGGTTTTTTGAAATCGCGGGCTTATGTGAACCAATCTCTATGAAAGTTTTATGGAAAATTTCATGAAAATAGTAATAGCCAATCATCAGAGCCGTAGATGCCATTTGAGGGATATTTTATGCCATACAAAATTGGAATATGCTTTCTTAACCATAAAATTAAAAAGTCACAATAATTTCTAAACATACGTGTTTTAGTTTAAAATGAAAAAGTAAATTCTTACTGAGACACCCTTTAGTTATGACTATACATCTCTACAAAATATTGCAGCAACACTAGCCGTGATAACATTATATTCCAATATAAAATATGTTATACAACTTGTTTTGTATACAGTTTTTGTAAATTTTTATTCCCTTTGCATTCCAGAGGGACACTTAAAAAAGGCACGCAATCATTCTGTGAAACTGGATGTGTGTGTGTGTGTGCATGTGAGTGGGTGTGTGAGAATGCAACCATATTCTGTGGTATTTTTGAAAACGTAAATAAAAAGCAACATTTAAATCTACTGTATGGACAGATGTACGTACATGTTGCTATTTCACTATAAGTGTTTAAATGAAAAAAAGCCATATTTTGTGGTTTTTCGATGAAACTATAAATGAAAAACGTGTCAATATTTTTTATTTCAACTGAGTGCCTGTGTTAAATTTACACTATTTCAAATTTGATAATATTTTATTGGCTAAAAATAACACTTTATTTAAGTTGAATTAATGTGTTTTCTGGTTGTGGTCGTATAAATAAAGACGAATAATTAAATTAGTATAGAGAGCATACTTTTAGGCTTACAGGCATAGATATTAAATATAAACAAAACTTAAATTTTTTCTAACAAATATGAAACAAGACGAATTCATATAGTTAAAATTATTACCGCAGTTGATGGGGAAGCATTTTATCAAAACTACTTGAATTTGCCCTGATTTAATTTATTAAAGCAGGGATGAAAAATGAAATTTTTTTTCAGTATTAAACAATTCATGTTAATGCACGTTTTGATAATAACTATATAAAATTTATGTATATTTTATGCTTTTGCATCATTTATATTATGTTTCATAAATACATATAATTTTTTAATAAAATTTTATTAAATTAATAACAACTTTTCCATCTCTGATATATGCTCTTAACAAAAAATATCCCTTAAAAAATTTCTGTGTTTGCGTATACCTGTATGAAATTAATTTATTAACAGCATATTTCTTCACTTTATTTAAAAAAATTTTCTCAATGACAAATTTTTAAGTAAAATAATTATTTGAAAATTGGAAAAAAATTTTTTTTCTTAAGTTTTTTTAACAACATTTTTTCCAATAAAATTTCATTACAAGTATAAATTTTAAAATATTGTTGTGTAAAGAATTTGCTTTTGAATTACAATTTTATTTATAAACTTTTTAAGAAATCTTTTTTCTCATTAAAGCAAACATTTGGCAAAAATCTTTTTTTTATATGGAACTTTTTCTTGAATTAACTTTTTATGAATAATATTATAATAAGTTCTTTACTCATAAACAGTTTTGTGAGAAGCTGCTATTACAACAATTTTGTTTATAGTTATTTTGCCTAAACACTGTTTAATATTCATTAATTAAGTTTTGTTTTACTTCGATAAAGTCCTGTCATATTTCAAAATCAAGTAAATGTTTATTCGTTCACATTTTTATTTACGCATATAACTCGGCTCCTACACATACTCTTGTATTTACGCATAGATTAGCAGACATTAAAAATGGCATCAACATAAAAAATGCCCATTAAAACTCTTTAGACGATTTACTTAATCCTTTGCATGTTAATTTTCATATTGGCATTTAGGATGCTGGGTTAATGAGTAATAGTTAAAACTTATTCAGTGGAATACATATGTGAAGGTTTTAGGTAGTTGTTTGCTGTAGCGGTCTAACTGTATAAAATCATGTAAATGTTAATATGAGAGAAGGCTCTGCTAACAGCGGAGGAGTAGTATTATTACTGTGTACCTAAGCTGATGTGAATAAACATAAGTGTATGTAAGTATATGTAAGTAAGTCAGTTATTTTCATTATTATAACTACATGTGAGAGTCAGGGTATTAAATAAGTTTTTCTTTAACATTCAAAACCATTTTTAAGCCTTTTGGCAATCTAGTGCGTAACTATGCTGTGTTGAGTTACAAAATGTTTGTATTAATCTCATTATAAAATCTTCACTCTCTATGTGGCTTTATTTTGCTTTCAGTTGCCATGACTTTTATTTAGTTGTTTATTATTATTAACAATTCAAAAGTGAGTGTAGTTTTTTTCTTCTTCTGCACATCACAAAAACCGACATAAAATTTTTGATATCACACAAGAAAAGGGCAATTATTTCAAGTTAATCTCTGGTTTAGAAACTGGGCTTAGCTAGGCTTGCTTACACATATACATTTTTAGACCCCGAAAAGAAAACTATGACAGAGAAGTTATATTGCAGGGGTTGAGCTGATGACAAAGTTATTAAATTTAGGTGAAAATACTAATGTTGTTGACGATTTTTATAAGCTGCACTCCATTCTTATAAGTGCTGTAAACGAATAAGAATTTGGTAGAACGAAACACATGTTTCATGATTTATAGCTGTTTGTTTACATGAATTGTTTAAGATATTTTGCATGATTTTGGATGCATTTTAAAGCACATCAATAATGAAAAATTATTTCGCATTTCGTGAGTCATTTAAATCAAGTACTTTTGCCCTTTTTCCTTAGAATTCCTGAAAATGTAATTCACCTTGAACTACTCTTAAATTTTTTTCTGGGGATTAAAAAGGTTTATCGCTGCGTATAAGTGTTATTTGTTTGCCTAAAGTGAACTAAATAAATATTCATCATACGCATGAGGGCCGTTATTATGAAAGATAATTAGATCAGAGAGAGAGAGAAAAAAACATAATTATATGAAGATATGGTATAAAGAAGCATAATGTTAAATCTGTAAAATAAAGAATTAAATAAAAGTTTTTTAACGTTAATGTTAAGCGACAACTGTAATGTTTATGGTTGTGTTAAGCAATTTTTTGAGTTTTAAGGAGTTAAATTTTATTTTATTGCCTTTAAACTTAGTGCGAACAAACATAATTTAAAGAGCACAAATCCCTACAGTGCAACTAAAAAAAATCATTTTTTAGAGACACTTTTCTACAAGTTTATTGCTTAGAAACTTTTGTATTGAAAACTATGTTACAGATAATTTATGGTAAAAGTTGTTTTAGAAAAAATTGTCTTTTCGCCAGCGATACGCAAACTAAAACTAGTTTTTTTTTGGGATTTTATTTTATTAGGAAAGTTTTATTTTTTGTGGCCTACCAAATCAGTGTGGTAAGCAAAAAATAACATTCAAATTCGATTTTATAAATTTTGACTTAAAAACCTTCTAGAGAAAATGTACTGTGTCTTTAATTTTATTGCGAAACGACATAGACCTAAATTGATGTCTTCGTCAAGATCACAATTGCTTTAAAAAGGTTAAATAGGACCAATATTAAAATATGGTTGCAAAATAAAAATTACACAAAATTTTCGACACGAGTTTTTTGTGGTCGTAAATAAAGGCCAGGAGAATTATCTCTTTTAAAACTGTGGCATACATCTACCCAGGCCAAGCGGTCATAGGCTTTAGGCGAATTGGTTGTTGAAACCTATAAATTACATGATCATTAAATAATGTACTTGTTAGACAGTTCAAAGTAGAATGCAATAGAAATATACTGAGAAGCCGAATATGCAGATTAAAGATGATGACAACCTTTTTCAGTTGTAATTCCACATATAGATCTGATATATAAACTATTTAACTAAGAAGTAACACTAGCACAACATTATTACGTAGTAAGTTTAAACCAAAAAGACAATAATAGTTTAATTGCTATACTGCCAGCTTGTTACAAGTCAGCTAAGATGTTGATTTTTTAAGAGTTATAGCCTGCAGATGTTGTAATCTTAACCAGAATTTCATAGCAGGGCTATAAATTAACTTAATTAAAGTTATTATATTTTGTAATGTTTGGAAAAGATAAAAAAATTTCCAAACGTGACTGAAGTATTTATTTGGAGTGACAATTAAATGATAGACACCTAATTTTTAAAGTTTTTTTTTATTTAAGTGTTACCCCTATTTAAGCTCCAATTAAAGCATACTTTTTCATGCCATTTGAAACATCATCTTATGAATGCCAGCTGTAATATTGTTTTTCAGTTCTGAAAGTTGATCAGAGTTATTTTTGTATTTGAGACGGCTTAAGTATCCTCACGAAACATAACTGAGTGGGTATAATTGTTGCCAATTTTCAGACTTATTCAAAAATCCTTACATGCTAGCAATCTAATATTTTAAACAATATTGTTAATAAATCTTTGTTTTCTAAACACACCTTAAAATTATATTCAGATTAAAAAAATCTAAATTTAAATTAATATTTATTTTATTCAAGATACCTAAACTACCTACACTTGTCTCATTAATTTCATAATTAGTTCTATGAGTAGATATATAAAATAAATCATTAAATCTTAAAGACTTAAATGGTACACCAAAAGTTATAAAATTAAACAAATATTTGCAATCAATAAAAGCATTTATAAATTTAAAATTTATCATGAAGGACTGCACTCCCTATAAAATTTACTTATGGCATCGGATATCATTTAACATGTATCACCTTATTGGAAACATTGTCATCCTAGTACAATTCCGCTAGTTGAGCACAAAATAAAGTCGTTGATGTCTTCCAATTTGTTGATTCATATAAACCTGATTTCTACAGGCGGCAAATCGGCATAACGCCATCATCATTGAATCTGATACAGAAATAATATAAATTTGATTTCTTAATACGCCCTTAATATGTAAACTTTACATGTGGGTTAGTGGACATCAAATATAGTTTAACTGGTACATATTTTGGCAATAACAGCTTCTAAAGCCTGCTCGATATTCCTAATATGACGACCATAAAATTGATATATATATCCCAAAAAATTTGTTAATAAAATTCAATGAATTGCTAGCATTATTTGTTTGATGGTCTATTCATACTGAAATGGCATTGCCACATGTCACGAATATTTTTTTATGACTTTAGAAAACCAAATCGCACAAAACTCACCTTTTAAAGATCTTTTAAGTTGGACGTTGTGAACAAAAAAATTGTAAGCATAGATATCGGAGCTACTCAACAAATATTGAATAATTATTTAGAATTGCCTATCATACTAAAGCCTTTTTCGTTTTAACTGCTCTTCGCTTACATCAAGAGTTATTCCTATAAATGTATGTCTCTCGCTTAATTAATTTTAATTTAACAAATTTAGTAGAAGCTTGTAGCCGATTGTGGCCTAGAGGCTTGGTTGCCAAAATTTAAATAAATAAATAAACAAATTAAAATTAACAAATTTATTCCGCCATTATTTTTATAACTGTGAGCCTTTTGAAATTATTGACGTTAATTTTTATATTTTTTATTTCAAGTTTTATTTTTATAATTTAAAATAAAACATTTAGATAAAAACAAAGGTGAATTTTCAACCTCTTTCCGTTTGTTTGTATATTTATACTGCAGTAATATGTTAATAATCCGAAATGTCCATTTTTTAATGAATCATAACAATTACATCAGCCTCTTTGATAATGGAAATTTTTAGTTACACAATTTAAAGGGTCACCCTTAAGCTGAATGAAAATGTATTTAATGCAAGTTTTACAGATGTTAATGTCCCTTTGTTATTTTATTTACTAAGTTTCTTTGTTAATTTTTTTAAATTGTAACAACAATTGTTTTTTGTTGTTGTTGTTGTTGTTGTTATAAAATGCAAAAAACAAAGGCATTACACTATAATAGATTAGCTATTAAAGATTGTTGTTGAAATGGAAAGTTTGTGGGTTAAAAAGGTAAACGACTGTTGAATTTGGGAGAGGTAAAAGGTAAAGTCTTTAAATTGTCTAGAAAAAAAAATTAATCACAGATAATTTGTGTTCAAATTGCCCTTGAAATTATATTTAAAGACCTAAGGGAAAATTAAGAACAACAGATAAATAAATTGGGGTCAGGTTATCTGGGAGGTTTGTGTAAGTAACTGTTAATAAGTACGTGACATTTATCTTTGCCAACGTTACATAAAATGGAAACTACTTTAGCCAAAACAAAGACTTGTAGATAAGTAGACAGCGGTAAAGCAAGCCCCTGTCTAGCTAACACAACTTGAGTTTGTGACTTTGAAGAGAACAGTGTTTTTTCCCTACTTTTTATTTTGCACTTGCAAAACGCAACAGGTTTTTGTGAAGAATAAAATAAGGGGAGATATTCTATATTTATATGGTAATCGTCTTAATTGTCTTAGAGAAAAATACTTAAAGCAAGCTCTACAATAGCTTTTTATTAAAAGTCTTAAAATTCTTGTATGAACAACTCTCATGATGGTCTATCTTAAGGTTCACATTATAAGGATTTGTTCTATGTGTTATTCTAACACCTTTAAGCCTTGTGTTACCAACTAATAGTTAAGTTGCCTTTGATATAAACCTAACCGTTACTACTACTATATTAATGAAAACTTAAAAGCTGCTACACAATTTAAACCTAGATTCTTTGAGTTTCACAGATTTTTTTTAAATTTTTTCCACGATTAAACAATAAATTTTCGACGATTTATTTTTAAATTATTTCTGTTTCACCAAAAAATCTATAATGGTGGAGCTGTTTTAAAATTTTAAATTACTATAGAGTTTATACACGTGTTTCTTTAAAACTTAAATTTATAAAATATTTTGTATCACAATAAAATTCTTGAAAACATTTTTTTAGATTTTTTTAAGGATTTTGAAATGAAAAAAAAAAATTAGGAGTTTTTTAAAGGTTGAGGGCCGTATTTATAAAAAATATTTTAGGTTTATTTAAGGCTTGTTTGACAGATATTGTAGAGAAATTTGTCAAATAAGCCTTCAATAAACTTAAAATATTTTTTATGAATACGGCCCTGAAATTATCAGAAAATCTCTAAGAGGAATATTTTTTTATTTATTAAGTCCTACTTCCTTCTCTGGTTTAACAACAATTTTTTTATGAATTAAAATTAATATTTGTGTGTCCTTTACATACAAACAGTTTGTTATGCTGTTATTAAAAATGTGTATAAATACACTCCCTAATGGGCCCTCTTATCACTGAAGGCTAACGGAAGTTATCTCATGGCATAAGAGCTAGAGATTAAGGGTTAGCATTTCTTAATTTCCTTTTGTCTTAGTTCGTTTCAGTTTCCTTTTTGCTCTCGCGCAAAGTATATTTACTGACGACAAACGTTTACTTGCTTAACACTTAACCTTGTATTTGTTTTACTTACAAATTTTGTGTGTGTTTCTTTTTTTCTATTTTCAATACGTTATTCTTTAAGCCTAAAAGAATTTTTCATTTGACTTTTTTTCTGGAGAATTTAAGCTGTTTTTCTAGATGCTAGCTTAAATACACACATGCTTATACATATAAGGGTTTCAATATAAATGTGTGTTTTTTTATACTTATCTGTTGTAGTTACATACACATACACTCACTTCAATATTCCCATTACTGTAATTTTCTAACTATTTAATGTTTATTCATGTTTTTTTTTTGTTTTCTTTCTTTTGGCCTTGTTAAATCTGAAAGTGAAAAGGAAAGTGAGAGAAAAAAAAACATATTTTTTTGTCACATACTGGATTTGCAGCTTTTATGATTTCACTTACTTGTACCAAATTCCCCAACATAAAATAAGATTTTTTATGTTTGTACGTCATCGATACATATAGGGAGACACATACCATCATTGTCATAAATTTTGTTTCATTTTTCTTTTTTTTTCATAATACTTATTCTTTAGGTATTATGGCGTCTATTTCTTTAGGGGTTAAAATGGGGTTAGATCGTATGTCGATGTATGGTGGACATTTGTGTGTTGTTAGGCATAAGCTGGACTGTTTGAAAAATTGTTATTTATTTTTCAGGTTGATCTTAAGCCTAATCTGGGGATTAATTTGACAGCAACAATAAGTTTTTTTTTTGCAATATTTCTTATATCACATTTATTTTTGTTTAACTGCAAAAACTAGCAACATAATGACTTGTTTTATTTGTTGTATTTTTGTCTCGCCCCGGTTATTCCTTACTGGTTATATAAATATTTTTGCCAATCGATTTTTTGTGTTCTGTGGTGTTGGTCAAGGAGATTAATGTTGGTCAGAGATTAAATTTTTTTCTATTTGTGATAATGGAAGAATAAGCTGAAAAAGTAAGTTTTATTCATGGAAAACTTAAACATTTTGCATTCGTAGAAAATTAGGAAAAATAAAAACAAAGTTTTTTAAAGAATTTTGAAAATTTTGTCTTTAAAATTAAAAAAAAAATTTTTGTTCATAGATAATATTCATATAATTCTAAGCAAAATTAAAAAAATTAAAAATTTTTTTTGTAATTTTTTAATTGATATTTCCTGAAGATGCTACACGAAATATTGAAAAAGAAAATAAAACATTGTTTTATTTTTGTTGCTTAAAAAAAAAAAAAAAAAATTAAGGCTTAGGCTTGAATAATTAAATATAAAAATGTAAAAAAAGAAATTTTCATAATTAAGAAGGTTATATTTACAGAGGTTTTTCCAAAAACAATTTTTATAGCGAATTTTTATTTTTTATTAATAGAGAATTTTTACAAATTCTTTGTCTATAGAATTTCCAACAAGATGGTCTTACTGAAAAATATTCTCTCAGAGAAGAATTAAAATGTTAAATGTTTTGTTATATTATTCTTTATACAATTTTTGTTATTTTTTATATAAAAAACTTTCAATATATTTTCTGTTTTAATTATCTTTTGCTAGATTAGAAAAGATTCTGGTTGTACTTATGTTTTTCTAATTTTAAATTGATTTTTGCGTTGTAGAAAAATATTTAAAAATCTGTTTTTATTGGATAAATGAAAGACAACTCGCAGTAATCTAAACGTAACGAAGTTTTGTATTGTTTTAGTTTTATTGATGAATAATATAATAAATATTTTTCAGTTATTAATAGAAAAACCAAAGCTAACTGTGATGTTTATATAAATACAGGGTGGACCAAATGTCGCGCCTGCGTGTAAAAATTGAATAACTTTTTTGTTTATTATTATTTTTTATTAAATTTTTTTTTTAATTATAATATTATCTTTGTATGACCTAAATTTAAATTATGAAAAATAATGTCAGAGAGATGACCACCATTTTCATCGATGCACAATTGGGCTCTTAAACAGGCGTTTTGCATAACTGCACGCAAGGTTTCAGGCTCTATTGCCCTGATCTCAGCTTCAATGTTGTTCTTTAGCTGCTCTATAGTTTGAGGCTTGTTTACATACACTCGTTCTTTGAGATAACCCCATAGAAAATAATCAGGGGCAGTTAAATCCGGGGAACGTGCTGGTCAATTAAATTCTAAATTTTTCGAGATAATTCGGTCGTCAAAAATTTAATTTAAAAGCGTCATTGTGGCACGGGCCGTGTGGGCTGTTGCTCCATCCTGCTGAAACCACTTGTTGGCTGCCTCAGGGCGTACAAAATTATTAGGCATAGCGCGATATTTGTCCCCATTCACCCTTACTGTATTACCAGTAAAATTGAGCGCCCATTGGAAAAGTAAAATTCTACAACTTTTGTTCGTTGCTCAGTCGTTAAATTGTGCATGGTGGTGTAACACAAATCGATGAATAAAATCTGAAAAAAAAATAAAATAAAAAATATTAATAAACAAAAAAGTTATTCAATTTTTACACGCAGGCGTGACTTTTGATCCACCCTGTACAAATTTAGAATACGTAAAGTATGAGGTTTATAATTTCAGGCAAAGTATTATTTTCAACAGTTTTACATGGAAATATTTAAAAAAATTTCTCTTAACAAGTTTTTAAATATAATGGGGATTTTAAACTTAAATTCCTTTTAGTTCCTTCTTATTCTTGATTACAAAAATTTAAAGCTGTTGTTTATAGATCTCTCCAACCACGCCTTAGCAAGTAAATCAACATTTACCTTACATTTGAGTAACGCACAACGTGCATTTAAATGTTATTTGGTAAACTATTTTTTTTTAATTTCAAAACATAATTTTTACCAAAATACTTAGCATTAACATAAACAGGTAGTAAATTAAAAAAACACCTGCATTTTCTCATCCCTCCCAGAAATTAATTAAACACGTACTACAAAACAACAGCTACTAAAAATGCCTTGAAGAAAAAAAAAAATTAAAAATATTTCCTTCAGCAGTGTGACGTAGACAATATTAGCTCTCATTACAAATAACAAGAACAAAACAAAAAAGAAAAACAAAAAAATTATATAAAAAAACAAGAAATGCAAACAAAAACAAAGAAAATGTTATAATTAAATTTAAATTTATTTTCTTGTTTATTTCTGTAACGCATACAATAAACAGATTCACACAAATATATTTGAAATTCCTACAACTGTGTCATATTTTTGGTGAATAAATAGCGAAAACGTAATTAATATGAAAAAGGAAATATATATTTAACAATCATGCATATACAAACATATATACACACATAATAATTATATACGTACAACCTAAAACAAATCTTACTTTAATTACTATGAATTACAAATTTTTTTTCTCTACAATTGCCCTTGGTATTTGTTTTAGTGGGATAGTTAAGCGATAGCGCCAGCAGCTTCTCTCTGTGTTAAGAGAGAGCCATTTTGCAGCAGCTGTTTTACTGCCGCAAAAATTAAACTTTATGCTTGAGTAACTTTAAGTAAAATTTAAATTTTATAAATGACTCAAACGAGTACATGACAAGAAAATTCTATAAAATGTTAATTATATTTTGCACTTATAGCTACAGGATAATGAATGCTAATTGAATTAAGTACATTATAATTAAATATGAAATTTTGGTTTAGTATTCAAAATAAGTAAGTACTTTTTAATTAGATCGAAGAAGAGTCGTTCAGAAAGAAAATAATGTCTTGCTTTTTGAATGATTTACGAGTATACTTTATTTTATCTCTCTGATGTTTAATTACATAAACTAAATTAGAACAAAACTCACTTTTCCTATTAAAGCAAGTACCCAATACAAATTTTTTTCAAAAACTTCGATTGCCTTTTAGCGTTTAACTTGACGGGCACATTGCCCTGTAAATCTGGAATGTTGAAATAGGGGCTTAGAAATTGTGAGAGTACGCTAAAACATACGTTGAGTTTTATGAAATTTCTCAGGCTAGCGCTTACTGTTATTGCCTACCAAATACTTCAAACAATTGAATTTTTAAAAGACTTTTTAATGTTATTGGTTTTGCTACGCTTATTTTTATATCCTTCACAGAGACTGCAATTTCATATATAATGGGTGTCCCAACTAGAACACAATTTTTAAATTTCAAATAAAACACAGATATTTAAAAAAAAATCGTAAAACTTTATTATATCGTAAAGTAGACCGAATGAGGTTATGTATGGAAAAATATATCGTGCAGATGGCCGCCGCGGCTTTACTGGCACATACGCGATCTTTAAATGAAATTTTCAATGATCTTTTTGCATAAATGCTGCGGTATTTCATTAATGCAGCGTCCAATTTCCTCTTTTAAGGCGGCTTGAGTAGTCGTCGGCTTATTCGCGTAAACCATCGACTTCAAAAAACCCCAAAGAAAAAAATCTAAAGGTGTTAAATCACACGATCTATGCGGCCAATTCTGGTTTCCAAAACGCGAAATAACACGACCGGGAAATTACTGATGCAGCAATTGAATTGTTTCTCTGACTGTATTACATGTGGCGCCATCTTGTTGAAACCACATGCCCTCCACATTCATTTCTTCAATTCTAGGAAATTCTAGGTTTGCGCTTAACCTGCCTCATTTTCATAAAAAAAGGTCCAATGATTCCTGCAGCCCAAAAACCACACCACACAGTGACACGTTGAGGATGCATTTGTTTCTCGTGAATCACCCGAGGATTTTTCTCACCCCAAACGCGACGATTCTGCCTATTGACGAAGCCATTAAGATGGAAATGTGACCCGAAATTGATCGCAATTTGCGAACTGTAGCCGCAAAACTTACACCATTTTAGTAAAACAATATCACAATGAGAATGCGTTATGCATTCGTGTAGCGCTCCATTTTTACTAAACTCGTATCTTCTACTAGCAAACAATAACAAGTGTTCAAATGTCAAACAATGACACTTCGATTGGCGCCAAATTTAAAAATTGCGTTCTAGTTGGGACACCCATAGGTTTGTCATTCTGTGTGAAGTTTCTACAATTTTTGCTACCAACCTCATAAAGTATATATTTTTGAAAATCTTATGCATAAAGAAGTAGACTGATCATTGTCCTTGTGCCCTTCTGTCCTTCTGTCTGTGTGTATGTTGAAATAATTTTTCTTAAGACTTTCGATATCGCCAAAACCGGTGTGTGGAAAAAATATCGGAAATATTTGGCAGCAGATCGGTATTAAAAATCAGCATAATCACCTTTTAACTTTCTAAAAAATAAGCAAATAAACACGACTGGCTTTGCGTTCTCCTTTGTCATTACCACAAAATTGTTCAGCCTTAGGATAATTTATAGACATACTTGTAACTAGAGATATTTGTGAAAAATTGTAGATAAATCGGTTGCTAATCGGCGAAGGTATGGGCAAAAATTATTTGAAAAAGTAAATTTTTTTTTTTAAATAAAGCAAATCTTTTAAGCTCTTAAGAAATTTTTGGAAACGTCAAAGACATCAAAGTGTAAGCCGCGATCTAAAATGTTTTTCCAAAAAAAAAAAAAACTAACAAATGAGTTAGAAACTAACTGAGATATCAGCACAAAATACAGTTGTTTTGGTGTTTTTCCTAAAATCAAACAAACGAAAATTGTTTTTTTTTTCAGTTTCTATACAAATGAGACGAAAAATATGTAGATCAACTGAAATGAAATGAGGATTAGAATAAACAGTCGTGTCTGGATATAGTGAACTAACTTTTGCAAGGCTTGTTCATAGTATCCAGGTTGTTCTCTATATCAAGGTTGAAATTTTTTTTCAAAAACTCGTTTTATTTACTAAAAATACAGACCAATAGTTTTACTGCCAATAATTGATAAAAATTTTGAAAAAATTCTTTATAAGAAATTGTCATCGTACTTAGATGAAAATAATCTCTTATTTTATATGGTTTCAAAAAAGGATGTGGTACAGAAGAAACTATTGTTAATGTAGTAAATAATATATGCCAAGGATTGGATAATGGCTTCAGTATTTTTTATGATTTCTTAAAAGCGTTTGATCTTATAGATCATAAAATTCTAATGCAGAAGCTACGTTGTTATGGTGTTGAAGTAAGAGCATTAGATTTGATAAGGAGCTATTTAACACACAGAAAACAGTATGTTGAAGTAAATGGACAAAAGATCTTTATGGGTGCTGTTGACTATGGAGTTCCGCAGGGCAGTGTTTTGGGTCCACTGCTATTTAAAATTTATGTTAATGATCTACAAAATCTACAATTATTTATTTGGTACATACATGTAAATGCAATAGCTGATTAGAAACAATTTGTACAAAAATGGAAATATATGTACATATGTATTTAAGTTTAATAAAAAAATTGTTCTTGAAGTTGTTTTCAAAATTTTGTTCACTATTAGAGTTTTTCACTATTTAGAGTACTCCATGCAAAAATTTTGGTGTTCAGTATATGGAGGTGTTCACTATATCGGGTGTTCACCATATCCAGACACGACTGTAGTCGTCCAAGATGGCGTCCTAGAGTAAATGGACAAGATATGAGTCAAATATGGTAGTTAAGGCTTTATTCTCATTTGTCCTCCTCCTTCACAATACTGATATCAAATGAAAGGGCTCCTCTAATATAATACCGTTAACTATCAAAAATGGCGTCTGAAACAATATGGTAAATCTTTTATCCTTATCCAGATGGTTATCAGAAAATGGTCTTGACTAGTAGAATACTGTAGACTGTGTAAAAATTCAAAATTTAATATAACGTCGGAAATAATAAAGAAACTGGCTTATGTCGAGAAATCTGAAATCTAAGCTAAGATGCGTTCTTTAAACCTATTGTACATGATGTTCAAGGGTATCATAAGATTCGTCAAAGCTAAATATAGTTCTTTTTCTAATTATATCACAAATGCCCTTTTTGAATGCAAAAGCTGCATTACGAGTCATCTCGACTTCATCCTTAAGCTTGTTTAGAAGCCGTTTTCTTGAATGTCCTCTGAGGATGGCTTTTAAAAGATGTAAAAAAAGAAATTCTTTGCACTTTCCATTTGCTTTTTGATATTTTGAAGCGAATAAAAGCTTGTATTAAGAAAATTAAATCACCCAGAATTGTGTTTCAATAGACAATATGCAAAAGGGGCAGTAAAAATTAAACTTAAAAAACAAGAAAGCAATTTATATTAAAATTGTATTATAAATTTTTTCTAACCTCTTTTAATATGGTTGCAGTTGTGCAGTTCACACAACATTCTATGCTGCAATACTGCATTGTAACGCATAACAAAACGTTTTTAAAATTGGTTTTCTCTAAAGAAGATTTTTTTAAACATTGAATATAAAACTTGTGTCTTTCTTTTGCTAACATTTTTTTCTCAGTATTTTTGTGCTTATAGAAACCTAGAATATTTTAACAATATTGTATTGAATTCCTTGAAAACATAAAAAAACTAATCTTGCTACGTTTCGTAAAATTGCTTTAGTAACACATGTTTTAAGCAGAAACCTGAAAAAGTGTGTTTTTGGTTTTTTATTTATTTATAAAATATTGTTTTAACTTTCTTTTAGAAAACTTGGCTAAACGAAATTTGAAAAAAAGTTAAGGTAATCAGATAGTTCGGTAAGTATTTTGTATCATTTTTGTTTGTTCAATTTTTTCCTGGTTAAATTATTACACCTGAGAAAAAATGTGAACGAATCATATTTCTCAAGAATTTTTCCTGTTAAATTTAATAGTCAAAGTTTGGTGTTTATTTTTTTTAATAAAGTTAGAAACATTGAAATTTAAAAAAAAAAATACTTACACGTACAAATAAAAAAATTACAAGTTTGTTTTAACTACATTTTGCAAACATGTTTCTTTTTTATTATTTTTTATTTCTTTACTTCTCTCTCACTAAAAATATTTGCTGTTTGTTTTCTTCAGTTATACATGTGTAGCAGTAGTGCGATTTTGTTTTTGCAATATTAAACTTTAATATCGATAAACTGTTCAAAAACTTGTTACAAGAATTCAGTTTTTCCCTTGACAAATATAAATAGAAATATTTGACTTTTAAACTAAATTGCCAGCTCCCTAAAGTGTGCTATCAAATACGTTATTTGGTGGGATGACAAAAACAATTTTTGGTTGCATAGTAACATAGAATTTTTAAGGATTTTTCATTTGTTTTTGCTTAAATTTCTTTGTTCTAATTTTAGCAAAATTATTATATAAAACGATAATATGCCAAATACCAATTGAGAATTTTTTCAACCATTTTTAAAAAATCTTGCATTTTAAAAATAAGTTTTTTAATTGGAAAAATTCTAAGAATCAATTATTAATTTTTAATAAAAAACTATTGGATTGTTGAAATATTTAATAAAAGATTCTGCTTTTTTATTTAGTAGTTTTTGTTTTAAATTAAGTGTAACTTAGGCTGTCAGTAGATGGTTTTAATAAACTTGAGTTCTAAAAAGAATAAAAACTCATGCCTGTTTACCCAAAATGCTAAAAAAAAACACACACACTCAAATAGACAGACAGACAGGCAGACATACCAATATACACTTTATGTGACAGACTTCACAAAAACACTGGTGTTATTTACTCGCAATTTACTTTTCATACCTCTGTATGTACAATACATAGCGATGGCTTAATATGGAGAGGGCGCATTTTGATTTTTTTTTTATTTTAAAGAAGAAAGAAAAAACCGAATACCAACTAGAAAAAGGCAATAAGTAAGAGGTTTTTATGTGGCTATGAATCTGTTATTTTGAACCATAGTTTATTAAGGTTTTTATGGGTGATGTGCTTGTGTGTGGATTACCAGAAAATGTTAAAAACCGATTTCGTTAAAAATTGAGATACGCCCTTTTTATATTAAGCCATCGATGTGCATAAATACATACACACACAAACTTACTTAGCCACACACATATTCATATCCAATTGTCAGCATACTTTTAGTTAACAATATTTTCCTTTGTCTAAAACTATATTTGAAAGTTTCAGTTGACATTTGAGTTGGCATATAAATTCCAAGTTATTGAAAATTTAAACCCAAAACAACCACTGAAACAACAGCAACAAACCGATAACAATACAACAACAGTTTTGAAGACATAAAAAAATACAACTTACTCCCGTAACATCAAGACTCATTTATACTCACATACCCTAACACACACACACACACTCTTACTTTAAGTCATTGAATGTTCTCCTTAATAATTTCTACAAATAGATGCGTGTTCATGAGCTCTTATACCCTGTCAAACAGTTATTTGTATGTTGATGTAGAAGGAGTAAAGCCGGGGTGATAGTGGCAGTTTTGGCTGTATGATTTGTAAGTTTGTTTGATTAGTTCTATTGCTGAATTTGATTTTCTATTGAAACTTATTTCTTTTCTTTATTTTCCTACACAAGTCATAAAGTAATTTTATAAATTTTTAATGAAAATTTGTACAATATGTTATGTGATTTTCAATTTCTGGTTTTTCAACTAAAGTACTTTAAATACAAGTTTTATTGGAAAATAGAAAACATAAAACAATACAGAAACAAGTGACGGTGGGTTAAAAGCGGTATAAATGTGTCTACAAATATACAAATACAAAAGTGGGACAGAAAAAACTACAACAGATCATTCCGGTTGCAAGTTCTTTAGAAAAAGTGAGTTTTAATTAGACATTACTAGAATTTATTATTCACAACTAGCCGCCCAGTACGTGCTTCGCTACGTATCAAAAATTTATTATAGATTGTTTTAAGGAGAGTAAAACTACGTTTTTACTTTTTGCCTATTGCTATCCATCTCAAAGATAAATGCTATTCAAAAAAATACCCAAATTCAGTTTTTACCCCTTTTAACCAATTACTTTTATTAGGCTCTTTGGTCCTTTTTAAATTTTTGTGATATCTTTATTAAGCCCGGAGATACTGAGTTACCGATTTGACCCCTTTTTACCTGTAAACCGCTCGACGGATCTTGTGCAAACTTCACAAAAAGTCCGAACAAAGCCTAAACATTTGGTTCGGATAGATGAGCCCGTTCTTGAGTTATAAAATTACAACGAAAAGTGGCACTGATTTGTATATATATAGAAGAGACAAACATCAATTATGGTGCATACTTTTAGGGGTAATTAAATATTAAATTTTCTCCTAATTGTTTTTCCAAAATTTTTTAAAAATATTTTCTTTTTAAGTTTTATAAATTATTTAGATTTTTTTAAACAAAATATTGTCAGCTTTTATTTGAAAAAAATTCTCAAATATTTGAGTTCCATCCTTTTAAAAATAATATTACAAGCATTTTTGTTGCTTTAATTTTGGATTTTTTCAACTTAATATTACAAGCATTTTCAAAAATAATATTACAAGCATTTTTGTTGCTTTAATTTTGATTTTTTTAACTCTTAATTGACTGTGATTTTTTTTATCATTAAAAGCATTTAATACAATTTTAGTAAATTTTGTTCCAACCTTTATAATAAACGAAAGTTAATTACCAAAGATTTTTTGTTTTCAAATTAAATTTGATTTAATTTTCTTTAATGAAAAGCATTCCATCATTTAAATAGACAATATAAATCATACATTATTAAATCACCTTAAATATTCAATTATATAAGACACTAGCCAAACCCGGCGCGCGTTGCTACGCCCCTTAATGAATCGGAATGCATTCTGAAGTGAAAAAACCTAAAAATTATAATTTTTTTTATGGGCGTGGCATTGCCCACTTTTCTAGTCACGAAATTGTAAAGTCATAACAGCTCAATATGTGTGCAAAGTTTCAGAAGAATCGGACCAGTGCAAGTACCTCAAAATTAAAATTGTTTTTATGGGCGTGGCCCTGCCCACTTTTCTTATCACGAAATTGTAAAGTCATAACAGCTCAATATGTGTGCAAAGTTTCAGAATAATCGGTCCAGTGCAAGTACTTCAAAATGATAGCTTTTTTTATGGGCGTGGCACTGCCCACTTTTCTAATCACGAAATTATTTAGTCATGACAGCTCAATATGTGTGCAAAGTTTCAGAAAAATCAGTCTGGTGCAAGTACCTCAAAATTATAGCCTTTTTTTATGGGCGTGGCCCCGCCCACTTTTTTAATCACAAAATTATAAAGTCACGACAGCCTAATATGCGTGCAAAGTTTCAGAAAAATCGGTCCAGTGCAAGTACCTCAAAATTAAAACTTTTTTAGGGGCGTGGCCCCGCCCACTTTTCTTATCGCAAAATTATTTAGTCATGACAGCTCGATATGTGTGCAAAGTTTCAGAAAAATCGGTCAAGTGAAAGTAGCTAAAACTGATAACTAATTTTTTATGGGCGTGGCCCCGCCCACTTTTTTCATCCATAAACACTCCCCGGTATGTGTACAACAACTTACCAAAGTTTGAGCCCGATCGGTTTTACAGTTTCAGAGTCTATAGCTAACACACACACACACACACACACACACACACAGAGTTTCACTTTTATATATATAGATTTTTAATTTTATTTTTCCTTTTTTACTTACTCTTATGTCATGCACCTGTTGTCACCCCTGAAGTAAGAAGTGTTAGAGGAAAATGAGGAAAAATTAAATATAATTAATAATAAATGAGATTTAATTAGAGTAAATTGTATTTTGTCGCATTCGGGAATTCTATGAGGCTAAGCCTTCTTATTTTCCAAGACCGTTTATCGTGACGAGAGGCTACTGGCTGTCAGTGTGGCATTAAAATAATCAGCGATTAAGAAAATTAGGATAAATATTTTACGGGGGTTTTCCTTTTATCCTCTAGCAATTGTTTAACTCCTGCCGTTTCATAACTTTAGATTGTTGGGTAATTACTTTATGAAACTCTGAAACAAAATGATAAATTTTTAGATTAACTTTAAGTTCTTTAACAAATAAACAATTGTCTTTTGATTAAATATACATAGACAGGCCAAAGTTCTGAATAAACTTGCTCAGTTACAGTCATTTGTTGAAACTCTTTTGTGTATTGTATTCAGGTGTTATACCTTTCCACTGTGCTGAAAGGTACACAGAAAAATTATTGCTGGAAATTATTTAATTATTTAATTAACGAGATCTCTGTCATTGAGGCATAAGTTAGGATTAAACCAGGAAATAACCAAGAAAGTAACACCGTAAAACTCAAAAGTATCGGAATTTTCACTTGCTGGTTTTTCATGCTCCAAGCAATAGGCACGGCCAGCAACAGAGACTTTTTGAAATACTAATCGCAGACCTTTGCTCGGACAGTTGGATAAAAGCGAAAGATCGTTATCATCAGCTGTGTAAAATTCGACATATACATGGGGATTAAAGAAAAGTTCTCATTTTTTTTAAATTAACACAAAAAATTACATTTTTACCAAACGCCAGCAATAAGTTAAAATTATAATGGGGATAATATGAGTGTTAAAACAACAATACAAAGAAATAAAGATAAGAATAATTATTAATAAAATTATTATGCTAAATTGTTCCAAGAAAAGTAATTTTTGACTTCTTGCCTTATCTTATATCACTGCTTTGTGTAAGAGGTATCAAGAGTATAAGTTTTAAAAAAGCGTTTGTTTTACCATTAAATGGTCGCTTTAGTTTCTCCTGCATAATTTATTTAAGTGTCTCTAAAATGTCCTTGGCTAGAGTATTTAATAAAATCGTTATTTTTATTTATGAGCAACAAATCTTTTCAAATAACCTCGAAAATTTGGTAAAATCACAAAATAAATGTGAGAAGTTTTTCACATTTTCACATCCTTTCTGTATAAGAAAAAAGTTAAGCACATTTAAGGATATTGAAAAGCATATAACCAAAATAAAAATTTCAAAGCAAGAAAAAAAAACAGCTATCCATCTCTTTCCTTTTTTTTGGATTATGTAACAAAAATAGCAACAACAAAAGCTTTTGTTATTAATTACAAGTGATTGCAGAGGAAGAACATGTTTGTGAAACTGAGAAAAAGGGCGACAGCAAGTAAATTTAATTGATGTTATCTTTTGGTTAAATTTATACGTTTTTGTAGATTTTTCACTTTAAGACTACAAATGTTAGCAGATTAAACTTTATGGTAGAACGGTTTTAATATAAAAAAAAACAAATAAAATATAGGCTGCCCAAACATGCACCATAGCTTATCATGATTTGTAGCCAATTGTGAGGCAAAATGTTATCACATGGCTGTGTAGAGTTAAGAATAGAAAATTTTTTTCATTTAATGAAGTTTAAAAAATTTTACAATATTTATTTAACCAAAAGCGAAATTCAAAGAGAGCCTTCATAACACTTGGAAAATCCTGTTTTATGTACTTCCTACTTTACACCAATTCATACTTGTTGGATTAATTAAGTGCTTTATACAATTTAATAAGTAGAACAATTTAAACAGTACAGCAGAATATTATTGTAATAATTTCTTCGTTTATGTGCCTAAATAGGTGCCCTTAGATTAATTGTTGTACAAAATACAAAAGTTACAATTTATTATTTATAAACGTGTTGCCTCTTCACGCAGTCTTCTGGCTTTTAAATTAATTAATTTATAATACTCAAAGGAACCATTAGATTCTACAGTTCAGTGAGTTCGCACATCTATCAGTATCACAAGAACAAAATTTAATTTCTTTGGGAATTTTTAATGGAAAACCTCAAAAGAATACTTGAAGTATCATAAATTTTGACTTTTATTTGCCTTATTAGATGTGTCTGGATTAAGTCTAATAATTATGTCCGTAAAAGCATCACAATGTTTATACAAATTTTATACTCCCTGGTCATTCATGCCTAAGTAAGTTCTTAATAGTATTTCGGTAGCTTACTTTTGTGTGATTGCAGTAATTAATACGTGGTGTTACAATAAAAGTTAATGGAAGGGAAAATTTAAATTTGTTGTAAAAAAGTAAAAAAAATAAAACACAGGGTATAGAAGGTGCTGCTAGGTTTCGGTCTTATTAAATAACTAAATGACCCATACAATAAATTTTAGAACCTTTTGCTATATTAAATATTTTTTAATATTGTTAATGTAAACTTCTTGAGTATTTGCCATTCTGCTATGCCTGTTTGTGCTTTAGTTTTATATTAATTTTTAAATATTATTAACATTAGTAACACATTGTTATTTTGTTTCATTTTCTGTAAAAAATATGATATTTTCCTTTATCAAAATTCCAGAGTCCAGATGGAAGGACAGAAATACAGATGAAAAAAAAAAAAAAAAAACAGACAGACAGACAGATGGACAAAAATTATTTTAAAAACTAATATTTGATATTCTAGATTATAACCTCGGTTATCCGAATCTTTTATACCTACCACCAATTTTCCGTACTTTTATAACTAGGGTTTTTTCCAGCAATTTTTTGTTTCCCGGGAATGCGAAATTTATTTTTGAATTTTCCGGGATCCCGCAACAAAACAAATAAAAAGTAAATTTATTTTTATTTAATAAAAAACTATTTATTAAAAAACATAAAATAGTTTATAATGTTAAAGAAACATATTTAAAATATAAATTGAGTAAAAATATTTTTTATTGAAAAAAATATTATTCTCTAGATACGAGATAAAATATGAGCACAAAAAAGAAAAATACAGAAACTTCAGCTATGCGATCAAAAGAAAAATCATAAGAATTCAATTTCAAAAACATGTAAATACAATGTATAATTAAAAAAAATATAACGTACAAATTTTTAACGACTTAGAAAATAATCTTTTAATATGCTCAAAGTGTGTTTTTGATTTTATTTACAAATTGTCCTGTTGCAGAAAACACTCGTTCACTTTATGTCTATGTCAGGCTAACAGTTAAAAATGCATTTAACAAAGATACAATATTTTGAGTTTTTTGAGTACTTCCCTCAAAAGTTTTAACTCTTTCTTTCTTTAGGGAAATTTTGAAGTATTGTTAACGTGGGCTGATTTTTTTTTTTTAATTTTTTAACACATGGCCTCAAAATGTAAAGTGAAAAAAAAAACCTTGAAAAAAAATTTTTATGAAAAAAAATACTACAATATAAACAACTGCTTTTAAATCGTAGCCACCTTCTTCATTTCCCGGGATCCCAAAAAATAATCCCGGGAAATCGGGAAGATCAAAAAACTTAAATTCCCGGGAAATCCCCTATTTATAGCACAAAATGTATTATTTTGTTATTAACAGTAATCGCTATTGAATAATCTCTTAATCCTTAAATATGTATCACTTTCTTTGTATAACTTCTATATGCTAGTAAAATGTTTTCGTAAATTTAGTTTTGAATTGAAAGTGGGCGTTAAAGTAGGCATGTCAATATAGATTCTGCTAATAAATAAAACTAAAATATTTCAATATAGTCCTTTATTTTTCCAAAAACTCTGTCCATAGAGAAATTATGCAAATATAGGATATAGCGTTATATGGGAGATAGGCGTTAAAGTGGGCGTGTCACCTTAATTTTCAATGACATTGACTAGAAGGATATATGTAGCAAATTTCATCATCATACTTCTAATTTTGTAATTTTTATGAGCTTTTAAATTTCATTAACAGTGGATAACGTGAAAAGTGGGCGTTATAGTAGGCCTGTCGAAATTATTTATACTAATGAGTACAACTTAGATATTTCAATATAGTCCTTTATTATTCCAAAGTCTTTATTCTTAGAGAAATTATATGAGTTTAAGATAAATCGTTATATGGGAGGTGGCGTAAAAGTCGGCGTGTCACATTTATTTTCTGTTTCTGTTTTCTGTTGACCAAAAAGCAATTCCTGCAAAATTTCAGAATCGTACATCTAATTTTGTTGCTTTTATGACGTTTTTGTTTTTAAATATACCGAAAAAAACACGTGTGGTATAAATCTTTGTACATATGATAACTCCTTTCCTAATTCAGGGAAAAATGTTTTTTTTTACTCAGAAATTATATTTTCGAAATTTTACCGCTCTATGTCAATGCGTTTAGACACAATCGCCTTGTATTCAATGAAGGAAGAACATTGTATTTCTGGAACTATTCCTGCATTTCAAGCTATAGCTTTCTTCCTGATATGCCGACAAAGACTATTTCAATATCAAAAAAAACTTGTGTATAAGAAATATTCTGGAAAAATTTTATCTCCCTAACTTTTTCGTTTCCAACAGTGTTGTCCTTTCAACAGACCAACAGAAGGACAAACGGGCAGATGGACAGACGGACATAGCTATATAGTCCTAAAATGAAACCAGAACTCAGAAAATATGGGGTCTTAAGAAGATACTTCGATGTGTTACAAACGGAATGAAAGAATGAATATACCCACATGGCATTTTTTCGGGGGCGGGTATTAAAATTAATAAATTAAAAAGAAGCAACAAGACTATTTTTCTGGGCAGCAGAAATGATGTTCGAATAACGAACTGTTCTTTATTTGCTTTGATTTTATTTCTATCACTAAAAAAACACAATTCGTTTTAAATTTTTCATATTCTTTTCATACTTAATTATTATTCTTTATTTTACGAATTCTTTTAAATCAATTTGATATACTTATACGTTCTTAGTTAAACGATTTGAAATCACTTGCTGTTTATGTTAACAGATTTCACAACATTTGACTGCACAAAACGTTGAAAAAAAAGAAAAAAAAGACTAATCTTGAGTAGGTTTAAAGCGGGTATATCCCTCTACTTTAAATTTTCTAAAGTTTAAAAAGGTGTGTTAAGCTTATTGAGTTTTTGCATGTAAATTTAGGGATTCTTGCTTTACAATGCTATGTAAAGCTGTATTAAATTGTTTTGCATACATCCGATGTTATTGTTAAAGTTTAAGCATTATTATCCTTAATAAATGAACCATGCAATAATCATATTATGACTACTATTAATGTTATAAAAACTTGCACATTTTACACATTTCATTTTCACATTTTTTTTACACACAGGAATTCATTGTTCCGTGTTTATCACATTCAAAGTATATTTAAGTGAAAAATAAAACTATTGGCCACATAACAAAAATAATTTAAAAATATGTGGGAATATGAATACGGGACCATAAAGAAATATTATTTAATAACAGTGAAAATTTCGTAAAAATAAATGCTATACTTCCTATTTGTTTATTTCATTAAATTGTAGCATAAATTGTAACATAAATTGTAGCGTCAAACTAAGGAAGGTTAAATTTTAAGGGCCGATGTTAATTTTGAATAAAACACAAATTGGTGAGGAAATAATTGCCATTTTGTTTTTATTTTGATAATATTGGCATGATTCAATTATATATGGAACATCCGTCGGTCCAAATTTTCAATGACAATATTGATGTTCAATTGTTGGGTACGATGATAAGTCGAGGTTGACTGCCCTTTTTGCCACACTATCGCGAAAAACAGCAATGTTTTCCGTTTAACGAACTAACAAGGCATTTACAGGTGTTCTCTCTTTCTATACAGACGTGTTTGACTGAAATTTTAATATTTTTCAAAAATCTTCCGCTTGTAGACGAATTTGAACAATTATGTTGACCAAAAGAATCCCAAAGTTCACAAAATGTATTTTGATTTGAACGCCCTTTTTCATAGTAAGCGTGAATAACTTTAACGCGTTGCTCGATTGTGTATCTTTCCATAGTTCAAATTGAGTTAGTCTGAAATTAAGAAATGTCAAATGAAATGCAGAAGAAAACTTGACTTCTGTTTGTGCTGAAATCGCAGTTGGTGTCGAAAATGTAGCCCATTAATATCCACATATGCAATTGGCTAATTTCGGATTTATTTTTCAATATTCTTAAATGCCTACTTTTCGTTTTAATTTTAAACTGTGTTAGGAAGTTAAATAATGTATGAAAATAAACTTAGGCTGGAATAAATAATTTAAAATAAAGTTAAAATTTTTTATTTTTACTTATTTAATTTTTATCTGCATATTTTTTGTAATATTCAAACTTCTATACATTTTTGTGAGATCTATAATAATTTTTTCTTTCGTTGTAATTTTAATATTGGTTTTCTATACTTTAAGGATAAAGTTAAAACAAATTTAATGACCAAAATATTTGTTCTCTAATAAAACAAAATTTTATTGGTTTTTAACTTTTAGTTGAAACGTTTACTTTTAAAAGCTTTTTATTGTTGTTTTCGATTAAAGAAAAAAATAAAAAAAAAAACGAAAAAGATTAAAAAAGACTAACATCCTTATGTCTACTAAGTAACTTCTTTTTTATTTTCAGTATTTAAAGTAAACATAAAAATGGCAGTGTAAGAAGGCGAGCAAATGTGGTTTGGTGAAGCGGAAAAAGTAAACATAAATATTTGACAATTGATTTGTCGCACTAGTGAAAAGAGATATGGACAGAAAGAAATAAATAAAAATCTAAGCAAATATTTGTTTATGTGAAAAGACTTAAAATATGAAAATACTCTAAAGAACAAAAAAACTATTTTTTGTTTGTTTTAGTACCTAAGTAGAGTAGCTTAGCTGGAAAGTCTTGATATTGTGCCATACATTTTACACATGCTTGGTGTATTTGCAGCAAGATTTAAAAAGTTATGACATTGTGACCATATGACATTAGGGACTGCTTGTAAAATCACTAATTAATTAATAAAATAAAAATAAATTTTCTTCGTATACTAAGACGTATGATTGATATTGATTTTGGTGTCAGTTTTCTAAAATATCTTTAAAATTTGACTAAACAAATACAGTAGTTTAGTGAGGTGATTAAAAACTGTTTAACAAGGTACTACTGAATTCAAATGGTAGATCTTAAAACTACAACATTTGTTTTTATTAATTTTTTTTCTATTAAAAAACGCTGTAATTTTCATTTCTTATACTATAATTAGGCTTTATAATTTAGAAAAAATACAGGGTGGCTTACGAATTGTGCTATAAAAAACCAAACATAATCGCCTCTGTTGCTCATTCCGAGTAAAATTATATCACTTGGAATTACGACTGTAATGTTAATGTTTATTACAAAAAATTCATGGCAATTCCGAGTGGTTTAGTTTCACTTGGAATGCAGAACACAGGCGAATAACTTTTTTTCTATGTGAGAAATAGGCTTAAATTTTTTGTACAAATTGCCAGGTTACTACATAGAATTGTTAAAATGAATTATTCAGATTCTCTTTTATGGAATTTGGATAGTCGCTATTTCATATCCATCTAAATAGAATTAAGTCGAGACTTTGACAACACTCGCTCAAATAGGTGGCCAATTATGTGGCTGGACAATATGTTTGTTGAATCTGAAGTCATCGTCTCATGGCCATGCCATCGTAATACCTATGTAAGGGCTTAAGACACCACCTCAGCTTTAGCATCACTAATTCGGGTCATATCAAGCATTGCAACTTATTGTCTCAAATTGGAATTCGCAGACAACTTTTACACTGGATAGTTTAGGGTGTCTTTAAATTATTTCAGCATATGGCCCAGGCTACAAGCAGATTTTTGGATTCTCCTCGACTTTTAATAAAACAATTTAACAGGCCGAAGGAGATAAGGTGTAACAAACTGACATCTAAGGAGGCCTTTTTCAGTCTCAAAGGCATATTTTGAGTGAAACTAATAAAGAAATACTCCATGAGACGGAACTTTACCCAGGAGATGTCACTATCTGGTGTGAAGTAAGGTCATACTTCTTAAAAAAAATAACGTTGAAATGGTTACTGTTAATGAGGAGTCTTATTGAAAGATGTTTTTTAGCCAGAACTGCTGTGAAAACGTAACAGTTTAATCAAAATTTGGCTCCGGCAAGTTGGATGCACTGTTCACATAACCGATTATGATGGAACTCCAACGTAAATTCTCAAAAAAAAAAAAAAATATCCGATGGTCTCCGATGTTACCTGACCTGACTGAACTAGATTAATAGGCTACGTCAAGGTGTGCAAAATAAAACCCAGGAATTTCTATAAATTGCAACAGTCAATTTTAACATTAATGAAGCTGATCCCAATTACAAACATTCAAATGTGAGTGAATAATTTTCTGATCAGTTGTTGCATAAGGGTGGATGACCATGAAGGTCACTGGCGGTTAGTTATTTTACAAACATTCAAATGTGAGTGAATAATTTTCTGATCAGTTGTTGCATAAGGGTGGATGACCATGAAGGTCACTGGCGGTTAGTTATTTTCAAAAAGCAATTAGTGATATAAAACTAAATTGAATTTGTTATGCAATAAATAAAAATAAATATAAAAAAATACCATTTGAAAAATAATTCTTGAATATCTTATTTTAGCACAATTAATGCGTCACCCTCTTCTTCTTCTTCACACTTTTAAGTTTGTATATATAAATGAAAATCAATATGCATTGATTACACTGCTCTGCAAAAAATAATTTTTTGTCTTCCCATTTAATAAAACTATGTGGACTATATGGATTTTGACGCGCTGAACTCAAATTCGTTGTCGTTTTTTTTTTCATCAGATCGGGATTTTTTTTTATGGGCGTGGCAAATTTTTCCCCCTAAATTAGTCAGGTACGGAGACTTATTTTATCCTAACTCGAGAACCAGTCATCCGATTTTCAAAAGTAAAACACCAAAAAATTTATAATAAAATTGTTTTTATTTCAATGGGATACAATTTTTCTCTATCTGTTATCGTTTTGGAGTTATTTAGAAATTAAAGGAGAAAAAAAAAAATTTTCGTGCAAAATTCGTAATATTTTTCAATTTAAAAATGGAATTAAAAAAAATATAAGGCATATATTCAACATTTTAAACTTTTTTCTGAGAGCTACTTATCTTAAAAATAAAAGAAGCTATAAACCGTAAAAATCGGTTGAAAAATGTAGATTTTATTATCAATTTACCGCAGGTACCCAATATTGACCAAATATGTGTAATGCAGCAAACAATGTCAGAGTGGGCGCACTAAAGCGACTTGTAGCAACAATGAATGGCAACTTTTTACTTCTATCTATTTTCGTACAACAAAAACAAATACAAGCAAAAAAATTTGTCAGATTGTAATTTTGTAGAAACGCCTCGCTTAAAGCATCCACCTTCTTGTCACCTGTAGATAACTTCAAATTACAATAAAAAATCAAAATATTTACAGCCTTTTTTATTTGAAATAACACAAAACTTTTGTTAATAATTATTAATTTTTATTTAGGAAACATTGTTAAAATAAAAAAGTAGCTTAAGCTGTCCATGCCCTTCTGTCAACATCATTCAATTTCGTTCTGAAGACCTCGTCCTTCATAAGCTGTCGTATTTGTGGACCTACAAATATGCCTTCTTTTACTTTAGCATCTCTGATTCTAGGAAATTTGCTCTTAATGTATAAAAAGGCTTCACCATCCTTGTTCATTGCTTTGACAAAATTTTTCATTAGGACTAGCTTTATATGAAGAGAAGAGTTTGTTCCTTTTGATTGAAAGGCTCTTCTGCTACATTTTTTTCTCCTGGAATAAAATTTAATCTTTTCGGTCAAACTTTACCATTGTAGTGTCTTTCTTTTGCGCGGCTATCCCATTCACATAAGAAGCAATACAACTTAGTATATCCACTTTGCAATCCATTTAACATTGCTACGACTTTCAAATCTGCAGATTCCATGAATAATGTGAATATTTAATTTTTTGTAGTATCATCTTCATGCTACAATAGTTTTCTTTCATATTTCTTGCAAACGCGAGTGGGACCAATGGAAATTTGTTGCCATTGTGAAGTAAAACGGCTTTCAAACTTGTCTTGGATGAATTAATAACAAGCCGCCAATCCTAAGATTTATGACTGAAACACAGTTGTCGCAAAAGTCCATCAGCATTATCGTAAAATATCAAACCTTCCTCTTTGCTGAAATATATTAAAAAAGGTTGTTCTATATTTCGAAAGTAAGAGACGTTAACGTCCGTTTGCACCAAACTCCATTCTTTTCATTGGGATGCAAGAAGCTCAGATTTGGTTTTTTTAAAGCCTTGATTTACAAACTAAGTTATTCATATCAGTTTAATTCGGAAAATAAGTTGTACTCTTTTGACTTCCAAATGAATACGAAGAAACACAGTTGTTGCAGAAAGCCCATCTTCTTCATCGTCTGTAGGAGGCAATGGAGGTAAAAATTTACTTGTAAACTGGAAAACTGGTCGTTTGACGCATAAAATATTTGGATATGTAACTTTATTTTTGGTTTTTTTTTCGTAAACCCACTTGTTTTAGTATGACAAAAGTAGCAATCATTTCGATGATTTTGTGGTTCACTCCAAATCGCTGGCTTCATAAACGGCTTCATAAAAACTTATGACTTCCTTTTAACCAACCTCTTAAGGACTTACCACAGCTACTACAAGATATTTTCGGCAGCCAATTTTTATCTCTATCATCGATAGGAAACCCAAAATAACGGGAATAAGCATCTTTAAGCTTGGAAGATATTGTCTCCCGTTGAGAACTTAAAGTTAGATCGCCACATACGTAACAAAATAAATTTAGAGATTTGCTACAAATCCTTGACATTTTGTATTATGAAAGCGTTTGTGGATTCTTTATTTGCTTTATTTCTTTACACAATAACAAAGTACACTATAAGATCTATTGACTGTTGCCGATTTTAACCGCACAATATTCAAATTAAAAGTGACTAACTTATTGCCCATTAGCTTCTATATATACAATAAATACCAGAATCTACCCTAATTTTCTTAATTTGAAATCACAGGTAATTAAAAAATACTCTTATAAATATTAATTCCAAGAACTATGCAAAATACCGTTGTACTTTAGTTCCATTACCCGCTCACTTAACGAAATGTTACATATATCATATGCAAGGCTGGTTGCATTACAATATTGGGTACCTGCGGTAAATTGACAATAAAATCTACATTTTTTAACCGATTTTTATGGTTTATGGCTTTTTTTATTTCCAAGATAAGTAGCTCTCAGAAAAAAGTTTAAAATGTTGAATATATGCCTTATATTTTTTTTAATTCCATTTTTAAATTGAAAAATATTACGAATTTTGCACGAAAAAAATTTTTTTTCTCCATTAATTTCTAAATAACTCCAAAACGATATGAGATAGAGAAAAATTGTATCCCACTGAAACAACTTTGTTACACATTTTTTGGTGTTTTATTTTTGAAAATCGGATTACTGGTTCTCGAGTTAGGATTAAATATGTGTCCGTACATGACTAATTTAGGGGGAAAAATTTGCCACGCCCATAAAAAAAAATCCCGATCTGATGGAAAAAAACCGACAACGGATTTGAGTTCAGCGCGTCAAAATCCATATAGTCCACATAGTTTTATTAAATGGAGGATTTTGCTGCAGAGCAGTGTTATTTACAATTGTGTTTTTTAAAGAAAAGGCAACGGTTTTTAACCAAACAAATATAGTTTAATAATATCAATTGTTTAGATTTTCCTATTTAGAAAACATATTGACTTCTGGATGTACTGTCATGTAATTGTGTTTATGTAATAGTCTGTTGTCTTTTTTCCTGAACATTTCAATTCACTTTTTTTAATTTTTCTTTATAATTTATGTTTATTTTATTTTATTTCAACATTTTTCTACTAAAAAAGGAAAAAGAAAATGATATAGAGAAATCAAATTTATACTTGATTTGCTATTGCAGCTAAAGAGGGAAATATTTTATTGTTACAAGATCTTTTTATGTGTTGGAATGGTTTTTCAAATTTGTTTGATATTTTTTTTTTTCGAAAATACAAAACTCTTTTCTAAACCTCGTTAATAACAACTTAAGCCAGCCGCTAACCAGCAAAGAAAAACCTGTACTTGACACTGCACTCAACAATGTTCTCATACATACAAACATTTCTATACATACGTACTAACAGATAATCAATTTTAGCTTAGAGAAACAGGAAACTAAACAAATTTCTGAGTCTCAAAAACAATTCGGCAGTTCTTTTGAACGCCTTGCAAATCAGCTGAAACCCTGACAGCTAGGAAAAATAACCAAGGGCTATAGGGAAATTATACAATAATTTAAAAGAAAAGCCATTACAGTTTGTTTTTTTAACTATAAATTAATATTCATTCGATTTTACTATTCTTAGATTTCTTATAAATAATTCTTGTTCAGGCTTAAGTTCATTACATTTTAATTAACTTGTTACATATGTAAGTAGAATTTCAAATTACATATGAATATGATAAAAAAGAGTGCTGATAATAAAATCCTAGCTGATTTCGAGAATGTATTCCACTCGGCTAATATCAGAATAGTTTTTTTTATATTTTGAAATGATAACAATTTAATTTATTCAATTATTTTAGGAAGTTTAATAATAGAGAAAATTAACTTAAGCCAGAGTTAAAATGATCAGTAATAAGTTCTATGTTTTTAAAATAAAATTTGAGTTTCATTCTTAGACGGAGCTATTACACATATTGATGGCTAAATATATATGATTTTCATGTTATATGATTTTTTGCTACTTTATCGGAGAATGAAAAAAAGCAAATAAAATGTAATGATTTCATTTCGTTTAGAATTTCATTTTTGATTATTTAATTTGTATATTCATCCTGAAGAAACTACTTAGCGGTTGTTAATAAATTTTTTTTTTATTTAAAACCAAAAAGTGATCTCAAGCTTAAGAAAAAGAAGAAATTATTTATTTTAATAATATAAAAATCAAGAAATTTAAACGATAAAAATTTTATAAAATACAAAGAGTGATCTCAAGTTCAATAATAAGAACAAATATAAAGTTCCAAAAAATTAGACGATATTTTATTTATTTACAACAAACAAAATAAAATTTTATTGAATAGAACTGGGATAATAGAAGCAAAAAATAATAATATTTAACTATAGACATTATATTTAAGGCTATACATTACAAAACAACCCTCAATTTTATCTTTTTTTGTTTTTGAACTTTGTCCTGTAAAAATTCGTCCACAAATATTTACGTTATAAATGTCTATAAAACAACTGATAATTAATATTAATCATATGTCTCCTCATTTTAAAGAGTTAAGGGAAGCATTAGTAAAGAATAAATTTTAGAAACTTATAATAACATTCAGGATATAATTGAAATAAAAACCCAATTACTTAGAGCAATTGAACAAAATTTCAAAATAAAAGAAAAGAAACAAAGAAAGGTTACCTTAGCTTATTATTAATCTGAATTAATTATTAATTTTATAAATACATTTTAGAAAGTGACGTTATAACTTCTAAAGTAGACCTATTTTAAAATTACACAACTAAAAAAAGTATAATTAATATAGATTTAAAGGAAAATTCCTGATAATTGTCAACAATTAAAAAGGCCTTTTAAAATAAAAGTCGTTACACATCAAGGCTAATACTAATATGGGTTCTAGTTAATCGAAAAGAAATGTTTCTACTTCTATAGAAGCAAGTGATTAAATTAATAAATTAAAAAAATCACTTTTTTTTTAATTAACAAGAAGTTAATGTACAGTGTGTTATTTAGGAAAAAAAGATTAGTTGTTAACTAATATATAAATAAATAAGATTATTTTTAAACTCGATAAAAAATTATACGGAAATATTTTTTTTATTGCAATTATTGTTGTTTGGTTAACTTAAAAATATTTACACTTAAAAATTGTTTCCTTAATTATTTATTTTAAGTATAATACCGCTGATGATGATCTACGAAGCAGGTCGAAATATTAAAAAAAAATAAATAAAGAAATTTTAGATATTTTTTTTTCAAAAATAAAACAACAAAATTAAAAATTTTGTGACCTAAAAACCAAACAAAAATCTGCCACGAAAACACACATATTTTTTGTAATGGTTGTATTTTTTTTTTTGATTTTCGTAATAGATAAATTATAATTAAGTATGAAATAAACCATTCACGAAATAGCCCCTACAGCTCTTATGACAAGTGATTATGTTTTTTTTATAAAATTTTCCTTGACTTTTACACAGATATGTGCGTCTATCTCACCAACAACGTATTGAACTTGAGTTTTCTGCTCAGCAATTGAGTCTGGTTTATTCGCATAAGGACGAAATTTTGCAACATCTTAAAGAAAAAATTTCACGACGAAAATCGCATGATTTTTGAGGACAATTTATATCAAAATTTTTTGAGGTAATTTGTTATGGAATTTGTATTTGCAATAAATAGATTGTTTTATGTATAGTGTGGTAGGTGGTGCCGTCTTGCTGAAAACATATGTCGTTCAGATCCATGGTGTTCTAATGAGGCCACAAGAAAATCTGTTATCATGTTTTTGTAACGAACGTCGTTTATAGTAAGTGCAACTTTGGCCTAATCTTAAAAAAATGAAAAATCATGCCGCCTGACCGGAATCTCTATCAGAAAGTTGCACGTTGTGGGTGCTCATGAGCTGCATTAGGATTTATTGGGCCCCAAATTTGAAAATTTTGTGTTTTTACCAATCCATTTAGGTGAAAATGTTGTTAATCGAAGAAAATAAATTTAAAAAAATTTGGCATTGATTTCACTTGGCTAAATGAGTCGCCATTCAGTGGTCTGCAGGTTTGAGCTCCTAAGTAACCTGAATTTTTTACGCGTGACGATTGTGGTTCTTTGTCAAAATTCGCTGCGTAGTAATTCATTTAATTTTTAGTTGTTGGAATAGCACTGAATTTATTTTTCGGGTTTACGAAAATAATCTCGTTAATAATAGCAATATTTTCCTTACACCGAGCTATACGTTGACGCACAGGAATATTATTATTTGTACCCGACCAACATTTTTATTAAAACACTGTTAATAATAAAAAATTGTTTTTGCCAACAAAAAAAAATTGTTAATTTATTAAATGAAACAAAATTAATATTAAAAAGAAATTTTTAATATATTAAGCAATTTACAAAAAGCTAAGAGAATTTAAAATTTAATATTAAGGACTAGAACAATTTTTCCTATTCTAAGTCATTATGGATTTCTTAGAAAATCTTTAACTGTATTTGTTTTTACATTTTAAAAATTTATTAAATTAAATTTTTTATCAAAAAACACATTTATAATATCATGTACGCATTACCGGTATCATTAACAAAAATGTTTATTAATTCTAAAATATTAAAAATATTTTCCAAAAAAATAAAACCCACTCCTTATGCAAGCTTTTAATAACTTAAGCTCCATGATTATGACATATGAATAACAAATTGATAATAAGGTGAAATAATTTTAATATTGGTAACACAAAGAAGGCAAAGAAGGAGGCAAAATATATTCCAAAATATAAAATTCTTATCTATGGTTTCCAGAACATTCGCTTCAAATCTCTTTATAAACAAATACAGGATTGATATTCATCATACGTCAGCAATGTTCTTTAAAGTTAAACAAATATTTAAATATTTAAAAATTAACCATAATTTCAAAAATTTTAAATAAAGCTTAACGCAACTTATAGCTGCTAAAAGCTTATAAATAATGAGGGTATATTTTAATGTCATTAGCATAAGAGTAGAGCTACTTATAACACATATTTGTTTAAATAATATTTTACAAACGCCATGTTTTTTTTTTTTGATGGCAAATTAAAAAAAAAAAATTGTGGAATATTTTTGCATTTGAAATATTTCTAAGTGAACTTAATAAAGTTGGGATTGTTTTTTTTTTTTTTTTTTGATTATTTTCTGTACAACAGGCGTAATTATTTAAATTTTCTGTTTTAATAAATGTCTCGAAATTTGATAGAACCCTTATCTAGTTTTGCTCTTAAACAAAGAATTTTTTTTTAGCTTAACCGTAACATTTTTTCCATGTACTTTTTATTATTTATTGTAATATCTTTTCTAACCTTCACCCATAAATATTAAATTTTTTTTATAACGTTGACCTACTTCACTTTTTTTATAGCAACGAAAACCACAAATGCCGGCTTTCAACGCATACCACACTTTCATTTACACAAAAAATTTACTAACACACACACATACGCTGACGTAATTGAAATACCGACTTTTGTACATTCAAAACAGACAGTGACAGTAAAATCTACTTACGCTGTGAAGGAGAGCCAGCAGTAAAATAATTTTAATGTAATAAAAATAAGGCAGGCATTTTTTCGTTTTATTTTTTTTTTTTTTAAGATAAAACTCTTATGGTAGAGATTGCCAATCTTTTTGTCATAAACTTAAAGCATTTAGTGGAAAAATTTTACAAACACAAATTTCATAATGGAAATTCCTGTTGGTCCCTAAGACCTAAAAAATTTTAGGTAAAACCGTTTTATGTTTTATTTAAAATTTTCCTTAAATTAAACTTTAGCGGACAACTATCCTGCAAATAATATTGAACCATGTAATACGGTTTAGCTTATATCAACTAAAAACCGCTTTATGTAATTCATTTAAAGACCATGCCATTCTCAAACAAGTGTTTGTTGCTGACCTGCAGTTGTGTTAATGTTTTAACGATTGTAGTAAGTGTAGTTAGTCCATAAATTTGTGACTTAAAAGTCATAGGAGAACTACTTTGATGTAGTAGAAAACTGGATTATATGGTTCAACACTAGGTTATCATATAGCTAAGCAGACCATTTTTTCTTTGTACATTTTGGTTAGCTTTAGACTTAGTGTTGGCCTTTGCGATGTCTGATTTATATGTTTTACAGAACGAGTTATATTAACAAGATTCATTTTACAACATTTTTGTAAATATATTCCGTTAATCAAAAATATTTTGATGTAAGCTACAAGACGATGATAATTTTAATGTATCCCAGTAAATTCTTTTTTTAATATATTAGTTTTTTTCGATAAATATTGGTCTATTGCAGTAAATTATACCTAGAAGGTGTCATTTTTTTTACATAAGTAAACAAAAATTTTACTTTTAAAGTGTATTTTATCTGAAGCTGTGTATTGTTAGCTATTGGTTAAATTTGTTTTCATAAACATCAACATCATTCAATTTTAAGATTTATAAGAAAAGTCATAATTAATATTACGCATACGTACCCATGTTCTGTTAAAAGACAAATTCATGTATGCGGCTATAAGCAGCAATTTAAAAATAAAACTAATGACAAACTAAACAAAATGGACACACAGCTACTTTATAAATAATTTAAATATGGGGTTAAGAAAAGAAATACTATCTTTTAAATGCACTCTTCATATATAGAGTTTGGTTTGGCTCAAGCCTGGAAGCTAAAACGAGGCATATATATGTTGCTCAATGAGCATACCTGCTTTTTAAGCAGTGTTTGTGAGATAGGATTTCATAATGCAGTACATTCTGTGTAGCAGGTGTTCGGCTTACGTACTTATTTAATTACTTTGGTGGCTATTACAGAACATTTTTCCTATAGACGAACGTATAACAGATTTCCAATCGCCTCACTCCTCTGAACTTTTTTTTTCCAATTTTTGACACCAAATTAAGAAACATCTACCTCAACTTAAACTTTCCATCGGAGTTTTGATCTTCCCGTTCTGCAAGATCCGTCATTACAATATGAGCTAGCTTCGGCATTCATTGTAATTTAATATTTTTTATTATGTCAATCTTCCCGCTAGAGTCTTGACTATTCTGTTCTCCGTTTGGAAATCTGTTGTTCTCTTCTACTTCCTCTTATTTTCTATTCAATCCTTTCCATTCAATTTAAGTATCATAAAGATATCAACATGATGGATCCAAGTAAGCTATATAACAGTTGTATGTTCTACGTAACCTTCCTAACAAACTATGTTAATGTTGCCAGAAACCCACAACTATGGTTTCCGCTAACCTCAATGGCTACTTAAATTTTACCAAGAATTTCCCTCTCGAACAATCCAAGTAGTGGTTGGTAAATTTGTATAAGTGTCCATGCTTTTTGACCTTAGAACACCACAAGTAGTACTAGTTTCTTCTATTTAGAGTTAGACGTTAACTGTCTACTTGGGTTTAAGAAGCATCAATTGTAGTTGAAGTTGTGGTTTTAAAATTTCACCGTCTGCCCGAAAGTACAAGAGTTTATGCGGTGATACCCTTAGTTTGGTTTTATCTCCATTCACTGCCAGATTCATACTGATAGATTCGTTTGCTTCTATTTTCATGGTGGCAGAGACAGCTCACAATATTCGACCGATAATGAGGATCTTGTCTGCATAAGCAATAAACCGTATCACACACAGTGGAAGATAATTATCAATTATTTTATATTGATGGCAGAAGTTGTTCTAAGGACCATGATCTTTATTAACCAAATATAATCACATGGTTTAATTTTTAAAAATTTTAAGTTAATTATATTTGTCTGCAGTAAAAAAAAAACTCTATAGTTTTTTGTTTGAGTGTCAAAAAGCAATAGTGCACAACACAACCTGTAAGAATTAGCTTAAATCTTTTGCAGTTTTAAATTGTTATAACTAGTTTCATTGGTAAGTTTGATATATTTGTATTTTTCATTTCGTTAAAAACTTTGTAATCTGCAAGGTAATGGAAGTAAAGACTAATATTTTTCAAAGAGAGACCACATTTTGTAGTTCTTGAATATTTTAATAACTTAAAGCTTAATCGACAAAGGAAAGAAATCTCTGAACTAGAATAGGGAAACAGGTTTTTACCCTATTAAAGTAATAAAAGGCATAAGAAAATTGTCAGGAAGCTGTTTTTGATTTCAGCCTACATACGCAGACCTCAAAGTGCGATCATTAATATATTGTTGGCAATATTGAACTTAAACATTAAGGTTTTTGTTTAATTATCACAATTAGATTTAAGAGTGTGTATACTGTCGCTCCTTTGATTTGATTTATGTAGAGTGGACCCATCTAGAAAACATCTTCAAAATTGAGAATTAAAAATTAATATCAAAATTTTAAAAAATCATATTTCTTAGACGTAAATTTTTTTAAGTAAAAATTTTTATACTGTTTATTGAAGACCCGAAATTAAAATATAGAACAATCCAGCCAAAAATCCAGCCAGTTGTAGATGAAAAATTAGTGCCAAATATTTTAATTATTAAAAAATTAAAATAATTCTACTCTAAAACTATTTTGATTTCCACTGAAAAATAGTCGAAAAATATTAAAAAAAAAATTAAAAAAAATTTTTCCAAAAACAAAAAAAATTGAGAAAGTCTGCATTGTGAAATTAATAAAAAATAATTTTGTAAAATTCGCATATTTTTAAACTATAACCATCCTTTTAAAAATTAAAGGCAATAAAAAAGTTATAGCTTATACTTATATGATTTACCCGAAGACCTATACAGCAGTGAGTGTGTGTGCTAGTCTAGCAGCATGGGAGGCTCATGTGTTATTCCCACAGCAGAGACTCTTGTGCGCTATACTACAACTAATAATAAACTTCTCTTTTACACTATTCTTGGTTAATTAATTTAAAACACAAGTTGTAAATTAACAATTATATTAAACAGATTAACAAACCAACGTGCAGTTTTGTTTAGTATTAAACAACGTTTTTTGACGCAAGTTCGAAATCGTTAAAGGCAAAGATAGAACCGTAAAAAGAGAACAGAAAAAGTGTGAAACTGTACTTCAACTGTACTTTATTTTATAAATTCTGATATCAATGTATCTAAACATTCATAGATATTTATGTAACAAACAAACATATTAAAAATAATTTTCATACACACACACAGACATATAAATAATAAAAAAAAGCTATAAAAAAGTAAGTGCTATAGCAGAATTTAACTGTGTGTACGAAACAGCAAAATGAAATTTGTTTGAGAAAACAAATCTGTGGCCTGCTTGTCAATACATATTAAGTCTACCATTCAAATATTATGGGAAAAAAAAGAAGCAAGTACGTAAAAGCTCTTAAAAGTCTCTTTAAACATCAATTTGTTGTAGTTATAATAAGACATTTGAAACGTATATTATTTTGACTTAAGATGTTTGGTGAAAAGTCCTTAGAAATAAATAGATTACATGAAAGTAATAAGAGAAACTAAAAATGAAGGTTGGATATACAGTTGGATATACAAGCATATCGTTGGTGACAGGCAGAAAGGCCTTAACTCAAATAATTGTAACTTTACAGGAAAAGGCAAAATTTAAATAGAAACTGCATTAACATAATGTATTTTCTTTTATGAATTTGCTTGTGAAACTGTTAATTTTTGATAATATTGCATTTAATTTTTTCTGTCGAAATGTGTACTTGTGTGATATGTATTAGAATCTCTAAAAAAAGCTCAATTTCGTAAAAAATACGAGTTATGGCCTTGCTATTTGTGACCTTCGATATGTATATAAAAATTATTTAGTTGTATTTAAATGTGGCTTTGTGGGGTAAAGGGAGAATTACTACACATACAATCGTACATACACATTAATGTAGATGTGATTTTTTTTTATTGGCAGATACATTTAGTTTTTGTGACATTTATGTAAGTTTGTCATTGAGTTTGTGAATTAATTTTAGGCCTAAAACTTATAAATCCTTTGTGCTTGTTACTCCTTGTTAACAATTAACCCACTATATTAAATATTTTTCAAAATAATTGTGGACAAACAAATATTAAATTATTTAGTTTTTTTTATTTATTTATACCCTGTTCAGACAGATATTTTAGATTGTTTAAATTTAGTGTTGATTGAGCAATTAAAATAAGTGTTCACACAGACTCAATTTATCTTATTCCATTAGCATTTGATAGCTGTAAAAATACGATGTATTTATACCAAATCAAAATAATGCCTTCTCTTAAGTGTTTTTCTTGTTGATAAAATATATATACAATTATATCTATACATATATATAATTATATGTATGTATTTCAATTTATTTAAACACTTTTTTTAAAAAAATATCCATCAATCATTTTCCATTTTCCTAATTTTTATTTTTTGTATATTTATTTGTTTGACTTTAGAAATTCCACCTACAGAATTTTCTTTTCATTGAACATATTTCTCAAGGGTTGTACTTAGAGTTTTAGACAATAAGTGAAGCAATTAAGTATATATTGCTCAATTCAAAAGTAATTTTTAATACGGTAAATTGAGCTCAATAAAGGCCTTTAATTGCGAGAATATTATAAATTGACAATTAAAGCGCATGTGTGAACATAGTATTAATATAATTATTTATTTATTTTTATTACAATACAATTATAAATTATATTCTAATTTAATTAGACGAGCTGAGTCTGGAAGACCATTTGCTCGTTGTAGTGAAATAGAGCAGAGTCTTTGGGGGTACTCGAACTCGCAACTCCCAGACAGGCAGACTAGTACACTACTTACCAGTCCATCGGGGCACCCCTTTTTTATTTATTTAATTATTTCAGCTTTAAAACAAAGTATGGTACAAAATTAACTTTTATTTAATTTGTTTTGACCAAGCGTTGTTGTGTTCCGGTTATAGTTTCTGAGGGAAAATTAATCTCCAAATTTTGCATTGGCAAAAAAAAAAGTTCAGTTTGTAGGTTTGTTTGTATTGCTTTAATCTACAGCTTTCCGTGTCGTTAAAAGTGTTTGTTAGTTAGTAGAAAAATAGTGCTGTCTCTTTCTCTCTTTTAACAATATGTTTTATGTATTACGTTTATTTTATAAAAATAAATTTTCTGTAGATTTCTATCCTACGAAATTTTGCGATTCGTATTGTTTATGTGACAGATGTTGTTGATGTCCCTTGATTTGCAAAACCACAGTACAAATCTACTAACTGAACCAAAACAAATTATAAACAAAATATAAATTATTTAAACCAAAGTTAATCATTTTTATTTTACGTTGTTTTTTTTTTTAATTTTCAATGAAAACTAATTTATTTTCAATAAGTACAAGGTGTCCTCCGGGCAGGCATACTACTTTGTTTTGCCGCCATTTTGGTAAACATCAGTCTTGACAGTTCATATTTGGCAGTCGTAAAGTACAGACCAAGGCATCAGGGGGCTGATTCTCGCATTCGTATACGAGCGAAATTATATTCGAACGTGCGAGTTTTCTTACTTTTGAGATTCTCTCATACGATAGCGAGTATCGACTATCGAAATTTCTAATGATGGCATTCGATAACGAGCTAAATTTCTTATGCAACCTTGCGAGTATAAACTCGTTAGCAAAAAAGCATTCGAGTTTACGTTTTAAAGTATAAAAGTGAACAGAAAAGAAAATGTAAGTTAAAAATTTATGAAATTTTTTTAAGTAAATTGTTATATTTCTAGTCAAAGTTAACAAAAATAAATTATTCTCAAAAAGAGATCTTTAGGGATTTTTTGGCAAAGAACACAGATTTGGCAAAATGCCTTTTTACGAACAGTTCGCAAGGGAAAGCGAGGGCTAACCAACTTTTGGAGCAACTAGCCGCGAAACTAAATGCTTCTGGTCCACCAATAAAAGATGTGAAAATGTGGCGGAAAAAATTGTTTTACTTTTAGTAATGATTTGTTTGTTTATTTATACGCTGATCAAAAACAACATGTACAAAAGAAGTTTTCTTTTAATAAATCTTCACTCAAGTAGAGAAACAAATCTTAGCTGCTGCTGGCATAGAAGTCGCTGTTTAGGGTCTGAAGACTATGCAAAGCTTTGGATCAGTTTTAAGAACACAAGCAGAGCCAAAGTCAAACCTAAAACCTTTAGGTGATTAATTAAGTGTAATAGCACCTGAAGATCACAATAACGACTTGCCATGCACTTCTTCGTCATTAGTCTCTAAAAATTAAGGAAGAGGAGCAATACTTAGACAAACAAATTAAAGAAATAGAGTTGCAAATACGAAGAAAGGAGTTAGAAACACTTAATATGGATATCGAAATGAAATAAAAATAACAATAAATCCCTATGTACCTACATAAAATTTTTATAGGCTTTAATTTTTTTTAGTTTCAAAAAATATGAAAAAATAAGTTCTTTACAAAACTGAACTAAAAACTCGATTCGTTTCGTATCGAGTAACATCATTAGAAAATTGTACGCTATCGAAATTAATTTCGATACGAGTTGTATTTCGATCACGAATGCGAGAATTTGCCCCCAGGTAAATGCAGTTCGGAGAGAACTTTTTTGTTTATATTTTTTATATATGAAGTTTGATATTTGAAATAAATGAAAGAGGAGATACATTTTTTTTATCTATAGACGATGACAGCTGAAATTTAAAATATGTGAAGAAAAAAATAATCAGCTGTCGAATCAAGAGTACCTGATGAATAGATATGCCTTGGTACAGACGTGGAAAATTTATTATGGAAAAATATTCGGTTGACCAACTTGTTTTAATCGTTAAAACATTTTATTAAAATCAATCATCGATTACTGTGACGATGAGAATGTTACGTGAAATTTGGAAATTTTTTAAACAACGTGCCAACAAGACGTATTATTTATCGTGTAGTGAATGATTTTGAGGAAAAAGGACTAAAGCTGGGGGCTAATTCTCGCATTTGTGATCGAAATACAACTCGTATCGAAATTAATTTCGATAGCGTACAATTTTCTAATGATGTTATTCGATACGAAACGAATCGAGTTTTTAGTTCAGTGTTGTAAAGAACTTATTTTTTTAATGTTTTTTGAAACTAAAAAAAATTAAAGCCTATAAAAATTTTGTGTACATAGGTATTTTATGCTATTTTTATTGCATTTCGATACCTTTCTTCGTATTTGCAACTCTATTTCTTTAATTTGTTTGTCTAAGTATTGCTCCTCTTCCTTAATTTGTAGGCTTTTCTTTTTCATTTCAATTAACTGAATATTCAGTTCGACATTCCTTTGTTTTAATTCGAGGTCTTGTTTCTTTATTTCTATAAGGGAATTTAATCTTTTTAGCATCTTCTTCTGGTAGTTCTCTGTAGTCATCATATTTTTTTTTTAGCAAAGTAGTTTTTGTTTCCCTTTTCTTTAGGCTATTTTTTTATGTCTCCGTATATTATTCTTTTTTCCGGCGCTGATTCTTCTTTATCATCATCTTCTATACATGAGGAGTGGTTACTGTCCGAGACTAAAGACAAAGAAGTGCATGGCAAGTCATTATTGTGATCTTCAGGTGCTATTACACTTAATTAATCACATAAAGGTTTTAGGTTTGACTTTGGCTCTGTTTGTGTTTTTAAAACTGATCCAAAGCTTTAAACAGTCTTCAGACCATAAACAGCGACTTCTATGCCAGCAGCAGCAAAGATTTGTTCCTCTACTTGAGTGAAGAAGAAAGAAAACTTCTTTTTTACATGTGGTTTTTGATCAGCGTATACCTAAACAAACAAATCATTACTAAAAGTAAAACAATTTTTTCTGCCACATTTTCACATCTTTTATTGGTGGACCAGAAGCATTAAGTTTCGCGGCTAGTTGCTCCAAAAGTTCGTTATGCCTCGCTTTCCCTTGTGAACTGTTCGCAAAAGGGCTTTTTGCCAAATCTGTGTGCTTTGCCAAAAAATTCCCAAAGATCTCTTTTTGAGAATATTTTATTTTTGGTAACTTTGACTAGAAATAGAACAATTTATTTTAAAAAAAATTTATAAATTTTTAACTTACATTTTCTCTTCTGTTCACTTTTATACTTTAAAACGCAAACTCGAATGCTTTTTTGCTAACGAGTTTATACTTGCAAGGTTACATACGAAATGTAGCACGTTATCGAATGCCATCATTAGAAATTTCGATAGTCGATACTCGATATCGAAAAAGAGAATCCCAAAAGTAATAAAACTCGCACGTTCGAATATAATTTCGCTCGTATACGAATGCGAGAATCAGGCCCCTGATGGGCTGCCATGCATGGAAGACAATGTAATGTAAGATCGGATGAAAACATTACTGCTGTTTAGGAATATGTTTTTAACAATCTATCAATCTCAATTCGACGTCGTGCTCAGGAGCTTGCGGAAAAATTTGCATTTGCTTTTAATTAAGATTCAGTTGAAATAAGAGCTTCCAGAAGGGCATTAACGCTGCCGTACATATGCCAATAGGATGTTACAGCTCGCCCATGACAATCCCGATTTTCATGAAAAAATTATAATGACTAACGAGGCACGCTTTCATTTGAATGGATATAAGAATAAACAGAATAATCTAATTTGAGCAATGAAAACCCCTTAAACTATTTATCAGTCACCGTTGCAACCATTAAAAGTGACAGCCTTGTGTGCAATTTGGTCAGGAGGAATAATTGGACCTTACTTCTTTAAAAATGAAAACGGCGTAACGGTAACTGTCAATGGGGTGCGATATCGTGATGTCATTGAAAATTTTTTAATGCCACAACTGCATACTTTGGGCTTGACTTACATATGGTTTCAGCAAAACGATGCCACATTGCAAAAACCCGGGACTACAATAAAATGACTAGGAGTTGTATAGTTTCCGGTGGACACCCTGCAGTTTGTCTCAACCCCTAAAACGAGTAAGACGAGTTACCGAAAATATATTTACTTAAAATTCATAAAAAATTAATTAAAATTAATTAAAATAATAATTATTTAGTTTTTTGACCGTTTTTATTTTAAATATTAACTAAAATTATTCAAGCTCAAGGTCTTTTAATTAATAATAATAAATTAATTAATAATAATAAATATTAAAGATATTATTTGAATTATAAAAAGACCTTGAGCTTGAATAATTTTAGTTAATATTTAATTAATTAAAATAAATTAATTAAATTAATTAAAAAACTAATTACAGAATTTAATTTAGTTTCGAGATCTGTCTGTTAGAATGATAATTAAAATGTTCATTTATATGTTAAATAATGTGTTGTTTAAGAAGTCTCTTCAAATTGACGTTCTATTTTTATATTCTTAACCCTATGACAGCGTAATCGACTACGAAAATAATTTACCTTAAGTTAGTCTTTGTCAACTAACCATAAGCTAACTACAAAGTAGTGCAGAAATTACCCAAATTTAAAGGGTAATTTTATAAGAGTATTTGCTTTTATTTTTGTATGCTGCTTTGAGAAAAAAAAACTTTAAACAGTATTTTTGCTTGTTTCTTTTTATTTTGGGTTGTGCAGGTTTTCTGTGCTGAATGTCAGTAAAGTTAAAGTGAATTTAGTGAAAAAAATAACTATAATCCCGGTATTACTAATAAATTTTTTTATGAAGAGCTTGTATTCAGACATTCGTATGTGTAAATACGTACGTAATATTTACTTCGTTCAAAGACAATGTCAAAGCAATTTTGAAATTAACAAAAAATAAAAAAAAACAAAAAAAAAAAAAATAGAAAAGAAAAATAATAACAAAAACCAACAATAAATGTTTAATATTTGCAAACTAGGTATGTCCTTAAATATTCGAAACTATAACAAGTTTTGAAACAGTTTCAAGTACAAAATTAATAATTTATTTTTTTTGACGTCAAACTATAGTCACATGCAAAATAAACATCAAATGGAATAACAAAAACACATTAAACGGGTTTATAAATTACACTGTGCTTTAAGGCTGAGGGATTTATTTTAACAGTCTATACAAATAAAGTTTAGCTGGAAAGTTTGAAGGTTAAGCTAAAATATATTTTCATATAAGTTATTAAAGATTAAAGACTGTTAACGATTTTTTTTTGGTTTGGCTTTAGAAGGAAATATCTTCGGAATGATGATAAAATAACTTTTGTGAATTTTAAAATATTTCTGGAAAGAAAAGAAATTAAAAAACTTATTTCATTGTTGGTTAATTCTTTTTAAAGTCATTCTTTTGTTTAAAAATTCATAACGAAGCGGTAAAAAATGCAAATAAATCGTAGTTAAATAGACCTGCGACAAAATATTTGTAATTAAATTTTTAATTTATGCAGAAAGTTGAAGCTAAAAAGATATTAAATTTGCTGTTTCCTTTTTTACTGGATATCTCTTGAATTATTATACTGTTACAGATTTACATTCACTTTCGTAAAATTTAAGATGAGTTTGAAATTTTCCAATTAAGATTTTCTTAAACTATTGAAATCTCTGCATTTTATTTAAATGTAATATGCGTTTTGTTGACAGTAGTTTTATTTACATTGAACATTTGCTGTGGTTAGCAGGTTGGTCGTAAAACATGTTTAGTAGTAAACAACCGAAATTTTATTACGTGTAATGCATACTTTAAGGAGTAGTTATTTTTTTTAAATATTACTTCACATTAATATCTACTTTTTAGTTTAAACGCAACGAATTCCGACAATAAGCAGAATATATGCAAATATGCAGCAAGTTTGTGTAAAGCTCCGCAATGTTATAATGAGAAGGCACTACTACAATAAGCCAGCACAGCCAGTTGAAGTAGTATATGTGTAGAGTGAGTTGAGTGTAAATCAAATTGAGATTGATAATAACAAAAAATAAATCCTACTAATATATTAAATGTTATTTTTTTTTGTTTGGATGTTTGGATATTTGTTACTCAATCACACGAAAACGGCTGAATGGAACTAAATGAAATTCGGCACATAGATAGATAACAACCTAGATTAACAGATAGGCTTTATTGCGATAATAACGCGAAGACGTTTGCAAACTCATCATAGCACATCCTAAACGGGTTGTTTGTGTTGTAGATATTTTTATTTTTGTTGCTAATACTAAGACTACCTTTTATCCCGATAACTACGCAGACGAAGTCGCGGGCACAAGCTAGTAATAAATAAAGTGCTTTATATGTTATGTTCGAGTGTGGTTAAATAAATAATTGCTCCTAATTTTTTTAACAAATTTTAATTATTTTTATTTGCAATAAAAGGATCCCAGTTTATTTAAAGGAGATAAACTGACATTTATAAAGATTTAAACGTAACAATACGTAAGAAGAAGTCAAATAATATTAGCTAGCCTACCAAAGATTTTAGTTTTATAATTAAGAAATGTTAAACTTATATTTAAATTTTAATCAGGTTGGATTTCATATTAACATTCTAATTGTTACAAAGAATTTTTTTAATTGTGATTAATTAAACAAGGGGCCACTTTCATTGAAACATTAAAATTACAAAAATATTTTACTAGCATATCGAAGTTTTACAAAGAAAGTGATACATATTTTAGTATAAAGATATCTTTTTTTTTCGGGAAGGGAGGAAAATGCCTGATCCATCTCTGATACTTTCGTCACAGTTCTGGTATGTGGAGCTTGCATCCACTATAAATCACCCTTTTTCGAGCCGTTCTCCACCCTGGGACCGCTTTCGCATTGCTTAAGGGCGGGGCTCCTCTTCTGTTTCTATTGAACAGCCGTCGTTATGCCTACGTGTAGGTCCCGCTTTTTCGCGCGTTGTAGCCTTTCAACATATGTTGCCACGTGTTGCCATTTGGTCTCATTTTCTATCATAAGATCCACGATATTTTCCAGGGATATTTTCCCTATGGTTTCCTCTAAGTTGTGTTGTTCAACCCTCCATTTCTCACACTTGAAGAAAGTATGCTCTCCATCGTCTATGCAGTTGTCTCCATACATACAGGTTCCTGTGTTTACCTTTTCCAGAATGCATCTGTGTAACGAAATAGTTTATTTCGCCATACTTTCTGTTTAGCCATTTATCAAGGTTTGCTATTAACCTCGCTGTCCATATGCCTCGAGATTCGCTGTTCCATCTGCCTTGCCACCTACGCATGGTATGCGTTCGTCTTGTCGTTTCCGATTCCCGTTCGTTATTTCAATAAGCCTTCGATATTTCCAAAGATTTCTTCTTTCCTCGGCTATTAAGTCAATAGGGATAGAGCCGCTTATAACGAGTACTGCTGGTTTCGAGAGTGTACGATATGCTGAGGCTACTCTCAGAGCAGAGGTGCGTTGTACGTCTGCCAGCATCTTTCTTCTATACTTTGCCTGTAAGGCATCATCCCAGATTTCGCATCTATACAAAAAGATATTATTCTATACCGATTACTGTTAATAACAAAATAATATATTTTGAGCTATAAGAGTATATAAGTACATATAAGGCACAGCCGAATATAGTGCTCTTACTTGTTTATCTTAACCTAAAAAAATTCTTTGAATGTTCGCAGATATATAATTTTTTATGGCAATAAATTATTAGGTGCATACAGCATAGGCTTTGGAAACAAGATTTTAAAATAAATTAACAGTTTATGACTTCATTACAACATGAATATAAAGTTTTTTTAAGAACGTGGAAGTGTTGTATTATGTTAGATGTCCGTCAAAACATTCACTTGGCTTAAGTTGATACAGCCACTCTCCGATATCTTATAAATTAAATCATATAATAAATAAAAATATAAAAGTGGGCATGATCAAGTTTTCTTTCCAAAATATCCTAAGATGAATTTTAAACCATAAAAACAAAGAAAAATAAAAAAATCAAAATAAGTGAAATCGGTGCAGCTGTCGTGAAGTGATGCAATTACCTACGTATGACATGTGATATTGGCTCATATAAATTTTTTATAAATTAAACGCTCTAAACAACTGCACATTCTTAAGCAATGCAGAAAAATCTGCTGTTAATTTATTAAAATGTTTCAAAGTTGTTAAAAGTTTTTCATTAAATTTTTTATTTCATTTTACTCCATATGTGGCTATTGCAACGTTATGCTGATGATTAAAACAATTTTCACATAAAAAAATAGTTCTGGTATCGTTACGACAAAGAAAACCCCTTAACATTAGGTAAATGAGGGTTGAACTATTAAAAACTCAAAATAAAATATTTCTCCTGCTTTTAAATCAAAAATTCCTGCACAATACTCTCCGTCCTTAGCTAAATATATCATATGAGTATGTGTGTTGTTTTTCGTAAGACAATTGAAAGCCTTAAAAACTGTGTGTCTGGGTACTTTTTAATTCTTTAAAATTTTAGATTGAGGATTATACAAATTTTATTTTAAAACATAAAACATGAAATAAAATTGAGCACAAACATTTTATTTTATAAATTACAAATGTCAGTTTTCATTATCCCTGCTCGTATACATACATACATATATGTTTATGTGTGTACACACTTTTGTCTCTTACACTTTGCGTCTTTGTCACTTTCTTTTACTTTTTCACTACTGTTATTGTTCTTCGTGATTGTTGTTTCCATGTCTCGTTAAAGGCTCGACTGACAAACAAACAATGAAATAAGATATAAAGAAATATTTTGATAAATGAAAAAAGTCTCGGTTTAAAATGTGCCATCATTTAAATTAGAAGAAAATACTAAAAAGACGAGAAATGTTACTCATTCTTTCATTTAACATTTTAATTGAAAATTTTATTTTTCCTCACACTACATTTTATTACAGCAGATAAATGACAAAATGTAGAAAAGTTAGTTATGCCGACTTTGACGAAATAATAAATTACATATGTATGTATGTGTTTATGCTCATATTGAAGCAAATAGAAGTTTGTTGGCTAAAGTATATTACTGGTGGCATAGATATCGTTGTGTGGTCTGCCAAAAGACAATGTTTAAGTCTTTTTTAAATTTTACAAAATGTTGGTTTTTGCTTCAAATTGCATATATTGTTTAGAGAGGATTAATAAACACAACATACTACAGTGGACCTTTTGAAAAAGCCAGTTATTTTTTGTACTCATTTTCCTACTCTTCACGTCTATTGCCAATTGTATATGGCATTAGCATGCTGTTTGCAATTTCTACAATATTTATTTTCCGCTTCATAAAGTATACACTTTTGGAAAGCTTATTAGTTTTTAGAGAAGTTGAATAAGCAGTGTCCATCTGTCAAATATAATTACATACATACATGTATATTACTTGGTATATCCATATTTATAATAAAGCATATTTACAATTTTTAAACCTGATTTTATCTTGTAAATTTATCCCTCAAAATCTTACGTTTAAGCGGTTTAAGTCAATTTTCAGAAACCACGATATTACAACCCAAAAGACAAGGACCAGACCAAGTAGGTGGTATAAGAATTTAGTTAAAAATATCACCAGTGCGTAGATTCTTTAAGGTAATACGTTGATCACGCATATGACTAACAATATTGGCCATAGATACCAGTTTTTTTATTAAAATTTCTTCCATTTGCCGAGCCAAAGTCATATATTTCGTCGTTAATTCAAAGTCCAGCTGTGTCCATCTGTCTGTCTTTGTTTGGATTAAAATACATTTTTATGTTTTATTCGGGCAAAAACGGCTAATGCAATACAGTACAATCTACCGCTAGCTCTCTGAGTTGTAAGCAAATATTATAATAATACCAATAACGCATTTTATTTATATTTTTACCCATAAAATTAAAAAAATGTTAGTAACTGGGTTATTTATAGACACGATTATTGCTATTTGCTTTATATTCCAAGCGATAATCTTAAACAATTTTTAACAAATTGGTCATAAATCGGCAAAGTTATAGGCAAAAATTATATGAAAAAGTATATATTTATTATGTAGGGATATATGAAAATATAATAATTTTTCAAGCTGGTAAATAATTTTTGGACACACCTATTGCACCATGTTGCCTCAAAAATTATTTCTGAAAATAACGAACAACAAATAACTGAGTTATAGCCACAAAATATAACTGCTTCGGTGTTTTAAACTTACAAAAAAAAATCGGTTTCTTTCAGGTTCTAGGCAATGGAGAGAGTTAAGGTAAGAGAGTCATCCCTGTTGGCTGTCACTACCAAAGATCAAGCAATAAATTTATTGTTCATGCATCCCTTGCATCTATTCATCCATTTAATGTGTGGTACTTTTTGTAAATGCATCTCTCGCTTATAAGAAAAAAAACTTTGCAAAATTTGGAACGTATATAAGCAAAAAATACTGAATAATTAATTAAACTCCAAAATCGCGTTCACTAGATACGCAATCTGTTGTAAATCATGCATTTACCGCTTCTACACTGTCTTATTCATAAAAGTTATTGAAGGTTTATAAGGCTTTTGTTAAACTGATATTCTATAAAAATTTGACTTATAAACCATTTATGTATAAAATTCTTTTAATTTTTATGAATTAGACCGTTAACAGTTTACTTAAATTTTTGTTGCGCAAATCTGTAATGATTTTCATAATTAATATTAATCATACGTAAGCGTGGCTATCGTCAAATATAAATTTTAATTAAACGAAAACTTCATCTTGGTTAATCGTCAAAAGAAACGAAAAGATCACAGCATATTTAATATTTACAATAAATTAAACTGTTATAGAGAGCAGTGCAAACCATCTAAATTTCGTTTTTCAAAATGAAAAATGATTGCAAGAAAATAATTGCTTTAATATTATCAAGTTTTTTTTTTAATCCTTGATAGATGTCTCCTTCTTAAAACCTTTATTTGTTTAAATAGTGTTAAAAGTCTTTAAGAACTGTTTTTCATTCCTTCTTATACAGTGAGTTATTCTTGTTCTTAGATTTTCTTTCAAGTTTTTCAGTAATTTCAATAAAATATCTAATTTGCCTTCCAGTCATTTTGGTATTCAGTATACGGGCAAGTAGTTCACTGCACTTGACTTTTTTTTTTGCTTAAGAAAAATAGTTTTTCTTATCACTTTTTTTATTTATTTGACACAGTAATATTCTGGCCACATGCAGAAAGCATTCGGTGACACTTGTGGTAGTCATGGTAAATTGATAAGAGTTTTAGCACGAACTGAGTAAACTAGAAAAAAAAAATTGTATAAATAAATCAAATATTTTCTATTACTTTCGCAAGATCTGGGTTGATACAAGAAAAGAAAACTTATTTTTTCCCTCGGAATGCATCAGAAAAAATTAAAAGAAAAGAAGAGAAGAGAAAAGAGAAATATGTATTTTTACATTTCAAATGATTTTATTGTTGTTTGTGTTAGGACTTAACATTTGCATACTTTTGGGCGCCTTTTTTTCCTTCTTACCTTTAAGTAAGAGATGTTGTTGGACAGATATTTTTGTAATTTTTTTTTACAATATTGAGTTCATGTCACAGTGATTACAAATGGTTTTGGGGGAATAAGTTTTTTTTGTTGCTATTTTTGCACAAGTTTTCTTACAGCATTTAGTTTAAGTAAACATTTGTAAAACCGAGCAGCATACTTTTGGGAGTATATTTTTACCCTACATAGTTCGTATGTACGTACACATGACATACATTGAGAAGCTAAAAGAGAACAGAAAATACACTAAAAGGTTTTGCTATTTACAAAAGGTTAAAACTATATTTTTTTTTACAAAATAAATTTGTATATTTTTAAATATGCATCTTGTTTGCTGTTGCATTTTTGTGTTGTTTAACTGGGGAATTTTAACTTATGTTGGATGTTTGCTTTGCTGCAATATTTTTACTCAGCTGCTGTTGCTATTTAACAGGCCAATATTTTTGTTTACCTGAGTAATACTGCGTTCATTTGCCTTAAGGTTTGTTTTTATGTGGCTTTTTTAAGGTAATTTGTGTCATAGCCTGCTGTTTGTGTGTGATTTTTTCAGTGATATATAAATGGTTTGTTTATGTGTTTGGTGCACAGTATGGAGATAATAAAAATTTTTCGAAATTTATTGTAAAAAAAATGGCAAAATAAATATATGAAAAAATTTGTATTATTTTTTTTTCAAATTCATTATCAAAACCGGTAATTAACCGATAAGCATTTTTTAAAAGTTGTCTCATTCGAAATGCGCTCATTCATTAAAAGCATGTTTTTTTTTTAATTGTGATTTTTTTTATTAAATTTTTAAGAAGGCATATTCCGTTTACATAAGAAATTTAAAATCCATAAAACGCCTTGTACGTTTCCGATAATAGGTTATTAATTATTTCATGAAATTAGCCATCACTTTATTCAGAGAGATGTGCAGTATTTCACCGATGTTGCTCTGAATCTCAGATTCGAGCTCGGCGGGTTTAGTTGGGGGTTTATTTTCATAAACCCGAGATTTCACAAAAACTTAAAACACACAACGTTAAATTGCATTTCATTATTGGCCACTTGTCAACAGGTTTTCTATATATAAATTTCTCTAGAAATCTTTGCTGTCAAAAATGAATTGTTTTCTGCATGGAGTCACCATCATGTTTAAACCATAACTCATCCAGATGAAGCCACAAGAACTCCGTTATGATGCCCTTGTTAAATACGACTTTCACAGTCTTTGCAATTTCATCCTAAAAAAATAAGTTTCAATCAAGATGTCTGTCCAAACACCATACCATACAGTTGTTCGTTGTAGGTGCAATTGTTTCTCATAATCTGCAAAAACGGTTTTTGAGTCCCAAAATTCGACAATTTCGTGTATTCAAATGAAAATGCGCTACATAGGAGAATGTTTTTTTCGGAAACTTTTGTTTTTTCCATGGTCTGCTGGTTTTTGCTTCTGCGTAAGTTATATTTTGTATGCATAACAATGAAGGTCTTTTGTCATAATTCACTGCATAGTGTCTCGTAAAATTTTAAATTTTTATGAACGATGCCGAATTGATATTTTTGGCATGTCGTTGACGTTTTATGTTAAAATAGTAATGCTTTTAAGAGATCAATCAACACTTTGAAGCGCAGATATTTTACTGTCCATGACTGAGCCAGTGTTTGCAAAAGGTTTTTAAAAGTTATAGGGAGCACTTTTCTCGTAAATGCAGTAGGAAAAATACTATAGAAAACGTGTTCAATATATTTCTTTTAAGTTTTGAGCCATTTATTTCAAGCATGAAAAATAGTTGTAAAAATAAAATGGAGCAAATGCCAAAGGCTGCATTGGAGTTACTTATTCTTCCCCACGAAGACGATAATGATGACGGCGATGAAGTTTTTTTTAATGATGTTTAGAAAGTTAATGATGATAATGAAGTTAATAATACTTTTGAAGTTAATGAAATGAAGTAAATAAAAAAACCATATTAGTGCCTTTTTTTTAGTTAAATCTGTGAATTTTTGTATTTTTGAGAAAAATACGATTTTTATGTTAAAAATTTGCTAATATTAATATATATTTAATATTTATTGTTTTTATTTAAAAAAAAAATATTTTTCGAATTGGAGCATATAAAGTATGCTCCAATTCATAATTTAATTTACTTATTTATCGTTTTTCATTTAAAAGTTACAGCAAAAATAGTCTAAAACGACAATTTTTTTCCAAAAAACTAAAAAGCCCATAAAAGGTAAAAAAACTAATTTTTTTCTCAACATTTTTTTTAAATATTGGGTTTTTATGTATTTATTGATATTCAACAGTAAAAAATAACAACATTTTAATATAACGACTTCTTTGAATTAATAGCCATTTTATACACCACTCATCCCACTGTGCGACGCTTTGAATGGTTGACATATTAGGTGTTGTTTTCACAGTTATAACGTGTGATATTTTCGTTAAGTTGCTACTGGCACAAAAAATTACTATAAATTTCAAAAAGCGCATTCTTACTGACACCTCATTTATTTATCATACGCACAGAAGAACCTAAGTAATAGATATATATATCAGTATAGTGATGAGTAAAATAATCGTGTATTTAACAAAAAATTTGTTTAACTCAAAAAGCAGACTTTTTACTTTTACGATTATTGTTTTATAGAGGTCGTACCACCAAACGCAGGCTTGGCTACAGTGTTTTGAATTAAAAATCACGACCATAGAAAAAGCAAATATAGAAAACAAATGACAGCTGTAATTTTTTTATGGAAAACAAAATATGTTGGTAATAATTGTGAGAGATTTATTTAGTACAAGCTTGATCATCAGTAAGCGCTAATATATGCACTCAATTGTAAAGGCAGTAGTGAAACCAACATAGTAAAATTAAAATTTCTACCATGCAGGAATTTATTGAATATTAACCTGGAATTAGGACGTATTAATTACGGAGTAGGATCGAAAGGAAATTTAACATATTTTATTGTAAAAAAATAAAAAGAATTAGTATATTATAGATCACAGAAAAAAACACCTTTTCCTTTACCGTTTATATCTTTAAATTCTAACTTTGAATTTGTGAACTTTTTTGGAGACCACTAAGAGATTTAAAAATTGTTTTAGTAACTTTTTTTAAACAGTTTTCCCAAGTCTTTTTTAAAACTGTCTTCATATTGTGATATATCTTTTTATGCTCTTTAATTTTCTTTTTACAAGTGCTCATTATCTATAAGGTGGTGTTAGCTCCAGTAAATTTTTAGAAAAGACCTCCCTTGGTAGAAAAATTATGTGGTTGCTTTGATACCACTCTAGAGCTATCTTATTATAGTGACATGTTACTAAATCAGGGCAAAAAGATGTGGATGTGCTGAAAATTTTATGCTAAAGTTTTTTTCGGTATTTATAGGGCCCACTGTAGCAAATGACTTGCTCCTTCTCCCGCTACTGTATAAAGTATGTCGTACCCAGGTTTACAAAAAAAATTTTTGTGCTAATTTTGGGTCCTATTGTACTCTTCAAAATTTCCACGAGCATTACCAATAAAAAAAATTTTAATCCAACAGCTGCAAAAAATAAAACAGCTGCATAATACAACATGAATATTCCCAGCAAAAAAATCTATGACAAAAAAGTGAATTTGGAGGGTTCCAACTGCTAACAAAGTGATTAAATGTAGGTGAAAACACTAATGATTTTAACATCAGCGTGTCATTGGAAATCATGTGTCTAAATTAATATTTTAATGAACTGCACTCTATTTTAACAAGTGCACAGAACTCATGCATGAACATGAGTTAATTTTGTTTGTTTACATGAATTGTATAATAAATTCTGCATGATGTTGCATTCATTTTTAAGCACATTATTTATGACAAATTCTTTCGCATTTAGGGAGTCGTTTTGAATTATTGCTTTTACGCAAATAATTAAGAAGTCTTTTAAATGTAATTCGCTTTGCACTACTTCCAATTTTTTTTCTGGGTTTTTATATGAAATTTGATTTTAATTTTCGTGCTGTATTATTGCCATTTAAATATTTTGCGGCATTTTTGTCTAGAAGCTGATGAACATTTTATGTTTTCAAGCCTGCACTATATTCAAATTACGAATTAAACTACAAGTACCCGTTATAAAAGTACCAAGGGAAGCGTTCTGCTTTTCTATCAGATGTTCTCTTCAATATTATTACAATTTCCTAGGCCTTCGCAATACCATGTAGATCTTTTTCTCCCCAAAACAGATCTTTTATCAATGATGAGTTCTTCTGATGCCATTTAATGAAATAGGAAACCGTTTTTTGGCCTTTAATTCCTTTACAATTTTAAATTTTTTGAACATATTTAATCTTAGCACGTGCTGCTTCTGACTCACTTATCTTGATCAAACTCGCAACAAAGTAAAATTTTTGTCATTTAAAATAATAAGTGATAACTAGTTTAAAAAATTAAATATTTCTTTCACAAGAGTCCAAAGAGAAAGCATGTGTTTGTTTAGTATTAATGAAACTGAATTTTAAAATTTTTACTTTTAAACCTCTAATTTGCATAATCAACACAAAATAAGAGCAGCAATTTCTGGGCTATTTCCTAGTAATTTGTCTACAAACAAAATGTATTCACCACATTCTTGGTGTTAAAGATTTTCCATTTATTAAAACGAAAGGCCAAATACTTAATAGTTTGTTTCCATCTAATCTCTTCCTTGTAATCTTTTTCATACGACAACATATAAGCATTAAAAACATTTTATACAAATAAATAAGGTTAAGCATTCCTTATCAATACAGCTAAAAAATACAACATTAAATTGTATTTAGGTGCCCTTTTAAACGTTTCTCCTCTTAAATACACTTTCGATTTTTTTTTTGGCTTATAAATGCTAAAATATTATTTAGGTTTTTGATGTTGTTGGGCATACATGCATATATTTATTTTACTATAAAAAAAAAGAAGCAAGAAAAAAAATTAATACTATTTTAAATATTACTTAGAAGAAAAATGAAAGAAAAGAATATTTATTATCACAATGCTAAAGGCGAAATTTTAATGTGTATTTAAGTGGCTGTATGAAAAGCAGACAAATGAAAAATTCTGACAACGCCAAAGTAGGTTATACAAAAAGGGCACTTATTATAAAGGGATTAAGGTTAAAAGGGTTAAGTATTTTAAACTGATTTAATATATAATTCAGCACTTAAATTAAAAAAAAGCCACATTCAAAGAAATCAATAAATTTAAAGAACTAGTGAAAAGAGAAGTGCAGAAAATTTTTGTGGCGAGAGCGTATGATTAATATTAATTCAGGTTTTTTTTTAGCAAATATTAAGTTGTAGCTATAGAAGTAAAATGAATACATATATTTCACCAGATGTAATTAACTTGCTTTCACCAAAATACTCTAATTATTCTAAAGAAAACTTAACGCCATATAAATTATGCAAAATTATAGTCAAAATATAAATTAATTAAGTTTCGCTCAAGCATTAAATGACCCATTTAGGCATATAAAGGTCATAAAAAAAGAACTATTTATATATAAATACATTATAACTGTAGCAATCTAAATAAGTATTAGCCATAGGTAACGGAGCACACAAATATCGTCATCATCATTATGAGGCTAAACCTCTATCTTTACTGTGGCCATAAAAATTCTGCTCATTGTACTCCAGACAATAATGCTGCATTTTTTATACTGTAGATTTTTTATTAATGAAAGCTATAAGCCACAATACGCTTGTTTGTTTTGGCAGGCAGAAAACACAAAACCTATAAAACTGTTCGCTTTTGATGATGACTCTGTACGACAAGTCATTACGATGATGGTAAGAGCGCAAAGAGCCTGGGAATAAGTATGAAATATAAAAAGGACAATAATGGTGATGACTAAACAAGCCATATGTTTAGTACGGTTTTGAAGCAGCACATTATATTCTAATATAAATACAGTTATGGTGGGATTATGGCAAGCACTGGGTAGCAGATAAGTAAGCAGGCAAGAGAGAATCACTTAAACATTATATATTGTGTATATAAGCAATGATATATAATGGTAGTTTGTTTGTTGGACCATTTACCTAACCAACAGCAACACTCGTTTCACTGCTACTTTCACCTTTAAAATTTGTTGCTATTTTCATATGCAAATTGTACTCGAAGGATAAACAGTAGCAGTAGTGACGACCACAAGGCTAAGGAAAATTATTAAGTGCAGACAATAACAATAACAACAACAGCAAACAATGCCCAGGAATATATACTCGATTAGTATGGTTTTGTTTGACATTAAACAGTTAACTTCCGTGAGGTAACATTACTAAAGGTTTATGTGCCTTCAATAAACAAACACATGCACAAAGGAAAGCCTTGTTTTTTCTTTCTTTGTTAAGTGAAAAGAATAAACAGACAGGGTTAAATTAAAAAAAAATTCCACAAATATTTTTATATATTTAAATAAGAATAGAGGAGATTTTCCTAGCATAGAAAGGGAAATTGAAATTGAGTTTAACTCTATAAAAAATTAGGAAAACTTTGATTCAACATAATTTTTTGTTTCTTTATAGAAAACCCACAATGCCAGTAATTTTTTTTTGTATTTTTTGGGTAATTGAGATAACAGTAATTTTTTTTCTTTGTAAATGCAATTGCTGTGTTCGCAAAAAGTGCTTAAAAATTAAAATAAATAAAAGTTGTTTTATTATTTCTAGTAAAATACTAAAACTTTTTAAAAATTTAAAAAATTTTAATATTATGGCAATACAACACTTAGGATACCAAGTTATGTTATGAGTAATTTCCTTAAGGGAATAACTCTGTGCCAAGGAGCTGCCAAGCTTAATAGGCATTCTAGTTAGCAGCTCGTTGTACGTAGTGTATAAACTGTGGATAACTTTTTGTTATGAATTATTAATTATAATTTATTTATTAATTTATATAAATATTTGTCTTATTTTACTGTAAATAGTTTTTATTTTGGCTCAAGTTCATTTATTCCATTATTTTTAATTCCTAAAATTTTTTTAAAATTTTAAAATTCTAAAATGATTATTTATTTATTTATTTATTTATTTATTGTTTCCTTGCACAACAAGACTTAGTCTTATGATTATAGTACAGGAATTTAAATTTTTACAAAATATTTTGCCATAACAAATAAAACTTAAATACAAGATAAAATTAAATTCGATTTTCAAACATTTTCATCAAATGAAAAACAAATAAAAATAAAAACTTAATTATAAAGCAATAAAGTAATAATAAAACATTTAATCAAAATAAAAAAAAATAAAAACATTTATACAAAAACTAAAAATTAAAAACATTTAATTAAAATAATTAAATAGAAATTTTTTAAAATTAATTGCGTTGCTATTTGTTTGTTGATTGTGTGGAAGAGCATTCCAAAGACGAATAGCATTTATGAAAAACTGCCACTCAGAAACGAGATAACGAAATCTTGGAATTATAATTTTTTTGCCTCTCGATGATCTAGCAAAACGAATCTTTTGAAATAAGTATTTTGGCTCTTCAGTATAAATAATTTTCCAAAGGAAAATTAGCATTCTTACCTTTAAAAAGTTTTCAAATGATACTCCATATAGATTTTTTGAAAAAGATGACACATGATCACGTTGCCTTAGACCATAAACATATCTTACAATATTATTATACAACACTTCAAGCTTCTTCCTACTCAGGAAATTACAACGAGAAAACAGTTCACAGCCATAAGTCAGACTAGGAACCAAATTACACTTTAATTTAATTTAAAATTTTTTTAAGGAAATTAGAATAATAGAATAAATTAACTTAAGCCGAAATTCAAATGATTTGCTGTAAAATTTAATATATAAAATAATTTTATTTCATTCCAATATTTGGCCAACACATTGGTTTACTTCTGTATAAAGTGTACAAACAATTAGCAAAATAAGAAATATTATAAATATTATAGAAATAATTTTTATATCGTTCCCTGAAGAAGTAAAATGTTGATATAAAAAAATATAAGACAACTACAAGGCGAATCCATACATTCGCTGTAAAATTTAATATATAAAAGTCAAATAAAGTATCAATATATAGTTGTGAACAATTTTTTATAAAAATAATTTTATTTCATTCCAATATTTGGCCAACACATTGGTTTACTTCTGTAGAAAGTGTACAAACAATTAGCAAAATAAGAAATATTATAAATATTATAGAAATAACTTTTATATTGTTCCCTGAAGAAGTAAAATGTTGATATAAAAAAATATTTTTATAAATAAATTTATCTCAAGCTTAATGAATAAGACAACTACAAGGCGAATTCATACAGGTTAAATTATCAGCCCAGCTAATGGGGAGACTTTATGTCAACATTGGTTGAATTTGCCTTATTAATGCAGGGAAGGGAAATGTGATTTTAAATTCTGTATTAAACAATTAACTTACGTGTACTTTTTTGATAAAAAAATGTGCTAAATTTATGTATATTTGTTGCTTTTGCGTCATTAATAATGTGTTTCAAACAATTATAACCTTTTTTTAATCAAATTTTATTATATTTATTATGTAAAAACAACTTTTCCAACCCTGATATACGAATTGGCCTTGACATAAAACATCGCATGAAAAGTTGCTTTGTTGTATCAATTCGCCGTTGCATATATCTTATGGATATGCCTTGGACAACTATTTATACAAAAAAAAAATAGTTGTCAAAAATTTAAAAGAAAACTGTTTTATTGATTTTTTTTCTAAAAAAAGCACTTAGTATCGATAATTTTGTAAGAAAAAAATTATGTAATCAATAATTTAAATAAAAAAAAAATTATGTTATCAACGACAGAGAAAAATGTGTTATCGATAGTTTAAAGCAAAAATTTTATAATAATCATCATAATATAATATTTATCATTGATTTTAATGAAAAAGAAATATTTTATTAACAATTTTTAGGAATCTGTTTTTGTTACCAATAACATTTCTAGGGACATATTTTGTTATCGCCTTTTTTATCCAGAGAAATGTAATGCTTAAGTGGAATATAATTTTTTAGATAAAAAGTGTTAAAAAAAAAAGTTATCAACAATCCGTCTATGGGCAAAATAAATTATCAAAATTTTCTGTCTGGTAAAATTTGTGTTATCGAAATTTTCTAATAGAAATTGTGTTCTCGATAATATTTCTAGAAGAAAATTATTAAACTAAAAATCTGAGTAAAGAAAAATTGTTATTTTTATCGATTATTTGTCTAGAAAGATATTTTGCGTTTGATAATTTTTCTAGACAAATATTATGTTTTCGATAATTTTTCTAAAGAAATATTATATAATCGTTAATTTTTAGAGAACACTGAATTTGTTTAAACTACTACAATTGGCTCTATAACTTATTCCTTTACTTTATATTTTTGATAGCTTTGTGATGCAAATGATTATAAGTGCAGCTCGTTCCACTTTATCACAGAAATGCACTTGCCAGACTCCAAGTTTCGCCAGGGCAGATACAGAAGATTTTGCATAGTATCAGTATTCTCCTCGTCATAGCATCTTCTGCAGAAGTCATTAAAAGTAAAAATTATTTCATTAGCGTGTAATCATAAGACACAGAATTGATTTACAGTACTAACCAGACCATGTAATTGAAAGTGCAGTCATTTTACGGTAGTCCACTGATGGCCATGTCTTCCTTGCCATTTCACAAGTAATAGACTCCGCAGACCATTAATTGTGTAGGGATTTGTATAGTTTCTACTTCACAAATATCTTGCAGGATAGAAGTGGTACAGCCGTAAAGATATCAATCACCCTCGAGTGAATAAGATTTTCCTACTTTGGTTAGACTATCCACAATATGTTTTTCTTATATTCTCAAGCGGCCATATAGGTAGAGAAAGTTACATTATTCGTAATATAAATCAAAAATTGTTATATTGAAATATTTTGTTATCGATACATTTTTAGAGAACACTTATGTTCCTCAAAATCTTTCCAGGGAAGAAGTAAACTGTTGATAATTTGTATAAATAAAAAAAAAGTAATCGATAATTTCTCTAGAGAAAATTTATGATATCGATAATTTTCCTGGAGAGCTTTTACGTTATCGATAATTTTATAGAGAACACTCTAAAAATTTACGTTCTACAAAATCTTGCCAGAGAAGAACTAAGCTGTTGATTATTTCCATAAATCAAAAATACGTTGTCGAAATAAATCTAGAGAAAAATAATCCTATCGATAGTTTTCCTAGAGAAGTATTATGTTTTAAATATTTTTTTAAGAACACTTACGTTCTTTTAAATCTTTTCACTACTTAGTTATAATAGTTATAATTTTCCAGATAGAAATTATGTAAGCGATAACCGGTCTAGAAAAAAATTATGTAATCGATAACACATATGGAGAAAAATTAAATTAGCGATAATTTTTTTTTAAGAAGTAGTTTGTTGTCAGTTATTTTTTTTGGTTTTTGGCTACCCCAGCAAAAAAAATTAGAAGTAGTGAAAAGTGAATTACATTTTCAAGACTTCTAAATCAATTTTCTAGAAGCATTCATTCTAGATGACTTTCTAACTGCAAAATAATTTCTCATAAATGATGTGCTAAAAAACGAATGCAACATCATGCAAAATATTTTAAAGAATTCATGTAAACAAACAAATTTAACACATGAAATATCCGATACTTGTCACCAAATATGCATGAGTTCCATGCACTTATTAGAATGGAATGCAGTTCATTAAATGACACGCTAATGTTAAAATCATTAGTGTTTTCATTAAAATCATTAGTTTAATCACTTCGTCACCAGTCGGACCCCTGCAAATTCACTTCTTTGTCATAGATTTTTTGCTGGGACGTTATTTATAAAATTTTCAGGTAAGAGCTATGCTGTCTATTATCTTTTCAGAAAAAAAAATATTTTATATATAAATTTGTCTAGAGAGGAATTATGCTATCGGTAATTTTTATATAAAAACATTGTGTAATTGACCGTTTTTGTAATTTAAAATTCTTATCCATGAAGATAATTATCGTATAAAATATTTTTCATCAATAAATTTGCTTCATACAAATTACACTATCGATAATTTTTTTTTAAACCAGAACAACGCTGACATTCAATCGTTTAAATAAATTATAATAGATAAAACAAAATATCGCAGACTCCTACATCGAAAAATTAATTTTCAAAAATTTCTGAAAAAAGTTATATTATTGATTACACAGGCCAACACTCAATTTGCTTCTTTAAGTTTATCAAGTGTTTCTAGTTAATTTGGGTGCGCTGAATTCAAATCTGTAATCAGTTTGTCTCTATCGGATCTAGTTTTCATGATATAGCTTTTTTTTTTGTATTTTAAAAGTAAAACTTTTCCATAGGAATTAAAAAAAAAAAACAAAGAAAAAATCTGGAATGAACAGCCGGATTTGAGTCTCTTTGCAAATTCTAACAGTAGTCTACCATCATATGTGTATCTCACCTTCCCTGGTACCGATGCTCCATAATTTTGATATATTGGTGAAAACATTCTCCTTGTTCTTCGCTTAAATTACCCGGGAAATCGGAAATTCGGTCCAAGTGACTGTGCAAATAAAAGATTTTAATACTCGTGTTGCAGCCAAGGTGTCTGAACTTATCCAGCATATTCTCCACTTATTGAACATAATTTGGAGCTTTATTATTTCCCAAAAAATGTTTAATAACTCGCACGACTGATGTCCACACATTTCATTCAGTTTCGGTCATTGACTTACCGAAATCACTAAATACTCACTAAACAGAAGTAACAGTCCTCCAAATGATTTCTGGGCTTTCTCCAAGCCATCAGCACATCAAACCTAAACCTATTTTGTTTTCCTTGAGTCCACTGTCGCAAATTTACACAGCAAGTATTGCACACAATATGTGGAGCCCAGCTTTTATCTTGGTCACCGAGATCAACTCCAAAGTAATCTAAATACGATTTTTTAACACATTCCGAAATAGGTCTTATATTATCTTTAAAGGTGTATTCTCCACAAATATAACAAAATTTGTGAGCGTTATTTTTACAACATCTTCTATTGGAAGTCATTTCTATTTAGATCAACATTTTTTTAATAAACTTTGCCAACTGCAATAAACCACTTCTTACAAGCAACTAACTTCCGATATGCAATTGAAATGCAAAAATAAAATAAAAAACGTTCTGAATAATATTACACAAACAAAATTCCCGTTAATCAACTAGCAATTATACAAAAAATAATATTTTCGGAAAAAATGGAATGACAAACTGATATATATCCTCCCCACTTACAGTGGAGGGTATAAAAAAGCTATATCATAAAAACCAGAGCTAGTAGAGACAAAATGATTACAGATTTGAATTTAACGCACCCAAATTAACTAGAATCCGTTGATAAATTGAAAGAAGCAAATATTTTTTTTAATTTTGTCGGGCTGTGTAATCTTAATCTGTTGAAACCGAAAATATTTTCGTCTTACAAACAAATTATTGATAATTTGTCAGAAAAGTTTCGAAAAAGTTAAGTCTTTTAGTAAGGAACGTCTTACAAATAATTTATCAAAAATTGTCCAATATAGCAAAACACAGTGTATTTTTAAGCATAAAATGTATTAATTTGCATAATTTTTCACAAAGTCAATCAAAAAACTGGATAATAAATTAATAATTTAAAAAATAACTTTAGGGAGTAGACTTAACAAAACTTTAGCTAGAACATAAATGTTTTATTGATTTGTTTTACTAAAGTTAAATCTTGTCCCTTCAAAGTCTGATATTGTTTTTGGTTAATTATTATATCGTTTAAGCTGTTGTCTCTTTGTAACTTGTTTGCCATTATTAATATTAATTATACGCCTACAGCATGACCTTGAAATTTTTTTTTATTAAAATTTTTTATTTCAGCACAACAACAACTTGAAGTATTGACTTCAAGCGAAATAAGCTTAGTAATTGAAAACAATTTTATTGTCAATGTTATACAAAACAAAAAAAATATTTATAATATTCCAAACCAACAACACTAGTTGTTTGTAGGTGTAGCTGCGTGTTTAGATTTCCTTTTCACATTTTCATTTTAATAATAAATCAAGGACTATGGATTTATTTATTATTTTCAAAACCATTACCAATGTCAACAATAATTGCTCAATATTATTTTTTCTAAACCTCAAAGTAAATGGAAACTCATATTTACAAGTAAATTTTATAAAGAGATATCTGTAACTGCTACACCAACAATAGCAAAAGCACACCTCTGTATTAGTTGTTCCAGTGTTTGTATGCTAGCCAAGTGTTTAGTTTTTTTTTATACTAGAAATCCATAATAAATATAATAAAACTCATACTATTGTACTCTGCACTAACACGTATTTACCTTTAATAGCATTGTTGTTTGCATGTATTTGTATAATTGCATGTTAAATGTTTATTTCAAAGTCCTTGTGACGGGGTCATAAAATGTCTGAGCATATTCTTACTTAAAGGAAGTATAATAAAATGAAATTCCTTTAGCTGGGCGGTAAAGTTGTTAAGAAAGGTAAAAACGTGAACTTAAAAGTGAAACATATTTTTAGTTTTTTTTGTTGTTTTCTTTTAACTGAAGTTATAATGAAACATGCAAAGTTCAAGTTTGAGGTAAAATTAAGCGGAATATGGAAATATTTCTTTTATGAACTTGGAAAAGGAAAAGAAAATCAAAACCATCACGAAAGGTGATAAAAAAATGTTTACACACTTAAATAGCATTTAAGTAAAATCAAATTTAAATTTCTGTTAAAAGAAGGTTAATTTGGGTTTATTGTAAAGTTAAATATCAAGGAAAAATTTTATAAAAAAAGTGGTGTTATATGGGTACCGAACTTCAAAGGAAAAATGTTAACGAGTAGTGTCTATAAGACATGGTATTACGAAGGTTTCATTCTAGAGCAATATGTTGATATACTCAACAGTTGAAATTAAATTAATTAAACTTAATATTTCAAAGTGGTATGTATGTTGGTTTAAAGTATTTCGTTATTAAGTCAAATTTTTGGCTAACAAATGCTTTTGAATGTGTTTTTTTGCGATGTTGTTAGTTCTTTAAAGCAAAAACTTCCTCAATGGCCCCTGCCTTCTGTAACCAATTATACATATTTAATTGGTTTATAAATGTTTCTCTGATTCACGCAGATATGTTTCCTTCTCTTAAAGCACGCTGTTGCATGTTTGTTTTATACATGTATGTATTGTACATACATACGTACATACATTCATATATGTTTTATTTGCTTTATATTTTAGTAGACATTAGCAGTATTGTTCGCTGCCAGGAAATATTATTTTAGTACTTCTTCTTCCCATTATTTTGACTCAATCTTTTGCATGTTTCATATGCTATTTACATGGGCTTGTTTATGCGAATGTTTAAAAATTTTATATATACGTTTTTCTCAATGTGTTTATTTAAGTGCTATTTTGTTGTAATTGCTGCTGTTTGCTTGTTCCTTTGCATGTTGCAAGTTTTGGCTAAATTCTTAATTTTGTTAGTCAAATAAAAAATAAATTTCTCTCATTTTATAACTATTAGTGTTTTTAGGAAAAATTTTAATTCAACAAAATGGCTGCATGATGGCTAAATGAGTAGCATTAGAGTTTAGTTTAGGGGCTAATTAAGTGATTTAAAAAAATTAAATTTTTTTTGATACATACATACATGTATATCTCATGAACCCAAAATCTCTTGAAAATTTTAAGACTTAAAAATAAAATACTAAAATTTTATTAAATTTTTTTCTTCTAGAAAACTTGAAGAATGTTGACTCATTTAAAAAAAATATTTTTTAACCAAAATAAAACAAACGAATTTAAAAATTTTTTGTTTAAAAAAAATTTAAATAAAAATTTATAATGTTTTCAGTTCTCCAAGAAACATGTAAAAAATTATAAGAGCCGTATTCATAAAAATATTTTAAGTTTACTGAAGGCTTATTTGACAAATTTCTTTTCAACATCTGTCAAAAAAGCCCCTTAAATATGTTTTAAAAATAACAGCAGTAAACATTAAATATATCAAACTATAATATCGCTTAAGGAGCTAATACACGGCATGTTTTTTACATCTGATTTGTCAAATTCTCCACTGCTAATACAAACATGTCGTGTGTTATCTTTAAAACATTCCTCCTGTAAAAAACATGTGTTGAGACATCGGACAAAATTTTAATTAGAGTGCGCTCTATTTTCTTCTGTCAAAACATGTGACATCAGCCGTTGGCTGCTGCAAAGCAGTCAGCGTAAAAGGACAATTTTGACAGACATGTAGATTTACATATGTCTCACAAATTTTAAAGTCATATGTAAAAAACATGCCGTGTATGATAGCCTTTAAGCTAGGTTCTCTGTTTTAATGTGTAAAAAATATTAAACAACTTTAGTTATTTCACACAAAGAATTTGACCATGGTAAAGGAAAACCAGGTAAACTCGTCCCTGCAATAAAAACAAAAATACCAAAACAACAGGCAATTTGTTTTTGTACAGAGCACCAAACTGACATTGTAAATTTATAATTTTCTTAAAATATATCAGGGACGGAAATTAAATTTTTTTGTAGTATTGAAATCTTTTTTAAGTATTTAGTTAAAAGTTTGAGTAATTTTGAGTATAACATTATTTTGAGATATCAAATATTTTTAATAAAAGTATATTCAAGTAACCATCTCCATCTCTGTACTATTTTTTCGTAATAAATATGTAATTCTACTTAATTCTACCATTTGCTTTATCACACATTCACATAATAATAAAAATTATATTTAAATGTTTTTTTCTCTTTAAATTGTGCTAAATAATTACATTTTTATTAAAAAAAACTTATTCCGCTCACAATATGCCAATTGGGCATGCTGGTATACCTGTAATAGATTTTGGATTTTAGTGCCCCTCTATTCCTATTCCTATCGTGTGGCAAAATAAAAATTATACATAGTTTTTTAACAAAAAATTGTGTTTTTAACGCTGTGCTACAATGTTTTTAATTTTATATTTAAAGTGCGTCATACCAAATGTAAACAAACAATAAACACTTATAAATTTTGACCATTTGGTCTAAACAGTTGATGATCAGCAGTGCTAACGAGTGTATCTGTTTATTTTGTATACCATGAATATGACAAACAAATATATATTTTAAATCGAACAAACCAAAAAAAAAAAAAAAAAAATTGGTCAGCTCTTGCTCTGAATTTCGTATTATTTATTATTTTATAAAAAAGAAATGTGGCTTAAATGTTGACAGAAAGATTAAATGTGTTTTTAATTTAATAAAGGGAACACTGATTATAACATTATTGCATTAGTATTTTCTACGATTTTTCTTTATATGAATTTTGACAACAGTTCACATGGGGGGCCAAATTACAGCATTCGATCACGGTCGAAATTTTTCTCGAACGATCGAGTTCGCTCTGCTTTAGGTACAGAGATTCTTATAAGAATTTTCAAATTTTCATCACGTTCGAATGCCGTATGTTGCCTTCAGGCTTAAAGCTAAAAATTAACACACATAGAAAAAACAAGTAAGAGTGCTATATTCGGCCGGGCCGAATCTTATATACCCTTCACAACGTGTAATCATGCAATTGCAAATGTTTGTATCATCATTCATCTCATATGAAATACGTACATATATAAAAACATCCCATTGTAAAATTATAAATTGAGTTTACGTATGTATGTTTAAAAAATATATATATATGTGTATAAAAATAAAATTAAAAAAAAAATAATAAAAAAAATAAAAAAATAATAAAAAAAAATAAAAAAAAATATATAAAAAAATTTAAAAATAACAATAAAATTATATATATAATATATAAAATAAAAAATAATAAAAAAATTTTTTTTGGCTCAGCTCGGACTCGACGCCACGTTCACTCTGTCCAGTATACCACGTTTGTATGTTCGTGTTGTATGTTGTTGTTGAGAAAAAAACGAGGTGGTCGTGGTTTTTTCCTCATATCTCAGGTGTTCATGTACCGATTAATTATAATTAATTAATTAATTAGCTATAGTTATTAGAATTTTATTTGATTTTGCTACAATCATCAACTATTTACTGTAAATGAAAAACAAATTTAATAAATATTATTAATAACTATAAAGGAAAATTGCTAAAAATATCAATCAAAAAAATTTATTAAAATTTGTATAAATTTTAAAAAGGCAACATCTAGAATTAAAATTGTTTATTTTTATTATTATTATTATTTCTATTATTGAGCCTTGCTCTGCCATTTAAACGAATTAAAAATATTCTTAAAATTAGTTTGAATTTCCTATGAAATCAAGTTTGACAAAAAAAATATTTTACATTTTCTCTGTATTAAATATTACGGTATTTTATACAAAATATAATTGAAAAAAAAAATCATGTTATAATAAGCAACAATTCTCTCTGATCATACACTTCACCATCTTGTAGAAACGCACCAGGGATTGAATTACGGCATTCGATATCAATCAAAATTTCAATCGAACTTGAAAGTTTCCCTCGCATTATGTACTGGATTCTGATAAAAATTCTATAATTTTCCATCGATATCGAATGTGGTAATTCGGCCTCAGATAAAAATACCAGATTTTTATTTTTTTAAAACCATGACCATGGTTTTTTTCGTAAAACATCTACGAACTTATAGGGAAGAGCTGAGCAAATTTGTTTTTAGAAATTATTTTTGTATCTAAAACTTGTATATTTAAATTTTTAATATTGTAAAATATTAAACAATTTTAACAATGTGATATTTAAGCAGTACCTAACTTCTTATAACCTTTATATAATTTAAGCTCATATTCATAACTATACATACATTCCTATAACCATTAATTATATATTTGCAGCAAAATTTTCTATTGCATACATTATGTCCTTTAAAATAATGTGTAAAATTAGCAATTTTTTTTTTTAATTTTCTTAAAATCTCCACATTTCATTAACACACCCTTCAAACAGCCATATTATTATTTCAATTTTAATTGTTGTAATTTTTTCCTTAATTATATTCCATTTATTACACGGAAATGTAATATTTAATACAAACACTTTTAGAAAAACGTTATTTAGCATGTTTAAATGTTATTTGGAAATGGGAGTTATAAAGAATGTTAAATGACTAATTTACCTAATAGGGATTATTTTAAAATTAGAAACCACTTTCTTTATTTCAACCACACAAGTCACAATTTAAAGCAAGAATATGCAATTGAAAAAAATTTAATAATTTACAGGGTTAGTCAAGAGTAATCGTGCGGCTTTATATTTAAAATTTTTTTGGTTTATATATTTTATATTTTTTTTATTTATAAAATTAAAATAATGTTACTTAATTGTTGTCTGTTTAAGATTCACAATATTTGGCTAGTTCTAGAGAATTTTCAATATTATCTTTTAAGATTAATGGACAAAGCACTCGACTTTTTTTCCCGCTATATTGGCTTTGAGTATAAGGAATTTCGGGCAAAGAACCAATGACAAATCTGGCAAATTCGCTGGCCAATTGATTACTGAGTGTCTGCAAATTATTCGGTTTCCAAAAACTTTACTTAACAGTGTCATTGTGTATCGGGCAGTGGCTTTATCCTGCTAAAACTAAATATCGATTCTGTTTTAAGGACAGGAGGTAAAAAATTCTCCATTAAATACCGATACCACTCTATATTAATGGTTACAGCATTCCCATCTTCATTTTCGAAGATGTTAGGCTCAATAAGGAAAATGAGTTTCATTACTCTTAATCAGACTTTAAAAAAAATGTATCTAACTTCTGAGCAATTGTTAAAATTTAACTGAATAATTTAGACGTTGCCGATGAGCTGTAATTTTTAATTCTCGCACTCTTTGCACCTTATACGAAAATAACAGTAAAATTTTTTTTAATGAACTCTAGTAGCGTACGAGGCATTTTTGGCATAACAGAAAGTCTTCGGTTAGGTTTTTTGTTAACACTTTGCTCTATATGTTAAATATTTTCTGCAATGCGATTTAAACTTAATTTAGCGATCGAGCAGATCACTCACGTTACCATGACGATGAGCTAAGTAACGTTTTACTGGTTCACATAGCAATGCTCTGATGTTAAAATATCGATGATATGCTCTTTGCATAAAAAAATAAATCGCTAATTTATATAATAAATTCCTTTATTACTCTTCCTGTTCTGTTAAAAATTTCCCCATTATTTATTCTCCAAAAAAACTATGTAGACGAAAAAGATATTGTGTAAAACTTTTAACTCCCATGGTAATTCTTGACGCACCCTGTAGTACAAAAAAAATTGTTAAAAATTTCAGAAAAGTTTAAAACAATTCAAGTGTTCCCTGCAAATATTTAACACAGAATGTTTATTTCATTACAGTTTCTAAAATATTTATTACATTTTTGATACTTAAAATGTTGGCACATTTGTGAACAGCTAAATGTCAATTACTTAACAATTTTTTTCTCTAACCATGTGTATGATTTAGTGTTATTAAAATATAACAAAGTCACGTTTTGACACACTAAATTTTTTTTCCTCTTATTCTTACCTAACACCTAAACACTAATGTGTTTTTGTGCGAGCGCGTGTATGCGGGCTTTACTTAATTGAATAAGGACACGAACATTTCCGCATAGACAAAAATTAAATTTTGAAACTTAAAGTGTATTTTTTTTAAATGTAACTTTAATTTGCCAACATAGAACATAAGTTCCATTTTTATTATAAGTTAGAAAATAGTTACTATTTTCTATCTCCTATACGTTTCAAAAAAGTTTTATAATTTTTTTTTATTTTAATTGGAAATTTTCAATTTGCAGTCTAATAAATTAAATATTTTTTTACAATTAACAAAATAATGATGATTAAATTTAGAAAATGTATAAATTTTATAAGTTTTTGGTAAATGGAAATTTTGTGATTTAAAGAAACTTTAAAGCAAAAAATGCACACAATAACAATATTAAATGATTCTACTGCGCCTCGGTGGGGTAGTCAGTAGTGACATTGTCGGCGTGAACCTGGTTTTAGTGTTAAAAAACTTAGAGTTTGTAGTTCCTTTTCTGCTTTCAGAGTGAAAATTAATTTTTTTTGGGACATTAATGTTATAAAAAATTGATGTGGTGATCCATGTGCAAATTAATGTTTTAAAAACCTTCATTAAAAGGGTTGACAATTTGTAATTAAAGGTAATTACAAATAGAGCGAGGTGCTAGACAAGCACTAGCTAAAAATTGTATAGGATTCAAAGAGAATTTATATATACTTGAAAACTTTTCAAACTTAGGGGATCTAAGCTGTAATTTAAAAAGTGAGGGCAGGGTGGTTACTTTAATTATAATTTTATTATAATAAATTCATAAAAGCAAAAGGTATGGATCGGGATATTGCTCACGATTTTCTAATGTTCACGAAGTTAACCTGCGGTAAGCCGTGAGCCTTTTTGCTTCTCTGTGGGTTCGTAAAAAACTAAAAAACCAAAGAAGCGTAAATAAACAGAACGCCCCAATCATTTTTTGTTGAAAACAAAAATCGTTAAAGCGAAGTATCGTAAAAAAACAATTAAGCAATTCTAAGTGATTAATTAATTCCGGACTGGGATTGCTTAATATTAGAAAAAAAGAGCAACAAATTCAAATTTTCATATAAAATTCAAAAAAAAAAAAAAAAAAGTAAAAGATACAAAAATTTAGTTTAAACTGCTTTAAACACTATGAAAATTTCGAAAACTTTAACTGCCCTAGGAATACAGAAAATATGAAATTGTAATAATATTGTTATAAGATGAAAAAAATAATAAATTAATTCAAAATATGAATGTTAAAGTAAACCAAATAGAAAAAAAATGCTTCATAGTCATACTTTTCAGCTAGAATTTTGAAATTGTTTTCAAAGATTTTACTTTCAATAAGTTTTAACTAAAAATCGTTATGATATAGGACTGCCTTGAATAGCAATTGCTTGTAGGATGTGTTGAAAGTTTCTTTAAAAATATTTGTGTATATTGCAAGGCTTAATGTAAAAAGGTCACATCTGTATTTTTAATGAAATCGGGTTTTTGATGTTTTCTATTAGTCAACAAACTAACTTATCACCTTAAACAAAATTAATACACTATGTTGAAAAATAACGGATTTCTACTCACATTAAAAGTTCATTCCTTTATTTAAATTTTAGCCAGAGTTGAGTTAATTTGTAAGATTATTTTTATTACACAGAATTCTTAATTTTGGTAAATGAACGAATAATCTAAGAAAGTATAAGTTGTCGATACTAGCCGAGTGAAACACATGTTCGAAACCATCTACGATTTCAATATCAGCCCTCCTTGATCGCTGAATGCTTTTAAATTTTACCTCAGTTTTCTTTCTCCAGTAAAGTCCTATACAAAATCGAGATACGTTGTTTTTATATTAAGCCGTCGGCATAGATGTGTGAGAGTTTTTTTTAATTTAAAGCGTTTTATGTTACATTTCTATTGCACCTATGTACAAACGTACATACATGCTTATAAGCAATTAAAATATTCTCTTAATCCTTTTAATTATTTTTGTTTTTTTTGTGTTCTTTTTTTTTTTGAAACGAACATATTACAAGAACCGTCAAATTACACAAACGACGACAACAAAGGACTCTGCAATTATTTCATGACTTTATTATATTTAAGGGAAACAGTTGGAAAACGTGGCGTTTAGCTAATTTGCCGTACAAAAGAAGTAATTAATTTCAATAATAAAATAATTGTGCATAAAAAAACAAACCGCAGTTGTGGCAAAATTTCAGCAACATTTAGGTGAGAGAAAGTAAAAATGTGTCAAAGTATGTGTGTGTGTGTGAGAATAATCACGAGCCAAGAAGTCACGTTCATTTTGTGTCAATTAAATATTAAAATAATTGCTATCGATGCTAATAGGGATAGAGATTAATCTTTTTAACAAAATTAAATATTAAATAATTTTTTAAGCCTGATTGTGACATTAAAAGAATAATTATTTTACATTAATAAATTATAAGTTTTTGTAATGCCCTTAAATTTAGTTTTCAATGTCTGTTGTTTTCCTTTTTTTTCCTTTTAGCTACAACAAAACTTATAAGTGTTTCCTATAGAACTTTTACTTTTTTTGCCACCATCGTGCCACATGAACCACATAAAATACTTAACCTCGTACATTACAAAAACTTGTTCAATTAATTACTTAAATAATTGCATTTAAAATATAAATAAGGTCACATACTAGCATCCGCACAGAAGCATTTAAATGTGTGCTTACATACAAACATATGTATGTATATATTCGCATTTACTTATTTACGAGTGTTTATTTATTCATAAGAGAAGTGATATTTATAATACAATCTCATGCGGCCAGAACTGGCAGTCCTTTACACCTCACGTATGTTTTTTTTTATTAACTTCGAAAAAAAAAAATATATTGTAGAAGGCTCTTTCAGTATAATTTTTCAAAGTTTGACTGTTGATAACGGTCTTCTTTTGAATTGACTGTCATTTATTCTGTTTGTTTGTTACTAAATAAACATGGCCGTATGAACCGTATTCAACACATGCATGAATCAAGCTTGGTCATTACTCATTTATTGATTTGTTAAAAAAAAAAAATGTCACTGCCATTGGTTAAGCATAATGATTTTATAAAAGAATACTGCTTAAGCATCAAGTTTTAAGTCTTAGTAGCTTGTATAGAGCAAGTTAGATGAGTTTTTTTGATACAATTTGCTTGATATTATTTTACTAATTATATAATGTAGCTAAACAAGCAATATATAAAGTTCTTACTTTTAGTTCTTTTTAATAACTAAATAATTTTTTGTTATATTTATGAAAAATAATTTTTTTTTTGTTTTACATATTGTACAATATTTACCCTGAAGAAGCTACCCATTGTTTAGTAAAGAGATATTGGTTATTTATAAAAAAAAAATCATAAAAAAAAGAATATATATCAAGCTAAACAAAAACAAGAAATAATAAATATTTTCAAAATAATTAAAAGTACCATGGTACTCTATTTACCCTTTTCTTTAAATTTATTCTTAGATCCAAATCTTAGTTTACTGAACTCAGAAAAGGAAAACAACAATTACGAAAAATCAAAAAATTTACTTTTTGATCATCTTTATAATTTTCAAGCTCAACTTGTATTATTGTAACATACTTTCAGAATTTTATGTATATTCAAAGACATAACAAATACAATCTAAATGCGAAAAAATACTTTTTGTGTCCTCCATATCTTTGTCCTCAAATATTTGTTTTTTCCCGCTTTTGCCCCTTAGGGGTTCAAAATTAAAGAAAAATTGCAAGACCCTATTTAGAATTGAATTCAAAATCTTTTAAAGTAATTTTTTATTTATTTATTTAAAGTTTGGTAACCTAGCCTCTGGGCATTAAGCGGTTACAAACTTTTATTATTTTTAATACAAAATGACTTTTTTAGATGGAAGCTCTAATGTACCAGCACTAGACAATTATTTGGCTGTCCAAAGACAAAACTGTCATCACCACTTATTTTCGATCTAAAGAGCCTCCTCCAGTAACTGTTAATCGACCTATACCTTCACATAGGAAGCCGGAATTCTTGAATTCGACTCCTTATTAAAAATCTGCATGTGGTCAACTGAGACTTCGGGCAACTGAAACTAAGTACAGCTAACCGACGCCACGCAGATAACCAATGCAAGAGTGAGTTGCAAAACTCTCAAAACCAGATAAAAAGGACGGCCTGATTGTTCTTATTGCACAACGATAATGACTCAGACGCGTAAGTTCTTGACTAGACCTGAGCTGTATAACGACTGATATTCATTTTTATTAAGCAGTTATATGGTTGTCAGTTTTTTTTTACCGTTTTTACCCATTTTTATTCCCTTATAGTTCGAATTTTAAAAAATTTTCTTTTAAGTAGATCGAATTTCATATCTCTGGCTTTTAAAGTTTGAGCTTTCAGACAGTCACGTTACTCTTTTAAAGGGTCCGCCAAATAACTTTTTTTTTTTCTAAATACTATAAAAAAAGTGTAGCTTCAGCTGTGTCCTGTTGAAACCAAATATTGCCAATATCCTCCTCTTCAATTTTTGTGAACAAAAATTCTTTCAATATGGCCCGATAACGATCGCCCAATTATGCCTTTGGACCAAAATCCGCACCAAATTGTGACTCGTTTTGTGTGTATCGGCTTTTCAATGTATGCGTGCGGGTTTTCTGTGCCCCAAAGGCGACAATTTTGCTTGTTTACATATTCTTAGAGATCAAAATGAGCTTTATCTGAACAGATGATTTTTTTCGGCAAAATCGGCCAAAGTAATGTCGCAATATTTCCCAGCGTTGTTCAAGCGTATACATAACCATATTCGTTCAGCGGAAGGATAAAACTAATTATATGTTATATTATATTTACGAAATAAGCACTAGTTAAAAAAAAACGATAGATGGCGGACCCTTTATATATATAGATTTTTGATTGAGCAGATTTTCTTTATTTTTCTTTATCAAGCGGACCCATAAGTTCAATTCCAGCTAGTCCTAGTTCTGCCATTTTAATTCAATACTACTTGTGCGAATATAATAGGAAAGTTTTTTTTAGATTTTGGTCCATAAAAAAGGAAAATCATTCATAAACGATTCATGGAACAAACATTTTAGTGAGCTGGTATGTGGGCTTTTACGTTCTAACTTATTTGAACATTTTCATATTTACAACTAAGTAGCAGTGGCCTTTAAAGCAACACAATTAGAAAATCAACTAAATTTCAGTAAAAGTTTAACACAAAAAGTTGAAACCCCATTAACAGTAACAAAAATAACAACAACAACAAATCCATTAAATGGTACAATTTCTTAGGTCACAGTCGTAAACAGTGTCAAGGTGAGACAAGGGCGCACGCGAAGCAAAATGAAAAGAAAAAAAAAACAATCGCATAAAAAGCAACAGTAATAAACACAAAATAAAAAAATGAAATATATTTGTAAATACATTGTTGTTAGAATACATGAACATGCAGAACATAAACATGAATGTTAACATGAACATAAATAGCATGGCACGACATGCAAATTAAAGCAAAAGAGAAAGAGAGTGATAGTGAAAAAGAATACACCACATTCTTTGTAAATAACTTGTAGTTGTTGAGTAATTTTATGGATATTTTTTTGTTTTATTAAAGTTTTTTTTTTTATCATTACCTGGGCGTTTTTTTGTTCGTTTTTGGGATGACAAAATTTGCGACAAAATGTTTAAAAGGGTTTAGGGTTAAGTAGGTGTTTGATTATTTTATTGTTTTCTTAGGATTGATGTTAACAAGACAGCAAATGTAATAAAACATTTTAGACAGCAGAAGCATGCTAAATAAATAAGCTAAAGTTCTTTTACACAGAAAACCTTTCATGGTAATAACCTTAATGAAGGCAAACAATATAAACAAATGTTGAATACTAATATGACCAAGTATACACATTTACTTTTTTAATCCTGTACTCAGAAAGTACTTATTTGTATTTCTAAAATATTTTTTAGATTATTGTATTTCAATTTTTATTTTTAAATATTTAGTATTATTTTGACAGTGATTTGAATTTCACGTGCGAATATTGCTTGCCGTTTTCGGCACAATTGAGAGGCCGTATTATGTACCTGGATAGGTAGATAGATAGATACAACAGACCTCTTTTTCTTACAGCTTCAAAATTACATTTGTGAAAAGAGATTGATATTAAAATTAAAAATTTGGCAACCTTGTTAATCGTCAAACAGTTATGGTTGAATTAAAGGCTCACGAATCACTGTCTTTTATAGTCTTGCATCTCATTCCCATTTTAGTACATGATGTCAGAGTCAAAGTCAGAGATGCCATATTAAAATAAAAACTTTGTAGCCAAATTACTTGCAAATTATCACCAAAGTGTTAAAAACTAAACAAAAGTACATTTCCAAATTTTATAGCACTTTTTTTTTGGATATGCTGCTTTAAATATGTTTTTTATTTCTTTTTTTTTTTTTTTAAATGAAATGTGAAACACTTGCAAAGTGTACTCTTTTGGAATAAAAAATAGTTGGTCACCATATGAATATAGAGACTATGCTCAACGAAAACATTTCTCTAAATTTAAGTAGAGGGAAGTGTAAGGGATACTTTAGGGTAGTTATTCGTAAACATAATAGGTTTTAAAATTTCCTAAAGCCTTGCAAATAAGATTTTGTATGCAAATATAATTTCATAATAAACTTATCGTCATTGAAAATGTAAAATAACAACAATATTATAATCGAAAAAACAACAAAATGTTTATAGGTATATGAAGAAGACTTTTTTAAGTGATATAGACACGATGATGGATGTTGCAATTTTATTTTGAGATTTAAAAAAGATGTCAGTGATTCTTTAGGACAGAGTTAAGTCTCCCCCAATTAAGTTTCTTTAAAATTTCTAAACAAAAGACTTGTTAAGAGAGATTCTGTGTACAGGAAAATTACTTTTAGAAATAGTTTTATATCTTCTTCTTTATCTATTATTATATCTTATTTTGATTTTATTTATTTTTTATTTTCAGTGTGAACCTGGTTTGGGTGCCAGCGTTATGTACAATCTTCTTTATAATAAACCCCAAAAGCTGATGTTATTGGCTGGCTGCAGTACCGTCTGCACCACTGTTGCTGAAGCCGCAAAAATGTGGAATCTCATAGTGGTAAGTTAATGAAAATATTTTAAAACTTTACTTCTTTATGTAAGTCTTTAACTTAAATAATAACATTTATTAAAATTACAATGAAAGTAAAAATAATGAAAACTTAAAAGAAAAGACTTAAGGAATAAAAAAAATAATCCTTAAATCCTGTCTCATTTCCGCACAAAAAGAAGACAATATTAATATTTTCTTAAAAGTTTTGAAAACAAAATAGCAACAAAGAAAAAAATTTTATATGAGTTACTGTTGGATGTATGTTTGGTTGTGCGTCCCCGTCCGACATCCTTTTGTAAAACTGTCTTTCTTAGTCTGTTGTAGTTTTTTTCGCTATATGCTTAAAAACATAAAACAAACTGAAATATAAAACTTACTTTAAAATGCTTTTACAACAAAAACAATTTGTTATTTATTTTTGAAAAAAAAAAATAAAAAATATGTATGCCACGCAAGTGTTTGTTTGGTTGATATGCTTTAAAATATCAGTACACGAACGTATGAATGTAGATGAAATGGAATAAAAAGCTGAAACACAAATAGATGTGAATGCAGTCATAAACCAAAATAGAAAAGGTAAAGAACAGTGCTTTGACAAATGTAAAGGTATTCTCATCAATATATTTTTACCAACAAACCAAATTTTATATTAAATTATTTAGGCTACATTGCAAATCATTTTTATTTTGGCTCAAAGTGATTTATTATTTAACTTCCTAAAACATTTTCTAAATTAAATTAAATTGTAATCTTTTTCAATAATATTTTAAAAATTATTCCGATGTTACCCGAGTGAAATGCATTTTGCGAAGCCAGCTACGATTTCATCATCAGAACTCTTTATTGGTATTTTCATATGTAATTTAAAATAACTATTTTCCAGCAAAAAAAAAATTTTAACTCATTCAATGTGAATTCAAATTCGATGACCTTTTCATAAGTACAAAGGAAGCCCTAATGAATGCCTTCTCCAAATACAAAATAGTTACCTATTATTGATGAGCTCTAAAAGACATGCAAATGCATGCAAAATATCTTCAACGATTCATGTAATACTGCATTTACATCTCAGCCAAATCTCATAGTAGCAGATTTTGAGGAAATCCAGCTAATTTTTATAAAATTTTCCATACAAAACGAAATCTACTTCGCCACTAGATTTTGGCAGAATCTACTTAAAATCTAGTATTACTTCGTGATGCAATTGTGGTTTTTATATATTTTAATAAACTACGCTGCATAAAGAAAAATTCAATAATAATAATAAAAGGTGGTTGCAATTACACAAGTACTTTATTGTTTAAATTTTTTTTATATGGAGTTTGAATATTGAAGAAGTAGAGCATAGAGAGCCTCTCAGACCAACTTGTAAATAAATATACCGTTTTGCAAACTAAATCTTGCAAAATGTCAAAAAACAGTGGTAGAAACGGTATAGATTTTAATAAAGATTTTAAATCAGACCCTCAGGTGTAAATGTAGTATAAACAAACATTATTAGGTCATGAAACATGGTTTTCTTTCCATTATTAACACTAAGTGAATTTTATTTATATTTAAACTCATATAAACACACGCTATCCAATGACAGTCTCTATTTTAAAATTAATTGTCAATAATTTTATCCTCTCAAGGAGTAGCCAAATCATGTTTTCAACTGACAGCAACAAGTAGTAGATAATTATTAAAAGAATACGTCTGAAGAAGTTGTTTTCATTTTTCTACTGCTGAAATAATAAGCAGCACAGAAGACACAATTTTCTACTTTTTTTTATGCAAACAATCTTAGCATTTTAATGAATGCCATACAGTAAGTGAATTAAGTGAACGCTGCTCACAAAATCTGCAAATTTTTTTTGTGGGTTGTGATGAAAACTTTTTAATAATTGTATTGGTATTGAAGTTTATTCCTGCACATCTAATATGAATGTACATAGGCTGAAAGTTTGTTTTAACAGCGTAATACGTTATATTTTTGGACTTTGTCTATGGGACCATGTTTCAGAGTACTGTGTGGAATTACTTGGTTGTAATTTTGAACAATATCTTCAGTTAAGACAAATTATTTTTTTCTATAAAATCAATAAAAATGGAAACCGTAGTTATCTTTTAAATAGATTTAGATTTCGAACGTCCAACAGAACATATTCATTACCTTGTCCGAGATATTTCTCTTTGATTATGGCACGATCTTATCATTTAAAGATTTGTAGACTGTGGAATACTATAATACCTTATAATGAGCGTAGATTTACTCATTCTTTAAGAGCATTTATTGAAATTTTTTTATCCAATTTGAATACATCCACTTAGTATTAATATTAACATTTTTTTTTCTCATTAAAATATATTATTCTTTATCTCACCTAATATTTACACATACAATTTAGTAAAATGGCTTATTCTTGTCTGGATGATATGTTGCTATTCATTCTCTTCGATAATGTTATACTTAATACACGTTTATTATTATTTTGAAATTTTTACTAATATGCTCCATTTCACTGGCTATATTTTTTCGCTTTATATAAGCCTCAGTTTAATTGTGAAATTATTTCTTTTGTGTGTGCAAAGTTCAGGCTGGTGTTAGTTATTATTCTCTTACGCCATTTATTTGATATTTTCATATATTTTATATTAACATTGTTTGTGTTTATAGTGTAATACTAATTAATTTTAATACATATTGTTTTGTAGACTAGCCAATTTGGCCCTTTGGGCTTGCGACAATCTTTTTTTGAAATAAATAATAATAATAAATAATAAATAATTGAAGATTTTAAAGTCAAAAATTATTGCTTGAAATTAAGTTAATTTAAGGTGCTGACTAAATTTTATTTTATTGAATTTGGAACCGGCTGTGGGAAATATGAGAAAACTTTTTTTTTTTTGAAATTTTTGTTAATTAGCATCAAGTAGCTTTTGTATTTTGTATTTAAATAAATAAGAAGCTATGAATTAAATGTCTAATACCCTGTTCAGACAGATATTTTTAATTGTTTCAATTTAGTGTTAATTAAGCAATTAAAATAAGTGTTCACACATACTCAATTTATCGTACTCCATTAGCATTTGATAGCTGTAAAAATGCGATGTATTTATACCAAATCAAATAATGCCTTCTCTTCAGTTTTTTCCTGTTTATAAAATATATTTAAAATTATATTTATATATATATATATCAATGTAAAAGTGTATTTGAATTTTTTTAAATATTTTATTAAAATTTCCATCAACCATTTTTCATGTTTTTCACTTTTTGTTTTTTTGTATATTTATTTGTTTGCCTTAAGAAATGCTACCTATAGAATTTTCCTCTCACTAAACATACTTCTCAAGAGTTGTATTTAGAGTTTTGGACAATAACTGAAACAATAAATTATTAATTGCTCAATTTAAAAATAATTTTAAATATGGTAAATTGAGCTCAATAAAGGCCTTTAATTGTGAGAATATTATAAATTGACAATTAAGGGGTATGTGTGTGGGAACATAGTATAAAGTACCTATTACTAATTTGCAATAAAAAGTACTCTCATTATTGAAATAAAAAAAGCTGTAAACACAATAACTTTTGAAGCATAAGAAAGTTACCTCAGAATTATTTATGTAAATATAAATCGAATACAAAAATATGTTTTTATTCGGAGCTGATTTTTAATCAAATTTTAAAACTATTATATAAAACAAATTTTATTGTATATGAAATTAAAAAAAAAAAATTTTTAAAAAGTACCAAAAAGGAAATTTTTTCGAAAAGTACCAATTTAATTTTGAAAACTATTATATAAAACAGGTTTAATTTTATATGAAATTAAAAAAAAAAATTAAAAAGTACCAAAAAGGGAAAATTTTTGAAAAGTACCAATATAATACTTTTATAACATTTCTTTATCAACCTTCAAAACCAATTTAAAAAAAACCTATATAAAACAATTTATAAAAAAAAATTTTTATTTAGTTTTAAAATAATTTTTTTTTCCAATTTTCCTCACACTGTATATATTTTTCATCCATTTATTTTCGTGTTTCACCTGAACATGTTTTTGTTGTTCTTTCACACACTTGAACGTTGTTTGCGTTCAATTATTTTTTATTTATATTTCTCTGTCAGCAGGTATTAAATTTATATTTCTATTTGTGTAAACTTTAGCAAAAGAAAAAAGTAAATAAATAAATTTGTGTCATATTTTCTTTGCAGCTTTGTTATGGCGCCTCATCACCTGCATTATCCGATCGTAGCCGGTTTCCCACATTATTTCGTACTCATCCGTCGGCTACCGTTCATAATCCCACTAGAATTAAGTTAATGAAAAAATTCGGCTGGTCACGTGTGGCCATTCTGCAGCAGGCCGAAGAAGTTTTCATATCGGTGAGTAGTAATTATTGCAATTAAGAATTATTTTTTATTTAATGATTTTCGCGTCTTTTGGTTGATGGTAGTCTGCTCGTTGATTATAGTGTATTTATTACTTTTTTCAACAACTATAGTCTACTTGTTGACTACAGTCAACTGATATGACTGATCGCTACACAGGTTTTGTGAAATGCGTCGGCTTGAAATAAGAACAGTAATTGTTTGGATTTAAATTTGTATGAAAACTTATTACATTATAAGTAAAAAAATACTTAAAAAAACTGAAACAGTAGAAACTCATTTATTGTAGTTTTTTGATTTTTGATAAAAATAAAACCAAGTCAGAAAAAAAGCTACTTATTGATTTATAAAAGTAAATCTTTTTTAATATAATTTTGGTTAAAAAAAAACCAAAAGCTCTAGAAGAACTTTCCTTAAAAAAAATTAAAACACCCACAAACATCCACAAATTTTCACAATCTGCTAATTTCGTCACACAGCCATTAGAGCAATTACTTGTGATAGTCATAAAACCTTAACAGCGTCTTAACAATTTTCCACTGGGAATCATTTTTGCTTTATCGATTGGACTAATAATATTTGTAAAAGACTTCCTGGTACTATTTGTTTAGCTATTAATATATTGTGGCAATTTTCTCTAACAGTAAGTGGTTATTGGAATGAAACATTATTTAAATCAACAATCAAATACTAATAATATTGCCTTTTCCTACCTAAACAGTCGTTTGTACTAGAAATGCCGATATTACGATGTACTTGAGGGGGGGAGAAGAGAAGAGAATGAAATAGATATAATAATATTTACCACAAATCTCAATCAATATCTAAAATTATAACTAGACATAAGCATATTATTTTAAGGATATTTGTTTGTAATAAAGAGAATGATTACCTAAACGGCCGGAGAGGGGTAAAATGTTTTCTTTATTGAAGTACAAAATATAAATTTATTTATTTTTCGTTTCGTTTTATTTTGTTTTGTTTCCAAAAACAACAGAGAGAAATCCAATCAAACAAAAACTACATATTTACACATACAATAATAAATACTTGCCCGCACTTACTCACACACAAATACTCTCACGTTTAGGTGCTAGTGTTGTTCTTTTTGTCATAACATTGGCAGGCAGTACAAACGCTTAGAAACAAATATTAACCAACATTTTTAGTGCCGCAATGTAAATATATTTTACGCAGCAAATAAAAACTTTAACAAAGTTTGTGTGTGTGTATATATGTAGGTAAATTATGGTAGTTGGTACTAAAAGCCTGTAATCATCTGTTTTTGATTTTTATACCCACCACCAAAAAAATGGTGGGGGTATATTCATTTTGTCATTCCGTTTGTAACACATCGAAATATCCATTTTAGACCCCATAAAGTATATATATTCTGAATCAGGGTTTGATTTGATGACGATCTAGCTATGTCCGTCCGTCTGTCCGTCTGTCCGTCTGTTGAAAGCACGATAGAGGTCGCACCGAAAAAGCTAGGGGCCTCAAATTTTGCCAGAATCTTTCTTATAGACAAGGTTTGTTTAATATTGAAAATGGGCTAAATCGGAATATTAGGAAGAGAGTTATAGCTCGAAAAGCAAGAGTAGGTCGAAAAAACCGTGTCCTTCGAACATCGAATAAAATGGAATTGTGTCCAAACGCATTAACGTAGACTCATGAAACTTCGAATATATATTTCCTGAGTAAAAACAATATTTTTCCCCAAAAATTATCTAAATCTAAGCATTAGGAGAGGAGTTATCGATCAAAATGTACGAAAATTTATACCGCACAGTGTATTTTTCGGTATATTTAAAAACAAAAACGTCATAAAAGCAACAAAATTGGATGTACGACTCTGAAATTTTGCACACTTTGCTTTTTGGTAAGACGCTTTTTTTTAACGGAAAACCAATGTGCCACGCCCACTTTTACGCCCACCTCCCATATAACGTTTTACCTAAAATTCATATAATTTCTCTATTAATAAAGATTTTGGAATAATAAAGGGCTATATTGAAACACCTAAGTTGTACTCATTCGTAAAAATAACTTTGACACGCCTACTATAACGCCCACTTTTCACGTTATCTACCGTTAATTAAATTTAAAAGCTCATAAAACCGCCAAAATTAGAGGTATGTTGATCAAATTTGCTAAGTATATCCCACTAGGCAATGTCAATACTGTGCCAGAAAATTAAGGTGCCACGCCCACTTTTACGCCCACCTCCCATATAACGTTTTACCTAAAATTCATATAATTTCTCTATTAATAAAGATTTTGGAATAATAAAGGGCTATATTGAAACACCTAAGTTGTACTTATTCGCAAAAAAAACTTTGACAAGCCTACTATAACGCCCACTTTTCACGTTATCTACCGTTAATGAAATTTAAAAGCTCATAAAACCGCCAAAATTAGAGGTATGATGATCAAATTTGCTACGTATATCCTTCTATTCAATGTAATTTGTTTGCTTTTGTTGTTTTGTTTTTTATACCCGCCTTCAAAAAAATGGTGGGGGTATATCCATTTTGTCATTCCGTTTGTAACACATCGAAATATCCATTTTAGGTGACACGCGCACTTTAACGCCTACGTCCCATATAACGGTTTATCTTAAATTCATGTAATTTCTCTATTAATAAAGTTTTTGGGAAAATAAAGGACTATATTGAAATATCTTAGTTGTATTTATTAGCAGAAACTTTATTGACATGCCTACTTTAACGCCCATTTTCATTGAAAGACTACACTTACAAAAGCATTTTAGTTGCATTCGAAGTTATAAAGGGTGGTTAAATTTTATGTTGAATTTAAATAAAACATAAATTATTTAGGATATTATTATTATTTCTTTTTGTAATTATAATATTTGTATGGTTCAATTATGTATTTAACAAAATATCGGCCAAATGCCCTCCCCCCATCCTTGGCGCCACTCCACTATCTGATGGCCCAAAATTTCAATGACAATGTTGATTCTCAATTATTGGGCATGATGATGAGGCGAGGTTGACTGCTCTTTTGCCACACTATCGCAAAAACCAGCAGTGGTTCCAATTCAACGAACTAAGAAGGCATTCACAGATTTGCTAACATTTTATACAGACCTGTTTTGCAGAAATTTAAATATTTTTTACAATTCTCCCGATTGTGGATGAATTTGAACGATTATGTTGATCAAAAGAATTACGAACTGCACAAAATGCATTTTGATTTAAACGCCCATTTTTATAAAAAACCTGAATAACTTTAAAGCGTTGCTGATTTGCGTATCTTTCCACGGATCAAATTGAGTAAGTTTGAGATTGAGAAATGTCAAGTGAAATGCAGAAAACAAATTTAAAAACTAGCTGTAGTTCACCTTCAACATGGGCCCTTAAAATTTAACCACCCTCTACAAAGAAAGTGATACATATTTTATTGAAAAAAGATTATTCCATAGCGATTAACAAAATAATAAATATTGTGCTTTAAATGTACACAAAATTGGTGGTGGGTATAAAAGATTCGGCACAGCCGAATATAGTGCTCTTACTTGTTTTTTTTCTTTTCGTACACAAGTATGTAAGCGTGTTTGTTACAAAGAAGATGCCCGAAAAAGAAAATACCTAAAACAAAGAAGCTGTTGCTTGAGCCAAATTCTGGCTAGTTGTTATGCACAGCCTATACATAAATACAGCAAACAAATACAAGTTGAAGAATACTCATACACTCATACCTTAATTTATATAAACAAACACACAAAAATATGTGTATGTGCTTTTATAGCTCTTCTTTAGAAATGATGTCGCATTTTAACCCATAGCAACACTTTTTACACATTTTGCTTTTACTTTGTTGCCCTTATACCACCCCCTCCACCTACTTTCTTGTATGTCTTTAACACAAACGTGTTTGAAATTGCAAAACGAACAACAAAAAATGGTCCAGGAGAGCGAACCTGGCAATCTACAGCCGAGTTTTATAAATGTTATTTATAGATAATGATTTCGCATCCAATTATTTATTTTTTTTTGTGATGGTTTGCTTTTCTTTTCGCATACACTTCATATTTGTTTGAAGTTTTAGGTGGGTGGGGAGGATAGGGTAGGAAGAAGTCAAAAAAATAAAATATTTTATGGCATAAGGAAAACACACAGTGGTTTGTTTATAAACATACAGTCCGACGTACCAGATTTTTCTGGTCACCATTTCAGATAAAAAGTCGTTTCGTTATAGACTATGCATAGACTAGAATACAGACTTGATTATTATCTTACCACCAAAATACACAAGACATTATTTTAGACCCGACCATATTATAGACTAGACTGTGGTCGGGACGATATACTATTTGTATAATTAACTATAGATGAGATTTTATGCCACACTATTGATTACAGTGGTGGGATCGAAAAAATCCTAACAAATACAAAATTGAACAATTGGAAAACAGTTGATATTAGAGTTATTCAAACAAATAATGGTCGGAATAGTGTTTAAACTTCATCAACTGTTAAGTGATAAATTTAAAATTATAGAAGTCATGCTCACTGGTTGTTCAAAAACGAGTTGTTCAAATGTCAATCCTGGAACCTCAATTGGGCATCGTGACAAGAATTACAATTTTCAGGAAGCTCTCTACAGCAAATACTCTCTAAAGATCTGTTATCTGTAAAAATATTTCCTTTAAAATATTGTTTAATAAAAAAAACACGGTGTTCTATCGTGCAACGCTACATTTTTAATAACCCTAAGCTGCCAGCTGTCGAACTGTTTCTTTCAAATCTTAAGTTAATTTTGAGACACCATTTACTACAGATTACAGAAAGATATTACTTTTTTAGTTGTAGCTATTACTTACGAACTCGTGCAACTTTTTGGTAACCCTTTCTTTAGAGATTAAATAGTTGTTCCAGTAACTTTTTTGGAACACTTTGACCATCTTTTTGAAAAATCTTCTATATTGTGTGACATCTTTTTTGTATTCTTCAATTCTGTTTTCTTTACTTGTCTTATCAACGGACATTTTGACTGAGTGGCTTCTTTTAGTAGAAAAACTATTTTGGTTTTGGTACCATTCCAGAGTTTTCTTACCGAACTGGCATGATGCCAATTCGGGTCAAAAATATGTGGACACATGCCTCTCTTATGAAATAAAGAAGAAATGTTTTTGCAAACATTTTTTCATGTCTGTTTCAGTATTTTTTGGGCCCACTGTAACAAATAATTTGCTTCAGATATAGAATCAAATTTTTTATTCCAGTTTTGGTTTTTTTTCCTTTGCCAAAAGTGTGTAGACTAAATTTGTTTGTAATGAAGTTACTAAGGAATTTTTCTCCTAACCCATGTATATTTATAACATCTCCTCCGTCTATTACAGATTCAGTAGACAGTTTTTTAAACATAACTAAAGGTCGATTATAACAAAAAAAAAAAAAACAACAACAACAAAAGATATCCCGAAAATGTTAAAAATAGGTGAAAAAACCAACAATAGTGACGTAAATAACCTGTCATATATCATGATGTCTGTTGTGTAACCATCCTGGTGCTTAAACGTCAATATATTTTCATTTGAAATCACAAAAAAGAAAAAAAATTATCAGAAAGTTGCCCTGTAGTTTTTAAGTATCAAACCCAGGGGAAATTAAGAAGTTTTCATTAAACTGATTTTAAAATTTTTTTTTATTTTTCTTTAAGGAATTATTATAAAACAGTTATCTTAAAATTGGTTGCTGCTTAAACGGTTATTTGAAACCGGTTTTTTTAAACCGGTTGTTTGAAACCGGGTTTTTTTTAAAACCGGTTATTTTAAACCGGTTATATGAACTATTTATTGAATTCTTTTATTTTATTGTAGTGTTTGATGACAAAATGTATTGTTGTATAAACAAAAAACAAGCAAGAGTGCTATATTCGGCACTACCGAGTCCTTTAATATCCTTTAATATCCTTTAGTATCCTTTACTATCATGTGCATAGCTATAATGACCATATATGTACATAGTAGCTTAGCCTAGATTTTAGGTTTCATGTTAACCGAAATTTTAGTTTTTTTCCGACTACATCTACGATTTTGAACTTTTACATAGTTAACTGTATTCTACTAGTCAAGCCCTTTTATTTGATAGCCATATTGATAGGATTTAAAAAAACTTGTTCGCAAGACGCCATCTTGGATTTTACTACTTTTTAATTGTTAACTGTAATCTACTGGTCAAGCCCTTTCATTTCCAAATAATATTGTGGAAGTTAAAGGGGACAAAGCCGTCGTCACTATATTTGACTCATATATTTGCAAATAAATCTGGGACGCCATCTTGGACTTTTAATTTTTTTAGCTAACTTAAATTTACTTATCAAGGCCTCGCATTTGGTACAAGTATTGGGGTGATCAATAGGGTATATTTTGAAATTACCAGATATGACCCAAATATATATTTATTACCCGCCATTTTGTAGTAGTGGCTATCTTGGATTTTAATAATTTGTATAGGGTATAATACTACGCTAGCCATATCTTTTCATTTAATACCCATATTGGCTCCCTCTGTTGTATACAAAATGTATTTTTTTTTTGGAAAAACACCAAAGCAGTTAAATTATGGTGTTTATATTTCAGTAAGTTTCGAACCGGTTCGTTTGTTTTTCTCAGAAATATTTTTTTGAGACTACACTTTATAACTTGTTGTCTTTAGGGAATTAAAAACATTATTTAGGAACTAGACAACTTTGATATATTTTAAAAGTAAATATTTTTCCACTTATTGTTTAAATAAATATGCTAGATATTTAAAATATCTAGAGGCATATAAATATTCACAAACGTGTATATAAATCATTCTACGGAAATATTTAATTTTTGTGTTTAAAATAAGGCAAAAAAAAAACGGGGGCAGTCGTGTTTAGTTGCTCATACATTCAAAAGTTCCGAGGCGATTGTAGTGAATTTCAAAACCGAACTGCTTGCAAACATTTATAATATTTCGGGTCTTGTTGATGTCAAAGGGCGTCAGAAAACTGATTTCAACATGCACGCGGACAGACTGACACATCTTAATTTAGTTCCCTTTTTATAAGCTCTCATTATATAGATATACTTAATGGGTTTGGAAATTCATCTTGTAGAAATTTGACACGGAATGACAAACATAGAAATACCCTTACACCCTCTTGGAAGACTGCACAGACATCTGCGTCAAGCACTTTTTTCGCCAGCTTTAGCTTGTGGTAAAGTACGGCAGCTTTAAGCTACTATCAGTTTTATTTACATTTTGTTCTTAAGTTTAACTTTATATTTTGGGATTAAACCTTGAAATGATAACATTCAAGAAATATTTATATTAAAGTCATCAAACATATATTTCATTTGGGTATAAACAAAAATGAACAATGAATGAATGAGCCCTTTTGCTGGTGCTGCGCTGTTAAATGTTTTATTATTTCGAATTTATGCTTTTTTAAGGCCTTTTTGCGGGTACAAGAATTTATTAGAAGTAATTTATATTTAAGCTTTGTAATAATTTTTTAAGTTTTCTACATTGGCAAGTTGCGAATTTTTTTTAGTGAAAATAAAATTTTTATACTTTCTACAATGACAGACATAAAAAAGCCAACAATTTAAAATATGTTCTAACAGCCTGTTAGGAATATCTGGGTAGTAATTTTGGCCTACAAAGAAAAGGCATTTTTGAATTTAGAAATTGCGGCTGTTAACTGAACATACTTCAGTGTATACTTGTGTAAGAATTCTGTAGTTTTTTTTTTTGTGGTAGGGAGAAGGCGGAGATGTTGGAAATTATAAGAAATAAAGGTAATACTTTTAATATATTCTAAGAAATTTTTTTATTATAATTTTTTTTACTTTTTAAGCGAAAATTCGCTTTGATGTAATAAAGATGAATCAAGGAGAAAGAGTGAAAGGGAGGGGGTGTTTGATGTTTACCTATTAAACATGTCCTTTAACAGGTCTTTCTTTAATAAATATTTTTTAATATAAAAAAAACAACATTGAAATAAAGAGAAATGTATGGATAAGCTGTGAGCTTATTATCTTTCTCATAATTTAAATATTTTTCATTATTTTATCTTTTCGTTATTTCCTCCAAATATTTCTTAGCTCACATTTATGTACACACAGAAAATTCATAAATGCGTTTTGTGTTTGCAAGTAGAAAAACGTCTGCATATCATTAAGTTTTCAGCCTGTGAAAATTTTAAAAATGTTGGCTTAGTAGGAAGTTTGGGCTTTAAACATAATTAGTATTAATAGAGGACACGTTTAGTTTTATCAGCCTAAATGACTTTATTTCTTTAGGCTTGATTCATGAAAAGGTTTGTGAGCAAGACACATGGCCAACCATCATTTTATTTATTAATATTAATGATAATGACAAGGTCTTTTAAAGATGTTTAGTTTATTAAAAGTCTAAAAAAAATTAAAATGAAAATTTGTAGAGAAACTTTTAGTTATTGTTTTAATAACTTAAGGGTTTTATAATAAATTACACAAGCTAATTATATGACCGAAGGAACTCGATTTATAAAATTAAATTAATGACATTTTGATTTATTAAATTAATTTTGTTTTAATTTTGTCAGAAAAATAAAATCAATAAAAGAATAATTTTTTGATATTAACTCCAACATTATTAGTCCTTTTTAAGGTCTTATTATCGCAGGAGTTTGTAAATTTTCTATACTTTACTCCAAAGCTTGTTAAAAACATCAAAGCTTCTAAATATTGATTATAAATTCTAGGTCATATTACATGTGTCGAGTTCCTTTTTTTATTTTTTTGTCACATTTTTGTGTATTTAATATTAATTTAAATATTTATTGCAACTACTTGGAATTATAAATATGCATCAAGAGAAAAATTTTAACATTTTAAATAAAATTATTTTTTACAAATTCGTACGATTCCATACGTGACAATAAATACAACGATATAAGAGCCAAAGGTGAAATTTGTTAATGTTAGTTTTTAACAAGAATGATAAAGGCAAGACTACGCATTCCGAATGTAAAAAATGTTTTAATTCTGCGCATGTGTGCCACATCAGCCTCGCTTTCATTATTTAAAATTATAAAATTTTCGATAACACAGAACAAAAATCCAAACGAAATACTCTTATTTTGTTATTTAATGTAAGTTACTTGCCGAAATATAGAGAACTTTGCATCAGTGTAAACGGGCTCGTGATCAAAGGTAGAGAATTTTACCTGTACACTGCCGTACTCTGGATTTATATGACAATGCTGAGACTGCATCTGTGTTTTAGTAGCTGAAGGCCTTTAATATGATGATTAAGCTGAAGTTGGATGAGATTCATGGGTACGATACTTACGGCATCAACGCCAGTAAAGGAGGCAATGCTAGGATTGCTGCTATAGCGAGCAAAATAGGCATACTAAGCAGTGGCACGTGTTATTTCTTTGTACCAAATTTGGGGCATAGGAGAATTCTAAATTTCTCGAATAAAGAGGTTTGAGAGTGCCTGGAGTGCATGAGTCACGTGAAATTATCAAAAGGCTATATAGAATGCTCAAAGTAGATAAATCCATGTACAGTGGGTGTATGGAGAAGGACGTCAGTATTTTAATAAATGGCTCCTTTTTAGATGGAATGCAAAGTGCTAGTTTATACTCATCTATGTTAAACCTATCTGTGCCTTGAGTTTGGGTAAGTACTTATCAATTTAAATATCAGAAATGGCGAATGCACGGAAAGAGAATTCGCATTGCACTTGATATCCAGTCGTTTATAAAACCTGTGCGGTAGTTGAGTGTTAACTACTCTTTTGTACTTCAGTGTTTTTTGTTTGTTTTTGGATTCAAGAAGCGTGCCTGTACAAATGATGCTCTACACTTAGGTAGTTTGGTCGTGATACAAAAAAACTAAAGCCAGTCACCTGCTAAGATAAAAGAATGATTAAGATGATTGCTAAATTTTTTTAACCGGACGCCCTTGGATACTGACATTTTGACCTCGTTTTTTTTGTAAGAGCCATGAAATTTATAAGACATTGGCGTAAAAAAGATTTATTTCTGTTTATAAGCCAAAAAATTTCGGGAAAAAATTAACTGGACTTTGATATAGGAGTCAAAAACTATTTTGAATATTATTAAAAATGTAGCTCTTGTGAAACTATGAAGAATGATATTTAATATGTTAGCAGCTAAATATGAGTGGCGTCGCAGATTTTTACTAAAAACTAAATTGAGGCGGCAACCAAAAACATTGACAATAAACCAAGAAAATATTTCAGGAATTGTTTTCAAGTAATTTTAAATCCTATTGGTAACTGGATCAACTTCTACTCTAACCATCCTACACATCATCATCCTTTTTATTTCTTTTTATTTAATTCATAGGAGAATTAATTTTTTTTACAGTTGTTTGTGTTTGTTTGAAAAAATTACCCTTTTAAATTTTACCATAATTTTTCAATTTTTTGGTTTACAACTACATAACAAATTTACAACAAAAAAATGTTAATTTTATTAAACTCTTGATTTTATTTCATACAGTTGTTTTTGCTTCTCAATTTATTTAACGTTAAACGATGTTAAAGATAAAATTGTTTGCCCTGGCATAACGTTGGGACCAAAGAATATGTATTTGTAAAATAAAATAAAATAAAATATGTATATAAAAAAGGCATCCATAAATAAATACAATTTCCATAGAAAACTAATAATACTTGAACGAGCGTAGCTGTGTGCATGAATGTATGTAGTGGTAAATAGATACAATTACATTAAAGGCAGTCACTATACTATACACATTCAGGCATACGAAAATATACACAGACATACATATGTAGATGCTAACATGCATGGGAGTCGTAAAATTTACTACTGACTGTGTAGATGTAAAGTGTACGAAAATGAAACGAGGAAATATTATAGAAAAATAATGGCCAAATCAAATTCAAACTTAAAAAATCATATCAAGTGTTAGAGCTACTGCTCCACTGCTGAGTATATTAGTTTAACAGTTATTTGTTATTGTTGCCTTTTTTATATTTTTATTGTTTTGTTTTATTTTTCTTTTTTTTGTACAAACTAGTGACATAAAAAAGAAACAAAAATATTTGTCTTTTTTTTAAGAAGTGTAAAAATCATAAAAATAAAAAACTCATGCATGGCAAAGTATAGACTGTCAGACAGCCATCACAGAGTACTCAAAAGTCTATTTTAAAGATTTAGATTGACAGCCAAAATTAAATAAAATGACTGGAAATTTGCCCAGCAGTTTTTATTACGTTTATTATTTTAATTTAGTTTATAGCTTCTGGGAAATATTTTTGTTATCCTTTATGGTGCGCAGAATTTGCGTTTAATACTAAAAGGGTTAGTTTTACTTTCAATTTTTTTTTTGTTACCTAGAGCCTATTTCAAATGGAGATTCAACTTTTCATTTCTTGCTCCCCCTGGGTCTGCGCTTGTATCCATAATCAAGTTAATCTCTACAAATAAAAGGGGGACCACATAAAGGCCTTAAAAGTAAATTTAGATGTTACTTGAAAGTGCGAGTGTTCTCTGTTTTTTGTATTAAGGACCTAATAATTTTTTTTTTATTTCCAGTCTTCACACATCTTCGTTTTAATAAACATTTTTAAAAATATAAAATGGCATTAAGGGCATAATTTCTTAGATTTTTTTTTAAATCGATAACTTGTCCTGTTATTTAAGTTTCATATCAGTTGTTTTATATAAAAATTATTTTATTTTAGTCCAATATTTCTCTATCATAATGCATATCTTTTTCAGCGAAAAGTTTGTTGAAAGGAGTCTCAGTAAAAATGCACTTTTTAGTTTTAAAATAAAGACATGTATTTCTTAAAGACAAACTCAGATTAAGTATAAAGTAAAACATTCAGCCAATGGCACCCTGCAGATCTGATGACGAGTCCTTGCAATTTTATTGAAATTTTCCTGAATCTTATCACAGAGATGTGGTTTTATCTTACCTCACTCAATGTGATATATTTTAGATTTGATCACAGGGATTTTGTCTTGCTTATTTACATAAACGCAAGTATCCCACAAACCCTAAGAAAATCACATGGCGGTAAGTCGTATTTTTTGATGGCCAGTTGACATCAGAATTTGTTCATATTATTCGATGTGAATATCGTTGCTAAAATAAATGGATTGTATCTTGCACGTTGTATCAGGTGGCAACTACTTGCTGAATCCACCATCCAGTTGACGTCACATGAATGCTATTACCATAATGCATAATGTAGTAAATGCCGTTCATAGTTACTGTTATTTAGGTCTCATCATTCTCTCGGACTTAATAAGGATTCGAAATATAAGGCCCAAGTAAGGCAATATTGTGTATTTACAAAGCTGTTCAAATGAAAATTTAAATAAATGAAGAAGATGCATTTTTTCGAAATGTTGGTATTGACTTCGCTTTGATTTGATTTTGATTTCTAATTGAACAAATTGATGGCCCTTTCATGGTCTGCTGGTTTAAGCTTCTGAGCTAAATTTGGTTTCCATGAAGGTGGAGGTATCTTATACAAATTAGCTGTGTACAGCTTCGTAAAGTTTTAAGTTGTTGAGAACTATGCCAAAATTATGTTTTGGGTTACACTCTCATTTACACATGTCGTTTGGTACGTTGTCGCACAGCAGTCTTACTGTCAATAAACTTTTTTTAATACACTTTAAAGGGTTGCACCTTCTCGACTGAATTCCATTAGCGTTGAAATAGCGACCATTCATATATGGTACATTTTTGACAACATCTTGAAAATAACATTGAACGAATTTAGTTAGAAACTGATAAATTCATTTTATATTTCTTTTTCTGACCTTCATACTTTAGGGCACAAACTTTCATAATTAAGGGCACAAATATGTTTTCTTTCAAATACCTAAAGACATGTGTCTTATGTTCTTTGTTTTCAGGAAGGGTTAATATTTATTGATATAACTTCTCTTTTTGCCTTCCAAGCATGAATTGTAATCTTAAATTTAAAATTAAGTTTTGTCAACAATAATACTGACATGTACAACACAATGACAATTGTAGCAGTAACAAGAAATAAAAAATGATTTATTAAATTATTAAAAGTTAAAATTGACAACTAAAACAAAGTAACAGAATAGATGAGAATCTTGTTAGAGACTCTAGAGAAATTAAGATAAACCAATACAAATGTCCTTTTGGTGATTAAATGAGTAACTGCCCTGCAGATAAAGTAACAAGTATGTGGTTAGAAATATACTAGTTGTTTATAACTTCATAATAGTAACATTTTTTTCATTTACTAATCTGTCAAGTTTATTATAAGAGGTTGTCATAGGAGTCCAACTAGTTCATTTGTATATAGTTTTATACTAGTTTAATACTAGTTTTTTTTAAATAGTAGTGATTAAGTGTACTTTAATTAGCAATTTAATTATCATGCGCTACGAAGTTTTTCTTGTAAGTGACTAGATTTATTCTAGGGCTTGCTGGTTTAACACTCTAAACACTGCGCCAACACACTATTGTTTTATTAAAATTATATCTACAGGGTGAATGCTTATGAGATACAATGGATGTGTTTAAATATATTTATATGTATTTGTTAAAAGACATTGTTCTAGTGAAAGAGTAAAAAGCAAGGTCTTGCAATGCATTGAAGTTCTCAGTATTATATAGTTGACTTAGACATGTGAATCAATTCTCCAAAATTCTAAATGACTTCAACAAAAAGCAAGCAAAAAATATCTACTGAGCACTAGTACAGGTCACGGAAAAACTAGTATAAAAAAAGTTTTGCAGTTAGACTAATCCCACACGTTAAGTCTGCTAGAAAAAAGGGTCCATCTATTAGGTAAAGATTCTGAATTTGCTGTACGCATTAGATCAGCTTTTGGCATGTCTGGTGAAATTGAAGAGAATTCTCATTACACTTAAAAACTAGTGGGTTCGACGAATGGATATAAGCCTCTCTTTGATATTTGAATGTATTTTAAAGCTCAATAAGTTAGCTTCTAAAAATAAAAAAACGTTGATACGTGTTGAGTGATACCAGGACATAGCTGGAAATAAAGCAAGGAATAAAATTGCTAAGTTATGCTACATGGAATTGCGTTGGTTATGTTACATGGAAACTTAAAAAACATTTGAAAATGCAAATCGAATATAAGAATATTTGTACTATTATATGCTTGGAGGATGCTGAGATAGCAACGCATGCAGTATGTACAAATGTTTTGCATTAACTGGCCCAGTGCTACAGATCTAAAGTAGGCATACACTAGATGTAGAAGCTGTGGACGACCTAGGTCCGAAAATTAACAATAAGAATTGTCGGCAATTATCAGACGCCTGTTGTTTTGTAGAAAAAAGTGAGTTACTGCTCGCTAGAATTCAGATTTGGATGGAATAGAGTCTAAAAGGCAGCGAAAATGGTAGTGGTCTAATTCAATATTAAATTGTACATATTTTTCTACAAGTTTTCTTTTTGTAAATAATTATTTCCGTCATTAACTACAGACTTACCCTCATATCTACAAAAATTAAAATGAGTTTAAAATGTACTTTATTGCAAAATTTTCTTAAAGTAGTTTTTTAATTATTTTTATTTTTTTTTTATGATTGTAATAATATTAAATAAAACACGGGGTTTTCTATTTTCATAAGTTCAGGTTTACTTAAATATAATAAGCTGTGTTTTCTGTAACCAAAAGCTTTATAAGAAAACGTGGTGTTCTGCTTTCTGTATCTAACTGAAACTCACTGCTGCACTGCTTGAACAATCACTCGATGTCGCCGGTGATGCCAGACTGTATATATTATGACATCCCCTTTGTTTTCCAAAATTAATAAACTTCGTAATCTTCTAGATACCTTGGAAGTTTAGTCTCTCTTCGAGCTCGTTGTTGTCGATGATTGTGTTGATATTGGGAATCGTCTTCCTCTGAGACCTGAGTGTTGGGTTTGATTTCGAAATGTTGTTTGCCTTGATTATTGGATTCGTATGTGGATTCTGCAGGCAAATTCGCTGTGTTTTGGTGTTTTTCTATGTCGGGCGTCACTGTGTTTGGCTTCATTATGTGTATCGTGTTGCGCCTGTACTTTGCCTGGTCCGACCCAACTATGTATGATCGGTCTGTGATTTTTTCTTCGATTTTACCCTTCATCCATTTTTCACTTGGACTCTTTTTGAAATAAACGCTGTCACCTTCCTTTAAGTTATTCTCCTTGCGCGTCCCACGGTCAAAGTATTTTTTGTTGTATGCTCGTTGTTGTTTAATTTGTTTTGGAACATTTCGTATAATTTCTTGGCTTAAATTCAGAGATGGGAGATTACACCTTAGCCATCTACAAAACAGCCTTTTAGCAGGGCTGGAGCCAATTTTGTTTGGGGTATTTCTCCAAATGAGTAGGGATCTGTAAAAATCCGTATTAGATGCCATAGCTTTTTTCAGTAGTTGTTTTGCGATCTTTACTGCTGCCTCTGCTTTGCCATTCCCTTGTTGGTGGTGGGGACTAGATGTTTCATGACGGAACTCCCACTCTTTGGCAAACGTTTTGAATTCTGTATTTATAAAATTGGTTCCATTATCTGTAATAACTTTTGCAGGTACGCCGTATCTGCTGAAATTTCTTTTACATATATCAACTGTTGTTTTTGCTGCTAAACTCACCAGTTTGTCAATTTCAAAAAAATCAGAATAGTGGTCTACTGTTATTAGATAATGCTGATGTGTACCATTTATATGTAGTTCGCATACGTCCATAGATACGATTTCGAAAGGTGTTGACGGAATTTCTGAACTGATCATGGCTTCCTTTCGCTGTTTTCTTGCATATGTATTGCATATGGCGCAGTTTGCTATCATCTGTTTTATATCTTCTGTTATTCCACGCCAATATACTGTTTCTCGAGCGAGTTTTAAAGTTAGCTCTATACCCAAATGTGGTTGGTGTAATCTACTCAAGATTTCGCGTCGCATTTGTTGTGGTATGAGCAACCTGTTTCCCATTAAAACTAAGTTATCGTTGACTACGAGTTCATCTTTTACGTTCCAATATTGTCTTATGTTATCGCTTACACTGCTTTTGTTACCGGGCCAACCCTCTCTTATAGTTGCGGTTAGAGTCTGCATAACGCTATCGTTGATCGTTGCATGTTTTATTTTTTCAATTGTTGTTGAACTTATATTTTTGTCTTCTATGTCGTCACTGTAGTCTAGTAGCTTCAATTCCTTTTCAATCTTATAAATATCGACTGAGTTCTCTAGGTGAGCTGGCGCTCTAGATAGAGTATCGGCTATGTACATTTCGTGTCCCTTTTTATACTTTATGTTGAAGTTGTATCGTTGCAACGTTAGTATCATGGATTGAAGCCTTTTCGGAGTTTTAAGCAGGGGTTTTTTAAATATGTTGATTAGTGGTAAGTGATCCGTCTCTATTGTAATGTTTCCTCTTCCACAAATGTATTGGTCAAACCTCTTGCATGCATATAGTACCGCCAGCATTTCTTTCTCAATCTGTGCGTAATTCTTTTGTGTTGTCGTAAGTGTCTTCGAAGCGTAGATTATTGGGTGGTTATCTTGTAGCAAGGTACAGCCGAGTGCGAATGCTGAAGCATCAGTTTGAATTACGATGGGTTTTTTTGCGTTGTAGTATTGTAAAACAGGTGTTTCAGTTATGAGTTTTTTTAGCTTTTGAAATGCTTCTTCTTGTTCTTTTTGCCATTCAAAATTTGCTTTTGCATGTGTTATTCTTCTAAGGGGCTCGGTGATTTCCGACATATTAGGTAGAAATTTACTTACATAGGTTACGAGACCTAAGAATCGCATGGTGTCCTTTTTATCAGTGGGCGACGGCATGCTTAGTATGGCTCCGATTTTCTCGGGATCTGGCTTTACACCATCCCCGGTAAGTATATGCCCGTAAAATTTGACTTTTTCCTGACATATTTTCATTTTCGTCTTGTTAATTTTTAAATTTTCTTCGCGTAGACGCTGTAATAAACAATCTAAATTTCTGTTGTGGTCTTCAATTGCCTTATCTTTTGTGTCACCCTTTCCAAAAACTAAAATATCATCTGCAATGCAAACTACGCCTTTCAGTCCGGATATCACCTGGTTCTGCCGCATCTGAAAAATTTCCATTGCTGGCTTTATGCCAAATGGTACACGGTTGAACCTGTATTTTCCAAATGGTGTCCAGAAGGATGTTAACTTGCTACTATTTTCGTCTAGCTGGAGCTGCCAGAATCCGTGCTTTGCATCAAGTATTGAAAATATTTTGGCATCTGACAATTCAGTTAGAATTTCCTCTACTGTCGGAAGTTGGTACTTTACGTCTTTTAGAGCCTCGTTCAGTTGTCGTGGGTCGATACAAACTCTTATATTATTGTTTTTCCTTACTATGACAATATTGCTTGTCCAGTCTGTGTGTTCACATTCTTTTGTTATTACATTCATCATTTCCATTTCTTTTAATTTATCTTTTAGCTGTTCACGTAATGTTACCGGTATTCTTCTCGGGGGTTCGCTTTTGGGTGTTATGTTGCTGTCTATTTCCAATGTTATCTTGCCTTTAAGTCTGCCTAGGCCTTGAAAAACGTCTTCATATTTGTTTATAATTTTGTATGCTTTTTCCTCCGCGGTGTTGTGTTCGACTTTCTTACATATCTCTATTAGTTTTAATGACCGACATGTTTGTAATGATAGTAACGGGCAGTGATTGGTTTTTATGACATAAAATAATAATTTATACTTATCTTTATTTTTTTCTACGATCATTTGTGTTGTTCCAATGGGTGTAATTTGATTCCCTTCTATTGTTCTCAGTTTTGTATGTGTTTTTTCTATATTTGGTGTTGCTTCTATGTTCTTTAGGTTGTTGACTCCTATAATATTGCATGTTGCGCCGGTATCAAGCTGACATTTTGTGTTGTGAGCTCTGTTTTGGTTATCATAAATGTTTAATTCTAAATAAAGTCCTTTGTTGCTGTTGTTGCTTTCGCCTAATACGGTGTTCAATATAAACTCGTCGTCTGATGTTTCCTCGGCGCTGTTAATCGCTGTTACGACTTCTTTTACAGCTCTTGAACTGTTACTGTGTCTGTTTGTATATAATGAGCTATTCGACATGCAAACTCTGGCATAATGTCCTCTTCTCTTGCATTTGTGGCATGTTATCTTTCTAGCTGGACAGTGTTCTAACCTGTTGTGATACTCGTTCCCGCAAAATTTGCATAATGGGTTTTCTGCTTTTACTCTTTGTTGTGTTTGTTGTTGCTGATATTTACCTCTCGTTATGGTTTTCTCCACCTTGTTAATCTCAGCTTGGTTAGTTCCAATACCACGTAACTGTTTTTCTGACGTTTCTTTTGACCTGCAGATTTCAATGGCTTTTGACAAAGTTATACTGTCGTCAAGCCATAACCTTTCTCTCAGGTCAGGATCCTTGATAGAGCATATTATTTTGTCAAGTAAAAGGTCCTCCTCCAGTTGACCATATTGTGCATTTTTGATCAAACCTCTCAATCTGTTGAAATATTCGTCATATGCTTCTTCTTCGTCTTGCTTTGCCATATTAAAGACGGCCCTTATATACCTTTTGTTTACCGCCGGTGTTAGATTTTTTTCTATTTCATTCAATAGAGCGGCAGCTGTCTGTACATCATCTTCCTTTATTGGCATATTAGTATACCTTTTGAAGGCATCGTCTCCGATGGCTGTTAGAAGAATTGCTTTTATAGTTTCTTCGTTTTGTGAGGTTAAACCCGATGCTGTTAAATAATTTTCCCACTGCTGCTTAAAGTACTTAAAATTTTCACCTATGTCGCCATCCCTAATCTTTATTGGACCGGGAAGCGGTATCTGTGGTAGAATACTATGGGTTGCTATTCCCATGTTTCTTGATTTTGTTATTTCAGCGCGTAGGGCTTTGATTTCGTCCTTTAATACTTGTACCTCGTTCATTCTTATTTTTTTTTACTGTATTTTACTTTTGCACCTGACACCATGTAATAATATTAAATAAAACACGGGGTTTTCTATTTTCATAAGTTCAGGTTTACTTAAATATAATAAGCTGTGTTTTCTGTAACCAAAAGCTTTATAAGAAAACGTGGTGTTCTGCTTTCTGTATCTAACTGAAACTCACTGCTGCACTGCTTGAACAATCACTCGATGTCGCCGGTGATGCCAGACTGTATATATTATGACAATGATTATGAGCCTTAAGCTGGTGTTCAAACGTGAGCCTTATTTTTTTTTTATCAGAAAGAAAAATACTTGTAGAATATACTACAAAACTTCATAAAGCAAGACCACTATATATCAGTTCAATTAAATGCGCTACAAATTAGAATCTTAAATGGTCAAGTAAAAACTGGTCTCGGAACTTGCACAAAAGTTTTTTGCTGGCACGATAATTTTTGTATCAAACTTCTCTCCTTCTCTTCCAATTTTTCCTCTTTGTCTCAAATAACTCGCACATTTAACACAAAAAGAGCTCTCAGCAACAACTTAGTAAACCATAAAGGGACAACAAAGGAAAACATAAAATATAAACAACAATAATAACAATAACTAAAGAATTACAATTACATCTTTACATGAGGCCTTTAAGAAAAAACATGACATTCTTTTTAATTTTTCTTTAATGTAATGAAATAATGAGAGTGACTGAAGAAAGCAAAATAGCAGCAGCAGAATTAAAGGGAAATTAAGTTTCCTTTCCTTGTAGGCGACACCTACAAGGATTTATAAGCAAAAACAGACAGATGTTGAAAGGAAATTTAGTTCATTAAAGTACAAATAAACAAACCAACAAAAAGAACAAGCAACAAGCACATTGTCGGCCCAACGGTGCAACACAAACATTAGAAAGCAACTTAAAAGAAAGATTATACCTCAAGGATTTACAATTGTTTTCTCGTTAAAAAAAAAACAAAAGAAAACTGTTTAAACAAAAGTAAACGAAATGGTAAAAGTAAATAAAAAAATAACGGCAAAAAACACAAAAACAAAATTATTAATTAGAAGAAACAGATTTTTCAAAATCATAGATAATAAAAAAAAACAAAATCAATGTAGTTTGCAAACAACACAGGTGCCTCACTGGCTGTGGTGTGTAGCTTAAAGTTGATAAAAGAAAAACTAAGAAAGATCTATAAAAAATGAAAATAATTAACCTTTTAAGGAAAAAAATTAAAATCCTGTCTGGTGCAAAGTTACTCTCACACCCTCACCCAGAAATCAATACCGTACATTGTGACACCTTAATATGGAACTAAAAAGTAGAATAGAATAAGAATAGGCCTAAAAAACTAATAAATAATTTTGCTTAAATATCTGCTAGATTTAAGGAATTTTATTTAGTATTTAGTAGACATTTAAGTGGGATAAAAAATCAAAAGAAATTTCTCTTTATTTAATTATTTTCAAGTTTGCTTCTACTTACAGTTCCTAATGGATTAATAAAGTGTGATTATCAAAAATATGACGAAAAGAATTAGTGCTTTTCGACATCTATTAGTTTGTTGTTATAAAATACTGTTTATGTTCTCTTTTTATGTCTTTTCCCAGGTTGATCATTTGACTTAAATATTTTCTACACATTATTAAATATCTTTTGCGCATAAAAATATTTTATGTACTTCCAAGTAACAGTGTATCCTTTAGTTTAGAAAGTTTTGTGAAGCTTTTCGTTTTCGAAAACAAAAAAAAAATTTATTTTGTTTAATTTTACTTCGGCAACAAATATTTACAATTTTTATTAACCGTGTCCATTAAAAGGTGTTTATTTAAGTTCTGGCTACGAGTAGTAATAAAATCATATAAAAAATTATTAAGAAAATAAATTTCGTATCATAAACTTTTCAAAATTTTATTAACATTTGAAAACAAAATTTTCCATAAAAACTTTATTCAATTTTCTTTTTCTTTCTGTCTTTTTCTGACAATAACTTCAAGATATTAAATAGTTTTTTGTGTTTTTATTAGAAAACTACCCAGCAAAACAAATGCGCAAGAATTCAATGTAAATAACACTTTTTACTAACTCAGAATGCCTTTTCGAAATTCATAATGGTTGGTCTTTAATGATGTGCTTCAAAAAACATGCAAATTTGTGCAAAAAACCTAAACCTTTCATGTTAACAAACATTATTAACTCATGAAGCATCCCAGCAAAAATTTTTTCATTAAAAAATAATGGGTTAAATGTAATACAAAGCAGTTCTACAATACTTACAATTTGGCATCTAAACCCATTATTTTAACACGGCGATGTCACTGGAGACAAGTACTTACCACACTCGCTTACAAATAGGTACTAAAATAAGTTCTTTCTAGCCTGGCTTACAAATAGGAACTTGTGTAAGTACTAAGTATGGTTGCTTATACATAGGCACTTAAATAAGTACTGACTTTTATAACAATAAATAAGTACTAGATTGTAATATTTTACAGAACTCGTTAGTTTTTTTTTTTTAAGGATGACAATTCGGTTTGATTATTCTGCGATACCTTAATTTGAAATTTAAAAATCAGTGAAAATCATCACTTTTTTAATAAAATATTTAACCGCTGTTGTCAAAATCATATTAACATAATATTCAGCTAAATAAATTTGACGTAAAAGTTTACTAACTTTCAGTAAGCTTAAACTGAAGTTTTAACTATAAATTAAAAATGTTCGTTAGCAATGGGCAAGAGTTAGTTAACTTGTAGTGTTATCAATTATTATGAATGAACTTCAAAAAAAAAAAGAAGAAATGTATACATAAATATAAATTCTTAATGTGCACCCAACTGCCAATAAATTTATTAAAAATTGAATGTATTTTGAAATAATTTTTGCTATAAATTTAACAATTCTCATATCTCATGAAAACTCTGCATCAGGTAAATTAAAGTGATCCATTCGACTTCTGTGGTTATATTTTCTTTTCATACCATAAGAAATATTTACTTTATATAAATTATACAAATATATCAATCTTTTTAATCGTAGAGGCATCTTTCAATTGTTTAAAAATAGCAAAATTATAATATATTTAAATTCAAACATCAAATGTTTTCTTCCAGTTAAGAACTTAAACGCCAAATAGCACTCGGTTAAATTTAACTGAAATTTGGCTAAATAATCTAAAAGTTATAAGATAACTGAACCTTGTGTTAATGGGTTTTGGCTAACCAAGGTTTAAATTTTGAGTTTAGTGTTAACTGTAGGTTAATTTTTTTATTGTTAACGACCCTAAGCGAGTTAAACTAAATGAAAATTGTAAAAAAATTATGAGTTTGAATGGCTTCTAGCAAATTTTGCAACAAGAAATTGCATTGTGTGTGTATTTGATCAAATGTCTGAAAAGAAATACTTACGTATGACATTATAAATCAAGTCATTACTAAAATAATTCTTAGTAAGACAGACGATATCTAATAGTCATTGAAAAGCATGTTGTTTAGTCATTACCTAGTTTTTGCTGGATGGGTTTCTTTTCATCTGCTGTGGATGCGTTCTATGCACTTATAAAATACAGGGAGACCCGGTGGACTTAGTAGTCAGTAGTGTGCTGGTCTGCTTGCCTGGGTGAGGCGGGTTCGATTCCCACCAGAGACTCTAGACTCGTCTGCTTCTTTTCCCATTTTTTCTATTCTATTATTATTATTACCCAAGTGAGCTGCAAAACAGCTGTCTCTTCCACCTACCTACTTGCCTACCTTTATATAGACACATGCTCTCTAATGACACGTTAGGTTAAGTTAGTTGTAAAAGGAGGGGCACTAAAAGCCCGATTGGCAAGTTGTGTGCTCCATATGAATATAACAGTTAGCGTAGAAGAGAAAGATTAGCAGACCAGCCCAGAGTCTCTGGCGGGAATCGAACCCACAACCCCCAAAATAGTAGACCAGTACACTACTGACTAGTCGACCGGGGCACCCCTAATGACATGTTAGTGCAAGAATTGCCTAAATTGAACCACTTCATCATGGGTTAAACTTATGCATTCACTATTTATTTTGTATGTCTATTTTGTTGGGCACTTTATGCTATAAAATCCAGGTGACAGCTTATCATTACACCGAAACTAAAAAAGCTATTTTAAAAGAAACTGGTCAAGTGGCAAGTAAGGGGAAAGTTTTTGAAAGTTGAAATTAAGCAGAGGAAAACCAAACTAAGAAATGCTATGAAAAACCTACTTGAGGCTTAACTTTAGTCCTCGCGGCGTTATAGGAAATGAATAAGCCAAAAAAGTATTCAAAATGGATAAATTTTTAATATTTTTATTTTTTTAATTTTTATCATCTCCTTGGATAATGCTAAAACCTTTCCGAAGCTTAAAAAAATTCCCCTAGTTTGGGCGATATACGTTAGTAAAATATTGCTGTCGATAAAGTGACGAACATATTATGGAGTGACCTTAATCTTGAGACTTCACAAAAAATACGAAATTAATTAGGATAACACTTAAAAGATGATTATTAATGTCGTACTAGCTCAGACGGTGCTGAGAACTTACCCGGTGGCGAACGTCATTATAATGCATCGTGACAAGCGCTGAAAATGTTAAGTCATCGATGACAATTACTGATTTTTCTTTGACATCATATATGCATTTTTAAATAAATGTCTAAACATTCATAGATGACTAAAGTTGATGTTCTCGTAGGCTTCCGCCTGTGAATGAGTCCTAGCCGACAATATCATCACTATTCATTGTCGCACTCTTATGTATTGTTATAGACTTGTAACAAAAAATTTCGCTAAGTTTGAACTCTCATAAGTTCAGTTACCATTCAATAATATTGTCATGCAAAACTCTCTTTGCTGTATCATTGTCACTTGGATTCATCAATAACGATAATTACGATAATTTCGTGCGATTTTCGACTTGATACTGATTTTGTGGCAGTTATTCATTGATGAAAATGTCATTGTGACAATGTCGCCCAAATTCGCCAACACTTTAAAATATTTTCCTTGTCAATGTCTTATATTTCGGTGTATTGGGCACGAGAACTTTAACATTGACGAATTCGGAATAACTAAGAATTTAAAATTAAAAATCCCTAAGGAATTACATTGGGAGGACTGGTTTCTTGAACAAATCGTGATATTAGCTGAGTTTTGGGTTGGTGTACATATCACAGGTTTGGGCTCTTAATACCCCTATATAACCTAACTGTAGTCCTTTTTATAGTCTTCTTTTCAACCTAAAGTTACAATTGTCCTTTTCATGGTCTTAGTTGCAATTTCTTAGTGGTTCACGTCTTTATAAAAATATATAAAGTAATTTGTTCCTTAAATACCATTTTTCCTTTTCCTTAGTCCTTTTAAATCTATTCTAATAGTTTTTACTAGTTGCTTCTAAAGATTTTAAGAATCTCCCTTAGAAATATTCAAAATAAATATTTTTTTCACTGTTCGACTTCTTCTATACTTATCGTCCTTCGAGTTAAATGTGACACTAGTTTACTTTTTCTCTTAATATTCTTTTATGCCTTTAGAAGATTAAACGCTTGTAGAAACATGGCCAGTAATATTCTCACGATGGCTTTTGCAAATGATATTAATATTGGTATCTCATAGCGAAGGTAGGAAAATTGATTCTGATGGAATTTACTGCCCAGATAAATTTGTTTTTTTTTTTTTTTAATAATTTTACAGCTCTCTGCTCAGTACAATATTTGCCAACACAAATGAGCTCGCTTATGTGTATAAATTCCTGATCTAAGATTAAGTTAATTCCTCCCTTTTTCCAAATATAATATTATCCAAGTCATTTAGCTTACGCAGCATCGAAAGCCAAAGTATTTGATATTTTATTTAACTTTGAAAACAGAAATCCTTAATCGAAAACTAAAAACTGTAACATTTCCTTTATCAATAACGCACAAGCAAATCTAAGCAGTAGAATTAAAAATTAAGCCATGCATAAATAGAAAATGTAAATACATTTTATGAAGCTGGATATTTAAGAAAAAAAAAAAAAAAGAAAAACAAAATTTAATATAAAATTAAAGAAATAATGTAAAAATGAAAACTAAACGAAATTATAAAACAAATTTTTGAACGTTGATTGCATAAATGGAAATTTATTTTATCTTTTATTGCATTTCGCCCTGTCTCTTGTAGTAAAACAAAAACGCAAAAAATTTCAAACAATTGAATTAAGGATTAAGAACAATAACAAAAAAGTATATTTTTATTTAAATATTCGTTTATACCGGCATGCAGATGAAATCTTATATGGTGGTGATTGTATTCCCCAAAAAGCATATGAGTCTGCCACACACACTTCCACTAAAATATACAATTTAAACACACATATGCGAGATATTGCAAATAAAATATCCCTAAAAAACTATGCACAAATATCAGCCATTGTTGGTAGTTTAATGCTACTGTCTGTAGCTTCTGCTTTAATAACTATTTTCGCTTATTCATATGCATAAAACATCGTTAAAACTCATTTGAGACTTTAAGCTGATATGTAGTTTGTGCAAATACAGCCAAATAGTCGAGGAATATGTTGAAGCTGGCATCATCTAGATATCCATACATTTAAAAATGAAATCGCATAAATTTCTGATAAGGTCTCCCACGTGTATAGAAAACACATACATACATATGTACATCTAGCTGAAGCAAAAAATCTAACTTAACCAATGTTATAGTATTTCTCAATGTGCCAATACAGTTAAAGGAGTCTTCACCGAAATTAAAGAACAGTCAAATAGATTCCATTAAATAAATTTTATAAAAATGATTGTAAAATAAATGTCATGTTTCCTTAGCTAAAGTCAGTTTTAAAACACCATAAGGATAAAGTTAGTAAAATTAACATACCACCTTTGAAACAACTTTAAGCAAATTTTTTTAAATAATATTATTTGGTCTTAATCAAAAACTTAAACACAAAATATCATGTTCAAATTCACAGGGATTTGTATTTTATTCGCATGTATGCTCATTTTATTACCCTTAAACATAAATACCTTAACATTATAATATTACTCACCCTAGAGCAACTTTGAAATCAATCAAGTTTTTTTTTTAAATAAACCAATCAGGCATCACCCATAGTTTAAAACCACAATAATTACAAATCATTAAGCACAAAGCAGGATAATTAAGGAGCAAACTGATATAAATAAAAAGCAAAGAAACCTTAAAAAAAATCCTTAAAACCAAAACAAAATATTGCAAACAAAGAGCAGGGAAACTCATGTTAAAGATATGCATACTCTCAGCTAAAATTGCCTGTCAGGCATCAAACAATTTAAACATTGGTTTTCAGTGTTTTAACAAAAATTAAAAATAAAAAATAAATTTTTTTATTTATTAAATTCTTCACTAAATGCACAGAGAAATTTTTAAATTAAAAAATAAAGAATACAGAGGAAAAATAATGATAAAACTGAGAGAAATTGGTAAACAGCTGTGGAAATTCTACAGCAATTTACTGGTTTTTATCTTCTAAAATACGAAAACCAAATGAAAAATGTTTACCTTTCAGTACTTTTTTCTCATATGAGTTTAAATTACGTAAATTTTAATGGTGTTCCTAGTTCAATGTGTATTTATTTTGCCTAATTTTTTTTTTTTAAATTTCGAAAGCTCGAATTTAATTTATAAACCATTTTAAACACAAGTCAAATTAATTGTGTCCTAAAAATTCAGAATAAAAAAAATTTAACGATTTCATAAAAATATTCAAGATTTTCGAATTTCGAACTTTCAAATTTTTAACAAAAGTTTAAAATACTTTTATTTTTGTACATAATTTTTTATAAAAATTAAAAATATGAAATCCTTTTTGAGTTCGAAAATTCGAATATATGTTCGAAAATTTTCGAACATTAAAAAAAAACCTGTCTAAGACCTAAGTATAAGAAAATATATATTTTAACCAATATTTTTTCCCAAATTTAAAGGCTTTTTTAATTTTTACAAAAAAAAATTGTATTATAAAAAAACAAAATTATTCTATAAAATAATTCTTACAAACGCTAATTTCTATAATATAATATGTAAGCAAATTTTTTTTTTTAAATACATATGTATATCCATACATATATGTATGTATGTATGTATGTATGTATATTTGAGTTTAAAAAAATATAAGAAAAATATTATTCCGAAATTCATAACTAAAATCAGAAGATAAAAATTAAAATAAAATAAAAAAGAAAATAAAAAAAATTAAATACATTAATTTTATAAGTATTAGGGTTTTCTTTATTAAAAAAAAATTTTAAATTCATAATTTTGTAAAAAATTTCTATAATACAAATACAAATGACATATTTTCTTCTCAATTTGTTTAATGTACTTTAATAAATTTCTGTCTTGTAATTTCATTTTCAGACCGTTGAAGACTTAGAAAATCGTTGCATGGAAGCAGGAATTGAAATCGTTACAAGACAATCATTTTTATCCGATCCAACGGATGCGGTGCGTAATCTACGACGACAGGATGCCCGCATTATAGTGGGACTTTTCTATGTGGTGGCAGCACGCAGAGTGCTGTGCGAAATGTATAAACAGCAGCTATATGGTCGTGCATATGTGTGGTTTTTTATAGGCAAGTATTAAGTTAAAAAGATTTTAAGCTCCCCTTCAATCTTTTAAAAAACATCAAGCATAGAATTTCAATTTGATTTGATTGTGATTTGAACACAACACATAAATACAATTTATTTGAAAATTGTTTCTGTAATTGAAATTTCCTTTTGAAATTCAACTTTTGCCAAAAACCATTATCCCTTATACTTCGTGCGAAAATTTTGATGTAGATTTTTATGACCAAATCAGCAAAGTGGAAGAGAGAAAAAAGCGAACACTTTCTTGCAAAACTTTAATATTGTGCACAATTGTAATACTGTTCTGGTAATCCTTTTTGTTTTGTACATTTTACAGTGACTAACTTTTACATGCCACGTTTTTTACGCTTGCACACACATACATATAAATATTTGATATATGTTTGATATAGCTCTAGAGTTAAATGTATTTGTATGTTCTCATTTTAAAGTGTGTATAAAAAAAAAATGATGAAAAGCTTTTACTTTGTTAAAAGAGTCATATATACTCTTAAATAAAACTTTATTGCTTTTGAGATTTTAAAGAAATCCGAGACAACATGACGGAATACATAAATATGTGTGTTACATACCGATGTATGTGAGTGTAAGTGTAAGTTAGAGTATTTGTATTTGAATTGAAATTTAGTTTACCGATTGGTCACGTTTCGCACGTTTTTTACATGAAAATTTAAATTAACTTTTACTTACTGTCTAACTGTGAGTATAAAGTATGTCAGCCAATAAGATTCTACAGCTAAATCTATTACTGTGCTGGGTTACTACAGCAAAGAAGCGAAATAATCGTAGACATCAACAGTGGGTTAAAAAAGTAAAATATCAATACGATCTTGAAATGTCAACGAAGTCATCTTTAAAAAATGATAAAAATTGATAGCGAATATCTGGCGACTCTATGTTAGAACTAAAAAGATCTAAAAATCTAGAAAAATATTTTTAAAAATAATTAACTACATTATTCGGGATATGCTTTAAACCAATCTTTCAATATTTTTTTTTTGGTTGTTGGGTTTAGGCTGGGTTTACCAGATCATCCATAAACCTTTTACCCAAATTCTCGAAACCGAACAACAAAATAAAAATATATTGATATTTTTAAAAAAATAATAGAAAAAAATTTAATGCTAGAAAATTCGAAATTAAGCTTATTGGGACTTTCATTATTTTAAAAATACTATTCGTCCTGCAGTTGAGAAAGGCTTGTCCTTTTATTGAAATTTATATGAAAATTTAAACTAAAACTTCCTTTATTTTAATAAGAGTTAAAAAACGAAGGACAGAACTAGTGATAATATAAAAGAAAATAACAAACGAAGTGCTTAATCAGACTGGTAAAAAAAAAATAAAAAAGAAGCATAATAGTTACCGGAATCAATTTACTAAAAAATCCTTAATCACCGATCAAAAAGTGCTAATGATAAAATCGTTGATGTTTTCGAAAATGTCATCCACTAAACTAGTATCAACAAGACATACTTTTTCAGATTAGTCTTTTCATATCACTGTGAAAATTAAAAATCAATATTTAAATGAACTAAAACCGCATTTAAAATATTATGAAAAAATTAAAAAAGTTTTAATAAATAACTAAAATATTTAAGTTTGATATACATTAGAAATTTTAAATTACATGTCTTTCAAAGTCCATGTTTAAGCATTCTGAATTCTGCATAGTATGAGTGCTAAAATAGTTCAAAATTTAATGAACTTTGAATTTTAAAATTAAGAGAAAACCTTGTAATTATTACCCAGTGACCGTACTTATACACAGCAAGCAAAATTTCTTAATATTATGACATTTTTAACCATCTTCCGAATTTCGAACATTGAAATTTACAACAAAACAAGTTTTTTTTGTAAATATTATTCAATCGTATTAAGAAACCAATAATTTTTTTAAGTTCGAAAATTCGAACTTAATTTCGAAAAAAATTTATTTTGCATAAAATAACTTTTACCGTAGAAAATACGAATACATTAAAGATTTTTTAGTTTTTTTTCGAAATTTTAAAACGAGTAGCAAACTTCGAACATTCAAATTTAAAAATAAAATATTTTGGAAAATTTTTAAATATAATACAAAATATGCCCTATTAAGCCAAAAAAATCTAAAACAATTTTTCTAATGTTAATATTGTTTTATTTAGGCATAATAAAGCTTCTTAGTTTATGCTGCCTTAAAATATTTAGACAATTTTAAAAATGTTTTATTGTTTTGGTATAATAAATGTAACAAAAATTTATTCAATTTCCACTGTTAAACTGCTTTAGTGAGTTATGCACAAAACGCTGGCAGCATGAGTAGCACTTATTTTATTTAACTTCAAAGCATAAGCCACATAAAATTTATACATTTCATTCAACATCTAATTTTTTTCTAACTTATCCTGGCAATTCCATGCTTTGCACATTTATTTACAAAATCTACTCTGTGTGCTAAATCCTAGGCTAAACTTAAACGTTTAAAACTCACACATACTCTTGAAACCTTTTGCAAGATTCGTTTGTTTAACATGACTGCTAAGGCAGCTACGATTGGACTAACTGACTGACAGATTACTGGAGTCCGTGTGTATTAATAATAGCAAAATATGAAAAGTTAGTAAGTAACTAAGGAAGCCAGTGAGTGAATAAGTATGCCAGTGAGTAGCTATACACATGAGTGTTAAATAAGTTCGTATCCCGTAACCAATGCATACGAACTTAACAGCTCTTATACATATACACACGTACCATAAACCTAAAATATTTTGCAGAAAGGTAAAAGAAAATCTTTTATTACTAAAATTTTCTTTCGTTTTGCAAGCAATAAATGCTATTTATTATTTTTTTATAGAAACGTTTTGTGTTTTTGTATCATATGAATTTTTTTAAATTTTTGGTTTTGTGGTTTCTCTTAATTTGCCAAAGAAATAGTAATTTCAGGCTTTTATTAAGGTTACCATAAACAGTTAAGTGGGTCAACACTCGTTCCGTAAAATGGTGTCACCATATGAAATGACACACAAAACAGTTTTATTTTACAGTTTCAAAGAACAAAATTGCTACCGAAACCAAAATCCCATTTTCCATCTCTGCATTAATAAATTAAATCAAGGCGAATTCAACAAATTTTGACAAAGTGCTTTCCCATCAGCTGGGCCAAGGTGGATTGATAAGGTGACCGTAAAAAGTCAGCTGATTCATTTTTTTTATTTTGTTGAGTACTTAATTGTCACATAAATTCGCCTTTGTTTACATTTTTTTGATTTGAAAATATAAATGTTAAAAAACAAATTTTTTAAAAGAAAACAAATATTGAAAAAAATATAGAACTTAAAAAATACCAATAGATTCTTAAATGGATAACGACTAGGAGTTCTCATTATCTACATATGTATGCGTTAAAACATCATTTTTTTAAAAGGTACTCCAAAAATATAAACAATGTAATTTATTCTGGGTATGTGAAAACTTTTAATGGATTATCGTTGTGTGTCGATTCAGGTAGAAAGAACCAGGGAACAATAGACTATACATCTTCAAATGGGTGAATATATTTGAGGTGCCCGAAGATAGGCAAGCTACGGAAGGAAAATCAGCAATTTAAACCCGTTATTATTATTTACTTTTAATGCCACTGATTTCTTATTTAATTCTTCTTTCATTTTAACAGGTTAACTGTCCACAGCTTATACATGGGCTGTTTGCAGAAAGCACCAGCAGTGCACAGTCCATATGTGGGCTGTTTGGGTTTTCAATTTCGAACAGGCTTAGAATTGTAGACGTGTAAGGAACATACATATTTTATTTGACTTGGACTTCACAAGACAGATCATAAAGAAATAAAATATCCTCGGACATGGAGAAACTATCGTAGTTTTAACCCCAAATGCAAAATATAAGTGAGGTGTTCATTAATATTTTATTGCACGAGTTTTGTTTGAATTTTGTAAGTTATTTCCACAGAGTCGGTTTTAGTTACGTAATTTATTAAAATTTCACGAGATTTTCTAGTCAATCTTTTAAACACTTTGTACATTACTTGATTTATTAACCTGTAATTTACCTTCAATAAAATCATCTATATCTGTGTTATTTTAAGCTTTTATTTAGAAAGAAATTACCATTTTACAATTTATTTTGTTAAGTTTCAATTTCTTTCGTAGAGCTATTGTTTCTTTCTTGTCTGTTCTTGCTAGATCCAGTAGGTAATAGAATAATAGAAGCTATCGGAAATTGGGTTTCCAAACAGACATATTGCGGTTTTTATTTGTTATTAGTTAAACCTATTATTTAAGAAATATCATGAGTTTTAATTTTTGAATTGTTTTTAGGAATACCTTCTAGTTCTTTTTGACTTTTCTCAACTTCAGCAGTGGATGAATTTTTAAACAACAAAGAATCAACTTCTTCTTTGTGTAACTTATAGCTGTTAGCTTGAATTTCGTTTCAAGATTTCGAAATAAATACATAAATTAAACTAAAGATAATAAAAAATTTATATTTCAATAAACAAGGTAAATTGTTCATAGTTGTCAAAAATTAACAAAGGCGAGTTTAAATTCGCCTTGATACTGACATTCTACGTACTCAAAAACACTAACAAAATGCCTGTTGTTTTTTCTATTGTATTTGTTGTAGTTATGCAGTCACCTGATTGATTCGCCTTGAGCTGGGCTGATAATTTCTCCTGTATAATTTTTCCTTTATACAGGGTTTAATAACATTTATTTTTAAATCCTAATAAAATTTCTCTCGTTTGCGATTAATATCTTATTCCATAATTCAGCTCAAGGCTGTTGGTTAAAATATAGACTTTTATTTTCTTGGCTATATACCACAGATTCAACTAGACTTCCCTAAGCACCTTTTACAATTATATTTGAACACCCCTAGGCTTTCATTAATTTGTAATTTAAAATCCACTTATAAACTCCTAAGCTCCGCTATTAAACAAATTGCTGCAAAAGAAAAACAAACACAATTGCTGAACGGCAGGCTTTTAGTGTCGAAAATTAATAGTTTTAGTTACAAAAAAAATAAAAATTTAAGTACATAATTTTTTCAAATGCTTAAATGTAACGCTCCAACAAATACTACTAATAAACACTTTTTAACACAAACACAAACACTTATTATACACCTGTCTAATTCAAAAATAAATACACACGTATCCATTCTAACAAACTGTTAGACTTTTTGAAAATTTATGGCACTACATTAAAAACGAATGAGTTTACAATTGCTATTGTTCAAAGGTTAAGGAAGTAAGTGAGTCAGAGAACTATGATTGTGTTTTAAAGGTGCAAGGAAACATATAAAACAGAGCGTACCATCTTACAAGAAATAAAAAAAAATATTAAAATAAACAAGTAGAGCACTATATTCGGCTGTGCCGAATCTTTTATACCCACCATCAATATGATGTACTTTTAAAGCACAGAAATAATTATTTTGTTATTAATAGTAACCGCTATGCAGTAATCTCTTTACACTTAAATATGTAACACTTTATTTGTATAACTTCGACATGCTAGTAAAATGTTTTCGTAAATTTAGTTTTTCAATGAAAGAGGGCATTAAAGTAGGCATGCCAATATAGATTGTGCTAATAAATAAAACTGAGATATTTCAATATAGTCCTTAATGCTTCCAAAAACTCTGTCCATATAGAAAATATGTAAATTTAAGATAAACCGTTATATGGGAGGTAGACGTTAAAGTGGGCGTGCCACCTAAATTTTCCGGCATAACAATGAAATTGACTAAATAGAAGAATGTTTGCAGCAAATTTCAATATCATACCTCTAATTTTGTAGGTTTAATGAGATTTTAAATTTTACTTAAACGATAACGTGAAAAGTGGGCGTTATAGTAGGCGTGTCAAAGTTGTTTCTGCTAATGAAATATGCCGAAAAATACACTGTTCGGTATAAATTTACGTACATTTTGATCTATAACTCCTTTCCTAATGCATATATTTAAGCATTTTTCAGAAAAAAATATTGTTTTTAATCGGGAAATATATATTCGAAGTTTCATGACTCTACGTTAATGCGTTTGTACACAATTGCATTTTATTCGATATTTGAAGGACACGGTTTTTTCAACCTACTCTTGCATTACGAGCTATAACTCTCTTTCTAATATTAATATTCCGATTTGACCCATTTTCAATACCAAACAAAACTTGTGTATAAGAAATATTCGGGAAAAATTTGAGCCGCCCCCTAGCTTTTTCGGTGCGACCTCTATCGTGCGTTCAACAGACGGACAGACGGACTTACGGACATATGGATGTACATAGCTAGATAAATGATAAATAAAATGAAACCATGATTCAGAATATATGTACTTTATAGGGTCTAAAATGGATATTTCGATGTGTTACAAACAGAATGACAAAATGAATATACCACCACAATTTTTTTGGTGGCGGGTATAAAAAAGTATAAAAAAGGCAATTTTGAGAATTTTTTTATTTATTTTCGCCGTCTGTTTTTATAAAGTTTTCGTTGTTCTTCGGTATTTACAGTCTGACCTCTTTAATATAAATGTTTTGCTGTTAAGACCATTCGGCTTAAATTTACCTAAATAATATTTACCCATTTAATTTTAGTTTCCACTTAATATGCCAACTTAAATTTATAAAATATAAGTTCACCCAAAAACCACAAATATATTCGTTTAATTAGTAGAAACGTAGAGACGAGAAAAGTGCTGTTTTCAACTTCTCTTTAAGTCAACGTAAGATCCGTTTGAAAAACTCAAAAAGGCAAACTTTTATTCCCAAAAAAAAAAAAAAAACAATTTTTCGACGCCTTGCAAAAATATTTTGTCTTCAAAGATGTACGGTTTAATAAACAGAAACAAATTGTTTAAATTAAAAGCCGCAAAAAAGTAGACGTAACAAAGAAGCAGCTAAATCAAGTAAACCGCTAAAAAGAAAATGTTTCGTAGGATATTGAGGTTCTTATTAGTGGGCATAAAGTTTACGAGAGAAGAAAACCAGAAAGTTTAAGTTGCTTTCCATTTGCAGTTCTACAGGACTAAGTAAGCAAGGAAGTTAAATATTTTACAGGATAAACTTTTATAGAAACAAGTATTTGTTGTTTCATGATAAATCTTAAGAAAGAGGGTTACTTGTTAAATTAAAACGGGGAAGCAATGAACTTCGTGAAATGTGTTTTTCGCTGAGGAAATATAGATGAACTTTTACACAAGAAGCCTTCTGGAGAATGTGGAAATACTTAGAAAAAAAATTAAATAAAAATTAGTACGCCATAAAGACAGAAAAGGAAAGATATGTATGCATAAACACATACAAATAAGTAAATAACTAACTATTAGCTAATATCAAGTTCAGCGAGATCTATAGAACATGAGTTTTTCGGGTGCCTTTGTTAAGAAAATACAAGTGTGTTAACCAAAATGCTAGAAAGTGTATAAGTTTACTGTTCAGACTTGAGAAAAATTGTCTAAAATACCGATACACCGAAAAAAAAGATTGATCTAAAATTAAGTTTGGCGTGAACTTAATTTAAGATTATTGAATTTCCTAAAAATAAGTCCAAATTAACTTAAATATAAAAAATTTAACTTCATATAAAAAAATTGTACTTGATAAAAGTTTACGCAAAATTCTGGCTAACTTAAAAACAGTCCATAAATTATACGATACGATGTCAGGAATAAACGAGGAGTAAAAGAATGTCTTTAATCTCCACTTTTAAGCACTTTTAAACATTTAAATGATCTACAAAAAGATCTTAATAGAGATGTAAGTCTACGCTGAAAACATCGTTGTACCGGCTGATTTTTATAGATGAATAGAACTTTATGTTCGCAACACCCTTTTAACTGGCGGCCATTTTGTCCTCTGTCAGGTGATTTATATTAAGTTTGCTTTAGCATTTCATCACGAATACACTCACGCATGAACAGCAAGGCGTAGATTTGGTGAATGGGCCCAATACAAAATTTTCTTTGATCCTGATTTTCATAAGCAAATTTTGTTTAGCAATAAAGTTAATTTTTGTTTGAATGGGTACATCAATAAACAATACTTACTACCATATTAAAAGTGATGATAATCCTTAACAAAAAGTTGGGACACCATTTTAAACAGAACAATTAACAGTTTGCTGTGCCTATTGGGCTGGTAGAATCATTTGTCCTAACTTTTTTCAAAAAGCTGCTGGTCAGAACGTTACAGTCAATGATGACCTCTTAACAGCCATGATTTCTGACTATTTCGTTCATCAATTGAACAACCATGATGTGCATGAGCTGTGGTCTCAACAAGATGGCGCAACATATCACACGACACGTGCCATAATTGATTTATTAAATTAAACGGTATATGAGAAAGGTAAAGCAAAAACGATCTAAACTACAAGGACAAAAATAATACAAAACAGTCCACATTGACTTGTGTACGAGTTCTGTAAAACTTATTTTTATCATTAATTTTTTTCAATATCTTGCATTATTAGCAAGTTTGTAGAACTGTTTGCTTAATACTGAGATAACTAATTAAGCTCTTTCAAATTAAAATTTGAATTTTATTAAGTTATAAAGTTTTATATAATAAATAAATGTTTTCGATCCTTTAAATTTATATAAACAGTTTTTTCTATTGAGCTTGAAATCATTTTTTATACCCTTCACACAGTGAAAAAGGGTATATATAGGTTTGTCATTCCGTGTGAAATTTCTACAATTTTTCATTTCCGACCCCATAAAGTATATATTTTCTGAAAGCTTATGAATAGGGGAGTCGATTAAGCTCTGTCAGTCTGTCCGTCTGACCGTCTGTCCGTGTGTATGTTGAAATCAACGTTTTGAAGCCCCCGGACATAGGTTGGACCCGGGTAAGGTATTAAAATATCAGAAATTTTCGGGAGTAGATCGGTATTGAAAATCAGAAACATCGGTACATAAACAACTGAGATATGAGCAAAAACCCACGACCACCTCCATTTTTTTTTCACAAAAACAACATAACAACATACATACATACAAACGTGTATACTGGTTAGAGAAAACGTGGCATCGAATCCCAAACTGAGCCAAAAAAATTTTTTTTTTAATTTTTTTTTTTATTTTTTTTTTTTTATTTTTTATTTAATATATTATTTATTTATATTATTTTTTTAAATTTTTTTTTTAAATTTTTTTTTTGTTTTATATATATTATATACATAATAATTTTTTTTTAAATTTTTTTTAAATTTTTTTTTTTTTTTGTTTTTTTAACATACATACGTGAATTTATAATTTTACAATGGGACGTTTTTATATATGTATGTTTTTATATGTATTTACGTATTTCATATGGGATGAATGGTGACACAAACCACTGTTATTGCATGACTACACGTTGTGAAGGGTATATAAGATTCGGCACGGCCGAATATAGCGCTCTTACTTGTTTTAATAAAAAATAGTTTTAATTATAAATTGTGAACTGTAAAAACTTTCCCTGAAGAAGCTATCCAATGTGGTAGAGAAATATCGGAAAATAATATCGTGTACTGCTTTACAAATTATAAAAATATGTTTCATTAATATGTAAAATCGTTATAAAAAAACGACGACGTGCAACAAAATTAAACTTTTTTACTATACATGAAAAACTTGATATACCAACCAAGACTTTAAATTTCTAAAGGATACGGAAAGATACAAAATACGTATTGTTTATCAATATGGATTTCATATAAAAGTGCATAACGCCAAGAAAAAAAATATTATTTTTTGTGTGGCAGGAAAAAATGTCCTTCGAAAAAAATATCCTTCCATACACTTGAAGATTTAAGTGTTCAATAATACATATGAGTCCTGATAATAATTTGATTAATTTTTTTAAGGATAAAGAAGGATACATTTTGTGAAGGACATTTTTCAAAAAATTTATACCAGAAATTTTAAAAGGTGTTAAAAAAAGATATAAGCAGTCAATGTTTCTTTTTTATATTTTTTCAAAACTTTCAAGGATATGAAAGGATAATTTTTTCTAAGGCACCATTTTTTATACTTACGAGCTAATACACAAATTAAAATATTACATATTGATATAGAAAAAAAATATTTGATATTTTATATCCTTTTACAATTTATAGTTCCCAAAAAGAAAAAATATGTATTACAAAATGAAAATTTACTTGTACAATTTTACTACGTCTTGTCTATAGATTGATGTGTACTTATATAGAAATTTTCCTGTTCAAAAAATTTTGTTACAAGATACTATTTAGCTGATTGCCTAACAATGTGCCACAAACGATAAAGTCGACAATATGTCAAAGTCAAAAAACGTAAAATAAATAAAAAAAAACTTTTTACAGGTCCTAATTTTAAGTCTGAAGCAATTTGTTTTAAACATTTTTTTTTTGTTTCATAAAATATGTAATAAAACAAATCAAAAATGTGCTTCGCATACCAAATTTACTTTTATACTTCAAAAGATACTCAATTTTAAATTTGAAAATTGTCATTTTAAATTTAACTAGAAAACGTTTTATGTTTCTAAATAATTGCTGTACTTATCATTATAGTATTGTTTTTCATATAATGCGTGCCTTACCTTGAATTTATTCTTTTAATTTTCGCTTTTAGTAAAAAGGCAATTTTCTGTGTTCATTAGGGGCACAACCAAAATAAGTCCCTATTACCACGCTGTAGCCGATGTTGTGCTGAAACCGAAAAATTTTTCCTCAGCTCATTTCGGAACAAAAACGTTCCGCGTCGAAGCCGATTTCCGAAAGGCCTTTAAGATTTTTTTTTATTTTATCAAAATTTAGTATTTTTTCGAAATTTTGTATTTTATAATTATTTAACTATTTACATTTCTTAATGTAATTATATGATTATAATCAAAATCAGAACCTAAAACTATCTTTGTTAAGTGAAATTTTTATTTTTTTTAGAACTTTAAGATCATTACCAAACTTAATTGCATTTGACGCGGAACCTTTTTTAACGATATCGAAAATTTAAACATACAGTTCTTATCGTTTTTTTATGGTATGGACAGGGCCATTTTGATATTTTTAAAAATTTTAAAAAAGTTGCTGCCCTAGTGTGCATAGAAATGTGTATCCCTTTCACAGGACTCTACTCGCACTTACGAATGAGAGATTTAGCATCGTGTTAATGTCTATCAGAAGAAGGATAGGAGAAGGTAGATAAAATTATTATATTCGGTTTTGAATTTTAGAAGTGGCTGGCTACCAACATATGCTGAGAACATATATACCAGCAAACGCTTACAACTTTTGGGGAAAATTTGAAACAAATTTAAGAAGCTTTAAAGTAAAATATAAATTTACTTTAAATTTGTTATCCAACAGAATTATGACTGCAATATTAAATAAGCATTGTCAAGATAATTAAGTCTGTGGTTTCTTCCTGACTTAGCACTAAACACTCTAATTTCATTGCTCAGTTTGTTAACAAAATCTATACTCACGCTCAGGGCGCACAGTGAGACAGCCCTGAAGAAACCTCGGCAAAAAATGGTTTTTGGCGTGTCGTCCAATTTGGATGAAATTTTCACAGCATGTTAAGAGATATAAGAGTAACAATTTCCTGAAATTTCAGTCTCAAAACGTCATTACTTTTTGGTCTAGAGCAAGTCAAAGTTGAAGTATGCTAACGCACTTGAAATATGTTAGTTCAATATATAATATTCAAAAGCTTATCAATAAAAAAATACATAATAAATATAACTTTAAAGTATTTTTTTAAATTAATTTAGTTGTTGTAGAATGAGTAGATAAAAAAATAAATTTAAAAAAGAAGCACAAAAAAACATTTCTTTAAAACAGAATTGTGGTGTAAAAATTTAACATTTTGCATTTTCAATGGACTATGAAATATAGAGCAGCCACTCGCCCTAGGTGCAGGCTTCTATCAAATGAAAGACTGAAGTCTCAGCTTTCATTTAGAGTAAAGGTACTTTAAACATACAAAAAACTACAAAAAATACGCAACGCGCACATTCTGTCGCTATACGTATGTTAGCATGCAATAGCATGTTTACAAATTTTTACTATTCCATTCTCGTAAAAATTTACATATTTCTGCGAATGAAGATGTAATGCACTATTTGCAAATATCATCAGATCCTTATATTAATTCATTTAGAATAAGAATGAAATTGAAAAATTTGGAATACCATGATGATATTAAACAATTATTGATAGAATGAAAAAAAAAATTTTTATTTTTCATTGCATTTCAATGGGAGGTGGGCGTAATAGTGGGCGTGTTATTGTAATTTTAGCATGAAACATTTTAAATGATATAAACTACAGTAGTATCAAATTTGAAGGTTGTACATAAAATATTTTAGAAAATATGGTACTTTTTATGTTGAGGTTGTATGGGTGGTGGGGGTAGAAGTGGGCCAAAGTCCAAAACTTTATACCAATAATGTTTGTAACAATATAACATTCATGTATACCAAAATTTAAAGTTAAATCTAAAGTAGTACGGACAATACGGCGTTCTACAAATTTTGATTGTATGGGAAGTGGGCGTAAAAGTTGGCGAATTTTCTTAATTTTTTTTTATACCCTTCACACAGTGAAAAAGGGTATATATAGCTTTGTCATTCCGTTTGTAATTTCTACAATTTTCATTTTCGACCCCATAAAGTGTATATTTTCTGAAAGCTTATGAATAGGGGAGTCGATTAAGCTCTGTCAGTTTGTCCGTCTGTCTGTCCGTGTGTATCTTGAAATCAACTTTTTGAAGCCCCCCGACATCTCTTGGACCCGGGTGAGGTATTAAAATATTAGAAATATTTGGGAGTAGTTCGGTATTGAAAATCAGAAACATCGGTCCATAAACAACTGAGATATGAGCAAAAACCCACGACCACCTCGTTTTTTTTCACAAAAACAACATTACCACAACAACATACATACATACAAACTTGAATATTGGTTAAAGTAAACGTGGGATCGAATCCCAGCTGAGCCAAAAAAAATATTTTTTTTATTTTTTTTTTATTTTTTATTATTTTTGAATTTATTATATTATTTATATTTTTATAATTTTTTTTATTTTTTTTTTATTTTTTTTTTGTTTTACATTTATTATATATATTTTAATTATTTTTTAAAAATGTTTTTTTTATTAATTTTTTTTTTTATTATTTTTTTATTTTTTCTTTTAACATACATACGTAAAGTTATAATTTTACAATGGGTTGTTTTTATATATGTATGTTTTTTATATGTTTGTACGTATTTCATATGGGATGAACGGTGATACAAACTACTGTTATTGCATGACTACACGTTGTGAAGGGTATATAAGATTCGGTACTGCCGAATATAGCGCTCTTACTTGTTTAACTGGAATTGTCTCAAAAATAAACTGTGCAAAATTTCAGAACTCTGCAATGACCCTTGTATTTAATGCCGGCGTTATTTCACTATGCGGCATAACAGAAACCTATCACAATCTATCAAAAAGTGGGTCTAGAATATCAGGAACTTAAAGTCCTACCTGAGAACCTAAGTTTTTATGTGCTGCCCTTTCACATGTTAACGTGGAAATGCGTTTCGAGAAAAATTGTAGAGCGAAATTAATACTCGGTGTGCAACTTCAAAAATTATCTAGAAGTTCAAGAGTTACAGATAGGTTAAGTTTTAACTTTCTTGGTCCTGTGAATAATGCTATGACATGGTATGGCATATAACACATACACAGAAGTTTAAAAACATTTTTCTTAAATTCATATATTTTTATGTTTACGGTTAAAATTTCAAGCCATTAAAACGTTTCTCTACAGCGAACACCATTATAAACAACAGCATCCTTGCCAAAGTTTTTCCATTTGAAGCAAGTAAATGTGAGATAAAGTTTTAGTCTAGTTAAAGTTTTACTTGCAGCACTAGTGAAAATTATAGATTCAATAGCAGTGGCAGTTAAAACCAACAACACTTGAACGCAGTTTTACGGATAAAATACAATGTTTGCTTATGCCAAAGTGAAAACCGTTAATTATTTATTTACGGGATATAGACAAAATAATAACCCAGTGAGCAATTTTTTTTCAAAAATTACAGATTTAAAATATAAAAAAATTTCACAGGATTTCTTGTCAAAAATATAAATAAACATTTTCAAATAACTAATGGAAACGCTGTGCTATTTACGTTCTTTCTGTCCGCCTTCTGCTGCGAGTTTTTCTAAAAGGTTTTACCCTGAAACTGAAACTAAATAATTATTAACTTTTGTTCAATGAGCAAAACTTATATTATTTTGTATTTGTTAAGAAAAGTAATGCTTACACTTTTCATAGTTTCATTCAGAAAATAAGAAACAACAAAGTATTAAAAATAGTTTTTTAATAGTTTTTGCTTGTAAACAGTATGAAGGTGTGTTAAGCATTCTTTAGTTGCATTAATTATTATTTGACTTCAAAATGAAACTTTGTCTTATTAAAATACTTTTTTTCGCAGACGGATAAACTTTAACAGCGCACAAATAAACGTGTTCTCCTTTACAAGGTCTTGTTCTTTTGCAAAGGCAATGAGGACACTTTTCACCATTTTATTACAAAATTTTAATTTTTAAAGTGCAAACTGATGTTAACGGAAAAGGGAAAACCAAAACAGTACACCCAGTTTCAATTGTAATAATTCAGCCTTTTTTATAGTCTTTTAGCATCGTCTTTGTTTTCAAGTCGCAAGTCGAGATGTCCTTTAAGTTGTTTGTTGTTATTATTGTTGTTTTGTATAATTTTAACAAAATTTAATTTATTTTCTTATTTACTTGAAATTGTTTATATTTTGGTGTTGTTGTTGTTGTTTTTGTGTCAGTTTTTTCTGTCATCATCGTCGTCACTGTTATTGTCGTTTGTTTATTTATTTAAAAATTGTTTTTGTTTTCTGCGTGCGAGTGTTTTTGTGTTAATTTTTTCTTTGAGTAAAAGTGTTATTTAAAGTAAATTTTCAATTTGTTGATGGTATTTCAAAGTTGTTTTTTAGTGTTCTTTTAATGCGTTTTGTCACTGAAAAACAAGGTAGTAAATTTAAAGGTTTTATTAAGCAGTTTAAGGGCCATTATTACAACTTGCTGTTGGTTAAAGGCAGGATTTTGTTGAACCGATTAATGGCTTTGCATAACAAAGCCTTCATTTATTATTTTTTATTTATTAAATATTATTATTAATAATAATAACAATCAAAAATTAAAGTTGTAATAATGCAAAGCTATTTATTGGGCACACAAAATCCTGCCTTTAAATAAAGGCAAGTTGTAATAATGGCCCTAAATATAATAAATTTATGATATAAATGGTCCGCCAAATAACTTTTTTTTTAAAAAAAGGCTATAAAAAAGTAAAGCTTTGGCTGTGTGGCACATAGCACCATTCTGTTGAAACCAAATGTTGCCAGTATCCTCCTCTTCAATTTTTGTGAACAAAAATTCGTTCAACATGGCCCGATAACGATCGCCATTGACTACGGCCACTTCTTGCTCATTTTCGATGAAAAATGGCCCAATTATGCCTCTGGACCGCACCAAACAGTGACTCGTTTTGGGTGTATCGGCTTTCCAATATATGCGTGCGGGTTTTCTGTGCCCCAAATGCTACAATTTGGCTTTGTTTACATTCCGGCCAACATCAAAATGAGCTTCATCTGAAAAAATTGGCAAATTCGGCATCTTCTGTAAGTCCATCGCAGGCCCACTTAGCGAAGCGTAAAAACAACCATATTCATTCAGCGGAAGGACAAAACTAATTATCTGTCACAACAGACATGAACTAAGTGTTACCATGCACGAAATAAGCACTAGTTAAAGAAAAACGTTAGATGGCGGACCCTTTACTTACAATAAATCTCAAAAAAGAAACATCAAAAAAGCAAATTTTATGAAAATAAAAAAAAAATATAAATAATATTTATTTAAACTTTTTATTCTAAATTTATTTTGAACTATATTTTTTTTTTATTATTCCGATATTAGCCGATTGGGAGCATTTTCGAAACCAGATACTACGATATCACTATCAATAAGTATAAATTTACAAAAAAGATACTAAACGTTAAAAAAATTTCTAATTCTTTAAATTAAAATAAAACCGAAAATACTGTGTAATACGCTATGCAAAAAAAAAAAATAATACAAATCCCAAATAGAAAAACCAAACTTCTAAAGAATTGTTAATGATACAAATAAATCTTTTGGTTTTTAATACTTTTCTTTTAAAAAGGGTTTAAAAAGAAACTCCCTGAAACTCTTATGGTTAAGCCTTTAAATTAATTAAAATGACTTATTTTTATAGCGACAAATTTACATTGCCTTTTGTGCCTTCTTAAGCCATTCTCCTCAATAACTAAACACTTTCATTGTAACATTTTGATACAACAAAACAAAACATAACATTTACATTTCATTTCATTTCTCTTCCTTAAAGTCAATTGCTATGAAAAGGAAATAATTTGTTTGCTTTCGTTGCTATTAAACTCATTAATTTCATTAAAATAAATCGTTATTTTGGATTTAAACGTTTTTCATTATGCGAGGTTCTTACGTCTTTCTTTGCATTTTTTTTTATTTATGTGGCCATTTCCACCCCTTTTCCGAAATTGAGTTTTACACGCCCTTTTTAAGAGACTTTAATTTTTCTGTTTATTTTTTTACTTTTATTTTAATTTATTTATTTTTTTCTTATTCCTTATTAACATTAATTTCCACTAATTGCTGTAATCGTAGGATGTTGTTTGAAGAACATGAAAGAAAAGAAATCGGTGGAAAAAAATTTAAATCAATAAAATAAGAAATTATAGGAAGTGATAATTAAAAATAATTTTTTATAATGAACTTTAAAAGTTATGAAAATAATATGTTACTGTAAAGAACTTGCTTCAGTCGATCTACTTAAAAGGTAATTAATAATTTTTAAATATGAAGAATTCGTTTCGTAGCGACAAAAAAATTGAGCAGTTCATTATAGCAAATAGTTAAGAAACGGTTACTGACAAAGAAAATTTATGCAGAAAGCATAAAAAACTCTATTTGATAAACTTTGTTTTTATGGACATGACACTGAACTCTATTCCAATGACTGAATAGTTTTGTCAGGATGAATTGTTATGCTTACGATCAGTTTTGTTTCTGAAACTAATTAACCCAAAACTATATCATGTACGAGATTCAATATTTGCTCTAAGTGTCATGCAAATCAGTAAATGAGATGTACTGCAAAACAATGATTTTCTTACATAGAGCGCGGCTCTGTTATTATACTTAATTTTTTAAGAGAAACTAAATGTGTGCAGAAAAATTTTTTAATAAACTGAGTAGGAGAACAGACTGAATTTTTTCGGACTTGCCACAATTGTAATATCAAACGAGCTCAATATAATTGCAAAGATTGAAATGGTGGTGCGAATTACTAACTTTTAATGATACGATAATCGCTTAATTTGTCGTTACTTATCGTAATTTGCACTAACGATTATAAAATTCACTTAGTACTTTTTTATGATATTCAACAACTATTATTATTGTTAAAGAAATTGAGCCATAGCCTATACTTAGGCAAGTGATTCTAGGAGTCAGATTGAAAGTTCAACTTGTTGTTGATTAAGTAAACAACAACATAATTTTTGCTGTTTAGATAACAATAACAGCTGTTGTTAAAATACGTTATTGAATACCGAAATCGATAAACGTGTTCATTACTTTTTTTTAACGATATGATTATGGTTTAAACAAATTGGTAGATCACACTAAATGGTACATGAAGAACCTTGAAACCAATTTGTGTAAAAAATTATTGTTTCATTAATGTAAAAAGAGGACTTTAGGGCAATGGTTACACTTTCACAAGTGTGATCATTGGAATCTCTAATACAAGAAAACTTTAATAAAATAAACATGAGATCTCGAAATGGCGAACAGCTTTTCTCACAATTTTCCCCAAAAAACAGTTTCAAATATATTAAGTTCGAGAAATTCAACAACCTCGAGGACCTCCTCTGCTATAAAATACAAATTTACCATCAAAAGTTCGAAGCTCTTTCTCACAAAAGACTGGTGGAAATTGCGATAGAACTAGGAAGACTTAGGAGGACTAAAACAAATCCGAAGTCGACAAAAAAATTTAACAAAGAAGCTTTAACGCTTTTCTTAATAAAATATTATTTAAAAACTTAGTCGATTTGCTTTTCCTTTTAGGTAAAAGTAACATTCTTTTGAGGTAAAAGTTCAAAATATTTAAAACAAAACGACTATAAGTCCGACTTTCTTTAGCTTAAAGGTAATTTTGTAAAGATATTTGCATATGTAGAAGATGGTACTTTTGTACCATGTTAGATTAAGTTATTGTCTCCTCTTTAACTCCTTTTTTCTCATTATCAAACATAAGTCACTTGATTCCCTTTTTCTCTAAGCCTCTCATATACCATCTTCATAGTTGACTTAAATTTTATCCCATTAGACCGTGTTCTGTTGGTAGTCGTTAAGAATAAATATTTCATTACCATCTAAAGACATGTATTGGAAAATTATACTGATCGAACGGAGTATTATCTTGTCGGAGTATTGTCTTGCTGCTACGGTCATTTAAAAGATTTTATGTTCAATTTTCAAATGACAAGCTTTAACCTTTTTTATGCAATAAGATATTTAGAAACTATTTAATATTTTTTATACAAGATTGCTCACTCTTTACCAGAATTTTAAGAAGGAAAAAAAAACAATTTAACAGAAACAGGTTTTGTGTTAATACAACTATGCCTACCTAGTTTGATAATGGTGGTTCCATTATTACTTTACCCCCTGTAAAAGTCGTGAGTTAGAAAATCACCTAAAAGTATTTTAAATTTTATAAAATAAAAAAGCTTCAAAAAAGCTGGTTAGTTACTAAATAAATTTAAAAAAATTTTAAATAAAAGAAAAGTAATAATAAGTAAAATTCATTTAAATACATACAAACAGCTGCTCTGAACTTTAGTCTACTATATAAACCGGTAATGATCTAAAGTCTTAAGGCAGAACCTTAAAAACAAGTTAAGCACAAATAATTTTACATACTGCAGGTGTAGGGTACAATATGGTTGGACTTGACTATAAATATTGTATTGTTTTTATTGAGAAAAAAAAACAGAACGATTCTTACAACTTTGAAAAACTTAGCCTCCCCTCAGTCTTACTCAAGGTATAGGATAGCCGCCTAAAACTAGGCAAAGCAAAATATATGTTTGTATAAGAGTTCAAATCATTTCTTAAGAATTCTAAAAACTTTCATTTTGCCCAACTTGTTAGTTATGTTGTTGTTGTTGTTGCATACTTTCTGGTTAAACTCTTTGTAAATAGTAACAGGGATTTAAAATTCTTAATTGTGGTTAATTTAAAGGTTTTCAGGGCTTCTCCTGTTTCAACTACAACAAAAACAAGCCAAAGAAGGGAATTATAGAGAGTAAAAGAAAGAAATGGAATAGAAGTCAAATAAACTTTATTTAACACAAAACCAACAAAACATTAAATGAAATACTTAAATCTGAAACTATTTGCTAAAGAAGGAAAACTTAAAAGGTCACTGTTAATAATGTATAAATGTATGCCTCCCACTTTCTTTCCGGCCACTTTGTTACTTATTTGCTCATCAGATTGTGCGTAAGAGAGTAGGAGTTTTAGTGAATATTTTAAATTGTTATAAGCTTTTAAGAGGATTTCGTCTTGCGAGTGTAATCAAAACTCAGCAAACAAAAACAGGTTTTTTTTTGGGAGATTTTGTACTTTTTTTTTAAACTTTTCTAGTTAAGTGATTCGGCAAGAAAAGAAGATTGATATTTATTTGAAGTTGAAAAACCAATATTTGAAATTTGTATTCTAGCTGTAAAATAAGCTGTCATTGTTCTTTTTAAAAGTTTAACAAAAGTTTTTGTTTTTCTTAACTTTTGTTGCTTAAAGTATACTTCAATAATTTTAACCTGTAATCCTCTTCTGCTTCGCTTTCATTAACATTATAATTGCCTCCTTTTTCCTAAGCACCCATTGCAAATGGCATTTTGAATAAAACTGTAATCAAAAGCAAATAGTTTTCATTTAAACAAATCAATGTTCAAAGTGGCAAATCATTAATAATTGTACAAGTGCACATGGACCACAGAAGGAAGCAGCAGCAAAAAAAAACTAGAGCAAACAATCGCACAGCGATTCCTAATAATGTTGACATTAAACTCAAATGTTAAAAAAAACACACAAAATGAAGCAAAAAACCAAAATGAACTAATGAATTAAAAAGTTTTTATTTTTTTGCTCTATTAAGAGAAATAAACCATTAATTCAAGCAAATTCTTTTCCACTTTGAAAGCAGGTCAGGGTTGTAAGTAAAAACTAAAAAAATATCTTTAACTTTTTTATGTTTGTATAAACCAAGTTTGGTAAGATTAATTTAACAGATTTTTTTTGCGTAAATAACCCAATATATTTGTAGTTTTATCTTAAAGATCATTTATTTGCTTGTTGCAGGTTGGTACGAGGACAATTGGTATGAAGTGAATTTGGAAAATGAAGGCATCACTTGCTCTGTGGAACAAATGCGTTTAGCCGCCGAGGGTCATTTAACAACAGAAGCTTTAATGTGGAATCAAAATAATGAAACCACCATATCGGGCATGACAGCAGAGGAGTTCCGGTACGGAATTAATAAACAAAAATTTTTTATTGAATTTCTATTTTTTTAACTATGACTTGTCTTATATTTTTCTTTATTGCCCCATAAAAACAAAAAAAAAGACAACGTCTTAATCATGCCCTTATCGAGGAAGGTTATGACATCAATCATGATCGTTATCCAGAGGGTTATCAGGAGGCTCCCTTAGCCTACGATGCGGTGTGGAGTGTGGCGCTGGCATTCAATAAGACCATGGAGAGACTGAAACAACGCAATAAATCTCTTAAGGAGTTTACATACAACGACAAAGAAATTGCTGATGAAATATATGCTGCCATGAATTCAACACAATTTTTAGGAGTTTCCGTAAGTAGAACGAAGAAGTAAATTTAATTTATCATTTAGTAAAAAAAAATACTTTTTGTGATTTTATAAATTTGAAAATATTGTGGCAGAGTATAGATTTTTGTGTAGTGAAATAGATGAAAAACTAAAATTCACTTAAAACAAACATTTTAATTTATAATTTGATTTAAATATATGAAAGTATAATTAATGAAATGGTTTTGTTGTAAAGTTGTATTTTAAAAAAGTGTCTAAAGAACTTAACCTTGATAGTCCCCATTTTGTGTTGGAGATAGTCAAGGCATATTCATTCTAGGCCTGCTCAAAGGAAGGCTCGTTTTTACAGTGGCTCCTATGCGCAGGAACTCAAACTAAAGAGATTAGAGTCAGCCAGTCAGTTGACAAGAGCCTGAAGTACTCTGCATTTATCCTGAAAACGGATAAAGATCTCTAGATCTCAAGTTCGTCAGAGAAGACAAAGATTCTAACTCCACAGGTCATCTTAAAATCTTTGGTATATATTCTAGTATTGAAGCTCTCTACAGAGTCATACCTTTCCTGCTTACTGCAGGACAAAAGTACAATTTTAATCTACCTGTCAAAAGCCATTATTAATCAGAAAATTTCATGATTCATGATCAAAGTCAACACGGCCAGAGTTCTCGGATGGCATCATAAAGATCTTTTGAGTTTACCTGTACTTATAGCAATAATATGAAGATTAATGGGAACGAGGTACAGCATACTATTTCTTCAGTGCTTCTTTAGGAGAAGATCTCAATTTGCGCTTCATTGCAGACCACAATACTAGAGACTCGGAAGTAAAATTTGCAGTTACTACAGCCGTTTTCATTCAGTAAGGCATGTAAGAGATGAGTCCCCATTTCACACCGAATGAGCATTAAACTTTTGTAGTCTTCTTTGCTCTGTATTTGATGTTTAGTTTCCATGAAAATTTCGACCACAGATATTTTGCCCTTTCCGATAAAGTAATTTTGCAGTTCCCCATATGCGGTAGTCTAAGGCTTGGAATCTTGGTGCTCGGTGTGAACAATACCAGTAACTTTTTGGCTGTGTTTACTGCCGTATGTGCTACAGTTACTTCGTAATTCTAAGGCATCAAACAAGAGATCACTAATCTAGTTCGCAAATAGTCGTAATACTCATATCACAATCTCTATCTGGTAATATTTCCCAACGTAAGGTGCTTATCGAAATGGGCATTTATGCATAGGACTTCCATCGATTATTTTGTTTTTCTTTGCGTTCATTTGGTTAATCTCTCTGTGGCTTCCTTTTGTCGTTGCTTAGCAACAAAGCCTCCATATGATTGTGTAGACATTTAGCTCTTAATAAAACTCAAACACTGCCATGATTTTTTTTCTCTTCTGGGAATCAAACCCAAGGCCACAACACCACGCCACTATATTACTAAAAGTTATAAAAGCGATTTCTTTTGAGAACATTTTAAGAAACAATATTAGTATTCACTTAACTATGTTGAGAATTTTGTGTGATTGTACCCGGATGGTGGGCAACTTACAGTAGGTTCTGCTAAAAGCTGTACGGTTATCACCTAGTTTGCATGTGCATCCATAAAAATGAGAAATGAGTAATATTTTACTTAGGAACTCAATATTTGTCGCTCTTTTCTGAGGTTGACCAGCCGTTGCAATCTCTAAAATTAAAGTGTGTTTTATACTTGAGTTTAAGGCTCGGTAACTCTTTTTTGTAAAAATTTTAAACTAAAAACATTACAGAGATCATCCTCTATCTTTCGAGGTATGAAAAAAGTGAACTTTTTAGTTTGATGATTCTGTTCAAATGCTTGAAGATGATCCTTTTAAAGATAGAAACAATTTTGAAAACTTTCAACTTGAATTCATTGAATTTATATTTTGGGCCAGACAAACATTTTTTTCCAAAAAATTTTGAAAGAAATAAAAAAGTTAATTTAGGAATATTACCAATCAGTCTTATTATTAAAAAAAAATAAAAATGATTCACATTAAAATTTAAATTTTTTAAAAAATTTAAAATTTTGAAAGTTCCCTTTTCTATACCAGAAATCAAAACGTTATACGATAATGATTGAAATTTTACTGTGACTTTGTTATAGAGATTCTACTAAAAATGTTCTGCAAGTTGTCGATTTTATCCTGACGTAGATACTTCAGTACAAAATTGTAATTATAAAATTAATTTTCTGGAAGTCTAAACGCTCTTCAATATTTTTTTTGGCAGCCTTTTTATGCACTTGGTTATTGAGCAACATTTCGTAAGTTTAAGTCTGTTTAAACATGCTTAAAGAAAATTCAGCCAACTTAATTACAAACAAATAATTACATTTGTTATATGACATAATAAAGGTAGGATGTCTCATAAAAAAAATAGAAAATAAAGGTATTTCTTTTAACCAACTTTAAAAAAATTGTCTACCAATTTTTCTCTAATAAAAAATTTCAAAAGTGAGGTAAAGTGTTTTGTTAAATATAACAAATTGACAACAATTTTATACAACAGAAAATACCTCTTAAGTTTCGTATTTAAAATTCAATCCTAAACAAATTCAACAAATAACTCAAGTATTTATATGCTCACCATCATTTGGTCTTTGCAGCTTTCTTTTTGTTTATATAAACGACCTGTCTTAATTATGTATTCCTGTCATAAACACTTGACTTGAAAATTTAAATTTGACCCACTTTTCTACTTTTCAAAATGTGCCTATTTGGCAATGCAGAGCCAAGTAAATGTTCTCCAACTAAAAAGTGTGAAAATTTGTCAAATCCTTAATAAGCTTTCATGCAGAGGGCAAGAGAACTAGATACACAAATTTATTGTGTTTTTGTAATTATAAGTAATATTTGATAATGAGCTATTTATGGATTTTTAAATTACAGTTATAGTTGATAAGTAGTTTAAGTAGCAAATTTTAAAGTATATTTGACAATATTTACATTGTGTTAACAACAGGTAGAAAGGTACTTAAAGTCGTTTGCTTTTTATAGGGTATGTTTGTCGTTGTAAGTAAGAAATAAAAGAGTAATAAGTGAAGAATTAAGGAATAAGTGTTTAAGTCGACATAATGTAAAATTAGGATGATGACACCATTTCAATTCCGCAATTTAAGAAGACCCTCTGGCGAATTTTCAGCTATTTTGAACTACTCTTTTGGAAGTTATAGTGCTAAAATTTATTTTCTATATATTTTGAACCATTAATATCATTTGGATGAACAACTTTTATTAACTTTTTATATCAATAAATTTATGAAAACCCATATGCTCTTTAATTAATACTGGACAAAGTTTATAAGGGGTGTCTCGAAATGCTTTTTTAAATTTTAAAATGTCTTCCAAATCTAGTTTTTTTTTCAAACAAAAAATACATTTTATTGGCGTTATGGAGAAAATTTCTAAACTTTATTATGCAAAAAAACAAAGTTTCAAATTTTATTTTTTTTTGCAAAATTTCGCACTTTTTTCTTAACGCTTTGCATTAAACGTTGGACACACGTTTTAGCGAAGTGTTTGATAGCTTTTTTCCAAAAATTTTTTACATTTGCAGAAGCTTTGAACTTTGTTCTTAAGTACTGCTTAATTATAGCCCAATAGCGTTCAATAGGCCTTAGCTCTGGACAATTAGGTGGATTCATGTTTTACGGTACAAAATTTATTTTGTTGGCCTCATACCACTCAAGGACGTCTTTGCTGTGGTGGCAGCTTGCCAAGTCGGGCCAAAACAGTGGAGGTATATTGTGGCTTCTGTATAATGGCAATACAGCCTTTTTCAGGCACTCATTCATTTAAAATTGGCTGTTCAGTCACAATGATTGCCTTTGAAGTTTTTCCACATGTACATATTGCTTGCCATATCATATATTTTTTGGAGAATTTTTAAATGTTTTTATTCCTAAATTTATCAGAAACATTAGCTCTCTTATTAGAAACATAAAAACCCTGACCAGGAAGCTCTGAATAGTCAGCCTTACAATAGGTTTCATCGTCCAATAAAATACATCCATTAAAATTATTTAATTTGTGACGTAGCAACTGTCTTGCTCTTATTCTTGCCGTTTTTGTTCCTTTGAAGCTTTCTTGACCTTAAATGTTCTTTTATTTTTTTTCTTTATTCGTTCTACATGCTACTTCGAAATATTTAGTTTTCGTGCGACATCGCGAATGGAAATGTTTGGATTTTGCTTCCAAAGTGCCTTCGCCTTTTTAACGATTTGAGGATTCCTAAAACCACGAGGCCCTCCACCTTTCTTGTGCTTAATAGACAAGTCTTTTTTGAATTTAAAAATAACGTTACGGGCAGTCTGTCTGGACACTTTTGCCCGTCGTGCAACTTCAGCTTAAGAAAGTTGTTTATTTTCATTATAAATATCCACAATATTTTTTCTCACTTTTTCTCTATTTGACGACATTTTAAGTATGGATTAAATAATTTGAATAAACTTATTAACAAAGTATTGTTGACACTTATAACTATTACAGAGTGGAACAAAAAAACTAATTAAATAATAATTGTTTGCGTAGTGCCCTGTAAAAAATGTAAAAAAGCTTTTCTAGACACCCCTTATAACATTCTTTATTCTAAAGGAAATCCATTTTAGAAAATCAACTCAATTAATTAAAGTTGTTTTGCTGAAAAAATTATAAAAACAGTCTTAAGCAGTTTTTCCTTACAGCCGCAGATATATTTACTGTTATTTAGGTATAAAGTTTATTATGAAACGAAATACAATTTTTAAACATCAATATTATTTAATAATGTGTAAATAATGTCATGATAAAAAATCTGTAAAAAAAATATTTGAAATTGTCTTGCATTTTGCTATGACGCTTTTTTAAAATTCTTTTTGATATCTAAAGAATTTTACATATTAGGTTTCGTGCAGCAAAATTTTTCTTAAGCAAAAAATTTGCTCAATTTACTGCTACATCTTAAACCATATTGTTTAGGCGATATTTTATAATCTTAAACATCAATAAAAAATTGCCAATATAAAATGTCGGATATACTACAGCTGGCTGGTGTCTTCTCAAAGAAAACCACATAATTTTTGGTAAAATAATGATATTGCGCCAACAACAAAAAAAGCTATTTGCAAAGCAAAACAAATTGGCCATGTAATAGACGACCAGAACACAAACTGGTACATAAAATAAATATGGCTTTTCTTTGTGCCCCAAATTTTATGAGATTTATGTCATAAAGAGCACAAAAAAGAAAAGAAAAAATATGTGTAAAAAATTGTTTGGCACAGAGCTGAAAGTGATGTACTGCGAAAGACACCAATATATACATTAGAGTAAATAACAAAAATTTTAATATTTTTATTTTTTTTTACACTACTTAGCAAGTAATGGGCGGTTTTTTTGAGACGATTAAATAAAAATGTTGTCAAAAAAGGCAAACACAGTAAAACATTTGTAACAACTAAGACTATCGATTTCTGCAATGTAAGTAAGAAGTTAACAATGTAAAATTTTTAAAAATTTTTTATCAATTCAAAACTATTGCTTAAAATTTTTTGTATCAAGTTAATTAAAATATTTTTAAATAATTTACACGATGTCAATAGTAGCTAAATAATTTAAAATTGATAAGGGATTATTTAAGTAAATTATTATTGCGTCAAATTTGTAAATTATGTTTTAATAACTAAAATGTGTCAATAATTTATAAATTTACATTTTGTAAACAATACATAGACGATGCAGAAACTAAGGCATTTCGAAAATACTTAAAAAAAATGAATAAGTTAATCAAAACTTATAATGTTTTCAATTACTTGCATAAAGTAATTGGGTGCGAGTAAATTTTTACATGAAAATTAAAAAACAAAATTAATTATTAACATGTTGCTCACAATGGGTTAACCAGATAAAATTGGGGTTTTTCCTCATATTATTAAACAAGTAAAATATTGTAAATAAGATGCTAAGTTTTTCACTTTGCTAAATTTAACGGGAGAGAAGCATATTGAATCACAAATTGAAAAACACAAATTAACCGATTAAGTATTCCAAAAGCTATTTATATTCAACAAAGTGCAGCTTATGGATGAGTAAAATAATTTAAGGAGTAAAAGATGAAAAGGCAAAATTACATAGTAGTATTTTATACGGATTGCAACTGAATTTACATACTAAATCTTTGTAATTTCAACAAAACATTGGCTTAATATTGTAAATTTATTCCTTCTCATAATAATTTTAATAAAATTTTCAATAAAAATTTTTACTATCCAAAATAGAAACCTATAATTTTCAATTATTTACAAAGTGTAGATATGAGGTAAACAATATGAAATTCATATGGTTGTGTATTCGATCATGCCTTTAAATGTATTATCAAAATCAGTATATTTTTGTTGTTATTACATAAAGTCAATAATATAACAATTTATTTTAATCAAGTTATACCACAATAGAAATTACATGATTTTGTATGTTATTTACATACAATCAGGAAGAGGTACAAAATGTACATCTGTTTTTGTAAAAAAATTAAAAAAGGTTTACAGTCATGTGAGTATTAAATTTTTGAATAGTTTACTTGATTTTATTAATGGGTAAAAAATGTAAAATAAGAATATTTTCATTTGAGATTCATTATTGATTTTTTTAAATATATCGATTAGTTAATTCTCACTATCATAATATTTTTGTCAAGTAACCATAGTTTGTTCTTCCCTAAAATTCTTAAAATTTTAATTATACCCTTCACACAGGTTTGTCCTTTCGTGTGAAATTTCTATAATTTTCATTTCCGCCCCCATTAAGTATATATTTTCCGAAAGCTTATAAATAGGGGAGTCAATTAAGCACTGTCCGTCTGTCTTTCCGTCCGTCTGTCCGTGTGTATGGTGAAGTCAACTTTTTTTCAGCCCCCAGATATTTCCAGTACCCGTGTAAGATACCAAACACCAGAAATATTTGTGAGCAACACGATCTTGAAAATGAGAAAAACCGCTGTAAAAACAACTGAAATATGATGAAAAAACTAAGAGCACCTCGTCTTTTCACAATAAAAACTGAATGAACGAAGGTTCGAATCCCAGTTAAGACAAAGAAAATTTTTTTAATACATTCATACATAAACTCAATTTAAAACTTTACAATGCAACGTTTTTATACGGACAAAGTTATTATAAATATAATTAAACATATTAATCAGATGGATGGTAATACAATTGTTATTAACTCGGTTTAAGATTTTAAAGAATAAACCATTTCCCAGCAAAATCTTTTTGAAATTGTGTAATAGGTTGTCATTACTTCATATATTACATAGTAATGAGGGGTCGTTACCAACATCATTATTTTAAAGTAAAGAGTAATGGCCTATTGATTATGACCTTCGTAAATACTTTTTATATATTTTTTTAAACAGTCAACTTTAAGTTAAATTCATAATATGCCCAATATTATAAATTTTATATTTTTTTGTATTGCAACAGTATAAAAATATCCACCAAGAATTCAGCTTTATTGGTAACTACTTATTTTATTGCTTTTTGTAAGTTCATTTGCAAGCGAGGGGTATGATTTCTGGGACAACTCAAACAAAAATAAGTAGTTATTCGGTCGAAAAGTAACTAGTTTATATGTATTTCCAATATTACTTGCTAACTTACTAGGTAAGTAAAGATTTTGCTGGGTTGTTAAGCCTTTGCCATCCCCAAAAAAAAAATTGTATCTACGCCAATGACAATAAGTAAACAAAAAAATCTAGCCTTTCAGCATTACTTAGCAAATGTTTGTTAAATATTCTGCCATATTCATAAAACATGTTTGAAGTTAATATTCATATTTTAAGGCCTATTTTGCAGATGTTGTTAAGAACCTTTAATCAATTCTTTTATGAATACGGCAATAAATTTTTAATTATTTGCCTTAACAAAATAATGTAAAAATAAAAGGCTTGCTTATGTTAGAAAATATAAAGAATTTCAAAAAAAAAAAAATATCTCCAAATATTTTACATTTTTTTCATACTAAAAGAATATTTTTTAAAATTCTTAAATTTTGCTTTAAATTCATGTATACGAACTGAATATGGCCACTCCTTTTTTTCTATTTAAATTTCTACCATTTCTACTCTTTTATAACACTTTTCCTTAACTATAAATTATGGTATTTCTTTCCAACAATTTTATTATATGCATTTTGTGTTGTTGTTGTGTGTATATTTGCAGGGCGTGGTGGCATTCAGCTCTCAGGGAGATCGTATTGCTTTAACACAAATTGAACAAATGATAAATGGAAAATATGAGAAACTGGGTTACTATGACACACAATTGGATAATCTAACGTGGCTGAATATGGAACGATGGATTGGTGGGAAGGTAACTTTAAACTAAAACTGCACATTTAATAATATTTGCTTAAATTCTTTTCAATTCAATTCTATTTAAAATAGGTTCCCCAGGACCGTACGATTGTGAGACGTGTCTTACGCACCGTATCGCTGCCATTATTTGTCTGTATGTCTACAATATCTATTTGTGGCATAGTTGTAGCTTTAGCTCTAATTATTTTTAATATATGGAATAAACATAGAAGGTAAGTTATAAAAGGAAAACTAAATTCTTTAAAACAATACAAAATAAACAAGAAACAAATGAAATGTGGTTTAAATCAAAAACGGAAATTTGAAAAACGTTTTACCACAATTTGTTTATTTACCTGTTTTTTATTTTTTGTTATAAAACAGCAAGGAAGAAGAGCATATTTTATTTTTCAAGACCACCGCAGGCTATAAAGGATATTTTGTACATCCTTTAAAACCTTAAGCTTTACTTAACGAAAGCAAAATAAATGTATGTTTTTGAAGTAAAAAAACAAACATTTAGAAAATTTTTAAGACAAAATGCTTTCCGCGTAGTAAAAGTGAATTTTTATTTTCCATCTAAACAATAAACCAAAAAATATATTTTTACTTTAATACTAAAAAGGTTGAAAATGCATTTTACATACACTTTGCTTGCAGCAATTATTTTTCTTTGTATTGTGTGTTAAACATATGAAAGTCGTTATGTAAGTGATTTCCAAACTGTTGCAATGAAAACCTATTAACAAATATTTTCTTTAAATAAATTTTTAAAATTATTTTTTTTTTGTCAATATTTTATAATCTTGTGAAAATATTTGTTATAAAATATTAAAGATTTTGTTTTTCAAATATTAGGTAAGTAATGGCATGTTGTAATTATATAAAAGTAATGGCTTTTCGGAGAGAATGGTTTGAAAATAAATTTTTTGATGAAGTTTAACAACTTGAAATTATGAGAGAAGAGAGAAAATATATGAAATTGTAAAATTTTGGAAAGTACAACTATTGTTTAACTGTTTACTTAAAACTACCTAATTAACTTTGCCCAAAGTAAGTGAAAATATTTTTTTAACAGAAATTTGTTGATATAATGTAACTAAGGTCAGATTAAAATATTTTTTGAAATCTGTTCCCTTGTTCTAATTAAAATTTTTATAATATACGGAGTCTCAATAAACATGCAGATTTCACTTTAAGATTAAAACGTTTATCTTCTGACACAGTTGTGATCTTTTATTGGATTGTAGAGAAGACAAGAACATGAAGACATAACATGGGTTTAGTTTAGAATAAAATATCTGTCAAATTTCCTCACGGCTCTAATAATGGTTCTTTACTCTTTTCATAAAATTTTTCTTAATATTTACACACAGATTTGACTCTATCTCACCGATGAAATCTCGGATTTGAGCTGAAAAATTGTTTCTGTTTTATTCGCACAAACCCAAGATTTTACCCCAAAGAAAAAAAATCGCACGACTTTTTTTATTTTGTGTCATGTTGCCTTATAAAGTTGCAAAAATAATAAGAAAAATTCAAAATTAATTAGTGATGAATATATAAGTATTTTCAATAGTTTCCATGACCTTGAAGGACTGACTAAAGAAATCGTAAAAATAAGAAGAGAAGAAGGTTGCCAATAAACAATTTTAATTATAGTTAAATAGCATGATGTTGACTTGAAATCAGATTAATTTTATATAATCTGATCTAGATATTTTTGTTGCAAAATGGATGATGTTGACGTGACATCTAATTCACTTGAGATAATCTGATCTAAATATTGTTACTGCAATAAAAAATGGTTTTATGTGAGTAATGCAAGTGACACTATCCTAATAAAACCACATGTTGTCAAAATACTTGCTGTCCAGTTGAGGCCATCGGGACTCCGTTATCATGCTCCTGTAACGAATGCCAGTCGCTGTCTTTGCAATTCGGTCACATCTTCAAAAAAAGTAAAGATCAATCAAGGTGCCCGAGTAAAACCTGGACCATACAGTTGCTATTTGTGAGTGTATTTGTTTCTCAGAGATTGCGTGAATTTTATCTGAGCCCTAAATTCAAATATTGTGTGTTTTCACGAAGCCGCTCAGATGAAAATGCTCTTCATCGAAGAATATCACTTTTTTCGAAAAATTTTCATTTACTTCACTTAATTCCACTACCTTTTAAACAAAGTGCCAGCGCTTTCCATGGTCTACTTGCTTGAGCTCCTAAAAGAGCATAAAAAACGTCACTTGTCAAAATTCACTAGGCAATGCTTTATGAAATTTTAAGTTGCTGAGAACGATCCCATATTACTCTTTTCGGATTGTCGGCGACACTATTGCTTACAATAGCAATGTTTTCAAGAGATCGACCGCAGTGTTCCTCACAAGAGTATTCCTTGACACATGTAATTTCGCTTTCATCCCTACTCAAAACATTAAGAACTTCTGTCTTACATGGTCTACTAAATTCGCTATATTTTAAAATGTATTTTGCATAAAAATGCATTCCGTCCACCCTTCACCACTCCACCGAAAATCTGCATGCCATGTAACACATTATGGTTTCGTTAGTGCATAGAAACTTAAAAAAATACCTTCTCGCACATATTGACACACTCATTATATATATGGGCATGTACAAACATTAAAGCATGTGTGTGTTGCATTAAACATACAGGTGTTTACAATAAATAATACAAGAGAGCAGAACCCACTCTCATGCCTGATAAAAATAAAAGTTTCTTTTATTTTTTTGTTTTCAAACTATAATATATTATTCTTTGTTTGAAAAAAAAAACAGGGACTGATAAATAAGACAAATCCTGACGGCTGAACAGTGGTACAATTTGACTAAAATAAAGAGCTAAAATTTCTATATTTTTAAATTCAGCAACACTAAGCAAAATGCTATCAGCAGGTGAAGTTACAAATTAATTTTATGTTTTTGGTTAAGTTTTTGCAAAAATTTACGACAGTGCGGTGTTACAATGCCGATGTTAATTTTACGGTCACCAAAACATTAGAAATACAGCTTAGGGTTGATAAAAAAATATACAAGAGTAGAGAATAGAACAATGTAAAACAAAACAAAATATGCAGTTTCAAGCAAATGACGCATTTGTCGTAGATATAACGCGCACACTAATTTATACACATTTGCAAGCGAACAAGCCCATGGACAGACCCTTAAACAGAGACATCTTTTCAAATACATAAGGTAAACAAAATACACGAGCGTTGTAAGAATAATGCTAAAGAACTGAATTTAAATTTTCACAGTATTAATTTTATGTTATAGTTAAAGGGAAAATCAACCCTCGTTGCTTTGCTAAAACTACCGGGAGATACAACAGTTGGATGTTTTCTGTAGAAATATATGCTTAATGTAAATAGCTGCTAAATCATGCTGCCAAACACATGCACTTACACACACACACACACACACACACACACATACTCTCACTTATATTGTTTTAACCTTTTCTAAGGTTTAAAAAAAATATATTTAGAAATTGTTCTAGATGTGAGTATGAGTACTTGTATGTGTGCGTGTGTTAAAATGAGTTTATGCTGCATTTTTAAAAGGCATGAGAAAAAAGTTTCTTTTTTGTTAAACGACTGTTTATTGTTTTTGTTGCTGCTGAAAAATCATTCATTCACTGAATGAATGGCTGTTTGGTTTACGCTCTGCTGAAACGAAAAATAAACGTGCGACATTTGAAACAGTGTTCGGACCAAAACACAAAAAAAACCCATGAACAGAGAAACAAAAGTCGTATTTGTTTGGAAAGATATTAAGAAACAAATACTATTTACTACATCTAAGCATAAACTAAAAAAGATTAAAATAGCAATTAAGGCTACACTATTGAAATTCTGCTTTAAAAGGAGGCACTTAAAAATTCTAAATTGAAATTTCTTTCAAATATGCAGTGTTTTTTTTTTTGTAAGACATTGCGAATTATTTGAGTGTGTTAACTGTCAAAATAATAGCTCAACTAAATTTGTAACAAAGCATTTCTAATGTTTTTTTTTTTTTTTGCTTTTTACCAAAATTGTTTTTTCTTTATAAAAGATGCTAGTTTCTAACAAATTTTTTGTAAAATTTATGCAGCTCACAAAAGCATTTTATCTTATTTTACAGCAAAAAAACCTGCTTAACTTTTATTTTAGTGAGCAAACTATTTAAGAACACAAGGATGGAAAAATTACGCGTTTTGCAAATGGAAAAAATTAAATGAAAAATTTTTGCTTGTTCTTCTTCAAAACCACATACTTAAGATATCAGGCTTAGAATTTATCTTGTTAGTTTTTCATTGTTCCAACGCATGCAAAACTGTTAAGAGAAAAACTATTTTTTTTTTGTTGTGGAAAACCATACTTGCAAGTCATGAATGTTTAACAAGAACCTAAAATATGATATTGTTGTAATATTTATTACACAACATTTTTTGATTGTTTTTTTGCAAACATATTTGTTTGTAAGTTTGTTTGGTAAGACAAAAAGTTGCAAATGGTTTTTAAGCAATATTCTTATTTAATGCCCATTCAGTAATTTTTTAAACAAAATTTCTTTTAAAAAAGCAATATTTAAGAATTTTATATATTTTTCGTACACGACGTATGATTAATATTAATTGCGACTGTTTTTAGGAAAATATGTTTTAACTTCTATTGAACACAATGTATATTTGCAAATAATACATCATTGTAAAATTTAATTATTATTGCTCTTATTTGACCTTTATTTTATAAAATTTTTTAATTGATTTTTCAAGCTCGAGGTCTTTATAAATATTTGTTGATTTATTTATTATTCAATATTTCGCTACTCCTTTGTGTAGCATCTTCAGGAAAGAAATTGTGTGTTTTAACAAAATTTTATATAATTTTTTTAAAAAATATTTTTATGTTAAAAAATTATATAAAATTTTGTAAAAACACACAATTTCTTTCCTGAAGATGCTACACAAAGGAGAGCGAAATATTGAATAATATATAAATCAACAAATATTTATAAAGACCTCGAGCTTGAAAAATCATTTAAAAAAATTTTGTAAAATTTAATTTTAGTGCATTTAGATTTAATTTTAATTGTGGGTTGTTATCGTGGGAAAAGCGTTACAAAGTAAAATTTTTACAGTGATAATTGTATTAGAATACAACAATCATATTCCAATTCAATTCACAGAGTGGCACAACGATGATTATCTTCACTTTGTTATGTAATAGACCTCATCTTCTAACAGACATTAAAACAACGATCTTAAGGCTGCTATGCCAGCTTACTAATTTTCTACTCCGCCGGAGCTCGTAAGGGTATAGTTTTTAAATACTTAATAAAAATTTAGAAGAATACTATATTTAGTAAAGTTATAACAATTTCTAAAATCACAAATTTAATTACAGTAAAGCAGAGAAGTAACTAAAGTTAAAAAACCAATGAAAATTTGTGCTGAATTTATTGGACAATTTTTACGACTAAAGAGCACTTGTGGGATGTCCTTTTGTCCTCGTGCCTTCTTAAGCCATTTATTTTCAAAATATTGATTTTCGTCTGTCGGCGAGTATTTCGCCATCATTATTTTGAAGCCTCAATATGTTGTTTATAAATACCCGCTTGTATTATCAGACTTCCCTAAATATTATATTACGATTATGAAGGCCGATTAACAAATGTTTATCTAAGCGTTCATCTACTAAAATTTATATTTAGAAGCCTCTATATTTTGCACATAAATACCCGCTTTTGGTATAAAACATTGAAGAATTTTCGACAGAAGTCCAGCCTTTAAACCAGAAATACAGATCTCTAATCTGCTAAGATATAAACAAAGAAATGATGCTGCCTCTATTTTATCTTCAAACTTTAACACAAAAATTACTTTTTTCAGTTGTGGAATAATTCATTTAATTCTCGTCAGAAAAATATTTTGAAACTTTTGAACGAATGTAGAAAATATTAAAATTAATAGGCCAAACTGTAGGCTGTGTGGTTCTGAAAGTCCAACAGTTATTGATTAACGCCAATTGCATTCTATTAAATATACAGTTTGGTATGACATTATATCTAAAAAAATATGTTTGGCCATACTTCTTTGTAAATGAAGATGAAAGTGCTGTTACTGTTAATGGAAAACAACATCAGTTTGTTGTAAAATATGGTTTACATTCTGCAAACAGATCTGAGATGTGATTTTAGCTGTCCACTCTACCGGAGACATATTGGCAATTTTAAATCATGTTTTAAAGGAGGAAATAAATTCCTGAAAATCTAAAATAAATTAGCCACCAAGTTCACCAAGCTCACCAAATTTTCTATCACCCAATTACTTTTTTTGGGGGGGAGAGAGTATATGTGAACCAAACTTATTCATTGTTGTAGAAGTTCGATACAATACACCACAAATACTGAAAATGGTTATAGAAAATCCTCTAAACCGAGCCTATTATTGCGAAGATAAAAAGTGGGGGCTGTTAAAGAGACTTTAATTTCAATACTTAGTGTAAGAAATTTCTATTTTGTATATCTTCGGCTTAATATACAAACCTGCTAACTCTCTTTCAGCAAATTTTACAGGAGAGACAAAAAACTTCTTATAAATTATATTTGTGGCTTGAGAGGTAATAAACACTGAACTAATAATGAACTGGATTTAGCAGTTTTTCTTACAAAAATTTTTCTGTAAGAGGATTCAGCAGTTTTTCTTATCAAACCTGTTTACACAAGACTTAAGTTGAGGAAAAACTACATGCTGGTTGACGAGGCGTATCTTTCTCTACCACATGGCATCAAAATCTCAATTTACGTGAAAATTGGATTCAGCAGGTTTGCATATTTAGCCAACGATATTTTATAATCTGAAACAAATTTAAGACTTTTCCCTTTCTACATAATTGTGGGATAATTTTTAGAGTCTTTTCACATCTACAAGTTGGACAAGGGCAGAAAAGACTTGTACGGGCTGAAGATAGTAATCCTTTTTATTTACAATACAGAAAAATTGTATTTATTTTTATAATATTTCTGTTTTTGATACAAGTCTAAAAAATTGTTGCGGCTGCAAAAATTTAAACAAATAATTCAGCTTAGAAAAAAGAAATCCCTTAAAAATTTTCTCAATAATTTTTAGCACGACAAATATTTCTTAGCAGCTGTCACAATCAAGAAATAAATTTGCCCAAAAATATATAAAAAATTTTGTCTGGGCCATTAAGCACAACAGATTATTTTAACCAAATTTAAGAAATTTTCACACAGAAAAATTTATCTTCACTTTTGATGCACACAGCAACAAGCCGAAGTAAAAAAAAATATTTTTCAACTATTCCAAACCTTACATTTTCTACATGCAGATGATAAAATGACTAAAAATATTTATATGTTTGTGTTTCATTCTTGTTAAATTGCGGTTGGGAGGACGTTAAGCCATTTGAATTTTGGCAAATGAGAGAACAACAACAAATTATAAACGAAGACAAACCAGATGTAGATTATAAGCGCCACTCATTTACAACTGCAGTGTGGAAAGATTAACAAGGGGATGTGTGTTTTTTGTGTACTTTTGTCTTAATATCCTGGTGTAAATCTGTCCGGACTTATGTTTGGCCATTTATCTTAACTGGGCTAAACAATAATTGCACAAAAAAGATTTCCTCTCATTTTTCGAAACGCAACCGAAACTATATGCTGTTAAGGTTGTTGCTAGCAAAAGGAACCAAGGAAGCTGTTGCAGCTTGATGGAATTCCCTGATTGTGGCTTAAGAATTTTGCTAGACAAAAAGGATGCTGCTTTAAACTTCTTTTTGTTTATGGCTGTAGTTGTGCTAAAGAATTTTTACTCTAAAAAAAGTTTGAAAGAGTTTTTGGTTATTTTGTGGTTTTTTACTTTATCTGTTGGTTGGTTTGTCTATTCTGGGTAGCAAAAATAGTTTTCAAAATCCCCAGAATAAGAAATTGTAAGGAAATAAGAAACTTCTTTTACTTCTAGCCTATTGTTGGATTTTTTTTTTATTTTTCTTTTATGCACTTTATTTCCGTTTAACTCGCGTATTGTTGTGTAATTCATTTGTTTTATATTTTTTTTTTATGTATAGAAGAACAAGTATTATAATATATTTCATTATTTTGGAAACAATTGATATGGGTTTGAACGCTTACTGTTAAAGAAGACTGCTTTATAGTCAACATTCGAGATGAGTTTTTTTTAAGAAATAATAGCAGCAAAGACTTTTCCTTTAAAATCTAAAGATAAAAAATGCGGCATAGGAGAATCCTGGAAATTGTTTTTTAAAAAAAGAAAGATAAAGAAATGAGGCATAGGGGAAACCAGGAACTTGTATTAAAAGAGGTTAACGAGACTCACTTGGTAGCACATGAAACTAGTGAAAGTGGTTGAAACGCCATATCGCAAGCTTAGAGCGGATGGCTGCATGAGTGCAAGGATTGTGACATAATTACCTATAATTGTGAGGTTTTTACGAACACCAGTTTTTTCTGGTGTATATTCACTTCAGACCTTTTACTCGTTGGCTGCATGTATTGGATCATCTTTTTATGTATTGGGTGCAAGTGAAGGGAGTTCTTATTGAACTTGTGTCTTGGTGTCTTCTAAAGCTCAATAAATAATTCCTATAAATGAAGTAACTATAGTGAAAGTAAAAGACAAGTGATCATAGCTGGAAATTGAAGCGGTAGAGAAACTTTCAGAAATGGTCTTAGGACAACATTCTGTTGACTAGAACCCAGAATGGCTTTGGGTAGTGGGTTAGTGAGGGCAAAATGTTTTCAATGAATAAACTTCATCAACCTAAAAAAAAATGTAGTTTACCACTTGTAAACAGGCTCTTATGCTACTGAAAAAGCCTTTCGGTACAGTTATAAAACTCATATTAAGTTGAGGTGTAATGGGCAGAATACCTGCATTGGCTACCAAACATGGTAGCTTTTAATATCAAATAGCAAATAATAGCAATATGAATATAATTTAATTTGTAGTAAATGCCTGGTGAATGCTGAGACAGCAGCAGAAACAGTTTTCAGATATCGATCCCTGGGAAAATATCACAGAATCACACACAATTACTGTGAAGACTCAGTGCGAAAGACCGTGCGATTCAAAATTTAATTTTTATCAAATAATACTAATCGACTACGCCGAAGGGTATGATGGTCTCTACTTCTCCTTTCATATACTTTTATATATTGATTAAGAAAAATAGGTAGAAAATTATATTGATATAAAATATAGTTCTTCAGATGAAGTACAATGGGGTGAGTACCTGCACTGAATACGGAATATGGAAACCTTAAATATAATTTTAAAAGGGGGTCAAAAAGGGATTCGAAATGATAGTGGTCTTCACTTCTCCTATTAACTATATATATTTAATATAAAACAAAGCAAAAGAATATTTTAAACCAGAGAAAATTATACTGTGTTCAAAATTAAATGGGCTTTTGGGGAGATTTTTTTCAATTGATTTTCTATTTATTTATCGAACTTTTCTGTTTAAACTAATATTTAAATTTTTCTTTAGGCTGGAGATCATTATAACATTCTTATTTTAACAAAGAATTTTTGAGAATTTTGTAAAAAAGGAGCAAATTTTTTTGTTTAGAATAATCTTTTAATTTTAAGAATCTCTTAATTATTAAGAACAATATTAAGAATTTTCTGCAAAATCTCATAATTATTAATAATCATACGTCATGTAGCACTAAGATAAAAAATACTTTCAACGCAGGTATTTGTTAAGAAAAATATTAAATGATTACTAAGAGTATTAATCAGATTTTGCAGATTTTGTAAATATTTTAGAGTTTTATTAATAAAAAATTTTAAATTTAAATGAATTCTTTAAAAAATTTAAGATGACTTTTTTCTAACTTAATTATTTTTCTTTATTTAATTACAGAGTTATACAATCATCCCATCCTGTATGTAATACCATTATGTTATTTGGTGTCATAATATGTTTAACATCCGTCATATTATTGGGTATGGATGGACGTTTTGTCGATCCAGAGGAATATCCAAAAGTAAGTTACACACACGATCAAAAAAAAACTTTTTAAAAATTATTTTAAAAAATTATTTTTTTAAAAAGTGTTTAAATAATTTGTTTTAATTTTCTTAGCAATTATTAAATTTAATAATAACAGGGTAGGCCAAAAGTCACCATAAGCCACCACCGGCTGTAGGGTTAAAATTTCGACAACAAATATGTCCTTGAATTCAATGATTATCTAGTGATTGTTTGCATATCCTTCCTGCTTTAAAGCAAATAAATGATAAATATGACAAAACCTTTGGCCAATTCATTTTCGGGAAATTATTTGATTTTCTGGAATTTATTTGCTCTTTAAAAATTGTACCTAAATGTTTTATTGAGTTTCCATTGAGGCAGTGTGGGCAGTGGTTGTATTTTATTGAAACCACACCTCAAGCATGTTTCTAGAAGTAGGACTTAAATAATGTCCAAAGAAAATAAATGACAAAATGACAAATTTATTTCGGCATTTTTTTTGAAATTATTTGCTCTTCAAAAATTGTAATTAAAAATTTTATTGTGTCTCAGGCAGTGTGGGCGGCAGTGGCCCTATTATTCTTAAAACAACATGTTAAGTATGTTTTCAAAAGTAAGACTTAATAAATTTTCAATCATAAACCGCGTTTTTTTACAGTTACAGACTTCTACTTTAATTTAATAAGAAGTAAGGCCCCATAATGTTTTCAAAAGGTAATGCCATATTTATCTTATACCTACTGGAATGTTATTAACGTTGATGCATAGATTCTGGCTTATCACAACCCCAGAACCAACAGTTTTGTTTAGTAACAAAGTCATTTATATGAAAATGAGCTTCATTACTCATAATCAGATTTTCAAAAAAGTTAATTTTATATCTGGGAAAATGATAAAATTCAGCTGCAATATTTAAACGATGATCTGGGGATTTTAATTCTTTCATCAATTGTAGCCTGTAGGGGAATTGCAGCAAATCTTTTTTAAAATAAGATGGTATCAAGTACGAGTCATGCTTCTAGGCTGAGAAGAAGACCTTCTGGTAAAAAACTAGGTATTCAAGTTCGAGGTAAATCTCTGACAGTGCCACATTGGAGGTGAAGATGAATTATGCAACCAGGGCTTTATAGGGCGAAATTCTGATGTAAAATGATCGTTGACATTTTGCGTTAAAGTGTTTAATCGTTTATTTAAATAATAAAATTTTTTATTCTGTTTTTTTTTAGTACTAAATCTCTCCATTATTTATTCTGCAGATTAATTTATACAATCTGAGAAGAATAAAAATTTTAAAAATATATACGGACGTTAAATTTTAAAGCCCGTGGTGACTTTTGATCGACTCTGTACCCTAAAATTGTTAATTATGAAATTTTTGTATAAATTATGGTCACTTGTCTTCTTACAGATCTGTCAGGCTAGAGCTTGGCTTTTATCCACCGGTTTTACTTTAGCTTATGGCGCCATGTTTAGCAAAGTCTGGCGTGTACATCGATTTACTACTAAGGCGAAAAGAGATCCCAAAGTGAGTAAATATTATAAGAAACCACAAGTAAGTGTCCCTTTTTACAAAAAAGAATTCTAAAAACAAAAGCACATAGAGCCAGCAGAAACAATGTAGCAAATGGCACCAACAGCTTTAAAAGCAATTGTGTTAAAGTATTTAGAAATAATTTTATCTCCAGCTGTTTTTACTAAAAGTATTTATTTATATTTTAATTTTATATTTGATTTTTAAAATTAATTAAAAAAAAGTTAATAAAATAACTGGACTATATTAAATAATTTTCTGAAAAATAAATTTGTCTGTTTCTATGTATTTATGTATGTGTGTTTTACAGATAACAAAAACAACATATTTATACAATTAATATATTAACTAGCACATGCACACAACCAAAATGCACACACACACACGCACACACACAATGACAGTGACATTTTATAAATGAACTGATAATGTCCGAAATGTTCAACAAAAATGATGAGTTGATACATGAACATGATAGTTTGTATTCCTGTGTTTCAATGTTGTTATAGATAAACGAGTGCGTGCTTTTATAGAAAAAAAAAATATAAAAAATAACTGAGAAAAATGTACAGAATTTTACTAACATGACAGATAACAAGAAAAATGAATTTAAACAAATAGTACCGACAGCGCGAACTTACACACACACACACACATATCCATCAAATAATTTAAAGTGAACAAACAAAATCGATTAAAAACTTGTACATTGCAAATTTATGACAGTTGTGAGAGAAACATTGAAAATGAAAATTGGATTTTAAGAATGATTAATGACCACAGATAGCACCGCAAAGAGTACACAGAAATTAACACTATTTAAAAAGGATAAACAAGAATCACTTTAATTAAGGCTTTATGAAAGGCATAAGAAAAAGAGAATATTTTATTGAAAAGAATTTTTGAATTTGGAATAAGAAACAACAACATGATGCAAATGATATAAATAGTTGTGTTCATTGTCATCATACAAAATAAAAAAAAATTTTTTAAATCAACATAACATAAGTATCAAGGCATATTTAATCATCAGATAGTCTTGTTTCGTTAGCTGTTTATTGTTTTCCTCACTTATATAAAATTTCAGCTGTCAAAGTCTATAGATAAAAAACAACTTTCTCTCTTCTCTCATTTATTTTAAATGTCAAACTTCATGCATAAAAAATATAAACAAAACAATTCTTTCCGAACTGCAATTACCTGATGAATTAATATTTATGCCTTAATAAGTATTTAAAATCAAAAAGGGTTGCTTTTCCATATTTATATTACATTTGACCCTGCTGCTAGATTAATGCCATTTGGCACAATATTTTTCTTGTTACCTCTATAACTTTTAAATTCTCTTATATAATATTTTAAAAATTCCTGCTCATGTGATTTTATTTTTAAAACAACGCTGTTTTATGATTAAAAATATTTAACATAAAGCTGGACAAAGAAAAAGAAATAAAATTTACTTATCTTATATAAGAAACTATTTGATCGATCTAATATTTATTTTTATTTAGTAGAAAATAAAAAATTAAATTTCATTCTACTAATTTTGACTTAATTTCTTTAATTAAAATTTTTTCCACTTCATGCTGAAAAATATATTTTTTTGATAGTTTTACAAATAATTGCCTTGCAAATTGAGGATTCGAAATATACCTTAGACTTGTCAATTAATGTGTTGAGAACTGTTGACTCTTAAGTGTAAAAAGCTAATGTGTCTAAATCATAATTGAAATTCTTTAAACTTTAGAAGAGGTTTTTAAAATGATAGTTATTTTTGCCTAAATTTATTATATTCAATAAAGCCTTGTTATTTTAATTACGGTAAACTGATAAACAATACATTAACAAAATAATTTGATTTGTTTGTAATAATGTGAATTGGCAGATTTTCTTAAAATAAACCAGAAATCTTTTAATTGCAAATAATAACTAGCACTCTTGAAATTTACGTAATTAAAGTTTATTTATTTTAACACTTTCATTTTTAATTTAATATATAATTGAACTTAACTCTTTTTATTTATACTGCGTTACCGTATCGAGAATTTTTCAAACAATATAAATTCTAGAAATAGTTATTTTACTAACATCCCAAAAGTGTGCAATAAATTTTGAAACATATATAGTTTCAATGTTGCCAAGGTTGTAATCTAAAAATTAAAATAGAGTAAAATTCATAACACAGATGCAAGTAGGAATTAGAATGTAAAAGAAATCAATGTTAGTTGATGTAATAAAATTACAATTTAATCGAACCAATTCTGTAACAATATAAATATATTTTAATTTCTTCTTTTTGTTGAGCTTGAGATCACATTTTTTTATAAAAATTTTTTACTACCAACCAATATTTCGCTATTAAACAATGGTATGCTTTTTTAGGGTAAATATACAAATTAAGTTAAGAAAAAACCAATTCCAATTGAAATATTAGTTGAAAATAAAATTTTTTTATATAAAAAAAAAAAAATTTAGACGATATTTTTATAAACATATTTTTTTAAGAAATTTAAAAAAATAAGCCATATTAAAGAAAGTTTGTAAAAACAAAACAAAAAGATTCCAAGTGATTCAAAAAGATTCTAACAAAATCATTGTGTTTATTAGTTAAAAATACGTTGAAAGTAATTTCCAACAGCAGACGTATGATTAATATTCATTACAATCTTAAACAAATAAACCCCTAAAAAAAACCCATCACTCTAAGCTACAATAGCACTTAACAACAACAATGCTTTTAGGGTTCACTTATTACTATTCGAAAACAAAGTACCCCAAGCAAATAATAAATATGTTAATGTTTAAACTTTATCCTTTCTTTTTACCTTGCCATTTTCTCATAGAAAAAAGTCGAGCCTTGGAAACTTTATACCATGGTTACTGGCTTACTTTCGGTAGATTTAATTATCTTATTGGCCTGGCAAATATTTGATCCTTTGCAAAGGATTTTGGAAAGATTTCCTTTAGAGGATCCCATTTCAACGACTGATGATATTAAAATACGTCCAGAATTGGAGCACTGTGAGAGCGAAAAGAACTCCATGTGGTTGGGTAAGTACTTAAATAGTAAAAAAAATGTTTTCTTTAATAAATAGGTTAAACTAAGCTAAACAAATTGTTTTTACAAATTAATTAATATTTTTACATATTTCTCAATGTTTTCTTTGTTATTTTTTTTTTGCTGCCTAAGGCCTTGTTTATGGCTACAAGGGTTTAATATTGGTGTTTGGCCTTTTTCTGGCCTACGAAACGCGTTCGATAAAGGTTAAACAAATCAACGATTCGCGTTATGTAGGCATGAGCATTTATAATGTGGTTGTGTTGTGTTTAATAACGGCACCCGTTGGTATGGTCATCGCTTCGCAACAGGATGCTTCATTTGCATTTGTGGCATTGGCTGTGATATTTTGTTGTTTCTTAAGCATGTTGCTGATATTTGTGCCAAAGGTATAGAATTTGTTTTTTCATTTAAACAAAGTATTTATTAAAACTTTTAATTTTAAATTGTTGTAAAAAAAATTTGCTACTTTTTATTTTCCTAAAGGTTATTGAAGTAATACGCCATCCTAAGGATAAAGCTGAATCGAAATATAATCCGGATTCAGGTTTATCGAAAGAAGATGAAGAACGTTATCAAAAACTGGTAACGGAAAATGAAGAATTACAACGACTGATAGCACAGGTGGGTAGAAATTTATAACTTTTAGAAAAATATTAAATAAAATTATGAACTTTTCTAAACGCTTTCAAAAAGCTTAAAGAAAAAAATTTTAATTTTTAATTAAAATGTTAGAATTGAATTTGTGTATGATTTAAAGGAAAACGTACATCCGGACGTATGATTAATATTTATCTTCATAAAATGTTTATACAAATATAGAATACTTTTACGCCTTTACTTAATGGTAAAAAATAAAAATCCATTTAATTTTTAATAACCATTTCATATAGATTATTGGCTTTCTAATCCCTGTAAACAACCTTTTTTTAATGACTGCATCCTAACGTATGAATAATATTTTCTTTAAGATGGTTAATTGGTTATCGTAGTAGTTCATTACAAGCGAACTGTCAAGGGGAGTCTGTATGACAATGTTTTGCTAACACAATACCACTTGCCAGATTTGATGTCACTTAGCGTATTTATAAGATATAGATTTGTAGATCCATCCAGTAGCCGTTAGATATATCAGTACATCATTCAGTCTGACCTCAGGTATCTCAAAGAAGTTATCCCGTATAGGTTTTTTCAGGCTTATGAGTCTCTTGGAAGCTAGCGAAGGTCATTCGGAGAAGGTTGTTAATTGATTCATCCTTCTTAAAATCTAGACAGCTGCAATAATGTTAATTTAAAGAAAGTCCGAGATGCCTTTTATGTTTTCCTAACATCCATTGGTCCATCAATATTGTAAGCAATATCTAGATGTCCTTCCGACATTCACTTGTAAGTTGCGATGTGCACAAGATATAAAAACAAGGCCACGTTAACTTAACCAATCTACACGCACCTAGTCCTTGCTACTTGTTCTTGGCTTTTTCTGGAATTTTGATTTTGATATTCCCCAACATAATTGCGGCAGATTCTCTACTGGCTAGCTTATCCGCCAACTCGTTACAATACTGTTCCCTATGCAAAGGAACGCAGACTTAAGCAACATCAATTAGTTGACCAAGTCTTAGCAATTTTTTTTCTCCATCAATGGACTAATTTAGATGTAGAGATGACAAGAGTGCCACTAATATTGCCGTGAATATTCCTATCGTTCAGAATTCTCTATGTTTTTCAGATAGCGATTATTTGATCCAGAAACTTATTGTAATTATACGCAAAATTTGCCAAAGATGACACCCAATCCAGCCCTACATCTCATTCTAGAACCGTCCGTCTAGATCCTGGTGCTAAGGCTCACTACAAGGTATAAGGGTGACCTCACTCACTCTTAGAGAGAGTTAAAGCTTTAATTTTTGAAATCTGTTGAATTAATAAAGTCATATTTTAAAATTTGTAAAAAAAATTAAAGAAACAGATCCTACATTAAAACTCAATGATTAAAAATCTTTGTCTTTTAAATTTATTTAAACAAAAGAGTTTTGTAAATCAACAGTTCGTCAATTTTTATTACGCAATAACTCAATGCTTAGTTTTCCTTAGATTAGAGAATATTAAAAGTTTAATTTTTTTTATACTACGATGTACGAAATTTACCAAATTTTTTCGATTTTCGCTTTTAAATCATAATTTTTAGTTTGTTCCTTGTGCGCAAATAACGGGGTCCCAAAATAAGCGCAAGATTTAAAGAGTGCCACAAATTAATGCAAGATTTAAATTTGTCGCCATTTGTGCAGTTAAGTGTTGGCAACCCTAAAAAAATATACGAGAGTTGATTTCAACTTCCTTTGGAACACTTTTCAAATTCAGCGTTAATTTTGGGACACCCTAATTATTAAAGCTCAATGATTAACTTAAATCCTAATTAAATTTTTTTTAAATCTTTAAGATTACACAAATTTTTATATATTTTTATCCTTCCAGAAAGAAGAAAAAATTCGCTTACTACGACAACGCTTAGTTGAACGTGAATCAGAAATGAAAGCCTCAGAGGCTAATGGTTGTGGCATGACAGCCACAGGAAGTAGTAATTTACATATGCAAGAGCAACAACAACAAATACCCGCCGCCACAGCAGCCACGAGTACCTCATTATCGGTACATACCACTGCAACATCCTCACATCTAACACCCGCCGCATCACTAGCAATTACACAAGGTGAGTACAAGATTTGTTCTGTTTTTTTTTTTTTTTTCTTCAAACAAAACACACTTCAAAAAGAGACAACAATACAAAATAACAACAAGGCACAACTTTTCCCAGAAAAACCCTTACCATTACATCGTTACCAACAATAATATTTACATTGAACAAAAAAACCAACTCATCATCACTTACACCAACAACAACAACTTCAATATCATCGTCAACAACATTTACATCAATATCATTAAAAACAAATTTCCAACAAACACTGGCTGCAACAGTTGGAAGAAACCAAATACTACTACACGCCCCACACTTGCCACCCCATTATTAATGAGAAAATCACATACACCGAATATATTCATTGAACACGACGGCAGCATCTGCAGCACCACTAGTTTATTGTACAACAATAACAAGTCAAAGAACTATAAAACGTGATTCAGCATTTTCACCACAGATACAAGCGGATGGTATGGCCATGATTTCACCATCGAATGTTGTTTGTATGTTTCGCAAGATTGGAGGCTACTCTCAAATAACCGCAACAATAACAGCTACAGCAGCAACGACATCACCAATACGTTTACGAACCGTCAGTCAAACTACGACTTTCGAATTATCATATGATGACGGGGGAAATAAATGCTGTGATTACAATAAGGGCTGAAAAAATGTCTTGATAGTGGGCTGTGTTAAAGTAGTGTTTATGTTGGAAGTCCTTATCACTTTTACAATAATTGTCATTAAAACTGTTTTCAATTTGAAAACGATTCCATCCTACAGACTTTTATAGGGTGGCAGAAGCTTTTGAATATTTTTATTTTAATAAAAAAATTTATTTTTTTTTTAATTTGGCTTTTGGATTAAATCAATCCTGTATGTTGGTTGGTTGCTTGAGGCCAGCATAAACCAACAAAATTTATAATAAACAACTTAAAATAACAATAAAGGCTTAACGATGTTAATGTGTTTAACATTCCTTTAATGCTGTTTATATATTATTTTTTAAAATTTTTTGATTTATCTAAAATTTATGTTTAAATAAATAATTACTCTCTTTTATTTTATTTTAGAAATTTTGGCAATTTTTGTTGGAATCGGTAAAAATATATATATACTAAAAGCTTTGTTTTTTTTTTTTTTTTTGTAAAATATGTTGTGTTATCAGCACCATAAGAAACACTATTCAAGCACAAGAGGTTCAAGTTATTCCTAATGGAAACAAACGGCAGCTAAATTAAATACGGACCGATTTTCTAAACCTACAAAATTATATGTTATTCCTTAAAATCGCCTAAAAGCAATCCTCAATTTGAAAATGAAACCAATATACGTCAACACCAAATTAAAGTCTTTACACTCTCTTTCTTGCTAGGTTTTATTAACCCATACACGTAAAGCACCCTTTACAAAAACAATTTATATAAACACGCATTATTTTAATTGTTTTTCATTTTGTTACATACATGTGGTTCGCTTAAGTGTTGGTAGCAACTGTAAACGCTTAAAACCTAGATCCCGCATATCTGCACACTTGTGACGCCAAGGTTTACATATAACTTTGTAAACAGTTTCTGAAAGCTTATAAATTGGAAAATCGATGGAGCATAATCCATTGGTCCGTATGTCTTTTTGTCCATATGTCCGTTTTTTGTCCATCTGTCCATTTGTCCATCTGGGTGTCTGTGTTGGTTAAAATCAACCCCACATGTACTGTATGTAATTTCAATATTTTACAAACCCGCAAAATTATCTCAAAATTATCAAAAAATATGACTGTTTGTGTTTTTTTTCCTATTTTTATCACAAAAATTAAATTTTTTAGCTCTAGGATAATTTATAGTCATCTTTGCAACTATTCATGTTTCTGATATTCCCTTAGGAATATTTATAAAATAATTCTGAAAACCTGTCACTATTATAGACTAAAAGAACTTTTTTTGTTAAACATATAAAGCCCTTATTAAATCTTAAACTCGATAAAGACAACATGGTCTCGGCAATTATTATTATTACAAAATTAGTTTTTAACTCTGTGAAATATGTTTATATACTTTAAAATATTTAAAATTCATAAGTTTCTTCCGGGATCAATTAAAAAGTTGCCCTAATTATCCCCATTATTAATATTGATATCAAATTAAAGGCCTGAATCAGTTGAATACAGTATACTGTGAAAATATTTAAATACAAAATGGCGTCTAAGTACAATTCCAAATGTATCAGTCAATTCTAGTAATTACGGTTTTGTTCGCCTCAATCCCCAATATATTAGTAGCAACTAGTAGAATACAGTAAACCATAACTATGTCAAAAATCCAAGATATAATATTTGGTTAATACTACTACCAATTCAGATCTCTTTCTGATTTTCCGCGCTACCAATCGGCCCTTATGCCTGCTTGGAGTTCCACGACGGCTTTTCTGTATCTTTTTACAGATATATGTTACCCGCTTTCAACCTCAGAAGGTAATTTCACTGTCTAACTTTTATGTCTTTAGCTTTTTTGAATTTAAATTCAACAATTATAAAAATTGACTATGATCTGGTACTTAGAATAATATATAGAAAGAAATTTTCTACATTCTAGTCCATATTAAGGGCATTATATTTACTAGAAGTACTGCCATCTAACCATTGAATATGCCTCGTATAGTATATTGTCGCTTCCAGAGAATTATATAGAGTATATCCTACAGAATTAGTTATAAATTATTATCTAATCTCCGAGTTACTTCAAATGTTCTGTTTTGCTTTTGAAATATTAATCACACCTGTCTCTGTCCTTAAAAGCTGCTAATACATGGCATGTTTTTTAAATCTGACTTCTAAAATTTCCAAGTGTGTTACCTTGAAAACAACTTTTTTGTTGAACTCGTAAGCAAAGTCATCTGACAAAATCTTAATTTAATTAAAATTTTATTTAGACCAGCCAGCTGATATGAGCTGTTGTCAAAAAATCGCTGTAAAATAAAAATTTTGGCACCAAATCACAACTATATATGAGTCACAAATTTGTTGAATTTGTTGAAAGTTGAATGTAAAAAACATGAGTGTATTAGCTAATTTAGTTATGTAATTTAAAATATATTTATTTTATCAAACTAATAATTTTTTTAAATTTATTTTTCTCTTCTCTAGATACACACGATCATCATACATGAAAAAACGTGTCAATTTCCTTAACGTGATAGGTAAATTTTTAATTACAAAGTTTAGTTCTAAGACAAAAAAATCTAAAAAAATAAACAAATTAAAAAAATTAAACTTAAATTAAAAAATAATTTCTAAAATTAAGTTTAAATAGAAAAAAAATTAAAAAAATAAATAAAATTATATAAAAAAAATTAAATAATATTAAGTAACACTAAGTGTAGATAATTGATTAAACAATTTTACTGTAACAAAATCTAAATAGTATACAAAATATATAAAAAAAAATACTAAAATAAAATTATTAGAAAAACGACAACTTTTGTACAAATATTTTGTACCTTTTTAAATTCTTTTCACTATAATTGAAAAATATTAAAAACAAGAACTCTTAATTGTTACATATTATTTTCTGGATGTTTTTAGTTCAAATATTATCTCTTTAGTTTCTCAATAAAAACTAGGAAAAAATTAAATATTAAAAAAAAATGTAAATAAAATAAAGTCCCTTATACTAACAGAACGTTACTGAATTAAACTAAATGACCCCCAACAAAAACTGTCTTAACATTTAGTTGTAAAATTGAGGAATTTTAAAATTTTACCAAAAATTTATGTAGATAAGCAAAAAATTTCTTAAAAAGTCCCTAAAATTTAAAAACTTAGTTTAAAGAAACTAGCGTATAGAGAGAAAAAAAAATGTTGTGTGTAAATATTTAGTATAAAAAAAAATTATTGAAGTAAAATTATATTAAATGTTTTAGTGAAAATTTAAAAGTAAATTACAAAAAGTTAAAAAGAAAATTAAACGAATAGGAACTAATTAAAAAGATTAATTTAATTATATAAACCAAAGAATCTATTTAACTGAAACAATTATGAATAATAAAACTTGACTCAAACAGTTACGAGACAACAAAAAATATTAAAAAATTCTTTGTTAAAAATCACGGGAAAATACAGAGTTTTTGATAGTCATTCCAGTTTATTTATTTAACAAAAGCTTTTTTAAATAAATATGCATGAAACTTCTCCTTTGCTTCGAAGTTTTGGAATCGTAGTTCACTTTGCGCTATTTCCAGTTTTTTCTGTTAAAAAGCTACAAACATCTTAAGGCTTTTATTTACTGTCTTTAGTGATCGATAATTGATATTCAGGCATGTAATGGAAATTGAAAACAAAAAAATTAGTTTTGAAAGTTCTTGTTAATATCATCGTTGCTCTAACAAATTCACTTATGCATTTGTTACCGAGATTTCAGGAGAGCAAAAAAGCTTTTTATTTTATTACTTTATAGTATTAAACTTGGTTATACTGACTATTGTTTATTTTTGAACCCATCAAGATATCCTTGAACGGTTTGGTGAACTTATGTCCGACCAATAACGGTTCAAAAGACAGCAATAATTTTGTTTTTTGAAATTGTCCCATAACCTCTTTTGTCAGAACAGCGACGATATACTTTTAATAATATTTTTTAAATTTTTTTTTTATAAAATTCTTTTATAGTTGTTATTCTCTTAATTATTTTATTGCAGAAATTAAACAAAAACTAATTTTAAAAATGATTTGTTTTTGTTTTTCATCACATACCAGATTAATTTTTATTTAATTTTAGTTTATAACGAATAATATTAGCAAATATTTAATTAACGGGGTCCTGCTACATAAATCACGTGTTTTACCACCATTGACGTAACCAACAGTTATTTCCAGGGGTGGTTAAAGATTAAAAAAAATTACTGGTTAGAAAGGGACGGTAAATTCAAATACTGAGTTAAATTTTTTATTAACGTTAAATGAAAATAGTTAATCTTTTTTAAACTTTGGGGAAGGGTAGGTTCAAAACAAATCTGGGGGGGACATTCACATCCTTCAGAATGGTCTACCTACGCCTATGTGTACCACTCCAAACATCAAACGTTTTTAGATAATATTTCAAGCCTGCAGTACACGAAAAGTAAAAAGCCACATACGCATGTACATAGCTGTGACGTAGTTTTGGCGTCATCATATAGCATATATGTATCCGCTTCGGCCACATGTGTTTAATTTTCAAAATCTTACCGCATGAAGCCACTAAGGCTATATTCAAAAATGTAACCAAAGTTCTGAATATTTTAGTGACGTCAGACCCACATGTGCATGTGGATTTTTAATTGTATAAAGTGTACCAAAATTGTGTAACAAAATTTTAAAATAAAAAAATTTAGTATTAAATTTAAAAAAGGTACTAATAATCTTGTACTAAAAATTACATATTTTAAGCAGGTACTAATAATTAAAAAAAATGGTTTTAATAAATTAAATACTAGATTGAAACAAAGTACTAAAACTTTAATTTTTAACACTAAATATGAAAAATAAATACAATTAAATGACCTCCGATTTCAGATTTATAATGATGGGTTCGTTTTTAATAGCATCTTTCAACATTTTTTGTGTGGCGCTTAAATTTCTACTACAATGTCGGCCTTGATTTAAAGTATTGCCTCGAGCTTATTTAAATAAACAAGCTCCTTAAAGTATCCCAAAATAAAATGTTTGTGCGTTGACAAATCTACAAAAATTGTTCTACAAAAATTTGACTTCAAAACATTGTGTCTCAGGTAGTTTCTGCATTCTGCTTAAGCCATATCTCAGGTATATTTCAAAGACGAAGATGTAAAATATGATGCAGCATACACCGATACTGTTCTTTTTTAATGGTTACAGCACTTTTGTTTTCATTTTCATAGAAGTAAGATGGAATAATATTTTGAGATATAATGTCTCAATGTGCCGTACACCTTATGGGGTGAATTGGTCTTGGATTTGCACAACCCCCAAACCTACAGCTCCGCTTATTAATATAGATATTCAGATGAAAATAAGCTTCAAAGCTAACAAAGCTAATTTGACTTCTGTTAAACGTTTTTAAATTGAACTGCAGAAAAATTGCAGATTCTTAACCAATTGCACTTCGTGTGGGCATTACTATAAATCTTTTTTTTAAGACGCCTCAATGACATTCGCCCTTATGACGGTAGATTTAAATGGCGTTTTGTTATACTTTGCTCTACACATTCAGAGTATGGTGTTCACGTAACATCGTCTATCGGTGTAAGGAAAATATCTTACAGAGCCATGGTGGTCATGACAATGATTTCAGCAACAAATCATTGCTTCACAGGCTAAAGCTCTGACGTTAAATTGTCGACGATATGCTCTTTGCGGTTAGGTAATTGTTTAGTCTCGAATCTTTACTATATAATCTGAAAAAAATTAAAAAAATATATAAACGATAAATCTTTGAAATTCGTTAGCTCCATGGTGACTTTTGGCCCAACCTGTGTATGCACTAAAAAATTTTAGTACCAAAAATTTGCACTTTAAAATTGTCTGTCATGTGTCTTGGTAAAAAAATCAATAGTGTTACCACCCAGCTCAAATACAAGGCATCCGCCGCATTTTTTTATTGTGTTACTTTATCTAAGTTAGACAGTAGGAGGTGGTAAAACCTTAGAATAAGTCGACTACTAAGATGTATAGTATAAAATAATAAGTACGATAGAAATAAGGAATTCTTTACTCTTTTTAATTCTTATTCTTACGACCTTTGTCCCCCTTTCGTAATAATCTTCACTGTCTTTTCCACACTCTGTATTTTCCCTTATAAACTTTAACAAAATTATGTATAAAAAACGAAATTTTTTTATGATCAATAACATTTCAATGTTCTAAAATTAAAAGCATTTACTAAAAATAAAACACAAATTAAAAATACAAACAAACAACAAACTACGTGACTATATTTTCTACAAGCCTATTGGCAGCACTACAACATGCGATAGTAAAAAACATTAAACAACTTTTTATTCATTACATCACTATAAGTAAAACAGTCATTAAAAATTATACTTGAATATCATTAGCAGCATCATTAATCACAACTAGAACATCATCAAGGACTACACTGTAAATAGAAAAATTAAAAAAAAATTAAAATCAACGCACATTGAACTAAATGGTTAATTATGCAGACAGCAACAACAAATTGTAAATTCATTACACTAAAAACTTTAAATAAAAATAAAAAAAAAAAGTTCACCTGAAAATTTTTTTAAAAAAAACAAAACAAAAATTACACTCACAAAAATAATTCCTATGAAATAAAAGACTTTTTACCAAAAAAAAAAAAAAATAAACAAAAATTAATTTAAAAATAATAACAAAAAAATAGTTAAAATAAATAGTTAATAATATTAAGTGTAATTATAGTTTAAGCATTAATGTTATATAGTTACAACTAAAAAATGGTTAATTGAAGCCAGCAAATTATTAGTTGTAGCTACAAAAAAATTAATTAAATTGATTAAATAATAAATTAAATTAACGAATAGCTATAAATGAAAAAAAAAATTAAAAAACACATGTAAATAGTTAAAATGTTAGTAAAATCAGGAATGAGTAAAATTAATTTATAAAACTATTAGGTTAAATTTTAGCAAAAATAACAACAACAAAAAAATGAAGAAAAAACTCATAGTTACAAACATCAAGTGTCATAGCAAATAAATAGTGTTTAACTGTAAAAATATTAGTAAAAAATTTGTTGAAGTTTTAGGTATTCGAATTAAACAAACACGCAGACAAACAAAATTCTTTAAAAAATGTTAAAAATGTATTACATGTTATGTATTACTTTACAGTGTTTTAGAAGAAAATTTTTTTAGCAATTAATAGAAAAAATATTTATTTCAAACTGCTTAAAAGTTTAAAAGAAATTAGACTTTTTTAAACAATTTTAATTATGTTTGACTTTACTTCCTTTTACACCTTCTCTACACTTTGCTTTCCCCCTCCAAATACAATTCTCTGCCTTAAGTTCTCATCAAGGAAAACTATTTTCTTCACTTGCCTGTACCTTTTGAAAAATTCCTGTAAGTTTCAGCTTTTGTTTTTAAGCTTTAAGCTTAATTTCCAAATTAACTTAACAAAATAGTAATAAAACACTTTAAATAAAAACTAGCCTAGCTAATTGTTGTATTATATTTATATAAAATAAAAATCTAATGAATTAAAGAGAATATGTTAGCAATGAATTAATAAGTTTAATTAAGTAAAATTATTAATAAAAAAAAAAAATAAAATAAAAAAACGTGTAAAATTACCTTATTAAGCAACTGAAGAAACTGCAATTAAACGAATTATTAAAAGAAAAAAACTGAAATAAAAACAAATTTTATTGATGAAAAAAATATATATGAAAAAACAACAAAAAATAAAAAGTTTATTTTATTTGACAAAAAAAAAGCGACTACTGTGCACACGTGTATTTTAGGTATTACTCAAAATTGTCAACCGGGTTTTCTACTAAAACTATTTATTATGATTCAATTGAAAGGCAGACAAAAATAAATTTTTTTATCTTAATTTAAACCAAAGTTTCTTTAGATCGAAGAAATAAAAACAATATAAAAATTAATATATCCAATTTTGCCCCGTTGAGGTTTTTTTATCTGGGGGGTGCATACTAAGTAGGCAAATATTAATTTTTTTCCGATATTTGGGTTTATTGTCAGAAAAATTAAATCCGACCAAGGCATACTCATACATGTAACCTTATCGCAACAACTGTTCGGAAAATATAATATCAAAAGTTTTAAAGTTCGAATTGATTTTATTTTGTTATGCAGGGATGGAAAATGAAATTTTCTTTGCGGTATTTAAATATTAATTCAAGTGTACTTTTTTGATAATAAATATACTAAATTTATTTATATTTGTGGTTTTTACGCCCATGATCATGAGTTGCTAAAAAATATATATCTTTTTTTATAAAATTTTTTTTTTCTTAAATTCAACAAAATGACTTTTAAATTCCTAATGTATGGATTCACCTTGAAAGATCCCCCAAAAAGTTGCTTTATTGTATCAAATCGCCTTTGCATTCACCTGTATGAACATATATGCCTCAGACCGGATGCTGCTGCAATTAAAATGCAAAGTTTTAGAAAATCAAATTATTGGAAAAAGAAAAAAACAATTTTTTAGCATGCGAAATATGAGTATATTAAAAATTTGCCACTGAACAGTGCATCAAGTAATAAAAAGCAAAAATATTAGAGAACATGGTGCAAAAATATCACGAAGCAGTTTGCTTACCGACAGAGGTGCTGGGGCAATATAACATTTAATGGTTATAAAACAAGCAAAAAGACCAAAAAAGGGTGAACATGGCATAAACAAAGCGTTTAGAGAGTGCACAGTATAATGGGTGCTTAAAGAATCCGGCTTACTTTAGCTACATACAAATGAAAAAGGCACTGCTGGAAAAAAATGTAAAAGCACTATCAAAGTTTTGTTAATAGAAAAAGAAACTGTAAAGTGAAGGATTTGAAACGAGTAAAATAGTCAAATGAAGCCAAATCAGTCAGATTGCAAAGAATACTGGCAATATTTTTATCAAACCTTTAAAAAAAACAACTGATTTATGGTGGTTTGAGCTGAAGGATTTGAACCTGTTTTACTTGGTGGCATCTTGTGTTAGCTTAGGTATAACACCCAGCTGATGTGCAGATCATTTAGGTCTATCATATTGATTCCTTTGTTATACCTAAATAAGATGGAATATAAAAGAAAAGAAGAGAAAGAGAAGCAGAGCAATTCAGCGGCTGTGGCGGGAATTGAGTCCTTAAACCATAGACTAGCAGACCAGCGTACTACTTACTACTGCACCGATGGCATATTGGTGTAGTGGTAAAACTTGAGAGAATTATGGAAAAAGAAGATTATCTTCGTATATTATGTGATAATCAAGCCGATCTTTTAATGATCAAAATCGCTAGGGATTAGCTGTAAAAAAAATTGATAAAATTCAATAGCCAGCGCAATGCTCCCATCTCTATCCGATCGAAGACTTATGTATTTTGCTGAAGAATGGTCTATTACGATATAACAATTAGAGAACAAATTTAGATTAAATTTACTTTTGCATCTAAATGGACTGGTCAAAACTCTACCATTAAAGTCTTAATCAAAAGTATGTTAAGACATGTTAAATGCATGATAAAAGCAAAAGAGCTATGGACAAAAGGTTGAAATAATGCAGAAGTGGATACTAAGCACTTATTCATGAAATTGCATTAATATTTATCCTTAAATTTGTAGCAAGTAGCAATAATGATTCTTTATAAAATAAATGTTAATCAATGAATTCCACGACATATAAATTAAATAGGATATGGGTCTTCAATTCCAACTGATATTGTTCATTGAAAAAATTTAGGCAATAAGCTTTTACGCTATAACTTCTTATAAAATTATCCAAAAAAGTTTAAATAAAGGTACTCCAGGGTTGTTTAAAATTGCCGGATTGTAATTTTTATCTCAAATGTTAATTATGTAGTCTCAAGAAATTATTCCTTTTCACCACAGAAATATTATTGAATTTAATTATATTTTCTCTAATGATAATCTTTTTCACTTATTTTATGTATTTTATTAAGATTTTAAAACTTTCTAAACAAATATGTATTCACAAGTGCTCGCAACTGCAAGTTTAACAAATAAAGGTAGGTTTATAATTTCACTCTAACAGAATCTCAAAGCATTTTTCCTCAAAGCAATACTCACTTTAAAGTCCTTTTTCAATATTTTTCCACATTTAAAGTTCATATCTCGCACATCTGATTCATTTTAATTACCATCACTATTGGCTAAGTGTGTGTCAACTTTAAACTAATTTTAATCCATTTTAAATATTTTGTTAAATCTTTTGCAGATATCGTAAATAATTGAGCACTAGAGCTAGTAGAAGCAAAACAAACACAGATTGTACAACAACTACATACTCAAGCAAAATATAAAAACAAACACACATGTGCACATATGCACAGGTATTTTAAATATTTCCAGCGTTCATGGTGTTGTGCTTTTTTCTACCTAAAACGAGTTTCATTTTCCTGCAATTTTGGCGCTTAATGAGGCTCATTTTGTATGCGCTATATCGTCACTCTATATCTAGTTCAGTTAAGTTCAATTTGATTTAATTGAACTAAAATTGAAGAGCTCTCATCGACCGGCATAAATGATAATATGAGTGCATGTATTAGTTAACGAGTAGTGCATAGAAAATATGCACACAAACAAGTAAAATGTTTGGGTGCAAACGTATGGCTATGGTGTGTTAATAAAGAGAGTGAGAGAGTCAAGGAGTGAAACGGTTATCTAGTTTATCATTATTTTATCATTTGTGTGAAAATCAATTGAAGTTTATTTAAATGGCTTGACCATAAACGGCTAAAATAATGATGATGTCGATGATATTAAAAGCTAATCACAGCCATTATGGCTCTTTTAATACGGACACTAATGCTGAGTATTTTGAAATCTATTTCATAGATGTATTTAGGTTTGAGTGTGTTAATAAGAAAAATCAATTAAAACATCCATAACTTGCTATAACATAAAATAAAGAAAGAAATATTTAAGTCTACTTAATACTTGATATGGAAATTTTTCGGTTGGAGCAATAATTAGCACAACGTTTAAGCCCACATCATCATCGCCATCATCATCATAGTAATCAGCCAATGTGTGTAGTAAATATTTAAATAGATTTTTATGGTCTTAAATGTGGTTGCAAAGTCACGTACCAATGGCTTAGTAAATTATCGAAATTTTGTCGCTTTATTGTTGTTGCTGTTTATTTTTGCTGGCAACATGGTGGCATAAACGCCTCAACTTCATTAAGTCAAATTAAACTCGATAGAGGGAATATGCAAGACAAACAGTAATTTTTCACACCCTCCAAAATAAAGATTTACTATATTTTAAGAGATGAAGGCATAAATGTCAAAGAATAATTTTCAAAAACGAAGAAAAAATTTAAAATTGCAAAAAAGAAAAATTTTTTTGGTTTGTTTGGGTAGAACCTGTTTAAAATAAAAGAAAAACTTTTTATTTTTTAATTTAATTTTTTTTTGTCAAACCTAAAATAAAAAGAAAATATTTTATTTTTGTCTCGTTAAAGTTAAGTTTTTGGTATATAAAATCAAATGTTAACTGCAAATAACGTTTTAGAACAAAAACCATTTTTTTTAGTACAAAATGACTGTTTAAAGAAACCTGATTTTGAATTGGAATAAAAAAGTTTATGAAAGAATATTTATATAGTACACAAAAAAAAGGTTTTTAGTAAATAACTAAAATTTTTAGTACAAAACCTCTATTTTAGTACAATATAAAAATATTTTACTACAGATATAAGTCCTAAGTATCAAGTATAAGTATAATGTATTTACAAAATGAATACTATATGCGACCGTACCGAATCTAGGAATACCCTTCATCATCTTGTACATTCGTATAGTGATCACAGAGAAATTTAGCCTAGATTTTATCTCAACTGTATTCTACTAATAGAGTGTGGGTGTTAAATTTTTACACAATTTCCTTCTCATTAGTATACCATAACTACGGAAGATATGTTATACTTTAAAAGAATTTTATTCGTTTAAAAATATAACATCATAAAATTATAAAATATTTTAATAAGTGTACATATCAATAAATAAAAAAAAATAAACAAAAATATATTTGCTTCAGCCGGGATTCGAAAACACCTTCGCTCTAATCAGTATACAACTATGAATGTGTTGTGAAAAAATCAGGTGGTCTTGGTTTTTCTACATATCTCAGTTGTTTCTGATTTTCAATACCGATATGTTCCAAAAATTTTCTTATATTTTAATACTATACACAGGACTAAGCGAGGGACTTCAAGAAAATAATTTCAACAAAGACACGGACAGACGGACATATTTCAATCGACTTTTCTAGTCATTAGCTTTAAAAACATATATGTCCCTAGCGTACAAACGCAAACGAATATTGTAGAAATTAAACATGAAATGGCATACGTGTATATACACTTACACTCTCTGCAAAGGGTAAATTAATATAAAAAGAAAATAGTACTAAAAAATGGATTATTTACTTAAAACTGACTATTGTATCAATAAAATATTCTTTTCACTATGCAGTAGGACAAGAATTTTTTCAATTAAAAAATGTTAGTTCTAAAACAGAAAAACAATTTACAATGTACACAAATTTAGTTGTAGCGCAAAAAATTATTTTTAGTACAAAAATTTATTTTTAGAAAAAAAATACTTTTAGTACAAAAATAAATTTTTAGTAAAAAAAATTAGTTTTAATACAAAAAAAAGTTTTATATCAAATATAAGTAATGAAAAAAAAAATGCTTTTGGTTGAAAAAAGGTTTTAGGTACAGAATCAATTTTTTAGTACCAAACCACGTTTTACAAACGAATTTTTTTAACAAAATCTAATGTTTAATAGAACAGCTAGTTTTGAAAATACATAGAAGTTTTATTCCTACAATAGCTAGTTTATCGCACAAAATTAATTTTTAACTCAAACAGATATATTTAGTACAAACAGTTTGTATAACTCAAAAAACGAATAGGTAACAGTATTGACGTAGCTACAAATTTGTTCTTGAATAGGCAAAAGCTTAAGAATATTTTCTTCATGGGGCGAAATCTTAATTACATCCCACAGAATGGTCTAGTTACACACATGTGCAATTGAGAAAACCGATAATTGAAATTTTTATTACAAAAATAGGAGCTTTTATTACAACAGATCAAATATAAAAATTGTTTCGGAAGAGAAACCAAATTTTTTTGTATTGATTACACGAAATATTGGACTATAATTATCTTTTATGTGTCGCGTTCACTATTTTCTTTCTTATAATATAGATAAAATTATTAATATTTTTATTTAGTTGTACTTTAAAGGATGTCTTTTATTTTCCATCAAACTTCCTCATTAACAATATTATTGATAGTTTGCAATTTTAGTAAATAAGTAAAAAAAATATATCATTCAAAAGTGTACATTAAATCCCTGAATTATTTTAATTATACCAATTTGTATGAACATTAAAGAGTTGCATAAACAAAATCATACGATGATCATGTTCTTATGTCCCAGCATCGACCATAAACTAGCTTACTGTGTACATAGTACTTGATCGAAGTTTGTCAGTAAGCAAGTGTTTGTTAATGTATGTTGTAATCACAATGAATTCTGTTGAGTGTTCCATAAGACTGTTTAAGTATTTATAAACACAAAGCCTGCTACGAACACAACAATTTAAATTATATTGCGTTTTACTCGCCCTAACGCTTTTTGTTGTTTTATTTTTATTTTTAATTTTATTTATTTTTTTCATATGAAACATTGTAATGTATTCGAACACTACCCAAACTACGCTGAACTAAGTGTTATCTGTATTCACCTGACTTCATGTATATAAACACACTCGTGCTCGTATTTGGCATCATACTTGTCTGCAAGTGTTTACACTTCTTCACTCATCGATACTAAAAATATAAAGAGAGCGTGTTCGAACCTAATTTGCGGTATTCATGCAGCATTTCTATTTTCATATTCATAACCGTACTAATTAATTAATTGATTCAAATTTTGTATTAAAAAATACTACTCGTAATTGATAATTTTTCATTTAGAATGCTCACAGTTAAAATTTTAATTCATAAAAGATGTCTCGCTTAATCATACAAGCATACGAATACTTAAAATCAACAGCATATGAAGAATAGGAATTCACAACTTTAACAACAAAAAGATTAAAATTAAAATCTTTTGTTATTAAAAAAAGCTTTACCAAATTATTAAAAAAAAACTAAAAATAAATATAAAATCTTTTTATAAATAAAATGACTCTGGTCTCCATGGCCTCTGGCCAACATGAACACTGGTAATATGACTGCTTGAAAGAAGATAAAGACTATTGTAAATAGCGCGAGACTGGCTTGCAAAATTTTCTTATGGCAGAGAAATAATGACAGCAGTTTAAAAGAAAAACAAACAATAAATTGTACGCAAACGAAAGAAAAAATAACAGATCAATATTTGTTAAAAATTATATTTCCACATCCATATGTAAGTACTGATGTGTATGTGTGCGTTAAATTAAAACCACTACAAACTCAAAAAAAGGGAAGAAAGGAAAGAGAAGCAGAAAATAAAGCCAACTTTATTATTTATGATTAAGTTTCATTGTACACTGAGTCACGTATATTTTTAAAGTGGGTTGTGTCGTCTTTTGTTTGCCATTTTCCTTAAGAAAAACAACAAAATACTCGTTATCATATATTAAATATAGCAATACTAATGAGTTTTCTTTCTGGCTGTGTACAAATTTATGAAGCTGAATAAATATATATTTTCTCTTTTTATTTTTCTTTGTGCTTAACTCTGTACATACAAATTAAAATAACAAAACAAAAAAACTTTTTGTTTTAACTAACATATTGGTTGCATGTTTTTATTTATTTTTTCAAAGATATATTTCACACGATGGGCCTCAAGCCACCATGGAGCTTAAAAATTGACAAATATTTTAAAGTCAAAATTTCTCCTCTGAAGTAATGACTCGCTGCTTAGTTCATCACCAATATGATACCATAAGAGATTTGCAGCGAATCAGTAGATCACGTGCAATTCGCTCTGATGAAAATAATCATCGTGTAGAGCAAAAGGTTAACGAAACACCAAAAACATCAACCTGTACTGCTCAGCTAAAACTGGCTTATACGTACGCTTATACTACGACGTGTTAAATAGAATGTATGTCATTCTCATCTATTTATGATGTAATTGGAGCAAGAATTAGGACCCGCAGTTTATCTGCAACGCCCATTTATGCTTAATATTCACATAAAATTAACTCAGTTTATGATTTTGAGATCCCCTGCCCCCAGAAAAATGTTTTAAGCTTTTGCCACCACAAACAAATTGTGTAGCTACGCCAATGTTAGTGATTTTTATATGAATGATATTTTTGAACTGTATGTTTTTGGGTTCTGAAAATCCAACAGCCATTTATCAACTGCAATTATGTACATCCCATTAGGTGTACAGTTTGGTGTGGCATTGTATCTGAAAATATCATTGGGCCTTACTTCTCCACAAGTGAAAATAAAAGTTCTGTAACCGTAAATGAAGAGCGATATCATTTTATTATAGGAAATTTTTTTAATCCTGCTATTGAAACAGAACGTTAAGGTTTTCACAAGAGTCACTGTCTATACTGCCTAAGACACAAAGGTGATTTTCCAACAGATTTTTTGGAGCGAATAATTTTCAGAAATTTGGAAATTATTTTAACAGTGCGTTTGGCAGATTTGAATTATTTTGGGACAAATCCGAGACAACCTTTGAGCTCAGAGCCAACATTGTTGCAGAAATTTTAGCACTATAGCCACAAATTTTTAAGGAAGTCTTAGAAAATTTTCTAAAAGGAACACGTCTTTACGAAGCTGAAAACGATGGTAATTTAAGTGACATTTTTTTTCATATTCGGTTTAAAAAAATTTTTAATTTTGTATATTTTATAGTCTGAAACAAAACAAAAAAAATAAACCAAAAAGTTATTAAATTTTTGAACCCAAATGTGACTTTTGGCCCACTCTTTAAAGACCTATCGTCTTAATTTCTTGATCTTTCAATTAATAATATTTGATTTCTATTTAAGCTTGAGATCACTTTTTTGTTTTTTTATAAAAAAATTTTTATTAATGACTAATATTTCCCTTTTCAGGATAAATATGTATACAAATTGTATTAAACAAAAAACATATTCATAAAGTAATAATAATAAATTTTTTTCAACATCTTATTAGGAATTATTAGTCCTTTAACAACATGCATTAAGCACGCCTTAACGTTTTACTTATTTACCATTTTAATTTCTTTAAACTGACATAACAATAGAATAACCAAAGTTAAGTATTAATTAATATTATTCATAGAGGTTCAAAAGCTAAAAATAATTAGTTTAAAAAGTTTTAAAAGTTCTTAAATTTTTTTATAATTTTTATAGTCATAGTTAAACCCGGTTAACAGTGATAGTCCCATCAATAGCTTTGCACTGTATTAATTTAGGTTAGGTTCGGTTCGGTTGAAGAGCAGGGGCACTAAAACCCCAAGCCCATGACTGGTATACACTTATGCCCAGTTGGCATGTTGTGCGCTCCATTTGGGAACCGGAATTCCCAATTTATAACCATAATCATATTTTCCCATAAATAAATATTGGCCTAGTTCAAGAACCCAGTCCCCTCAATGTAATTCCTTATGGATCTCCAGTTTGAATTCCCCAGGTACTCCAAATTTGGCATAGTATCCACTGTAAAATTCTCGCGTCTAATATGCATAAACGCAGGACAAAGACAGAGATAGTGTATCAAAGTCTCATCCTCTTCCTCGCATGCTATGCATGTTGTCTCTTCAGACAGTTTCATGCGAGCAGATGAGTTCTCCACTCCGTATGACCTGTAATCATACTGGTTAGTCTCATAAGTGTTGGTCTATTCAATCTCAGAATTTCAATTGATTTCTCAAGATTTGGGTCACCTTACCGACATCAGTGCTTTTCTGACATGTTCCTCCATCGTCCAACGTTTAAGTTCATCCTTAAATCGTTTAAGGGGTTTGGCGTACTCAGAAGAGCGCTGTATTTATTTGAATTAAACTTTATTTTGCACTTTCGGAAATAAAATTAATAGTTTATTGTTATTAGTAAATTTTTTTTATATCAATCCATCTATTTTATTCGTGTATTCACATTGTTTTTACCAACCTTCTAGTAACATTTTTAAATACCATTTTTTTAATATAATTTTTTAAATTTTCTGTTAAATATTAGATATTATCTCGAAAAAAAAGGGTCCGAATTATAATATTTAACGTATGAACCGAGTCACCCCTTTAGCAAATTTCATCATAAATAAATTTTGAGACAGTTAAGTTCAAGGAAGGCATACAGAAAGACAGAAAGACAGAAAGACAGATGGACAGAAAAACAGACAGACAGACAAGTATTCCAGAAAATTATGTTTTTTTATCTTAGTTTGTTACTTATGTACAATGAAAGCAAAATTATAAAAAAAAAAATTATGCACAATAGTTTTTTAAAACTTTTCATAATTATTGATGAGGCCTCACAAAAACAACATTTTTGGAAATTTAAAAAAATATTTAAAAGTGTTTTATAATTTTTTTCAAGCAATTTAAGACTTTTTTTTTCATCTCAGTATAATAATCTGTTAAAAATGTTTTCATATTTTTTAATATTGTATATTCTACTCACACACTCTTACATTATTGCCAACAGACATCATAAATATTGTTACAGCTGCATCATCATCATCATTATTTTAACACAATGTTGCAACAACTTATTTCCATTCGATTCGATTTAATATAGTTTTATTTCTTAAGAATATGGTATTTAAAGTGTGGCATCAAATGAGTGTGTGTATATATACTTACAAATATTTATATAAGAACACTTTAAGTCATATGTATCTGTTTTACATAAATCGACAGTGAAGAGTTATGTCGATGTTGCATAACGATGTTAAATGAATTGAATTTATGGAAGTTTATCGCATAAGCTGAAAAGAGATTTATGGCACACAAATATTACAGTCTTTTAAATGTGTATAGAATTATGAGGCAATTTAAAAAAATAAGACTTACCGGATCTTGGCTTCATACAAATTTGCTATAAATGTGTCTATCCAAATATAAAATATCGCTTTTTAGAATTTGTGCCTATCTGACTTAATTGGCTTAAAAACTAACTAATGAGTTCTGGTAAATTTAGTGCGTATATAACTCGATACCTGGGTTAACGTATAGAATATTTTTTATCACGAGATAATTACTTACTACAGACAGAAAAGGATTCAATAAATTGTACTAAAAATGGTACTAAAATATAAGTAGGAAATAAATGCATACACAGACACGACCGAAAAAATTAATATAAAAGAAATTATAAGCCATTCATTTCCACTAACAACGATCGGAATTTATTTAAAGCAAATACAAAAAAAAATGCTGAAGCCAGCAATCCATCCCTGGTTCAAATGACAACGATGGGAACTAATTTAAAATAAATACAATACAAAAATAATAAAATAAATAATTAAATAAATAATGTTGAAGCCAGCAATCGAGCCCGGCTCGATAAAATAATAATTTATTTCCATTAAATTTTATTGCGATCTTGATAATAATCCTGAGCTAACTAGAGCTTCAGAACATGACAAGCCTGCATCCGTGAGAGAGGGGAAAAAGATAATTAGACACCCAAAAAAAAAACAAAATATTTTTTGCTAATGTAAAAGTTCTGGAAGCAATTAAACAAATATTTCACATTTTTTAAAAGAAAATTTAAAAAATGTGTAAGCTGAATCCGCGCCTGTTATATGGTTTAAAGTTTTTATATGCGTTAAGTCTTTCCGGCGCGGTGGTATAAAAACTATACCACGTATTCTATTAATTTTCATATATACTGTGTTCAATGGTACAACCTAATTACTACTTTTCTATATAGATTCAAGCTTCTATTTAAGAAAAAAATAAAAGTTTTTGAAGGAGATAGATATTTATTTTTTTGTACTGAAATTGTGTACCATCAGCTAAACGATGAGAGAGGATACCGATATCCTTCCAGTGAATTCCTCAAGGATAAAGGATAATTTTAATTTTTTTAAATACATATCTTTAATAAATAAAAGCATATAAGAATCGGTATTAATTTTTGTCAATTTCATATAGAGCGCCGGAAAGAATTAAGGTAATTTCCAAAGTAGAGGTTACGATTAAAAAAAAATTATTTTATTGCTATAAAATTCATGTGTGATGAACTCTGTTTTACAACTGATATTTTTAAAAAAATTTTAAAGTGTAATTATATGCCGCAGTAGACCTTATACGATAGAAAGGTCATACAATGTAACTACTACCCTCCTAATTAATTAAGTTTAGTTTTGTTTACATAAAAATATTTACAAAATTCAAAAACTAATTAACGAACGACAATTGTTTGAGATCTAGATTAAAATTAAAATTTCTAGCAACCAAATATAATAGGATTTGTCTTTGGGCTCACAGAAATTTAACTCAATCGGTTTTCCTAAAAGTAAATATAAATCTATTTTATTCCTGCCGGGTAAACCACATGAATTTATAAGACCATTCCCAACAATGATGGTAGAGGATATTTAAATCTAAACTTTACAGTTATCTAAGAGCTTAACTGCATAAAACATGTAACAAAAACAACATTGAAAAAACGAAATCTAAAAGTCAAACAACTATTTATTTAACAAACTTTTGCAAAAACCTTAAGTGAATCAAGCATAAGCAGCGACAAACATAATAGAGCAAAATACTTTATGAGAGTCCAGCAATGATTTCGTCAACAAACAAACAATAAATGAAAACAAACAAAATTAACAAAAACAACATAAATAATAAACACAACAACAACAACAACCAAAAGTTTATATTTATTTTCGACACTGTCCTAAAAAAATTACTCTAAACTAGCGTTAACAGACACCAACAGTTTTTTATTTGAAACAAAAAAACAACCACCCCAAGCTTTACGGTGTTGGCTAAAACGGTTAAAAATTTTAAACTTTTATTTTGCGGTGTTTTCTTTTGGTGACCAAAAAATTGAGTTTTTTTTCGAAGTTTATTTTTTTTAAATATTTTTTTTTTGGAAATAGAACTCTAGTTGTCGACAAGTTTTATACAAATTTAAGGTGTTTAATTTTTTTGTTACATCTTGCAATATCCAAACGTTATTGTTACCTGGAACATAAACATTAAGTATTTATTAGATTAAATTTATGTTAAGCTTTATAACATTTACTATGCATACTCTCTAAATAACCTTTTATTTTACAGCTCTATATACAGCCACTTGTAATAAAAAAAAAAGTTCGAAAATTAAATTATTTTTTGCTTAAAAGAAAAACAGTCGCATTAGGATTACAATCAGTAACATTATGTTGCAAATTTAAATATTTTGCTTTATAATTTTAGAAAACACGATTCAAACTAAATAAAATGTTTTATTTATTTACAAAAACTGTGGCATATTTCTTAAAAAGTAAAAAGGCACTAGAGAAGACACTGAACAAATATTTAAGAAAAAAACATAGAAATGCAACATATACAGGCTAATAAAAAAGTTTATATATTTTGTGTTATAGTTTTTGTATCAACAATTTTTAATATCGTTGTTAATATTTTTAAGGCGCGAAAAAATGAATTTTTAAAAAAAATTTTATTATCAACGATTCTGTGGAAGACTATTTTATATTTTATTGATTTTAAGATAAACGGTGTTATTTTAAGTTAAATTTTCTTACTTGATCCTCCATCGTATAAATAATACAAACCCTTTTATAAACGCTGTTTTTTCTTTATTCAAATAAACCGGGACTCTTTATTCTTTCACGTTATAAAATTTATATTTATTTTAACACACCTAAATATAAGAAAATTTTATTAAATATTTCTTTATTATTTAATTCAACTTGATGTTCATTTATGTTTGTTTAATGTACAACTGATTATTACTTGCTATAGGTGCCTTATAACTATTTATATACTGATACCGCATAAAGAATTTTCCAAGCAATGCAAATGTAAATAGTTCTTCTATAAACATCCTGAAAGTATGCTACAAAATGTAAATTTATTCATAATTTGAAGATCGCTGAAGTAAGAAAATAAAATCTGAATTAATCTTAAATAAGCTATATAAATAGAAATAGAAATTAAAATGTAAATTAAATGAATGTTAACTAAAGTTATAGAATTAAGATCTAATAAATCGCATTATGAACAGTATATAATGGGTGATTCAAGTAAAGATACTTATTTCAATAGCCTTTTATTGACAGATCACGTGTGAGTCGTGTCATGTTGTGATATTACTTTTGTTTAATATTGTTTGCATTTCATAATGGAAAGACTTGAGCCTGAACAACGTTTACAAATCGCTCAACTTTATTACGAAAATTCAAGTTCTGTGAGGAATGTGTTTCGTGCACTTCACTCAACTAATGGTCAATATAATCGGCCTACTCAGCGTACTATTCGCAACACCATCACCCATTTTGAGACCCAACATTCATTATTGGATAATATTCGGACGAATAAATAGACCACGTCCAGCACGCTGTAAATGAAGTAGAGGCCGTAGCTGAGAGTATACACGAAGAAGAGTTGATTCGGCGACTCGGACTGGCGTGTGGAACGACTTGGCGCATTTAACGTCAAGATTTTAAATTGAAAGCGTACAAAATACAGCTTGTGCAAGATTTGAAGCCTCTCAACCTTCCCAAGCGACATCGTTCGCTCTATGGGCTCTTGAAAAGTTCCAAGAAGATCCGACGATTTCAACCCAAATTTTGTTCAGCGATGAGGACCATTTCTGGCTCAATGGGTATGTAAACAAACAAAATTGTCGCATTTGCGACGCATAGCAACCTGAAGGGATTCATGAACTGCCACTTCATCTAGAAAAAACAACGGTTTGGTGTGTTTTAAAGGCCGGTGGAATCATCGGTCCATATTTATTTAAAAATGATGCCGGTGCGAACGTAACCGTTAATGGCGACCGTTATCGTGACATAATAACCGACTATTTGATGCCTAAAATTGAAGCTCGTGATCTCGGCGACATTTTGTTTCAGCAAGATGGTGTCACTTCCCATACATCGCATCTATCAATGGATTTATTGAGAGAACACTTCGGTGAGCGCATAATTTTACATTTTGGGCCGGTCGATTCGCCACCATGATCATGTGATATCACACCATTAGACTTTTTCCTGTGGGGATATGTAAAGTCTAAAGTTTATGCGGACAAGCCCGCTTCGACTCAGGCCTTGGGGGAAAACATTACGCGTCTCATTTTCCAGTTACCAGTCGAAATGCTCGAACGAGTCATCGAAAATTTAGATTTAGATTTCTTACTGAACTTTTCTTAGTCCATTTTCCTTTTTTTGATATATTTCAATGTTCAATTAGAAATTAGATTTGTATTAGCTCACAGTAAAAAGTATTTTGTATGTTAACCAAGATAACGAGGTAACTTCATACCAACTTTTATTAAAACCCAATAGAGCCAATAGGAGTTCAAGTAGAAAGACAGAAAGACGGATAGAAGGACAGACAGGCGGATATAGTTTGTCAAAATTAGACCTAGTTTTTTCTACAATTCTCTGATGTAGATTATATTTGTAATGTATATTTTTTAAACTGGCAGAACCCGGACCGCTTTGCTGGCGTCAAAAATGGTTTTGCATTTTATTCCTTAGGAGATATATTTTAATATCACTCATTTATTAGGCATGTCATTTCTTAGATCCTTACCATTATTTCTTTAAATTAGGGAATTGTTGCCGAAAGTAGCTCAGTTTAAAAATGATATATAGGGGTTGTCCTCACGTCCTTTGCTTTTGCAAAAATAAAAGCACTTTCACTAATTAATTGCTGTAATGGATGATTATTGGCACATAAACTTCTTTTAATTTTTCTAAATAATACACAACTTTCGTTATAAATTTTAGCTACTTTTATTAGACTTTCTTAAGTCTATTAAATATAAATCTTATTCCTGACAGTATTTAGGCTCCAACTAGTTATTAAAGATTTTTAGGGAACACATTTTCTCAATTGACATTCTTTTAACCCTTTTGTAAAACCAGTTTACTCTTTAACTTTCTTACTCTTTTTTTATTTCTTTAAATATTTTAAATTCCTTTACGTATGTCTATAGTTTATACTTTGTATGGATTACAAACTCCTTGTATTAACATGACGAGTTTGTTGGGTATTTAAACTGATATTTTTAGTACCACCACTATGACTACAACTAAAACTACTTTTATTGTTATTATTTTTACTGTTGTTGTTGCTTCTAAAACTGCCATGCTGTTATACTGGCACTGATGCTCATAATGGTTGAGTGCATTTACTGCATTGTTTATGTGTGTTTAAAACACGAACATGAACCATAAACAGCAACAAAAAGTAAATAAATAAACCAAAAAAATTATAGAGAATCTAGCACAAAAGCATTGTTCTGGTCGAGAAATGCTCTTAAAAATAAAACATAAGGTTGGAACACATAAACACCTACATGCATACAGATAACAAAAAAAAAACAAAATTAAAGCTAAGGTAGACATATTTGAAACCTTGAAAATACTCTTAATCATATAAAATTATTTTTATCCTACATAATTGTTTTTTTTTATTAAGAAAAGCAACAAATATTTTTTTAAATTTTTAAATCGTTTGAGCATTACATTTTAAACGAAATCGCTAATGTATTTTCTAAGAGCAGGGGTGGCTAAATTTTTGAAAATATTTTTGTTAAATTGTTACAATCTGTTGTTGAAACAGAGTATTTAAAAAAATATTTTTTTATGAATATTCATGTTGAAATTTTTATTACGTGTCAATCACACACTCACTCATCAGTAATTGTGCATATGCAGATGTGTGTATTTATAAAAAATGTATTTGAATTACGTCTTAAGTTTAGTACAATAATTACTTTACATAATTACAAATATTTTAGCTTTTTTTAGACACATGAGTAAATAGTTGTTGCACACTAGAAGTAAAAAAACTAACTAAATCCAACAGCCCATCAAGAGACAAAAAGCAACAAAAGGCAGGCAAAAATGTTAAGAAATGGCAAACAGTTGGCGATATATAAAAAAATTTATTTAATATATTCAGTGTCTTTTGAAAATCATTCGAGCATACAACTGCAAGTAACAAACATGCCACAAATGTGACAACATAAATTAAACAAATAAAATGACTTGAAATAATGTTGAGAAGGGAAATATTGGTATCCCAAATTTATTTTTAAAAGCAACTAGATATAAAAAAATTATTTATAAAAACATTATTAATAAAAAATAATATTTAAAATCAATAAAAAAAACTTACAAAAAATCTGCATGTAAAGAAATTCACTTTTATTATTACATTATTAAAAAATTCTTTATGGAAATAAGAATGTGTAAGAAAACTTGAACTCAAGCCTGTTTAAAAAATTTTTAAAATTAGTTTAAATATTTAAAGTTCGGCAATAAATAAAAATTAGAAATTCCATAATTTTTTTTTAATTGGGAATTTCCCACAAACTATTTTTCAGAAAATTGTTCATTACCCCAATATTAATTAAGGATTAATCACTTAATTTCCATAAAGAAAAAAAGTTCAACGGAGATCTGTCTTTTCCGAAAAAAAAAAATTTTTTTTAAAAGCAAAATTCTTCAAAATATTTTGTAAAAAAATAAAAAAAATTGTCTATAGAAGCTTCTCTTAAAACTCAGCACAAGAATAATTTATTAAAAGTATACATAAATAAAAATCAAGTCACTCCTGTTGGTAATCGCATCACTTAAGATAGGCTACGATTTTACTATTTTATAATTTCTTAGTGTATCATAAACAAATTTGGATTTTTATAGAAAAAAAAATTTGCCACGCCTCCTTTTTTTCCATGTATTTCAGACCTGAGAATAGATGGATAAATTTTAAGATTAGCTAGGAACTAATACACTTACAATAATTAGATGGGATCAAATGATAGAGCTTGATAAGATACTCACAAAGGAAATATATTTAAAGTTACACCTACAAAACTATAAATATTAAAATTTAAATTCTGTGCAAATGCCTGCTTTATTGGTTTACTTTATCAGGTGGAAAATTAATAGGATTAGAGCAGAGGACGTAGTGTTTCCTGCGGTTCCTACAAAAATCAAAGGTCTGCAACAGGATTGTTCTAATCATTTTTTTTTATTTGCCATATGGGCATTTCCACGAATATGTCAACCACGACTGTAAAAATAAAAACTCTTGAATGTTTTTCAATATAAGTTTATTGATAAAAAAAAACACTCAAGTTTTACAATACGCAGGCATTCAGCGCTTATTAAATTATTTTACGAACAACAACAATAGTTTAATCTGATTATGCCTTTGACTTATTTTAAAGAATTGCAATCAACTATTTTTTTTAGCGACTAAATTGTAAAAATAAATTCTAATTGCTTATTATGCTTTAAAATTAAGGTAACAACAACAATCAACAAGATATATAAGGAAAAAGAAAATATAGAGTCCAATTATCCGTATTTTTTTTATTTCCCTTGGATGTTGCTTTATTCCACGTACGTAGTGCAAAAACATAATTTGTCTCCGTCATTCGTATTTGAACAGTCGAAAGAGCACCTAATTTAGAATTGAACTTTTTATTTTTAAATTTATATAAAATTCCAACAGCTTAAGCAGTTTTAGTTCTCAAAATTTGTAGATGTTCATTCCGAACGAGATTGTTTTATAAAATTATACCCAAGTATTTCATAGAGCTGGTTTCAAAAACTTCTCTACCATTAACATGTACTAAAAATGTGTTATTATGACGGCTAGACTTAAATGGATAAAAGAAGCAAATATCATCCGCATACATAAATATTTTACCATTAAGGTCACGGTTATGTTAATCATTAAGAAATATATTAAACAACAACGGCCCAAGCACACTTCCCTGAGGCACACCATTTAAAACTGAACGTAATGAACTTTTAGCACAACCAATCTGTACCAACTGTTGCCGTTTGGTTAAGTAGCTTCGCAGTAAGAGCACTTGCTTTCCATAAACACCATAGAATTTTAATTTTTGAATCAAAATATCATGATCAATTAGGTCAACAGCTTTACTAAAATCATAAAAAGTGCCAGCTACGCAACTAAGTCCTTCATCCAAACATTTACAAATAAAATTAATAACGTTAACGACGGCTTCTTCAGTTGCACATCTTTTTCTCAAACCATATTGAAAGTTGCTAAGTAAATTATTATTATACATATATGATAAAATTTGGTCATATAAAATTTTTTCAAATACGTAGTTTATTTATGGAAAGTACTGCTATAGGTCTGTACATATTGGCTGTTATTGAATTTTTATTCTTGGGTATACAAGAAACTTTGTGGATTTTCAAAATATCCGGATATGTGCTTGTGTTTATAATATTATTAAAAACATTCGCAAAGTATGGTGTCACTTCATTTACACACTCTAATAGCCTTTTCTAATGCCTTTTACGACTGGAATTTTTTTTCTAGTAGAACTTAGTTGCAATGTTGTTCTAAGAAAAACAGTGTTATGATAACTACAAACAATTTTAACTATTTAATACAGGCATGTATCTCCTACATTTTTATGTCCATAATACACCCATTTTCTATCTTAAATTTTTATAAAGACCGCACAATTAGATGCCAAACAACACGGTTCTTATTTATGTAGTTGTCTTAGGTGGCGTATGATTAATATAAATTGAGATTTTAAACAAATTGCTATAACTTCTGTAAAATTTTGGGGATTTCTATGAAATAAAGTCGAAATCGAAAAAAAATCATTAGTGTCATATTTTATCATTCAATATTGAGCTGTTTTAACTTAGTTAAGGTTAGGTAAAATACGCAAATGTTGGTGCAGCTTACTCAGGTATACTTCACTAATGTCTCTGTAATACTTGTCAGATATTAGAAAATATGGAAAAGGAGTGCTTTTAGTATAAAATAAAATAGAAAGAAAAATAGAAAGATCAAAAGTTATTATCTGGTCCGTCAAGCGTATTAACTTTTCGATGCTGTATTGATTTCGGGAACCACCTGAACTAATCAATAAAGGTTGAGATTTCTACAATACTTACCATAATAGATTTTGAATAAAAAATATTTGAGGTTTATTAAAGGCTTATTTGACAGATCTTGTAGAGAAATTTGTCAAATATGCCTTCAATAAACTTCAAATATTTTTTATGAATAAGTCCCTTAAAATTTAAGAAATTTTCTATCAAGATCTTGCAATTAATAAACAATTGTAAATTTTACTATTGTCTTAAAATTTTACAAACTCTTTTTCAAATACAGTTTTAACTTTCACAAACCTTTTCTATATTTTCTCATCAACCCGCATAAAAAACCTTATTTTGGGGCTGTTATTTAGTTACGTGTTGACATAAAAAAAAATTTATTTTTATTAACACATTAATTAAGCTTGTGACATTGCAAAATTGTTACTCCCTATTTTTTTTTTTTTTTCTTTACAAAACTTTTACAATTTTTCCTAACACTTTGCTGATATTTGCATATATTCAAAACAATATTTCCCAGAAAACTCAAAACGTTCCTTTGCTTTGAGAAAACAAAAACAAGCAAATAAACAATTCTTTTTTCTTTAACATAATGAAATGTATTTACCAAGTATTTTGCATAAATTTGTCAAATAATTATTGTTGAGATGCTGTACTCTTCAATGAGCAAAATTTTGTTTCATTCATTTCAGAATTTCTTTTAAAATTATCCATTCATTCATTAGGATTTTTTTCTTTTTTTGTTGTTGTGGTTGTGGTGGTATGTCATAAGCATATGTTGAAAAAGAAATACATATGTATGAGAAATTAAAAGTCATTTGAAGTTTTTTTCTTCAAATCATATGTCAAGCATAAATTTGCACATAAACAAAACTTGAGAACTGCTTGTTAGTGTTTAAATTTATTGCATTCTTGGGACACAAATGAGGTTTTGTTGTACAATTCTGCAATTTATCTTTTTATTTCTTATGGCAATTTCATTTCTTTTAGTATTTTAAAAGTTTTAAATTTAATTAATAGTTCCAATTTGGATAGGGTTTTAAAAATGAAAAAGTTAAGTAAAACAAGTAAGATCACTATAATCGGCTGTGAGAAATATTTTACACCCACCACCGATTTCGTATTGCACTTTTATTGTGCATCACAAAATATTTTATTTTATCTGCAACTGTAATCATTATAATATAATTTTTTAAACTAAGGTATGTATTACTTTACTAGTTGAAATCCAATTCTCTAATAAATTATTTTTTTATATTTAGCCACAAAATAAAAAATAAGTATTTTTGCAACAGGATTGATATAACCCACTTCATTTTACTACAATATTTTGGAAGTGATTGTTAAAGTAGTTGTATCAAAGTTATTTTTTCTAATAAATTCAACTTGGATATTAATTTTCCAAATTCTTTGTCCGTAGAGAAGTTATATGAATTTAATATAAAATTAAATAAACCGTTATATAAAGCGGACATTTAAGTGGGCATGTCACTGTATCTTTTTTATTGTACCACTTTATCTTTTGGATTTATGACGTTTGAAATTTTAAATAGTCTAAAAGAGACAATATTCTGGACAATTTTTCCTACATGTTGATCTACAACATCCTCCGTTTTGTAGTAATTTTAAAAAGTTTGGGAAAACCAGATTTAACTAACGAATTATACTTGTGATTTTATCACTCTGCGTCATTGCGTTTGGACACAAAAGTGTTTTAGATATTTGATTTCAGACAGACAGAGGGACAGACAGAGGGACAGACAGACAGACATACACATTTTCTGACCTACCCTTACATTACAAGCTACAACTTTCTTAATAATAAACCGGTTTAGCCTATTTTTAAGAAAATATTCAGTTAAAATATCACCATATTGCTTTTTAGTTCAAACTCTATCGTGCTTTTAATAGACGTACAAGCGGACAGACGGATGCACTTAGCTAGATCGTTCTAAAATAAAGCCTACACTCAGAAATATATTCTTCATGAGGCGTAAAATGATTATTTCGTTGTGTTATAAACGAAATGTGCTGGATATAAAAAAATGTTTTGTATGTATAATCTCCATTGGGCTCACCTCTAGACAATTACCAGGATTGGCCACACTTGAAACAAACTATGTTATATAAAGTTAGTGTTATAGGTCAAAAATATATGTTCTCTTATGACAGGAAGAAGGTTTTAGTGCAGCCATTTTTTGTTGTAAAAATTTTTCAAATTTGAGGTAACAGTGGATAATGGAAATCGCTACTGGGACGCGATTTGAAGTTTGTTTGTGGCGAAAAGTTAACGATTAAGACTTAGGCAATATGTGGTTTCAACAAGATGGTGCCATTAAATACACAGCAAACAATGGATCTTTTCAAAGATATGTTTGAAAATCGCATTTTTTCTCAGAGAGGATGACTGAATTGGTTACTAAAGTCAAATGATTTGACACCTTCAGACTATATTTTATGGGGTTTTCAAAATCAAAAGAGTATAGCAATAATAACACAACGGTGTAACAGCTTAAAGACGATATTATTAAACAGATATCTTTAGCTGACAACAGTTTATTTAAAAACATAACTGAAATTTGTTTAGAATATTAGGGGTTTGTCTTGCCAGCAATTTTTAACCGGAACCTTTAATAAAATATGGTAAAAATATTTTTAAATTCTCAATTAAACTCTTTTTTTAAATTATAATTATTCTTCAAATTGGCACACTTCATATATTTTGGTGTTTATAATGCCCAATATCACATCAAGCATTGTTTAGGAAATTATATCTGCTTTTGGTGTCCTTAACTTATGCTCAACATTTCCCTGGGCATTAACAACAAAAACATTTTGATAAGGAAGCTGTGAAAAATTTTCTACTACATACGTTTTGTCGTCCATTATACAATATGAGTATTTTTGTATGAAACTCAATTTTTATTTTCGTGTAATTTCCAAAGTAGAGGTTACGATTAAAAAAAAATTATTTTATTGCTATAAACCTCATTTATGATGAACTCTGTTTTACTACAGATATTTTTAAAAAATTTTAAAGTGTAATTATATGCCGCAGTAGACCTTATACGATAGCTAGGTCACACAATGTAACGACTACCCTCATAATCAGTAAAAACATTTACTTTAAGCTAATATTTGTTTAAGTTTAGTTTTGTTTACATACAAATATTTACAAAATTCAAAAACTAATTAACGAACGACAATTGTTTGAGATCTAGATGAAAATTAAAATTTCTAGCAACCAAATGTAATAAGATTTATCTTTGGGCTTACAGAAATTTAAGTCAATCGGTTTTGCTAAAAGTAAATATAAATCTATTTTATTCCTGCCGGGTAAACCACATGAATTTATAAACTATTCCCAACAATGATGGTAGAGGATATTTAAATCTAAACTTTACAGTTATCTAAGAGATTAACTGCATAAAACATGTAACAAAAACAACATTGAAAACACCAAATCTAAAAGTCAAACAACTACAGACAACAATTAGTTAACAAACTTGTGCAAAAACGTTAAGTGAATCAAGCATAAGCAGCGACAAACATAATAGAACAAAATACTTTATGAGAGTCCAGCAATGATTTAGTCAACAAACAGAAAAATTAAAACAAACAAAACGAACAAAAACAACATAAATAATAAACACAACCAAAAGTTTATATTTGTTTTTGTCACTGTCCTAAAAAAATTGCTCTAAACTAGCGTTAACAGACACCAACAGTTTTTTATTTGAACCAAAAAAAAAACAACCACCCAAAGGTTTATGCTATTGGCTAAAACGGTTCAAAAATTTAAACTTTTATTATGCGGTGTTTTCTTTGGTGACCAACAAATTGTGTTGCTTTTTGAAGTTTATTTTTTTAAAAAAATGTTTTTTTTTGGCAAGAGGACTCTAGTTGTTGACAAGTTTTATATAAATGTAGGGTGTTTAATTTTTGTGTGGCATCTTGCAATAACCAAACGTTATTGTTACTTGGAACATAAACCTTAAGTATTTATTAGATTAAATTTATGTTAAGCTTTATAATATTTACTATGAATACTCTCTAAATAAACTTTTATTTTACAGCTCTATATACAGCCACTTGTAATAAAAAAAAAGTCCGGAAATTAAATTCTTTTTTTGCTTAAAAGAAAAACAGTCTCATTAGGATCACAATCAGTAACATTATGTTGCAAAATTAAATATTTTGCTTTATAATTTTAGAAAACACGATTCAAAATAAATAAAATGTTTTATTTATTTACAAAAACTGTGGCATATTTCTTAAAAAGTAAAGAGGCACTAGAGAAGACACTGAACAAATATTTAAGAAAAAAAACATAGAAATGCAACATATACAGGCTAATAAAAAAGTTTATATTTTTTGTGTTATAGTTTTTGTATCAACAGTTTTTAATATCGTTGTTAATATTTTTAAGGCGCGAAAAAAATGAATTTTTAAAAAACATTTTATTATTAACGATTCTGTGGAAGACTATTTTATATTTTATTGATTTTAAGATAAACGGTGTTATTTTAAGTTAAATTTTCTTTCTCGATCCTCCATCGTATAAATAATACAAACCCTTTTATAAACGCTGGTTTTTCTTTATTCAAATAAACCACGACTCTTTATTCTTTCACGTTATAAAATTTATATTTATTTTAACACACCTAAATATTAGAAAATTTTATTAAATATTTCTTTATTATTTAATTCAACTTGATGTTCATTTATGTATGTCTAATGTACAACTGACTATTATTTGCTATAGGTGCCTTATAACTATTTATATACTGATACCGCATATAGAATAGAACAGCATAGAAACAGTTCTTCTATAAACATCCTGAAAGTATGCTACAAAATGTGAATTTATTCATAATTTGAAGATCGCTGAAGTTAGAAAATAAAATCTGAATTAATCTTAAATAAGCTATATAAATAGAAATAGAAATTAAAATGTAAATTAAATGAATTTAACTAAGCTTACAGAATTAAGATCTAATAAATCGTATTATGAACAGTATATAATGGGTGATTCAAGTAGTGATCATTTTTTCCATAGCCTTTTATTGACAGATCACGTGTGAGTCATGTCATGTTAATTTTGTTTAATATTGTTTGCATTTTATAATGAAAAGACTTATGCCTCAACAATGCTTACAAATCGTTCAACTTAATTACGAAAATTCATGTTCTGTGAGGAATGTGTTTCGTGCACTTCACTCAACGTATGGTCAACATAATCGGCCTACTGAGCGTACTATTCGCAACACCATCACCCATTTTGAGACCCAACATTCATTATTGGATAATATTCGGACGAATAAATAGACCACGTCCAGCACGCTGTAAATGAAGTAGAGGCCGTAGCTGAGAGTGTACACGAAGAAGAGTTGATTCGGCGACTCGGACTGGCGTGTGGAACGACTTGGCGCATTTAACGTCAAGATTTTAAATTGAAAGCGTACAAAATACAGCTTGTGCAAGATTTGAAGCCGCTCAACCTTCCCAAGCAACATCGTTCGCTCTATGGGCTCTTGAAAAGTTCCAAGAAGATCCGACGCTTTCAAGCCAAATTTTGTTCAGCGATGAGGACCATTTCTGGCTCAATGGGTATGTAAACAAACAAAATTGCCGCATTTGCGTCGAATAGCAACCTGAAGAGATTCATGAACTGCCACTTCATCTAGAAAAAACAACGGTTTGGTGTGTTTTAAAGGCCGGTGGAATCATTGGTCCAAATTTTTTTTAAAAATGATGCCGGTGCGAACGTAACCGTTAATGGCGACCGTTATCGTGCCATAATAACCGACTATTTGATGCCTAAAATTGAAGCTCGTGATCTCGGCGACATTTTGTTTCAGCAAGATGGTGTCACTTCCCACACATCGCATCTATCAATGGATTTATTGAGAGAACACTTCGGTGAGCGCATAATTTTACATTTTGGGCCGGTCGATTGGCCACCAAGATCATGTGATATCACACCATTAGACTTTTTCCTGTGGGGATATGTAAAGTCTAAAGTTTATGCGGACAAGCCCGCTTCGATTCAGTCGAAATGCTCGAACGACTCATCGAAAATCTAGATTTAGATTTCTTACTGAACTCCTCTTAGTACATCTTATTTGATACATTTATATGTTCGATTAGAAATTGAATTTGTATTAGCTTGTAGTAAAAAATATTTTGTATGTTAACCAAGATAACAAGGTACCTTCATACCAACTTTTATCAAACCCCAAAAGAGCCAAGAGAGTTCAAGTAGAAAGGCAGAAAGACGGATAGAAGGACAGACAGGCGGACATAGTTTGTCAAAATTAGACCTAGTTTTTTCTACAAAATTAAAAAAAAAAAATTAAAAATAAATATTGTCTTTTTTAAGAGTTCTCTGATGCAGATTATATTTGTAGTGTATATTTTTGAAACTGGAAGAACCCAGACAGCTTTGCTGGCCCCAACAATGGTTTTGTATTGTATTCATTACAAGATATATTTTAATATAACCTATTTATAAGGCATGTAATAATACTTGTCATTTCTCCGATCTTTACTTCATTGAATTGGAAAATTGTTACCAAATGTAGCTCAATTAAAAAATTAAATATGGGGGTTGGCATCACGTCCTTTGCTTTTGCAAAAATAAAAGCAATTTCACTGTAATAGATGATTATTGGCACATAAAATGCTTTTAAATTTTCTAAATAATACACAACTTTCGTTATAAATTTTAGCTACTTAGACTTTCTTAAGTCTATTAAATATAAACTGTATTTCTGACAGTATTTAAGCTCCAACTAGTTATTAAAGATTTTTAGGGAACACATTTTCTCAATTGACATTCTGCTAACCCTTTTGTAAAACCAGTTTACTCTTTAACTTTCTTACTCTTTTTTTATTTCTTTAAATATTTTAAATTCCTTTACGTATGTCTATAGTTTATACTTTGTATGGATTACAAACTCCTTGTATTAACATGACATGTTTGTTGGGTATTTAAACTGATATTTTTAGTACCACCACTATGACTACAACTAAAACTACTTTTATTTTTATTATTTTTACTGTTGTTGTTGCTACTAAAACTGCCATACTGTTATACTGGCACTGATGCTCATAATGGTTGAGTGCATTTACTGCATTGTTTATGTGTGTTTAAAACACGAACATAAACCATAAACAGCAACAAAAAGTAAATAAATAAACCAAAAAAATTATAGAGAATCTAGCACAAAAGCATTGTTCTGGTCGAGAAATGCTCTTAAAAATGAAACATAAGGTTGGAGCACATAAACACCTACATGCCTGCAGCTATAAAAAACAAACAAAATTAAAGCAAAGGTAGACATATTTGAAACCTTGAAAATACTCTTAATCATATAAAATTATTTTTACTCTACAAAATTGTTTTTTTATTAAGAAAAGCAACAAATATTTTTTTAAATTTTAATATCGTTCGAGCATTATATTTTAAACGAAATCGCTAATATATTTTCTTAAAGCAGGGGTGGCTAAATTTTTAAAATTATTTTTGCTAAATTGTTACAATCTGTTGTTGAAACAAAGTATTTAAAAAAAATTTTTATTACGTGTCAATCACACACTGTCTCATCAGTAATTGTGCATATGCAGATGTGTGTATTTATAATATATGTATTTGAATTACGTCTTAAGTTTAGTACAATAATCACTTTACATAATTACAAATATTTTAGCTTTTGTTTTTAGACACATGAGCGAATAGTTGTTGCACACTAGAAGTAACAAAACCTAACTAAATCCAACAGCCCATCAAGAGACAAAAAGGAACAAAAGGCAGGCAAAAATTTTAAGATATGGCAAAGAGTTGGTGATATATAAAAAGTTTATTTAATATATTCAGTGTCTTTTGAAAATCATTCGGGCATACAACTGCAAGTAACAAACATGCCACAAATGTGACAACATAAATTACACAAAGAAAATGACTTGAAATAATGTTGAGAAGGTATATATTGGTATTCCAAATTTATTTTTAAAAGCAACTAGATATAAAAAAATTATTTATAAAAACATTATTAATAAAAAATAATATTTAAAATCAATAAAAAAACTTACAAAAAATCTGCATGTAAAGAAATTCATTCCTTTTATTATTACATTATTAAAAAATTCTTTATGGAAATAAGAATGTGTAAGAAAACTTGAACTCAAGCCTGTTTAAAAAATTTTTAAAATTAGTTTAAATATTTAAAGTTCGGCAATAAATAAAAATTAGAAATTCCATAATTTTTTTTTAATTGGGAATTTCCCACAAACTATTTTTCAGAAAATTGTTCATTACCCCAATATTAATTAAGGATTAATCACTTAATTTCCATAAAGAAAAAAAGTTCAACGAAGTTTTTTCCATTCCGATAAAACTGAAATTTTTTTAAAAGCAAAATTCTTTAAAACATGTTGTACAAAAACAAAAAAATTTCCCTATGGAAACTCCTCTTAAAACTCAGCACAAGAATAGTTTTTTAAAAGTATATATAAATAAAAATCAAGTCACTCCTGTTGGTAATCGTATCACTTCAGATAGGCTACGATTTTACTATTTAATAATTTCTTAGTGTATCATAAACAAATTTCGATTTTTATAAAAAGAAAAATTTACCACGCCTCATTTTTTTTCAGTTTATCTCAAACCTGAGAATGGATGGCTAAATTCTAAGATTAGCTAGGAACTAATACACTCACAATAATTAGATGGGATCAAATGAAAGAGCTTGATAAGATCCTCACAAAGGAAATATATTTAAAGTTACACCTACAAAAATATAAATATTAAAATTTAAATTCTGTGCAAATGCCTGCTTTATTGGTTCACTCTATCGGGTGGAAAATTAATAGGATTAGAGCAGAGGACGTATTGTTTCCTGCGGTTCCTACAAAAAACAAAGGTCTGCAATAGGATTGTTCTAATCATCTCTTTTATTTGTCATATGGGCACTTCCACGAATATGTCAACCACGACTGTAAAAATAAAAACTCTTGAAAGTTTTTCAATATAAGTTTATTGATAAAAAAAAACATTCAAGTTTTACAATACGCAGGCATTCAGAGCTTATTAAATTATTTTACGAACAATAACAATAGTTTAATCTGATTATCCCTTTGACTTATTTTAAAGAATTGCAATCAACTATTATTTTTTAGCGATTAAATTGTAAAAATAAATTATTATTTCTTATTATGCTTTAAAATTAAGGTAACAACAACAATTAACAAGATCTATAAGGAAAAAGTATATAAAGAGTCCAATTATCCGTAATTTTTTTATTTCTCTTGGATTACCTTAATTCCACGTACGTAGTGCAAAAACATAATTTGTCTCCGTCATTCGCATTTGAACAGTCGCAAGAGCACCTAAAGAGCAATTAAATTTATATAAAATACCAACAGTTTGAGCAGTTTTAGTTCTCAAAATTTGTAGGTGTTCATTCCAAACGAGATTGTTTTGAAAAATTATACCCAAGTATTTCATAGAGCTGGTTTCAACAACTTCTCTAACATTAGCATGTACTAAAAATGTGTTATTATGACGGCTAGACTTAAATCTAAGTAACTGCGTTTTATTTGCATTTAAAACAAGTTTGTTTACTCGCTCAAACTCAGATATCAAAGCTGCATCGTGTTCCATGCAAGCTTTTACTACGGTTTCGTATTTGTATGGATAAAAGAAGCAAATATCATCCGCATACATAAATATATTACCATTAAGGTCACGGAAGAAATATGGTAAACAACAACGGCCCAAGCTCAGTACCCTGAGGCACACCATGTAAAACTAAACGTAATGAACTTTTAGCACAACCAATCTGTACCAAATGTTGCCGTTTGGTTAAGTAGCTTCGCAGTAAGAGCAATTCCTTTCCATAAACACCATAGAATTTTAATTTTTGAAGCAAAATATCATGATCAATGAGGTCAACAGCTTTACTAAAATCATAAAAAGTGCCAGCTACGCAACTTAGTCCTTCATCCAAACATTTACAAATAAAGTTAATAACGGTAACGACTGCTTCTTCAGTTCCATATCTTTTTCTCAAACCATATTGAAAGTTGCTAAGTAAATTATTATTATACATATATGATGAAATTTGGTCATATAAAATTTTTTCAAATACGTAGTTTATTTATGGAAAGTACTGCTATAGGTCTGTACATATTGGCTGTTATTAAATTTTTATTCTTGGGTACACAAGAAACTTTGTGGATTTTTAAGATATCCGGATATGTGCTTGTGTTTATAATATTATTAAAAACATTCGCATTCGTATGGTGTCACTTCATTCACACACTGTATAAGCCTTTTCTAATGCCTTTTACGACTGGAATTTTTTTTCTAGTAGAACTTAGTTGCAATGTTGTTCTAAGAAAAACAGTGTTATGATAACTACAAACAATTTTAACTGTTTAATACAGGCATGTATCTCCTACATTATTATGTCCATAATACACCCATTTTCTATCTTAAATTTTTATTAACACCGCACAATTAGATGCCAAACAACACGGTTCTTATTTATGTAGTTGTCTTAGGTTAAATTGAGATTTTAAACAAATTGCTATAACTTCTGTAAAATTTTGGGGATTTCTATGAAATAAAATCGAAATTAATTCCAAATGAAAAAAAATGTTGGTTTTATCAACCAAAAAAATTATTAGTGTCATATTTTATCATTCAATATAAATATACAAATATAAAATACGCAAGTATTGTTGCAGCTTACTCAGGTCTATTTCACTAATTTCTCTGTAATACTTGTCAGATATTAGAAAATATGGAAAAGGAGTGCTTTTAGTATAAAATAAAATAGAAAGAAAAATAGAAAGATCAAAAGTTATTATCTGTCCGTCAAACGTATTAACTTTTCGATGCTGTATTGATTTCGAGAACCACCTGAACTAATCAATAAAGGTTGAGATTTCTACAATACTTACCATAATAGGTTTTGATAAGCTATATGGTCAGTAGGCTATGAAAAGTATCCTTTCTCTTCTGCATCAAGACCACTACTACAGAATTAATTATAAAGTTCTATTATTTTATTCTTTCTACAAGTTTCCATTACTCTAGCATGGTAACAAGTTCTCCAGTATCCACTCATCTTAATTGCAATGATTTTTGGGTAATATCTTTCAAATTTAAGAAAGCCATTGGAACGCTTTAGATTAAATTATTTGAGCATTTTGTTAAGGCCTTCATATGAAAATGAGCATTTAAACAAAAATTAAAAGTAATCCAATATAATTAGGGCCATATTCATAAAAAATATTTTAGGTTTATTAAAGGCTTATTTGACAGATGTTGTAGAAATATTTGTCAAATATGCCTTCAATAAACCTCAAATATTTTTTATGAATAAGTCCCTTAAAATTTAAGAAATTTTCTATCAAGATCTTGCAATTAATAAACAATTGTAAATTTTACTATTGTTTTAAAATTTTACAAACTCTTTTTCAAATACAGTTTTAATTTTCAAAAAAATTTTCTATATTTTCTCATCAACCCGCATAATAAAGCTAATTTTGGGGCTGTTATTTAGTTACGTGTTGACATAAAAAAAAATTTATTTTTATTAACACATTAATTAAGCTTGTTACATTGCAAAATTGTTACTCCCTATTTTCTTTTTTTTTTTTCTTTACAAAACTTTTTTCATTTTTCTTAACACTTTGTGTATATTTGCATATATTCAAAACAATATTTCCCAGAAAACTCAAAACGTTCCTTTGCTTTGAGAAAACAAAAACAAGCAAATAAACAATTCTTTTTTCTTTAACATAATGAAATGTATTTACCAAGTATTTTGCATAAATTTGTCAAACAATTATTGTTGAGATGCTGTACTCTTCAATGAGCAAAGTTTTGTTTCATTCATTTCAGAATTTCTTTTAAAATTATCTATTCATTCATTAAGATTTTTATTTATTTTTTTTTGTTGTTGTGGTGGTGGTGGTATGTCATAAGCATATGTTGAATAGGATATATGTATGATAAATTAAAAGTCATTTGAAGTTTTTTTCTTCAAATCATGTGTCAAGCATAAATTTGCAAATAAACAAAACTTGAGAACTGCTTGTTAGTGTTAAAATTTATTGCATTCTTGGGACACAAATGAGGTTTTGTTGTACAATTCTGCAATTTATGTTTTTATTTCTTATGACAATTTCATTTATTTTAGTATTTTAGAAGTTTTAAATTTAATTAATAGTTCCAATATGGATAAGGTTTTAAAAATGAAAAAGTTAAGTAAAACAAGTAAGATCACTATAATCGGCTATGAGAAATTTTTTACACCCACCACCAATTTCGTATTGCACTTTTATTGTGCATCACAAAATATTTTATTTTATCTGCAACTGTAATCGTTATAATATAATTTTTTAAACTAAGGTATGTATTACTTTACTAGTTGAAATCTAATTCTCTAATAAATTATTTTTTTATATTTAGCCACAAAATAAAAAATAAGTATTTTTGCAACAGGATTGATATAACCCACTTCATTTTACTACAATATTTTGGAAGTGATTGTTAAAGTAGTTGTATCAAAGTTATTTTTTCTAATAAATTCAACTTGGATATTAATTTTCCAAATCCTTTGTCCGTAGAGAAGTTATATGAATTTAACATAAAATTAAGTAAACCGAAGAAAAAGTGCGTGAAAAAATAATAACAATTTTTTTAAAAAATCCCAGTCGTACTTACAAATCTATTGCAAATGAGATAAAGGTGTCACGACAAACAGTTTCGCGTGTGATAAAAGTGTATAACGAACGTCGTAGTATTAAAAGGAAAGCTGGAAGTGGAGCTAAAAAAGGTATAACTGACCCACAGATAGCTTCAAAGATTGTTAATCTTCTAAAAGCAAACTGTTCCGATTTTTTTGTAAGGAAGGTTAAAAGATATGAAGGCCTTAAGTCCTACAAGGTTCAGAAAGTGCCAGACAGAAATTCGAAGAAAAACTTGGATGCAAAAAGTCGTGCCAAAGAACTGCTTAGAAATTTTATCAACAAATATGAGTGTTGTATTATGGATGATGAGACTTACGTTTTTGCCGACTTTTCTCAGCTCCCAGGGCGAAGTTATTATGTGGCCGATGGAAGAGGTAATGTTGATGACCAATTTAAGTTCCAAAAAAAAACAAAGTTTCCAAAGAAGTACTTAGTTTGGCAAGCTATATGCACGTGCGGAGAAAGAAGCAGTAAATTTATTACTACTGGGACTATCAACACTGATATTTACATCAAGGAGTGCTTGCAGAAGAGGTTGCTTCCATTCATACGAAAACACAATAAGTCAACATATTTTTGGCCCGACCTAGCGTCGTGTCATTATAGTAAATCTGCAGCAGAATGGTATGAAACAAATAATATAGTGGTAGTGCCAAAAGAAGCAAATCCACCTAATTGTCCAGAACTAAGGCCCATCGAACGTTACTGGGCTTTAGTCAAAAGAGTGCTGAAGGATACAAAACAAGTTGCTAATACTACTAAAATTTTTTCCCAGAAATGGTCTTATTCCAGCAATAAAGTTACTAAGGATACCATCAAAACCCTCATGGTCTCAATTCCGGAAAAGGTGAAACAGTTCATAAAAAAAAGCTGAATTTTTACAAAAAGCATTAATATTTTAATTAACTGTTATTTTATTGTTAAACCACGCTATTTTTATTAAAATAGATTAATTCGTTTCAAAGTTATTGCGTTTTATTCGTGTTAGGGTTTTATCGATCTCAAAGATAAAGATAACCAGTTAAAAAAAATAAGAGGCAAGACGTGTGTTTTCGATCTCACTCCATACATCAATGCAATATTTTATGTATTGCTGCAGTCTTTGCTTAATTAAAATCTTTAAATTTTTGGCCGAGGTCTAAGCAAAAGTCTGCAGCTGCTTCTAATTAGTATTAATCATACGCAATGTAGTAATTTTTTTTTTAAATTTTGCAATATTATTATCAATAAAATATAATATTTTAAAATTGGCCTTTGTGGCTTTATATAACGGAATTTAGTTTGTATATCAATATATTTGAAAATAATAAACAATTAAAATGGATACTGTACTTAAGCCTTTAACCGGCTTATCCGATTACCAGCAGCTACATAGTTGTCACACATCACTAGCATTATTAGACGCATATTGTAGAATAGTTTTAAACATTGTTTTTTCTATCTATTGTGAAATTTCTATTCTTATTACGCCTCTGATTAATTGCTTATCACCCACACAGACATCTTTAAAGCAAATATTTAATTTATACTGAACATGTCTAGTGTGTTTAAAAAACTCAATTGATTTTGAGGACTGGTTGTCAGGGAAATATAATTCGTTCTTGTAAGTTTATTAGCCTCATTTTTTACTTATCTTCATTTCAATATTACTTCTCCCTAAGTGACAAGTAAAATTAGTAAAATATTCAACACGACATATTAATCATAGGCAGTAGACAACTCTTGTCTAAAATTTTTGATTTATTACCACCAGTTTTCTTCGTTCATTGCAATTATGCTACTCCTCGCAAATTTCTCATTCGTCCTTTTTTGCAAAAGACATGATTTAACAGAGTAGTGCTCTAGGTCGTATGATTAATATTAATAAGAGTTTTTAGGGAATTTGCTTTACAATTAGCACACAAATCAATCAATTTAAATGAAGCCTAAGAAATTAAATGAAAAGCTAATAAAATGTTATTTGGAAACTTATTAAACAAATTTCGAAATTTATTGGTTTTACAAATATAATAAGGAGAAGAATTTTCTAAATAAAATTAAAAAAATATTTAAAAAAAATGTTAATTTTTAAATAATTAATGTTTTTTAAAAAACTATTTGGATTAATTTTATTTGAAGAACTTTTGATAATTTGAATTTTTTTCTTAAAAATGTTTCAAATAATTTTTTAAATAAAAAAATAATTAATGCAATGCTCGGCCATATGCTGCTCGAAAATGATTTGGAAAACAGTGGATAGAAAGTTCTGCCTCACCCGTCTTATACCCCAGACATTTTCCCTTCTAACAACCATTTGTTTCTATCGATGCAAAACGCCCTTACTGAGATACGCAGCATTTCGTTTGCCGCAGAATGCATATTCTACCACAAAAAAGGGAAAGAGTAGTGGCTTACGATAGACAATACTTTGAATACTCTACCAATTTATTCAGTTTTTATAATAAATGCATGTCTTAAGCAAAAAAAATCGATATTATTTACTTGTATATATAATACAGCCTTAAACAGAGTTTTTTATCTTTTGCGCCATTTTTGTTATTAGTCCTCTGATTAATTGATTATTACACAAAAAACCTATTTCTCATTGGATTCAGATAACTATAAGGCATATCTTAAATTTCTAAATTATGCTGAACATGCTGTTTCGAAAAGCTTTAGTTACTTTTTATTTTTTTTTTTCAAATGAAATGATTTTGTAGAGTAGAAATGTCTAAATAGAATTAAAAAGCATATAAAAAATTTGTTAAAATGAATAAATAATTAATTTATACTTAAATACTTTTTAAGTTAAATTAATTGAAAGAAATTTTATATTCTTTTTTTCTTAACAATTTTTCAAATAATTTGAAAATATAAAAAATAGTAAGGGTGCCCCGGCGGGGTAGTAAGTAGCGTACTAAGGGGGGGTCGCGTTTTCGATTCCCACTAGAGATACTGGTCTGTTTTACTACAACGAGCAAATAATAATACTCAGCTCATATAATTAAATAAAAATATAATTTTTAATTGTATTGCAACAAAAATAAAATAAATACATAAATAAAATAAATAACTAAATAATAAATAAGCTTTTCAATTTACCCAAAAAAAAATTAAAATAAAATCAAATTAATAATAAATGTTGCAGCAATTTACATGTAAATACAATTATTAATTTCAATTGCCACCTTTGCACACAGCAAACACCCCTACACTGACATGTGTGCAAATAGAAAAGAAAACAAGTAAGAGCGCTATATTCGGCCGTGCCGAATCTTATATACCCTTCAAAACGTGTAGTCATGCAATAACAGTAGTTTGTGACACCGTTCATCCCATATGAAATACGTACATACATATAAAAACATACATATATAACAACATCCCATTGTAAAACTATAAATTTACGTATGTATGTTAAAAAAACAAAAAAAAAAAAAAAAAAAAAAAATTAATAAAAATTTTTAAAAAAAAATTATTATATATGTAATAGATATAAAACAAAAATAAAAAAAAAAATGAAAAAAAAAATAAAAAAAAAATAATAATAAAAATATAAATAATATATAAAATAAAAAATAAAAAAAATAAAAAAAAAAAATTAAAAAAAAAAATTTTAAAAAATTAAAAAAAAAAATTTTTTTTGGCTCAGCTGGGATTCGATGCCACATTTTCTCTAACCAGTATACACGTTTGTATGTATGTATGTTGTTGTTGTAATGTTGTTTTTGTGAATAAAAAATCGAGGTGGTCGTGGGTTTTTGCTCATATCTCAGTTGTTTATGTACCGATGTTTCTGATTTTCAATACCGTTCTAGTTCCGAATATTTCTGATATTTTAATACCTCACCCGGGTCCAAGCGATATCGGGGGGCTTCAAAAAGTTGATTTCAACATACACACGGACAGACGGTCAGACGGACAGACGGACAGATGGACAGACTGACAGACTGACAGAGCTTAATCGACTCCCCTATTCATAAGCTTTCAGAAAATATATACTTTATGGGGTCGGAAAATTGTAGAAATTTCACACGGAATGACAAACCTATATATACCCTTTTTCACTGTGTGAAGGGTATAAAAACGCGTTTTTAATACCCAAAAGACATACTTAACACTTCATCGGTTTTATTTGTCTGCACAAAAAAAAAAAACACAAAACAAAAAATAAAGGAAAATTCTATATCATTCATTTGCTGAAAACAATTCAATGGATTAGTGTCTGACAAGCGCAATAAATACTTTCATTCATAAATAAGTTTAATGTGTGTTCAGTCTTGAAATGTGTGTTCGTTCCCTTTAGAAAGACTCAATATCTTGTGTTGGTGTATTAAATGCTGCCTTCATTTATATTTTGCAAGGGATTTGCTTAATGTGGAGTTATTTTTGTGGGCATTTTAATGGGTGTAATCAATTACAATTCATGGTAATGAGATAATTAGATGTATAAATAGTTTTTCTATCAACAAGATTTAAAAAAATTTAGATAAAGTAACTATTGTTTAACGATAAATTAGATGTAATTATAAACTATAAGTCTTGTAGCGATTCAATTGCAGTAAATTTTTGGTATTGTTTTGATACCAGGGCACGATAAGGGTGCACATGAAAATCTACGAGTGATGCTTGGAGAGCCAATGCATCCACCAAAAGTGACTTGGTACGGTTTATGGGCGGGCGGCTGAGCGAGCTATAAGACTGAAGCCATGGATACCACTCAGCCGATTTATTATTTCATTTATAGTTGAAATAGGTCCTTCTGTCACGGGCCTATGTTCCACTGGGATTTAAAAGATTAAATATATCACAATAAAAATATTACGAGAATTCCCTGAAAAATGTTCGTTTTAATATTTTATTTTGTTGTTGGGTTTCAGTTGGTCTTTTAGGAAGTTTTTTATAGTTTTTTGTTTTATTTTTGAGTTCTCATTTTGTCAATAAGTATTTAAAAATAAAACTTATAAGATTTTACACTTTTTCAAGAATTTGGTATAAACACCAGTGAAATGCATATAGACCAGCTTAAACCCAACAACCAAATAAAATATTAAAAGGTTAGTTGGGAGCATATCCCGAATAATTTAGCAAATAAATTTTTGTTTTATTTACAATTCGGTTTTGGTTAATTCAATTTCGTGTATGAGCGAAAAGATCTCTTTTTCTATAATACTCTTACAACATACTTATTTGTTCTATTAAAAGAAAATCTGCAAAAACCAACTGAAGCCTAAATATATTAAAATAATAGTCTCTAAATCAAGTTCAACAATAAAATTTAAAAAACGAGATATTTTTCCAATTTGCGAACACAAAATTATTTAATTTTTTACTTATTTATTACTATTTTTTTTTTCTTTTTGTAAAAAAAATCTTGAAACCCTGAATATCCTCTACTCTACTAAAACAGCAACCACTAAAATCACAAAAAGTTAATCTGTTAGAATGTGCTGGCCAAAATTTACCTCTGCTTTTTACTGCATTAGTTTTTTTAGTATTTAGTTTTTAAAAGGCAAACAAAACAATTTAAAGGTAGTGAATATTTTCTCTTAAAATTTTATCACATTTAGACAGCATCAGTAACCACTTACGGGCCTTTATTTTTAAAATTGTTAAGCTTGGCATCGCAATGACATAACATTTGCTGAGGACAAATATAATAAGACAACAGTTTCTTTCATCAAATACGTTACTTGCAACTGTAAATAAAGGACAAGGTTTTTTTAATATTTATTTAGCATTTCTGCTTAGTTAACGACCAAAATGTGGTATGGCTAATTTGCAAAGAATTAATGGGGTAAAGAAAACAAATCTAAACTCAAAACAGCATTCATTAGTAGACAAGTAGAAAATTTATGTCTTATTTTATCTTAAATTTGTTTTATACTGTATGCGCTTAAAAAGTTTCAATAAAACTTATTCATGTCTCTTAACAGATAGACTTTTTTGTGTTTAATTATTAAAAATTCTGTAAATCAACATTTTTGTAGCATTTTTACAGCAATTAATATATAATTTATTTTAAAAAACTTATTGCCATAATTTTGCAAACATTAACATAATTGCTATAGATCATGCGTTAATATTAAGCATTAAGCATTTGTTTAAAAAAATGTCAATAATTATAAAATAAATATTTAAAATATTTTCATTACAAATCCACTAAATCGTTAAAGAACAAAGTTTCACACCTAAATGTATTTCTAAATATTTCTTATTATTTTAAAGGATTCATAAAGCTTTGAAGTAATTTTTTACGTGTCCTTACAGATGTTAGGTTACTACTGAAATATTTCTAAACGAATGGCATTTCTCTTTCGAAATTCAAAATTATACAAAAAAAGTTAGAGCAACAAAATTAAAGGTATAACTAATCAATATCAATCATACGCCCCTTATTAATTTATGAGAAACAAAATAAGTCACACTATTAAAATTTTTTATAATTTAGTTTTCTTCATTTAATGGAAAATATTTTTAGCAAAAATCTAGTTACCAGAATAATATTTATAAGGAAGAGTTTGAATAAACAAAATTTCTAAAATCTTATCACTCTTAGCGAGTTTTACACTTTTAAAGGAATGGAACTCATATATAAAAATTAAGAGATATAAAATATGTTTAGCACTTATTGTGGTCCTTTTTAAAATCAAATAGTCAACAAGTTAGTCAGAAATTTTATTTCCTGAAAGCTTAAGTTACGATCATTTTATGCCTAGTAAGTTGGGTCAAACAGACTGATTATCTGAAAATCATCGCACTTGTGTCGATAACTGTTCTGCATTGTGGCAACTAAAGGTGGAGCATGATAAGGTGAAACTTAATACTTAAAATTTAAGATGCCACTTTAGCAGTATAAGGAAAGTATTGAATTCTCTGTCGAGGAGTATTGAGAGAGCCTTTTAACTGCTCAGTCGAGTGAGTATTAACAGCTGTTTTATATGTCAATCAATCATATTCTAATTTCGGGTGCCATAATTCCCACTGCTAAGACTGGGGCTATAAAAATTGGCCTCGCAAATAGTGCAAGGTCTCTAGGACTGATACTGGATGCAAGATGTTCAGTTTTTAGAATACCAAACAAATAGTGCTAAAGTTATTTTTATCAATATATTCATGTAAGAGGCCCATTGGCGAAACCTAGATTTTAGATCAAAGCTTTGACTCCACGTACAGCTGAACTGGCTATTCGCGTAAAAGGGATGGTCTGCAGAGAGAGCTGCTTATGAGACAGTTGGTCAGACGTATTGGTGGTGTTTTTACTGGACTCTGAGTCACAAGACTAAGGAGGCAATAAGGAGGTCGATATTATACGATGGTAGTCCTTGTATGAAGTGAGAAGGGATTTTGCAAATATCAGTGTATTTTTTAATACAGCCCACGAGCTAAGGCATGTTTATTTTCGGTCACTCTGCCAGAAAGAATCAAAAAATGAATATAAATATCAATTATTCACTCCAGAGTTTTCTACAAGCGTAGTTTTAATAAAATTGTTTTGTTTTTGATCAGCCTTAATACGGGTTCGCTTCAGGTCATATTTATTACATATCCTTTATTAATTCAGTTTTCTTGCTTACTGATAATTTCTTCTTTGCGACTATTAAAAATGCAAGAATTTGTTGAAAAAAATAAGGTAAAAAGAGAGTAATTGATATACAAGTAGTAAATTGTATTCAGTTATAATGTATTATATTCTTTTATTCGTGTTGTCGTCAGGGCCAAAATAAAACACAACTACGCTCGGGTGAAACATATGGCCAAGACAAACCCAGTGCATACTATAGAACAAAAAATAACACATTTATTTGCAAGAAACTGAAACAGTCAGCAAACATTTTTGCATTCAACAAAATATTACAGATTTCATTATGGAAATCGCATATATTGCAAAACAGCTCAATTATGGTCCTTGTAAAAAATTATAACATCGGGCAGATTAATTTAACTTTAAGAAAATAAAAAATGCCCATGGCACAGAATTTTTCCTGCAAAATATTTTACAAAACTTTCTATTGTTTATAACCTTTAATCCTTGTAGTTAGTGCAAACATTTGGTCACCTTTAAATATCTAGTTTTTTATTCACTATCCACCCATAATGAAGGATGAAAACATTTATGAAATAAAAATCGTAGTTTAAGTAGTTTTTCATTGTACTGATGTAAATAACAAAAAAAAACAAAACAAAACGAGAACAAGCAACATGTGTTCATGTTCCCAAGTCAATTAGCTTAGACCCTGAAGTTGACATTGTATTGTTAACCATCACATGTTAAATATATGCACACTCACACACATGCGATATAAGTATGTAGTAGGAGTGAAAAGTGGTTTTATATTAAAGGAAATTTCATTAAAAATATAATGAAAATATACATTCCTACAAAGCTCTTAAATAATAGTACTAGAATTCAAATGAATTTAATAACAAAAATTAATAAAAATACTTTCAAATGGAAAAAGTTTGTTAATTCTTAAGGTAATTGTAGCAATTTAAAAAAAACCCATTCTGTTGTCAGTAAAACTACATAGTATTGCTTTTAAAATTGCCGGCCCTTAACACGCCACCATCGTTTGTTTAACGTAGCAAGTCCTTGTCTAAGTTGTACAAAATATGTGCAAGTAGTTGTGTTGGTTTTTTGTTTTAATGAAACACAACAACTACACAAATCTAATATAAAAAGTAAAAACATATGCTACAACAATAACAACAAATATGTTAAGCTGTAAGGCTTAACAGCCTTAATAAAAAAATAATAAAAGAAAAACAAGTAAAAGCGCTATATTCGGCAGTGCCAAATCCTTATATACCCTTATATACAAAGCATATTCATATTTATAGGTTGTTGGTGAAATAGACTCTCACTTGCTTAATCTCGGTTGTTGTTGATTCAGTGCATGTCATCAAGTAGGTACATAGTTCGTGCAACGTACAATAAAGAAATGAGAAACTTCGCATTACTTATATTCGTACACATGAAAAAGCATAATAAATATAAAAACTACAACTGCACCGAAAAAAATTTACCTGCACATACAACACCGCCTACTATTGTTGTTGCTTTTTTTTAAATAGAATTTTGATGTTGCAATCTAAGTAAAAAACAGAGGCATTTATGTTTTTCTTTCTAATATTTCAACCGTTAATGTAAAGAAATTGCCGATGTATTTAATGCCAAAAATCTCAACAGTGATAAGCTGATACTACGTAAATAATCCGTGGGATATATGGGGGCTTCATAAAGTTGATTTTAACGCTCACACGGATCGACAGACGGACAAAAATAAATCGATTTTACTATATATACTTTACAGAGTCGCAAGTAAATACTGTAGGAGTTACAAACGGCATAAAAAAATTTAATATATCCTTTTACACTCTCCTGTTAAGTGGTATAAAAAAGATAGAAAAATATTACATTTTAACTTTAAATTACATTGGTAAAATTCAAAGATATAAAATTCACTTCTATTTAGTTTTTTTGATTTTCTTAGTAGCTGGAAATGATAACTATTAAAATAATTTTCATTATTTAATATTATATTAAATTTTGTTATAAATGTATGAGGATAAGTAACACACATAACAATTAATATTAATCATACGCACCGTACGACTTATGTACACCATCGTTACATTACGTCAATAAGATTTTAAATTAAATTAGTTTCACAAACCTAATATAAAGTTTTAAAGCCACTGCTGGAAAAAGGGAAATTAAAGCATACATGATATCACAGCAGCTTAAAGCCTATCAAGTCATTCCTTTTAATTTGATTACGGTTACAAAATAAAATAATGTCTAGAAGCATAGCTTTACAATCCTCAAAACTGAAGCATAGAATGTATCAGATTAGGGCTAAGCACTAGATCAGATTAATAAAACAATACAATTTTTTAGGCTTGTTATGGCTACAGATTTAACTATTTGCAACTAAATATCCCATAGAATTTGCAATAAGTATTTAATTTTTCATTACAACAATATATTTAAAGTTTTCATAAATGGAAATATTTTAAGAACTATATGAGAACTAGTTAATTGAGTTTATAATACTTTACGTTTAGATTTTTCAGCTGTATTATAAAAACACCGTTCAGTGCGTAATGTTTCAGTATGAATCATATTTCTGACTTAATAAGCAAAATTGCCTGAAAAGTACTAAGAGCTACAATTAAATCCATTAAAAATAACAGTATGGTGTGATCTATGAGCTGTTGGAATCATTAGTCCATATTTCAAATGAGGTAAAACAAAATATTACCGTCAGTGGTAACCGTTATTGTACCATACTAACGAACTATGTACTTCCTGAATTTCAAGCGCATGGTCTCCGTGAAATCTGGTTTTAAAACGTTAGCGTTTTGGGCCATTAAGTGCATATGGAGTTGTAGAGAAATCATTTTGTTGAGCACTTAATTTTACATTTTGATTGTGCCATATCACACGTTTGGACTATGAAAATATGTCTAAGATCACTAGGAATAAGTCAGGTACTCTTGACGATTTAGAAAACAACATAACCAGTGTAGTTCGTTAAAACCATTTGCCCAAATTTGGACTTTTCGAATGGACCACCTCAGACGTAGCCAGGGTCTCTTTTACATGATACCATTTTTAAGTAATAAATATCATAAATAATTCTTTTAACTGATAATAATAATGTTTAGTTCACTTTTAAATTTATGTGTTTTATATAAAATCAAACGATAAATCACATGATACTCTCTGAGTCTACATAATACTGAAAAATAGACCGAAAGCCAGACAGACAAAAGTTCTACACCATTGACTATATACACTGTCGTTAAAATTTCAAAAAATTTAATTTAAGTACCGATTCAGTTTTTTGCAGTCTTATTACAAATATAGATTTTCTAAAAATCCAATAACTTTTTTGTGTTGGAAAGTTTTTTTTAAAAAAGTATTCTTAATATTTGCAACAGTTTTATTTTTAACTAAATTAAACAATATTTTATTTTTTTCCAATTTTTTTTTTTTACTCTTTCAAGAAGCATCTTCAGGAATATAATAATCTTTTCCTTTTATATAATAAAAAAATAAAAATTTTTTAAAAAATAAAAATTACCTTAGGCTCAAACAATTAAATATTTTAAAAATTTTACTAAATGGTTAATATTTCTAAAGCACTTTTCATTGCATTTTTAAATTTTTATTTATTCAAAATTTAACATTAGTTTTTAAAAAATTTTTCCCAATTTTATGCTATTTTTATTTAAGTAAAAATTGTTTTGGAAAAACTCTATACACATTTTCTAAATAGAGAAATATAATTTTACTTAGAAATTTTTCTTTACAGTTAAACAAATTTTCCGTTTTTTCTACAAGTAAACAAATGTTCAAAAAATGCTTTAAGCTTTTTAAATAGAAAATTCAGCAAACTGTTTTTCGTAGAAAGCAATTCATCAAAAAATGTTGTTTGAAAAAAATTTTTAAAATTTAAAAAATTATTTATACTTTTTTCAAACAAAAACTAAACTAAATTCTATTGATAAAAAAAATTGATTATTAGTTTTTTTGACCTTTTAAAATAATATATAATAGTTTTTGAAGCTTAAGGTTCTTTTAATAATAAAAAATCTTTTTGTTTTGTTTTATATTATTTGATCAATATTTCGCTACTTCTTTGTATAGCATCATCAGGATACAAGTTTTTTAATATATTTAAGTTTTCTGTTGGATATGTGTCTTGATATTTGTTATTTTTTTAAATTTATATAAGCTAAAAACTATTATATGAAAAAATAAATTCTTCCAAAAATTTATTTGAAAATTTTTTTAAAAACTAAGATTTAATCTACAATATTTTCCTATAGAGAATATGGTCTTAGTACTTTCTTTGACAAACACATTACCTTAGTTTTTTTATAAATTAAAAGCTTTTAAGACTTTACAAAAATTTATATATTTTTTTTCACTTAGCCCATTGTGCATTAAAATTGTACATTTTACAAATATCATAACAAAATTAAAAAAAATGTAAATTTGTACAATGGAGTACTTGAAAAACATAAGGTGGTTGAAAACAATGGTTTAAATGTGTAAATTTGTTTATATTTGATTTTTTACAACCTTCAGCTTGTACTGAAAACAAGGGTTCACTTGGTTTTTTTTACCAAGAAGTTGTAAACGCAAATTGAATAACAAAACAAACAGTTAAACTTTTGACAGTTACTCTTGCAACTCTGGCAATAATATGGTTAAGTTGCAGATGTAAGTGATTTGCATTTTTCCTTAACAAATTGAGGCAATACTTTCTTGTTCACAGGGAAAAGGAAAAGCCAAAATCATATTCAAAACCTGATTTGCATATAACAACCTTGTGTCAAGTACAGTTTTTACAAGAAACATTTCAAAAATTTTATAACCAAAAAAAATCACAAAGAATTTATAAATACTTATTTGGATTTAGCAACAGCCTAAAAGTACAAATGTTTGAAAAATGTCAAGCAAAATAAAAACTGATTTAACTAAAAGCTTTTCAGTTTTAGTCATAAAAACTTCTAAAAAGAACAAGAACTCAAAGAATATTACATTCTTTAGAACATCATTTAAAACAAATATGTCAACTTAAATCTTTTCTATCAAAATCAAATTATTTTATAGTTTCTTTACAGAATGTATTTCTTGATAACCTTTTTTACTTAATGCTCATTTACTTAAAAGCAGTTTTTATAAAATTTAGTTTGTGGTAATTTTGAAAAAAAATTTAAGATTAAAAAGTTCTTTAAGCAACTACAACAAACACGAGATTAAATTTAACTTTTTAAAAAATTATATATCATACTTAGTTCTTTCATATTTAAGCAGCCAACTTGTATAAGTTTTATTATCATTGCTTTTTTTAATTAAAAAAATATGCTTTTCATTGTCTTATTACTTCTGCACAAATGCAGCTTTTGTTACATAACTGCCGCTAGTGGAATTAATATGCTGCACAATTGCGGCAAAATATTATAAATAAATTGCCATGTTTACACAGACAACCTCAACCAATCAACACATTTTAAAAACATTACAATCATATGTCTACATCATTATGATTAAAAGCTGTACGCAATAACAATAGCGCCAACTTTAAAGCAGCTTTAGCAAAATTTTTATTACGAGTCTTGTTAAACTATAATTATCAGAATATAAATACCGCAGTTAGCAACTGACAAGTAACAGAGGGCTATGTTTGTCAGAATCATAACAACATACCAATATATAACCGAGCGTGATTCTAAAAATATTTAAACTTTTTGCAAAATTATTAGAATATTTTTTAATAAAATTTTTTTTTACTTTTTAATGTAGAAAAATATTGGTACAAAACCTCTTTTCAAATTAATTTGAAAAGTAATTATTAATAAACAACTATCTTGGCTCTTATCTGCAATTTATTCTATTTAAATCCCTTAACATTTATAAAAGTTACTGTTGATTTCGAAAAATAAGTTCATAATTAATATTAATCATACGTCACCTAAAACGTTTAAACAGGCTTAAGCATTCGACATACATGCTATTGCACGTAAGGCAAAAATATCTTTCCTTTATCAAGGTTTGCCTTTGTAGAAATTAGAGCAACATTTCAAATTTAAAGTTAAACGACTGTTCTCCACAAAAATGTTATTAAATACTAGCTGTACTCTGCGCACATTGCTACGCTTTCAACTAAAATAAATTAAAAGAAAAGACATAAGGCAAATATTTAATTTAATTTGACTCATTTTATTAATTTTTTTAACTTTTAAATCAATTTAACTTACAATGAAATGTATACGAAAAACGCTCCCCAATATACAAGTTCGGACTACATTGTCTGTTCAATGTTAGCCGGACATAAATTTCACAATTTACATAAATTCTTATATCACCCACCACTTGAAACATTATCGTTTGTTCGCTGTTTTCGTTTTATTTCAAATCAGATTGAACTGTAGCGGCAATATATGAAATTTATTGGAATGACAGTCGATCCATCTGTTGAAAATTGGTCGTACCAACTAAAAAACCTTCGTGGGCTCACGCACAACCATCTTTTTAAGGATCAGCACATATATATACATATACACATGTAGGGGGGAATATCGAAGCAGACCAATACTATCACGGATCCCTTTTCGACCCCCTTCGCTCCTCAGTGATTTCGTGTCTACCGATCAGTATACCTTCAATCACTGAGTCCCGCGCCACAACCGGCATTTGCTCTGGACCAGAAAAACGATTTCACACTGCCGACTTGTGATTGTCGACAATCCTCATCGCACAGTCCTTTGTAATCGCCAGCATCTCCCTAAGACTAAGGTCCCCCATCGCACTCACACCCAACGTGTGCTTGCCTGTGATCCTCAATCTTACGCTCGCCAACGCCGGACACTCGCATACCACATGCGCTGCCGTCTCGGCACCCTCCAGGCACATTCTACAAATATCATCATCCACGATCCGCATCCTCTTCAGATGATATTTGAAGTTACCATGTCCTGTAATCAACGCAGTGATCCAGCTCATCATACTCCGATTAAAACCGAGTATCTTCACTGCACCCCTGCCAAGTGGCTCCCTGAGCACCATACGAGCCTGTCTACACGTGGTTCCCTCCGTCCACTTTCGCAAGTTCACAGAGTTCACCCATTGAAAGATCCTCGCCCGCACTAACCCATTGCCCAGAGCAATTCTGGGTTCCGGTCCGCAGAATGCAGCCTCAGACCCCTTCCTCGCAAGTTCGTCAGCAGCCTCATTCCCAGCTATGCCCACGTGTCCCTTAACCCACATCAGCAGCACATAATCAAATGCATAGTTTATGATTCTTTAAAGAACATACAGAAAAACATTTTTTTATATTTAAAAAAAAAATTATTCTCAATTATCGCTAATACAAAATTAAAAAAAAATTAAGTTTAAAATAATTATTTTTGATTATCTTTTCATATTTGTCTGAAAATATAATATAAGTAGTCCGCCGTCATATTTTTCTTGTACTGCTCTTGGTGACATCACATAAAATCCATCACATTCTGATGAAACCGTTCTCCTTGCTGTTCAGAGTAGGCACCTATATTCTCTCTAAATTGGTTCAGATGAGAATGCAGCATATGGTGTTTATGGGTATTCGGAAGGCCATGATTTTAATGTTTTAAATCTTAATTTAAATTAAATCTCTATAATCATCTTCTTTGTTGTTTCCTAGAAAACCACTAACTACTGCTTTTATTACTTTCCATTACTTGTTTTATTTGTTGTCTTGCTACAATGCCCGATTTTATCATCGCTTTGGATAACTTGATAGAAAAAAGATCCAACAAATTTCTAAGGCTTAATATTTCATGCAGCACCAGCTTTACATTTTGAGTCTTCAATTAACTTCCATTAAAGGTTATGGCTTTTCATATGAAACTCCACTCTCTCTAGCCATGTAAGCTGGTAAAAGTGTTTGGAATCATCCCTATGTACTTTATACTCTGTGAGGTAAGCGCCACCAATAGCTCATTGCAAAGTAGATTCAAATATTTAAGAATCTTATTATCACTAATTACAATTTTATAAAATTTAAAAACCTAGAACTAAGAAATTTTTTTTTAATTAAAATATGGTCAACCAAATAAGTGTCGGCACTTTATTAAATTTTCTATGATTTTTTTCTCTTTCTTGAGCTTGAGATAACTTTGTGTTTTTATAAAAAAAATGCTTAATTACCACCAATATTTTGCTACCAAACAATGGGTAGCTCCTTCATGGTAAATATACAAAATATATAAAACACAACACAAATCTTAAACAACTACAACTTGAATTTGTTTTTTGTTTATAAAATTTTTATTTTAACGATGAAGAAGCTAACCATTGTTTGATAGCGAAATATTGTAGTTAATAAAAAAAACTTTTTATAAAAAACAGAATGTATTCTCAAGCTCAAATAAACTAAAAAGGAATTTATAGAAAGATCAAGAAATATGAATATTATTACTGTTTTTATAAATGTTTTGTTTAAGTATTTTTCAAGATAAAATAATTTTGAAAAAATAACAGATCTTTTTCTTAGATTTCTGGTTAAAATTTACCATTTTAGTGATAATTCAAATAAAATTTTTATTAATTGTATCAATTTTGCTTTTGAAACTAAATTTAATTTTTCTGTGTGTCTAGACGCATTTAAATAGATACCAATGTTATAAGTACACATCAAGTAACTCCAAAGTGAGATATAAAATTTATATGAAATTTTAAATGTAAAAAGATTATAAGTTAAGCTCTTGAAAATTATCTAATCTTTACATACAACGAGCTCTTTATTAAGGTCACTTTTGAAAACACAATTTTTTCTTTAAATCAAATTTAAAAGAAATTGTGTTAAAGAGACTCCTGATAAGTTATTGTGTTATACGTTTTTTAAAATACAAAATGTTCCACAAATTATTCTGTAGAAGAAAAACGTTTGGAAAGAGTTTATTTAAGACAAAAATTAGTAGAAATTTATTTAAAAAAAAACTTTGTTTTTAAAAATTAACTTTAAAGTCTAATGAATTTTAGCAAAATTGTTTTTAACTGGTATTTACTTATGACTGCTTTAAAATGTTGTCATAATTTAATTTCTATAACCGCATAAATGTACATATGCATGGAAGATAGTAATATGATATGTGGTGACAAAAATTAATTTCCGGTCAACCAGCTGTGCATAAGTATCCACATAAACGTACATATAGAACCATCAATGTAGCCAACACTTGCAATTTGAAACAATTAAAAAAGACAGCAAATAAACAGATCATATGGCACAATGCGTTATGGCTGCAAACTTGTACTTATGTGTGTCCGTGTTACAGATTGCACACTTATAGCCATTTCCTAAGACAAACACAACAACAAGACATCAATGTGTTTATGTTTGACAGTGTATTTGTTATAATATTTTGCTGTGATATTTTATAAATTTATGTGTTGGCATCTAATGAAGTATTCACAAAAGTTGAATGTTTCTGCTGTTTCAGCTGCTTCTGCTGTGTGTCAAAGTTGGTGGTGCTTGTGCTCGCATTACATTTGAGTGGCTAGATTTTTCTTCTTTCATTTTCTTGTAAGTTCTTATATAATCATACTGTTCCACTTTTCAACTCTTTTTTATTTGTTTCAATTAATTTTGCATCTCTCTTTTCTGTTCTGTTCTGTACGTAACTTTCGGTTCGTTTTATGTGTCATGCTTGAGTAGTCAACATTGCTAAAAATACAGAAATGTATAAAAATAACAAATCTTTTATACACACACCATCATAGCAATAAAAAAGCTGGTAAAAATTTTAATTATAGTCAGTTCTTTTACTTAAATAAATATTTGTATTTTTAAACTTCATTGAAATCTTTTAACAAAATTTTACGTTAAAGGAATATTTTAAAGATTAGTTTTTTTTTTTAATTTAAGCAGTAATTTTTGCCGGGGTACTATTATTAAATGAGCTGCATTTTTGGCTTCAATTTGCAAGATAAAATTACAAACATTCTCCATTATTTTAGAAGTTATTCAAAATGTTGTATGGTTAGTAAATAATTTATATTAATCATACGCCGCGTGGGAAAATAATGAGGTAAATAGGTAATATGCATCTAAGTTTTAGGTCACTTGTTCAATTCTAATGAAATTTTGAAAAACTTATGGAGAGATATTTAGCATTAAGCTGTTAATACAATTTAGTTTTTAAACAACAGTAGGCTTCAAATGTAGTTTAAATTATTTCAATTTAATATTTATATTCAATTTAATATTAAATTCAATTAGATAGTTAGAAATTATCTTTATGTTATAAAGAAAATTTACCCAAAACAACCGTAGCCTGTACATTATCTATAAGAAATAACTTTATTAAATAAAGTTTAATTCGCTTGCTTATAAATTAATCTCCAAATGTCCCTTGGCATAGAGAATCCTTAATCTAGAAAATATAATGTGTTAGTTCAGCTGCCTGGTATACACTGTGCTTTCATTATTTATGTAAAAGAGGTAACACTTACTTAAGCCAAACTAACGATTTTATTCAAATTAGGTCAGAGGTTATAGTGTCTAGTTAGAAACCCAAAAATTATCTTAAGGTCCCTTTTATCTAGGGAGCAGATTTCTTTATTTTTGGCTTTATAATCTGACATTGCCAATGATCTATTCTCTAATCATAGATAAACTAAGCATCTAGGAGAGTACACAATATACCCTAAGGGTACACAGAAAAAAATTAATATAAATTTCAATTACGAAATTAATACTATTAATTAAAAAAATGTTTAATATTGCTCCAATCATCAAAATGATTCTATTAATTAAATAAAAATTAATAGTTGTAATATTGCAAAAAATATCAATTAAAACAGTATTAAAAAACTAATTAAAATTTTCCTTATTTTTAAAAATGATTTTAATTAATTGAATCATGCCTTTAATTGAAATTTGCGATTTATAAAACTAAACAATTTATTGTTTTAGTAATTTATATTATTAAAACTATTTTTAATAAAATTACCCAAAAAGTAAAAATTAATTTTTTTTAATACTTTTACTTAACATAAATTTTAATTACATTTCATTACTTATATACCAATAATTTAATTTAAGATGTAGGGTTTCACAAGTAAACATACTATGCCATGTCAAGCGCTGGAGTGGTTGTAAATTCATTCGTCGATTGTAGCGTATTTCCATAGACCTGCGACATTAAAAAACCCACAAGAGAAATTTTTGCCAAATCAAATTGCACGTTTTTGATTAACAATTCTCCGTCATCTATTGAATAGATAATTGAACACTTAAATTGTTTATACAGAACTTTCACTTTAACGTTCACTATGTAACATGTAATAGCAAAGTTTAGTCCACGTTTACATCGTTCGATTGGTTGAAATTCAAAAAAAAAAATTGGTAGCATCAATAACCTAGACATAATGGAATATTTACTGGTAAAAAAGCTTGATCAGAGTGTAGACTACTACTGACTTACCTATTAAAATTAGAATCTTGAGCAATATACCAGAGTATAAGATATATTGGCTTTGGACACATCTAGAATGAAACTGAAACAATTTATTATATTTAAAACAAGATATATTTATTATATGTTTGCACCTACCCACCTACCAGAACTATCTCTTGTAGCTTGTCCACTGTTTTTTATTATTCTGCTCCTTGGATGTATTATATTAAATTAAATTTATCCTTCGAAAGCAAATTTTCAAAAAAAGTCATTTAAAATAAAATTTTTTATTTTTTCAACTGACAGAAATCTCTATGTTTTTTGAAAACATTTTATATCAAATAAAAAAATTAATAAAATTAAATAAAATTTTAATTGGAATTTAAAAACAAGTCAAAAAGTCAATTAATTAAAAAATTTTAAGGAATATTTTTTTTTGTGTCCGTTAAAATTAACAACAATAACCAAACCAATTAAAGAATTAATTTCAAATTGTGTTTGTCAGGGTGGGTACACTACACAATGGAGTTTAACAAATAATAAATTTTTCTGTAATAAATTACATTTTTATATTATTTTTTAATTACCAAACCAATTTAGGACTTTTCTAAAATATAAAAATAGACAATTTTCGCACTAGATATGCAATATAATGCTTCTAGCATAACCTTCGTTTTCAACCTTACAATAACGGGCACCTTTTTAAAGCATTTTCCTAACTTGGAGACTGTAGCACTTAAATTTCTGTCTACGGCTCCTTCACATAGGAATAAAGAAAATAAACTTGAAAACTCTTTGGCCTCTAAAAATTTTACTGAAAAGTGAATAGTGTCTCTAGCATTGTGAGCAGTGACATCATTCTGCTAAATTCACAGATCAGGTCGGTTTTCAAGAGCAGGAAACAAAATAGCTCTCCATTTATGATTACAATATACTGTACACCTAATGGACTGCAATTGTACTACGAAACTACAGTTCCGCTGATCAATAAAGTAATTTTAATTAAAATAAGCTTCTTCGCTTATAATCAGATTATTTCATTTTATTTATGACTTACTATTGAAATTTTACTTTAAAATTGAGATGCTTTCGATGAGCCATTTGTTTTAGTTCATGCAATAATTTTATCTTATATGGGAATAGCAGCTTGTAGCAATGTAAGAGCCACTTCTAGCATTTTGCTCTACACGTTTAATATGTTTACAGTGCGAATTTAAGGCCGCCTAGCGGTTCGACTCAAATCATCTGAGGTGCCATGTTGGTGGTGACGAGCCACAAAAAAAATTTTCCGTTGGCAAAATTCTGATTCAAAATGTCGAAAATATTCTATTTTCTTGATATAGGTTTAAATAATAAAACTTAGTTATTCTGCTTTTTTGTTCAGTTTTCAATATTTTCATTATTTATGTTCATAGTGTTTTTTATACAATCTGAGTACAAATATTTATAAACTAAAAAGCTATTAAATTTTTAAGAGCCATGGTGGCCAACACTCTATTTTTATTTTAAAGAGACTGAACAATTTTTAACCAATATAAGCAATTATTTTTTCTTGTTTGTACTTATTATTAAAACAAAAACTTAAATTTAACAAAATTTCTATTATAACTAAAATAGAAAACAAGTCACATTAAAGGACACACTTTTTGTCTTTTTTATTAATATTTAAAATTACCATAAACAAACCGATTTTTGTTTTTTATGAAGCACGCAAGAAGATGTTAAAAAAAAATAACAACAAACTAAATTATTAAAATATTTTTTTACAGCTTTTCATTTTGTTTTTTTCTAGCTCTTTTTTACTTCGCTCCAAAAATGTTATTTTTTATTACACCAGCATATAAATTTAAAAAAATATGAAAAGCAATGAAAATAAAAATGAAAAACAAAGACTCGAGCATAAACAAAACCACCATAAATAAATTATTATTTTGTCACACTATTATAAAAATGTAGCACCACAAAATCGCAACAAAAAAATGTAAGTATGAATAGAGAAAAATCACAAAAGTTATTATTAACAAAAAAGAGCAAAAATGTATGCAAGTTTTTCACACATGTTTAATAATGGAATTTTTTTTAATATGCTTTAACTAAAGCTGTTGCATGCTTTTTAGATACTAAAATATATTCAAAAGTATTAATTAATTTTCATAGCAATTTATTTAAATAACATCACTTGTCTATTAAAAGTGTTATAAAAAACTTAGTCAAAATTTAAGTCAAAATTAATATTAATCATACGCCACAGTGGTCAAACATTAAAAGAGTGTTGTTTTACATTAATACTGCCAGAACATAATTTCCAGAAATGTTTTATTAAAAGAAAAGGGTACATTTATATTATATATAAATCCATATTAATATCTTCTACAAAAATGCTTAACTCTACTTTAATTTTTAAAATAATCTACTGCCCCAGGAAATCAAAAACAAACAGGACGAAAAGCTTAAAGGCCGGCTGCTACTTATTCCATTTGCAGCAATTTTTATTCTTATCACCATTTTCATATTTACTGTGTTCACATAATGTTTAATGCTATTTTGCATGCTCAGATTTACACTATTGGGCAAAACACACAGCACTTGCCTATGGCAGAGAAGGAATTAAAACAAAAGGGTTTTAGGGAGTTTATACAAAAACAAATTTGTCGTTCTGATCAAAAGAGTGCTGATAAGGAAACCGTAGCGGGTTACTAACTAAATTTAACTAAAATTTTCCTAGATATTTTGTCATTATCACATTAAACTTATAGCTTAAAATTAAATTAAATGTACATTTACTACGCTTTATTCTAAAAACTGTTTTGTTACCTCTGAAAGCAATTATAATCATTATCATTATGGAGACAAAATCAATGTCTAGTGTTAGTTAATGAATTCAATGTGCAATGTCGTTAAAATTATAGTTATTTAAGTAGATTCTTGTTTAAAACAAAAGTTCGAAAAATTTTAATACAAATGAGCCGGCTCTAGATGGGGCTTATATTGCTTTCTAAAAATTTCATTAAGTTTTTTTAACATGCGAATATTAATTTGTTAATATTGTAGTAGAAAACCCATCCTAAAAATCCTAATAGAAGTAAAGAATTTATTAATAAAAGATCTTCAAAGTGGCCTTACATATACAATTTTAGCTCAAAAGTGTAACATTTCTGGATCAAGAGTCAGTTAAAAAAAAAACTTGATTTAAAAGAACGCCAGATAACAAAGCGCAAAGGCACTTTTGATTAAAAAGAACACATTTTCTTCCTTAAGATCTATCAGTGATGAGTGTTTCAATCCAAGCCATACGCCAAAGAATAAATGAGAATGACTTTAAAATTAATTTCCTAATAAAAAAATTTTCTGCATCTCGCAAACATAAAAACGTGATTAAACTTTAATTTGCTTTTGGGGCTTAAGTCATCTAGTCAGATGGGTAGAAATTTTGGCTCAAAAAGAAACATTTTTAAAACAACTGCCTCACTAAGACTTAGGAAAAAAAATCGCCCATACAGCTTAGCATGGTGAAATCTAATGGTTTGGCGATATAGTTCTTCATATGATGTAGGTCGACTGGTGAAAATCAAGTCTTAAATAAGTGGATTGAATCATGTTAATATTTTGAAAGAAAATCTTAAAAAACGTAATCAAAAAGTGTGATTGGGAGACTTCCTTTTTAGCAGAATAACAATAGCAGACATTTAAGTCAAGTGGCCAAAAATCATTTTAGAGGCGACAATGTAAAAAAATTGGACTGGTCACGACAGAGTACTGATTTTAATATTTTAAACAAAGCCGTAGCAGCAGTATTCAATATATGTGCTTTGGAGACTTTCTTTTTAGCAGAACAAAGACACCAAACACACCAGTGAAGTGGCCAACAATTATTTCGGAGACGAGAAAGTCCTTATTTAAATCCAATTGAGCAAGTACAAACATTTTTCAAAGATAAAATTTCAATAAAATCACGTACCAAGATCTCATAAATCCGAATCGAAATTAATTTCATAGAGTATTAAATATTTAAAATTTCTAGCTTAAGGTATGCCCAAAAGGCTTTGGGAGGTTCTCGTCAATAAAAGAGGATCTACAAAATATTAAAATGTTATTCATTCTAGGTTTTATATAAGAGTATTTTGAACTTAAACTTTATTTTGACCAACCATGCCTTTTAATATGATTAGTTTTGTTTAATTTATTAAACAATTTTAATTTAATAAAAGTTTTTTTCGTTCTAAACTAAGTTGAGTAAATTAAGTCAGTAAAAATTCAAAGTGAATTTCCTTCTTTTTCTTTAACATATAAAAACCACATGTAGAATTGCACTTTATTTTGTCCAACAGTGTTTATGAATGTTGTCTGTTTACTGCGATGTTGGTGAGATATAAAATTGCAACTTCTTTGTATCCCAGATTCATACCAATTTTGTGTGTAAAACTTCACTTCCTATTTCTCCCTTTTATTTTATTAAAACTTCACCAACTTGTGGACGTCAACATAAAATTATTTTGCAGTTAATGCAGCAACTATTTCCAGCAAAAAAAATAGTTATAAGTAGTTGTGGCAACAACATGGTCTTTTTGGTTGCTTGCTGTAGTCATAACCAGCAAATATATATAAAAACAAAACACAAATAGCTACAACTTAAACCATGTTAAATTGGGTGGTGAGGGTGTAACAGAGGATTTATATACAAACCAATTCTACTAATTTTACCAATTATACTTTCAACAGCAGAACATTTTGTTTCATCGAAATAAAAGTTAAACATTTACATTTGTGTTGTGCTTTATAATTTAAATTTTTATGTTTTTTTAAATGCAAAACTTATCTGTGTGCTTGTTATTTCGTTTTAAAATTTTTGGTTTTCTCTAGTGTGTTTTCATTTTAGAGGTGATAATTTTACACATATTAAATTTAATGATAATTTGCTTTTAAAACAAATTTTTTTCTAATCAGAAATCAAATGAAGTTTGTGTTGAAAGGTGAGTCAAAAAGTTAAATAATTATGTAGAAAAGAAAAAATTCAAAATAAAAAACATATGTTAAACTTTATAAAAAGTTAATGTTACGGAAAAAGTTTTAATATTAATGTTTAAAAAATTACATAATTAAAAAGGCAATGTAGACGTGTTAATTTATAATATAAAGTTTTGGTTGTATGATTTTAATTTGCATTACGTCTACTGATTATACGTTTGCTTTTCTAAAGATTTTTGACAATTTTGTAAATTAAGTTCGTAACTAATATTACTCATACGCTACCTAGGAAAATTCAATACAAAATAAATGATCTAAACTTAATTAACTAATTTAATTCCAAAAACGAGATTCAAACGTTTACAAGGACACATTTTTCGAAGGACAATTTTTAACGAAACAAAACAAAACGAAATTAACTATATTATTTAACACAAGATATTTTATTTTCCATATAAACATAAAATATTACGCACTCGTATTTGTAAATAAAAAAACCAAAGATTAGAAATTAAAAAACAGAGTGTTCTGTTTCCGCATTTAAAGGATAACTTTGTATATCAGGTTTTTATGTCTGGCCAAAAAGTCGATTCTGTTTACACAATGTTATCTACTCACTCAATTCGATTTTTAACGATGAATCGCTATCAACAGCAGTTCTTTATCGATGGTTTACTGAATTGCATCGTAGCCGTAATTTGCTCAACGACGATTTCCGTGAGGATCGTCCAAATATTTTGTTCCACAATTCAGTGATATATTTATATAAACATTCTCTTTACACTTGCAAGGAGCATAGGAACGATTTTTTTCCTTTTGTTTATAAAAAATAGTTCCTTGTTTTTGTTGGTGCGTAGCATTGAATGCATGTAATATTGCGTTCTCGAGAGTTTTATTGTTATAATTCGATCTGAATATGGCTGTGAGTCGATATGTGCATTCTTTGTTGGCTGTGACAATAAGATGTCCACCCCACTGGATTGACCTTTATCATTTGTTTTTAGGGTTAGACCATAGCCAGCTGTTAATTCATCTGAATCATGCCATATTGTTTCACACAGTCCGGGAATTGTTACTGCCTTATTCATAAAAATTATTAAAGGTTTATAAACGGTTTATTAAACTGATTTTCTATGGAAATTTGACTTATAAACCTCTTGTAAAGCTATTTAAATTTTTACAAATTAGACCGTTAGTCTGTAAGTGTTAAATTCTTTGCACACTTTTGTCAGGCAAAATGTTTCCAAGAACATCATGACATACCATGTTCCAATACGTGTCCTTGTTTTCATGCTAAAGATAGTCATCTTTAATCGGGTTTATAAGTTGTTATTCTTATCACGGATTCGTTATCAAATTTGTTTTACGAAAAATGGCTGATTGGGCCAAAGCATCCAAATCTAGTGTTGTTACTGTCCACATCGCCTCCTATAAGCTGAGGTTCTGCTGTTATTTATTCCTCGTTGCATATAGGGTTAAACCACCCTCGATCGGTCATCAAAGCCTCTTTAGCGAGGCAGAGGGCACCAGGTGATGGCCGGTCTGTGTTTAAATATGTAGCATTTGTATTCACTTCACTTTTCCATTAGCCTTCCAAACTCCATTGATGCTGTGAGTGAAATAACACTGCAAAATCATCATTTATCTTATTGTGGGATTGAGGTAACCTTATATATAAGTAGAACTAGCATACATAAAATATTGCATGATGATTTGGCTGATCAAAGAGATTTGTTCCCACATAATATGACTATGGCTCAGCAGAAAGTTTAGGACAATTGATAGCAAGAAGTTCTAACAAAAAACGTTCTTCAAAACATATGTAAGACATCGTAACATGCGACAAATCGTAGACCTTCGCATAAAAAAACCTCACAAAAGTCGTATTTAATAATATCTGTGTAATTAATTGCAAAAAGTATTAACAAACTACACCAGTTGATATAAAACTTGGTACAACAATAAAGTACAGATCAAACCTGAACAATGTAGAGACCTCAAATTATCAAAAAATAACTTCTGTGGTCTCTATTAGTGGCTTAAACTGAACCATTTTCTAAATAAATTTTCAATTAGTTCTTTATTTATTTAGTGAGAACTGCAAAATAACAACTTTGTTGTTCTCCTAAATTAATTAACTGTAATGTTTTAAAGCGTCTCTTAAAACGCTACCATGTTTGCTAATAAAAAAAATTGTTATTAATTTTAAAACAATAACTACATTTAGATTAACCGAACCTCTTAAACCATTTTAATTTGATAAGAAAAACACAAAATAGTCAGAGAGTAATAAAAGCATTGTATTTGTAGATTAATTTATTTTTCTATACCTTTTGGCCTATTTTACTATACGCTAATAATCATTAACGTAGAAAATATACTTACAGTTTTTAAAACCATTAAAGTTTTTAAACATTTACGCAATAAAATAGTTCTTAAAATTGTGCAAAACTTTTACGCACACCAAAAGCAAAACATGTTCATTTTGCCAACCACTATTAGTAGTCCCCTTATGATCATAAACATTATTTATAAACAAACATAAAAATATCTTTATACAACCTTTAATGAAAAGAAAAAAATTTTTTTTTTGCTAAATTAATGATAGAGAACAAAACACAGAACAAACAAAAACTCCAAATAATATTTATTATAACATAAATGCAGACATTAAAAAGTTATTTTATATTCACAATAAACTATTAGCAACAAAAGTTCATAAAAAACAAAATAGCAATTATTAGAATTTATGTTTGCTATTGAGAAAGAAAATAACAATAATTTATATGGTTAACAAATTTCGTTAACATTGTTTGGGGAAATATAATTTATAACAGATTCAAAAATATTTTGTTGCTTTTATTTGTTTGTTGAAGCCTTGTATGTCTTTATAAAGATAAATTTTTCATTACAAATTAAGCAATTTATGGCGATTTCTATAAAAACTCGTATAAATTAATATTAATCATACGTATAGGTGTTCTGTATTATATTTTAAAACATCATATGTTTTTTATATATTCAAGGTAATTTTGCTTAAAGCCAATAAATTAAACATTAAAAAAATTACAATTATGCTCTATATTTCTAAGCTCTTTATTGGTTATTTTTTGGTCCCTTTTTAGAAGAGCAATAGGCTCAAACTAAAGATGACACACTGGCTAAATAGGAGCGTACTATAACCGATTCTAATATATGCCTCGATAATGTGTAGTGATCTTTAAATAATAAGACTAAAAAAAACCTCTGCAAAATATCCAAAAGGAGTACTGCATTAGTACATGAGAACCCATTAAAATGACTACTGAAAACATACTGTGAATTCTCCCAATTAAGATACAGCGAAAATATAAAGCAACCTTGGCAATGGGTGAACAGCTGGTTAGAGACCACAAAATCAAATCCAAAAGCAGATCTGATAGCTTAGTGATGGCAAATATCATGCAGGTAATATATGACAAAATGTTAACGATATATGAGAACATTAACTACACGCCAAACATACCAGAGTAGGGAGAATGGAATGAAGTAATGGGGTTGTAAAAACCCACAATACCGATCTTTATACAAACAAATCAATGATTGCTAATCAAACTAGAGTGAGCTTCTATGACATTAACCGAAACAGGGGTAAATCTTTCCGCCTAATAGATGTTATTACTGTTTTCCAGACTAAGATTATAGCAATTACGGAAGGTATTGGATTAATAAAGGAGATTGACAACGAAGTTATAATCTCCATCTCTACGGGCACCAAATCAGTTGTCAAGTCCCCAGTAAAAATAAAAGTTAAATCTCAGAATATTCTGTCATAAAAGGTGAGATGAGCTCGCGTGCAAATTATGAACGTCTATAGATAATATTCGTATTATGTCGGCCATCACGGCATAATCGGAAATGAGAAAGTCGATAAAATCTACAATTTATAATCCTACTAGTTTCACTGATTTATGTTTGTTACAATTTAAATTATGACTCCAAGTTGAAAATGCTAATCTCTTTCAGAGGTTTAACAATTAAATTATAGTTTGGACGATGTTAGACCACTTCAAATAATGCCAAAATTTTGCTGATGGTAAGGTGGCAAAGACGCTATGGGGTGATCAAATTTTAACAAATCCTAGAAGATTCTGATACTTAGTAGACCAATACTTAAAAAGTTGGCTTGTGTACTAACAGATCACATAGAGCTGATGACTTTTTTAACTCATATAAGATTGTCATGGATGACACAACATGTAGAGCATACGAAAAAATTAGGGTTTAAAACACTACCTTGGTCAACGTTCTGTATATGTGCGTATAACTACGAGAAATTTAACGTTACTGGTTTTCAGCATAGCCTAAATAAGTATTTAACGTACCCCCACAAAAATTAGTTCAAAGGTTCTAAATCACACGAATCAGGTGGCCTAAAGGTAAATTTCCTAGACACTAAACATTTAATTCAACAAAAAGATGGCTCTATGACATGTTGCGGGGACTTGTTGGCATCTTTTCTTATCTAAAAGAGTTGCAATGATTTACGTAATTGAAAAATCGTCGGATCTACCCATTCAAGTCCTTTATCACACTCCGTCTACAGCGACGATGGTTCTTTTTTGCATGTGCAGTAGTTTAAATTGAATGAGTGGTTCTCAAAATAGTAAATATGGTTATTACTAATATAAAGAACTACGCTTTACTGCGCACAATTAAGTCGACAAAGTGTTTTAAGTATCAAGTTACAGTAACAGAAGTTTTATAGGTCTAAAAAATCACCCTTAAGTAAGGGAATTTTCATTCCTCAGACCACACAACAAAGCAAGAGCTTGGGCTTTAAATACCCCCCTTTTCTAAACGTAATCAGGTTATTTTAACTTTCACAAACCACTTTTCAGAGTTATTTTATATATTAACATCATTATTATTTTCAGTAAACTTTATCAAATATAATGTCATTATGTTGTTAATAAGCCGCTCCATAGATTCCTTGGTGTTAAGCAAAAATATATTAATTCAAAAATTGCAGTTTTTGTTTAATGCTAAACAAATCCTTCAATATACTCCCCAATTATTAAAATTACTACAATAAAAACCAGTAGTGCAAGATTTAATTTATTAACACTTAATGAAATAGCGAAAAAAAATTAGTAAAACCTAACAAAAATCTTATATTTCACCTTTTAGACTTAAGGATGTTTTACCTAACGTCAAAGAATTGTTAGTTCGATTATAAATTCCACGAACAGCAGCCTTAAGTACCTAGAAAGTAATAGAAAAACTAACAAAACAGGATGCACGTGAATTAATAACAATTATAATTAAGCTGAGGGTAAAGTTGAATTTGTTGTTGTATTGGTAATATTTAAGATAATCAAACTGGCAAACAAACGAAACAAATATTTGTAGTTTCATGAGAGTTTGATTGTAAATAGCAAAGTTTATGGTTTTCAATAATATATTGTTTGCTCATCTAGTCAACAAGTTTTGTCAATATTTATCATAAATTCAGGTTGGGAAATGACTTTATGCAACTCTTTGTAAACTGTGACATGTAATCAAAAACTAATTAAAAGAGAATTACAAGGTACTTAGAAAACACTAATGATGTTGCTTTATTTTAATGTTGTACGAATAAGTAAGAGAGCCTTATTCGATCATGCCGAATTTTATAATACTCTTCACCATCATTCGTACAGGTATAATGAGCACATCATGGCGTAGCTTTAATTTCAGATTTAGGGATTAATTTTATTTTGATTTATTATTTCCGACGCCATCTGTGAATTGGCTTTTTTAAATAGTTAAGTGCATTCTACAACTCACACTTTCTTATTTGACTTGCTTTTGGATGGGGTTAAAAAATAATGCCCCATTTTACTGAGGACTTTATTTTAAATTTAACATTTTTTTTTGGTTTTAATACTTTGCCGTTTTCTAGTGATCAACCTGTTTCATTTAATAATTTAAAAAAACGAGTTTTGTAAATTCAAATGTAAGTTTTTTACCCAAACAAATGGAATAATATATAATAAAACAAGAGAAATTGGTTTCCAAGACTTTATTCAGTGTCAGGAAAATATGACGGACTATATGGTCATGAAGATTAGTTTTTATAAGACACCTTTAATGATCCCTAAGAGAGATTATTGGGTGGGATCCTACCGACTTAATTCAGGAATTTCAAAGAATATTATTTTAAATCTAGGCTGGTTAGGTAATGTTAGAGAAGTTGATGTTGGAGTTATGGAATTTTTCACCATCATAGTAATATGGCATAAAGGAACAGAAGAGAGTATCGAGGACTTTATGGCCAAGATTAAACTCAGTGGACTCAAGGTTATTCCTAAATCTTGATAGGATATGTCTTAAGGCCACTATTGGGGCTATTACTGGAAAAGGGCTAGGATCTGTAAATGGGTAGGATGTGCGAGAATGAGGAAGAAATAGAATTATGAAGCATGTTGTCTGTTACTGCCCAAAATTACAGAATCATAGAATTAAGTGGTTGGGTAAGCAATTTCAACACAATGAATCGTGATATCGGTGTATAAACTTAAGAATATCATTGGATTCATCATATGGATGGGATGGCTAGTAGAAAGACAACGAGGGCCTTAGGACTGTATTGTTGCAGGTTTTCTTTCCATCTTTTCTTTCTCAATTCTTTCTTTAATGTATTATTTTTCCAATACTCTTATTAATTCCTTATGCTTCTTATTTCACTAAAGGGAAGCACTATGGACCTCATAGATCTCCAAATAAGGGTGTTGGAAGTGTCTCTTAGTTTCCGAAATTCCCGTTTCCTACCTACCTAACGAAACTACATCTCTAATGTTCAAAAATATTTATTTTTAATACAAATTTAAAATTCTTAAGTTGAATCGTAGGTAGCGTATGATTAATATTAATTTTAATTTTTTGCACAAAACTGCTTATAAGTGTGGCAAATAAATAAGGTTTTTTAAACAAAGTTTTAATTAAATAAATGTAAAATATTTAAAAAACAAAACATATAGAGTATTATGTAGTGGAGTAGTATTTAGGTTCAATAGATCTATTTAAAAAAAAAATATTAAAAATAATTTAACTTTAAATATTTTTATTTAACACTTAAAAAACCAGTTTCATAGTTACAGCAGTAATCACTTAAAGCGAAATTATTACAAGTTCTTACCAAAACTAATTTTTCCCACAAACTCTTATTTCATATTAGCCATATGCCCTAATAAAACATTAAATAAAATTTCTAAAAATTGCCTTAAATATTTTACTCTTTTTTGTTAGAAAATTTTAATTTCTATCTTAATAAAGCAAATTGAATAGAATATGCATCTAGTTAAAATTATATTTTAACAAGTAAAACTAAACAGATATTTTTAATATTTTCATTAAAAAAATTCTTATTAGAGAAACATTTTATTATTGCCATAACTCATATACCCACAAACTGAGAAAACACGGTAATTTAGAAGAACTTTATGATTTTTCCCCACAATTAATTAAATCATTTTGTTGATGTTTTTGTTTATAAGGCTTTAGGGGAGTTGATTTTTTCTCTGTGTTTGTGTTACATTCAAATGTGAAGTTGCCTGAAAACGGTGTATTCGTATTGGTTTGAACTATAAAATAAAATAATTGATGGTATTGGTATTTGAAATAATCGTAGCCACATTGTAGGTGGTGGTATTGATGTGGTTTTTGTTGTTGTAAAAATTGTATTACAAAACAAGAGCTTTTACGCAAATTAACGCTCGATGGTAATTAACACGCTTCGACTAAGCTCTCCCTGGGCCAGCAGTGAGTGGTAATTACTATAGAATGCCAATCATTTGTAATGGAAGTTTAAATGAGATATACCAGAGAATCTTAATCTTAAAAGCAGCAAAAAAATAAATTTATAGTAAAATCTCTCTCTCTCTCTCTCTCTCTCTTTGAATAAATTTAATATTAATACTGAAGGTTTCATGGGCAACCATGTATATTCCTGTTTGGCGATTTTAGACGCCCTTTACTTGGTTGTAAAAATGCTTGAAATAAGATGGACCTATTTTGATATGTAACGTATTCTCCGAGAAAAGGAACCTTATGTGTCGAAAACCGGGTTTGATACCTAAAAGGGTGTAGAATATGATGAAATGAGTTAGATTTCTGATAAAAATTTATTTACCCCATATAAACGTACAAAACAAACTTGGGAAAATCGATAAAAATGAGAACAACATTATCATAACAAACAGAGCAGTAACAATAGCGAAGGTATTATCACACTAAAAGTGAAAATACCCCATAGGCATGACGTCACCAAAGTCGTCACCCAATCATAACTAACCATAACAAATTGCATCTTTCAACCATACCAAATCATCTCTCGCAGTGATAATACCTTACGAAACTTTAAATGCATTTTTCTCAAAACTTTATTTTCACACTAGGTCCTTTTTCTCGGAGTAGGTCGCATATATTCAAAAAGCGTTCAACGCTAACACTTACATTTGCTTAATAGCAAAATTTTTCCTGTTTTTTTAACACACAACCACATACGTTGTTATTTCTAAGCTTTTTTGAGAATTATTTTCCAATTATTTTTCAGTTTTCAGATGACATTAGCTGCTGTATCTGCACGCACTTTTATTCTTCGTACGACTTTGTTTATTTTGGTCTTCGCCATGATTTAATTTTAAAATGACATTTTTCTGAAATTTTTATAAGAAAATTATAAGATTTTCATTTACATGAATGGCAAAGAGGTTTAGAAAGTTCAATGCCTAACCCGTTGTTTTATATAAAACGCTTTTGTGGCTCTTCTGAAAATTTGATTTAAAGACATACGTGTTCGCCCCTGAAAACCACAGAATGTATAAATTCAAAAGCTTTACTAAAAATTTTTTGTAAATCTTTAAAAAATTGTAAAAGTTTTAAACCTAATTAAATCAGATTTTATTTCAATTAAAATTCAATTTATTTTAAAACAAATATCTTAAAACCTTTAAGGGACATTATTACAACTTGCCGTTAGTTAAAGGATTTTGTCGGGCCGATAAATGGCTTCCCGTTATAAAACCTTAATCTATTATTTTTATATCTACTGAATATTATTATTATTATTTAAAATAATTAATATAAAAAATGGAAGGTGTACTAATGCCAAGCTATTTATTAGGCACACAAAATCCTATCTTTAATTAAAGGCAAGTTGTAAATATGGCCCCAAGAGTTAAAATTATTTGTTAAAATTTACTACTGAAATAATATCAATCATACGCCCAGATATACAAACAGTTTAAGTGAAAAATACAAAAATATCAAACAGTTCTTATTGAGTTAATATTTTAAGTATTAAAAAAATCAAAACTATATAAGTAAACATTAAACAGTTTGCGGAACCCTGCTTTAAAGCTCTTAACAGATAATTAAGACCACCGAATAAATAATAAAGAGCAGACAATGTTTGCGTTTGGTTTGAGATGATTTAAAATCGTGGAGAGAACAAGCTATAGGCACATTTCAATTTTAAAATTAAATTTTTCTTATTTAAAATATTAAAATATAAAACAAAATTGTAATAAAAAAATATATTTTTACCCATTAAAATCTTTGACAAATCTTTTGTCAATTCAAAAACACTTTTCATTAAAATTTTAGTTTAAAACATTGTGCTTTTTATTTTCCAATTTTGTATGCCACCGGAAATTGCTTGTCATGTCTAGCAGCTTTTGTATTTGTATATTACTTTTTGCTACAAATTGCACGGAAATGAAAACTTGCCTGCCTATTTGTCATTGCGAAGTAACCACCCTGCCTCCCTAAAGTAACTGTATTTAGTAAACTTCTTGTTATGACAACTGCTCAGAATACGTAACATCTCAAAGGTCAGTCATTTACAGTCTTCACGTCCAAGCTACTTTAGAATATTAAATTCTATGGCATTTTCATACAACAGCCTTAAACTATGTTAAGGGGGTGTTTTAACTCACTGTGTGGCAGTATGTCATGTTCAAGAACCAAAAAGAAAATTAACAAAAGTAAGGTAGAAGATTTTAGCATTTATTTTTTAATAGAAATAAATAGAGATTTAAGTTTGATATACATTTTAAATAGCGTGTTTTCAAAAGACATTTACTATATAGTGGGTGTTCAAACATGAAGGTTTTTTTATGTTGCTGCCATTTTTTCTAACCTTAATTTTTATAGATAATTTTTGCTTTCAAATTTTAAACACATTTCGGTTAGCTGATGTGGTACGTTACGTAAAAGAAAAATGTGTTTTTATTATTAAAATATTTCATAAAGGTAACAAATGTTTTCAAATTTTTATTAGAAAATTTAGTAAAAAAATGTAGTAGTAAAAATATTCTAGTAAATCGCGCTACAAGGCTAATGGTTCAGAAATTTTAAAAAATTGGATTTGCATATGATAACATAAACAGATGGTTTGATCACTACGTTGATGTAGCAGCTGTGGGCAGAAGTGTTGAAGAAGATACAAAAATTTCGATTCGTCATCTTTGGCAACAATAAAAGATGAAAGAATTCACATTATTCAACATTTTGCCTTGTGATCTCCATTTAAGTATTTCTAAGATCCAGCTGACCTAAGATATAAAACCATTTGACCGCGCATTACGTCAGCAATTTTTTTCTTTGGCCATCAAAAAAAACAATACGATTTTAAAAACTAATTTAGGTTTGAGTACATTTTTAACATTTGAAAACGAGAATTTTTTTTGACTAAATAAAATTCACCGACGAAGCCCATTTCCAACATAATGTCTATTGCAACAAACAGAATTGCCGCATTTGGGGTAAAGATATTTCAAAAGATATCTTAGGGCAACTCTTAAATCTACAGAAAGTTGCAGTTTAGAAAGAATCTCCGGATTACATTTTTTTTAGCCATTAAATATAAAAAAAGTTGTAATTTATTATAGTTTGTGTTTAGGAGGATTCACCGGACCATATATTTTTAAAGTGCGATTACGATAAATAAAAATCCCTACAGAGAGATAATCCAAAGCAATTTGCGGCGGAAAATAGGTAACCAAGACGTCGAGAGTATGTAGTTTCAAGAAGATGGTGTTAGTGGTGTATGTTGGCATAAATCAAGAAAAACCATAAATTCTTTATAGAAGAAATTTCGAAAATTACCTTCTTTCTCGTAGAGGACACATAAATTGGGATCTAGAAAGCGAAAATGTTCTGTAATACTCCTACAATAGCTCAAGAGCATAAATACAACATTATGGAGCAGACATCAGACATTGACTACAGTTAATTGAAAAATGTGATTAATAATTATGGTTAAACATTGGGGCTTTGCTGACCCAGTAGGGGGAAATAAACTGAAATAGAAAATTTTTAGTGTACCAAAAAAACTATTTTTTATTAAAATCAAAACGACAGTTCGGAGAGAATTTTTTTGTTTATATTTTTAATATATGAAGATTGTCATTCGACATAAATGAGAGAAGAGAGAGAATTGTTTTTATGGGCTTTGACAGCTGAAATTTAAAATAAGTGAAGGAAAAAATAATCACCTGACAAAACAAGACTACCTGATGAATAAATGTACCCTCAACGATACCTTCAATTTGGAAGCGCTCTACAACGAAATGATATATTTCTAAAAATAATGACAAAAACTTTTTTTAATTTTATGACAAAACAGCCAGCAGGTCTTTTAGTTTATAATAACTACAGTCGAACATCCTTAGAGTGAACTTCTATATAATGAAGTTCTCCCTATTAGGAACTAAAATCAAGAACACAGCTTTTTCGTTTCACTTTAAATGTATTTCGATCTCCGTATAATGAATTTCCATACAGTGAATCTTTTTTTACTATGAACAAAATTTAGGAAACAAAAATACATTTTACTTGTGTTTTTGTTTCCATATAATGAACTATTTTTGCAGCTACTTAATATTTTTGGTATTCCCAAAATATGAAAATAAAAACAAAAAAGTTAATGATTTCCTTTTAACAAAAGTTGACCGAGTTTAGTTAACGAAAATGACGCACCGTTAATCTCTTTAAAAAAAATATTTGTAATTAATAAAATTAAAGAAGGGACATTAAAGAAAAAATATATATTCCGACCGATGAAGATATTCTTAGCAGTGTTTTAGAAAGTCGTGGATTACAGCAGATTATATCAGATGACGATGAAGAGAAACTGGGTGGTGAAGTAATAGCAAATACTGGTAAAACGTCACCTACATTAGAACACGTTTCCCTTTAAATTATTGTTCTACGAAATTTTTTGGAGATGGAAATGTTTCGACAAATGTATTTAAATAATTTAATGTAATTTAAGCTTTTATTGATAAAGAAAAATGGAAAAATGTAGTTCAAACAAAAATATCTGATTATTTTAAATAAATATAAAAACAAAAAATATGTTTGTATAATGAAGATTCTATACAGTGAAATAATTGCCTGTCCCCGTGAAGATTCACTATAGGGAAGTTCGACTGTATATAGTCTATACTACAAAGAAATAAAAAATACCAGAGGTTAAATTATAATTAATATGGTTGCCTAGATAATGATTATGCTTAATTCTAATAATGTATTAATCTCTATAAATTCTATTTAAAATCTATGACCCCAACAAACTAAAATTCCCTTATTGTATGATTATATAAAAAATTTTTTACATCTGCCATTTATTTAATGGCCACCTGCAGCATATAAAATTTCATTCCACAAAAAGGCACACACAAAACTAAATATACAGCAGGGAACAAACAAACAAACAAACCAAAAACTATATTTCACACCAAAATTTAAATATTTTTCTCATATCAACAGCAGTAGTTAAGCCAGCAGCCAAATGAAATCGTATTGGTAAATTGTAAATTCCATATGAAAGCAACAATATTTTATACGAAAATAAAGTTGCATTTAAATGATTTTGTTGAGTTTACGAAAAATAAAAAAAGTAAAACCCCATACTGACTAGTAAATTGATGGCAGGTGTTTATGTGGGGAAATTTCTTGAAACTAATGCAGGGTCTATTTCTAACTCTCTCTCTCTCTCTCTCTACCTGTTTCTATTGGCAGTTCAAGAGTAAATTTATTTATTTATTTACAACAAGTCCATTGCATTAGATAAAAATTTATTTTTGCCACATTTATTGCAAATGCCAAGTGTTTTTATTTTTGTGCAAAACGTATAATTAAAATTTTAGGCTTGTTTATTGAACCAAATAATTTTTTCGTTTTGAATATTGTCGTGTTTTAAACAAAAAAGAGGTGGACATTATCACCAGCTAAATATGGTTTAATATTTAATTAAACATTGAAAGAGAAAATGAAAATAATTAAATATTTTTAAAAACAATCTTAAATTTATATCAATCAGTGTTGCCAAAAGTGGGGGAAAATTCCTTTATGTAGGTTTTTTGACACTTAAATAGGAGTGTTGGGAAAATCGGATCGATTATTTATATTCTATAATATAGATGTATTTTTTCCTCGTACCGTATTATTTATGAAATAAATTCAAAATAAGTATTATTTTTAATATATAAATAATAATTATTTTTAATAAATAAAAGAAAGGGTTCGCCAAATAACTTTGTTTTTTGAAAATGCTTTAAAAAAACATTGTAGTTTCGGCTGTGTGGCATGTATCGCCGTCCTGTTGAAACCAAATGTTGCTAATATCCTCCTCTTAAATTTTTTGAACAAAAATTCGTTCAACATGGCCCGATAATGATCGCCATTGACTACGGCCACTTCTTGCTCAATTTCCAAGCGTTGTTCAAGCGTGTACATAACCATATTCATTCAGCGGAAGGATAAAACCAATTATCTGTCACATCAGATATGAGGTAAGTGTTACCATTCACGAAATAAGCACTATATAAATAAAACGTTAGATAGCGGACCCTTTATAATATTTATTAAGATTTTTTGTTCAAAATTTTTAGAAATTTTTGTTTTAACAAAACTTACTTAAAACTATATTTCCAAAAGAAAACAGAGATATTATGCCTTAAGGGTTGACGACACTTGTTTGAGAGATATTTTAAGTAAGAAAATGCACCAGTAACAATTTTTATAAGTTTAATGGCTTTTGATGAGCCTTTAGAGCTTTAGTTGTAAGTATTGGTTCTATATTTTTTTTCGATCAGTGGAAAATGAATTGTTACTTTTGTATTTGTAAAGAACAATATGATAAAAAGTAAATTTAATTTTCCCGACTTTCACTTAGTGGAAGTTCAAGAAATACAAAAAAAAATCCCAATAAATAATGACTCAGTTCTATAAGAAATCGTATTCTTAAGCCCACAATATATTTATAGAAGAAAAAAATGTTTGAACTTTTTTCAAAACAATTTAATTCAAGTCTCAATGATCTCATGCATGCACCCAGAAAACAAAAAATCAAATTTATTGACATTTGAATGGTTTGCTTCTTGCAATTGAACTTTTCTTTTGTGGTAATAAAATTTCTCTTAAAAAATTCATAATTTTTAAGAGCTAAATACATAATTATACTACGAGACTAAAAAAAATTTGATCTAACAAATAAACTACACGATTAACAACAAATCTTAAACTCATGATACATTCGTGACTATTTTCTCTGTATGAGGGCACAATAATCGAATATAGTTTTTGACTGTATTTTTAAGCATCGATTTAGAACAGTTTTGAACAAAAAGATTAAAAATGGAAGACTAAAATGACGGAGTTGTATTTTAAAATTTATCGAAATTAGTTTAAATTTTATCACATTTTTCTAATAACAGCAAATATTGGCATCCACATTTGTAAGTTTAATTTGTATTATAAGATTTTGTCTGCAAAATAGTAGAAAAGACTGCATTAATTTAGAAACCTTTAGTAGTCACCTAAAAAAAATCAGTTCAAAAAAAATACATTGATATTGTACCTAAATTCTAATAAAAATTATATAAAATTTTTTTTAGTTTAATCACGCTTACAATAAATATGCAAAAAAAATAATTTTTTAAAACTATTGTTTTTTCAAAAATTTTATTGCCTTCAAACTGTAGAGATTTTTGTAAGAGAAAAATTGTTTTAAGGTGTAGGGAAAAAACGGATTTTTTTTAAGTATGCATAAATATTTTTCACAAATATCTACCGGCAACACTGATATCAATAAAATGAAATTATTTAAATTTTAACAACCACAACGTATGATTAATATTAATTCGATTTTTGTGGTAAAGTTTTTTACACAGGCGGCTTAATGTGTGATAAATGTTCTCGTTAGCAAAAGATATCACAACTTAAGTGCTTATGAATAGCATTTGTAAAAATAATATTTGTGGTTTACGGTCATTCATCATTGGATCATTGGAATGTAGTTTATTAAGCACTTTAAACAATAACCACTAAGTTTCTAAGGAGAAGTCATTGCACTTATACAAACCAGCACAGAAACCTTTTGAAGCTAATACATAAAAGTAACAAAAGATGTTGTAAAATAATAAAACAATAATAAGCAAACATAATACACACACATTGTCTAAAAAATTATTTTAAAGTATATTTCAAAATTTAAATTTGATTATTTTTTATTTTAAAACCATTTAAGTTTAAAAATTTTATATGTAAGCAATATTATGTTTTAATACGAATTTATGTCGTATATTGCTGGCATTTGGTAAAACTATAGCTTTAACAAATTAGCTAGAATATGAAGGATTTATTAAAGTTTTTCTATGTTTTATGAAAATTAATATTAATCATACGACCCAAAGTACTACTTCTGGAAAGACAATTATATTAAAATAAAAAATACAAAAATTGCGATAAATACTTGGTTTACATCACAGACTAAACTATGAATAGCAAGTCTCGCGATTCGCTTTCAAATCAATAGAAACCTTACAAATTACATGGTTTACTAAGTCAATATAATTCGGCAAGAATAGCAGTTGTATTTAAAAAAATTAATAAATCAATTTACAATGCCAGCAAGTTTCAGATCGCTAGTAACTTCAAAAAAAATTGAAGCAAATTCATGAAATTGGTATTGTTATTGGTACATTCCCAAATTCAAAAACGATTTATTTTAACTTCTGTAATAAAAAAACTTACAAATATTTCACAACCATTTGAACAACATGATTTTTATGATAATACTATTTTATTTGATTCTTTAAACCAGTTTTACTTCCTGTGATTTAGTTAAGAGGACACTGTTGAAAGATTTTAAAAGGTCAAGTCTAATGATGTCGCTCTTGATGGCATTTGTCCTCGTTTTATGAAACTTATTTTAATTTTTTAATTCAATATGTTAATCATTTATTTGTAATATGCTGTCATCACAGGTACTTTTTTTGTGGGTTGTAGTGTGCTTAAGTTATTCTCTTGCCTAAACGAAGATAAGAAATACAGGCCAATATTTATACTTTCTTATCTCTCTAAGGATCTTTTCCTTTATCAACCGTTGACCCAACACATCTTCAATAACAATCTTCTAACTGATCGATAATCTAGATTAACCGCTTTAACTAAAGTAACCGAAAACATCAGCTCTTAATTTTACTCTTTCATTCAAAGACTATTGATGTCATTGAGAAACAGATGTTGATTAAAAAATTATTAAGAACTTTTAACCCTTCAAAACTGCTATAAAATTTGTGGCTTTTTATCTAACAAATAGATTGCAGGTAGTTGTCAACAGTGATACTTCTTCAGCCCTTTGACAATATTAAGAGGTATTGCTTTTTGTTTTCACTTCATTGTAAATAATTTCAAAATAAAAGGAATTAAAAAATTCACAGAAAGTGAACATCGAACTCCCATATCTCTTTACAGTTTGGGTCTATAGAAATGGGTGTGTAAATATTTTTATGAGAACTGAAGCCTGCTATGGTAATATAAACACTTTCCTGTATGTGTGCATAAGTACGTATGCATGTGCCTAAAAATACGTATGTGCGTATAAAAAACTTGTATATCAGCTTGACTTAAACTATAGTGACATTGAGATGCTGTTGATTGTTGTGTCTATGGGTTGATGTTGATTGTTGTAAACAAAATTTTTTTTTTGGGCACCAAAACACAATCTCAGGCATACACATGTTCTGGCATGCATAAATCATCCATCATACGCAATGGAAAAGAATTTTTTTAAATTTATGGTAATTCGTGGAACATGGGAAATGAGAAGGGCTAGAGAAGCTCTCTTGAGAGCAACTTTAATTTATTTGGCTACAACTAACAACACTTTGTTTTGTCCGAAAATTGTAGTTTCATTCACAATTTGTACTTTAGTTTAAGTGTTTTATAGAGGACTTAGTTTAGAATCGTCATGCAAATATGATTAGTTAACTTTCAATAATATGCTTTGGGAAATAGTTTGACTTAAAAAAAATTGTCCAAGTAAGTTTGATTTAGGTAAATTGTAATCTAGAATTATAATTTAAATTGCTTTCAGTCTTGGCGCATCAAAAAGTTGACCGCAACTTGAACAAAAATTATTATTACGTCGTATCTCTTCTTGATATTTTTTTATTTTCTTAGATAAATTGTTTTTTACTAGTGATGTTCCTGACATATGCTAATGAAACAGTATAAACATAAAAAATCGGTATTTCTTTTTGCAATGAAAAACTACTAAAATACTTAATTTCTCAACCCTGCTTCAAATCCATTAAGACTTTTAAATATTCTAAACAATTTTATAAGACAACACAAGAAATAGTATTAATCATACGCCTGCATATACAAGAGATTTTTTTTTAATTTCTTTATGCAACATTTTAAAAGCTTTTCATAACTAGTTTACATTTCAAAAGTATTACCAATTACAAAACAAACAACAAGATTTAAAAATAAATCGAAAAAACTATTCTCTCTTAACTACTTTTCTAAATTCAAGTAACACACATGTTAGAAAGAATTGTTAAATATTTTTAAGCCTTCGGTAGTTGTTATGATGCTGTAGTTTTTGCAGCACACTTTCATTTGCATGTACTGGGTGGAACAAAAGTCACCGTGGAATATAAAAATTAGAAAACTAACAACTGTGTAATAAATAAGGGAAGAACCAGATCAAATAATTTTATTATTTAAATTAGCAATCAATTATTTTAAAGCAAAGAGCATATCGTCGACACTTTGAAGTGATGATTTAATATTTAGGTTATCGTGACCATCAATACGGCACTATTAGAAACTTTTTTTCATACCGTTAGATCATGTTTAATTCCCACTATGGAAAAATTTAACAGGTAAAGCTAAGTTTTAATGAATCATCTACCAGAAGGCATTTTGCTTAGCTAAGAATGCCTCGTAGGTAACTAGGGCGCATTTTAAACAAATATTTAATCTCATTCCTAGACGAACTTAAATTGATGCAAGAATTACATCCCTCATATCTGAATTTTTCAGTTAAAATTTCAATAGTCTGCCAAAAACGAAAACAACTATATTGAAAATTTCATTATGGGTGGAGAAGCTTATTTAAATCTAAATGTCAAATCTGTACGTTCTCAAAACCCAAGAACAACACACCTCTAAGGCTATTGCTCCCCATAAGGTATACAGTATGTGTATGGTATGGCATTGCATCTGAAAATACCGTTGGGTCATACTTCTTTGAAAATGAAGATGGAAATCTTGAAAACAGACCTTAGATGTGATTTCAACAGGATGGAACCAACCTACCTAAACTGTCCAAGATTCAGTGACACTTTTAAGACAAATTTTTGAAGTGTGAATAATTTTCACAAAATCAAAAAAAAATTGAGCAGCTCGCTTGCTAGATTTCTTAAAAACCAAACTTTTTCCTTGAGGTTATCTAAAAGTCTGTAAGGATACATGCCCATAGAATTAAATAAATAAACAAACAAAAAATGAATAAATGTGATGATGCCCGAGACAACCTTGAAATCAGGACCAAAAATTTTGTACAAATTTAAGATTTACAGTCACAAGAATTTTGGAAATGTTGTGGAAAATATTTTAATTGTGAGGCCATTATTTTAAGGCTAAGACTAGGAATCATTAAAATGACATTATTTTCCATACTTTCCATACTTTGTGTAATAAAATATTTCCATTTTGTATATTTTTTAACCTAAAAAACAATTTAAAATATTATACGAACAAACGAAAAGTTTCAGAATTTTAAAAAAACCCATGCTGACTTTTGGCCGACCCTGTACTTCTATATATGTACGCTTTGTATTGGTTTTTAGTATCAATCGTATTGCTGTTTATAGGAGGATATAACAGGCATGTTCCACTTGAATAAATGTTAATAGCGGCGTGAAGTACAAAAATGTGTATACACGCTGAGAGGCTTTAATAATATTTGCCTTTAAATTGGTAACTACCACCACAAAAATTGCAATTCAAAAATAACAACAATATCTGTTACATTTGAGAAGAAATTAAACAGTTTATGTATGGAAGTAATCGTGTAGCGTGAGAACGTCTAAAGCAATATTTTTTGATTTTTTAGTGCGATTTTTATAGATTTCAGGAGAAGCGTTGTAAAAAAGGTTAAACAGTTCATGGTAAAAAAGAATAATTTAAGTTTTTAAAATACTGCCTACTATTCAATTCTCATATTTTTAATATAAGCTAAGTTAAAGGGAAATTTAAAATTTAAGTTTTTTTAATATACTGCCTCCGTTTTAATGCTGTTTTCTAAGTAAAAGGTTTAGGAAAAACTCGAAGAATTACTTTTTTTAAAAACACTGCCTCCATACCTCCATAATCATTGTTGACCTTCATAAATTATTTTAAAAGAAATATTATTTTAAAGAAATTTAAAAAAGTCGACTTAAAAGTGGCGGTGGTTTTTTCCACCCGTAGAATCCTAAGTTTTGTTATGACAAACATTAAAGAAAAAGTTTGCAAAATCGTTGTAGCCGCTTTTAAGTGAAAGGATTACCAACAAATGACATTTAGTTTTTATTTATATAGATTGCAAATTTTTTTTTTCTATATTTTGTGATATTTATTTCAGCAAATGACTTTTTATTTGCAATTAAATGTTTGTCATAAATTTGAGCTATTTGTTTTCTTGTTTTTTTTTAGGATTTGCATTCACTTGCCTCTGTGTCATGTCCTTATCGATTTTAATTACAGCTTTAATGCTTGTTATATTCTCAAATCCTCAAAGTTTATAGTGTTTTGTTTTCAATTATTTACTTACTGTTGTTTTGCTAAAAAGCCAATTATCTATGGTTGAGTGGTGGTAATATCTACAATACAGTGGGGTAAATGAAACACAGGAGTGATATATTATGTGTACAATGTGCACAAAATTAAATTTTCTGACTTAATTAAGTAAGGTTTGGTTAGTTATAAAAAAAAGTGCACTAAAAAATCTGAATTCTTCCAAGGCCAAATTGACATGTTAGAGGAACTAAATTCTACTTATTAAAATCGTAACTCCAAATTAGTTAAAATCTCTACTTGATTAAGAACAACTCCCTGTAATGTAAGTCCTTACGAATTTTCAATTTCAATTCCTTAGCTATTCCGTATTTGGCATAAAGTCTACCTTAAAGCTCTAGCGTATAGTATGACCAAATGCAGGACATTGACAAACATAGTGTTTAACAAAGTCCCATCATCTCATCTCTTATTACTTTTCATCCGAATGTTTTTTTTTCCAAGAGTTTTTATCTCAAAAGCTATTATTACACTAATTAGTTTCGTAAGTTTTGGTCTATTCAGTTTCAGAATTTCTTTCTATTAAACATAATTTTAGTCACCCCATATTATTTTTGTCACCACATGTGTTCTTTCGTCGCCCAAATTTTAAACTTTTTTTAAACCTTTAAAAGGATCTGGCTGTATTTGAAATAGTAATAATAACCTATTGAGTTAATTGCACTCTTTCATTACAGGCTATTCCAAGACTGAACATTTTTGTTTATAAGGGTCTGTAAATTTGATTCGCTATCCATAAAAATAAGAATCGAATTCACGTAATGAGTCTCCTTTATCCACTTAGTGCCTTCTGTTACTACCGTAGACGGAAGTATTTACCCTTTTTTGATTTATAACAAATAAACCCTTTCAGTTCGGTCACCAATCTTTGATCTATCCGTATAAAAATCGATGTCCAGGGTATTTCTTACCCTAGTTACTTCAACCCATTTCCCCTCTTTTGGTTAAAGTTCTCACATCTTATTGAAATTTTGTCACATATTTCCTCGGTAAGGTTTCCCATCTTTCAGATAGAATAAAATAGAATATTAACGACATGTTTTTTAAAAACATCTGTCGAACGATCACAATTATTTATCAGCATTTTTGGTAAAAAAGTAAGTAACAATTATTGTCATTAAATTGATTAAATTCATTTAACAAAAAGCTTCTGTATTTTAACGTACATTTTAAATATTTAACTACGTTTGACCAGTTTTCATTTATACCATTTAAAATATGAATTATCTCTTGTTCCGTTAAATTAGATTTTTGAAAGCAAGCAAGCCTAAATTCTTTTAGCACTGGACAGCCCCCAAGAAAATGTTCAAAAGTTTCCAATTCATGCAGATTGCATAATGCCTGTCTATGTCTGACGCACCAAAAATGTTGTAGTTTAACGCAATAAGCCCACTACGTGCTTTAAAGATCCAAGTGATATTATTTATGTTAAAATTATCCTGGAAATAATGGTTTCCTCTTTCATAATCCAGGTATTTGTAGATTCTTGTGGTTGATTCAGATTTTCTTTGCAATCTTTCATTTAAGGTACTACTTTTCATTTAGTAGTTCCGTGCTAAATTGTTGGGTTTGTTTCTGGCAAATTAATGTTAAATGACAAAGCTTTCGACTGTAATTCGTTTGCCCAGAAAATGTTACAACGTAATAATATTAAGGATAGCTGGTGAGGCAATTTGTTTTATCCATAATGGAACATTGTTCTGCTTAAATATTTAATATTGAGCCCCAAAGTATAAATATGACTGCCTTCAGCAATAGTTTCTAGCGCAAGAATGTAGTTAGTAGTTAAGCTTGGTATATTTAAAATTTTTTTCATGTAAATTCAGATACAAATTTTTCTTTAATATCTGGTTTAATGATCTCTCACTCAACCATTGCAATTATTCTGGTAGCGGCCAATGCTGCTTCATATTTTACCTTTATCTTAATCGGCCGAAAGATATTGTTATTCTCAATCGCCATTATTTATGTGGTTCTTATGGCACCGCATACAATACACTATTCCTGTCCTGTCTTTTTACTTTAAAGAGGTTTTATGTTAAAATTTTACTTTTAAGATGATAGTGGACATCCGCTTTAGAGGCATTATAATTCATTGTGTGCGCAGTATGATATCTTTGGGCTTATGCTCCATTTTAAGCCTATCACTCTTTATCCTCTTCTACTATACTCTCAAGGTAGTCTCTCCGTCATAGCCTCCGAAAAAGTACTACTCCTACGTATTAAACTTTTTTATTAAATTTTTCTTTATCTCCAAAGATAGGACAAATATGCACAAGTAAATTTCATGACTAACACTTACCTTTAACAAAATTTTTGGACTTATATATTATCTTGTTTATAAATACCCAGGACAATTTTTTGTTACGCATTTTACGCTTAGATTATACATGCGATTTTAATAAAATATCAAAACATTTGATATAATTTTTCCTGAAAAATTTGTACAATCTAGATTTTATTAAAATTTGTTCAGTTCAGTTGCTTTTAACACATGCAGAAGACATTTGTGTAACAAAACAAAACAAAAACATGTTGAGTCAACATTGTTGATACAAATTGTTTCTGCAGAGAGTGTTTTTGTGTATGATATAATAAACTGAAAAGAGAGACTATAGTCACATTTACAACTATACTATCGTCGAACGCGACGATCGCAGAATATGCTAGTTTTATTAAATAGGCAACAGCTCAACAGTTTTTCTAATGTTTTTTATAAATAAAAACTTCACTATTATCCTCCCATAAAATAAGAGTAAAGTTCTTAAATGAAATATTTTCTTCCAGTATGACCCCACCTCAGTGCTGCCACTATTTAAACCTTTATTAAAAATGTCTGCTAAATACCTCTTACATTAACGACTTAACTAACCAACCCACTTTAACTTTTTAAACCCACTGTTCCCAAACAATTGCTTTTATTGGCATCATTAGAAAAAGCTGCCCGGTTGTAAAAACATAAAATACCTAATTGTTTTTGATTGTCTTTCGTTTTACTTTTACTAGAATTTCTATTTTATTTATTCTTCTACGTCTGTGGTTCCATCGCTTTTTTATTATTTGCAAAGCTTAATGTTTGTATTTTGCCAGTTAGTTACATTCGAAACTCTTTGTTGTAATTTTCATTATTATCATTTTATTGATTTTCTTCTCTCTTGTTATGTCCTCCTATGTCTCATATTAATTTATGTCTGTTAAAGTAATTAAAGTCAAAAACATAAAAACTGCTTAGATTTCGAGACATTTTTATGATTTTTACACACTTTTTACTGTGATTGTGGATTTGTGTGTTAAACAAAGAAATGATTTGCTTTGATTTAAAATAATTTCATAGAAAATAAATATTTATCAAGAGCACACAAATGTTCTGGTAAAAATCAAAACAAAAATTAATTGAAAATTTGTTAGTGTAGCAAATATTTTGAAAGCCAATTATTTAAGACTAAGATTTTTTAAGTTTTTGCAAATATTTATTTAGTAGTTTAATTAAAATTATATGAATGTGAAATTATGTTTATAAAAGTACAAAGGAAAATCAGACTTTAAATGCAAATTCATAAAATGCTTGTTTAAATTTAAATTGGAATAAATTAACTATCAAATTTAATATTTCTGTCGTTTCAAAGAAATTTTATTTAATTTATGTTAAACGTTCTAAGTAACTTAATGACTATTTAAAAATATAAAAAAATAATTAAATATTAAAAAATGATGAGATGTCAGCATTTGTCGGCAAATCACATAAATTTGTGAAAAAATCATACAAATAAAATGTAGAAAAGTAAAGGACAGCATAATAAAATATAAATCACATTTCTTACAAAAGTAAGACAGTTTGTCGTTAAATAAACAATATTAAATTTAAAAAAAATTTCAACATTTTTATGAGCCTACTTTTTTATAAAACCATAAACCTTAAAATTTTATCTTTTATTTCAATTAAGTGTTTTAAAAATTGCTGAATACGAATTTTTATAAAATTATATAAAATTAATATTAGTCATACGCACCAGAGAACATGTAGAAAATATAATAGGCAGGCAACCAGATTTTTTAAAACCGGTTTCGAAATTATCCTAAAAAACTGTTTTTATTTAAAATTTTTCGTTAGTTTTTTAAACCGGGCTTTTAATTTTGTCTTTTTTTGAATTATTCAAGAAACCGGTTTTTATTTCCTGATTTACTCAACAATATCAACTAGTTAAACTTTGCTTAAATATAAATTTCGTCTTCCATATAAAAAATTTTTTAATTCTTATAACTCCCCATAAAAAAATTGAAAGCAGTGCAAAGTTTACCTAATACAAATTATGTTTTTTTGACTTCTAAATCAATAGTATAAAAGTTTTTATTCTGAATGACTCCCTAAGTAAGAAATAATTTGTCATATATGATAAATACAACATCATGCATAATATCTTAAACAATTCATGCAAATAAACAAAATTAATTCATAACATATTGAATGCTTTAAAAAAATAATGAGTGAGTTCTGTGCCCTTATTTAACTGAAATGCAGCTTATTAATATATACTTATGCATTAAATTTAATCCCTTTGTCACTAGATGAGCCACTGCAAAATCGCTTTTTTGTCTTAGCTTTTTTACTTTTTTTTTGTTTTGTTGGGCTTTTTTAAAACGTACTTTCATCTACAACTCACTCGAAAATTATGAAACTTTTACTTCATAGTATGTGCAGAGTTTATTTAATTTTGTAATTTTAGGGCCAATATTATAACTTGCAATAGATAAAGTGAGGATAATAAAAAGTAAAGGGAAACTTATCTCAATCCTCAATTTTAAGTTTAGGTTTATGAATAGAAGTTTCCACTTTTTCTGTTAAGTAAATAATAAATTATGGCAACTAAATTGCCTTTGATAAGTTCTACTTTTCTGGGACGATATTTTAAGTTTTTAGTTAAACTTTTAATATTTTTTACATGAACCAAACTGTTAAAAAATAATAATCTAACTCATTTTCACTACATATTTTCATGTGTTAAATTTAATCGGTATTTTTCCTGTTACTGCTTCCCTGTTATTGCAACATATAAAGTTAATTTTTTAGGAAGCCCGTAATAAAGAAAACTATTTAAAATTCACTTTAGTGCTCATTTAGGGCAAGGTTATTTTTTCACTAACTTTAACTTTATAGGCAAGTTGTAATAAGGGCCCTTAAAATTGTTGATTTGAAAATATCTAGCTCCTAACTACTTACTACTTATCACTGCCTAGCAAAAAAAAAATAGAAGTAGTGCAAAACGAATTATATTTTCAAGACTTCTAAATCAATTGTGTAAAAGCATTCATTCTAAATGACTTCCTAAATGTGAAATAATTTGTCATAATTGATGTGTTTAAAAATGAATGTAACATCATGCTAAATATCTTAAAGAATTCATGTTAACAAACAAATTCTACTCATGAAACATCCGATACTTCTCATCAAATATGCATGAGTTCTATGGACTTACTAAAAAGTAGTGCAGTTCATTAATGTATTCATGTAAACACACATGATCTCCAATGACACGCTAATGTTAAAATCATTAGTGTTTTCACCTAAATTTAATCACTTCGTCACCAGTTGAACCCCTGCAAATCCACTTCTTTGTCATAGATTTTTTTGCTGGGTGGTTATAACGAGACTATAGAAAATATTATAGATTATACACATGTAGGGGGAATATCGAAGCAGACCACTACTATCACGGGTCCCTTTTTGACTCCCTTCGCTCCTCAGTGATTTCGTTTCTACCGATCAGTATACCCTCAATCACTGAGTCCCGCCCCACAACCGGCGTTTGCTCTGAATTAGGAAAACGATTTTACACTGCCGACTGGTGATTGTCGAAAATCCTCATCGCACAGTCCTTTGCAATCGCCAGCATCTCCCTCAGATTAAGGTCCCCCATCGCACTCACACTTAAAGTGTGCTTGCCTGTGATCCCTAATCTTCCGCTCACCAACGCCGGACACTCGCATACTACATGCGCTGCCGTCTCGGCATCCTCCAGGCACATTCTACAAATATCATCATCCACGATTTGCATCCTCTTCAGATATCATCTGAAGTTACCATGTCCTGTAATCAACGCAGTGATCCAGCTCATCATACTCCGATTAAAACCGAGTGTCTTCATTGCACCCCTGCCAAGTGGCTCCCTGAGCACCATACGAGCCTGTCTACACGTGGTTTCCTCCATCCACCTTCCGAAGTGCACTAACCCATTACCAAGAGCAGTTCTGGGTTCCGGTCTGCAGAATGCAGCCGTACACCCCTTCTTCGCCAGTTCGTCAGCAGCCTCATTCCCGGCTATGCCCACGTACCCCTTAACCCACAACAGCGTTACCTCATTTGTAGAGGCACACCTATTGAGCTTTAGAACACACTCAAGCACCAAATATTATAGATTACTACTACTTAAAATTAGAAAAAGTATAAAATAATCCAACTAATATAATAATTGTGAAAATTTAGATATTAAAATATTGGAATGTTTATTGCTTAATGAACCAAAAACGACTGAACGGAACAAAATGAAATTTGGCACGTCGTCTAAAGAAGTATTTTTTCTTAAAAATTTTCATTAAATTCTATCCCACAAATATAATATATATCAATCATGCAAAAAATAACTAAAGGGATTTAAATGAAATTTGCCGCACGAGAGGCTTCCTTTTGTGCCGATAACTACGCCGACAAAGAAAATAGGAATCATTCTCTCACTTTGAATTTTCTTTGTATATCTGTAAAACTATTAATATAAAAAAATCGCTTTAGTGATTAAAGTATTAAAATAAGAACATAAATAGCAGAGCTCCAATAACAGCCTAACGTTACAATCATCAGACAGAATGACAGCCAACTAGTCTGAAGTTCAAAGGGACTAGAATATTTCTAAGCACATACTAATGCAATTTTTAATAAAAAATTAACTAAATAATTTTTTTTTTAAATTTTATATTACCAATAACATAAAATAAAAAAAACGGTTATTCAAACCGGTTAATCATGTAAAAAACCAAAAACCGGTTTTTTTATTTTGGTACTTTGTATTAAAAAAATCTTCTTCATAAAATTTTTTCTTAAAATAAAACTTATATAAAGTTGTTATAAAAATTTTCTTCCACAAGAAAATTCTTATTTACAGCTTTTTATACAAAAAAAATATGTTATTTGAAAATAGATGGTCCTACAACAAGAATTATTAAAAAAAACTTTTATAATCAATATTTTCATAAAACATTTTGTTAGAACAATTTTTCAATGACATAAAGAGGTAAACAAAATTTCTTTTAGCAAAGAAGACCATATTTTTTTATAAAAAACCTGTTATACAATGATCCATCTGTGGAAAAAACTGTTATACTCCAATTTTTTTAAGGTAATTTATAAACTTAACACTTCCATGGAATCTTTGTTCATATTCAACAGTTTTTTTATTGTTATGCCCAATATTTTCTACGAAAAATTTTTTGATAAAAATTGTTGTATATAAAGAACTTTGATAAAAAAAATTTTAATAAAAAAAGTTATACAATTTTCTTATTCCTATAAAAATTTTAAAATCAAATATTTCTTTAAAAAAAAATTATTAAAAAATTTTTCTTAAAATAAAACTTTTACACTTTATTTTAAATGTAAACAAAAAAAATTTTTTTCCCGCCCTTTAGAGAAAATTTTTTACACAAAATAACGAATTTCTATAGAGAATTATTATATTTTATTTATTAAAAAGAAAAACTATTAGTCATATTTTAGACAAGCACATCATTCTTAACATATATTAAGGTTGTCTCTTTGTTTAAATGTTTTTTATTATCTCCAGAAAACATAAAATAAATACTCTCATATATACACACATCTCTAAAAAACTTATATAAAAAAGTTGTTATTGTACTACAAAACATTTACTAGCAACGAACTTAAGCATTTGGATTGTAAAAACTGCTTGAGAGTTGGCAACAAACTATGACTGGAAGTGTTATGGCCCCTTTAGGGCAAAACATGTTAATATTTTTATGTGTACATACAACCAACATAAAATAAGCATTTAGTTTATTTGATTTGCTAGCAAAGTAAATAATAATCTTTATAACATTTTTTTTTTTAAATAAAAAAATATGAAAAAATAAGCCAAAAAATGTTGAGTAGAAAAAACTGATACATGATGATGGCTAACAACAAATATTTTATTTTACGAAAGTCAAATAGACAAATGAATACTAAAATTGGATTTTAAAAACAAATTCTAAAAGATATTGTATTTTAAAATGTTAAAAGAGTTTATTCTTTTAAAAAATTGGACTAAAACAAAAATTCTTTAAAAATTCCAGGAACACGGCGTATGATTAATATTAATTTTATTTTGATTTGCTTTATTTAATATTTTGCATGTAAAAAAACAGGAGTTGTAAAACTTTGACTAAGTAATCGCTTTTAAGGCAACCAAAAAATCATGATTTTATATATTTTTTAATTTTCAATCAATTATCATTAATTCTTATTATTTAAAAGCCTCACAAAAGATTAAGCTTTTTTATAAATTTCTCAATAAAATAATTTTCAATTATTATTAATTGATTTATTCCCTTAATAATTTCAAATTTATGACATTTTAATACTAATTTATATTTCACGTTTTTATTTTCATGGCATGTTTGTTGTTTAACTTCGTCGAGCAGTCAGCAAGCACTTTGTTAGTATTTATATTTTAAACACGTACTGACACATATCAACAACAATTTTTGTAATAAAAGACAACATTTATATCACTTACAAAAGTGTAAAACTTAACTTCATACAATTTAATATTATCAAAATATACTTTTAAAAAAACAAAAACAACAACAACCATGTCACTTAAGGCAAAATTTTTAAAGTAAATTAAAACTTACACTTGTGTTCTTCAGTTAAAAAATAAAACAGAATACAACATTAAGTGTTTATGATTGCCTTAACAACCAAAAATACAAAACCATAAAACCGTAAAACAGATCTGAGTGTCAAACCCTCAAACCTTAACGTTTACACTAGACACAACCTGACAAAAAAATGTTTATAAAAAAAAAAAACATTTAAATGACTTAAGACACTAGAAAACACTAAAAAGTAACAGTTGTGTGAGAGACGGATAAACAAACGATTTTTTTAATAAAAATAGTAAAAATTCCATGTCACACGCTTTTTATGTTAGAATAGCCTATCAAAAAGAAATGCCCAAAAAAAAAAGAACAACAACAAAAATTATATCAAAAGCCATTTTTTGTTTATATATAAACTGCACTTACACTTTAGCAGCACTTGTTAACGCATAAATAATACAACAAAAACTTGTTTAAGGGCATCTTGTTGTTTTTCTTTTCTTTTTCTATTTCCTGTCCTTACATTTGTATACACTGGCTCTTGTATCGTTTGGCGAAATCTAATGCCTCAATTGGTTCAATGGTACGTGACCCCAACAGCAGTAGGATATACGAAATATCTGTCGAATCTCAGTAAAATGGGAAAAAAAACTAAATTATTTCTTATGCTCTTTAGTATCTGCTTCATCCTTGTGGTTACAATATTGAACGATTCATAGATTTATTGACAGATGAATAAACTAATTTAAGAGGAAGATGAAGTATGATAAAGTATGGTGGGCAAAGACCGACCATGTGATAACCTATAGCAACTACTAATATGTATAAAGCAATTTATATTGTTAAGGGTTTTTTATAAGAAACACAAACATCAAAGCAAATTAATAATACTCTACTCATTTATGTATGTAAGTGTATGGTGTGAAAAAGCCCATAATTAAGAGATAAATTGAGAGAGATCAATAAACTACGTCTTGTGGGTAAAATTAAATAAAAGTGTCTAATGAAGAGAAAATTAAAGGTCGAAAAATGCTTGAAACAATGTAACGCAAAACATGACTAGACTAAAGATTAGCTTGTGTATAACAGACTCAGCTGTAGGCAAGACATTAGGCAAAACTAAACTAACCTATAAAATTAACTATTGAATTAACCATAAAATTGACTATAAACTAAAATGGTCTAAATGGTCGATGTTCTTCACACGTTGAAGGATGGAAATAGATGTTAGAACCTATAAGAAGTTTAAAACCGAAATTAGAGGGTCTAAGATGATGAAAAAATTAATGCGAAACTAGGATATAGAACGCAATGGGTTTCTGCGGTCAAACCAATAGTTTATCTAATAGCTTATGTCCAAAGACCTCTCAGGCAACGCTTTAGCAAGATCGTTTAATCGAAAATTTGAGGAGATTTAGAAAATTGTTGGCCTAGGTCAATGTGACACCATATGTACAACACTAACACTAGGAATTGAGGATAGCATTGTTGTCTTTAAAACTCCTGATAAGGGAAATGGAAAGACTAATAATTTAAAAGCAAAGTGACTCTTGTATGGTATTATTGTGCTTCAAATTTGGAGCATTAAAGGATCCTGGACCTCGTACATTAAAAAGTTAAGGAAACTTAGATGGCGATTAAGCACATGACTCAAATAAAAGTGATTGAAAGGATATATTGCACGTTCCTAGAAGTTGAACTCATGCACAATGTACCAGTATTTTGACTGATGGATCCATTATGGACGTAAGGGTATGGGCTACACTTAAATCTAGTGGAGAACAGTAGAGTACGTGGATGACTGTCAAGCCCAAATGCTTAAATTTCTGAATGCATTGGATCATCTGTTGGCGTGTCGTATGCAGGAGTAGATAATCCTCGTTATCCTTGATTACCAGTCGGTTAGAAAATGAGTGCGATGGATAAATATGTTCTCCTCTTTGGGGTTTGACTCAATAAGTGTACTTCTATAAATAAGGTTACGTTGATATGGGTTATAAGACACGAAGCCGTAACTGAGATTTAAGTGACGATTGAACTAATAAACAAGCTCGTAGGAAACTTAAAGATTCTCTCAGCAGTGAAGAAGAAGTACTTGAATTTAATTATTTATATTAGTTTAGTTTAATTGAACTCGATAATGATATTGGATACGGAGTGTGGGTACTTCAATTGCCAGGTGATATTTGAAGAAAACAAGTCGAGGATAAGGATGTTTGTAAAACATGCCTGTATGAAATATGCAAATTTTAAAAGTGGATAGCGTTAGAAAAAGGATAACATATAAGCATTAAATAAGAGTGGATACCATTGAAGACCTAAGTCTGAAAGCCGATGCTTACAAAGGATTTTGCGGTAAGAGTTGTCGACAATCACCTGTAGGTAGTCTAATCACTGTTTAGTCTTAAACATACAACTGTGATTGCGTGGGTGGAGCTCAGTGAAGGAAGGTATCGCTAGCCTCGAAATCATTAAGTAGATTTTAGAGATTAATTAGTTGTAGAGATTGACAATGATATAGGTGATCCAGAAGGTGTTTAACCCCATTTTTGTGGTATTTTTTTTAAATTTAAAATTTATTATTTTTAAATGAGGGACAAATAGGGTAATCAGTAGGTACTTTTTCTATTTTCTACCTTTAAGAATATATTAAAAATATCTGAAATAACTGCTTGATCCTGCTATTTGCATACCAAATTTTCTATCAGACCAGAGGTTCGTATACCCTGTAATTCCCTTATAAGGCATGTACTCTATACTACGCATATCTCCTACTTTATAATAATTTTAACAAGAGAGTAAAGCCTAATTTTTGGTTCATTTAGCAGTGCTCCTTTGGTACAAGAAATAGTAATTGTGAGAGTCATCCCTCTTTGACCCGCAACAATCGCACTTTTGTACATTTTAAAAAAACTTAATTGCTTTAGCTCTTAAAGAAATTATTGCCTTTAAAAGACTGTGTAAGACATGTTACCACTATTACCATTGTGTCGTCACACAACATATTTCCTCTCTTATGAGTGACAAAGAGTACCAGAAGACTTAGTTACACTTAACTAGAAACGAGACAGCAGATCAGACTCTAGACTTATCTTAAGATTATGAATGTGTGCATTAATATTTTTTCTTTTTGAATACATTAACTTCAATTTGGTCAGTCACTTACTTACTTACTTACTTATCTTTTATCCGTATTTGCAACCTAGTATTTTCCTATAACACTGTATAGTCTTATTAAATCTTTAGCTTTCAAAAAACACAACCATCAGCATCATTCTTTTATCTGCTCAATAATGTGGTATTCTTGAACTTAATGCTCTTTATGTTTATGTACGATAAAATGTTAAAGCCTTCCATACCTATACTCCCGTAATTGTGTATGCATACGTGGGTGCTGGCTTAAATGTAATTTCAATAGTGTGCTTGTTGGCATTTGAAATAAAATACTTGAATGCTTTTAACTTAAAGTAAATCATTTTATTGTAAATTGCTCTTCAACACAGAAGCTCTCCAAACAAAATAGGGATTTTCTCTATGAAAATTATTATTTGTTTAGAGAAACGACTGCTCTTTATGTAGCATATAAAAGAATTTACAAAAAAAAAATTATAAAAAATTATTACACTAGAATACCTTAAATGTGTGGATGGGAAAAAAATAAAAATCTATTAAATCAATTACTGGAAAATAGATTAATAGTTAAAGGAAAACAAACCAGAACTACTTTTATCATCAACGCCTTAATAATAGTTTAGAGTTTATATTTGCTTTTAAATAAGTTTATCTCTCAACTCAGCTAATTAAAATGTATTTTACTCCTTAATGAACCTCATCACAATGTTAATTAAATTAAAAAAGTTTTTTTGCCCTACATTCGTTCAAATGTATTTGTGCTCTGGGGCGTATACTTGTTATTAATTATGACAATTTTCATTAATTCCTTTAAAAGTATACAAATAGATTAGCAAATCATCGGTAGAAAAACATCTCAAAAAGTTAGACACTTACAACTAATTAATGGTAGAGATTTTTGGAATTTAGAAATCTGCCAAAGTTGTATTAAACAGTTGACAGTCTTTTGTTTTTTGCATTAAAACTAAACATTAATAATAACATTTTAAACGAAAGACAAGGTTAAGTAGCTAGTAAATCAATGGATAAAGTTAATTTTAAATGAATAAGATTTTTAAAGGATTTTAACTTGATAATTGTGTAAAAAAAAATTTTAATAGTTTCAAGTGAATAAAAAGAGTTTTGTTTAAGTCTTTGAATGGCTTAAATTTATTTTATATATTTCTCGGTTTGAGCAAATTGGTCTTGTTTATTTTATATAAGAACAAGGTTTCACAAAACCCAAAAAAAAAAGGATCATACAGCATTAAATGGCATAATTTTGGTGGTCAATTGGCATCAGAATTTCTTGAGATAATTTGTTCTGGATATTGTTATTCCTATAAATCAATCATTTCATTCGTGGTATAGCAGGTGGCGATGTCTAACTGAAATCACATCGATGTTGTCTAGTTAATGCCTCAAGAATTGCGTTATCAAGTTATCATTTTTAAAAAAGTAAGACTCAATTACGCCCCTAACCATAATCTGTACTAAAAATTGACTCGTTGTTGATACATTTATTTCTCGCGGATTGTATGAGGATTTTCTGAACCACAAATTTGAAAATATTTTTTATTCTTGAAATTATTCAGATACAAATGTACCTCAATCAAGAACAAAGTGTACATTGACTTTAATTTGCTGCACGAGTTATTAAATGAACCTCCGGCATGCATGGTCTGCTAGTTTTAGCTCTTAAATAAGCTAAATTTTGTACGCATGAAGGAAATGTTTTGTCAAAGTTCACTAAGTAGTGTTGAGAACTATAAGAACGGACGGCGACACTATTGTTAACAATAGCAATGTTTTCAAGAGACTGACTGGTACGTTAATCCACAGGAATCTTTCTATCGATAAACAACCCAGTTTCTTTAAATCTTTTGTCCAATCTTCGAATGGTTGACACCTACTCTTTAACTGAAAATCCCTTGAAGTTTGCCAGCAGATGGTTTCAAACTTTTATAAAAAGTTTTCATAATTATAACGCATTTTTCTTTCGTAAAGCGTTTCGTTTTTAAAAATTGAAATAAGCACAGTTGCACAGCTGCAGTGTGTCAGAATTTCTACTGCCTCAAAAAAATTTTGGCTGTAATAAAAGTTATGCTCTAACTAAGACACCTTTTAGGATCAGAAGACCTTGAGCTGGACAACTGTGTTGTTCACAGATAACCGAAAGTTTAGATAACATTTGAAAAGAATAAGAGCCATGGAGGCTGATGTCTGCATAATATTCATGGAAGATGCTTAGTAATGTGAATGTCCAGCACTGACAAGCGATATACTACAGGCAGGCACACATGCTATGCTTTGAATACTATGAGCAATAAAAGTCTGCATAGATGCTAGTTATTACAAAGGACTCGATAATCGACAATTTTAAAAATCTAAGGTTGAGATTAAATGCTTTTAATATCGCGCTGATCATTGAGGTAGTGGTTTCTATTTGGATGGCTTCTAGGTTGATGAAAAACAAAAAGGATCAAATCAGGATGCCATTATGGGAAGGGTTTGCTTCGCTATAATCCACTGCATGTTAACATATAATGGCAACATAAGCTGCCATCTTATACAGGCTTTTACTGACCTAGCATATATTAAGGATCATCTCAAGAGATTCTGTTAAAGAAAAAAAATTTTAACTTTTAACGTTTTGTAAGTCAGACTGTCGCAATAATATTGCGAGTATGGCAAATAAGTTGGTCTATAAATAACTCTCGTTAAGAGCTGAGTATATAAACTTATTTAGTCCATTTGATAGCTTGATTAATACTTTATATTCTATTACAGTTAAACCATAATCTAATCAAGCATGAATTTAGTTATATAGTCTAATTCAGAGTAAAATTTCTAGCGTAATCTGTCTTTTAGTGAAAAGAAGAGCTTATATCCTTAAGTCTAGTCTGCTTATTTTTAACCTACAAACATTTGAAAAAAAAAAAAAAAAATTTTACAAATATAATTTTAATTAAGATTTTCCACTTAAATCTCCAAAAGAATTCATTGTCTGATGTTAATCTTTTTTACATAGAACATTAGTTAACGGTTTCCCAGTTCTTCTTTTTTTCATTTATTACTTTCTTCTTGTTATAAATTATTATATGCGATGACTGTGAATTTCGAGTTTTGATATGTACTTAATGCTTAAATCACTTCTTTTTGTCAACATGCCAACACATGACATCCGTTTCCAGTTTCCGTTAGTTTCTTTGCCTTTCACTGAACAGGGAATAGAATTGTTTTTTTTTTTTTTCATTTGTTTCTTATTGGTTTGCTGTCATGCCTGGATTTACTGGCCACAATCTCTTAGAATCATTTACACATACAACCCATTGACATTTTTGTTTCACAACAGCATTGTTTTGTTACATTTTGTAGTGAACTGAGAACTGCGGAGTTTAATCAAAAAAAGTGTTAAAAAAATTTAATTATTTTTATTTCAAGAAAAGAAATTTATTTCATTATTTTGCCAGGCAAATTTATAAAATGTCAACAAATTTTGTATAATTAAAACACTACTATTCTAATGCAAAAATGTTACATAAAAATATCGCTATCAAAACATGTTTATAATGAGCAAATGAAAATTTAAAAAGTTTTAATATAAAAACTTCTTAATTTTTCGAATTTGTTCTAAATTTGTTATTATTTAAAAACAAATATTTTTTTAATAATTAAAATTTTTCAGCCATCTGTTTTAAATAGATAAAAACTTGCCGTAGTAACAACTAAATTTATAAAATAAGTCATATTTAATATTAATCATACGCCAACGTATAAATGTTTTTTAAGGAAAACTCAATGGCAAAATTTTGTTTTACTTTTTTACACATAAAGGGAACAAAAAAGTATTCGAGCAATTAAGTAGGTTTTCCAAAATTAATTCCATATTAAAAGTCTATTGTATAAAAAGTCACAATCACAACACCCAGTTAAATACTAAGCACCGTATTCATAAAAAATATTTTAGGTTTATTAAAGGCTTATTTGACAGATGTTGTAGAGAAATTTGTCAAATAAGCCTTCAATAAACCTAAAATATTTTTTATGAATACGGCCCTAAGACTACATCACCAGCAATGTCTAAGATTAATTTAGCTATCAAGTCTCTAAAGAATAACAACAGCCCAGGTAGTGACAAAATGTATCCATAGAACTCTTAAAGGCAGATCCGAATATGTCCACAGACTTGATAACGCCACTTATATAACAAATTTTGTATTTAGAGAGAAAACCAGGCGATCTCAAAAGAAGGCTGTATTGTCAAAATATGTAAAAAAAGTTGACTTAATAATTCTTAACTACTTGCGAGTAACCACCCTACTAAGTATGCTGTATAAAGTGTTGACTCAAGTAATAACTAAAAGAATATCGAAAGAACTGATTCCCAATTTAAGAAAGCAGCAGGCTAGCTTTTGTCCTCCCAAAAAGCATTTGAATAATATTAATTTATGTAAAGCCATCGAAGAGCAGTCAGTTGGATGAATGTCTCCCACGAATATTATTTTTATTGATTATTGATTGATTTTATTATTCATGAGGGCATTTGACCCTAGGCCTGTACTGTTATTGGGACTTCAACCGATTGTAAGGGGGTCTCACTTAAACTCATTCATTTTAAAAAATGTTACAACACATTTCAAACAACAGTCTGACAGATTAATTGCCTCAAAAACCACCAAGTGGAATTAAACGATGTAAAGCTGATGCCAAAATGAGGAAAGCAGAAGGTTGGTTTTATCCTACCAAATCGCATGTGAACCATATTAACTCACTGAAAGCCATTGCAGAGCAGTGATTTAAATTAAAGTCTCCCTTGTATCTCATTTTTATTAATTTCGGGAAGTCCAAGGGATCAAGTCTATACCGTTATTTTGAATTCTCTCTATTGTAAGGGAGTCAAATTTATTAAATGTCTCTACACAATTTAAACAACAGTCTGTTGGATGAATTGCCTTAAATACTGCTTTATGTAGAAATACAAAGAAGTCAAACAGAATATTCTGCAAAGCATCGTCCGATATTGCCAAAAATGCTATCAAGTGGAATCCTCAGGGAAATCACAGTAGAGATCGACCAAAGCATACATGGCAAAAGCAAATTTAAAGTGAGATAAGTTAAATCAGTAAAAATTAAAACGAAGTAAAATATATAACATTAGACAGATCTGAATGAAAGAAGTTTATTAAAACTCTAGGCTTCTTATAGGAAAAATGGAAATTATATAAAGATATATCTGTGGCTTGGAGCTAAAAGGGTCAATGTCACTTTTTTGCTCTTTTGAGTTAATCATTGCATTAGATTTGTTTTCTTGCTCTATTTTACAGCTTCATAGATAAAATGCTGATCAATGTCACTATGAAAGCATCTATAAAAGTGTGCCGAAGAAAAAATCTTTTTAAGCCGCATATTATTCTATTATAATTTTTTTTTATTTTTTAATCTTTAAACTATGAAATCACAAATCGATTCCTTCTTTGGTTCTTTTCCATTTTTCATACAAAATCTTTAAATAAAACTCATTACCTTATAATACATCCTTTTAGTTATTTCTAATACCGAAATTCTTGGGTTTTTGCTTTCCAAAGATTACAATCGGCTTTGAAGATTTTTCGACTAATTTTACTTTTATCTTGCAATTGCTGTTCATCACAATAAAACTCAATCGAAGTAGAATGAAAAATATTTTGTATTTTTCAATTTCCCTTCATTTAATGTTTGCTACCTTGTCACTTGTATGACTTTAAGCTGCATGTCTTTACAAATTTCTATACTAAAACAACTGACCAACGTACCAGTTGAAGAGCAAAATTATACAAAACATTCTATGCCTTAGAATACAACACATGTTGTGGTAATATTTCCGATTTTTATTCCTGTGTTCCTTTAACTAGGGAATTTAGCAGACAAGCAAACAATTGCTATTAGAATTTTTTGTCACATGAAAGACCATTTACATGATTTTCATTTATTTGTCCTTGTAAAGTATACGAGGAGTTGGGGAATTGAGAATAAGTAACGGATCTCAATTGTAAGTTTATTGCTTTACAAACTGACTTTTAACTCATTTTGCATGACAAACAAAACTAAAACTTCTGATTGCCCTCTTTTGTTTACCCCCACCACTATATAAGGAAGATGAACATCAAAGTGAACAAATATTTCTGGAATTAAAAAACATTTTTTTCTTGTCCCAAAAACCACACAAGCCTGTTATACACTAACACACTGTAGATATTTGTAAAAAAAAAACATAATGACAAAATCTTTTACTTAAGCCAATTGTATGCTCTTCATTGTACAGGATTACTCCAGAAATCGAAATAATATGTGACACTGTTGTGTAATCCATTGTACTACAAATTTACATCCTGGCATTGTTTCCCTTTTTTTCTCAGTTCGATTACTGAAACTACTTTTATTTTCTTTTTTTTAAGTGTCACTTCTGTGTAAATTGCCTACAACTGAAAATTCATGGCCATTAGAACTCGTACATGCATCATGCTAAATATTTTTTGTAAAATTCTTATGTTTTCTGGTGTCTCTTACACTTTGTACAGCAAAAATAACAACAACAAAATATGTGTCTGAAATACTCTTTTTCCAATTTGTACACCCTTCACCTGTAGTGCCAAGGGTATACATTGATTTGCCATTTCATTTGTATTTAAATCTGATAAATATGGGTGTCGATTGAGAGATGTCCGTCTGACCATCTTTCCTTCTGTCCTTCAGTCCTTGTGTTGACTAAAATTAAGAAAAGCACAGATATGTTTGTGATGTCTATCTTTTTGAAATATTTGGGAATGAAACGCTATTAAAGTCCAGCACAATCTCCTTACAACTTTCTGAGATAAAAGCAAATATATACGACTAGCTCTGTATTTTTCCATATTTTTACCACTAAATTTTTAGCACTAGCATAATTTACTGACAGATTTGTTGACATATGTAGATATGATATACCCCTAAGGCTATTTGTAAATTTGTTTAGACAAATTGGTCGCTAATAGGCAAAGTTATAGGCAAAAATAATTGTTAAACATATTATTTTTTTTAATATATCAAGTTACAAAAGCTGTAAATTTATTTTTGCACACGCTAAAGACATAAAACAGCAAACCATTTACTCAAAATATATTTTTGAGAAAAAACTAATAAATCGGTTGGAAACCAACTGAGATATAAGCATCAAAATCAACTGTTTTAGTGTTTTTGGAAATTTTACTAATGAAACTCAAACTTTTTTTCAGCTTTGGGAGTCGAGAGGATTAACCTAAAAGCTCTTAAATATCAAAATATCATAAACTATAAAAAAAATTTAAATTTAATATGGCCGCCAGCACAAAATGGCGTACAATTAATTTATATATGGGTCAAATCTAGTATTCAACCCCCTCAATATTAAATCAAATAAAAGAGCTTAATTAAAAAAAATTCAGTAAACTCTGGAATATCTAAAATCCGAGATGACGTCCTAAATAACATTGCAGATATAATAGTCAGAGATAGTACAAAAAGAAATCAAAATTTTTCAGCTTTAGCAGCCAAGAGGATTAATACTAGTATCACATAAAAGCGCTTAAATATCAGAACATAATAAATCATAAGAAATTTTAATTCAATATGGCCGCCACTACAAAATGGCGTACAATGAATTTATATATGGATTAAATCTAGTTTTTAGGAATGTACCCACTTCAATCCCCCAAATATTATAGCAAATAAAAGAGCTTAATTAAAAAAAATCAGTAAAATTTTGAAAATTAAAAATCCAAGATGGCGTCCTAAATAACATTGCAGATATAATGGTTAGAGATAGTTATTACAGCTTTGTCTTCTTCAACACCTACAATATTGCTATCAAATGAAAGAACTTGACCAGAAGGATACAGAAACCTATAAAAAAGTGTTAAATTCAAAATGGCGTTCGAAACAAAATGGCCGAAATAATTTTTTTTAGTCCCATCAATATGGGTACCACATTAAAAAGGTTGAATAGTAGATTACAGTTCACTTAGTAAAAATTCAACGTTGGAAATAATGTGGTCCTTATACCTACATATGTATATGATGGTAAACAGTATTAGCAGATTCGACGCGACCGATTATAGCACTGTTACTTGGTTTTTGTTTCCCTTTTTTGCGGGCATATCTTGTACGACACAAAATTTTGTTGTCTAATGACAAAAATGAAATATGTTTCCTTTGAATTGAAATTTGATTAAAAGTTAAAGCTTCGAAGAGCTTAATGCATGTGGGAAAAATTAAAATAGTAGAAAAATATATCTATAATACTGAGTTAGTCATAAATTAGTTCAATTCTTTTATAGAGAAATTTTAAAACATGCATATAGAAAAAGTAAATTTTTTCTAAAATTTTAACTATTTGTTTTCTGAGATAAATAATAACATTAAAAACAATATATTAAATTTTAATGTGAATTTTTATAAATGAACATAAGCCAAAAAAAAATGGTTCACATTAAAATTTAATCTATAGAAAGAAAGTTCGAATAAAATATAAATATATAATTTAAAACAATATTTTTATTATAAAAAAAACTTAAATAATAATTTTTAATACTTTTCTAAAATAGTTTATGTCTATATAAATCTTAGTGTGAATTTATAAATAATTAGTATAGGGCACACACTGGCCATACACTACGCCCCACAGAGGGATTTGTTCATATAATGTTTGGCAAAAAAAAAATAAGAAGTGCTCGTAGAATGTTGAAATTTAGCACAGAGTCCTTGGTTAGCTTACTACAGAAAAATATTAAGTTTCATCAAAATTGCCCACGCCCTCTACCCACCGCCCAAAGAACCAAAAATTCTTTTTTTTGGCCCAAAGTTTTTGTAATTTGGCACAGAGCCTTTGGTTAGCTTAATTAAGAAAAATATAGAGTTTCATCAAAATTAACTATGCCCTCTACCCACCGCCCATATAACCCAAAATTTATTTTTGGCCCAAAGTTTATCAAATTTGGCACAGAGCCTTTGGTTAGCTTAATTAAGAAAAATATAAAGTTTCATCCAAATTGGCAACGCCCTCTACCCACCGCCCATATAACCCAAAATTTATTTTTGGCACAAAGTTTTTGAAATTTGGCACAGAGCCTTTATTATCTCAATTAACGCCCACCACTTACCGCCCATATAACCCATATTATATTTTTTTCCACAACCTTTTGTTTCTTTAAAAACAAAATTAAATGAAAATTGAAAATTTCATGAATTTGGAGACAAGTTTTATGATTTTATGAGAGATTATTAATTATTAAATTTTTTTTTTTAATTGATAGTATGGAGTCTTTCCTTTCATTCAATTATAGCAGGAGCACCTAGCACGACCAAGCAACCTTTTTTTTTCTTCCAAGAAAGTTTGCAATCACAGTACATTATAGAACAAATTTTATTCTATCATATCTTTTAAACCATATGAGCGAACGTTAAAAAATTTTTTTTTTAATACGCAGAAAAGGCTACATTTGAAAAAAATCACTATTTAAATCAGAGCAATAAAATTATCTTACGTACAAATATTATAGAAGTGCGTAAACAGTTTTCAATATTTTGGACCAATATTCAATATTTTAAAGACAAATAAACGTTTTTTGGTATACAATTTATGGATTCTTCATACTGAATCAATTTTTTACCAAACTGCATCATTTTTGAATTTTATGTGCCGAAAAAATTACTTATTGCACCAAAAATCCCACTGTGCGCCCTACACGTACTAAGATCAATCCTGATGTATAACTTGATAGTGTAGTGAACATTCTTAGAGAAAAGTGTAAATATAAAACCTTTTCAAAAGTTTCAAAAAGAGTTGAATATGTGATGTCATCAGAAACACATCAACCATGGCTATTGAAAATATACTTTCAAATCGTTCGCTTGAGATTCAGATGAAGTATGAAGCTGCATTGACCGCTACTAGATTTATGGCAATGAGTAAATGCCTGTAAGAGACCATAAAACGAGATATCAAAGAATATCCGATATCTTAGCGACGAAATATATCAATGCGATAACGTATGACAAAATCCCAATGAGATATGAAAACATTAACTGCATCATCATAATACCGAAAGTGGAAGAATGGGATGAGGTAATTAGAGAAAGGAATACCCAAGGCATCGATCTTTATACCGGCTCATCGAAAATTAATAAAGTTACTGAAATAGGTTTATATGGAAATTATGGAAGCCATTAAATGGATAAAGAACACTGACACCGAAGCTCTAATTTGTTTATATACGGATAGCCAGTCAGTCAAGTCTAGATCCTAATAAACAAAAAAGTTGCATCTCAGAATATCACAAAATGCAATAATGAGATGAGATCAACAATGCCTCCATGGCGCTAAGACCAATATAATTTTGAATTTATTTGTACAAGAAATTTTAATAAAATTAAAAAGAAAAATTGCGAACGTCTAGAGATACTATGGATAGATAGCAAGCCATCACGACATATTTGGAAACTAAGAAACAGACAATTTATTACAAATTGAATCATTTTTTCATACCATTTCCTTAGAAAATGTTGATCTCTTTCAAAAGAATCTCAAGTTTAGATGATGAAGGATAACACCAGGAAATGGCTGCTGCTCTTAGTAAGATGACAAAACAAACTCATCATTCAGATAAAGTATCATTCGGACTATGGGAATTAGAGAATGAGATCTTGAAACATTATCTTTGTCAATGTCCTGCGTTTGGAAGTGTAAAGACATGAAAATTTTCACAACGACGAATTTTAAAAACTTAACGAATTGGATCTAGAATATTTTAATGAATTAAATTGAAGGGACTAGGTGACTGACCTTATCTCTATATTAACGGAGTTAGGATTATGTTTTTTATTAGGAAAATTTAGTTCTTTATGATGCACAACGTGCCAATTGGGCATACGTGTATACCTGAAATGGGTCTGGGCTTAAGTGACCCTCTTTTTCAACTTTACCTCATCAAGTTTTGTCTTAACGTGCGCCTTGTATTATCGAACTGTGGCACCTTTTTAGCAAGGTTACCGATGGTACTTTCGATTCTTTTGTTAACTAATCTCTTTCTAATTTAAGAAAGAAATAGTAAAACCTAAATTTATCATTGTCCTTTTAACTCGTGTTTCTTTAAAATGGCGAAGCAACGTTTTAAACTATAAAAAATATAGTTTCACATTCCTCTCATTTATTTATTTGTTTTGTATTTTGATTGTTCTGTTCAAAACCTTTAGAACTGTTAGGTTAGGTTAGGTAGAACAGGCAGCTGCTGTGCAGCTCACTTGGGTCCATTATATTGATCCCTTTGTGATACCTGAATAGAAAAGTAAGAATAGAACAGAAAGGAAGCAGAAAAGTCCAGAGTCTCCGGCGGGAATCGAACCCGCAACCCCCAAACTAGCAGAACTGTTACTTTGAAATAAAAATATAGTGTCTCCATTAAGTAGCCATCGATTTGTTAGTACAACAAAAGCTCATACATTTGTCTTGTGTGGACATATCTTGTTCGAACAACTTAGAAAGAACATTTTTTTACACACCGATAACGGGATCAATCATGGCATACAATATTTTAAAGTTTTTAGATTGTCATTATCTTTCAGCCTATAGTCGCCCTATATTCTGTCACCTTATTTCTGTATAAAGGTCAAAGCACTTTAGTCTAAAGTTTATCCAATTATCTCTATTATAGGCAAATGCATAATCGTCTGTATTTCTATGTAACTGTTGTATCACTGTCTTATCTATAACTATTTTTTTTTTATATTTGTAATATAAAGACACCCTGTATCTACGAAATCATAAGCCATGGCCATGCTCTTAAAGTATTAATATTTATATGACATTTTCATTTATGATAACTTCGCATTATATACATCTTTATAAAATTTATTACAAGAACATACACGTAAACTCCTTAATTTTTATTTTTTATTTTTTTTTTAGTTTTTAAATTTCAATCCAATTGGGTTTCTTCTTCACTTCTGTTTATTTATTTATACCCACTTGTACGTACGAGTTTAACTGGTACATTGTTTATTTATTTGCCGTTTTATTATTTTTTATTTTTTTCGGATTTTTCAATGATGATGATGCCTTCATCATGTCAAGCAACATGTTGCAACCATTCAGCCAGCCTTATGTTTTATTTCTTTAAATCTCTATTGTAAAGTAAACAATTTTGAACAAAAATTATAAAATAAAACAGAAAGTGAAGTTGGCAAAAAAAAAAAAAAAAAAAAAGAATAAATTTTGACAAGCAGAGTGGTGTACATGAGTTAGTAGAGAGAGGGCATTTATTTAAGTGGTAGCTTGTCAACTTTTGAGATGGCTGTCCTTTCAAACATACTATCATCCGTTTTAACGTCTCGATGTCGGTATGAGGGTCTCTTTCCACTCATACAAGCAAACTCCCTGTGCAAGACTCTTGGGAAAATGCAATAAATTGTTGTCGAGATTTTGTGTGTATGTGTGTGTGTGTTTTTCTTTTTTCTATTAAATTTTTGTTTGGCATATAAAACATAAGAATTGTTACTGTTTTTATTGTGACAACACACATACACACATGCTTATACAAACAAAAACACAATTTTTGTAGCTTCAACTCAAACATGCACTTTTACAATCATGCTTGCCTGTTTAAATTTCTCTAGTCTTCACATTTCCTCTCAGGGAGCCCAAGAGTAACCAAGTATGTCTCAGTAAGAGTATGTGTGCAAATTAAAGCAAACAAATATTTAACAAAATACAATAACAACAGCATGCACTAGCATCTAGTACTGGACACATTGTGTTGAGTGATTTATGAACAAAGTATGAGGGTATGAATGAGTAATATAAATTAAAAATGTTACATTTTGTTTTGTTTCTAAATAAATATAATAAAAAAAAATAACGAAGAGGGATGGTTGGGGGGATTAAATTTCAAATATCTCTAATTTGCTGCAATTTTATTAGATTTGTCATAAATTTTGTTTAATGAAACTGACCCACATGTAAGTAAATATTAATAATGAAATTTAAATGTTTAAATTTATAATTTTAAAGAACATTTAATTGTGAATAATACATAATTCTGATATCTTTTGCCATTAAATTAAAAACGTTGGAATAACTCAGTTCCTTAGATCTAAGTGTTAAATTTAAAAAAAAAAAAAAAATTAGGGTTTAAATTTAGCACATTGATTAAATCCGAATTGCCTTTCCTTAACAATTTCCCTGCATTATTTCATAGGCAAATAATTTGGAAAAATATGCATTTTTGAAGTAACATACACAGAAAAAAATAAATATGGTCATAAAATTCCAAAAATTATAAATATACAAACAATATGACTACATATGAATTCGTAGCATAATACAGCGCCGACTTTCCATATGAAGTGACAGGATTTTTCATTGAAAATGCACATAGTTTAAGTTTAAAAAAATTTTTTTTTTTGGATTTTCTGGAGTGAGATGTTATAAAAGTACTAATTTGAATGCTCAACAATAATCAGCCATCATATCAGGGCCTCTGATACCTTCCTCCATAGTGCGAATATCCTGGTGAAAGCGCTCTCCTTGTAACTCGCTTAGGTCACCGAGATTTTCAGGAAAATAGCCGCTGGAAGTGTATCAGCAACTATTCAACGTGCTGAATTACATTTCCTATTGCCCAAAAAATTCCTCACTACCCAAACAAACTCTCCCCAAGCACATTTCTCGACAGCTGTCATATGGCTAATAAAAATTTTATCATCTATCAACTTCCTGATTTGTGGTTCCTTACGAGGACTACCGTAGCAATCAAAATCACTGTCGCTACCACTGTCGTCGTTTTCGGTTTGTCCGCTGCACTAGTCTGAATTTTGCAAAGATGTACATTGGTGCTGTGGTGTTGATGTGTCACTTATACTCAAGACTGATCGTATGGCAGATTTTAAGTTTGGATCCGCTTAGAGCAAGTTTTATGGTTTATTTCTATGATTTTCGTTACACAGAAATAACAGTTGGTTCCCGCCAAATCATAGAAGCTTTGTACTTAAAAGTGGGTCTTTTTTTGTTTGCCACAGTCGCAAAGACTTTAACGCATGTTTTAAATACCAAACTTGGTATCCAAGGCTTAGCGTTTGACGGCAACGGAAATCCAAAGTAGTCCAAGTATGCCTTTTTCACAAAGTCCGACACATTAAAACGAAATTTTTGGAACATTTATGATCCACAAATAACACAAAAACAATTAGGATTATTTAAACACGTCCTTCTTGAGGAAGACATACTGAAATTTATAAAGGAACTAGTTAATTATAACCGCTATCGACTACAAATGTAAATTTAAGATTATACCTGTATCTCACTAACTAGAGCTGCTACAAAAAATCTGAGGTTGGATTTGAAATCAGCGCACCCAAATTAGTAAACAACAGTAGAAAACTTTATGCAACAAAAAAAAGTGTTATTTTGTTTTTCTTAATATCATTAGAACAGTTATAAAAAATTTAAAACATATTTATATTTATTTATTTACTTATGTTTATCAATGTATCAATGTCACAAAATTATTACACTTGAGCATATACCCGGCAAAAGAAATTGGTTTTTAGAAGCAATAAAAGCCGGTTGAAGCAGTGCACTGTACTGTACTGTATAGAGTAAGGCAAAAATGCTATTAGATAATAAACCTGTTATGATATTTGCTATGATTACTAATATGTTTAAAATTTTAAATATTTTATTTACATTAAAGCTTCCATGGAAGCACTAAAGTAAGGCAGAATTTTTAAAATTGTTTTTGAGATGATGCAATAATCTACTGAGTTTTCAAGTGAAACTTTTTATGTCTTTCGTGCTTTTATCGTCTTTTAATTCATAAATTAATTCGCAGTTATTTAATGGTATTAAAATGCATTATATAAGATTTTATGCAATTTTAACATAAAAGTCTTATTATAAATAATAATTTTATTTCATTATAAACGGCTTTTAATAAACGCTATATTGCAGCTAAAGCTACTGTTTTTAAGCGACTCATCGCAAACATAAATCATGCATAATAAATACGCAATTGCAAGTGATTCCGTAATAGAAAACCATATTTTTATAAAAAAAATTAAAACAAAAACGACAAAAACAGCATTAGACATCAGTATTGGGGTTAAGAAACTTTGTCAGCATGCTCCTAGTTACAGCAACATTATCAGAAAAGTCGATGTGTAATAGAACTTATTTACCGCTGCCTGTTATGAACATTGATACATATTTTGCTTTGAGGATATAAAAAATCAATTTAACCTTGAATTATATTAAGGACAATTGCAATATTGGAAACCATTCTTTGGCTTTATAGCGTTTATGGCGCAATGATCGATAAACGACTTCGATATGACTGTAAGTTTCTATTAGGATTTCAGCAAAGCTTACAAGAACAATAAAATATTTCTTTGGACTTTATACATTTTTTAAATATACACATCATATTGGGAATGCTAAATTTCTGATCAATATTCAAGTAGAAGTCTTACCAATGATTTATTTAGCTCAACGCTTTATGAAACTAAATACTCCATTAGCTTTATTTAGTCCGATTATAACATGTGAGCTTAAATTTATTTTTGCATCGCAAAGAATTCCAAGATCCAAAAACGAGTCAACAACATTTAAGTTAAAGTCATTTAGAAAGTAAGCACTTAAAATGAGTGAATATCGGCAAAAAAAAAGTCATAGATTTGCATTTTGTTATATTCAATTCCATAAGATTAATCAAACATTAATTAAAGAAATTATTCAAGTCAGTTTAGAGATAGAATCTGTTTAACATTTATAGATTTTAATATTAAATTATAGATATAAAAAAAATATTATAAAAACTAATCATTAATTTAAATTTAAAATTTTTTTAGGAGAAAGTTTTAAATATTTACAAAATGGCTAAAAAAGCTTTAAAAATTTAAAAACAGGCTTAGGACTTAATTTTTTTTCTCTGGCCAAACAAAATTATAAAAGGCTAAATTTAGGCTTAAAAGGGATAACTGATCAACGCTGCTCACATCCGTTCACTTTTGAATTTATTAGATGCTAAAAAGTTTTCATAAAAAGTTTATCTATTTATTAATTTAGAAATGTTTTTCTGGTTTATTTTTATTCTAAATTGATGGTCTCAAGTAGAAAAACCCAAATCCAGATAATTGTTACTTTGCAAAAGAACATGTGATATAAACTAAATTATCATAATGAAACTTGTTTTGTAAAATTGCTTGTATTTAAAACTGTTGTTTTTCAAAATAGAGCCTTAAATTTTTGTATCGAAGTGTATTTGTGTGAAGTGTCTTTGGATCACTAAGAAACTTCTTTTTAATAAAAATACGATTTATGGCCTTTCAAGTGACCATCGAAATGTATATTTTCAATTTAAAACTGACATATTTTTTGCATTTACAAAAATTCCAAAAAATTTATTAAATAATTAGAAATATAATTAAATTGTATTTATAATTTATTTAAGTATGTTATTAAACGTTTTTAAATAACATTTTTTTTTCTGTGTACAGTTAAATTTCTAACACTTGCACTCCATTTAACTGGGAATTATAGTCGTTATTAGCTCATCATCATTTGAAGCAATATCTTGATTTATTACTACGTGTGTGTGTGTGTTTATAAGCACACACATGCTGCCATTGTATGCAAATTTTAATACTATTCCTGGCAATTTGAATGCAATTGCAATAAAATAAAATTTTTGTTAAAAATTCATGTGAGAACAAGTAGCAAAGTTCTAATCAGGCAATGACAACCATATTATACTTTACATCATCATCATCAATAAAATACATTTTGAAATAAATTGGGATAATTTTTTTTTTATTGTTAATAGTTATTCGCGAATAACAGGGTGGGTCAAAAGTCAGCACGGGTTATACGAATTTAATAACTAATTCGTTAATATATGTTTTTTTGTGCAACATTTTTTAAGGATTATAAAAGTAAGAACACCTGGATGATAAAGAATGGCGAAGTTCACAACTGAACAAAGAACGAAAATAATAAAATTTCATTATTTAAATCAGCGATAAATTATTTTAATGCCAAGATTGTATCATCGACTTTTTAACGTCATAATATCACCCTTTAAAGCAATGATTCCACCACCAATATGGCACTGTATGATCTTTGTCTCGAAACGGTAAACCACGCTTAATTAGCACTGCAGAAAATATTGAACGTTTAGGTTGAAGTGTTAGCAAAACGCCAGGAAAATCTACCAGAAGGCATTCTACTGAGCTAAAAATGGTTCATAAGTCACTAAAAAATATGACTGCTCTTCCTATAACGTGCAATTGGTGTCAGAATTAAAATTTGCAGATCATCGGTAAAGTGTTAATTTGCCAGTTAAATTACACCACTTTAACAGAAATAAAGTTAACTTAATTGAAAATCTGATTAACAGGGATGATGAAAATTTTTACTTGCGATATTGGTTTATGATAGAACATTTCTAACGTCCTGCTCTTGAATTTAAAAGAGGTGTAAGCTATGGACGGCAAAGATGTTTAGAATATCCCGATAGCGTAGACGATATTTGCCTTCTTGTTCACAGATACTCTATATGCAAGACAAACTCCGTACGATAGAGGAAATATCCGCTAAAATAAGACTTAAAATTAACCTCAAAAATACCAAGATATTGCGCATAAATGCGCCAACTTCTCAGCCATTTCTTTTACCGCAACAACCTTTGGAAGATATAACTTTTTTTTGGTTTTTTGGTTTGAACTTTTACAACAACTAACGGCTCATCTAAGGATGTGAAAAACAGATTAGACAAAGCAAAACGAGGTTTTAATAAGCTGAATCTTATAAAGCGATTCACCCAGCTATTTTTCAATACCAAACTCAGAATCTTTAAGTACTACATGAAACTTATATTGTTATATGACAGTGAATCTTAAAATGCTGCACCCAAACACTTCAGTAGCATCAAAGTATTGGTAAACAGACGTCTCCATGGAATTTTACACATATTCTGGCATAAATGAAATAAACAACATAAATCATTAGAATACCACCCATCAAATACCCATCCAGTTGTAGATACATAGATGCAAGTAAGTTGAAATGGACATTCATTTAAAAATCCACCCGACGACATAAGCAGAATGGCCACCGACAGGAATCCGCAGTGACAACGACGTATTTGTAGGCCTGTTTCTACTTGGAACAAACAGCTAAATGCTAAAGATTATTAAAATAACCTTGTTGTGGCTCAATGTTTCTTAAATCAACCACAGAATACAATATATGTTCTTGAAAATAGAGCTTTGATAGAGTTGCGGCAGGATGGAACTCACACTGCCCTAATCACAATGGCACTTTTTAAATTTTTTTAACAGTTAATAATTTCCAGAAAATCAAAAATTAATTTGCCAGCAGCTATTCTATAAATATTTTTTTCAAAGTTATTTCATGGAGTTGAACTCAAGACCAACATTGTTGCAGAAACTCGAGCGCTACAGCCACAAATTTTTAAAAATATTATGGAAGACCATCATTAAAGGACCATCATTTAAGGGACTTGTCATTATACTTTATTTCAATTTCAGTTGAATATTTATATAATAAATACGTGAATTGATTAAAGCCAGAATAAATTCGGTTTTTTCCAAAATTGCATTAAGCAACAGACAGAAGGACAGACATTATTTCTTCAACGTAAAGTGAGTCTTTAAGCCCATATTTAAGGGTAAATTTGATAATTGTAACAAACACAAACGTAAATTTAATTTCATTATCGTTGTAAGGTAAAACAATAATCACTAAAGGAGACCAAATCAGCTTTTCATTAAAAAAGGAAAATCTAATAAAAATGGGGTAAATTTTTTGTGCAGCACAAAAATAAAAAAAAAATAGAAAAAGTATAAAAGTAGTTTTAGTGAGAAAGTAAATTATTTAAAATTATATTTTCCTTTATTTAATTTTTATGAAACATACTGAACCATTTTTAATTCTCTACAAGCATATATAAAGTAAATTGTGTCACAAATCCCTCACTTTAACACAATATACTGTTCAACTTCACCACCGCTTTGCTGATTTAAAAACAATATTAAAGTAATAAAATTTACAATCGTAAGGATTTCCTTCCTTTTCTGTCATTCTCCCAATATTATTCGCTTTAACAGTTTTACTAAATCTCGCATTTCAATAAAGCATTTTCATTACAGGAGCACTGCTGCTTTTGCAATTGAATATTTTCGTATAGGGATTTTGCAAAAAAAAAGAATAATAATAATAATAAAATGGTATAAAATAAAATCAAATGAAAAATCTTTCACAATCTCACTTAAAAATAAAAACAAGAAAAACAAAAACATTTACGTTTTTATTACCCCAAATGCAATTTCACATTTTACATAGAAAATAGTTTTTTTTACAAACTTTTTAACGACAACTAGTTATAGACATACACATATACAAAATATGTACAAGGTTGGATGAAAATGGCTTTAAATACTTTTTTTCTAAAAACGATTGTTTTGATGATGTTGAAATGTAAATGCAGACAGAAGAAGTAATAAAGAGTTGGACAATACCGAGAAAAAAACCCAGTACTACTATGCTCTTATTACGATGAATGGAAGGTACAGACTTTTTGGTGCTTGAGTGTATTTTAAAGCTCTATAAGGCTGCTTCTATTACTGTGGTGACCCTGGTGTGGGTTATGAAATACATAGGCATGGCTGGGAATGCAGCGATGAACGAACTTTTAACTATATATCCGATTCTGTTGATATTAAACCGCATACCTTGCAACAAGTAACTAGACTGGTCGAACTCTTAAGGGGCTTATGCATGAGCCATAAGACTCATGTATGAAAATTTGCCACTTGCGCTTTGCTTTGTTTGGAATACAGGGACGATAGATAAAAGCATTAAATGCAACCATCACACATCTATTCCTATTTGTCGTGTACAACTTACCAGCATTCAACATTCCTGAGGCTTTCTGCTTGGGTTTCATCGAAATCTTATTAAGGATATTGTTTACTAAAATGCATTTTCATACTGGTCTCGTACATTTTCAAGACGGTTATTGAAAGGGATTTTAATAGCAGTTTCTCTATAATAAAATCAAAACGATGCAAGTTGAAATAGAGTTTAAAACTGACATAAAAAGCAACAAAAATATTTAGTTACTAGCGCTACGTGTTTATGAGTTGTAGTGAAAGGAGTAAGTAGTTTTCCCTCTACAACCATAAGTAATAGAAAACGATTTATTTACGTATGTAAGTTTTTTCCCCTCTCCTTCATCTTTTTCTGGCATGGAAATGTGGGTTGATGGTTTGCTACTGGTTACCAGGATAAAGGTGAAAATACTTAAATAAATTGAATTTTATTACGAACAAGATGAATTTTACTCTAAAAATACATTTGCACACCCCAAATGAAATATTTTTTTGTTATAGTATTGGTGAGAGTTTTGTTTTAACTGTTGTCTGTGTGTTGTTGTTGTTGTTATTGTGGTGTGGGTGTTTCTATTTTCGCAAGTTGTTGGCGTATGTAGTTTGATGTTATTATAATATAAAGTTGTATTAAATGTTGAATCCAATTTGTATTTTAATCTTTTATTACAAAGATAACGATAATTGACAGTTGAAAGTAGTTTAGTGTGTTAATAACTTGACATCTTAAGCAAAGTAGCAAAATAGAAGTTGCCAAATGCTACTAAGTATTAATAGTTGGCAGCGTAAATTAATTAAATAGGAAAAGCTTAAATGCTTAATGTTGATAAGAAAATTATAATTTGGTTAATTTTTATGGATTATAATTATCCAATTATAATTAATTACAGTTTTTATAGTGGTTTCTTGAAAAATTATTAATTTGTTTAAATTATTTTAAACCCATTCTATTTCTTTCCGGCAATTTTTTATTAGCTTTAGTTTCTTTCTAAATTTTGTGTTAAATCAACTAAAATTTTTCACTTTGTTTCATTTCCCTTGTATGTTTAATATTTAATACTACATGAGTAATAGACACACTCATAACCCGTACATCTAACGATGTAATCATCATATGCTGTTGCACAGTATATAATCAATATCAATTAAACTGTAATTATTGATACATCTTTGTTTCACTATATTATACTTCAACAGCTGTTCACATTTATATGTTCTTTTAATTTTTCCAACAAAACTAATAATAAAAATTATATAACACTTTGTTGTTGGTCATCTTGGTGGCCGCAATAACTTAGAGCAGAGACAACCAACCTCTGTTTGTCAAAGAAATGAATAAAAAAATTATTATTGTCCTTATCCTACACCCTCAATCAGCTTTAAGGGCTTAGTTAGTTGTTTTTTTGTCCAAAAAAAAAATCAGGGAGCAAATCACGGCATGCGAACGTGATTGAAATTTTAAAATTTTTTTTCGAACCTTTAAACCTAAAGTACAGCGAACTCAATCGTTCGAGTAAAATTTCGATCGTGAACGAATACCTTAATTTTACCACAGATTTTTCAGCTCCTGTTGAAGTTTTTAAAATCTTTGCTACGTCTATAAGAAATATGTACGTTTGGCAACATTTACATAAAATTTTGGTTCAATAGTTCAATTTAAGACAAATTAAAAATTTAGCTAAAACAACAACTATCTAGCAGTCGCTAATACATACTTACTTATGCATGTATTTATATATAAACTCGATGACACAAACTGTATGAAGGGTTTAAAAGATCCGGGACTCCTGAATATAGCACTGTTACTTGTTTTTAGTTTGTTTTGCTTAGCAGTTTTGGTGAAAAGAAACTTACGAATTGAAGAAAGTTTAACAAAATAAACATTGTCATACCCATTGACATAGGTATTTGCAAAGGCGATGATATTAATGTACATTGGTATGACATTTTAAAAGACATTTACACAGACATAGACCTTGACATACACCTTGACATAGACCTTGACATAGACATTAACATAGAAATTGATATAGATATTTGCATTAATATTGACATTGGTATTAACATACCCATTGATATGCCTATTCATATTGACATTGACATAGACAATGACATTAACATTGATGTTGACATAGACAATGACATAAACATTGACATAGACATTGTCATTGCTATTATAAATGTTATTGATTTTGATATCAGCATTAAAATTTACAATAACATAGACATTGGCAACGACTAAAATTTAACGAACTAAAATTGACTTCAACGCGAAGACGTTCTAGAAAACTAAGCAACTCTAGCACATTACATCCACAAATTTTATCACGTCATTTACATATGCATCCATGAAAGATTTAGTTGGGCCAACAAATTTTTAAATAGTCAGAATATGCGATATTGGGGCACTGCAAACCCCAGAGTTGTTTACTGTTTCCAGTTACACTCTCCCAAGTATTCAATTCAGAGAAATGTGGCCCTTCTTCTTCGAGAATGAAGATAATTCTATCCTGTGGCAGCCAGGATGAAGCGACAGAACACACTGCCCGTGCCACCATTACTCTTTTATATATTTTTTTTCATGAAATTTCAATTGACCTTTACCAAATTTTAACTGCCCCTAAATTAGGTTCTAAGGGCTTATCTTAAAGAACGAGTGTATGCTAACAAGCACCAAAGCATTAAATTTATGCTGAGATCAGGGCAATAGAGTCTAGAACTTTGCGTGCATTTATGCATAATGCCTTATTAAGTGCCCGAATGTGCATCGATAATAATGGTGATCATATTTTTGACAACATAATTTATTATTTTTTTTTTTTTTTCATTTCATTACTAGCCAAGCCCGGCGCGCCTTATGTGCAAAGTTTCAGAAAAATCGGTCAAGTGCAAGTAATTAAAAATTATAACTTATTGTTTAACTTATTGCGTAACTCCGCCCACTTTTTACCACCCATAAACAATCCCTGGAATATGTACAACAACTTTCCAAAGTTTGAGTCCGATCGGCTTTACGATTTCGGAATCTATAGTTAACACACACACACAGGCAGACAGAGATTCACTTTTATATATATAGATATTTTTACCAAAATTTTCCAAATAAAAACTCCACATTGAGAAACCCCTAATTTAAACAAGAAATCTTAACAAACACTTTTCTAATAGTAGTGAACAGAAAGAAACTATAACAAAGAGTCCAACTAAACGATCTAAATTGTCTAAGGTAATGATTTAATTTAATATCCGTTATAAAAACAAACGAGAAAGCTAAATAAAATGATTGACACTTTTAAAACAAAACAAATAAAAAACAATAGAAAAGAATAGATGCTTTGCAATCTAATAGAAACCAAACCCACTACTCTCGCCGTCTCTTCTTTAGTATCAAACCAGTGTATTCAACTCTTTTTTCCATTCCTTTTGAAATCTATATTAAAAATATAAGTACAAAATCTAATGGCTGCTAGTAAAGCATACAAGTTAATGTTGTATGTTGCTGTTGTAAAAAACAAAAATGTTTGATGAATTCACAAGGAGTGGTATTGTCATAAAGTCATTGTTTTATTAAATTTTAGAATTAATGAAAAGTTTTATATTGTTTACTATAAATTTTTTTAATATAAAAAAAATTATGACAATGTGAAGCACCTTGTGAACACAACAATCATAAAGATACTTTTCTAAGAAGTTGTTTTTTCCTCCCTTCTCTTTGCTTCTTTTCCTGAGTTACGTTGTCATTACAAGTAAAGAAGACCTTTTTCTTTTAAAACTGGCAATTGTTTTAAAGATTTTCTTGCGTAGTTTGATATCAGTGTGTGTTTAATAATTGTTATTAATTGTTTTCTAACGTGTTTATAAACATTTCTAAGATGTATTTTTTGCGACACGCACATAAAGTGGTTAAATATTTAAATTAATGAGTGGTAGGAATAAGTTGCAACTTGATTTTTAGTACTTGTTGTTTATTTCTTGGTTCTTAAATAAAAATTAAATATTCTTAAAAATTTATTAATTAATAAAAATTTGCTCCAGATATAGTGGCGACTCATATAAAGAAAAATGGAAAATTTGTTGCAAAACTTTTGATTTTATTAATAAAATAGGAAAAGAAGAATGGAAAAAGGTACAATGTTTTACGCAATTGCCTTGTGTTCTTCTCATTCTCTAAGAAGTTTACTATATGAGCATATGAAAAAAAAGATAAAAGTTTCGAAAGACGACACTCAATGTGAAAACCCGATTCCTCTTTTTCTAAATCCATACAACGACAGCAATGGTCATTTAATGAAAGCATCAGTCGGCTTGCATGTTTTCCTAACATCCAGTAACCCGTTAATACCCCCAGCAGCCTCGAGATATCCTACTGACTTCGACTCGTAAGTTGCGATGTATGCCTAATTTCAAAAGAAGAACAATTAAGCCTGGCCACTCAGCAAGTTTTCAGTTCACGCCATCTGTTCTTGACTTTAAAAAAAAGTGTTTGGAGATCTTGCTTTTGTTAATCCCCAACGGGATTGCAACTGAATTTGCCTTGCAGATGTCCAAAGCAGATTCAGCCCGACCTTATAACCGTCTATATAGATCCTGGTTTCAAAGCTTCCGACAAGGCCATCACTATCTCACTCACTCCTTGAGAGAATTACAATTTTAAACGTCCTTTCAAATTCCATATAGGAAGTTACATAAATACCACCTCATATGGAAAACTATTTTAAAATCTGTTTTTCAAGATAATAACTTTATTTACCCTCGAAAAAATTTTTTTCAGTTTAACAGTTTGTTTAAATAAAAAATTTTGCAACTAACAATCTTAAATATAAAAAATTATTAATATAATATTAAATTAATAGAAAATCTAATATTTTTTTTTTAAGTTGACATAAACAATTTTGTTAACAATGATATAGATCTTGATATTGACAGTAAAATGTACGTGGACATTCACATGAGGCCAACCAAAGATACTAAATTTTACATTGACTTAATTATAGACACTGATATTGACAAACAACATGCCAATTTGGCATACGTGTATACCTGTCACGGATTTAGGCTTTTAGTGCCCCTCTTTTTCAACCTTACCTAACGTAGACAGACACACTTTTAATAAAAAAGCGAAAAAAAATATCAATAAATAATTTCAACCCACGTCTTTCGAAAGACTTTTAATATTTCACAAACAATATAAGAGGACTTAAAATCTTTATTACTTTTATGCATGAGTGTAATCAACTCAATTACCTTTAATGTCAGTATTGTATTCATTGTCTTGTTTAAATAATTTGATATGGTTTCATATACAATAGCACCTCTATAATTTATTAATTTAATTTATGCATTTCATATTCTTTTATAGAAAAGCATAATACGTTTGCGGAATTTTTCATCAACAACATTATGCAGTAAGAAATAAATTTTATTTAATTTTTTTTTTAGAGAGATAGAGACTTAATAATGGTAAAATGTTTATGTATATTTCCTTTAAATAATCCTTCATTATTCGTCACTTTAGCATAATTCGTTTGTGGTACAGAACAACAACAAATGTTACCACAATAATACACCTTTATTGTCGCCACAGTTGGTGGTCTTAATTATAATACTGGTAGTTACCTTTTAACCAGATTCTGGGGTTACTTATTGTTCGTAAATATTTTTTAAACTTTTTTATTGTACTTTTTCATATTAATCTTAAATTTATTTTGCCAAATGTTATTACGAAAGATAATATAAGAAAAACAGCAAATATCTCAACAAACCAAAAAAAAAAAAACACACGCACACACAAAATCACATCCATTTGCGTTGATTTCTGTATAAATTTGCTTAAATGTAAATAACACACACACACATACACACACATTCAGATATGACAGAAACAACAAACCCACAGTGATCAGCATAAAGATGATTATTAATAATATGATGCCAATATATGAGTGTTTATGTGTATGTGTGTTTTTGTGTGTACTTTGTTAATTTTTGAGTATTTATATGACGTATAAATACAAAGAGCACGTTGTTAACAGACAACGAAAAATCATTACACACCGTTATTTAAACTGCATGCTAATATACGCACACACATGGGTGCTCTGGTATAAATACTTACGTTGTATTTGTAGCAGAGATGGCACTGTAAGAAATTCATTATGTGTATTTACATAAATATAAATAATTTTTTTTATATTTTTATATACGATTTTTTTAACGAATTTCATAAAAGAATTTAAAATATAGTTTTAAAAGAAATAAAATAAAAAACTGGATTTAATACAAATTAAAAAATTGAATTTCTTAAAAAAAATTCTCTCAAACATTGTCATACAATTCGCTTCCAACTCTGTTGCGTAGCATATTGGTGGTTTATTATTACTACATTTTTCTTCTGAATTTTATTTTTTATTTTCTCAATGTAAGAAGATATTTGTAAATATTGGTATTATATCATGTTTATTGACACCTTTAATATGGTTTATTTTTCCCCCCCCCCCCCCCCCCATTTTCAATACATGTCCTTTATATTTCTTATTTTTCATACCTTTCTGCGCTGGCATTAATAAAAGAAAATTTGTATGTATGCAAGTAACAAAAAGTATGTCCCTGTTAAGCCTTTGTCAGTACCAAAAAAAATAACATCAGCAAGAAAAGAGACGGATATTGAACAAAAAAAGAAGAAAATTATTAAAGACGCAGCAAAAAATGAAGCATGATGTATGAATATTGTATGATTGAAAGCAAGTACTTACTTAAGCATATATACATATGTATGTTTGTGTATGTATTTAAATTAATTTTATTATTTTCTTACACTTTATATTATTTTTGTTATAATTATTTTTATTGAAATATAAAAAATAAATACAATTTTTTCGCTTAAAATTAACTTTAAACCGATTTAAAGAAATTGTTTGTTACTGAAAGTAAACTTAATTTAATAAAATAATTAAAGGTATTACAAAAACAAAGAAATAGCTTTCTGAAAATATGAAAGTAGTTCTAGAATAATTATAAAAGAAGCTTCAAGTTATTTAAATATAAAATCGTTTTACATGCTTTTTAATTAACAAATTTTTACAAAGTTTTTTCGAACTATCTAAACGTTTTGTATAAAAAAAAATACTTTTACAGCTTCTTGTCAAAAATTTTTTTCTTATTTTATTTGTGAAAAGCTTATCTTTAAAAAAAATAAATTTGTGAAAAGAATATCCATTTTCATTCACAAGACATTTTTTTTTAAGAGATCTTTTGGTTTAATATTTCTTTGAGGAACAATTGGTTATATTTTTTATAAAAACTTTTCCAAAAATTTTACTTTTTTTAACACAAAAAATATATTAAAAAAAAGCTTCCTTGTCGAGAAGCGCTTTTTTAAAACACAAAAATATCCTTTTTGAAAAAAACAATTTCGTAAAAAATATCTCTATAAGTTTTTATTAATATTTCTTTAACAAAATCTTTTATTTAAAAAAATACAAATTCATATTGATGTATATGAACATGCCTCTAAAAATCGTAAAAATTATTGTTTATATTGACCTCATTAAAAAAATAAAACATCGTTAAAATTTTTATGTTCAGTCATTTAATGTTGACCAATTGTATATAATGATTATCTAGTCATGACTGTTTTTCTAGAGATTTCCACATTATTTGCCAAAATTTTATATGTGTCTTGTTTTTAGTTAAATACATTTATTTTGCTTTTATGACAATTAAATTTTTATAGCAATTTGATTTATTTTTAAATATTTGCTGATACCACTATATAAATGGCATAATAACTACTTTAAGACACATACATACATACATACATATAATATTTCCTAATTATTTGTTTAAGCAAAGACATTATACAAGTATTTAAAAATTACATAAAAGATTTTTGTAAAATAATAGACCAGTAAGGTAAACAATTAAAAAAAAAGAATCAAATTTTTTATATCACAAACAAAAATGTATAATTGTAATTGTATAATCAGTTAAACTGACATATTTTTAACATCTGAACGACGAATTTTTCAAAACTAAATCTCGTGATTTTTTTTTTTTTTTTTAATTTTCATCTTAAATAAAAATAATGAGGCAACTCTTTTCTTTTAATAACTTATTGTGGAATTTTAAGTACCTCATTATTTTCATGCAAGCTAGCTCCTCAAATCCGGTTTTGCGAGGCATTTTGAGGTCAATCCACAACACATTTTTGAGTTCTGTTTTATTCAAAGACCTACAGAATAGTTACTGTATAGTTACTTATACTTGTGTAAACTTTGGCTTATTTTCTCTAAATAAACTTAAAATTTTGACATACAAGCTTAAAGCACTTTATTGATTTTGAACGCAATATAACACTTATAATGTACTTTATTTATTATGCCACTTATTGTTATTTACCTTGTTATCCTACTCAATTTATAATACACGCCACTAACACTGTTGTATTACCAGCTGCGCTTGTTCAACTTTTTATATTAGTTTTGACATTATGGTTACATTCTACAATATTCTAAAACCTTGTATAACAGTAATACTAGTGTGTTTTAAAACCAAACCAAAGGTTGGTAAAGCGGTTTATGCTTAGGTACAATAATATGTCGTTAATCAATTAAAATAAATGGATGGCGCTGGATAGGCAAATGGTAATACCGGTATGTTAGAGAACCATTAAACTGGTGACGATGTATATAACAAAAAAAATTAAACCTAAGCCCGCACGTCTGGATTTTGTCTGTGATTCAGATAATCGACTGAAAAATGTAAATCGAACTAAATCTGTAACAGTATAATATTATGACAAATATTTTCATTAAACATCTTAATTCTCACCCTCAATCGTCAGCAAAGATCAAAAAAAGAAAACATGTATTTAAGAGCTAGCGGATAAATATGTTTCACGGAAATGTTTTTTGTTGCATTTCATATAAAAAAAAAATTTCCCAGAATTTAAAGGTCACACGGTTTTCTATGCCTATAATAATGTAATGCAAAAGGCAACTATAACCCAAAATTTATTGGTCCCCTCTGCCATAACCCATTGACAAAACCTTTTCTTTTGAGATCTTTTGAGGTTGAACTGTGTTTTTTCGGTTAAAAGAAATTTTTTAAGTTATAAAAGTTCAACTGTAACTAGAAAAGCATTTATACAAACAAATAAAAACATATTTAATATGATTATTTGAAAACGGTTTTTTTATTGTTAGTTTAAAGACCATTTAAGAAGAAACATAAAAACAATTGCATAAATTTACCACGAAAACATCAATCTATATATATAAAAGTGAAACTCTGTGTGTGTGTGTGTGTGTGTGTGTGTGTGTGTGTGTGTGTGTGTGTGTTAGCTATAGACTCCGAAACTGTAAAACCGATCGGACTCAAACTTTGGCAAGTTGTTGTACACATACCAGGGAGTGTTTATGGCTGGAAAAAAGTGGGCGGGGCCACGCCCATAAAAATTAGTTATCAGTTTTAGCTACTTGCACTTGACCAATTTTTCTGAAACTTTGCAGACATATCGAGCTGTCATGACTAAATAATTTCGTGATCAGAAAAGTGGGCGGGGCCACGCCCCTAAAAAAGTTTTTATTTTGAGGTATTTACACTAAACGGATTTTTCTGAAACTTTGCACACATATTGAGCTGTCATGACTTTATAATTTCGTGATTAAAAAAGTGGGCAGGGCCACGCCCATAAAAAAAGTTATAATTTTGAGGTTCTTGCACTGAACCGATTTTTCTGAAACTTTGCACACATATCGAGCTGTCATGACTAAATAATTTCGTGACAAGAAAAGTGGGCAGTGCCACGCCCATAAGAAAAGGTCTCATTTTGAGGTACTTGCACTGGACCGATTTTTCTGAAACTTTGCACACATATTGAACTATTGTGACTTTACAATATCGTGATTAGAAAAGTGGGCAGGGCCACGCCCTTAAAAAATATTATAATTTTCAGGTACTTGAACTGTACCGATTCTTCTGAAACTTTGCACACATATTGAGCTGTTATGACTTTACAATTTCGTGATTAGAAAAGTGAGCAGTGCCACGCCCATAAAAAAAATATAATTTTTAGGTTTTTGCACTTGATATTCAATTAAAATTCAGCATGCATTTTGATTCATTAAGGGGCGTAGCAACGCGCGCCGGGTTTGGCTAGTAAAATATAAATGAAAATCTAAAATTATTGTTATGATTATTACAAGATTTATTATTTTTTTTATTATTGTCTTCTAAGTATATAGATAAAATAATTGAAATATATAAATAGAAGCAAATAATAACATTGAAAAGAATAAAAAAAAAATATTATAAAATTTTTTAATGATAAATATTTTAAATTGAACACAACCAAATGCCTTATTTTATGGCAAAAATTTATTTATTTCCAGATATCAACGAAAAAGAACGACTTTCTCATACTTTTAAATATTTTATGGGGAACAAATTGCGAAACAAACAAAAACACAACCATATAAATAATGTCAATTCAAAGCCGAGAAGTTTCCATTTTAGAGCTTTTAATCAAATATTTAATACTTCTCTTACGCTTAAACGTGTACAAGTATTTAAGAATTTAAAGCAAAACAACAACATAGATGTAGTAGGTGTTGTAGGTCTCTCTATAGAATTCTGGCTCATCTTAATTCTCACAATTTTATGCATCATTAAATTGCTAAAATTGTAGTTGTTGTTCTTTTAAAGCTTAAGTACATGTTAAACAAACAAACAAACAACAACCATATAAAATTAGCAAGAATAGGAAAAGTGAACAAAAACAATAAATTTGTTTTTAGCAATAAAAAGAAACTTAAAATAAGAAATTTTTATGATAAAAATAAAAACTTGAAGTTTAGGGGAATTAAAAAATTGTGTAAAGTTTTTAAAAAGCAGTAAAATTAAAATGTTTTTTGAATTAAAAATGAGACCATAACCGTTAAATGAAAAATCATAATTTTTGAATGATTTATTGCAACAAATAAAATTTTTTCAGCTTCGTTAAATTTAACATTTTTGGCATATAACAACAATGTTAAACAAAAAGTTTGTAAAAATTAGTGCCGTTAAAACAAAAGTTTCGTTAAGTTTTTTTAATTGGCAATAATTATAATCTATTTTGTAAATTTAATATGGATTTAAGTAGATACAATAAATTAATAATCAAAATATTTTTAGTTTTTCTAGTACTAAAAATAACGTTTCGTTAAGTTTCTCAGATAATCGTAAAGGTTTCGAATTTGCTGCATTTAATCAAATATATATCGGGACTCATTTTATACGTAAAAAACTATAAAAATATTTTTTATATGTACATTGTACATACATATACAAATTTCGTTAAGTTATTTTAAGTCTATAAAATGCTAATCAAAAAAAATTTTGTTTTCTTAAATCATTTAAATAAATTTTAATTTTCAATTAATACGTATTTAAATAGTTCCTAGTTTTTTGAAAAAAAAAAGTTTCGTTAAGTTTTCCCAAGCCTCATAAAATTTTTTTTTCACAAATCAGTATTTGCTATTCTTTATTTATTCTTTAGAAATTAAAAAAAAAATCTATAAAAACTTGTTCTGTTTAAAAAATAAAGCTTCGTTAAGTTTTCCAGATCGCCCAAAATAAAAATTTATAACTAAATCATAAATCATAATACTTAAGATAAGCTAATCTAGCATATTATAAAAGGTTGTTGAATTACTGCATCTTGAAAACTAAGTTTTCGTTATTTTTTTTCGTTATATTCATATATTTTTTAATTTAGCAAGAAATTTAGAAACAGTTTGATATCTAGCCATACCTTGCAAAATTTTAAATCTTACCGCTAACGCTCTTGTTTAGGATTGACTGTTCTTTGTTTTACAGTTATTTTATTTTTATTATTATTTTTTTTTTTTTTTTTTTTGTTTATATTTCTTACAGTTTTTACTTTCGTCGTTAAATTAATTTCAATTTAAAGTTTTCCTATTTATTTGTGTTTTTATTTTGCCATAAGTACGTGTGTATATAATTTTTTTTTTTAAGTCAAACTCAAGTAATTAACAGACGCATAAACAAATACCAAAACAATTGGTAGGAAAAAAACAAAAACAATTCAAGAAAAGTTACTGTAGCATGAAATTTTACATCAAATGACCTCTTGCTGCCTATAATGTGAGTGAGAGAAAACGAAATGCACTCACTCATTTACAGTGAAGTGTGCTTTTTCTGTGTTGATAAAATAAATAAATATTAACTAAAATTATTTCAGCATAAGGTCTTTTGATAAATAAAAAAATTTCTTAAAAAATAATTAATTAAAAAATTAATTTAATTTTAGTTTATATTTAAATTAAAAAAGGTGAAAAAAACTAAATATTTTAAAATAAATAAAATCAATGCATCTGCCATTTTATAATGGATATGTGATTCTTTGCTTTTTAAGCGTTAACTGTATTATGCATAAGCTAGCTTAAAATGAGCGAAATGTGCGAAATATGGTAAACCATAATGTTCTTAAAAACACTTTTCGTTAACCTACCGTTGCCACATGCAAGTGCAAGTGAAAAAAAACCAATACACTAACACTTTTTTACTAACACAACCACACTTTGGCAACCTGCGACTCAGCTTGCGAAGAAATTTTTAAGCAAGTAAAATTTTTACAGTTACGGCAAGTAAAGTGACAAGCCGAAAAACAGTGTTGTCTAATACTGAGTTTTTTGTTAACTCAACAATGTATCATACAATTGTGGTAAAAAATTCAGCTAATTTTTTTAATAAATATGTATATATGTATATGAAGAATATTAAGAAAAATATATAAATATTCATTTAAAATGTAAGTTTTAATACAAATATCAATATTTAATAAAAAAAATTATATTAAAAAGTTACATGTCTAAAGGTAACGTTCAATAGTGGCTATTGACAACACTTAATTACCAATTGAAGCAGCGCCATTTGTTTTAAATTTGTTTGAAGTTTATTTGTTGACGACATTTTAAAAATGAACTTGCACTGTGCTGTGTAGCCACTCCAAAAATTTTTGTGTTTTTTTTGGCATTTCTCCTGATTTTCGTTAGTAATACGTATACACTACTTGCAAGTAAATACTTGCCTGTGGCAACGTAGGGTAAGTTTTAGTACAATATTATTTCCTTAAGTAATGTGCGAAAATATACGCAATATTGCTGTTAATGATTGGTTTACATACAAACATATTGATGGTCACAAGTAGAAAGGCCCTAACTCAAACAATTGTAACTTTACAGGAGCTTTTTTTATATTTAAAAAAGAAGTAAAAATAAAAATTTAACAAATTTTTTCAATAATTTTTTATGTTTTTAAATATAAATTTCAGTTAAATATATTTTAACTATCTACCACCACCGTGTCGTTTCTAATTCTCTTTAATTATTTTGTTTTTTATTTCACTATTTGTCTCTTTGAATGGCCTCTAACGGTAAAACGTGCATTTTGTATGAAATGGTTTGTAAAACAAAACATCATCTTTCTTTTTAAGGTTGTTTCTTCAAAAAAAAAAAAAAAAACTTCTAAGAAAATGTATTTAATGGCTGTTTTTGCTCACTAATTTTTTCACGTTCAAAATCTAATGGTTGGGAAGAAAACAAAATAAAAACAAATTCATTGATTAACTGTAAAAGTATAAAAATCCAATTTTAACAAACTTTAATGTTTATTGTTTGGTGAGTAAAAAAGCGAAAAAGGAGAGGAAGGAATAGAATTCAAGAATTAATAAAAACAAAATGATAATAAAAATTTAGGTGCACTTTAGGTAATTCTAATATACACAAGTTTAAAAAAGGAAACAAAATCAAATACACTAAATTTAATGAAATTTTTATTTCAAAATTACTTTAAAAAAAATATTTAATGTCTTGCAATAAAAAAATACACTTTTACTGTCATACCTATTTAGTTTAAACTTTTATACTTTTTTGTCATACTTTTATCTTAAATTTACCAAAATATTCTGATAATTGTTAAAAAATTCTTTTATTTATAGTTTAACTCAATAACAGGGTGCTAATTCCCAAAAACAAAACAATGTTGGATGAAGTATTGGCTGTCGGTTTGTGTCGTAGCTAAATAAGTATAATTTTTGTCTATGGAACACATACATAGTTGTTTTTGGCACCATACAATAAGTATTAAGTTGCCAGATGGAATATAGTGAAAATAGAGGGAAATCTGTTCCCCATATATAATTAATTAAGAATTAAAAGACCATTTTTTAAACCTTGTAGGAATAAATAATAATATTTTATACTGGGCGAGTTTGATTCGAGCAAAAAGAATCAGAGACAAAATTGCTTAATTTTATTAAACGGAAGAAGCTGTACTTATAAAGTCTATAATGTAAAAAAATACCTTATGTGGCAAACGGTGGTTAAGCATATCAAATTCGCACTTTATTAACATACAAAGATAATTTTAAACCTTAAAAAATTAAAGCAAAATAAAATAAATAAAAATGTTTAAGTCAAACTACCAAACCTTAAAGTTTTGAACATTTAACCCTGGAATATTAATGCTTATATATTGAATTCTCAAGACAATGTAATTTTGTGAATAACTTCACATCATTGTACATTTCTTTATTTTGTTACTTTATTTCATCCTGACGAAAAAAAAAAGGACCATTTACAAACTCGAAAACTTTCCGCGACACAACGCAGTGTCATGGTGTTATTATATAGGGTTATTGCATTTTAGAGAGAATTTTTTAAAACAGTTTTTTTTTTTTGTTAAAGTTTTACAATTGGAAATTAAAGGAAAATCAAGAAAATGTATAAAATTGTTTGGAAGGAACAGCTGATGATGCTTATTAAACTACCTTATTAGGTGTACTCCAAGCATTGCTAAAAACACGTGTTGACAACGCTGGTAATGTTGTGTTTTTAATAACGCCGTGTAAAATAACAATCCAAGTAGGTAAGGCAGTGCACATAGGTAATGCCAGATACCAAATAAATATGTTTTAAATAATTTTATATAATATTTAGTATTTTAATTTGGCTAGATAAAAAATAAATTTATTAATATTACGAAATTTCACTAAAAACAAATTTCTGTACAACATCTGTCACTTAAGCCTTTAATAAACCTAAAATACTATTTTAAAAATACTTCAAATAATGATACAGATATTTTTGCAGACACCAAACACAAGAATCATGTTTGCTTTTTATGTAATAAAATTTAATTATATTACGTAATTCTTACTATACTTATATAAGGCAAATGGGAAGCCACAATTATTTGCAAAACTGGTCAAATAAAATCTGTTTTATTTTCAGAAAGTGATTTCCCTTGTTTTTATTTTAAAACACTCAGTTTCCCAACAATGTATCCAAAATTTCATTTAAAATTTGTACATTTTGAAAATTAATTATTATGTTTTTGTTATGTTTTTGTTTTTATTATCTTTTGTTGTTTAAATTTTGTACATTTTGAAAATTTATTATTATGTTTTTGTTATTTGGGAGCAAAAGAAAATTGACTGAGATATTAATTAGTATTTTTCCGCCGAAGGGTTTGCATATATAAAAATATATATTAAGTTTTTTAGTTTTGATTATTATCTCATATTATTACAAATTTTATGAATTTTTTCTTTTCTTTTGTAATTTTGTGGACAAAAAACTCAGTACTTAAAGTATTTTTATAAGTACATATATACATGTATCGAGATTAATACATATATACCATATTACGACTATATATAAAATTTTATTTTTATTATTTTTAGCTTAATACAGTACTTTTACTATATTATGTAAATGTCTTCGCCTTGTTGTTTATTAATATATTGTCTTATTTTTCAAGCTCTAGATCAGATTGTTTATAAAAATTATATTATTTTATTCAGATATTTCGCTACCCCAATTAGTAATTTCTTCAGGAAAAGTTTTTATAATAAAAATATTAAAATTATTCAATTATTAATGTTTTTAATTGTTTTCATTATGAAAATTTTTCTTGATCTAAAGCTTAAAAAAACAATTTGTTTTTAATATTTTAATTATTTATTTAACAAGAAAAACACATTCAAAAATATGTTAAAATTTTTCTTCACAAAAAAACCCTACAAACTAGAAGCCAACGCCGTTACTTTTTCGCTCTTAGCGCCGACACAGAAAATTTATTACTTTATTTCTCCACGTCTTTGAAGTCTTGATGTCAAATGAAAAGCAGAGTTGTCATATGGCAGTAATACAACAACTTTCTCAGTTGAGTAGATCGATTTGTCAAAAAACGTTGAAATTGACAAAGTGTCGGAGTGGTTTTGTTTTATTTCTTCTCTAGTGAGTGTGATAAATATAAAAAATTTTATTTTTTAAGTGCAAAAATATAAATTATTAAGCCATTTCAAAGTAAAAAATCATTGCATCAAATTTACCACCAGCTATAAAAGCCATTTATAGAAAGAAGAAAAAATATATGAAAAAAAAACAACCACATACCACGAAAAGTACAGAGAAGAATTAATTTGTTTAAATAAAATTTAAGAACATAAGGAAGATAAGCAAGCACCTAGTGAAAAATAATTAAAAATTGTAGGAAGTTTTAAATTGTTAAATAATTATTTTACATAAAAAATTTGCTAATTCCTTCTTCCAATATATTTTCGAGAGCAGAAAACTGCAACTAAAAAAGTAAAGAAAAAATTTTCTACTTAAAGTGGAGGTGCCCAAAAAGATTTTAAAAAAATATAAAACAAATAGGTATTGTTTTATATATTAAATATAATATTTAGCAAAGAAAATTTGTTATTAAAAGTAGAAATAATATTCGTAAAACATTTAAAAGATTATTAATTATTACAAGTTGATTGTTTAAAATTTAACCTTTTTTCTATTTCTTCACTCATAATTTTCTATTGTCATTTGTTTGTCTTTTTTCTCTTTCCTCTTCTCTCTCTCGTATTTTGTTTGAAATAAACTTGTGTAGAATTTCAAAAGTTGCCATTACAATTTTTATTTTTAAAGGGTGGTATTGAATTGTGTTTATAATGGGAGTATCTAGTTACGATATATTAGCAAATTTTATGTAAAATTTAGTGTTTTTATGTTGTGTAACTTTTTAGTAGTGCGTGAAACATTTGGAAACATTCTACCGTAAAAACATTTTGTCTAAGTGGAATAAAAAAGGTAAGAAAAACAATCATGTAATTTTTATATTATTATAGCTGTAATTATTATAGTTATTTTTTAAGTTATTTTAAGTTGTGTTTAATCGACTTTAAAAATTTACATTTTTTGTTTAGTTTGTTTCCTTTAATAGTGCATTAACACCTGAACAAAATCTAAATTTTTATCAAAATTTTCACCGTTCATGTTATTGTTTATACCTACAGCTAGGTATTATTTAAAAATTTTGGATAAGAAGCCCCTATACTCCGAGACTATAAAACCTTATTGTATATTTATATAAAAAGTAAACATTAGAGTACTCGAAAATTGCAATCACCGTATAATATTTTTATACCCTTCACACAGTGAAAAAGGGTATATATAGGTTTGTCATTCCGTGTGAAATTTCTACAATTTTCATTTCCGACCCCATAAAGTATATATATTCTGAAAGCTTATGAATAGGGGAGTCGATTAAGCTCTGTCCGTCTGTCCGTGTGTATGTTGAAATCAACTTTTTGAAGCCCCCCGACATAGGTTGGACCCGGGTAAGGTATTAAGCTGGATTCACCCATAAAATTTTAGTTCAGAACAAATTTTTTTTGTATTGAGTTTGATGTTTTACTTTTGAGAGAGAGAGAGATTATTTTGTTCAGAAAGATTTTTCTTGAATTGGTTTAATTTTAATTCTTGTTCAGAAGAAACTGAATTGGGATGCCACTATTTTTCAATATTTACATGAAAATTGAATTTGGTTGCCACATCACACAGTGTCAGTACATTTATTATACAAAAATTGTTTTTGCCGAAAATTAACAATTAAAATGGAATTTAATGAAAATATTGCTCAAAAATTAATAGAAGAATTAAAAAACCAGGAAGAAAATGTTTGTATGACATGAGCAATAGTGCATACAAAAATAATTATTTAAAACAGGGTTTATGGAATGAAATAGAAGCGACTCTTTTTATTTTCGATTTTTTTTTATAAATTTCTTTTGCAAACAAATTGACTTTATGCACTTCAATTAAAAATAATAATTTTAGTTTTCTTCTATCCAACATTTTCTTCACATATATTTTAATGAAATAATTTACGTTTGTATTTATTTACATAGTTTGCTAGCGGTGCTTCCACTTTGTACAACTGTTTGCATTTTACATTATATGGCAGCTTTGTTTTTTCGGACAAATTTTCTTAAATGGGTGAATCGTTCTGCAGAAAACTCTCAGTAAAAAATGTTATTCTCCGGAAAAAATTTTGTTCAGAACAAATGGGTGAATTCACCTTTAGAATATCAGAAATATTCGGGAGTAGATCGGTATTGAAAATCAGAAACATCGGTACATAAACAACTGAGATATGAGCAAAAACCCACGACCACCTCGATTTTTTTTTTCACAAAAACAACATTACAACAACAACATACATACATACAAACGTGTATACTGCTTAGAGAAAACGTGGCATCGAATCCCAGCTGAGCCAAAAAAAAATTTTTTTTAATTTTTTTTAAATTTTTTTTTAATTTTTTTTTTTATTTTTTTTTTTAATTTTTATTTAATATATTATTTATATTTTTATTATTATTTTTTTTTTATTTTTTTTTTTTACATTTTTTTTGTTTTATATATATTATATACCTACATAATAATTTTTTTTTAAATTTTTTTTAAAATTTTTTTTTTTAATTTTTTTTAAATTTTTTTTTTTAATTTTTAAAAAAAATTTTTTTTTTTTTTTTGTTTTTTTTTTAACATACTTACGTGAATTTATAATTTTACAATGGGACGTTTTCATATATGTATGTACGTATTTCATATGGGATGAATGGTGACACAAACCACTGTTATTGCATGACTACACGTTGTGAAGGGTATATAAGATTCGGCGCGGCCGAATATAGCGCTCTTACTTGTTTAGTCTAAAACTATGAAACTAAATACTACCAAATTTTTATTAGATATTAATAAAATCTAGTGACTAAGTAGACTTTTTTGTATGGGAAATTAATTACATTTAGTTCAAAATCTTCTAATTTTAGTGTATATGTAGTATAAATTAAATATATTTTTTAATCGGTATGATTTTATTTTAATATCAAAGAAAATAAGCATGAAAACATATCGATGGTAGTCTACTTACAAACCTATCACTTCTAAAAAGTTTAGTGTGCTATCGTCGATAATAGATTGATAATTACGTAGAAATTCCCAGTCTCTTCTTTTATTTTATTTTATTCATTACTTTTAGTTTTAAATAAAGCTCTGCTAAATTAGCAAAATTTATCTCGTAGTTATAGGTATACCTATATATATTAAACGTTATACGAAGCTACAAAGCACAGGAGTCGTAGACTTGCATACTGCTGACTACTTTAATATCTTTACAGTGACATTTAGGCTAATTGGAATATGTATGTATTTTAAGAAATATTTAAGTAAAGTAACTATAATAAAATTTTTAAGGATTGTTTTAAAGTAATCTGGCAACTTTACTGTAATTTATTTACATAATTGAAAAAACAGAGTTTCCGACATTACTTCAAATTCATTCATGTAATGGCCGAGGCATATAGAATTCGTCTTTATTTATCCGTTGTTATTTTTAACTGATTCCATTCGGTATGTCACAGTTGACGCAAGAAAATATAATTGGCCAACTTTTAACGTACGTTGAGTAGTTTGACAGCCACCAGCAAAGTTTTCTCTGTTTTTATTCCATTTACAAATTTTTAATTGGGTCGGTCAACCTCACTTTAATGTCAGTTAAAAACGTCGACTAATGTCGAATGACGAATTTTATATGCCTTTGTCTGAAGACTAAATGATTTTGGAAAATTGCTAGATTTGGATTTTGGTTAATCATTATAATAAAAAAAAACTTTATAATAGTTAATGGTTAATCGATATCACCCATTTACTGAAGTAAGTGCTTTTGTTTCGAAACATGTTTTATTTGGACAAGTGTTTATTTACATTGTACCAGCTGTTATGAAAAAAATAAATGAAAACTTAAATATGTTTTAAATTATAAAATTGTGTTAAAATTTTATAAATTTAAACCAAAATAATATTTTTTTCAATAAATAATTTTGTTTTTTAAATTTGTTTGAACCGTAGTTTTCTGAGTGAACCATAATTAATGTAATTTCGAAGATCTAAAAAAAGTAAATATCAAAATTTAAGTATTGTAAAAAGATTGAAAATATTCGATAAATTGTTTTTCATTTTTAAATTTCTCACACTATTTTACAGTTTTTTCTCTTTTTCAAATTGTTAATTTTTTATAACTTTATATATGCAGATACCATTTAACCTAATTTTTTTCTACCTTTTATTATACCTACATATTTATATTTTCTACTTTTAACTCAATTTATTATGCTGTTAAACTTTAATACATTTAATAAATTTTCTTTTATTATAGAGAAAAAAATGACCTCAGGCAAAATCTCATTAGAATCCACAAAAGAACTCACAACTACTAATACTACTCAAACATTCAAATTCAAATATTTTATAAAGCCCCTATATACAAGTAAATACATTAATAAAAACATCTGCTCGGTCTAACTGCCTATCAGGTCTTGGCTTACAAAAGTACCTATAATGTACTTGTGTATGTGTACATATAAATCTTTCAACGACTGCATCTTCAATTTATGTTTTAATATTTTTTTTTCATTCTACTTTTACACTACTTAAGTTCAATTTAAATTCTTTTCAAAATCGAAAAAAAAGATGAAAACAAAGTTACGGACAAATGTTCAACAAGAAGCAACACAAAAGCTTAAAATATATTTTGTATAATCTTAGGTACCTATAAACTAGAAGCAAGAGAGTAAAACAAGTTTTGCAAGATTTCTTTTTTTTTTTATTTGTATTTTTTCATCTGTTGTCTTCTTTCATCGCTTAAAACGACGCACAGACAGACTTAGTTTTGGTTTAGGTACAGAAGATTTTTACTAACTAAAACTCAAGTTCATTTGCAAAAGTTAAAAAAAATATATCTACTTGCATGGCCAGACAAACCAAAGTAACATGAACGACATTTATTGTTCGTTATTCAATTATGAACAACAATAAATGCAACACAAACTGCCTGTTCAACGATGTCGAAAGAAAACCCAAGCAAAATTTCATTCGTACAAATATATTGAAAACAACAACAAAAACTAAAAATTTGTTTTTGTTTTCAACGTATTTGTACGAATGAAAGTTCGCTTGTGTTTTCTTTCGACATCGTTGAACAGGCAGAAAATATTTTAATGAAGTCAAATGAAAAATTTAAAGTTAAGAACTAAATAAAATAATTTAAATTTTCATTTAAATAAATTGCGATTCAAAAAAATTTAGCAAAATAAATTTTCCAGCTCTGCCATACGTATTTATTTTGGGAAATACAAGCAGTGCGGGAATGGGATTTTTATAGCCACCACAAAAATGAGTATGGTAAAAAATGGTATAACCAATAGAATTAGATGTATAATTCTGAAATTTTGAAAATATAACGGATTCTTGTTTATTATAATGAAATATTATGGTGACATGCCCACATACCATATAGCGTTTTTTCTATATTTTCTATATATAACTTCTCTTTGGACAAAGATTTTGAAAGTATAATGGTTTCTGTGTTTTAGTATTAAAAATAAATCGTTATCAAAAATTACATTGACACACCTACTTTAACGCCCGCATATGGCATAATCTAGTACCAATATTTAATAAAAGGTCACTAAACCGACAGTTAATGGTTCATGCTAAAATTACGTAAATTTGACTTTCTGGTCAATAGTAACATAATATTAGGAAATAAAAATGACGTGCCCACATACCATATAACGCATTTTCTAAAATTCATATTATTTCTATATGGATAGAAATCTTAATAAAACAAGTCTATATTGCAATATCTAAGTTGAATTAATTAGAAGAAATTATTTTGCCACGCCTACTTTAATGACCATTTCTTACAAAATCTACTAATAATACAATTTTAAAGCACATGAAATCTATAGATTTAAATGAAGAATGATAAAGTTGTTAATATAGATTACTAGGCATTATCATTGTACTACACATTTTACTTCTTTGTTTTCCTGCTGTCAAAATCCATAGATATTTTTTTTTTTAATTTTAATGGTTTATCTCGAATATTTTTAGGGCCATTATTACATCTTGCCGACAAAGTTAATGTTAATAAAAGGTAACTTTTGTTAACTTGAGTAATAAACTGACCATTAAGTAATTTTCGTTATTACAACCTGCCTGTAAAATAAATTGTATTTTTTTTTTAAATATGGCAGCACCAAAGCAAATGCTGAACAAATTATTTATTTTAAAACAAAGTGGCAACGACAAGCAAAAAGTAAACAATTTCCTTATACGGTAGAAAATATGGTAACTTTAAATTATAAACCTTACGTTAAAAGTTAAAGGTAGAGTGATCTTCCCTATAACTTATCGGACACTTTTAGGTTAAAGTGAAGTTGTAAAAACGAAAAACTAGTTATCTATCCGATAACATCCTAACTTTAGTTATCGGCAAGTTATAATAATGGCCCTTAATATATAAAGTAAAAAAAGTATTATAACCTTAATAAAAATCTAGCCATTTTGTAGCGATTTTTAAAACACATTTAGCAGGTTTTTTGAAAAAAGTTCCCATTACTGTGTTTTAGATACTTTTGTAACAGTTTATTTATAAACAGTGATGGAAATTTAGCTATTTTCCCCACACTAGCGATTTCAAATCCAGCTTTACTAACAGAAATCGTACATCATGCCAACTGGGCATAAGTGTATACCAGTCATGGGTTTGGGCTTTTAGTGCCCCTCATTTTCAACCTAACCTAACTAACAGAAATACGTTTTAGATATTAGCGGGGTATTTAGCGATTTTTGCACATACTTTCCACTATGTTTGTTAGTGCAAACAAAACTTCATACATATAAAACCAGAATAAAAATTGTGATATATTTTATAAAGTTTGGTGTTTCTCATGTCATTAAATTTGATATTTTTTCCAACAGAAAATGCAGTGTAAGCCTATGGTAACCTGAACAAATAATGAAACTCTTCATCTTTATTTATCTCACTCTCTTTATGTCTTTTCATGACAAAATAATATTTTTAAATTTTAATGTTCGAACTACATTGCTTTATGCTTTATGCCTATGAAGCATGGTATGTTCCTTGACATATAAATGCACTGCAAGCTTTTAAAAACAAATGTTTTAAATAGAATAATCCTCTAGTTTTTTTTTTGTCACAGACTATATTAAACAATAGATCATGTTAAATAACGAAAAATTGTTTAATTTAATTGAAACACAAAGATGAAAATGGACCTGAATAGGTTACTGAAAAAAGAAAGACCAGCTAACACGTGAGCCAGGAAGAATAGATAAAGATTCATACTAGTTGGAATATAATGTCTAGATAATAAGTTTATATTAAGATCCCATGCTCCTTGGATGAAGGAGGGGAGTACAAATAAAGTGTTTTGAAATTGGTACAAAATACCTTTTTAATGTAGTTTCAATGAGGCAATCATGCTGGAAAAAGATTATTATTTCTTGTTGTTGTTCACTGTAAAAAAATAAAAACTAAAACATATCTTATTTTTAATCACACCTAAAAAATTTTAAAAATTATTTGATAAATAATGTCGGCTAATACACACTATGCTTTTTTGTTCCATTGACCCTCTAAAATTCTTGGGGTTTTCTTTTAAATTGTTAAGAGTGAAAGAAGACTTTATAATTGTTGAATCAATTTAACTTGTTATATATAAAATTTTGAACAAATTTTGATATAATTATGAAAAGCTAGCGAGTTATCGCTAAAATTTTAACTTAGTAAAAATTTTTTCTTCTTCAGCGATTTTGAGACTTTTTTATTTAGCGGAATTTGTTGATAGGAAGTGCCCATCACTGTTTATGAAGTAAATAAGTTTATAGAGTTGCCGTGTCAAAAATTAACTGACACATAGAAACTTTACAGCGTTCGAAACAATTGGAAATATTCCTTCTTTAATTGAGATTTTTATCATTAAAATCTTCTGAGTTACAAAGTTTTGAATCCGAAATGTAATCCTACTAACATAATAAATGTGAATGTTTAGATGTTTGGATATTTGTTATTTTATCACGCAAAACCGGCTGAACGGAACTAAATGAAATTCGGCACATAGATAGATAACAACCTAGATTAACACATAGGCTACTTTTTATCACGATAATAACGCGAAGTCGTTGGCAAACTCATCATCACACATCCTAAACGGGTTGTTTGTGTTTTAAATATTTTTATTTTTGTTGTTAATACTAAGTCTACCTTTTATCTAGGTGGTCGATTATTCGACATTTTTAAGAAACCGGTTTTCAAATAGTTTGAAATTTAGAATTAAAGAAAAAACTGGTTCCTTTTTTGAAAATTTAAAAAAAACGGTTAACCGGTCGAATACATAAAATATAATTCTTTCTTGTACCCATGACAGAGATACATTTATAAGTATAAACTAGTTTGTTTTATGGTTTAATTGCATTTAAAGTTGACACAAATTCAATGCATTATTATAAAATGCCGTTATTTGTATTTGGTCAAAAAACTTAACTAAACAGCTGATTGTTATAGCAAATAATAAGCGCAGCAACGTATAAAATATCTGCTCGCCATTTAAGACAAATAATAGTTAACCTTATTATTTTTCTTATTTTACATTTGTTTCTGAAACAACAAATAAATTTCTTACAACATTATGGAAGAGTATTTAATAAATTTTCTGATTTTTGGAAATTTTTTGAGCAATAAATATTTTATGGTATGTTTGGTTACAAAGATAAATTAATATAAAACTAAAAATGAAAAAAACCGGCTTCTGTGAGTAAAACACCGGTGTATTCGACATTCGAAAAATTAGCATTTGGAAAAAACCGCCAGCTGAAACAGTAAAAAAACCGGGCCTTCCACCGGTTTTAAAACCGAGTCGATCACCCTACTTTTATCCCGATAACTACGCAGACGAAGTAGCGGTCACAAGCTAGTATTTTATAATTCCTCTAAATGTTAATAAAATTTAATATACATATGTTTTCTAAGTACACTGTATTCTCAAGGTGTCCTAACATATTGTCGTAGTGTTCTAGGATTTCATAATAGTTTAACAAAATTGTTGTTTCTTTTCAAGAAAATACTGTCCTAAAATAATACTACTGTAAATGGTATGTTTATTATGCTATCATAACTATTCAGATACCTTCGGCTAAGAATCTGCTAAAGGAGCTAATATACGGCATGTTTTTTACATCTGACTTGTCAAATTCTCCACTGCTAATACAAACATGTCGTGTGACCTTTAAAACATTACTTCTGTAAAAAAAACATGTGTTGAGACATCTGACGAAATTTTAATTAAAGTTCGCTCTATTTTCCTCTGTCAAAACATGTGACATCCATAGCTGCCAGATAAAATAGGGGCAAAATCGTCTAATTTGGGAGAAAAAATCGTCAAAATCGTCAAATAGTTTATTCAAATCGCCATAAAAACGTCAAAATAAAAAAACGCATATTTCAAAACAAAACATTTTTTATTTAATGCATAACATAACAAACTTTTTAAATCCAGAGAGATCAATGGTTTTATTAGACCCTTTTAAGTTAAGAACATGACAATATATATAATACAATTTGGAATTAATTTCGAAAAATAAATATTAATATATATGTATATAAATACAAAAAATAATAAATATTGAATTGGCTGCATCTAATTCAGACTAATTGACAAATAATTATAATCATTTCTTTCTAAAGCTTCTACCGATTAAGGTAGCTTTAGGCAAGCGTTAGACGAGCACAATGCCAAAATAAACTACACCATTTCGCTTTTTAGCCCATAAATTTATTTCTGGATCTGCAAACCAGTCTTCCTTAATTTTCTTCTTCTTGTTGGTTACCTGTGAAAAACACCATTAAAATTTCATTTTAGCTACTACAAAGTTTTGTATGAAAAATGGATGAAATTTCTACTTACAGAGGAAGAGCTGCTAGAATTTTCATCATCTTGGTTTTCTATTCCAAAAATATAATGTTTGATTTTTAAGGTTTTAATGTATAATTAAAAAGAACTTACCATTTTTTTGAAGTATTTAAGCATATTAATTTGTCACTTAAATAATTTAAATAAATTTACTTAAAAAACTAAAATTGTTTAAAACGCATTTCCAAATCTATTTGTTCGTGTTGTAGGTATCAGTTGATAATATGTGGGTTATACTATGTTAAAAATGTACAAAGTGGAAAAATTACCCACATAAACACATTAAATAATGATCGATATATCTCTTTCACTCTGTTCTATTATTAATAACATAAAAAACCGTTACAAATTATTTTTATTTAGTTTAAGGTTTATATGAAAGTAATGAAAAATGTTGCACACTTGAATTCTTGAAAATCGTCAAAAACATAGCATAAATCGTCAAATCGTCAACACTCAATTTTAGTACGTAAAATCGTCAAAATGACGATAAATCGTCAAATCTGGCAGCTATGGTGACATCAGTCGTTAGCAGAAATCTCTGCTGCTGCAAAGCAGTCAGCGTAAGAGTAAAATTTTGACAGACATGTAGACTTACATATGTCTCACAAATTTTAAAGTCAGATGTAAAAAACATGCCGTGTATTATATAGCCTTAAGCCAAATCGTCTGTAATATTTGTAAGCCGCCCCTCCGATATCCGTTAAAATGATCTGTTAAAAAAAATTTGACAAAATCGGATTTAATCAGGGGTTTAATTTGATATTTCACTCTTAGTTATGAAAACATTTGAATTTAGGACGCCTTGTGAATACATTGTATTATTAAAATAATACAAATCGAATTTTCGGACCATTCGAATTTTTATAATATTGTTTGTTAATTTTATATTAAAGCTTATTAAAATTTCATTTTATTTTCTAGAAAACTCTTTTCCGTTTGCTATATATCTATTTGGCTGTTGATGCTGTGTTTTTCTCACTAAAGTATTTTATATTTGCTAACCATCAATATTGTACCCCACAAATATTGGAAATTTTAAATCTTGCTTAAACGAATATTAATTTTCTCTCTCTATATATATGTATATAAAAAAAATTCTCGTCTTTTAATAATTTACTCTTCCACCCCTGCTTAAAAGTTACCACCCGCCTGCAGTTTATTGCCCGTCTGCTGTTAATGTCACTTTAAAATGTGAATTAATTTATTGGAAATTTAAGACAACAAAACAACTTTGAGTACCCAAAATAAAACATGTACGCACAGATATTCCTATTTTAAGTGGAAAATTAATTTAAACTGATTATTTAACAAAACGCAAGACTGCCTGACTGACTGACTGAGTGACCTAAACCCGTGCATCAAACATTTATTTTTTTGTGATGAAGGTATGTGTGTATGTTTATGGAAAAATATAAAAATTTATTATATCAAGCTTAAACAGCTCAAAAAAATTTAAAGCTTTAGATACAACTGTAGATGTGATGTATTCAGGATGTATTCATTAAATTCACATTTTTCAATTTTATTTAAAAAATTTTGTAGTTTTTTTTTTATTTATTTTTTTTAACCATTAAGCACCCAAGTGGGATTTTATTTAAAATTTGTTTTTGTTGTTTTGTTGTTGTTAAAATCGTTCGCTATAGGCTTCAAGTTTAATGTGGGCGTTATTTAGTTGTTGTCTGTTTTGATACCTAATATTTTCTTTTATGTTTTTATTTTTTATTAGAAAATCTATCTAATGCAGTGTGCATTACGTTGAGAAATTTTTATAAATTAGTTCAAGTCAATTTTATTTAAGAAATTTAAATAAAACATAAATTGAAGTATTTTATTTTTTCTTTTTTAACCTTAATACAATTTTAATTTTAATTTTCTTTTTTTTTCAAAACATTTTACAAAAATAAGCCATCACGTACTGTTCTTTGCTAATTTTCCTTTCTGCCTAAACTTATGTATTAGCTTTATATATTTTATCTACCTCGATGTCCTGTTATTCATCGGCTTTCGAAAAAAACACCTGTTTATCATTTTCTAGTTGTTTTAGTTGCTGTTAAGGGTGGATTTCTTAAATAAGTATATTTGACTACAATTAAATGTTTTTATTCACCTTTTCGTTTTTATGTGGCTTTTGGGTTTACATATTTATTTATTTTTTTTCATTTATGTACATAAAGGGTGTTTTTTTAAGCCCGATAGAACTTGAAATTGTAAAAAATAACACAAAAAATTAAATTGTAATCAACATTTTTTTTTTATTTGAAAGATCAATACGTGACATTAACATTTGAAAATGATTTCGGGCATATGGGCACCGCGGCTGTTCTTGACGAAGCGCATTCTGGAAGTCCAATTTTATCGCAAAATTGTGTTCAGCGATGAGGCGCATTTTTGGCTTAACGGGTTTGTTAATAAGCAAAATTGCCGCATATGGAGCGAGACTAATCCACAAGAGACCCTACAGACTCCATTACATCCAGAAAAATTCACCGTTTGGTGCGGTTTTCACGCTGGTGGCATCATCGGACCTTATTTCTTCCAAAATGAGGCCGGAGCTCGCGTTACGGTCAATGGAGATCGTTACCGCACCATGATCAATGATTTTTTGTTTGAAAATATGGATGACATTGATCCGGAGGAGATGTGGTTTCAACAGGATGGCGCTACGTGCCATACGGCGAACGCAACCATCGACTTATTGAAATCAAAATTTGGCGATAAGTTGATTTCGAGAAATGGACCTGTCAATTGGCCTCCAAGGTCGTGCGATTTGACACCTCTTGATTATTTCCTGTGGGGCTACGTGAAGTCACTGGTTTATGCTGATAAACCAGCAACAATTGACGCCTTGGAGGCCAGCATTGTTCGTGTTATTCGTGACATACGGCCAGCAGTGCTCGAAAAAGTGGCCCAAAATTGGACGTCCAGAATGCGCTTCGTCAAGAACAGCCGCGGTGCCCATATGCCCGAAATCATTTTCAAATGTTAATGTCACGTATTGATCTTTCGAATAAAAAAAAAATTTTGATTACAATTTAATTTTTTGTGTTATTTTTTACAATTTCAAGTTCTATCGGGCTTAAAAAAACACCCTTTACATACATATGTACTCGAATTAAAACAAGTAAGAGGCCATGCCGAATCTTATATACCCTTCACAACGTGTAGTCATGCAATAACAGTTGCTTGTATCACCATTCATCCCATATGAAATACGTACACGTATGTATGTTAAAAAAACGAAAAAAAAAATTTAAAAAAAAATTTAAAAAAAAAAATTTAAAAAAAAAATTTTAAAAAAAATTAAAAAAAAAAATTAAAAAAAAAAAATATTATATATATAATATACATATATAAAACAAAAAAAAAAAAATAAAAAATAAAAAAAAAATAAATAAAAAAAAATTAAAAAAAAAATTTAAAAAAAAAATAATAATAAAAATATAAATAATATATTAAATAAAAAATAAAAAAAAAATAAAAAAAAAATTAAAAAAAAAATTTTAAAAAAATTAAAAAAAATTTTTTTTGGCTCAGTTGGGATTCGATGCCACGTTTTCTCTAACCAGTATACACGTTTGTATGTATGTATGTTGTTGTTGTAATGTTGTTTTTGTGAAAAAAAAATCGAGGTGGTCGTGGGTTTTTGCTCATATCTCAGTTGTTTATGTACCGATGTTTCTGATTTTCAATAGCGATCTACTCCCGAATATTTCTGATATTTTAATACCTTACCCGAGTCCAACCTATGTCGGGGGGCTTCAAAAAGTTGATTTCAACATACACACGGACAGACGGTCAGACGGACAGACGGTCAGGGCTTAATCGACTCCTCTATTCATAAGCTTTCAGAAAATATATACTTTATGGGGTCGGAAATGAAAATTGTAGAAATTTCACACGGAATGACAAACCTATATATACCCTTTTTCACTGTGTGAAGGGTATAATTAAGTTATTAATATTAACCTTCAATAGAATAGATAAACATGTGTAAGTGGGCAAAGTGTTATTTTTTCATAAATTATTGATAATAAAAAGTATTTACGCATGTAACTACCTATACGCCTAAGGCTAAGTATATATTATAAATTGATTAACCTAGAGTATAAATTACCACTTTTGCTCGTTATAATAAAGGGTGACTCAGGTATGATTTCTTCACCGATATGTGCCTGTATCTTAACGATGACGCGTTGGATCTTGGATTTAAGCGCAAGAATTGTTTGTGGTTTATTCGCATATTTGAGAAATCTCACAAAATACTAAAGAAAAATAGCACAGCGTTAAATAGCGTGGTCTTGGCGGCCAATTGATATCGGAATTTTTTATATCATTTATATTGTAACTCGTTGCTGCAATAAATCAATGGTTTTGTGTGCGGTGCATTTGAAATTTCTTTTACGTTTGTGAGAAATCTTAGTATAACTTAACAACATTTTTGAAAATGTTTTTACAGTTACAACGAGTTGTAAAGCGCTTCCTTTTTAATAATCGATCGAAATAATACAGATGTGGCAGCCGTCAATTTTCAAAGTTGCCATTTGAACCAAAAAAAATTATACTTAATTTAAAAAGTACATTCTTACTGAATCTCATTTTAGCACGTTTCCATACATAAAAAATCAGAGTAAAAATCGTGACGCTTCACGTTTCTCACGACATTAATTTCACAATTGTAGCCCATATGTAACGGAATAGTAAGGACACTTGTAAAGTCTAGAGATAGGTATAAAAAAAAAATGTAATCAAAAGTGATCAGCATTGAAGGTTAAAACAAATCAATATGAAATAAAAAGGTTGGGCTGTAAAAATCTATTTTTAAGCGGTTTTAAAAACACATTTAGCGGACTTTTTTTGAAAAAGTTTCCATTCCATTTTCCAAGAGTTTATTTAAGGCCATGACTGACTATCAGATTTAGTCGTTCGATATGTCAAAAATTGTATGTGTGTTCAGAAAGTGTGATAGTGTGGACACAAAGTGCACATGTGTGACAGATTTTTTGACAAGTGTGTCCGATTTGATAATCTTTTGGAAATTTTCATAAAATAATAGTTTCTGTGCGATCAGAGTTGCTTTTTCTAAGCAAGTATGACAGTGTGGCATCCAATAACACATTTTGTTGCGATTTTTTCATGTAGGACAGAAAACTATCAGATTTTTATTTGACATAATCGCACGACTTTGTAGGATAGTCAGTCATGGCCTTTATGAAGTAAATAAATGCTAAGAGTTGCCGTATAATAAATTGAACGACACATAAAAACTGAACAGTATTCTAAGCAATTGAAAATATTTCTTATTTTTTTTTTAGATTTTTATCATAAAAATCTTTTGAGCCTACGTGACCAGTAAAGATAAATAAGAATTTTCGCATTCAAAATACATTATTTTATATTTCCGCTAAATGTCGATAAAATTTGAATACCTTCATAATATTAAACAAAAACACAAAAATTTTTAAAACAAAAAACAATAAAAAAGACTGCGGCTTACCAGTTTCAACAATAATTATTAAGAAATATTTTTATAAAATCGTTATATATTTTTAACTTACTTTAAGCTTGACTTAAACAAAGCACCTTGGATATAAAAATCAGCTTTTATGTAGCAAAAAAACAAACAAAAATTAAAAACAAACTGTATACCTATAAAAGTTCTGAATAACGGTTTTTCTAGAAAAGAAATGGCATATAAGAAACGTACATATATCAAATGAAACAGTTGTGTAAATATTTTTCACACACATTAACTGTTATTATATACTTACACTTAAATATGACAAGAAAATCTAGGAATTATAAAATAAAATAAAAACATAAAGTAACTAGAGCCACACGAAAAATAATATGTACTTACGTACTTGTATAAGACACCACCAGCAAAGCTTTTGAGTGAAGAACAACAATAAAAAAATATGAAAATCGACAAAGTCTACATTTATGCCTACAGATGTAGTGTAACACTATTTAAAGAATACACAGTGCGAGTATGCAACTCTAGGTCAAAGTATAGAATCTGAAAATGTTGTATAGTACATGAACAAATAGAAAAAAAAATATTTTAAGAAGAGGAAACCAAAAAAAGTTTTAGAAAACAGATAGCAAATAAATTTGAGAAATAATAAGGAATCACAATAGATGTTGTAATGTTGTAGAGAAACAGGCATCTGTTAAAAGGGGCTATAAAATTAATCTTAAGTTTTTTGTTTTACAAAAAATGAGTAGTAGTTTTTATGATAGTTTTGGTAAGCTTTTGTTATTTCAATTTTTAGTTAAAAAAAATCTAACAAATCTAAGGTTGATGTGACCAACAAGAAATAATTTACAAACATTTTACCTAAAGCTATATTTACACTTTTAGAAAGGGTATTTTTTTAATCCCGTTAGAACTTCCGAAAGGGTGAAAATCGAACAAACGAACTATTATACTGTTCTCACTTTCCAACTTATAAGTACATAAGTTAAGGCGGTAAGTTAATTTCGTTAAATGAAATGTCAATTGGCTTCCAAGGTATGTTAAACGACCTCTCAATTTTTTCCTGTAAGGCTTTTTAAAGTCTACGTCTCTATGTTGCACAATTGACACTATGGAGTCCGATATTGTTTGTATTATTCGTGACATACAAACAGCAATGTTCGAAAAATTTCCCAAAAATTGGAAGTTCAGAATGCGCTTCGTTAAACACAGCCGTTGTGTAATAAGTTTTCCAATTAAAATTAAATTAAATAAAAAACAAGTAAGAGCGCTATATTCGGCCGTGCCGAATCTTATATACCCTTCACAACGTGTAGTCATGCAATAACAGTAGTTTGTATCACCATTCATCCCATATGAAATACGTACATACATATAAAAAACATACATATATAAAAAACATCCCGTTGTAAAATTATAAATTTACGTATGTATGTTAAAAAAAAAAATAAAAAAAAAAAATTTTAAAAAAAATTTAAAAAAAAAATTTAAAAAAATAATTAAAATATATATAATAAATATAAAACAAACAAAAAATAAAAAAAAAATTAAAAAAAAAATAATAAAAATATAAATAATATATTAAATAAAAAATAAAAAAAAAATAAAAAAAAATTTTTTTTAAAATAAAAAAAAATTTTTTTTGGCTCAGCTAGGATTCGATGTCACGTTTTCTCTAACCAGTATACACTTTTGTATGTATGTATGTTGTTGTTGTAATGTTTTTTTTGTGAAAAAAAATCGAGGTGGTCGTGGGTTTTTGCTCATATCTCAGTTGTTTATGTACGGATGTTGCTGATTTTCAATAGCGATCTACTCCCGAATATTTCTGATATTTAAATACCTCACCCGAGTCCAAGCGATGTCGGGGGGCTTCAAAAAGTTGATTTCAACATACACACGGACAGACGGTCAGACTGACAGACTGACAGAGCTTAATCGACTTCCCTATTCATAAGCTTTCAGAAAATATATACTTTATGGGGTCGGAAATGAAAATTGTAGAAATTTCACACGGAATGACAAACCTATATATACCCTTTTTCACTGTGTGAAGGGTATAATAAACAAAATCTGTATTAAAAACGAATTTCAATGATGCGACGAAGAAAGTTTTAACTGTATTCAAATTAACAAAATGCATCTAGGAATGTGCTAGAAATTATGGTAACCCTTATCTGAAAGAACGGCACTAACGAAGTTGCCATATTGAAAACTTCTAAAAATCTTAAAATTTTTATTAAAGTTTCCTTTTTTACTTCCTTGCTTCAAAATAGTTGGTTTCGCCTCCATAGAGTCTTGTTAAAATATATATTCTTTTGCGTCCTCTTCTTTTGTTTTTTATTTGCTACTGTTGTGGTTGCCTATGTGAAGAATGTAACGGTGTTTTTAAGTTTGCTAAGTACTTTCTACACACAAAATGGTTTTTCCTAATTTAATCAGCACATAGTTGTTTACCAGAGCCAAGGGGCTCCAAAAATTTTATATAAGTGTGTAAGTATGTATTACAAACAAACTTTGTCATGTTTGAAAATGAAGTAGAAATACATATTTGTAGCGAAAGATCTTAACGATTAAATTATGAAGGTTTTAAGTTTGTTTGCCTTCTCTAGTGCGATGACAAACAAAAGAAAGAGAAGAAGGTAGGGAAACAAAAAGTACATAAATATTATACCACCCAAATGTCGTAAAGAATCATGGTTAAATTGATGTTGTTGAACTAAGTTCAAATGTACTCGCCGTTTTATTTTGATTTCGTATTCTTATAACAGCAAAACCAGATTTTTGTTGCTATTTTTCTTGCTTAAGCGAGGGTTGGGAGATAAATCTTTTTTTTTTTGAAAAGTGTAAAAACAATAGTAGACAAAAAAAATTTACAAATATTTTTTAAATAATTTTTAATTGTTTGCCATAATATTTTAAATCTTAATTTAAATTAGGGTTGAACAAATCATATTTTTTTAAATATCTTATATATTTTTGCGGAAATAATAAACAATAGCATTGGGCAACCCGGTTTAGTGTTGTTGCATTTTTGTAAGAAACCTTCTCAGATGTCACTGAGAAGCGAGTTCGCATAATTGATTTAAGGACTTTCTTTATAAAAATTAAGATATTAAATCAAGGTCTAACTTTTAAATAGTCGAAAAAAGAAAAATTTGGTAAAAAAAGAAAATAAAATGTCTAAACATTAAGTCAGTAAAAATGTAAAAATTTTGAACTAAGTACTTTGTTAAAAAAATTAAGGAATAAAATGATTTGTTTTGCTGCAAGAAATTAGGTAACTTCTTTTAGTAAAAGGTCGAATTCTTAAATAGTCGGAAAAACAAAATTTTATTAAAAAAAATATAATGCCTAAAGATAAAAGAGAACGAAGCCGAATTGCTAATAACAGTGGCTTTTTTAGATACGAATTGACTTAGTGAACTTTAGCAAAATACCTGAATGCCTTTAATAATTAATATTCTCGAATTTTCTTTATAAATATGCTATACTTAATCACGGACTTGAGATCAGCTATCTTGTATAAAAATTATTTTATTAATAAAAAAAACTCTTGTAGTTCCTTTTTTAATCACTGCAGACAGTTGGTTTTTGTAGAAATACAACTTTTAACAATTGATAAATTTTGATAAGGATATGTCGTATTACCTGCTTCTCTAAAATTGTTTTCTTATTCTTGTTACTCCTATAAGAAAAAAAATTAGATTTTTTTAATTCCATAGAAAATTCATAACTTTTTTTATTATGTCTGGTTAGAGGTATTATGATTTGCTTGAATTTCATTATTTGTTTGTTATAATTGATGTAATATTTATATGGCTGGGGAGCCATTTTTATTATACCCTTCACACAGTGAAAAAGGGTATATATAGGTCTGTCATTCCGTGTGAAATTTCTACAATTTTAATTTCCGACCCCATAAAGTATATATTTTCTGAAAGCTTATGAATAGGGGAGTCGATTAAGCCCTGTCCGTCTGTCAGTGTGTATGTTGAAATCAACTTTTTGAAGCCCCCCGACATAAGTTGGACCCGGGTAAGGTATTAAAATATCAGAAATATTCGGGAGTAGATCGGTATTGAAAATCAGAAACATCGGTACATAAACAACTGAGATATGAGCAAAAACCCACGACCACCTCGATTTTTTTTTCACAAAAACAACATTACAACAACAACATACATACATACAAACGTGTATACTGGTTAGGGAAAACGTGGCATCGAATCCCAGCTGAGCCAAAAAATTTTTTTTTAATTTTTTTAAAATTTTTTTTAAAATTTTTTTTTTTTATATTTTTTTATTTTTTATTTAATATTTTATATATACTTTTATTATTATTTTTTTTAAATTTTTTTTTTAATTTTTTTTTTATTTTTTTTTGTTTGTTTTATATATATTATATATATAATAATTTTTTTTTAATTTTTTGTAAATTTTTTTTTTATTTTTATTTTTTGTTTTTTTAACATACATACGTGAATTTATAATTTTACAATAGGATGTTTTTATATATGTATGTTTTTATATGTATGTACGTATTTCATATGACATACATATTTATCTAATGATACATGTATTAGCCTTGTAGCCTTGTAGGCTTCTTATGTATTGAAACTAAATTAATAAATAAATAAAAAAAAGTATATACACTTTCCTGATTAAAGCTTGTTAAAAATTAAAAAGTAAACACCCCTAACTTTAAAAAAAAAATTTTTTTTTTTTAAATTTTTTTTTTTTATTATACCCTTCACACAGTGAAAAAGGGTATATATAGGTTTGTCATTCCGTGTGAAATTTATACAATTTTGATTTCCGACCCCATAAAGTATATATTTTCTGAAAGCTTATGAATAGGTGAGTCGATTAAGCCCTGTCAGTCTGTCCGTCTGACCGTCTGTCCGTGTGTATGTTGAAATCAACTTTTTGAAGCCCCCCGACATCGCATGGACTCGGGTGAGATATTAAAATATCAGAAATATTCGGGAGTAGATCGGTATTGAAAATCAGAAACATCGGTACATAAACAACTGAGATATGAGCAAAAACCCACGACCACCTCGATTTTTTTTTCACAAAAACAACATTACAACAACAACATACATACATACAAACGTGTATACTGGTTAGAGAAAACGTGGCATCGAATCCTAGCTGAGGCAAAAAAATTTTTTTTTTATTTTTTTTTATATTTATTTTTTAAGTTTTTTTTTATTTTTTTTTTTATTTTTTATTTAATATATTATTTATATTTTTATTATTTTTCTTTAATTTTTTTTTTTAATATTTTTTTTTGTTTTATATTTATTATATATATTTTAATTATTTTAAAAATTTTTTTTTTTTAATTTTTTTTTTAAATTTTTTTTTTAATTTTTTTTTTTAAATTTTTTTTTTTAAATTTTTTTTTTAAATTTTTTTTTTAAATTTTTTTTTAAAATTTTTTTTTAACATACATACGTAAAGTTATAATTTTACAATGGGATGTTTTTATATATGTATGTTTTTTATATATGTATATACATACGTATTTCATATGAGATGAATGGTGATACAAACTACTGTTATTGCATGACTACATGTTGTGAAGGGTATATAAGATTCGGCACGGCCGAATATAGCACTCTTACTTGTTTTTTTTTTAAATTTTTATTTTTTTTGTTTTTTTTTTTAACATTCATACGTGAATTTATAATTTTACAATGGGACGTTTTTATATATGTATGTTTTTATATGTATGTACGTATTTCATATGGGATGAATGGTGACACAAACCACTGCTATTGCATGAATTCACGTTGTGAAGGGTATATAAGATTCGGCACGGCCGAATATAGCGCTCTTACTTGTTTTTTGCTTCTATTGCTTTAGTGATAACGTACATTATTATAAAACTTTTTATTTAGTAGATATATTTTTGTGCAATTACTTTAGGGATTAAATAAATTTTTATTAAAATAGATACTTGTTTTAGCTACATCAGTTGTTGGCAATGTGGCAAGCTTGCAGAAAGTGTGTAACCAGATTATGCAGAAAAACAGTAATGCCACACTATGGCAGTAATAAGAAAACGAGCAAAAATTTTAAATCACTAAAAAATAAACAATTTTTTAATATTTTCTAAAATAACCTTTAAGTACTTTATTTATGTCTAAGAACGAATATTTTTACATTTCCAAACAAATTACATTATCGTGCCTGTAAAAAATAACCTGTCATTTGAATGTTTCCTACAAATACCTAAACTTGTGTAGGCTTTCATGAACTTTATATTTATGACTCTGTGTAAAAACCTTACGGTTTAATGACTAGTCATTAAATATTTTTCTAGTTTTTGTAATGTTTACAACGTTTGTAACCCCTTTCTATTATAATTACATTTATTATTTTTTCTTCTTAATTACAGAAACAACACAAAGAAATTATAGCAAAACCCTTAATAAAATAAAAAACAAACATTTTTCTAAACTTTTGCTATACATACTTATGTACGAGTACCTCAACATAGTGCATACATTTACTTTGTATAGCAGATCTTTACAAGGTTGATAACTTACATTGACATGCGTTAGGTTTTGTTTAAATTTTTATTTCTATATCTGGACAGACGGGCTTAATAAATAATTGCAAAATAAAAAAACAAATTGTTTGGAATTTGTTGAACATTTTCAAATGTGTATGTACGTAGAGTGTACCATCTTACAAGAAGGAAAAAGTGTGCCGTACACCTTTGAATATAAAGTATTTTTGCAAGACAGTTTCGAAAAGAAAATTTTTTTTTTTTGGCTTTTTATATTTTTCGTTATACTACGGCATTTACAGTGGAGTCCTAAGGTGTGATATATCAATGCTTAGGCTACAAAAGCCATTTATCCCATTAGCCACTAGATCTCAGTACCTACAATCCTTCTGACAACCCCAATATCACAAAATTACGGCTCGCAAATAATCATTACCGTTTTGCTAAAAAAGTGTATTGATTTCATAAAATTTTATTTGGCGAACGTAGTGGTCGGCTTTTTAAATGTTTTTTGAGGTCATCGTTCCTTAGAGAATAACATTTTTCATTTCGAGACAATAAAGTCGATGTATTACATTTTAAAATTATATTATAAATACCGAAGGTACAAAGAAAATCTGAAACAAGTAAAAGCTCTTCATTCGGCTTTAGTGAATCTCATATAACCTTTACACAGTTTGTATCATCACCTCATGACCCCTAGCTTTTGTTGTGCTTTAAGCTAAACAATAATTTAAACTTTTACCTGAAATTTTTTCCAAAAATTTTGTTCGCCGATATCTTTGTCAATGTTGCAAAGGTACAGATTATATATACGTAACAAACGTTTTAAAAATTTCCCACATAACTGATTTTCAATAGCAAAATTCCTGAAAGCATATCTGATAAATTTATACATCAAAAGAATTTTAAGTATACGTGGGGACTTAACAAAATTGATTTCAACAATCACACGGACAGTCGGACTTAGCCTAATTGATTCCTCTATTTATAAGGATTCAGTATATATACATTTACTTTATAGGATCTCAAATAATTATTGTAGAATTTATAAACGGAATGACAAACTTACACTCTCGTGTGAATTCGCAGGTGTACAACGATTTTTTTATTTTTTCTGGTACGGTCTAATGTGCTTGCTTGCACATACTGCTGCATAAAAATAGCAAATGCTTGAAAAGCACTTAATAAAATCAAACCAAACGAACGAATAGAAAAGAACAGAGAAATGTCAAAACCATGGCTCCTCCATGACAGAGGACATTCACTGAGAGCATGTTAAAAAATAAAAAAATTAATAAAAACAACAAAAGCAGCAGCACCAACTCAATAGCTTCAACGTAGGAAAAATCAATAAAAAAGAACATTGTACACTTGAACAGACATGACTGACTAAGACAGAACTTAAAAAATTAAAATTTAATGAATGAATGAATGAATTTGTTGGCTGCTGATAACCTCACGTTAATGACAATCATACCCAAAGTTAGCGCCAAGTGGGGTGTATGTAATACATACTGTGAGCGTCAAAAAAAAGTGTACACAAATATTTTTTAAAACATTGTTTTTATATCAGTATTTTCATTTACGATAAAGTTTTACATTTAGGTACTTTTAAATCAGTATTTAGTTCTCTACCTTATTCTAAACAAAACAGCAAAAATATTAACAACAACAAAAAATTTACAACAAAAATAAAAAATAATTCATTTTTTACGCGTCAAAAAAAGTGTACAAACTGTTTTTAAATGAAAATAAAATCGATTTAGTATTTAGTTGATTTTGCTTTTGCCTTAATTACAGAATTTAGTCTTCTGGGTATCGATTCTACTAATTTTTTAGTTATATCGGATGAAATTTTCTGCCATTCCTCCATTATAACGGATTTCAGCATATTCTTATCGCTAATTGTCCTTTTTCGGAGTTGGCGGTCCAAATGCTCCCACAAATGTTCAATTGGATTTAAGCCCGGTGATTGTGGAGGATGATCCAATGTTTTGGGAGAGCGGTACAGAAGCCATTCTTTTACTATATGGGATGTATGTTTGGGGTCGTTGTCCTGTTGAAAAATCCAAGATCCTTCCAACCCCAATTTCTCCATACTGAATGGCACGTTGTTTTGCAAAATGTTCAGGTAGTCCATCTTATTCATTGTACTTTCAATAAAAACCAAATTCCCTACTCCGTTTGCCGCCATACATCCCCACACCATCACCGAACCCCCTCCATGCTTAACCGTGGTTATTAAATTTTGGTCAGCATAATCATTGTTTTTTGTTCTCCATACTTTAACTGGTTTTTTCTGGCCAAACACCTCAAATTTACTTTCATCAGTAAAATGCACATTATTCCAGAATGAAACATCTTTATTTTCATACTTTTTGGCGTATTCTAGGCGTCTTTTTTAATTAGCTGGTAATATTAGTGGTTTCTTTCGTGGGAATCGACCATGTTAGCCGTTTTCGTGTAATGATCGTCGTATTGTACTGGCACTTACGGTAGTTTCTGATGTTGCCGAAACTTCCTCTGATATTTTAACGGCACTTTTAAAAGGATTCTTTTTTACATCGCGCACTATGGATCTTATTTCAGCCTCCTTTAAAAGTTTTCGCCGGCCCGACCCTGGACGATTTTCTATTTTGCCGTATTTTTCGTTTTTATCAATAATTTTTTTTTGCAGTATTGTGGCTTCTGTTTATAATAGAGCCAATTTCTCTGAAAGTTTTTCCTTCATTCCGAAGTTTTATTACTAATTCTCTAATATCACTAGAAGTTTGTTTTCCCATTCCAAAAAAATTAAAATTTACTTCACACGAGGAGATCTTACTCTGCAGATCACAATTAATTTACATAAAACAATAAAAACCTTTCATTAGAATGCTAAAATAAAGAAAACAACCAAATATAACGATATTCTTTTACAGTAGCACACCGCTGAAATGATGCATATGCAACATGTACACTTTATTTTGACGCGTAAAATATGGATTCGAATTTGTTTTTGCTCCATCATTTATGTATTTGTAAGAAATTTCTCATTGTCTTTCTATAGCTAACTAGAGATTAGTATACTAATATTAAAAACCCTAGAATGATAAATTTAGTCATATCTTAAAAGACTAAAAAAATACTTTATTGTAGAAAAAGTTTTTGTACACTTTATTTTGACGCTCACAGTATATACACACAACAAATAATGTAAAATTACTGGAAAATATAAGTATTGAAATAAATTATAATTGTTCTGTATGTGTGTATGTGTTTGTAAGGGTTAAACGAACATACTCGTGCACATACGACATATTTATAAATCTTTTAAATGTTGGTAGCATAAACCTCGTGCGTATACATAATTTTTAAAGAAAATTTTTAACTAGAAACATAATTTACACTAAAAGGAATTATGTCGAAAATATAAAGAAATTAAGCAATTTGAGATGTGCTAGAATTTCGTTAAAATTAGTCTTTACATAATGTAAAAGTATTGATTTGTCTGACGTCTTTTAATATTTGGTACAATAACAATAACACGGTGCATTTTCAAAAGTCCACCTTTGAAAGTTGCCATAACTAAATCTATAACTACATGACAGCTGACAAGTAAAAACTACGCCTATAAAAAAATTGTACGATAAATTCTTCAACAACACCCTGAAGTTATTAAAATTCACTATTGCGGTTCCAGTTCGCAAAACTAATGCATTCAGCAGCTTCTCGATGCTGATTTGCTGGAACAAGTTAAGGCCATGACTGACTATCTTACAAAGTCGTGCGATTATGTCAAATAAAAATCTGATAGTTTTCTGTCCTACATGAAAAAATCGCAACAAAATATGTTATTGGATGCCACACTGTCATACTTGCTTAGAAAAAGCAACTCTGATCGCACAGAAACTATTAAATATTTTATGAAAATTTCCAAAAGATTATCAAATCGGACACACTTGTCAAAAAATCTGTCACACATGTGCACTTTGTGTCCACACTATCACACTTTCTGAACACACATACAATTTTTGACATATCGAACGACTAAATCTGATAGTCAGTCATGGCCTTTAGTGATATGCAGAATGAAACTTGTGCACGTCGCTCAAGAACAACTGAGAATATTGCAGTTGTAGCCTGTAGCCCACACAGAAAAAATTGTCGTTAAAATATTTTCAAACAAACGTTTGCCTAAATTTAGTTTCAATTCCTTTTAATATTTTAATTGTTTCAAATAATTTTTTGTTAGATTATATCCTTAGATTAACACATGGGCTAAAACAACAAATTAATTTTATAATTCTTATTTAGTTAAGAAAACTTAAATATTCTTGAACTAATATTTAAAAAATATTTTTTGTAAATTTCTTCAATAAACTTTTTATTTGTTTCTGTTAATAATTTGTTTGAAAGTCCGATATATTTTAATCAGAAATTTTACAGAAGCAAACATAAAATTATATTGAAAATTACAGTTTTTTCTTTGTTTGAATTTACAAATTAAGTGATAAATATTAGATTTGTTTCTCTAAATTTCTTTATTAAATCAGAAATTTTTTTGAGGAAAACCCAGGTTTGTTCATTTCTTGTAGATCTTTGGAATTTGGCATTCTACAAACGACTCTACATCGTATTTTTTAAGATATTGATGTATGGGTGACGTTTATTTTCAACAAGATTAGGCCATCGCTATTTTGCGTGAAAGTTTTCTGAGTGTTTGATTTATCGACTTTTTTCTTTGCAACTACGTGCCGATGGCCCTCAATCGAATCAGTATCTCGTAAAGTAATTGTGGACATACAGCTGCAAAAGCTCAAATTGATGATGGAAAGTTTCATGAAAAGTATATTGTTTTTATTTATTAATGGTATACCCTTCTCTTTGCAGTACATGCTATAATTTCGTTAAAAGAATGCTCGTTTTTTATATATAGAAATAAAACCTCTTTAAAAAACCCTGTATTATTTATATAACGGTCTCAATCCTTATTGTCGCTTTTGCAATATTATAATTTAAACTCTTAATCAAAACTTTCTAAAATTTTATTTAGACATTCTGCCTCTTTTATATATTCCAAATGGTTATTGGCAATAATAATTCGAAAAAATTTGATTCCACTCGGAATACAGAACGAAAGTATAGAATCAAATGAAATAAGTCCAATTCAACTTTTTGTTAGTTTTTCACAAATATTGGAATTGCGGATTTTCTAATCCCAAAAAAATCCCATAGCTTTTTTAGACTTTATAAGTCCAAAGATCTCATGCGTTACTAAAAGACGTGCCAATGTTAGTTTTTTACCGTGTATCTTGTGTTTATTTTTACGGAAATAGGAAGTTATTTGGTATAATTTCATGTTTCTTTCTTTACTTTTAAAATGATTCTTTAGTAAAAGTTATTTTGTTTTTATTTTCTTACTTATTCAAGACTGATAATGAAAATACAAACTAATTATACGACACAACCACACGCTCAATTGCTATGCTTTACAACCGCAAACAATAAAAAATTATGAATAAATTGTACATTAAATAAAAATATATATATTTTTTTTAAACAAATCTTGTATAATAGCGGTTTGTCTTTGCTTTAAAGAAATAACCATAAATTGTCATACAAATGAAATAAAAGATGCAACCAAAGAATGAGTAATTTTTAATTAATATGAGTAATAAAATAGTACTAACTTCCATTAGACAACGTAAATAAAGTTAATTAAAGGCCCCTATTTTTTATTCGAATAATCTGGCCAGTATCTTTGAGTAGGATAAAGAAGGGTTTTTTGTTGCAATTTTTAAAGTGATATCAATAGGTAGAGAATTTTATTGTTTACATTGTTTTTAAAGATGTAGAGGTTATTAGTATTATTTCGAGCCCATGTACATATGTATGTATGTGTTTACTTATAAACCTTATCCACCTTATCAATAAATACACCTTGATTAAATGTTTATTTTTTTGTTGTTTTCTTAATACATACAATCATAACTGCAACTAACATGCAATGCATGTTGTTGATGATTTTATTGTTGTTCTTTTTGTGTATGTAATGTACTTTAAGAGGGCCGTGTGAGTTTAAAAAGTTTCGTGATTAAATTACATTTTTTTAAAAATGTGTGTTTGTATTTATAAAAATTTAACCAGACGAATAAAGAGGGGGTATACCATTAAACAATGTTGGTAGCTGCAAATTTTTAAATCATACCATCGCACTTGTAATATTGTACCAGAATAACATCAACTCAACAATAACAATTAATAACCAATTTTTTTCATTATTATACCCTTCACCTGTGGTGCACAAGGGTATATATAGCTTTGTCATTCCGTTTGTAATTTCTACAATTTTCATTTCCGACCCCATAAAGTATATATTTTCTGAAAGCTTATGAATAGAGGAGTCGATTAAGCCCTGACCGTCTGTCCGTCTGTCCGTCTGCCCGTCTGTCCGTGTGTTGGTTGAAATCAACTTTTAGAAGCAACTATATGCTCCTCAGATCTCTGTATGGTATCAATCTCTTGGAAATATTCAGGAATGAATTGCTATTGAAATTCAGCACAATCGCCCAATAACTTTCTAAGATATGAGCAAAAAACCACGACCACCTCGTTTTTTTACACAATTACAACAACAACATACATACATAAATATATGTAAAAACCATACAAAAAAAGAAAAAATTACAAAAAGAAAAAATATTAAAAATAAAAAAAATAATAGTAAAAAAAATTACAAAAAAAAAATTTTTTAAATAATTTAAAAAAAATTTTAAAAAATTTTTTAAAAATTTTTTCAAAAAAATTTTTTTTAAAAATTAAAAAAAAAAAATAATAATAACAAAATATAAATAATATATTAAATAAAATAAAATTTTTTTGGCTCAGCTGGGATTCGATGCCACATTTATTCTAACCAGTATATACATATGTACGTATTTGATATGAGATGAATGGTGATACAAACAATTGTTATTGCATGACTACACGTTGTGAAGGGTATATAAGATTCGGCACGGCCGAATATAGCACTGTTACTTGTTTTTAAATTTGGTCATTTCATATTGTTACATTTTTATGTGTTCAAGAATAAATAATTAAAAAGTCAACGACAACACTTTTTTAAATTAATAAATCATGAATAACAGTTTTCATAAATATGATAAATTCATGGTTAACCTAATAAATCTTTATTTTCGAAATTTAAATTTTTAATTTCTTTTTAATTTTTTTTTTGTTGTCTTAATGGTGTTGAAAAAAACTTTGGTTAACTATTGGCTGGCAAACTCTCAGTAACATGTTACTTTAAAGATATTTATTAGCTTTAAATTCACATTGTTATAAAATATAAAAAAATGTTTTTTTAAACTTAGAAAATTTAACAAAAAAAAGTTTTGAAAATACCCCCTAATTTTGAGTGTGCTTTCGTTGGTACCAATTTATATTGATTTCAATATAAATTCCATCAGGGCAGTTTTGTCATAAATTCTAGTTTATTTTATTATCTGGGCAACAGGTTTGGTTTTCTCTCGATTCTACTCCATTTTCTTTTTATTCATATTTATGAGTGTTTAAACGAAATCTAGTTTAATACACCAACCAAAGACGTTTCTTTTTTCTTTGGCAGAAAAAAAAACATTTAAAATTATTTTATATCTTCTTTATGTTTATTTTTATTTATACTTGTAGTGACAACGTCCTTGAGCAAAGTAACAACTTAAATGAGATTGTATTGCTGAGCGGTGAAGCTGTGGTTAGAGATTGTTATGATTCTGTTTTAAACATAAAAATAAATTGCAATTATAACAGCCAACAAACATTTTTAATTGTTGTTTATTTAATATTATTAAACGACAGTTTAAAATTACGCCCTACGTACTTGTAGTTGATTTCAAATAGATCTATGTGTAGTATATACAGGATTTTTAGGGAAAAATCTAAAAAAACCTGTACATTTATAAGGGAGCTTTAAGGACCTTTTTTAAATCGTTTTATTTATTCCTCAAAAATTTTTATTTTGTTGCAAATTTTCCAATTTACATAAATATTTTCATGTTCCCCCAAAACTGCAAAATTAATATTCAAAATCCAGATGGAGATTTTTTAAAAGAATTTTTTCAATAATATTCGATACCATACATATAAGATCCTCTGCCTGAGATAATAGAAACAAAAGTTTTAACACACTCATTTTTATAATATTTTCTGTTTTATAAATCTTCTTTTGAATAATCAAAATTTTGACTTTTAAAAATGTAAAGAAGTCGTCGAATATCTGATTTTTTGTTACAACTACAATATAACCTTTCTCTTGAATTAAAAAATGCCGTCAGATGTGTTGCCATATTGCTCTTAACTTTTCGAACTATTAACATATCTTTAAATTTTTGTTGAATTTGGTTATTGCATTAAGTGTCTACACAATTGATTTTTAATAGCAGAATAAATAAATAAATAACTGATTTTTAATAGCAAAATTTCCGAAACTACGCCTGATAAATTGATACCATATACGAGTCTGAAGTATACGTGCTTTATTTTCTGGTCCGTACTTCTTTTGAAACGATGCCGGGGAGAACGTTACTGTCAATGGTAAACGATATAGAGTCATAAATACTGACTATGACTGTATGATTACATGATCATCAATTAAACAATCATGATGTGCAGGAACTGTGGTTTCAACATGGCGGCCCAACATGTCATACAGCTCTTGGCTGTGTGGAAACGTTTGATAACTGCATAGTTTCAGGTTTCGGACTCTTTAATTTGCCTTCAAAATCGTGCGATTTAACGCCGTTAGACTAATTTCTGTGTGAAGTCGCTAGTCTACGTCGATAAGTTCGAAAGGATTAACCAATTGGGGGACAACTTTGATGTGTTATTGCCGACATATGGTGCAAATATTCAAAAAAGTCATCGAAAATTGGACCTCCAGATTAGACTACGTCCGAGACAGCCGTGATTCACCTTTTTTTTATTCCATTTTAAAACCTAAACCTCTATAAGAAACACTCTTTGTAGGATCTAAAATGAATATTGTAGAATTTACAAACAGAATGACAAACTTATATACATATATATATTGTAAAACTGTCGTGTGAAGGGTATAAAAAATCAAAATAAACACAACTCTGATAAAATGAAAAATTCTAAAGATTTGATGAAACTTGTATCACTTTTTAAACGAATAATTTGAAATTTTAAAAATTTATTTCACATATAATTCTGCTTTTAAACTTAAGTTGTTGACACCCCGTCATATAATAAATATGAAAAGGTCTTTAGAAAAACACTTACAGGCAGACATTCATAAAGAAAAAATTCAGCAGATACCTACTTGTTTGATGTGTTTAATTTATTTTTTTTCTGAAATTAAACTAAGTAATCTACCCTTTAAATAATTGCTACTTTACTTACCCCAAGACATTCATAATTACAGTAGACTCGCGGTAACAAAAACACTGCCTTACGTGAACACCGGATAAGATGAACATCATTTTTTTTACACTGACTACTTTGTAGTATGAACACAGTGAGAAAGCCTTATAACGTGAACAAATTTGACGGTTATCCAAATCGGTTTTATAAAAAGGCGTTTCCCCGTAAATGATTGCACAAGTTTAGTTTAGTGCGCGCTGATGATTTAGCATGATCTAATCTAAAGTTTTTCGTGAAAAATGACACAAAAACTACCAAAATTCTTAAGTTAAACTCCTTATGATTGGAAAGGCTAAAAATCCTTGCTCTTTTAGAAATTTTTGAATCTCCTGTGGACTACAATTGCTCCAAATTGTAATGGATGACTGCTGTTATTTTTAAAAATTCGCTCAATCATTAATGGACGCTATTGGCTATTTCAACTTGGCAACGTCTTAAAAAGAAAACAATAGCAAAATGGTGGCTGAACATTTTTAGCTCTTTAGAAGATGAAGAAGAAAAAGTAACACATTTTTTAAATTAATTTTAACGTATTTATTTTTTCTTAACAAAACATATGTACAAAACAATCCGAAATACCAAAAAATAAATGAATTTGATTTAAAACACATGTCTAATTTGTTTGGAAATTTAAAAGAGTTACACCTTCGACAACATGAACAACTTCGCAAACGTGAACACGCTCGGTTTTTAATAGTTCACGTTACCGCGAGTCTACTGTACTTTATCCTTATTCCTTCTTTGGAAACAAATGATAAAACAATTTTTATACAAAATGAGAAAAAATATTAAAAGCATTAATACGTATAAAATATTAAAAAAAAACTCGAAGGAATAAAATAATTATATTTTAGTAAATTTTCATAAAATATATCTAAATCACTTTTTAAACCAATCAAGGACCTGCTCATTTTCTAGTTAGTTACATATTAGAACAATTTCATTAAATAATTATTCTTCTTTCTATCTAATTAAAAAAAAACGCTTGAAAAAACATTTCTAGGAATTAAGTAATAAATAAAATAAACAAATAAATAAACAACAAGTACCTATGCAACAACTACAACTTGTTGCGCTGTCACTAACAAAACGACAAGAAATTCCTCTGAACTGTCACAACTTGATATACACACACTGTGGGAAGAAGAATGTCAACAGTTAGTTGTTGCTACATATTTAAATATATTGTTAGTGGCGGCCATAAAATATTTTTGTTTTCTATGGATTTGTTAGAAAAAGAGCTGCTCGCTTATTCGAGGAGCTCGAAAGTAATGTAAACATAATAAAATATTCTAGTTGCGTCACTGCAAATAAACTATAAATACCAGCAACCATAATAACATCATCGTCATCACCAGCCATTATTATACGTATGTACCTACATATGTGCGACATCGACATTGTCATGCACACATCACTGTTCATTATTGTTTTAGTTTATTTCTAGGGGTTTTTTTTATCGTGTACTAGAAAAGCCCGGCGCGCGTTGCTACGCCCCTTCATGAATTTTAATCGCATTCTAAATTTTAATCAAATATCAAGTGCAAAGCTAAAAACTATAACTTTTTCTTTATGAGCGTGGCACTGCCCACTTTTTTAATTACGAAACTGTATAGTAATGACAGCTCAATAAGTGTGAAAAGTTTCAGAAAAGTCCGTCCAGTGAAAGTATCTTAAAATTATAACTTTTTTAATGGGCCTAGCCCTACCCACTTTTCTAATCACGAAATTATGTAGTCATGACAGCTCAATATGTGTGCAAAGTTTCAGAAAAATCAGTCCAGTGCAAGTACCTCGAAATGATACCTTTTTTTATGGGCGTGGCACTGCCCACTTTTCTAAATACGAAACTGTATAGTCATGACAACTCAATATGTGTGCAAAGTTCCAGAAAAATCGGTCGAGTGCAAGTACCTCAAAATGATACCTTTTTTTAATGGGCGTGGCACTGCCCACTTTTCTAATGACGAAAGTGTAAAGTCATGACAGCTCAGTATATTTGCAAAGTTTCAGAAAGTTCGGTATAGTGCAAGTAGCTAAAACTGATAACTAATTTATTATGGGCGTGGCCCCGCCCACTTTTTTAATCACGAAATTATAAAGTCATGACAGCTTATTATGTGTGCAAAGTTTTAGAAAAATCGGTCCAGTGCAAGTACCTCAAACTTAAAACTTTTTTAGGGGTGTGGCCCCGCCCACTTTTCTTATCACGAAATTTTTTAGTCATGACAGCTCGATATGTGTGCAAAGTTTCAGAAAAATCGGTCAAGTGCAAGTAGCTAAAACTGATAACTAATTTTTTATGGGCGTGGCCCCGCCCACTTTTTTTCACCCATAAACACTCCCTGGTATGTGTACAACAACTTACTAAAGTTTGAGCCCGATCGGTTTTACAGTTTCGGAGTCTATAGCTAACACACACACACACACACACACACACACACACACACACACACACACACAGAGTTTCACTTTTATATATATAGATAAATTAATTTCATTTGGTTTAGTAAGATAAGTTTTTGTTTTTTGGTGTCATTTAAATACTTATTGTTGATTTTATTGCACAGTTTTTTTGCTAACTTGTTTTTGGTTAAAACAGCTTTTTGAAAATAATTTTAACTGAAATAGTAAAATATAAATTGGGTCAGTTTTTAATGCCACACACGTTTTTTCCTTAACAGAGGGGCTTTTTTAAACGATCAGCAGTATTAAACAGTAACTGCTCATAGCAACATTTTAAATCATCCTAATCGAAAACTATTTTAAACTATTTTTAGTTGTTTTTTTTTTAAGTTTAAATTGTAACGTACGTTTAAAAAACGTTGGAATTTATAGAAGGTTAAATTTAATTTAAAATGCATTTTTGTCGAGGTGAGTTATTTTGAACACAAAGTTAAAGAAAAAGAATTTTTTTTATTTTAATCTAAATAACTTTTCTAATTGATAGCATTGCTTTGAACAAGCTTTAACTGCCAGCATTTAATAAAATTGTTGGTGTTTTCTTTTTTATGAGAATCTATAAAAATTTTGGTGGGCGCGAACAGACGTTAATCTGATGTTGTACCCTATAGAAAACTAATAATGTTTACTTTAGATATGTACATGCATACATATACATACATAGATATCACGTGACACTATTCGTGCACAGCAATCTCCCCAACCGCCCACCGCTTTCAATAAAAGCTTGTGAAGGTGTATGTTTAGTTCTACTTGAAATATTGTATACTTTTCATATCAATAGTTTTGTCTTAACAGAAGATAAATTTAAAATGCCTAAATGAAAGAAACAATTGCTGATTGTAACGGAGCAAATCAGTGATGTCAACTTGTTTCAATAATTCCTGCTCAGTGTAGCCCTAAAATCGCTATTAAAAACTAGCTTGTTTTACTAATTTAAAATTGTAGCGAAAAATAGCTTACTTTCGTCATATATTTCAAAATTTATTTAGAATTTTAAAAATAAACTGTTACAGTCTTTTTACGCTGATCAAAATCTTGTTGGAACGCATGGAAGATGTTGAAAACATGAAACTTAAATTTACACTTGCAACATCTATAATTTTGCATTAATAAGTTTTTAATAATTGTTAAATTGCGGCTGTTTACATTGAAAAATTAATATAAAATGAAAGAAAACATTAATTATTGTATTAATTGTTGATTTGCGAAAACAAATCCAATTATAATAAAATATACAAATTCTAACTATTAAAAATAAATGATTTTTAAAATATAAAGAAAAAATAATTTAGGAACGTATTAGGGCATTTTTAATTACAAATATACATATATGCACATACACACACATATATCATGATGTTTTGACGATGTTTACGTTCTTATTCAGTGTTTTGTTCTTATTCAGTGTCGTTTTCTAGTGATGACACCAAAATAATCGAAAGATGTTAAGAGGAATAGAATGAGAAAAGAACTCGGCAACCTGTACCCTACACTCTGGTTTCTTTTTCTTCTTTCGAAAATTATATCTCCGCTTCGCATTATTTTTCTCATTTTTAAAAAGAGAGTTCAAGAAATATGACTGTATGACTATGATTAACATTATTTATAAAAATAATAAAAAATTTGATTCAAAATTTTTTTTATTGAACAATAACATAATTGAACCTTATTGATAGTGCACGATAAGTAAAAAACCTTCAAACATATGCCGTCGTTTATCCAAGAAACACAAGATCTTAATCTAAACCTGTTAGTCGTAATATTTTTTTATTGCATTCAAACTGGTTTGAATGTTTGTTGCCCCTGCCTAGGACATGTGTAAATTGATGGTATTTTTTTGTTGTCTGATCCGAAGGTTCAGGAATTTATTTTGTTTATTGCCGTAATGTACTGTTTTTTATAGTCTGTTAACAAAAAACTCGATAGATTCCATGTTTCTCAGCTATAACATTATTTTGGCAAGGTAAAAGAGAGAGTTAAAGAGTTCCAAAACTTATTCAGCTTATCATAGTCTGGACACCGACTTTTTCATTAGATTGGCAATATCTGAGCCAAAACCACCAGCTGTCGTGTAGAATCGAACGCCATGAATCATTGTCCTAAACAATCTCATTACCTATTCGCAACGAAATTGTTTATGATACCTTGGTATTATCACTGAACAATTTTTTAAGAAATTACTCTCAAATACATGTATGTATTTTTGTCTGATACTGTTTACCAAATTCATTCTAGAATGAACTACATACAATTGTAAATTGATTTATTTAAACTTTTAGTACTTACCAATTGTGAATATTCTTCTTTATTGTCATTGGCGTTGTCGTGTCGTTTTTGTGTTGAAAACGACAGAAATACGACAAGGTCTCATTCATTTTACATTGTCGTAAATATTGCACGGTACCAAAAAATACGACAACGCCACTGACAATCAGGCTGATTATTTATTTTAATGTTATCCTCGCAGTGTCCTAAAAATAAGGGTTTATTATTCTATTACATCATAGAAAATATAACAATTTTTATTGTGATTTTATATGTATGGAGCTAAGTTGCACTAACTATTTAGAAAGAAAGCTTTAGTGTTACGAAAGGCTAGATTTCCCGCTAATATCAGAGAAACGTATTTTTTCGCCCGCTAAACTGATTTCGAAATTGCTAGATTTTACGGGAAAAAAGCTTAATTCCCATCACTGATGCAAACAAACAAAAAAAAAACAGTGATGCCACCGTGTAATAGTAGTAAATTAACCCATATTATGTGTATTAGACTTCAAATCTTTTTTTATTAAAATCTTGCATAAAATATAAAGGTTTATAATATTTAAATAATTGGATTTTTTTTTTAAATATATGTGAATTTGTAAAAATATTTGTAAACCATGAAAAGGATTTCTTAATAAACTTTTAAGGTCTTAAAATATTTTTCTCTTTTAAATTTTTATACCCTTCACACAGTGAAAAAGAGTATATATAGGTTTGTCATTCCGTGTGAAATTTGTACAATTTTCATTTCCGACCCCATAAAGTATATATTTTCTGAAAGCTGTCATTCTGTCCGTCTGACCGTGTGTATGTTGAAATCAACTTTTTGAAGCCCCCCGACGTAGGTTGGACCCGGGTAAGGTATTAAAATATCAGAAATATTCGGGAGTAGATCGGTATCAGAAACATCGGTGCATAAACAACTGAGATATGAGCAAAAACCCACGACCACCTCGTTTTTTTTTTTTCACAAAAACAACATTACAACAACAACATACATACATACAAACGTGTATACTGGTTAGAGAAAACGTAGCATTGAATCCCAACTGAGCCAAAAAAATTTTTTTTTCATTTTTTAAAAAATTTTTTTTTTTTATTTTTTTTTATTTTTTATTTAATATATTATTTATATTCCTTATTATTATTTTTTTTTTGTTTTATATATGTATATTATATATATAATAATTTTTTTCTTTAATTTTTTTTTTTTTTCGTTTTTTTAACATACATACGTGTACGTATTTCATATGGGATGAATGGTGATACAAGCAACTGTTATTGCATGACTACACGTTGTGAAGGGTATATAAGGTTCGGCATGGCCGAATATAGCACTCTTACTTGTTTTTAATGTTTTTTTTTAAATCTATTACAATCTCCTTCTTCTAAATGTAAGATAATGTTTATGTGCATAACCTGAAACTAATTAAAATTTTTTTTAAGTTTTAAAATTCTTTTTATTATTAAAGGTGTTTAGTTTTCCTCTTTTTTATATTATTCCACATTTTTTATAATATTCTTATTTCACAATGACTATAAATTACGTAATTTTATAAAGTCACGTAAAGTTAAAATAATTTTGATTTATGACAAAAAAAAAGTTTAAAAGACCCAACATAAAAAGAAAAAAAACATGCACAATATGTCTAGTCAATTGCTATGGAAAATGGAAGAGGGTGCCCAATATGGTGTTGGAAGAAAAGACGACGCTTCAATTGTGGCAATTTAAATGAAGAATATTCTTGCCACAGTTCAAAACAAAGAATGAAGCATAAACAATTAAAAACGAAACATAAACATGAATGCTTGAGTATTTTTTTTTTTTTTTTTATATGGCATGTTTGTAGTTTTTGATTTAATCAATAAATACTTGAAAAAACTAGTGTCGTAAAAATTGTTGTTATACTTATATATTTTTTATAAACATTTTCTCAATTTAAATAAAAAATTATTTCTTTGTTAAAAAATATTTTTGCTTTAATACTAATTTCCCTTCCTATTTTCTTTTACTTTCTTGTCTCATTACAGGTAAATAATAAAAATTGTATTTACTTCCTTTAAAAAAGAAAAAAAGAAAAACCCCAACCTGTGTTTTCTTATAAAAAAAAGACAAACAAAATTTTGTGGCGATGGTGGTTGCATTGTTAGGTAAGTTATTATAATTGGAAATATGTATAGTGATGCCGGTTGCATGGCTAAACTTAGAAAATGTGTCCAAATATACGCTAAAGCCACTTTCAACTGGCTTATAACCAAATTTATTTAAAGAATTACATCACTACGGAATACTGTGACAAAAAAGGAGAATAATTTAAATAAATAAAGTATTTTGCTAATAAATAATTAAACGTTATTCTAATGTTTACGACTTTTTTTAAATGTCAACCATAGAAAAACAATTTTTAAGCAAATTGATTTCGTTTTCTTTGGACTGTGGAAAACACCTGCAGTTTTTGTATGCGCAAAAAATAACATCATTTTTATGGTTACGAGGAAGTTGTGCTGTTCGAAATGCACACATTTGAGTTTCAAGTTGACAAGCTCTTTAATCGCAGATTGGTTTATTGTTTTTGTAACAGATTTTTTTAAATTTATATTAGCTTAGTGACATTTTTTTAAATTTTTTAATTTTAAAATTACTTTATGGCTTAAGATTTTTCAATAACATATTTGACATTTTTCATGGTAAATTTAATGGCACTTTTTCATATTTTACAACATTAAATCGCCCTGCACGAACTAGTGAGGTCTGCGAAAAGAGGGATTTTCAATAGCGATGTTTTTGTGTCCGAATTTCTTTATATAGAGCACACTTAAAACAAGATCTCTATTTTTCAGCCACGGACTCAGCATATGCATCAAAAATGATTTAATTTCAGTGTAAACGGGTTTTCGCTCAATCGACTGCACATTGAATTTAGGGCGTAACAAAATCCTGGACCACGTAGATATGCCAATGAAGCACATGAGTTAAATGAAAGTGGTCGAAAGACTACATCGCATGCTGATAAAGGATTAATCCATTTATATAAGGTTCATGGATAATCATATCAGTATCCATTTACATTAAGTAAATGAATAGTCATATCAGTATCTTTACTGATGGTTCCTTTGTGAACAGAAGAGTAAAGGCTTGTTTATATTCACTAGAGGTCAACTTATCCTGTATCTCGAGTCTGGGAGAGTATGTGTCCGTCTACTAGGCTGAGATGCTTCGTTTGCTGCACGCATTCTATCACCTGTGGCGGGTGCAAGAGAAAAAAAATTTCATTACACTTGATAACTAGTCAATCATATAATGCGTGCGTCGGATAATTGTGAACTCTTCTTTCATGCTCGAGTGTATTTTAAAGCTCAATAGGTGTGCTTCTTAAATTTGGTGAGACAAGGCTTAATATTTTGTTGACCAGAATCTAGAGCCCAAAATCGCCCTGAGGGATTTGTTGGTGCGGGCAAAAGTCTTTTTTAATAAGTAAACTCTATAAACCTGGAAAATTGGATGCCGAAAACCATGGAGGTATTTAAAAAGCCTTGATGAGCTGCATAACTGCTTTGGTCATGGACACATTAAATATCATTCGAAAAAGATGCATATCACTGACACAGCAGCGCATGTATATTGATGTCCAGCATGGGCTAGCTAGGCTAAGAATTAAAGGTAGGCACACATTGAGTGTAGGCGCTATGGGAGACCACAGTCAAACAAAAATGCTGGCGATTGCAAACAACTGTCCGATAAGAACTTTTGGACAATCGCCAGCCGGCATTGGGGAATCGTAAACGTCGGGGTTGGCACGGAATTTAGTGAAAGAAGGGATGCCAATCGGTAGCCTTGAGATCAGTGGGAATCAAGTGGGCCAAAAAAATTCTAGTGGTCTGTTTCGATATGTCCCCTATACATATGTATGTCGCTTTGTGTTTTTAATACTTACTAAACCCTTAAATAATTGGCATTACTTTATTTAATCGCTTCAAAAATAAGCATTGCTACTGGTAAAGGCTTAATACACGGCATGGTTTTTACATCTGACTTTGAAATTTGTGAGACATACATATGTAAATCTACATGTCTGTCAAAATTGTATTTTTACAGGCAACCGTTGCTGACTGCTTTGCAGCAGCTGAGATTTCTTCCAACGGCTGATGTCACATGTTTTGACAGAAGAAAATAGACCGCGCTCTAATTAAAATTTTGTCAGATGTCTCAACACATGTTTTTTACAGAGGTAATGTTTCAAAGGTAACACACGACATGTTCGTATTTATCATTTCGAAATTTGACAAGTCAGAGGTGAAAAAATGCCATGTATTAGCTCTTTAACACTGTAGAGAATATGAAATACCGTATATACTATGTAAAACAAAACAGAGATGCCAAACTTAAAACCGTTTTTATAACATTAATACTGGCTACTCTGCGAAATTAGGCATCGACACATTAGTTGAATATTTATTAATATCAACAATTAATTAATAGCAAGTTTTTTTATTGACTACTATAATTTTATAAATTTTATAGCACAAATTTTTTAAATATATTAAACAATAATCAAGATAAACCATTAAATGTATTTAATGCTTTGAATTTAACATAAACATAAAAAGAAATTAATGTTGTTTATTTCAATGTTTAAGAATTTAACTTTTTATAATTTTATTTAAAATTAACATTTCCAAATAACATATTTTTACTACTAGTTTTTCAACAAATTTTCTTTCTTTCTTGGGTGTGTGTGTTATTTTTTTTATTTCAGTTTTTTTTTTATATATTATTCAAAACAATCAATTAACAAACTAATTACATACATACAATGTATTTCATTAACATATTTAATAAAAGTTTAAATAATAAGCGTTATCGTCATAAACCTAAACTTTTACACACATACATGTGTACATATTTCCGGTGTGTTTCAATTATGTTTAGCAAAACAAAACAAAAACTGAATTGTAATAAAACAACTAGACCCTTAACTGTCAGAGATATTAAACATTTTATTTTTTGAAATAAGTACGTTTAAAATCTTTAATTAATTTTTTTGCTTAGAAGATGCCAAACAAATATTTACTATAATTTAATTCCGTTATTATCGTTGAATCTTTTGCAAATGATATCATTTATTTATTTTTATAATTAAACAAAAAAATTAAGATTTTTATTTCTTCTACTAAAACAACAAAAGTACTTTAGACATTTTGCAAAACGTGTGCGAAAAGCAAAAAAAATTTTAAGTAAAATTTTCTTTTTTTTGATTTTAATTAAAATTTATACACAAAATTAAAGCAATTGTGGTATTTTTTATTTTTTTTTTCGTTGGCACTTTAAATGCTTAACAAGTTTAACTAGCACGTGTGTATCTTACTTTAGAAAGGCTAGTCACAGACTAGAAAAGTAATGTTTAAATTAACAACTTGACGACAAAAATTGTTTATATATTTCCTTAACCTTTATTGCGTTATAATATTAAATTTTTTTTTTTAGTTTTTTAATTTTATTCTTAAATTATTATCAATTAATTATTCACATAACAAGTTCTAACACGTGCTTTCTGCCTAAATAGTTGGCATTACTATAGTTGTTTCACAAGCTCAAATTAATGTTAGAGTGAATAGAGGGGTATTCAATTATTTTTACTCCTTTTGTTTTTCTTATTCGTACATCAACAATCAGTCAAGCACACATGACAATATGGGCACACAAGTTAGAATTTCTCAAATAAAAAATTTTTTGTGTCTAAGCAGGTTTAAAGTAGAACTTTAGAAAATGTCTCACACCCAATTTAGACGATGATTTAAAATTTTTAATTTTTTTTAAGATCTACCATAATTTTTTTTATTTAAACAATGATTTTTTTTATTATTATTTTGTTTTGTATATTTTTTTTGTATTTTTTTATTGTATTTTTTTATTTTAGTTAGATCGGTTAATGTTATTTACTTGCCCGATCGTACTTAGAAAAATATAAAAATTTTGAATACATAAATAAACATACATATGTATTGTACAAATACTTATTTTTTTTATAGAAAATTTACCATTTTTTTAAAAAAATATTCACTTTTTTTAGAAGTTTTCGCACTTTAAAAATAAATGCACATGCCGTATGTGTTAAATTGCCCATTTTCTATTTTAATTGTTTATAAAATCACTGAAAAATCAATAAATAGATTTGATATCAATATCTTTGTCTTCATAAGCCATTGCTAAACATGGCAATACAGTACACTCGCGGTAACGTGAACTATTAAAAACCGAGCGTGTTCACGTTTGCGAAGTTGTTTATGTTGTCGAAGGTGTAACTCTTTTAAATTTCCAAACAAATTAGACATGTGATTTAAATCAAATTCATTTATTTTTCGGTATTTCGGATTGTTTTGTACATATGTTTTGTTACGAAAAAATAAGTACGTTAAAATTAATTAAAAAAATGTGGTACTTCTTCTTCTTCATCTCCTAAAGAGCTAAAAATGTTCAGCCAGCCAATGTTCAGTTTGCCAAGTTGAAATAGCCAATAGCGTCCATTAATAGTTAAACCAATTTTCAAAAATCGCAGTTGTCATCCATTACAATTCGGAGCAATCGTAGTCCACAGGAGTTTCAAAATTTCTAAAAGATCAAGGATTTTTCGCCTTTCCAATCACAAGGCGTTTAACTTTAGAATTTTGGTAGTTTTTGTATCATTAATTTACACGAAAAACTTTAGATTAGATCATGCTAAATCAGCAGCGTGCACTAAACTATACCTGTGCAATCATTTACGGGGATACCCCTTTTTATGAAAACGATTTGGACAACCAACAGATCTGTTCACGTTATAAGGCTTTCTCACTGTGTTCACGCTACAGAGTAGTCAGTGTAAAAAAATTATGTTCATCTTTTCCGGTGTTCACGTAAGGCAGTGTTTTTGTTACCGCGAGTCTACTGTATTTCATACCTTTTTTCTTTGGGCGTTAATCTGCAATGCCAGAATGAAGATTTTACCTTAATTTTACGTAGAAACGGTAAACGTGCTTAAATTTTAAAATTAGTGCTAATATTTAAAAAAAATCTAAACCATTACAGTATTAAAATTAAAATTTTGGGAATTATTTTCACTTATTTATAGAATAAAATAAGAACTAAAAAAATTTTTGCCTGATAGTTTAATCTTATAAATTTTAAATTTATAGTAACAAATATCATACTATTGAAATAAATGTACATGTTTGCATGCAAAAAAGAATGAACGGAAATAAAAGGGTTTTGGCACACAAATAGGCAACAACCTTATCACAATAATCAGAAGAATTCGTGAAATTACGCGAAACATTTCTTTGTATTTAGTTAGTCGGTTTTTAAAAGGTTTCGAGTGTCCAAAATTTACACGTAGTGGCAAAAAAAAAACGTAATCATCCTACGTCGTCTGTAGAAGTATTTTTTCTTAAATATTTGTATTGAGTTCTATTCTATAAATGTATTATGTTAAATATGAATGTTTGTATGTTTGAATGCTTTAATATATTTATTTAAAAAAAAGTCATGATGTTTGAATTCATCGTATTAATCGATTGTAGGATTTGTGTGACAGCTGTCTTATGAAAGCATGAGAAATAAAGCAAGGATGGCAAATATTAAAATATTGTAGATAGTTTTGTTATTTTTAAAAGTTTATTAATATGTGTAATTACTTACAACTAACCGGGTTTTAGTTAAAGTTCAGTTAAAGCTAAAGTTTATCAAATTGTTTAAACATTCTAAACATACCGATTTTTATAAGTGCATACCCTTAATACATGTATGTATGTACATTCAATTCGTGTCTGTTTAAATTAAAAGATATTTTCCCTAAATTTGTTTCTTATCAATTTCTATTTAACCGACTGCCATTGAAAATTTCTTTGGAATTTGAAAAGTTTATTTTCATTAATATTTTTTTCGTTTTTATTTTCATTAATAAAAGTTTAATAACCCACATCGGTTGTCTTTGTGTTTTTTTCCTTCAAACCTTTTTAAATGAAGAACAAGTTTTTGATTTTAAATAAATGTTATTTGTTTTTATTTGGTTTTTTATCATGAAATAAAGCAAGATATATGTATTTTATGGAAGTTTAGAAAGCCAAAAAGTCACTAAAATTGTGGCAGACAATGCTGCACGAAGGCTTTAGACTTTAAAAAGTACTTGAATTGATGACTGAAGTTATTATAATTGTAATTATGTTTGTTTTTTTTTTTGTAAAAAATGTCATTAACACTATTTTGCCATTGTTATGATTAAATTGTTACACTTGGTTTCACATTTTTGTTTTTATTTAATAGTTTTTTTTTTCTTGTAAAATCCAGCGAAAGACATAAAAAACGTGTCATTAATTTAAAGTAAAAGTTATTAATTTTTTTTTCACATAGTATTTTACTACTTTAAACTTAATTGTTGCTAAAATCATGTACAAAAAAAAACAACAAAGGAACTTTCCTTTTTCATGTTAAATATTATTATCATTCTAGAGTAATCAATCTGCTATTTCAGACTATTGTAATAAAGAAACTCGCTTAAAAAAAGGAAAGTATTGTAATATAATCTCTTAAACTATTTTGTATCGAGTTTCTTTGAAAAAAAAAAAAAAATATTCCAAATGTAAATTTGATAAAGTAATGGACCATAAACATTCACCACAAGTTAGTTTGCAAAATGTCAAAGCTCAGTTGGCCAGCAAAATAAAAACCCTACAACTGTTTTAAGCAAAAGTAAAAGTTACATTTGAAAAACTTTACAAAAAATATAAAAAATTTTCCAATACCCGCGTAAAATAATATTGAGTGAAAATAATTAAAAAATCGATGTAAGCAGAGGCCAACAAATACTTTTTTCTTGACATAGAATTAAATAAATTTTTTTTTTTTTTGATAAAAATTTGTAAAAATTTTTTTTTTTTTTTTATTAAAATTTTTAAAACTTGTTCTTTATAAAAAAAAATTTTGACAGAATATTTTCTATATACAACTGACGATATGTGTGTTGTTTTTCAATACATACGCACTTTAATCATTGGTGTTAAAAAGGATTGCTTGGAATTGCCACTGCAGTGTTGTTGTTTACAATAAAAACACAACAGTGGGTTAAAAAAATCAGGAAAATATAAATCAGCAAATTTAAAAGTCGGAATATATTTTTTTTTAAATAAAAAATTTAATTTTTTACTAAAATGAGTGGAAAAAAAATCGTGAATAGCGAGGATACTCAATTGTGCATGTGCTTAAACATATGTATGTGTGCGTACATTTAGTTGGTTTCATATGTTTTATGTGTTGAAAATTTTAACTAAAAGAGCCTAAACGATTGAATTAGGTCATTTAGTTCAGTCAACTGAATCGTTCAATTGAGCTAGATCGTCCATGAACTGCACAACTTTTCTACCTCTAAGGCCAAATATTTCGTATTTTAAAGTTTAGCATTTTGTTTTAACATTCTCAAAAGTTTGAAACAACACTCTATTTAATCATGGAGATACGTATACCCACTTCTAGCATCGCTTGCAAATTATTCAGGTTTTTTAGTTAACGTCATTTGCTTCTGTCGCTTGTGTTTGAATCAGGGTACACTTATACATGTGGCAGTGCCAGCCCAGCTGATTATTTTTTTGTGATCCAATGTTTGTCAAACTCTATATAAAAAAAAAGAGAGACAAAAATTGCTTTACGCTATCACCTTATGTAATTACACCATGGTTTTAATATAAAAAATTTTAAAATTTTTGATGAAACTGCTCGATAGTTTTGTCAACCAAAAAATTCTTTTTAATTTAAATAAATAACGAATAAACAGCCTAATAGTGTTTTCACACTTAAGGTTTTATTAATACTAAATTCCGTTTTAACGTTAAAGAGATTTGACCTTTTTTATATAAAAATATTTTTTGGAAAAAAGTGCGGAGCGAAATGGGTTAAAAACTGTGTGGGACAGTAATTTTCCTGTGGCATCCCTGTGTAACAAAGAAAAAAAAGAGATGCCAATTTTTTTTTTGCTCTATTTAGTTTTTATTGATTTGGCGTTTTTTTTAATAACACTATACTACTGAAATATAACTTAATACAGATAACAAAAAAAAAACTAATACAGAAAAGTAATTATTTTGAAAGCAAAAATTTGTACACAAAAGCATAACTAACAAGTAAGAGTGCTATATTCGGCCATGCCGAATCTTATATACCCTTCACAACGTGTAGTCATGCAATAACAGTAGTTTGTATCACAATTCATCCCATATGAAATACGTACATACATATAAAAAACATACATATATAAAAACATCCCATTGTAAAATTAAAAATTTACGTATGTATGTTAAAAAAAAAAATTAAAAAAAAATTAAAAACAAATAGTAAAAATATAAATAATATATTAAATAAAAAATAAAAAATAAAAAAAACTTTAGAAAAAATATAAAAAAAATAAAAGAAAATATTTTTGGCTCAGCTGGGATTCGATCCCACGTTTACATTAACCAATATACAAGTTTGTATGTATGTATGTTGTTGTTGTAATGTTGTTTTTGTGAAAAAAAAGTTTTTGCTCTTATCTCAGTTGTTTATGTACCGATGTTTCTGATCTGCTCTCGAATATTTCTGATATTTTAATACCTCACCCGGGTCCAAGCGATTTCGGGGATCTTCAAAAAGTTGATTTCAACATATACACGGTCAGACGGACAGACTGACAGAGCTTAATCGACTCCCCTATTCATAAGCTTTCAGAAAATATATACTTTATGGGGTCGGAAATGAAAATTGTAGAAATTTCACACGGAATGACAAACCTATATGTACCCATTTTCACTGTGTGAAGGGTATAAAAAGGAATAAAAAAAGGATTAATAATAATAATAGTTATTAGTTAAGAATAAAACATAAACAGTTCTTTTTTGAAATGTAGGGCGTTGCTGGTTTCTTTAATTGTAGTTGGAAGAGAATTCCAGAGACGTATTGCAGTTATAAACAAGTAAGAGCGCTATATTCGGCCGTGCCGAATCTTATATACCCTTCACAACGTGAATTCATGCAATAACAGTGGTTTGTGTCACCATTCATCCCATATGAAATACGTACATACATATAAAAACATACATATATAAAAACGTCCCATTGTAAAATTATAAATTCACGTGTGAATGTTAAAAAAAAACAAAAAAAAAAAAAATTTTTAAAAAAATTTAAAAAAAAAATTTTAAAAAAAATTAAAAAAAAAAATTTTAAAAAAAAAAAATTTTTTTTTAAAAATTATTATGTATATTATATATACAAAACAAAAAAAAAATAAAAAAAAAATTAAAAAAAAAAAATTAAAAAAAAAAATAATAATAATAATATAAATAATATAAATAATATATTAAATAAAAAATAAAAAAAAAATAAAAAAAAAATAAAAAAAAAAAATTTTAAAAAAATTAAAAAAAAAATTTTTTTGGCTCAGCTGGGATTCGATTCCACGTTTTCTCTAACCAGTATACACGTTTGTATGTATGTATGTTGTTGTTGTAATGTTGCTTTTGTGAAAAAAAAATCGAGGTGGTCGTGGGTTTTTGCTCATATCTCAGATGTTTATGTACCGATGTTTCTGATTTTCAATAGCGATCTACTCCCGAATATTTCTGATATTTTAATACCTCACCCGAGTCCAAGCGATGTCGGGGGGCTTCAAAAAGTTGATTTCAACATACACACGGACAGACTGTGTGAAGGGTATAAAAATTGCCATTCAGAAACTAATGTGTGATGCCGGAATTGAATAAGATTTTTGATCCTTCTAAGTCGACTAAAAATTATGCGGTTAAAAAGGTATAATGGTTCTCGAGTGCTTATAATTTTATGCAAATATACCAGTGTTTTTATTTTTAACAAATTATCGAATATTTTTTTGGTGAAAATAGTTATGTTGATGTAAGTACCATTTGTGCCATTTAGTTCAGTCAACTGAATCGTTCAATTGAGCTAGATCGTCCATGAACTGCACAACTTTTCTATCTCGAAGGCTAAATATTTCGTATTTTAAAATTTAGCATTTTGTTTTAACATTTCTTGAATAGGCGTAAAGTTGGCTTCGCAAAAGTTTGAAACAACACTCTATTTAATCATGGAGATACGTATACCCACTTCTAGCATCGCTTGCAAATTATTCAGGTTTTTTAGTTAACGTCATTTGCTTTTGTCGCTTGTGTTTGAATCAGGGTACACTTATACATGTGGCAGTGCCAGCCCAGCTGATTATTTTTTTGTGATCCAATGTTTGTCAAACTCTATATAAAAAAAAAGAGAGACAAAAATTGCTTTACGCTATCACCTTATGTAATTACACCATGGTTTTAATATAAAAAATTTTAAAATTTTTGATGAAACTGCTCGATAGTTTTGTCAACCAAAAAATTCTTTTTAATTTAAATAAATAACGAATAAACAGCCTAATAGTGTTTTCACACTTAAGGTTTTATTAATACTAAATTCCGTTTTAACGTTAAAGAGATTTGACCTTTTTTATATAAAAATATTTTTTGGAAAAAAGTGCGGAGCGAAATGGGTTAAAAACTATGTGGGACAGTAATTTTCCTGTGGCATCCCTGTGTAACAAAGAAAAAAAAAGAGATGCCAATTTTTTTTTTTGCTCTATTTAGTTTTTATTGATTTGGCGTTTTTTTATTGTTAACAAACAAACTGACTATTACAAAATTTTTTAGTAAAAAAGACATAAACCTAAAAAATAATGCAATTAAATGCAAAATAAATTTAAATTTGTAGTTTTTGGCTCACATTGTAAAAATTTTTTTTTAGTGGGTGCTAAAAAAGTTTACTCAGCCAAAGAAAAAAAAAAATAAATTAAATGAAATGAAATGAACTAAATAATTTTTGCAAATGTTTGAAAAATTTTCAGCAATTATTTTACGCCAAATTAGTGAAATATTTATGTACTTTTGTTGTTTAAATTGGTAGAGAATTATTTTAACCTATTTTTTGTTAAACTTTGTTGTATATTCCTGAAAAGACATAAAACCATAAAGACGTACGTACGTACATGCGGCCATTAACCTGATTCTGTTTTAATGTTAGCTGTAAGCAAAATGTAAAAGAAAAATTACGATTTGCAATAATTACTTAAAAAAAAAATGGAAAAGAAATCTGTATACAAATAATAAAATATAGAAATAATGAATCTTGTAAACGTAACGAGCGTGTTTTGCGTTTTTTTTTTCAAAGTTGTATTATACATCTCATATGTTTAAAAATTTCTACATTTGTATAAATTATAACTAAATAATATTTTAATTTTGCCAAAAACAATTAGTTATAGTTAATTGTTTTCCATTTCACTACGCAGCGTTTTCTTTGTTTAAATTTGATTGTATTGTTTTCAAAAAAATAATAAAAAAAATATTGCCAATATTTTGAAATAATGTTTTGAGGCAAGTTTGAAAATCAAATTTTTTTTGTGTTTAACCTGCCACGTGTTGCGCTCCATTTTCTGTGTTTGTTTTTAACAAAAAAAAAAAAAAAACAATTCAAAGAAAGGAAAATACAGCAGAAAAGTAAAATAAACCATTGGCAGTCGTTTGTAGTATTTTCTTAATGTTTTTAAATATTTTGTTGTTGTAGTATTTATTTAATAAAAAATTTGTTGTTTGCTAATCTAATATATATATATATTTATGCATTTGAATTTTGTAATAAAAATTTATACGCATGTGTGTATGTATGTATACAACACCGTCAACAATGACAGCTTATCGTTTGGCCAGCCAAATAGACGACTATATGCTACTGTGTTGTAGCTGTTTTTTTACTTTTTTTTACTGTCATTCACTGTTCACTGATTTATATATTTTTGTTGTTGTTGTATAATTGTTGCTTTAATTAATCACCTGATTACTACAATAGGTTACTAAATCTTGCAATGGCTTTACAATGTGTGTTTCTTTCCTAACACACATTTCAGATATTGACCAATTTTGTAGGACTTGAAGCAAGATATTAAGTAATTATGATTAAGTAATTAAGAATCATATAAGATATGAACATATACATATGTATAAATGTTAATATTTATAATTGGTGTCTTCACAAAAAGTCCAAAGTGTCGTATTGTCATAATGTCATAATTTTCTAAATTTTTTAAAAATGAATAAAAAAGTAGAGCATTTGGATTGTACAATTTTAAAAACTTTTTAAAATTTTGAAAAATTATGACAATACAATGCTTAGGACACCTGGTGAATTCTGCAAATTTAATTTTATACACATTTTATACTTGTTTTAAAAGACAATGTTGTTTAATAAAAAAAAAATACAAATGCAATTCTGCTGCTTTGAATTTTTTTTTTTAAACTTGTAAAAATGTAACGGTATAATGTAATTTTTAAATGCAATATTTTTAAAAATTATTAGTTCTTATGTTTAAGCAGTAAAATATAAACTTATTTAAAGTTCTGGTAATTTTTCACTGTAGCCTTTCTCTATCTTTTTGGCAACATATGGCTCATCTTTTAAGGCCAAAAACAAATAAAGCCAATTTCGGATACCCTGTTCTGAAGTTAGGCATATGGGCATTTCCATGTCATCGTACGTGACATTTGTACTCCTATAAAGTGAAGTAATTTTTGCAAATGAAAGAGTAACTGAAACAAAATTAGATCTTTATGGTTCATTCAAAGGGTACTTTATTTCAAAAAAAAATTAATTATATTCGAATCATTGTTGTCTAAAATATCCAGAAAAATAAAAATATTTCGTACGTGACATAAAACAAAAGTGATTTTAAGGTATTTATGGATATGAAAAAATCTGCGAATCTTTTCTTTTTTCCTTTTCTTATTTTTTTTAATATTTTCATACATATTATTTATTTATTTATTTTATTTATTTATTATCTTAAAATGATTTTATAATAAATTCAATTTAATATCGTTCGTGACATATCGTACGTGACAGATTTTTCTCTAATAGTATTCGTAGATAATAAAATTTATATTATGTTAAGAGAAAAAGTTATATTCTAGATTAGGTGCTCTTGCGACTGTTCTAATACGAATGACGGAGACAAATAATGTGTTTGCACTACGTACGTGACATTAAAAAAACATCTAAGGAAAATAAAAAAAAAATACCACTAATTGGACTCTATATTTTCTTTTTTCTTATGGATATTGTTAATTGTTGTTGTTACCTTAATTTTAAAGCATATTTACAATTACAATTTATTTTTACAATTTAGTCGCTAAAAAAATAGTTGATTGCAATTCTTTAAAATAAGTCAAAGAGATAATCAGATTAAACTCTTATTATTGCTTATTATTCTTAAAATAATTTAATAAGCTCTTAGTACCTGCGCATAGTAAAATTTGAGTGTTTTTTTAATTAAAAAACTTTTAAAAGTTTTTATTTTTACAGTCGTGGTTGACATATTCATGGAAATGTCCATATAGATCAAATTCATAGGTTGCCATATGTATGTTTATGTACTTCTTTAGATTAAATATGTTCTTTGTATTATTCTATTTTCAAATGATAAATCTACTCTGATTTAATTTGTATTTCTTTAGATACATTATTATTCTCAATATAAATTTTAATTTCTTTTAATTGTTATGACCCTGAACTCATGTGAACTGAAATTGTTGAAAGTGCAAACTGTATTTTCATTACCAAAATTACCTTAATTCCCTAACAGAGCACGTAGATGCAACTACAGCAACGTCAACAATTTGTGTCTGGCAAACGAAAGTCTAAACACCAAACCCAGAAGCGAGACCAAACTAAACAGCAAAATAAATTACAACAATCAATTTTAATTACACAGCAAATTCTGTTAAATTATTTTCTGGCCATAATAAATTAAAAATGTTTTAGAATGCTGTAATTAACATGAGTTCTTAAGAAAAACAAAAAACGAAGTGTTTTTTTTTTGTTTCGAAAAACAGGAATAGGGCAGGGTGAAATTTAAAATTCTTTTTTTTTTGTGAAAATTAATTAATTTATGTTTAAATTAGTATGGAAACTAATTTATTTGTACACGAAACTGCTAAGAATTATTTATTTAAACAAAAAAATATCTGATATCCGGAATGAGGCAGAATTTTTTTTTTAACAATTAGTTGTATGTAAATGTTTTGGTATTGTGAAAACCTATTTGTAATAGAAAAAAAAAATAACTAAAAGTTTAGACTTTGTTGCCCAGGAGGCGTAGTGTTCCATTCTGTAAGCTGTATGTTTGTTTTCCGCTAGAGGCTCTGATTTGTTTCTCTACAAAGGGCAAATGTCACTCCTTAACTCGCTCAGTTAACAAAGTTCCAATATTATTTGTTTATAAATAGAAATAAATACATTAACATTGAATCTTCTATATAAATTTAGCTAAATTGCTGATTGGAGCTAAGCGCCATAGACCTATGATTTTTAAAAATCCTACTTCAAAAAGTCTACCGGTGGTGAGTCTCAAAATCTTTATGGATAGTTCACGTCACCTACGCGAAAGTTTTTCCAGTAGCCGCCTGAAAGCAAAGCGTATTTTTTGTCGCGTTGTGTTACCGCTTGCACCATCTCACCGTTCGGCAATGTTTCCTGGTCACCAACATTCTTAAACCAACCTAGCCTATTTATGATAGTGTGGATTTTGCACAGATAACTTGTTAAATTACATGTTCCATCATTAAATATTCGTTGACCTGGAGTCCGTCGTCACAGGTCAACAAAAGCCGTACAGTGACAGAGGAGATATTCAGAGGTTTTTTCTTACTCTACGTTGACAGAACTTCTACAAACGCCATTATAGAAGAAATTTAACTTTTTGTCATGTGCTCCTAGAGGCCAATGTCCAGCAGTGATCGCTATGAGATTCCTTTGACGAATTTTATTCATCCATTATTATCCATTAGTAGGTCGCGTTCTATGCATATCTATATTAGGCCAGTTTTTATTAGATGTTTTTAGAAGTGGATTCTTTCTCCCATCCTTTTTTGGCAATCAAGTAAAGTTTGTGTGAGATCAGCTATTTTCCCTTCGATAGAGAAACGCCAACGGTCTGGATTTGATCGAATTTGGTGGTACTGGCCTTTGCAAGTCCCAATGTCTTAGAATCCATATAAGGGTAAACGAAAACATCTTCTCCGTAGATACCCGACATTCGACCACATTCTATAAATATTTGTGCATTTTTTACCGTTAACGGTAAGTTTTATCAAAATTGTTTTCGAATACCATTGATGCCACCTTTTTAAAATTCAAATTACTTGTTGGCTTAAGTTCTGAAGCGGATGTCGCAAAAGTTGTAGTCTGCGGGATTTTCTGCATACTTTTATGGCGATTCGGTTACCAAATCGATCATCTGATTTTGAAATTGTTATCATCTAAACCTGCTGCTTAATCGCTTAACTTGATATAGTGATTTGACATCAGCAACGACTAAACAACAAACAACATGGCCGGCACTACCGCATATCGCCCTAATTGAAAAGCTCATTAGAACATTCGTTTAAGAGAGAACATTTTTAACAATATTTTTCAAACATTTTATCGTTCCACTTTTGTCTGTTTGCCAACATGAAAATTGTTTCATATTAAAGAATTTTTTTTTATAAAATTTTATTATTATTGTTTATTTTATTGTTGTCTTAATACCTTAAAAGTGTAAAAAGATTTATTATAGGTATGCATCTCTTTTCAGTACATATTTAACAGTTTGTTTTTCCATCTGTCTTTCTTAATTTTATTCAACTATAAACAATAACAATGACATTAATAAAACAAAAATTTCTTTATTTATTATATGAGTGTTTTATTGTTTCTTTTTTTTTTTTTTTGTTCTGCATTACACTAACAGCTTGTTGCCGCTACTGCTAATGCAGCTGATGATCATCATCTCCCACAATAGTTTCGTTTTGTTGTTTGCCAAAATGAGTAAAACACAAGACAGCAAGTAATACATGGATGTTATACTGTCCTCCCTACTTAAACCCCTAACTAAAGTGATGTGTGTATGCTTTCATGATATAAAATGTTAAACTGTAAACATTCCCTAGTTCACCCTTTGTGTCTCTCTCGATTTGTTACAATAAACATTTATAACTTTTGACAAGACAGTGAGATTTAATATAAAATATTTATGTGCGAGAAGTTGAAAAAGTGAAATTAACAACAACACATTTGAAAAGTTTAAACAAAGAAAACTGAAAAATAAAAAAAAATAAGAAAATTAACATTCAAATCACTTGAGGAATTCTTTGCTGCTTTATATTCTTCTTGCACAATCAAAATAGAAGCGAGAGTAGATAATGCACAGAAGAATTTAACAGCAGTAAACACAATTCTTAACGAAAATATTCTTTGTTTTTTGTAAGCAATGACCTCAAAAAAAGAACTTCTTTTCTGTGAGAACTGTTTTACAGCCATAAGGTTCCAGCAATACAGTGCCACATATCACGCGGCAAACGATTTATATTCGATTTGGCGAACAAATAATTTCGGGATATTGATCTGGGGCCTAATTCTAGTTCTGTGAAATGAAAAGTTTTTGTACAGCAAAAGCACCATATAATATGACACGCAAAAACTTTTCATTTCACAGTTTCACAGAACGAGAATTGAGCGTTTGTTGCCTCGAAGCGATTTACACCACTTGTGTACTAAACAAGTTTTCGTCACATTTATACCGGCCTGTTTAATTACGAGAAGCTGGCAAGTGTTAAAAATTATATTCGAGCATTATTAAAGACAAGCCGATATAAAAGAGAAATGTCTACTGATTTGTTACGAAATTTTGCAGATTTTTTACAGAAAAGTATACCTCTTTCGGGACAGGACAAGTTTTTTAAAGAATAATTTGCCGCAGAAAGTCTAATACGTTTTTCGATAAACAAATTTTTCGATGTCAGGAAGGTTACTCCGTAATTCGATTCGAAACAAAAGTTTTTCCAATTTGTATACTTCAAACATTGTAGTTCGAAAATGTTTTCTTTCGAATCGAATTACGGAGTAACCCCGGAGGTCAAATCACGATGCCTGGCATTGATAACATCGCAAAGTCAATTTCACAGCCATATGTTTCATTGTCAGCCAGATGGTCCCTATACTCATTTATACAATTCTACATTTTAAAAGTGCCTGCAACAAGCAACCATAAATTTTAAAGGTGGCCAGATGTAATTTTGCAAAATCTTTTAATTTTTTTAACCCGGTTTGTCAAATTTGATTGCATCCATAAAAATTGCGACGTGCAGTTTGCAAATAATTATGTGTGGCAATTTATTGCGCAATCATTGTTTTTCTAATGGCTTAAGCAATAATTGCCGCAATCGTTTAATTTTTGTATTTTTCTTTGAAGAAACAAAGGAAAAATTAAAATAATTTTAACTAATAATTTAGAGTGAGATATTCCAAAAAACCATAAAAGTTGAAATAAAAATTAAATTTTATAAATAAAAAACAAGTAAGACTGCTATATTCATCCGTGCCGAATTTTATACACCCTTCACAACGTGTAGTCATGCAATAACAATTGTTTGTAAAAAATAGAACAAAAAATTTTAAAAAAATTTAAAAAAAATAATAAAAATATAAATAATATATAAAATAAAAAAAATAAAAAATTTTTTTGGCTCAGCTGGGATTCGATGACACGTTTACTCTAACCAGTATACCACGTTTGGATGTATGTACATATGTGTTGTATGTTGTTTTCTGTTAAAAAAAACGAGGTGGCCGTGGGTTTTTGCTTATATCTCAGTTGTTTATGTACCGATGTTTCTGATTTTCAATACGGATCTACTCCCGAATATTTCTGATATTTTAATACCTCACCCGGGTTCAGGCGATGTCGGGTGGCTTCAAAAAGTTGATTTCAACATACACACGGGCAAACGGACAGAGCTTAATCGACTCCCCTATTCATAAGCTTTCAGAAAATATATACTTTATGGGGTCGGAAATGAAAATTGTAGAAATTTCACACGGAATAACAAAGCTATATCTGCGGCTTGAAGCTAAAAGGGCCAATGTCACTTTTTTTTGCTCTTTTGAGTTAATCATTGCATTAGATTTGTTTTCTTGCTCTTTTTCATTATGGTAAAACAGCTAAAGTCATACTTAACCCAGAACAGCTTCATAAATAAAATGCTGGCCAATGTCACTATGAAAGCATATATAAAAGTTAAAGTTCAATTCCAATTTTCTCAAAAGTAAATATATTGACATTGGCCCTTTTAGCTCCAAGCCTTTTCACTGTGTGAAGGTTAGTTGTGTCGTAACCAATGAAAAAAGAAACACTTTAGCAATAAAATGCAGGTTTTCTGCCAACGTATATCTTATGTTAGGCAATAAAAATTGCTAGGTGGACCCCCAGCAAATTGATTCTTTTAAGTCAGATTATTGTGCTAAAAATTTTTTAAGGTCAAGTGTTATTTATCAAACAAAATTTCAGTGATGACAAATTTAATTTACAAAAACTTATCTACAGAAATACTTTCTATGACAGAGGATTTTTTTGATTTAATTTTTTTTTTTAAACAAAATTTTTTTTAATAAAAATTTTCGCAGACTTGATTAAAATTGGAAAAATTTTTATTTTTTGTTAATAAAAAGAATCTATGGAGCCGAATTTTTTTATTAAAACTAATTCAAAATGGCTATTTTTGCTCTACAGAACTTTGGTATTGCCAGATTATAAAAAGACTTATAAGTGTCAAGATGTATTAGCAGAAATATTTTAACTAAAATAATATTTTAAAGTATTGTTTTTCAAGGTAATATCTTTTTTAAATAATTTGCTTTATAAATATTTGTCGAAATGATAACATTTGCATCCGCATATTTTTATCAACGTTCTGCGGTGTATTAAATTTGTTGCAAATGACTCAGTTATGCATACTTTTCTTATTAATAAATATTTGCTTTTAAAAGTAACGTCTTTTTATGTCTCTTACTCGTATAATTGTTAAAACTGTCCAGCATTTAACAACAATATAAATAAACAGAAGATAAAAGAAAACAAATTTGCAAAAAGTATAAAAATATTTGTTCATTAATTATTTATGACTTGGGTGTTTATTTTTAGATTTTTTTTTTTTTTTTTTGTATTCATAAGTGTACAAAAATTATTTAGGCTTTTTTCTGTTACTTTTAAACGTTACCTTTTCAAAGTATTTACATTTATAGTTTTTTTTTATAAAAAAAAAATTTGCTTTTCGTGTTTAAAATTTAGTGTGGCTGGCTTCCTTGTACGCGTGATTTTCGGTATTTTATAGCAATTCATTTTAAGATTAAAGTTCATTAACTCTTTAATTTTTTCGTTTTTTTTTCTGTTTTAACAAATAATATACATACAACAAAGTTGTTTAAGATATGTTGTTAAGAAAAATTTTAATTTTTTGTAAAAAAAAGAGCACTCAACCAACCATCACTTAATAATTTGTGTATGAGTTAGATATTTTTTAAATTATTTAATAAAACCAATGTAAAATGTTAGGCAGCAATTAATTAATTTTATTTCGTTAAAAGTTTAGATAATATTTGCATAATTAGTAATTTGATAAAAGTTGTTAAATATTGTAAGAAACTGTAAGTGGGTTTATGGTTTCCCATTAAGGGGTTGCCATATTTTGAAGTGTTGCTCATCGTAGACAAATCCTAATTGTAAGTAAAAGCAAAATTTCTATTTTAGAAAATTTTTTAAAAACTTATGAAATTTGTTGAACATTATTAAGTAATAGATATAGGCACCTAAATATTTTGTTTTTTTTTATTGTTAATATTGTTTTAACCTTTTCTAGCTAAATACACAACAATACCGCCCCATTATAATATCATGTTTTTCAATAAAAAAAAAAATTAACAAATAAAACAAATTATATATTGTTACGTATTTGTATTATATTTCATTTTTATTTTCTCTAACAAAAAAAAAAAAAAGACGACAGACTGGCAATTTAAATTTGTTACATTTCCGTTGTATTTAAATTGCCATCAGTAAAAATTGCCACAACACAACATTTATTTCAAGTGAAAAATTGATCAGACACTAACAGACATTACATGACAATTGTATAATTTTAAAATATTTAAAACAATTATATTTAAGCAAACTTGTATAAAAACAAAGTTCTCACCCAAGATCTAAAAAAATTTTAAATGTTGCTGATCAATCCAATTGTTTCTGTTCACACGACTTAAAAGTGTCACTTAAAAGTGTGGTGCTGGCTTTTAAAACATAATGTGTTAAATTTTATTTGGCTCATTTCTAAACAGATTAAATTGCTTGTACACAGTACTTTATATTTGTTTTGTTTATGTAGTTTTTAATTTATATTTTTTTATTTAAAACGCATGGCATTTTTGTTTTTTTTTTTTTTTTTTATTAAATAATTTAAGCTTTGTATATGTATATGTGTGTGTATGTGTAGTTTATTTTTGTTACTGTCCAGCCAGCCGGCTTTTATTGCTTTCTCAGTATGTATAGTTATTCTTAAGTAATATTTTATGTCATTTTGTGTAATATGATCTTGAGTTTTTATACAACAAACACACTGAGAAAAATTCTATAGAGCTATTCAAAAGCCTAGTTATTCTGGACACGAACTAATCCTATAAAAGAAAAATTTATTTCAACATTAAAGCGGAAATATTAAAATAAAAACAAGTAACAGTGCTATATTCGGCCGTGCCGAATCTTACATACCCTTCACAACGTGTAGTCATGCAATAACAATTGTTTATATCACCATTCATCTTATATAAAATACGTCCATACATGTAAAAAACATACATATATAAAAACGTCCCATTGTAAAATTATAAATTGAGTTTACGTATGTAAAAAATTACAAAAAAAAAAATAAAAAAAAAATATTAATAAAAACAAAAAAACAATAAAAAATATCACAACAAAAATTAAAAAAAAATATTAAAAAAAAATTAAAAAAAAGTAAAAAAAAAAATAATATAAAAATAATATAAAATAAAAAAAAAAATTTTGGCTCAGCTGGGATTCGATGCCACGTTTATTCTAACCAATATATACATATGTATGTTGTTGTTGTAATTGTGAACAAAACGAAGTGGTCGTGGTTTTTTGCTCATATCTCAAAAAGTTATAGGGCGATTGTGCTGAATTTCAATAGCGATTCATTCCCGGATATTTCCAAAAGATTGATACCATACAGAGATCTGAGAAACATACAGTTGCTTCTAAAAGTTGATTTCAACCAACACACGGACAGACGGCAAGACGGCTTCGACTCCTCTATTCATAAGCTTTCAGAAAATATATACTTTATGGGGTCGGAAATGAAAATTGTAGAAAATACAAACGGAATGACAAAGCTATATATAACCTTGTGCACCACAGGTAAAGGGTATAAAAATAGAACCTCACCTGGTTGCTAAAAATTTTTATTAAAAATTTGGACAATTAATTTTTTTTAGGTGACAACATCTGGCTTGTCGACGACATCTTTTATTTTTTTTCTCGAGAATTTTAAAACTTTTCCAAAGAAAATAATTGGCTTATTCACAAGGTATCATGAATTTTAAAAAAGTTTTAAAAGATTTACAAATTTAAAAAAAAAAAAAAAATTTTTAATTTATTGTAAATTATTTATTCTAATTTTAAAAAATTTTTTTCTAAAAGAATTGCTTTAAATTTAACTAAATTATAAGCATTTAACAATACTGAAAAATTATTCAGACATTAGCCAAGTGGAATGCATTTTCAAAACCTGTATATCGGTATACTCATATTAGATTTAAAACTATACTATTCATGTTAATGGAATTAGAAAATGGGAAGCATACCTATTATATTTCAGCTTATCATTAATATCAAAATACATTTTCCTCATGTTCATATACTTAATACAATTCTGTTTTTATATAACCTTCCGTTAACTGGCAGTATTGAAGGCAAAGTAGATATCGAACAAAGAATTTTTATGTGTCAGAAACACATAAATAATTTAAATTAAAAAAAGGCAAAACTTTTTATAATAATTTTTAGAGGAAGAAAAAGAAAGAAAAAACTATATAAAATTAAAATGATTTATTATAAATTAATATTTGTTCAAAGTTTTATTGTAAAATAAATTGCAAATTATTTATTCTGGTTTGAGTTGATTTTCCGAAATTAACTGCCGTACTTATAAAAGTTATTTTAGGTTTATTAAAACTTTTAATTGTTTGACAGATGTTGTACAGAAATTTGTCAAAAAAGTCTTCAAAAAACCTACAAAATATTTCTTGAATACAGCAGTAAATATTTCCAATTTACACCTAATACAATGCGACACTTAAGACACCTTGTGAATGCGCCAAATGTGCTTAGACCAGACACTGCAAAATGTATCTACACAATATCTGTATTGTTTTGAAAGCAACAATAAAAATTTGACCTTACTAACAGCATGACAGGGTGGATCTTTTTTCACAAAATGTCGTTCTAAAAGTTAAAACAAAATATTTATGTTTAAATAAAGAATTTTTAGACAAAATCTGTGCTGAACCAGTCAAACAATATTTCTACATTCGAAAATTTCTTTTAATGTATTATTAATTCTTTAACATAAACATGTGATAAGCTTGTAGGATTATAAACAAACAAAAAGGTTATTTACAATTATGTATGTTGCAAAAAAAAACTTGTGTTGCTAAGTTGTAAAAAAATTCTCGAAATGAAAATTTTAGATTCAAAAAAAAAAAAATAAACAAATTGCAGCTATAAACATTTCAAGTATAATGGTGTCAGAGGAAAAGGCTAAGTTTTGCATTTTACTGTGACAATTGTCTTCAGCTTAGTGTTAACAGAGTTACAGCTTACAATTCCGTAAAATTATAATAATAAGTGAATAGACGGCACAAATTAAAGAAAAATATGGAAAAACTTAATTTGATTGCCGCCTAATTAGGTACCTACTTGAGTTTTTTTTAATCTTGAAAATAATTAACAAAAATAAACTATTTTTAATTAATAGCCATTAATTAATTGTTGATCTTTTAATTTATTTCCCAATCTAATATTAATTATTTAAATCATTTAATGTTTTTGTTATTGTTGTCTAACCGTCCGTGTGTCCGTAATTTATTTAAAAGTTTATTTGCCGCTAAAATTTTGTGTAAATACTGTTTTCTAAAAACTTATGTGCTATATTTATTTTCTCATGCTGTCAGACCCCGATAAATCCAATTCAATTGAAATACCTATATAATTTAATTAATTAACACATTCCCTTCTTTATAGCAGCAAATAAAAAGTAGAAAGAGAAAATGTGTCAGATTTATTTTTTTTTTGTAAAAAAAGAAAAATAAAGTTGTTGCCAGTTATTTAAAAATAAACAAATTTAATTTGAAAATTTAAATAAATAAATAGTTTGTTTTTTAATTTGCATAGCTATTTATTATTATTATTTTTTAAGTATGTGTTTAACTAGGGAAAATTGTTTGCCATAAAAAAATCCCCTGACTAAAATAATGGAAAAAAGATTTGTTTTATGGAAACGTTCGGCTTCCGTTTAACTTGACAAGGTCAGCCAAGGCCATTTAAGATTTGCTTTTATCTCTTGTTATGATTTAAATCATTAACAAATATCAGCAAAAGATAAAAAACGACTAATTTCACAATAAGTTTTGTGTGTATGCATAGAGGAAAATTGTTATCTCTACATTTTGCATAAAAGAGAATTTATTTACAAATTTGCTTTAATAATAATTATTTACTTTTTCATAAAAATATTTTTTATATTTTTTTATTAATAAGTATTCTATTAAAATTGTTCTTAAACATTAAAAAATTGTTATATTGGTAGCACTTTAAAATCACTGTTGTTAGTTAAGCAGCTGGCATCACTGTATTGACGTCCATTATCCTTCTATGTTAGTGATGACAACTTTCTATTACAGTAATCACCAATTAAAATTCTTTTAACTCTTACAATATTTTTAATAAAATATGTATTTTATATTTTCTTTTGAATTCGTTTAACACATCTTTTGTTTAAGAATTATTTCCTGGAAATATTCACTTTGTCTTCTTGTTATCTCAACACACTCAAGTTATTCTCTTATATGTATTTTTAAAAAGTCTTCTATTACTTCTTTAAGTAGAAAAAAAAATAAGATTACAAAAAAATATCAAATACATCTACTAAAGGGTCCGCCAAATAACTTTTTTTTTTGAAAATGCTATAAAAAAAAGTGTAGCTTCGGCTGTGTGGTATGAGCGCCGTCCTGTTGAAGCCAAATGTTGCCAATATCCTCCTTTTCAATTTTTGTAAACAAAAATTCGTTCAACATCACCCGATAACGATCGCCATTGACTACGGCCACTCCTTGCTCACTTTCGAAGAAAAATGGCCCAATTATGCCTCTGGACCAAAATCCGCACCTAACAGTGACTCGTGTATCGGCTTTTCAATGTATGCGTGCGGGTTTTCTGTGCCCCAAATGCGACAATTTTGCTTGTTTACATACCCGCCAAGATCAAAATAAGCTTCATCTGAAAATATGATTTTTTTTTGGCAAAATCGGTCGAAGTAATTTCGCAATATTTCTCAGCGTTGTTCAAGCGTATACACAACCATATTCGTTCAGCGGAAGGATAAAACTAATTATCTGTCACATCAGACATGAGCTAAGTGTTATCATTCACGAAATAAGCACTAGTTGAAAAAAATACGTTATATGGCGGACCCTTTACATATTGTTATAAATATATTTCAACTTTTGTGCTCATTATAACTAATTAACTTTTTGTTTGTGTTTTTTTTTGCAGTTGTGAATTTTCTGCGTTATTTTTTTCCCCCAAAGAGTTCAACAACAAATAAAGATAATAATTATAATTTCTTTATTATTTCTTTTTTTAATATTTCTAAGTATGACTCATTACTTAGAGCTTCTTTAAAATGAGTAGTGGATTTATTTTTAGTAAATTTTTTTAACACGTTTATGTCTATTTGTTTGTACTGATTGATCATCCTAGTTGTTTGTATTTACAAAATATTTAAGTTTAATGAATTTATGAATTAGTTTCTCCGTATATTTTTTTGTGTGTCACATTGCAAGGTTGTTTGATAACCTAGGAATAATTTATAATGCACTTTGTTGAAGTGTTTGCTGAAATTCTTGGAAATATATGTATTTAAGTTAACGTTTATTTCAAAATATTCCCTTGGATTTTCTTAAACAGGGGTTTTTTATAAAAAACCTTCAGCTTAGAATAAAAATATGTCAAAAAAAATAAAAAATTAGGAAGAGTTTTAGGAAAATCATAAAAATTTATTACAAGTTTAAACATATTGCAACATAAATCTAGGGTCTTATAAGTTTTTTTATTTTTTGTAAATTTAGTTTTAAAGTCTCACTTTAACAGAAAACTCTCACATCAAGTGTATCTCGTGAGCTGTCTGGTGAAACTTACGCCTATAAGTTTTTGTCACTCTATAGACATTTTTGGATTACTTCTTTCTACCAAACCTAAACACTTTCGTTTTCTTTGTTTTTCATAAAATCATTTCAATTTCGTTACAACAGCCAAAAAAAAACTCACAAAAGTGACACATACCCATTGAAATGCAAACAAAACACACATTTACAAAGGCGTCTTCTTCTTTCCTGTTCATTTTATCATGCCTGTTCTACCAACAAAAACCCCTTGCAAACACAATATGACAATATGACAAGACGGAAGGAACGAATATAAAAACACAAACATGTTGTATGAAATTAAAAAAAAATGTTTGTTTAAGCTTAATACCAAAAAAAAAAAAAAATAGAATCCAAAATCCAATCAAAAACCAACAACAATAAACTATCCCACACACATGACCAACTTTAATTTATTTTTATGTTTGTATTGCATTCGGTTATTATTCTCTCTCATTCACAAAAGTTATGTTTGTCAATTTCCGTTAAAAATAAAGTGTTTGTACACATAAACTATAAACTATAATGAAAATCCATTTATAATTTGAATACAATTTTAAATTGCAAGTACAAGTAGGTATAGTTTTTATGTAAAGGATGATCCCAACAAAATCTGGACTTATTACAGCGCCTCTAGTGGGTAAAATTAGCAACTATTACACTTTTAACAAGTCCTGCACTGTTACTCGTTACAAGTTTTAAATTTGTTAATTGAATATTAATCGTATTTAGTGCACACGTTCTGGAAAAAGGAGATTCGAAAAAATTAGAAACTTTTTCTTAAGAAATTCAAGATGTAAAGGATGGGCCATTTAAAATTTTTTGAATATATATTTAAAAAAAAAAATTTGCCTATAACATTACCGATTAAAGCCCGCTTTATCCAAAATTTTTAACGAATATCTCTAGAGGCATATTATATCTACAAATATGGCTAAAAAATTTTAATTTTGGTGATAAAAATATGGGAAAAAAGCAGAGGCAGTCGTGTTTATTTGGTCATATCTCAGAAAGTTATGGGGAGATTGTGCTGAATTTCAATAGCGATTCATTCCCGGATATTTCCAAAAGATTGATACCATACACAGATCTGAGGAACATATGGTTGCTTCTAAAAGTTGATTTCAACCAACACACGGGCAGACGGACAGACGGTCTGGGCTTAATCGACTCCTCTATTCATAAGCTTTCAGAAACTATTTACTTTATGGGGTCGGAAATGAAAATTGTAGAAATTACAAACGGAATGACAGAGCTATATATACCCTTGTGCACCACAGGTGAGGGGTATAAAAATTTGAGATTAAAACCCCAAGTACGGTTATAAACGTTTAAACGACTACGCTACTGAGGTGATTGGAAACTCAGGCGTTCCGTTACTTGTAATTTTGTTTCTAATAAACGTAATATTATCTTTACAACTCTGCGCTTCTGCAAAACAATTTTACTATCTTTATACATTCAGTTTTTGTGCGGGCCATTCTTTACATGTAGTTTTTGTATGTATTTTTCAATAAATGCGTAACTGAATAAAGAGGCAATCAAATGTATTTTGTAATAATCTTATGATAAACTAGCAAAAACTAAATAATAAGTTTTATTAAAGAATTTAGTTTTTTTTACAAGTCATTGTGAAAATAGTTATTAAATATTAAATTTTGTTACACTATATGTGTGCTTATTCATAAATGGGTTTCCAAATTATTTAATAAATGTTATCTATAAACAGCATTTAGCAGTTTTTATATCGCCTTTTTCTTCTTTTCTGAGTGTTATTTAGAAAAACGTGACCAGTAATTTAAATGTTGTATTTTATATATTAAAAACTAATATTCAATGAAAAGTATACAGGAACAACCTCCATTAAATATACATATATAATTTGAATTAAAGATTTATTTTTATTAATTGAAAAAGTTTTACTTGAAGAAAGAACTAAACAAATTTGAAAATGTGTAGATTTCAAAAAGGCTTCTTGACTGCTTAGTTTTATTTTAAAAGATTTTTGTTTATCTTAGTGAATAAACAAAATTTTTATGAAATTATTAAAATTTCAAAAGATTAAAATAATGCGAAAATAACTTTTAATAATTTCCTCTAGAGAGGAAAAGTTTACAAAATTATTTCAATAATTAATTTCATAATATTTAGCTCTTCCCTCTGTTTACAAAAATCGCTTTTAATCTTTAGTATCACTCTTATGCATTTTCTGGTAACCCTGTTTTAGATCCGCTATTTATTTGAAATTGCCATATTGATGTCTCTTCAAAGCTGGGAGTATATTATTACAAACAAAAATATTACCTATTTATTTTGACAGGTTGTAGATTGTCCTGCGTATTTTACTTTCTTTTTCACTTTAGCTGCAGAAACATGTTTTAGTTCTTATTTTTATTTGAATGAATACTTAAGTTGAAAACATTTGCACGTTTTTTACATAAACATTTTTTATGGCAGTTCTATTTCAATTTATTTGTTTGCTTATTTGTAATTTTTTTTAAAGGGTTGTGTTATAGGAAAAATGTCAATTACTTAAAATAAATAATTAAAATTTTTACGGAATAATATTAGGAATGAAATAAGTATTGATTTTAGTAACTTATAATTGATATGTTATTTTATTTATATTTTGTTTTATTTATTTCATACATTCAACAAATCATACATCAAATTTAAATAAATATGTTTTTGTTTAAGTAGAAAATAAATATTAAATTGTATGGATTTCTTAGAAATAAAGGTAGATGTTGCAAAAAGCTAAATATAAATATTTAATTCAAAAGAAAAAAATCAAACTAGAAATTATTGATAAACAAATATATAATTGGAAATAGAAAAATAATTTATACAATAAAGTTGTTCAATTATGAAAGGGAAATTGATGTTTATTTTTATATACTTACTTACATATGAATTTAAACATACAAATTAAAAAAAAAAGATAAGAGGCCCTCAAACATAATGCTAGAATATATACAGCTGATTTTCTTGACATCTATGTGTGTATTTTAAAATTTGTTTGTCATTTATTTTTAATCTATTAAATTTTGAAAATTATATACAAATTTATACAACTAGTGTTTTTTTTTTGTCTTCATTACACATTTTTTTATTAATCTCATGAGTTTTGAAACTGTTTTCATTTATACATATGTATTTATTTATTTATTTTTTATTTACATGCATATACAAAATACAATACAATACAATATAGAATGTCTAAGCATTCTAACCAGTCTAAGCATTCTAACCAGGGACCGTAATAATTATTCCTTTTTTCATAAAAGTCAGATGGTAACAGTTTTTTTTTGATTTTTATTTTTTCGAGCAAAAATAAAAGTTATTTTTTGATTTTTATTTTTTTGAGCAAAAATAAAAGTTATTTTTTGATTTTTATTTTTTCGAGCAAAAATAAAAGTTTTTTTTTGATTTTTATTTTTTCGAGCAAAAATAAAAGTTAGTTTTTGATTTTTATTTTTTCGATTGATTTTTATTTTTTCCTAATTAAACCAAAATATATGAAAATATTATGAAATTGTTTTATTAAAAAAAACTTATAACAAATTCTGCAAATAGAAAATGTAAAAATTCTGCTAAATGTGTAGAATTTGTTGAAACATTTTTAATAGACAATTTTCCATACACAATATAAAAATTAGAAAAAATTTATTTTTTTATAAAAGCAAAAAATTAAAAAAAAATTTTACACCAGTAAGTGCTTCTCGAATCACTTACTTAGTTACTTGCTTCTTAGAAGCTTGTAAAAAGCATAGTTTCTACATGTGACGTCCCATTTTGTAGGTCTCTCTTTTGAAATTAAGAAGAAAAACCGAAAGAATTTTAGCTAAAAGAAATAAATTGTTCTCCTTTTTTACTGCTGAATTAATAAGCAGTAGAGAGAACATACTTTGTTGAATAAAATTTTGACTTTGCACTCGATGATGGATCGTTCGTCCAACATTAATTAAGATTTACTGCCATTATTTATTGGAACTTTAAGTACAGAACAACTTTTCCACCCCCCTAAAACGTCGACAGTACTTCTCTTTGCTGTATTATTATTGTATTAATTTATGACTGTCAATATCAGCGAAGAATAAAAACTCCCCCTGTCAATATATAAAATTAAACGAAATACCTTTATAATATCGAATTTTTATTGTGTGCCACAAACACACACGCACACATTTTTGTATCTATTAAGAACAAATAAAATGACAAAACAAGAAAAAATAAATAATTTCGCCCACTTTCTTTTAATTGAAATCAAATGTAAGATAAAATGTATAATAGAGATGAGAAAAATTCTGTAAAAACAGCTGCCAACTATTGTTTTGTTAAAATTTATAGAAGTAAAAAAATAATTTTAAAGATTACTTTACTCGTTTTATTTTGCAAACATTAAACTAGAACTTAAATGTTTTTATTCTGACATATATAATTTTTTATTTGAATTACATATGAGTAAAAAAATATTAAAACGTTTTTTATACCTTACAATAATTTTTAATTAATATTTTTTAAAATATGTATATAAAAATCTTATTTAACAAACATCTAAAATTTTTTTGTCTAGCATTTAAAATTAAGTGGCAACATTAAATATTGGTATGCCCAGCCCTTCTTCTCTAGTAAACAAATTTTTTTGCTAAAGTACTATTAGAAGAGGAGAAATGGATACCAAAAAATGTCACATGAACAACATACAACTACAAATGATGCATTTTGTTGTTTTTTTTTTATTTTCGAAAGAGATTATAAATAACACAGTGACCTGAATTTTTTGTTGTTCTTAGGAAAATGTTGTTTTTTTTTTCTTGCTAATGTTTTCAGAGGTAAACAATCAACCAACAACTAGTGCAAACAAACAAAACAAAATCTATCGAAAACGAAATGCAACGGTATGTTTTCTGCTCTTCATTTTACTTCACACTTTAATCAACCAACCTACTCGTCAACGACCATATTAAAAGAGAAGACACACATGCCCGTCATTCTTTCACATTCACACAATTTTCATAATTTTTCCGCATTCTTTTCATAAGAACAGTAAACAAATTAAACGATAAACTTGTAAACAGACTAAAAAAAAACAGATACAAAAATATTGGAAATATTAATAAGAACGGAACAAAAAAACAAAAATATCTTTATAAAGAAGATGCAAGTAGCAGCACATACATACATACATTTCTTATTGCGTCTCTTAAGAAAACATATTCCAACGAATATTGTTGCTACTAATGAGCTACACACTGCTTTAGCACGTTTATTTTAATCTTTAGTGCCATAAATTTGAATTTGTTTTTATCATAATCTGTTTATTTTTATTACTATTGAATTAATATCAGAGTGTATTTGTGTGTGAGTGTTATAAGCATGGGCGTAACTAGACCATTCCTTGGGGGGTGCAATGCCCCCCAGAAATGTTTTTTAGAATTTGAAAAAATTAACTTTTACATTTAATATACATATGTACACATAAAATTAACTCATTTTAAGATTTTACTACAAACAAATTTTAAGCTTTTACCACCCCAGAAAAAATTTGTAGCTACACCAATGGCTATTAGTAATATTTTTTTTTTTTTAATTTTTGCCTTTAATAATTTTTATTAATTATGTATTTAAAATTTTTTTTAAATTCTTTAATACGCAAGACATTTATTATAGAATATGTTTTTCTGTAGAGGTCTGTCAACTTGTTTGCGAAATCACTAATGCTGTCAAAGAAAACTAATTGAAATCACCAAATTTTTTTGTTATTGAATAATGTTTTTATTTATTTTATTGTTATTGAATAATAATTTTTTTATTTAAGGAAAACATTTTGTAAAATTGATTTAAATTTCTAAATATTTTTGTTATTATACTTATTTGTATTTATTTGCTTTTATTTAATTAACTTTAATTTTATTTTCAAATTTCAACCTAAATTTGCTACTATGTTTTTATTACTCTTAAACCTTGTTAATAGCTTTTGCCTTTTTTCAGCATAAAATGTTAGATTATTTTTTCGAAATATACATATAAGATATTGTCTTAACAATTGTTGCAGTTTATAGTATACTTTAAGGGTTAAGTATAGAAAATAAAAAATCAATGATATTGCCTATATAAAAGTAGGGGTTTTTAACATAAGATAATACTTAATAGCATATGTTAGTTTAAATGTTTAATAAAAATAATTTTTGTTAAATAAATAATAGTCCTGTTTATTATAACAAAAAACCAAAAATATAGCATACTTCTGGGCTATAATTTAGAAGTGTTAACAAAATAAACAATACTAGTTATTTATTATTACATACCTAGTTACCATTGTTTTCTTTGATATTTATTATTTTTAGTTAATTTGCTGACATTATTCTATTTCATTTATTAAACATTTAACCATCATTACGCATCACACATACATAATCCAAAACAGTAGCTTAAAGTAGAAAAATTGTTCATTAAATTTTAACATTTCATTGGGCGTTATTAATTCTTTGGATGTTTAAATATAAACTTCTGCGCAATTTGTATAAACAAAATAACATTAAAAATGTAATAAAATTTCAGTTATTTTGTGCTATGTTTCCTGCCACGACAAGCCGCAATACAAAACATTTCCAAACACCATACATGACCAAAACGAACTCATTAACAATTTAAGCATTTAGTCGGTAAATTACAAAAAATACAAAAAAAAAAAAAAACCTACAAACTAAACAAACAACTGGAAGGAATTTTTGTGCTTTTTTAACGTACATATGTCAGCAGTGTGTTTTACAGGACAAGTATTTTAGTTTAATTAAGTCTTATTACAGTTTATATTTACAAGAACGGTTAGGCGTCAATAAAAAATAATTAATTAAATGAATTATAGCCTTGAATTAAACAGGGCCAAATATAAATTGAAAGTTAAGAAAAACAATTTTTTTCCAATTAAAGATTACATATGTATATGCATTTCTGCGGACTTTTGCGACAACTTAAGTCGAGAGTAATGAGCTATGTTAATGACAAAAGCACGTTCTTCAAGAAGCCTTGTTGGCACAAATCGGCGTCTTTCTATTTAAAATTCTTTAAGAGATATCAAGTATTAAAAAGGGTTAAATTTATGTGTCATTTTTATGGTATGCCTCTAGAGATAATTTAAAAAAAATTGGCCTTTGATCGGCATAGTTATAGGCAACAATTATTTGCAAGAATATTTTTTTTTTTTCTGAGAAAAACTAACAAATCCGTTTAAAACTTACTGAGTTATAAGCACCAAAATACAACTACTTTAGTGTTTTTCCTAGAATTTATAAACAAAAATCGATTTTTTTAGTTTCTATACCACCGAAAGAGCCAGCATGGGTATCAAATTGAAGGGCTTAACCAGTAAAATGCAGTTAATTATGAAAAAGTGAATTGCCAAGATGGCCTTCTAGATTAAACGGTGAATATATATATTAGTCAAATATAGTAGGGATTAAATAAAAGGGCTTGACCAAGCACTAAACTATTAAAAACAAGTAAGAGCGCTATATTAGGCCGTGCCGAATCTTATATACCCTTCACAACGTGTAGTCATGCAATAACAGTAGTTTGTATCACCATTCATCCCATATGAAATACGTATGTATGTACAAACATATAAAAAACACACATATATAAAAACATCCCATTGTAAAATTATAAATTTACGTATGTACGTAAAAAAAAAAAAAAATTAAAAAAAAAAATATTTAAAAAAAAAAATTTTTTTAAATAATTAAATAAATAATAAATATAAAACAAAAAAAAAACCAAAAAAAAAAATAAAAAAAAAATTTAAAAAAAAAATAATAAAAATATAAATAATATATTAAATAAAAAATAATAAAAATAAATTTAAAAAAAAATTTAAAAAAAATATAAAAAATTTTTTTTTTTGGCTCAGCTGGGATTCAATGCCACGGTTACTCTAACCAGTATACACGTTTGTATGTATGTATGTATGTATGTTGTTGTAATGTTGTTTTTGTGAAAAAAAATCGAGGTGGTCGTGGGTTTTTGCTCATATCTCAGGTGTTTATGTACCGATGTTTCTGAAGTACATGTTTCTGGGAGTAGATCTGACCGATCTACTTCCGAATATTTCTGATATTTTAATACTTCACCGGTGTCCAAGCGATGTCTGGGGGCTTCAAAAAGTTGATTTCAACATACACACGGACAGACGGTCAGACGGACAGACTGACAGAGCTTAATCGACTCCCCTATTCATAAGCTTTCAGAAAATATATACTTTATGGGATCGGAAATGAAAATTGTAGAAATTTCACACGGAATGACAAACCTATATATACCCTTTTTCACTGTATGAACGGTATAAAAATTGTAAAATCGTTTGAAACAAAATTGCGGATTTTTTTTTCTTAATCCATCAATAGGGTTATTAAAACAAAGGGTTTGACTAGTAGAATACAGTTAAATCACAATTAAAGAAAATGGCCTATAAAATGAAATCTAAGCTAAGCTACGATGTGGTTATTATTCCTATGTACATGTTGATGAAGGGTGTTATTAGATTCGGCACGGCCTAATATATCACTCTTATTTGTTTTATTTTTTTTTTTTAATATGTCATATAAACAAGTATAAACTTAAAATTTGTTTTGAGAAAAAATCTAAAGACAAATTGGGTTTGACTAGTAGAATACAGTTAAATCACAATTAAAGAAAATGGCCTATAAAATGAAATCTAAGCTAAGCTACGATGTGGTTATTATTCCTATGTACATGATGATGAAGGGTGTTATTAGATTCGGCACGGCCTATTATATCACTCTTATTTGTTTTAATATTTTTTTTTAATATGTCATATAAACAAGTATAAACTTAAAATTTGTTTTGAGAAAAAATCTAAAGACAAATTATTTTGCCAAAAAGTATGCTTTACATTTTACTTGAGTAAAATAAACTAAAAATTGTTTCCTTTTTCTTACGCTCTTTCACTTATCACGTTATAATATAAGAATGTACACAAATGCATTCAACTTTCAATTGTAAATTTCACAATTTTATATATAGTATAAAGTATGCATTTTTTTATTTTTTTTTATAAAATACCCACATGAGTGCCACACACGTGAATGCAACTACTCCTACACAAACCACATTGCATAAATCCTCTTTTTATACCCTTCACAGTGAATATGTGTATGTAAAGCGCTTTTACTTGTTTTCTGGAAATTTGTTATACATAAGTACATATGTATATATTTAACAACGAAGAGCAAAATACACCCATTTTAAGCAAATAAGTACAAAAACGCATAAAATAAATGAATATTGTTGCTTTCTTTTCTTTGCTCTTTAGCAAAAATCCTTTGGGTTTTATCCACATGTTTTGGGTTTTATGCATGTCTAAACATGCCTCTTAAAAAGAAAATGACCACAAAGGATGTTAAGTTAATAATTTTTTTTTTAAACTAAGTTTAAAATGTTATATAATTTAATATTAAAGTTACTTGAAAGGGAAAAAAAAACAAATATACGTAGATAAAATTAAGGCGTTTTTGTTTATTTTGTTCGACATAAGCTTTCTTAAGTTTCCTTTCCCAACAAAAAAAGGAGTGGCCATAACAAAATGTATGTCAGTATTACAATTTGATTGAAAAAACATGTTACAAAATTTGTTTGTTGCTTAAATTTTTTTGAAGGAAATTACCTTTTTTTTGCAATATTGAAATTAAATAAAATTAGGGAAGGTTTTTAGGGTGCCTCTTTTTAAAATCATGCCAATGTTTGCATGTACAATAAGTTGTTAAAAAAAAATCAATTTTTCCTAGCTATGCAATAAAGTGATATACGTATTATGTATAATATATGTTTGTAAGTATGTTTATTGCTGTTATACAACTCTTGATGACCTACTTTACTTCTTATCCTAAAATACTTTGTGAAGCATACATTAAGGCTTATAATATAGTCAATATGTGTTATGTGTATTTAAAATAGCTTATGGATAAACATTAATATATTAATTAGAATTTTATTAAGCTGTATTAAGATAAGAGTATATGTGAACCTACATGCATACATATATAAGTTAAAAAAAACTTTGTTAATATATTTTTAGGTGAAAGTGCTTAAGGCATAGTTAAAGCATAGAATAAATTCTTGTTTAAAATACGTAAAAGTAAAGGAAAATATGTAAGCATTGAAGTGAAAGATAAGGAAAATTTTACGTAAATTTCTTAAAATTCAAAAAAGTTAAGAAGGGATTTTCAACAAATATACAGGCTTTTCGGTATTCAAGTAAGGGATCATTGAAGTTAAGACTTGATAAAAAAAACACATAATCCTCTTAAAAATTATAAAATTTGATTTAATATTTCTTTAAAATTTTTTTTAAATAACAGCTATAGTGATCTGTACTTAATTTGCACTCCACTACTTATAACAACAAATGGCCTTGAATGAGTATATTTCTTTTTAATATTTTTTTTTTTAATTAAAACAATTTTTTGTAATTGTATTTTTTTTAATAGAATATAAAATATTTTTTAAAAATTATAAGTTTACAATTTTTTTTTATAAAATTTTAATTCAACAAATCCTCTATTTACAGAAACGGTTCAATTAGTTTTATTTTTCTAAAAGCACTTAAATCTCTATTTAATCTGCTATTAAATCCATCGTTTATACTCTCTGCACTGGTTTGATAATATCAGTATGGCAACATTAGTGCTATAGAACCATATTGTATTTATCTTTCATGTATCATACATTACAGATAAACAGCGTTGCCATGAGCTTTGGAGAGAAAATCATCACTTAGAGCAAAAAAAACCTATTTTGAAGAAAAAAATCATCAAATTTTATTAATTCATACGTTTTATTACAAACGCAAAAAAAAACAATGAACATTTATTTAGAAAACTGTTTTCTTATTAGATAAGTTATTTAAAGCAAAAACTATATTAAATTCATATGAACTTCATATAGCAACTTGTGAATAAATTCAAATTGACAAATACAAATCGTTTTAGTATTTACTTACACGCGTACAACTCAACTCAATGTAAAATGAGTACAATTTTAATCTTTTTTCATTTTTTGCTAGTTTTAGATTGGAAATTTTTAGTTTTACAAACACCCCCAAATAAATATCTTCGTTTTGTAGACAAAATAATTTATTTTCCAAGTCAAGTTCAATAATAAAATACATATATGTTAACGTAATTTGGTTTTATAAAACTAGTAAGATAAAGACGTTGCATTTCATCATAAATTCTTTGTATTTGAGAGGATGTGGTTTGAAAAATTATGTTACCTTTGTTTATTATGTTGAGAATATACTTTAAAAAACACAGACAGAGTTTGCTAATGTAATTAAACATATTTTTAATAGACTCTGTGACAAGCTGACACAAAACTTTATTGCTTGAAAAATTTATTATTGAAAAGAATTGTAGAAAAATTATGTTTTGTACCTACAACTTAAAACAAAAAAATATAATATCTAAAAATAAAAATCATCAATTTGGGGGAAAAAATCATAAATCATGTTTTATAAAAAAAAAAAAACATCAGAAATATAATTAAATCATGATTATGGCAACGCTGCAGATAAATGAGATTTTATAATAGAGTTACCAGATAGCATTAAGACATGTAGTATAAGTAAGACAGGAATTTTAACAAAGTATTAGGCATAAATTCTCATTTCATACATATTTTATTTTAAATGTATGTTTTTAAAAGATCCTTTATTTATGCTAATTTTTTTATACATTCTTTACTTTAAATTCGCTATTTATTCATTAATTGTTGGCCCATTAAAAATTTTATTTATTTTTTTTTAGTTCATACTTTATACTTGGTATATTGTTATAATATTTATATAAAATGTATATAAAATTTATAATTTTAATTAGAAAAGTGTTTGACAAGTTCTTTGTGAAGAAACAAAAAACCCTATAAGTTCTTTACAAACTTTATAAATTTCCAAATGACAGTCATAAATTATAAACTTCTTGCTAAAGCCTTTATTCACTAAAAAATAACCGATAATAAATTATTATTATCAGTTTTCCAAATACAAAATTTCAAAGAACCTTAATTAAAAAACTTTAAAATTGATTACTGATAAACAGATTAAAGTATAATTTTTAGCAAAATTAACAATTTATTCAATTTCGCAACAGCCAACCATCTAAAGTGCCATCTACAATTAAAAACCTTGATAATGAAAAACAAAAATAAAATAAAAAATTGAGTATTAAAAAAATTATGGCTTGATAAATAATTGATAAACATTAAAACAAAGTAGTAATAATTAATATACCAACATTATCAATTTCCGATAAACGCTTACGTTTGTTGCTTTAGTTTTTAACAATGGGTTTGTCAGAACGATTTCTTTTTATTATTTCCAGGAACAGCAAACAAATTTAAAAAACATATATCAATTGTTTAGTATTATTTTATTTATATATTAAAACGTTGAAATGTTCACTCCTTTTTTTTCACTAAATAAATTTGTTTACAACCCGTACTTTATTTACAGTCAAACATACACAAGAGCGTCAAGTGTTTTTAAATCTGTCAAAAAATTTTTAGTAGAAGTTTGTAGCCGATTATGGCCTAGTGGCTTGGTTGCCAAAATTTAAATAAATAAATAAAAATTCTCATATCCATACAATTTATATGAAGTAAACAGAAATAATGCGGTGGCAACGCTTGGTAGTTGGCAAATCCAATTGGTGGAGCTTGATTATAATTTTTTTCATTTAATTTGTAAGTCAATTTGATGGTCATGTAAAACAGCTGATTACAGTTCTTTTGATGGACTATGTTTTTTGCATGTCTGCTTTGTTGCTGCAGAAAAATAATACTAATTAAAACGTTTCTGTAATAGAGGATTTTGTTTTGACTTTGTAACAATATTTTTATACCCTTCACACAGTGAAAAAGGGTATATATAGGTTTGTCATTCCGTGTGAAATTTCTACAATTTTCATTTCCGACCCCATAAAGTATATATTTTCTGAAAGCTTATGAATAGGGAAGTCGATTAAGCCCTGTCCGTCTGTCCGTCTGACCGTCTGTCCGTGTGTATGTTGAAATCAACTTTTTGAAGCCCCCCGACATAGGTTGGACCCGGGTAAGGTATTAAAATATCAGAAATATTCGGGAGTAGATCGCTATTGAAAATCAGAAACATCAGTACATAAACAACTGAGATATGAGCAAAAACCCACGACCACCTCGATTTTCTTTTCATAAAAACAACATTACAACAACAACAACATACATACATACAAACGTGTATACTGGTTAGAGAAAACGTGGCATCGAATCCCAGCTGAGGCAAAAAAATTTTTTTTTAAATTTTTTTAAAATTTTTTTTTTTAATTTTTTTTTTATTTTTTTTTTTATTTTTTATTTAATATATTATATATATTTTTATTATTATTTTTTTTTTTTAATTTTTTTTTTATTTTTTTTTTGTTTTATATATATTATATATGTATATAATAATTTTTTTTTTTTTAATTTTTTTTTAAAATTTTTTTTTTTTAAATTTTTTTTTTATTTTTTATTTTTTTTTTGTTTTTTTTAACATACATACGTGAATTTACTGTTATTGCATGACTACACGTTGTGAAGGGTATATAAGATTCGGCACGGCCGAATATAGCGCTTTTACTTGTTGTTTATTTTTTTTTTTTTTGTATATTAACAAATTTAAATTTAAGTTGTCATTTCGTTGTACCAAAATTTAGTCGCAATAAATGAATAAATTTAATAAATTTATCAATAAATTAATTTTTGCGAACATTTTGAGTTTTTTATTTGGCGACGGCTTCCTTATAAATAAAATTGTTTAACAAGTTCGAATGAATTTTACAAACAATATATGTGATCAACTTGAAGGCGAAAAATTGAACGTGTGGCCACAGGGTTAGGTATTGAAGTTGGCTGCAGTACAACTGTTGTTTTTTTTTCTGTTGTAATTATTGAAAAGTTGTGCCAATTCTTTAGGTTAATCTAGCGATTTATATAATTTTTTCTATTTAGTGAATATTACAGTTTATTTCACAACGTTGACACTATTGCTTAGGTTTGTCACTCAGTGATAGCAATTATCAGCTGTGTTGTCCATGCCACCAGCTGTATTGTCAACTCCACCTGATAATTGAATTCGCCTTGGTTTGACTGTTACTTATTCGTTTATTACTTATAGTTGTATGCATACAACTTTGTTTTTTTTGTGCTATTTAGCATGATACACTCGACAAGGTACCTGATCAGCTACTGGTTTTAGCTTTATATTTTCAATATCAAACTCTGTTTAAAAAAATTACGAATTCGCCTTTATATATTACTAGATAACTTATTTCTTATGGGCGTGGAACCGCCCACTTTTCTAATCACGAAATTATATAGTCATGACAGCTCAATATGTGTGTGCAAAGTTTCAGAAAAATCGGTCAAGTGCAAGTAGTTAAAAATGATAACTAATTTGTTATGGGCGTGGCCCCGCCCACTTTTTTCCACCCATTAACACTCCCTGGTATGTGTACAACAACTTGCCAAAGTTTGAGTCCGATCTGTTTTACAGTTTCGGAGTCTACAGCTAACACACACACACAGAGTTTCACTTTTATATATATAGATAAAGTTTGACCCTAAAATGAGCAAATTTAAAATTTGTCGCTGCATATACCTTCCCAGCAACAAAACAAGACAAACAATTTTCTTTGCAGGGGTTCAACTGGTGACGAAGATTAAATTAAGGTGAAAAAACTAGTGATTTTAGCATTAGCGTGTCATTGGAGATCATGTGTCTGCATGAATATATTTACATGAACTGTACTCCATTCTAATAGGTGCATAGATAGAACTTATGCTTTTTTTGGTGAAAAGAACCCGATGCTTCATGAGTTGAATTTGTTTGTGTACATAAAAATTTTAAAGTATTTTTTTTTTTGATGTTGCATTCATTTTTAAGCACACCATTTATGACAAATTATTTTGTATAATAGACTCATAGAGAGAGGATGAATGCTTTTGCATTATTGATTTAGAAGTCTTACTTTGGTCTACTTCCAATTTTTTTCCTTGTGTGTTAAGTGTACCAATCTATAGTCTTTATTTAAAATACGACTTTTGTTCTTAAAACAAATTTTGTATTTGTACATACTTGCTCATTTACTTATGTAATGGACAATTATATGAAAGAAAGAATTGTATAGGAGAAATTCCCACTTAATTTTTATTTCGTAGAGCTCCCTTACACAGTAGAAAAACCTATAACACCCTTAACATATTGACATTAACTTTTTGCTCTTAAAACAAGTTGTTTCGCCCGAAAACACGTTTTTCGTTCAATAAATGTTTCGTCACGGCAAAAAATAAATCAAATAATTGTTGGCATTTTTATTACAAGTCTAATAAACTTATCGCATGTGCTTTATTATATTTTTGTGTATATTGTATATATATTTTTTTTTGTTACAATATATTTTTCACTTCTAACTAAGTAAACATTTATATTAAATGGTTAAGTTCAAGTTTATTAACATCAATTATAAACACGTACATATACATACATATAAAAAAGTCCCTTTCCAAACGTTTAAAAAAATGTGTAAATGCAGTATATTGTAATCGGTTATATTTACAGATAACAAACGGTACGTTTAAAGTTCAATTCTCAGTCAATAGTGTTGTCAATATTAAAAAAATTATTCATATAGCGACAATAACACGTAAATGATATAATTGAAAAAATATCACAAATATTTACATTGAATTTAGTTATAAAAATTTACTAAAAACGTTAAAGCAAGTTTTAAATATAAATTTTTATATTAATAATCAAAACAAAAAACTAGCTCAAGAGTATTTCTTATGTAAATTAAACAACTAATTTACATACATATTTTCAGTTTAATTTGTTATATTTTTTTCTATAGAGATCCTTTTACCTATTTTGCATAATATCCTTAATGACTTTTTATTCCACATAGAACTCATGTTGGCATAAAACGCCTACATGCCCTACGATTTTATTGCTCCTTTGATTTTCACAACTTTTTGCATTAGAAACACTTGTAGGTGGCTTTTTCAATAGGAAAATGTAATAAAAAAAGATGATGGAGTGTGTTGTTTTGTATAAAATAGTATAAATGGGGGTTTTAGGCGAATCTTATAATCTTTAAGAATGTGAGAAGGAAAATAATGTAACATCAGTTATACATAGTATGTACATATGTACGAGTACTTAGTATGTGTTTATATAAAAACAAAATATCTTTAAAAAAATATAAAAACAAATTTAAATTTTTTTTATTATTAAGACATATTTATCGATATTGGTTCACTTTAAAGTCTTACAGAATTTTCAACTATAAAACATATTCAAAAATTTTAATTTTTTTGTGTTATGCATTTCTCCAAAAATAATCTTCTTAAAACCCCACACGCTCTCTCATAATTTGTTAGTTAAAAATAAGTTTTTGTTTATACAATTTCAAGTTTTTTCGGCATTTCAACACATTTCAAAGCTTTCTTCTAAGTATTAATGTTTATTTATTTTTCCCCCCAAACAATTTTTTTTACCAAGAATACACATCTCTACCTAAATATATGTATCTCTCGTGTTGAACCCGGGCCACATTGCTGGCCCCATTAGTTTTTTGTATTGGTGTACATTTAAAGATAAATTTTGGCATTGTCGTTAGTGTAAATTAATAGTTTATCCCATTGTAAAATTATAAATTAAGTTTACTTATGAATGATAAAAAAAAAATTAAAAAAAAAAATTAGAAAAAAAAAAATTAAAAACTAAAAAGAAAAAATTTTTTGGCTGGGAGTCGATGCCGCGTTTACTGTAACCACATTGTATGTATGTATGTGTTGTATGTTGTTGTTGTGGAAAAAAACGAGGTGGTCGTAGTTTTTTGCTCATACCTCAGTTGTTTCTGTATCGATATTTCTGATTTTCAATACCGATCTACTCCTGAATATTTCTGATATTTTAATACCTCACCCGGGCCCAGGCGATGTTGGGGGGGCTTCAAAAAGTTGATTTCAACGTACACCTGAACAGACTGACATAGCTTAATCGATTTCCCTATTCATAAGCTTTCAGAAAATATATAATTTATAGGGTCGGAAATAAAAATTGCAGAAATTTTACACGGAATGACAAACCTATATTTATCCTTTTTCACTGTGTAAAGGGTATAAAAAATACTTCATGTAAAAACTTATTTTATGTGTAAATTTAGATTTGGTTCGACCTTTTATTGTTTATCACTAGTGCTACGACAAGAAACAGAAACACAAGAATATAAGATGGAATAATAAAGTATTTCAGCTTATCAATTAACATTTACAAACACATGTACGTTTGTATACTTTACGCGTAAATATTTCCTCACATACATAGACTGACAGGCAGACAGTTGAGAAATGACACTTTAATAACAGCACTTTAACAAATAAAATAGCAAGAGGTGTATCTTTCTCCCTAATATGAGTGTTTGGTACATTTTCTTCTACACATTTTATAATTTTTATTTGTTTTTCTGTATACAAATGTCAAAATTTTCTAACATGATAAAGTTTTATTTATGTTCAGTGTTAACATGAACAAATGAACTAGAAAAATGTATAAGTATATTCATTTTAGTATTAATGATAAAGAGAATTAAATGACAAAAGTTTTATTTTTTATTTTTACGTAAACATAATTGATGTATTCACAAGAAGTTCGAAGTGTCGTAAAATTTTTTCAACATTTTAAAATTAATAAAAAGTATTATTGCATTGTTTATTATAAAATTTTCAAACAAATTTGACATTAACGAAAACAAAACATTAACATTTTGCTAATATGACAGACATTACATAACTTAGGACACTTTATGAATTCACTTAATTTTCTTTTATTTCTTTGCTACACTTTTATTTGGTTGAATCTATTATTTTTTATGTTTAACTATGAAGAAAAACATATAAAATTTAAAAGAATGAAGTGATTTAGAGCTCTTAAGCTTGGCTATGAAATCGTTATTTTCAATTAAAGCTAAACATCTAAATTTCTTAATGATGATGTGTTTGTGAGTGGACTACAAGGATGATTTCGAAAGAAAAAAGAGAGATAGTCCTTTTTATATATATGTATACTAGCCAAGTCCGGCGCGCGATGCTACGCCCCTTAATGCATTAAAATTCATTCTGAATTTTAATTGAATATCAATTGCAAAAAGCTAAAAATTATATTTTTTATGGGCGTGGCACTGCCCACTTTTTTAATCACGAAACTATATAGTCATGGCGGCTCAATATGTGTGCAAAGTTTCAGAAAAATCAGGAAGTTCAAGTAGCTGAAAATGACAACTTTTTTATGGGCGTGGCACTTCCCACTTATCTAGTCACGAAATTGTATAATCATGAGAGTTCAATATGTGTGCAAAGTTTCACAAAAAAAGGTCAAGTGCAAGTAGCTAAAAGTGATAACGTATTTTTTATGGGCGTAGCCCCGCCCACTTTTTACCACCCATAAACACTTCCTGGAATGTGTACAACAACTTTTATATATATCGATATATATAACCATCGATCCGTAAATGCTACTACATTAAATGTTTTCTTTGTCTATTTCAGCATTTATTTTTAAAAATTTTTTTACATGTTTGTTCCAGGTTTTTTAAAATTATTTCAAATAAAGTTGTTCTTAAAATGAATTTAAAAGACAACAAAACCTATGATTTTTTAATAAAAGTTTAAAGTAGCGCAAAGCAGATGGTAAAATATTGCCTCCTCATAATTTTTTTACTAAAATTTCAAACGTAGCTGTCAATTTTTCTAGACATAATCAATTGAGAAAGACCTTATCCAGATACCCTCGTTTTGTGCCTCATTTAAATTGTACATAGTATTCAAAGTTGATATAAAGACAGACACACTACATACACATGTATGTATGTATGTATGTACTACAGGCAAACCTATCTACTTATGTACAAATATTGCAATATGCTGTTTAATGTTTTTTTGATTTTTTTATATTTATTTCTGTTGGCTAAATGCCAGGTGACATAGAGATTCATATTTAAAACCCCTAAAAACTACAAAAACAAAACAAAACTAAAATAATACCTACTTTTCTTATAAATCAATACTAATACAAGCAGTCACCACTAAGTATTTGTTTTTATACCCTTCACACAGTGAATATATAGGTTTGTCATTCCGTGTGAAATTTCTACAATTTTGATTTCCGACCCCATAAAGTATATATTTTCTGAAAGCTTATGAATAGGGGAATCGATTAAGCCCTGTCAGTCTGTCCGTCTTTCCGTGTGTATGTTGAAATCAACTTTTTGAAGCCCCCCGCCATCACTTGGACTCGGGTGAGGTATTAAAATATCAGGGAGTAGATCGGTATTGAAAATCAGAAACATCGGTACATAAACAACTGAGATATGAGCAAAAACCCACGACCACCTCGATTTTTTTTTCACAAAAACAACATTACAACAACAACATACATACATACAAACTTGTATAGTGCTTAGAGTAAGCATGGCATCGAATCCCAGCTGAGCCAAAAAAATTTTTTTTTAATTTTTTTATATTTTTTTTTTATTTTTTTATTTTTTATTTAATATATTATTTATTATTTTTTTTCAATTTTTTTTTTAATATTTTTTTTTTAATTTTTTTTTTAATTTTTTTTTTTAATTTTTTTTAACATACATACGTAAATTTATAATTTTACAATGGGATGTTTTTTTATATGTATGTTTTTCATATGTATGTACGTATATCATATGGAATGGTGATACAAACTACTGTTATTGCATGACTACACGTTGTGAAGGCTATATAAGATTCGGCACGGCAGAATATAGCGCTCTTACTTGTTTTTTTTTCTCTTATTCTCTTGTAGATAATTTAAATTTATACTCAAAAAAAAAAGAACATAAAATAAATACAAATAACTATAATTTATTAAAATGTATTTGCTTAAATATTAAAACACTATTTCGATGACGTTAGCACAAAAAATGGCAAATAATAAAAATGTGGTGGTATGATATTAACAACAATAAAAACTATTCCTTCTTCTTATTATTATTGTTGTAGGAGTGTTTGTAATGGTGATTTTTTTGTTTTTTTTTGCCATAGTTTTCTTAAGAGAGAACTTATGTTGTGAGTGTTTTTTAAGACACCATTTTTGCCACCATCAAAACAAATCACGTCATCGTTCTCATCATTTGTTTTTGTTGCAATTGGGAAAACGTCATTATAAAAACATTCTGATATATATCACAGTGTAGAGAAGAAAAAAAAAACAAATGAAAATGATGACGGCAAACTTTGGTTACGGTGCTTTAAAATATTTTAAAGCATACATACATACATATAATGCAGCTGCTGTTTTATAAGTTTAAATCAAAATTTATACATATGTATAGGTAGTATATATAAAAAAATTTTATCTAATATTTATAATATACAAAAAATAAATTTTTTTAATTTGTATTTAAAAATTCAAAATGGTAGTTAAAAATAAAAATTAAATTTTAAAATAATTTCTAAATTAAAAAAAAATCTAAAGTTTGTAAAATGTTGTTTTAAAATTTAAAATTTAAAAAAAAATTTCAAATGACATCTTTAACATTTTAAAGAAAAAAGAAATATGTTTTAACATATAAGTACACAAACTTTTATTTACCTACTTTTTGTATAAACATCATGTCTTTACAAAAATGAGGCACACAAAGCGTAGCATACTTTTAGGCTTGTGTATACAAATTATTATTTATAAATACAAATTTTGTTTTCATACTCAAGAGATTTTCTTTTTCTTATTAGGTGTGCGTTTGCGTTTGAGAAAGTCATTGACACTTTATTTAAAGATAGAAAACTGTCAATACACTCTCCTATATAGTACATACATATACATTTCTTTCATTTAATACCCCACTAACTACATGTCAGCATACTCTTACACTCAATAGGCTCAATATATATTTTTTTTTTTGTCAATAGTATAATAAATAACATTTTCTTTCTATTTTTAGGCTCGTGATAGCAGCAGAATAATTTTAATATTATAAATAATGGTAAGTACTACTTTTTGCGTTTTAAGTTTTGTCCTCATTTCAAATTTCTTTTATTGAATATTTATTTAGGAAATAAAATTCTATTAATACTTGTTACTGTTATAGTAAATATTTTTCTTATATTAATAGCAATTTAATTGCTGTTAAAAATAAGCTTAAAAAAAGAGAGAGTGATATTTTCCTACATGAAATAGACACCCGCTATCGTGCCCTTAACCTTTTTTGTTCTATTAGTAAAAACAGTGCACCCCTCTAGCAATGCGTCGCATTCCAAACAACCCTTCAGTAATTATTATTGGTTGTGTCGTAGCAAAACTTATCTCTGTAACCATAAAGTCCGTCACATTTCCCTGAGGTTGAGTATAATCATGGACGCCATATTCCCATAAGGTCATGGTGTGAATGATATTAATTAGTCTACCCAATCTTGACTTACCTAGCCTTATTAAGCTTTTTGCCACCATTTAATATATTGTCCACCGCCCCCTAGGGTGTACTTCTTAAGCCACCAGTCACACCAAGTTAAGCACCTCTCTGCAACTTTGACAGAAGCTTACTAGCAATTATTTTTCAATACCACCCACCATGTAGTACATCCGTAAGACCGAATTCTTTTCTTTAGAGTTCCTGCATAGTCAGTCCTCTCTGCAACACTCTGTGTATTTTCCATTGAATGCAACTTACTATCTAGGACTAGATCGAGATATTACGCCTTCCTAGCCAATATTTAGTCCACCCCATTAAGAATTGGTCGCCTACACGCTTCGATCTTATTTCTCCTGGAGAAGGGAATTAACTCTGTCTTATTTCGGCTTACACCAATACCATTTAATGTCGCCCAAACATATTTTTTCCTGACTATCAGCACTACGTCGTCCATATATGCAACGAACCTTTTACCTTTGCATTTAAATTTCCTTAGTAACCACAACAGGGGTAATAAAACACCTTCCTGTGCAATCTCCCACATGATACTTTTTTCGTCGTTAAGATTTCAGCAACTGCCTCCTGTTTCCTATCTGTTGACACCAAGTTGAACTTATGTCAATAGAGCATCCCTAATATCCTCACAGCCCAAGACATATTTTCCCATAAGCATTTCAGCACCAACTAAACATATGCCACAGCTCGTCCCGAAGTATTGAGCATTTTAACAGGCATGCTGCTGCCCGAAACATTGCTTTGGTCAGTACCCACTGCAGCAACATCTAAACTCTTGACACCTCTCCCACAGTGTTCACTACTCGAACCTCCGGAAAGAAAATGCCAAGGATTACACTGGTAGGCCTGTAACTTCTCTCGAACTTTACACTCTTTGACTGTGTTTTCTCATCAAATGTCAAATATCTTTCGCCTTAAACATCTTCCAGCCTGTCTAGAAACTGATTTCGCGAGTATGCTTTAATTTATATAGATTTTTTAATCACAATTGTTTTAAATAAAACATTTTAAATTTGTTTCGAATTATATCTTGCCCTAATAATTATTTTTAGTAATTTTTATAAAATGCTTATTATTATTTTTTTATCTTTTCACTTAATACTTAAATATGTTCTACATATTATACTGTTTTTAAATTGTTAATATGCTCCATTAATCCAATATAATATGGTTTTACTGCAGACGCACAGTCCGTTGTTGGCACATAAAAAATGGACAAAAATAAAAAGTGCCATTTGTGTATGTGTGTTGTACTTATGTTTGTAATTTTAATTAAATTGTTTCAAATCGGGTGTAAAAAATCTGACTTTCATTTTTAATAGCGTTTAAGATCAGTGTATACTTATTCTTAAAACATATTTTTCTTTATAAACTCAAATATTTATTTTAAGAGGCTACAAACGGTCACCGAATTAAACGATATATGCAATCTTGCATTATTATTTTTGATTTTAGCAAATTAAGCAATACACTGTGCGCCAAGACCTACATACATACAAACATACATGTGTTTTTTCTCATATTTTTTTTTTACACAGAACTAAAACACAAGTTTTGTGTTCCCTTTTAACAATTTTGTATGTATGTACGTATGGACATGGATTTTTTTTAATGACCCAAAACACAGACATATTCCAAATACTCAAAAGAAGTAGTATCTTGTTTCCACTTTGCTTTAAATACATACTTCATGCATTTATTCAATATTTTGTTGAATTGTTGATTCAGTTCACTTTAAAAACAAACAAAAAAGTCAATTTATGGGGTGAATTAAATTGCAAAAAATTGTTGTTTTTTTTTCAATTTTTTTCCACATAAATGAGTTATTTAAACAATTAATCCATATGGATGGCATGTGAACACAATATCGATATTATGGGAATTTTGTGAAAACGATTCGAGTTTCAAAAGAAACATATGTTTGTAATTGTGATTTAAAATGGTTCAAGTTTGAAAAATTAGAGGGGTTCGAAAAGTAAGTTATAAAAAATCTAACAGTAAATTAGATTTTTTGTGAACATTTTCCAATAAGGCGGCTCAATTTGTATAGCCTGTGTCGGCCATGTTTTTTTGTTGTGTCCGTTAAATCGTGTATTAAATATTCAAGAACTAATGCAAATTGGTTTTCGAACCAAATAAGAAAGAAGCTCATCTAAATTGTTAAGCAAACATTACGTGTGTTACTTAATTTTTATACCCTTCACCTGTGGTGCACAAGGGTATATATAGCTTTGTCATTCCGTTTGTAATTTCTACAATTTTCATTTCCGACCCCATAAAGTATATATTTTCTGAAAGCTTATGAATAGAGGAGTCGATTAAGCCCTGTCCGTCTGCCCGTCTGTCCGTGTGTTGGTTGAAATCAACTTTTAGAAGCAACTATATGTTCCTCAGATCTGTATATGGTATCAATCTCTTGGAAATATCCAGGAATGAATCGCTATTGAAATTTAGCACAATCGCCCCATAACTTTCTGAGATATGAGTAAAAAACCACGACCACCTCGTTTTTTTTAACAATTACAACAACAACATACATACATACATACATACATACATGTAAAATACATACCAAACAAAAAAAATTACAAAAAAAAATATTAAAAATAAGAAAAAAATAATAAAAAAAACTACAAAAAAAAAATTTAAAAAATTTTTTAAAAAAATTTAAAAAAAAATATAAAAAAAATAATAAAATATAAATAATATATTAAATAAAATAAAATAAAATTTTTTTGGCTCAGCTGGGATTCGATGCCACATTTATTCTAACGTGTACGTATGCACGTATTTTATATGGGACTAGCCAAACCCGGCGCGCGTTGCTACGCCCCTTAATGAATCGAAATGCATTCTGAAGTGAAAAAACCTAAAAATTATAATTTTTTTATGGGCGTGGCATTGCCCACTTTTCTAGTTACGAAATTGTAAAGTCATAACAGCTCAATATGTGTGCAAAGTTTCAGAAGAATCGGACCAGTGCAAGTACCTCAAAATTAAAATTGTTTTTATGGGCGTGGCCCTGCCCACTTTTTTTATCACGAAATTGTAAAGTCATAACAGCTCAATATGTGTGCAAAGTTTCAGAATAATCGGTCAAGTGCAAGTACTTCAAAATGATACCTTTTTTTATGGGCGTGGCACTGCCCACTTTTTTAATCACGAAATTATTTAGTCATGACAGCTCAATATGTGTGCAAAGTTTCAGAAAAATCAGTCTGGTGCAAATACCTCAAAATTATAGCCTTTTTTTATGGGCGTGGCCCCGCCCACTTTTTTAGTCACAAAATTATAAAGTCACGACAGCCTAATATGTGTGCACAGTTTCAGAAAAATCGGTCCAGTGCAAGTGCCTCAAAATTAAAACTTTTTTAGGGGCGTGGCCCCGCCCACTTTTCTTATCACGAAATTATTTAGTCATGACAGCTCGATATGTGTACAAAGTTTCAGAAAAATCGGTCAAGTGCAAGTAGCTAAAACTGATAACTAATTTTTTATGGGCGTGGCCCCGCCCACTTTTTTTCATCCATAAACACTCCCCGGTATGTGTACAACAACTTACCAAAGTTTGAGCCCGATCGGTTTTACAGTTTCAGAGTCTATAGCTAACACACACACACACACACACACACACACACAGAGTTTCACTTTTATATATATAGATGAATGGTGATACAAACAATTGTTATTGCATGACTACACGTTGTGAAGGGTATATAAGATTCGGCACGGCCGAATATAGCACTGTTACTTGTTTTACTTAAAGACGTGATGTCAACTCTTCTTCTATGTAGAAAAAAGTCTGATGAGCCAAGAATATTAAAGTTGGTGATATCATATAACCTTTAATCGACAAGTGCTATGACTAGTGTCTTTGAGACCAAATTGAACGACATGTCATTACAGCAGGACAGCGCTGCGTCACATAGCAAACGTGACTCAAATAATATTTTACATAAACGTTTTATTGATATAATTTTCTCTAGTTGCCACCCATGTGTCTTTTAAGCTAAAAGACTGAACTTTGTTATATAGAAATAATTTAATGATTATGAGAACATGATTTTAACCTCAATTATTTATTTCAAAAGCCTTTACACAGTATAAAGAAAAACTTTAACATTTAAAGCAAACCTAGATCAGGAAGAAAAAAAGTCTAACACATATAAGTTAGGCAAAAGAGGTGGAACTACTCATCGTACACTTCTATCAGTAAAGCAGCTCATAAATTTAAAAGATCTGATTCTTTTGTGCACATAGCCTAAGTTAATGATGGGTGAAGTCGTGGATCGCAATGCGGTGATGAAGAAGAAAAAGAGCGAGCGAAAACATTTAGGTAAAATTGTATTTAAAAAAATACACTTGTTGTGTGATGGATGATGAAATTATGTGCTGTCAAACTTTTCACAAATTCCGGATCTGTGGCTAATAGACGAGGTAGTGCTAAAGAACAATGTCGGAAAAATACCAACTACTAAATTATCAAAGAGGCTTATGTAAAGCAAGTCATTATCAGTTGTAACAAAAGAAGCTAATCATTTTGCGACGGAGTGTCTACAAAAATGGCTTTTACACAAGAACACAGGATAGCGTAAGTGGACCACCTTGTCAAGATATCAAAGATATCAAAGGCAACTATAAAATCATTACGGTAGGATTTTCGAATAAAGTGGATAAATTTTTGAATACCGATTAATATTCCAATATATTAATGTTTAATGAATTTATACAAAATTTGAATTAATTGACGTATTTTTGAGAATTATATCAGACGGTTTAAGTTTTATTTAACTTTATACAAGTAGTAGGTTTTTCTGACTTACTCTTAAAGGTATGCCATATATTCTTGCTTTTTGAAATACCTAAATACTGCTTTGTTTTCTGATATTATTTTAAACCCTCCCTATTCGCGCTTGTTGTTGACTGTAGCTCATGAAACTCGGCCTATTTTACTTATAAAATATTTACATGTTAGCAAACTGTTTTGTTGCCTAAAATAATGTTATTTGTCGCATTAAAAAAATGTTGTACTTGTAAGTAGTTTTTATTTATAATATTGTGTGTGATCGGTGCGTCTAGGGTTAATAATTACACTGGTTTACAGCCAAAAAATACCAAGAACGCCACATGCCAAGATAAGTTAATTGGGACCTCCTGAACACGAAAAACGTTGTAATTTTTTTTTTTCTAAGTACCGTTTTTTAGATAACGGTACTTTTGTGTTTTTCGGTGTATTGTCTCACTCAAACCCTTGTGGAGCCCAACCGAAAAGTCTGATCGAGATAGGCGTAATTTGAAAAAAATCGGATGAAAAATAAAGTTTTTATTAAGGATTTTGTGGAACGACAATATTTTCAACTTCATTGCTCACACACTATATTCGGCGTAAATTAAAAAAATTAAATTAAAATTCCAAAAACTGATGGACGCCGAATATATGTAGTGTGTTAGCAATGAAGATGAAAATATTGTCGTTCCACAAAATCCTTAATAAAAACTTTATTTTTCATCCGATTTTTTTCAAATTACGCTTAAAATGTTGGTAATTAAATAAGCTATTTGGTAAAAAAATAAAACATTCCAGATCTTTACTATAACGTAGAAAAAAAACGAAGTAAAAATGAAAAATTTTGAAAAAAACGTAAAAAATAGGCAATTGAAGCAATGAAGATGAAAATATTGTCGTTCCACAAAATCCTTAATAAAAACTTTATTTTTTATCCGATTTTTTTCAAATTACGCTTAAAATGTTGGTAATTAAATAAGCTATTTGGTAAAAAAATAAAACATTCCAGATCTTTACTATAACGTAGAAAAAAAACGAAGTAAAAATGAAAAATTTTGAAAAAATCGTAAAAAATAGGCAAATTTTGAACTTTGAGGTGCCATAACTCAGCCATTTCTTATCAGATAGAAATTTGCATATTGACGGAAAAGGCATTCAATTACCTTTCCAACGATACACAATTTATCTCGATCAGACTTTTCGGTTGGGCTCCACAAGGGTTTGAGTGGGACCATACACCAAAAAACACAAAAGTACCGTTATCTAAAACACGGTACTTAGAAAAAAAAATTACAGTGTTTTTCGTGTTCAGGAGGTCCCAATTAACTTATCTAGGTATGTGGCGTTCTTGGTATTTTTCCAAATTAAAAATTTGTAAAGCAGTGTTATTATTTTCACATTTTTTGTGCAATAATTTGTCTTAGTTCATCACATTTTTATTAACTCTCTCTCGCTCTATTGATTTCATTTGGTTTTTTTTTTAACAATGATGTCAATTTTTCTTTTTGTAACGAAAATGTTTTTATTAATTATATAATTAAAAAAAAACTAATTCATAGTTTATATGTGATTGTATTTCGTTATTACACTTGGGTAACCACAACTCGTTAATCATCATAATAAAGAAAATTTTGGTTTTAATTAATTTTTTTTATTTGCTTGTTGCCTTCAAATTTTCATACATTTACCACACGAATAATTAATACATTTTTTCTCATCATGCAATTTTTTAAGATGTTTGTTTAGCATGCACTTCCAAATTTTTTTCGCCATTTTTTTTTTTTTATCAAATTTTTGTACAATTTTTCATCATAACTTCTCTCCCACACTTCAAACTGTACAAAAAAAAATCATGAGTAAGCAATGCTTGAAGAAGAAGAAAAAACAAACACTTTCATTTATTTTCAATTTCAGCAAATGTGTTTACACTAGCTTAGAAGAGCTTTTAAAAAAAAATTAATTAAACCTCTTTTTATAAAAAATATACTTTCCCAGCAAAAACTGGGTAATGGCTCTTACTAAACAACATACTTTTCAATGGCTATTACATATCGTCTGACTTACTAAGAAGTATTTTAGTAATGACTTGATTTATAATGCGATACATAAGTAACAATTTGCAGACATTTGCTTAGATGCACACACAATACAATTTCTTGTTGCGAAATTTTATAGTTAAACACGCTAAGGGTATAAGTAATAATTATTTTGACAACAGCGGCAAAGCATTTTATTAGAAAAGTGGTGACTTTTAGATTTTCACTGATTGCTAAATTTAAAATTAACGTATCGCAGAATAATCTAACCGAATTTTCGTCCTTAGAAGAACCGAACGAATTCTGTAAGTTTATTTATTGCTTTAAAAGTAAGTACTTATCTAAGTCCCTATTTATAAGCAACCGTAATAGGAACTTATACGAGTCCCTATTTGTAAGCGAGGGTGGTAAGTACTTATTTAAGTACCTATTTGTAAGCGAGCGTGGGAAGTACTTACCTCCAATGACATCGCCGTGTTAAAATAATGGGTTTAGATACCAAATTGTAAGTAGTGAAGAATTGTTTTCTAGTACTTTCAACTCATTATTTTGTAATGTATTATTTTGCTGGGTTATTATAAAATAAACAAGTAAGAGCGCTATATTCCCTTCACAACGTGTAGTCATGCAATAACAGTAGTTTGTATCACCATTCACCCCATATGAAATGCGTACATACATATAAAAAACATACATATATAAAAACAACCCATTTTAAAATTATAACTTTACGTATGTATGTTAAAAAAACGAAAAAAAAAAAAATTTTAAATAAAATTTAAAAAAAAATATTAAAAAAAAAAATTAAAAAAAAAATTATTATATGTATAATATATATAAAACAAAAAAAAATTTAAAAAAAAAATAATAAAAATATAAATAATATATTAAATAAAAAATAAAATAAAAAAAAAAATTTTTTTAAAAAATTTAAAAAAAAATATATAATAAATATAAAACAAAAAAAAAATTTTAAAAAAAAATAAAAATAAAATTAAAAAAAAAAAATAATAAAAATATAAATAATAAAAAATAAAAAAAAAATTAAAAAAAATATAAAAAAAAATTTCTTTTGGCTCAGCTGGGATTTTATGCCACGTTTTCTCTAAGCAGTATACAAGTTTGTATGTTGTTGTTGTAATGTTGTTTTTGTGAAAAAAAAAAATCGAGCTGGTCGTGGGTTTTTACTCATATCTCAGTTGTTTATGTACCGATGTTTCTGATTTTCAATACCGATCTACTCCCGAATATTTCTGATATTTTCATACCTCACCCGGGTTCAAGCGATATCGGGGGGCTTCAAAAAATTGATTTCAACATACAGACGGACAGACTGACAGAGCTTAATCGACTCCCCTATTCATGAGCTTTCAGAAAATATATACTTTGTGGGGTCGGAAATGAAAATTTTAGAAATTTCACACGGAATGACAAACCTATATATACCCTTTTTCACTGTGTAAAGGGTATAAAAAAAATAATCTAACGAAACCTTACTTCGAAACATACAACTCTTTATTGCATATAAAAAGACAAAAAGGGACCTGAAATAGTAGTCTTCGATATTTTATTAATAAGTTCGCCCATGCCTCAATCTTATTAAGTAAACAATTTTAGGATTTTTTTAAATTATTTTTAATATACACAATCCTAAACATTAAAAGAAAATTTTATATTTGTTGCCTTAAAAGAAAATTTAACGAAACTTTCTTTTCAAAACCAACAGATTTTAACAAAAAAAAATTGTTATCAAGAAATCAAGGACCACATTAAAGGCTTATAGATATAAAAAAACTTAATTACGCGAATTATTTTAATAACGTCTCTTTTTATCAAAACTATTACGTAACACTTAACGAAACTCTTTTTTAATCTTGAAACGTCAAAAAAGAAGCTAAGCAAGTTGATTCTTTATTTTTCTTTAATTTTTTTGTTTTCAAACATTTAATCTTAAGTTTTCTTTTAGTTAAAAAAAAGCTCTAAAGTAAACTTAAAATGATTTTAAACACTTCACTAGCAAAACACCATTTTAATTAAAACATTTAATAAATTATTTAAGAAATGGAGAAAACTTTTGCTGTGCAGCTACTTTTTTAACCATGAACATTGAAATGTTTGCTAAAAATAACTTAAAGTTCAGGGAGAAAACTTGATAAGACAGAGCGTAATAAAAAAAGAATATTTAAAATTGGAATACAAATACTAACAAATGAAACCTTCTTCACAAACAGGTAGTAAGAAGGAGAAAGAAATCCAAGGTTTTTTACTTCAATCTCTTGTATATAGTTAATGGTTGGTTAAAACAATCTTTAAACTCTTCAAAGGTGTAAGCTAAGTGCTGGCTTTATTTTACTTTAAAGCTATATAAGAGTTGTCGCTGCTGGTTGGTTGACTTTATAAATGAATGTGATCTCCTTTAACACTTGACTTGTCAAGGTCATTGTATTGTTGTTGGTTGCATGTCTACAGTTTTTTATGTATTATTTTACTCCTTATGAAAAAACAATGGCGGGTTATGTTTTACCTTGCATTTTCTTTAATATTCATTATTTATCTTTGTATTTAGCTAGAGCAGAAGAAACTACTAGAATAGAGTTAAAAGAGAAATACAAAACTTTTTGCAGCTTAATGTTTAAAGTTTTTTTATCTTTTACCTTTAAAGGACGCACAAACATGATAGAGTAACTGACTGGACAATACACTTAACTATAACCTGAAATAAAAGCTAGACTCTTGTCTGGACTATAGCCTGCGCTATATAAAGGGTGGTTAAATTTTAAGGGCCAATGTTGAATGTGAACCACACCTAAACGTCAGGTTTTTTTTCGCATTTCATTTTACATTTCTCAATTTTAGACTCACTCAATTTGAATCATGGAAACATTCACAATCGAGCAACGCGTTAAAGTTATTCAGGCTTATCATGAAAATAGGCGTTAAAATCAAAATGCATTTTGTTCTTTTTGTGATTTTTTTGGTCAACACAATCGTTTAAATTCGTCCACAGTCGGGAGAATTGTGAAAAATAATTAAAATTCAGCAAAACTAATCTGTATGAAATGTAGAAACATCTGCGAATGCCTTCTTAGTTCGTTGAACGGAGAACATTGCTGTTTTTCGCGATAGTGTTCAAAAGAGCAGTCAACCTCGACTCATCATCGTTCATATATTAATGCATATTGAGATCCAACATTTATTCAAAAAGTACTAACATGCCATAAAAAAATAGAAAAATTAGCATGTTTTGAATGTGTGGCCTGGAGCTAGAAGGGCCAATGTCAAAATATTTACTTTTGAGAAAATTGGAATTGAACATTGGCCAGCATTTTATTTATGAAGCTGTTCTGGGTAAGGTATGACTTTAGCTGTTTTACCATAATGAAATAGAGCAAGAAAACAAGTCTAATGCAATGATTAACTCAAAAGAGCAAAAAAGTGACATTGGCCCTTTTAGCTCCAGGCCACAGAAATATAGTCTCTTAATATATAAAAAATTACACATGTAAGGCCTCTTAAATTCTACTTAAGCTGTAATAATTTATTAAGTTAAACGATCGCTACTCACAACTTATTATTTAAATAATAGACTTGACGATAATAAAGATGATATAATTATTGTCATTATTATAACAACAATCTCTATTACAAATCACTTCCACGTATTAGCAACTATAAAAAAATTAGAATTTGAATTAAATAGTTTTGTTTCAAAAACACGTCTGTCTCTTGTCACTTTAGACACTAATTTGACATTTAACACTTTATAAACAAACATTGGCGATAACAATATTACAATAAACACTATTAAACAAATCACTAAACATTATACGGCAAATGAACCCAAATATAAAAACAAAAAACAATTTTTTTTATTAATTTGTTATTTTAAGTTGTTTTTATTATTATTATTATTATTTTTTTTTTTTGTTAAAAAAAAATTATTAAAAATTATTTATTTTCACAATATGTACGAGTATTTATTTGCTTTTTATGGCGCTTTTTTTCTTTCATTTATAATGCAATTATATGTGAATAATTGCCTAAAAAAAAATAAAATGTGAATTAAATGAAATTATTTTAAGAGAAGAAAATTGTGATTATTATCATTTCAACTTGACCTTTACCTTGACTACAATTTTGTCTGTTTGTATGTGTGCGTGTTTGTATTGTGTTATATTTTGTTTAAAAATTATTTATTTCACTTAATTTTTTTTTATAATCATATGAAAAATCAAGTTTATAATTGAAACAAAATATACAACATCTATTAAATCAAACTGCATGTGATAAAAATTTAATTTTAAGGTACAAACAAATACAATAAAAAAAACACCGTTAACACGGGAGAGCGAGCAAAAGAGAAAATATTTTAAATTAAGTACTCAATAAACCAGTAAATTTTTTAAAATTAGTTGCTGATATTATTAAAAAAAATATACTAATTTTTTGATTTAATTTTGACTTGAGAATAAATTTAAAAAAGACCTTTAAAAATAGTCCTTAGATCAATTTATAAAAGTTATAGGAAAATTTGGCATAATTTTTAAATCAAAGGGAATTTACAAAAATGTATATATGGGTCATTTTGCCTCAAGTGTATCAACTTTTGAAACCGATGTCTTCCGATCGGGATGAAATTTGGACCAAAGTTAGTCCTATCGAATAGTAGCTCAGACACAAATTTTTTACAAGAGCGGTTAAGAACTCTCTGAGATTTAGGGGCTAAAAATTTGACATTTTGGCCAAGTAGGTGTTTCTTCTCATCCCTGTAACTTATTACCCATTGCTTTCAGCAAAATCTGTCGCAAATAGTTTAGATAGCTATTTCTTCAATCTTTCCAAAAAAAACTAAAATTCTAAATTTCTAAAGTTCATCTCGATCGGATGACATCTACTAATCATACTTTCACAATAAAAAAAATATTTCCCTTATATAAAACAAATTTCCCCTAAAAGAAACAATAATTCCAAAGAACTTTTTAATATATATTTTCTCAATTTATAATGCTTTACAAAATTTCAGCAAATTTTGTAAAATTTCCCATGATTTTAAAAATTTCCTTTTGAAGGAAATATTATTTTTTAGTGCATTTTTTTATGCTTTGAAAACTTTTTTGAACAAAACGTAAGTGTTGACAACAAATTTATTGATTTTTTTTTTAATGTACTCATTATTCTTAAATAGAAACATTTTTAAATTAATTTTTAGCGTTTTTTTTTTAATTTGTTATGTTTTAAAGTACTTAAACATATTTTTGGCTAAAGTTTTTAAATTTTCTTACTAACACGATTTCATGTTCTTTAATTGTTTAAGAATAATTGTATGCTAAAAACTAATGTGTTCAGTTCTGCAAATATACGTGTATAAAAACTATTTACTATAGTAAATCTTTTATATTCGGAAAATTTTGCAAAATTTCACTTGATTTTCAAATTTCCCTTTTTAAAAAATTTAATTTTAGTGATATTTTTTATATCTGGCCCACTGTTTTGAAAACGTTTGTATGCTGACAATAAATTTGTTAAATTGTTTAAAATTCCCTTATTATTTATATGCACCATAATTTCCTATTTAGGAAAAACATTTTTTTTTTAATTTCTACGAAAATTTTATTTTGAATAATTTTTTTTTCTTTAAATGTTTAAACATAATTGATTGCTGGAAACGTACTTGTTCAATTTGGCAAAAATATAATATACGTATGTATAAAAAATTTTCCGTTTTAGGGAAATTTTCTTACTTAAGAGTTTTTTGAGTATTTGCTAAGAACTATTTAATATGTATTTTTCTAATTTTAAGAATTAACGTAATTTCGGCAAATTTTTTGATTTTTTTTTATGTTTAGTCCCTTTTTAATAAAACAGGTGTCTTAAAAGTAAAATTTTTAAAATTTTCTTATAACCTATATGCATAAAAATTTCCCATATAGGGACATTTTATTTTAAATGATTTATTAATATGTATTGTTTAACTTTCAATAATCTCAAAATAATGAGTATATTTTTTGTCAAAGTTTATAAATTTCCCTGGTTTATAAAAATTTCCGTTCTAAGGAAATTTTATTTTTGGAAAATTTTGTTCGATTATATTTCAAACTTTGACGACATTTGTATGCTGAGAATGAATTTGTCAAATTTGGCAAAATTTCCCATGCATACTATAATTTCCCTTTTAGGGAAATTTTTTTTTAAGAATTTTTTTATTTGAAACAAAATTTATAGACTTAAACAGTTAATATTAATAGTTGTTTCATTTAGTAAGCTTGAGATTAGTTTTTTTTATAAAAATAAGTTTATTTTGTTCTAAAATTTCTCTACCACATTGCGTAGCTTCTTCAGGGAGAGTAAAAACAATTGAAAACAATTTAATTTCAAGCTTAATTAATGAAACAACTATTGATATAAATAAAAAAGATCGAAGATATTTACTTAATGTTCGTTGAAATTTTTTAAATATTTATTATCTTTAATTATACCGGTAAAAAATATTTCCATTGAAAGAAATTTAATTTTATTTCGATTTTTTAGAACTTGATCGTTATTATTTATAGAAAAAAAAATTGTACTGATCACAAATTAAACGTTTGCAATATATTCTAAAATTTTACATAAAAAAACGCTGCATTTTTTAAACATGTTTTTTTAAATAAAAATTTAATTTAATTCAATAATTACTCTTGATTTAAATAATTTAACCTGTTGAGAATTGTTTTCAATTTAAGGAAATATTTTTTTAAATCATCGGAAAAAAAATTTTATTTCAGATTTTGGTTTTGCAACTTTGTAACATTTGTAAATATTTTAAACAAATAGGACTATTACAAAATTTGTTTTTTTTTTTAAATATATTTTCACAAGAATTTCCGTTTTCTTTTAAGTTTTCAAACAGATGTTTTTTTTTTTTCTAGCGCAAATCTACTTTAAAAAATTTTTTAAAACATTTTGTTATTGTTGTGGCTTTCAAGTAAATATTTTTAAACAATTAAAACATAAAAATGTGCATAAGATTTATATTTATTATCAAGTTTACACAATTTATATTTTTTTTTTGTTTTTTGCTTTTTGCTTTTGGTTTGTTGCCAAGTTGATGTCATAAATTTAAATAAAACGTGTAAAGAAAAGTGAAAAAAACTACTACTACTACTAGAATTTTTTTTACATGCACATTTTTATTTTATTTGAAAAAAAATCATTGTGTTGGTTTGTTTTTATTTTGCTGCTTTTTTTCAATATGAGTGTTGCGTTTTAAGAGAATTGTTTAGTTTGTTTTTTAGCCATTTTTCTCAAATTGTGTTTGTTTTCAAAATTCTGTTATTTAGACATCAGTACATATTGTCGAAATTATTTCAAGAATTTAACTGGACTTAAGAAATATACGTGTTGTTTAAAATATTTAAATTTTCGAGAGAGGGTATCCCGAGATTCGGCTTTAAAAAATTTCTAATATTTTTACTCGAGTTCACTACTCTATTCCATTTTCGAAATATTTTGGATTTCATATTTCGCTAGCTAAACACTCATGACAGCTTTTTTAAATATGTTTACACTCATTCCTGATATCTAAATTCAAACGTCAAGTAGAGCTAATGACGTCTACGCAATTAACAATATTTTTTGTGAAATAAATGTTGTATAAAGATCTGTTTATCTGTTAACAAAAGAAATCTAAAATCTAATGAAAATGTTAGAATTGCTTAAACGTATATGTGTTTTTAAAAAATTAGCACAAATATGCAAAAAAAAATCAACAATAAAACAAAGAAAATACGCATAAATTTTTTTAAATATTATTTGTATCATTGACATTGAAAGTAAATGTTGTTAAAAGAAATGAATAAATTTGATTGTATTAAACAAATGATTTGTAAGCATCAAGCTTTTAATAAATATTCATAAGTTTTGGTAAATGAAAAAATGATATTTTTAAATCAAAAGTGAACAAAAAAAGTAATAATTAATAAGTTTTAACAGACAATCAGCATATGTATGTAAGTCTGTACATAATAAAGGGTGAGCCATTTAAAAATGCCAAACAAAAAATTTTTTTGTTGTGAAGTACAATTTTTGCGATTAGAAATGAAATATAATTTCATTGACATGGCTGTCGCGGCTAACCTCACGGTACCCCATTTGATCGGACCACATGTCGAGCATTTTTCTAGTGTATTGGGTTGTATATCGGCAATGGAATCACGAATATTGGCCTTTAATTGCTCAATTATGTCTGGTTTGTTTCCATAATACTTGTCTTTAACAGCGCCCCACAGAAATTAGTCCAACGTTGTTAAATCGCAGCTTATTGGCGGCTAATAAAACGGCCATTAAACGTTGTATGCAATAAATCGATTGTGGCATGAGATGTGTTGTAAGTTGTACCATCCTGTTGAAACCAAAAATCGTTCACATCAATACCATCAAGAGCGGGCATAAAGAAAGCGGTTATAATGGTGCGCTAGGTGTCTCCATTGACCGAAATGTTCAATATCTCATTTTCAAAGAAATTTGGGCCAATGATGCCTCCAATAAATCCAACATTGCTCAAGCGTAAATTGATTAATTTCGTTCAGCGAAGATAATATACTGAATTTTGTGACAGAATAGAATGACATAAGTATTGCCAAATTTAAACCGATAGAAGGCCCACCCTTTAGTATAGTATACTTAAATATCTAACATTTTATTTTGAGTGTATTTTGATAGATTTAACAGTTTAAAGCTCTAAATTTTATGCAAATATCTCTATGTGCATAGTTTTTTTTATTTTTTTATTTTTTTGTTTGGGAACGTTGTGTGTATTGACAAATAGCCTTTTGTTAATTGTTAAAATGCCAATTTCAATCTTGTTGTCTTTCTATTAATTTTTTTCATTTAGATACACTTAATTAAATTCACAATATACAGACATACATAATTCACAATAGTGCAAATTTATTTTTTTTTTTTTATTTTACAAATCATTTAATATGAGATGTAAGCATGTCTTTATATTTTTCTGTCACGCGTGAACAATTTGTGTTCGTGATTAAATTATAAATTTTATTTAAAAAAAATTCAAAATGTGTCTTTCCATAGACTTTTATTTGCTTTCCAGATTTTTTCATACCTTTAAAACTTTTAAAAATTTTTTTCTTTGTGTGTTCCTGATTCTTTGCTTGCATGATCGTTAGATTAAAAGTTTTATTGTGCATAAAGGTGTGCGATAAAATTTTTATTTGTCCTTCGAAAAAAATTCACGTGCACATCTCTAATACACAAACAGTAACAAAATCGAGATGAGGTTATTTTTTATTACAATAAAAGAAAACCTTTTTGAACTTTCATGAACACACATTCGAATTGATTTTAATTTAATTTCGAAAAAAGTGTTTTTTTTTTCTTTTTGCAATTGATTGAAATTAATATAAATTGAAGTGACAATTTGTAACTAAAAAAATTGGCAATTTATTTTATGAATAATTCTCGAACAATATTTATAGTCAAAGGTCTTTTCAAGAAAAAAAGTTCTTCTCAAAATTTGAGCAAATAAACACTGCTTTTGTTTTTTGCAATATTTTGACCAGAAGAATCAAAATTTTCAGCCCAATGATAATTTAAAGACACTCTTTTCTATTTGTAGATAATATACGCCTCTATGCAGACTCATTAAAAATTTAGATCACTAACTGGCAAAGTTATAGACAAAAATTATTTCGAAAACTGTATATGTATAAATTTTTAAATATATCAAGCTTGTGTTTCTAATACCTTTTGGACACACTTAAGAATCCAATATATAAGCCGTAGGTTTGAAAATTATACCTGAGAAAAACTGACAAATCGGTTTAAAACTAACGAAGATACAACAACAAAAATACAAATGCTTCGATTTTTTTTCCTAAAATTTACAAACGAAAATCGATTTTTTTGAGCTTCTGGATAACAAAGAGGAACAATATGGATATGAAGAGAAGGGGCTACAAAATGGCATACACTATCAAATGAAAGGCTTAACCTATAGAATACAACAAACTAGCAAAAAGTTTACAATCCAATATGGCATCAAAATGCAAAATATCGGATAATTTTTTTTTCCCTCAACTAAATCAATATGGGTTTCAAATTAGAATGTAAAATTCAAAATAAAAGATGGTGTCGGAAACAACAAATCAAAATGTTGTATTATATTAAACCTATCTACATAATGGTGAAGGTATTATTATATTCAACACGGTCGAATATTGTAAACTGAGTTGTTTTTTCTTATTATGAATGTGTATCAGTTACTTATATGATCAAAGGACACAATTTCTTATATTGAAACTGAAATTTGTATGATCGAAAAACTAAGTTACCATTTAGACAGGGAAACATTTGGAAGGGAAAAATTTTGTTTGGAAGAGAGGGACGGGTGAATATCAAATTTGTTTCCCGCTCTCGGAGACACGCTTTGTGCTTTCATTCTTATTGTTTACATTTGATATGCTTTTTGGCATTTGCTAAATACTAAATACTAAATAAAATTTAAAATTAAAATATATACAATGTCAAAAAAACAAATATAAACTGGAATGTTTCCGACAACAATGTTTCCCTGTATGACCGCGAAGGAAAACACATAAGAGAATTGCAGACGTTTCCCTTCCAAATGTTTCTCTGTGTAAACGGGGACTAAATTTAATTAATTGAATATTAAATTTTTGTAGTAGCCTGAACTTTAATAAATAAAATAATTAAATATCCAGTTTTTATTATTAAAATAGGAATTTAGATTTTTCTGGTTATTCTTGTGAACTCGCTGTTTGTGAACGGGGAGTTAATTCAAATTTCTACTCATGGCGCAACAAAATTGTTTCTGTGTATTGTGTCTCTATGTTCCTTTGCGTTATCAAAGGAAATAATATTTACACATACTTATGTATATGAAATGTGCGATTATTTATTTTTTTTTTTTAATTGAAGCTTAAGGTTCACTAAAAGTAAATGTATTTGAAATTTAATTTTAAGAAAATTTTATATGGTAAATTTTAAATAACATGCATTTCAAACTCATTTTTAATTTTATGAATAAAGGAGGAAAAATTCATTTTTTGTACAAATTTTCTCTTACAATACAATTCCCATTCTCACTTTTATTTGAAGTATTTTTTCCGTAGTTAATTCAAAAATATATTAAATATATTTTAAATTATTCAACAAAAAAAAGCAGTTTTTTTATGCGGCAGACTTAGTTTGTTTTTATTTTCTTTTATTGTTTTCGTCGTTGCGGTTGATTTTTTTTATAATTTATTTACATTATTTTACATATTTACACAATTATTACCGGTTGTACTACTATTTTTTTATTGTTATTATTTTCATGTTTTCAACACCCACTGGCTCGTTTATTTTGTTGGATATTGTTTTTTTTTCGGTTAAAGTGTAACAAAAAGAAAACAAAAATATTTTCTGAAGTACATTTATCAAGATTATTGTTATTTCCATATTTATTTATACATATGACAGTTGTAATATTTATATTTGAATATACTTGCAGGGCAGTTTAAATTTAAACATTTTTGATTTTTTTTTTTGTTTAACAACTGAAAATTTTAATGTGAAGAACTAAAAATAAATATGAACTCATTGTAATGTTTTTTTTTTGTAAGAAAGTATTTTTGTAAAAACAGTTCTAAGTATAACATAATGAAGTCCAGAAGTTTTTATAAATTATTTTAAAGCAGTGGGGAGGGGCTTAAAAATATTCTTCAACGTTTAAATATTTTACAAAATTTTTTCGTAATGAAAAGTATTTACATAGACGAGTCGATTAGGAGATAACCTTCTGTTTGAATTTTGGTTAACCTATAAGCCCATACTATCAACATTTATATCCACAAATCAGTCGATTTTTTGTTACACAGTTTACAGTCATATTATATAAACGATTTTAATAAATATGAAATATATACCATCTGAAAGGAATTTTCTGGCAGCTGATCCTTTAAAAATCGGTTTAGTATTTTAGGATCACACGTACATATGTAACAAAAAAAGTATGATAAAAAAGTATTGCGTGTTGATACCAATTGTTTTTGCGTTTCACTACTACTACAACTGGTGTGTACAGTTTAAACTCTCATTTAGATGTTTATTGTTTCATTTTTTTTTTAATTTTTGTATATGGCGTTCTCAGTTTATTGGATTTTCTTTAAAAAATCATTTACAACTTGATCACGGTCGAAAAGGTATATCAAAACGTACTAGTTTGATAATAACAATCAAATATTTTAGAAAGAATTTTTATATTAAAATTTTCTTAACACAATAATTACTGGCAAAAATCTGCACCTCACTATAGTGAGATAGATTGTTTTACACACAAAAATCAAAAAATAAATGGCTAATTCACAAGCTGTCATAAATAAGTGTCGTATTGTCATAAGTTTAAAAAATGTTTAAAAATTTGAAAATAAACAATACAAAACTTTTAAATATTTTTAAAATTTTTGGGAAATTATTACTTAACGTCAGTATGATACTTAGGACACTCTTGCGAATAATATTATTTCAAGGTATTTTCAACGCTTTTTGCGCATCAACAAACACAAGTTTAGAAATAACACATTTTACATAAATGTCATCGATAACCAAAATGGTTGCCTTCATATCAAAAGTGTTGCCAGAAAAAAAATTACAGCTGATAGCTTACGGTTAATAATTGTGTTAAATTTAAAAAAAAAAATTTTTTGTCAGCTATAAATTTTGTACAATATATCGTCGAAATTTTAATTGAATTTCTTCGATCTTTTTTTTTTAGTAACTTAGATCGATAAAGTGTTCTTAATACCCCAATGTCTGCTTGATATATTTATTAAAAATTTGTTTTGTTCAAACTAAATTAACTTAATATCGCATAACGTTTTTGGTTCTCTCTCATGTGCATTGTATGCTGATATACTTATGTCCTGTTTTTATTTATTTATTTTTTCAACTCAATTTAATTTGCATTTAAAAAACAGCAATGTAAGTTTTATCTAGACTCTTTTACATATCAGCATCATTTATTTCTGGAAATCTATGATTTTGAAAAATTACTGAATGCTGTCAATGATATTAACAAAATAAAATAAAGGAATGAAATCAAATCAAATGAATAAAAGTGCAAATTATATCGCTGATTTACTTATAAATGTCTTAACTCAAAAAAAATACAGTTTCAAGTAAGCTGTCAAGTTTCATTCGAAAAATTTTATCAAAATCTTAAATACAAAAAATTAAAAAAAATAATATAAGTTTTATTGATTTTCAACAAAATTGTGGATATTTAAACATGAAGAAAACTCTCATATTTACATTTTGCTTTCAAAATTAAACATTCTATTTCAACATATTAAAAATAGTAATACATTTTTTTAAAAAGTAAGTACAACTAATTGCAAATATTCAAATATTGAGTTATGACTCTATTAAAGTAAATGAGCGTTATGAAAAAAAAAGTATTATTAATGTTAAAGTCGTTAAAAAAAAATGTTGACCTTTACTCACGCTTTTGATATAAAAGAGTGTGTAATAAAATAGAATTCTATAATTTATAGTGAAAAAAAAATAAATAAATAAAGCGCTAAGATAAAGTAAAATTCATAGTCATGATTATTTAATAGAAATAAAAAAATAAATTATTTATAATTTATATAATGTTATATATTCAACATTAAATGGTTATACTTATTAGATACTTAATCTTAGATACATTAATGAGCTTAATCAGCCAAATAGAATTAAAAAATGTATTAAACCAAATGTGAACAATAAGATTAAAAATCGTTTAAGCTACAAAAATCAAAACAAATATTTCCCGAAGATGCTACACAATGGAGTAGCGAAATATTGGAAGAATTAATAATAATAAATATTAAAATTATATTATATGAATTATAAAAAGACCATGAGCTTGAATGATTTTAGTTAATATTTGAAAGTGAAATACTTTAAGTGGCACCACTAAAATGTACATTTATTTAGCTGACTACACGGCAACGATTGCAGCCAACTACCATTGTAGTCGTGTAGCTGTGTAGTCTGTTGTCATCTATGACAACGCTTAACGCTGTGTCAAGCTATAAACACAATCAAAGGCTACCGACCATCGACTACCGACTACAAAAGTAGCTGGCTACAAAAATAGCCAAGTCGCCAGCTACTTATTTCTTTTAACGACTACCGACCACTAACTACAAAAAATAAACATCTGTTTTGACATATGTATTAAAGTTAACCAATGGTGCCACTATAATAGTTTTTCGCGTTTTTAACAGCGATATTTAATGTATTGCGTTTTTAAAACCACCATTTTATGCATTTATTGTATTGGCAGCACTAAACTGTTTTGTAGCCAAGAAAAATAGAAATTAGCCTAAGTTGGCTACGGGCTACAAAAGTAGCCGTGTAGTCGGTAGTCGTGTAGCGGCTAAAAGAATTATTCTCATAAGCACGCATGTATTCTATTTTTGACATCTTGTAGTCGATGGTCGGTGGACTTGATTGTGTTTATAGCATCAAAATCAAATTTTCCAACTGCAAAGCGTTGATTGACTTTACGCATATACATTCTGTATGGCTCTGAGAATTTTTGATAGCTAGACAACGCTTGACGCGCTGATTTACTTACGTTTGGCCTTTATAGTTAAACATTTGCAAACTTTTTTACAGTTTCGGTTTATTTATTGATGACGTAGGTGAAGATTTTGGCATTTTAAGATTTTCTTTGTTATTTCATTTAAAAGCAAAAAATATAAAAAAAATAAAAAGGCAAGTGCCTTAAGGACTTAAAGCATGAAAATCGAAATCTTTTAATGTTTCTTAAATGTTTAACAGCTAGCAGTTGTACTCTAACTTGACTTAAATTTACGTCAGAAATCTTTAACAATTTCCTGAAAATAACAAAAATAAATTTTCTGCAAAATCCTTTAATCTTTTTTTAATTTTTTTCTCTTTTTCATTTTAATGATATCCGTTCCTGCAATAAATCTAAATCACTTTGTTTTCAATGAATTTTATTTTCAAGTTATTGTTGCCTTTTAACACATAATATATATTAACTACTGTGCTATTGTTAAATGTTATTTTCTAATTACTTTGATTGTATTCCACCCACAATTATTTCGAAGAAATCGAAAGTGGTGTGCTTAGAATGTTAACTTCCGTTCAGGAGAAGAAATAAAAAAACATTTTTTAACACTGCTTTAAAACCGCACCCTTATCAAAAATCCATGGTTTGTTGTGGTACTTTACTACAATCATTATAATTTTTAAGTAATAAAATAGTAAAAACCATAGATTTTTATTGTTTTTTTTGTTTTTTTTTTTTTTTTTTTTTGTTTAATAAAATTGGTCAAATTTAGTTTCATTTTTTTATACTTTATTTTAAAATATAAAAAGAAATTTTGGTTTAAAGAAAAAACTAATTTTTAATTAAACAAAAAAATTCACCAATACGGCTGCAAAACATTTTTGAACATCTATGGTTTAGAGCATTGCATACCTTTAGGCATTTGTGACGCATTAAGAGTATTAGTAAGCAAAAGGGAGGTACTCAACTCACAGTTAACCTTAGCGTGTTTATAACACTCAAATTCATATATTTTTTTAAATGTTTTTAAAGTAACCAAAAACAACAAAAATTTTATACAGAAAATACAAATTACACAATTTAAGTAAATATATCGTAGAACTAAACGCCTTTGTTTATATTATTATACATAAACAATAGTAGAAAAATAAACTCTAAAGCATACTTTTAGGCTAAATACAGCAAAAAAACATTGTTCTAAGCCGTGCAAAATTAATTCTAAACAATATTTCAAAGTACGCATTTAGGGAAAAAACTAATATAATGTATCAACATGTGTAGACTTGTTTTTTTATAACAAATGTTGACCTCAAATAGGAGCGTAAATTACCTAAACTATAATTAAGCTAACACACACCCTTTACCAACACCCTAAATAATTTTAAGTATACAGCACATAAAGGCAATGTCAAAACACATTAATTTATTTGTCCTCACAAAAGCATCAGGCTTCAGGACAATGTAGAAATAATATAACTGTTACACACTGGAACCATTAAAACGATTAAGATTTTGAAAACTCACCTCTGTAATGCCTTTTTGGCGCCGAGGAATTATATTTAGTCTTTTTGTTTAATTATTGAATAAAAAATATAAAAAAAAAAAAAATATATATATATTTATAGTCGGTCCAGTCTGACTGTGTTAATTTTTGCGGCGATTTCAGTCTGCCACCTTTTAGAAGATATAAATAATAATTATTATTTATTTATTTTATTATATTATATATTTCTAAACCAAGCGAAGTAACAAAGACCATTTGCTCGATGTAGTATAACCCTTTAGACTGGCAGGCTAGCACACTAGTCCACCGTGGCAGCTTTTAGGTAACCTTCGTGAGTGAAAATATATAAAGGGTAGGCCATTTCACGGTTTTTCTTCTATTTAAGGAAACACAATGGACCACATTGGTCTCCGAGTGCGGGTGTTGGAAGTGTCTCTTGCTTTCTGCAAACAAACCCCCCCCCCCCCTCTTTCCAACCTACCTACCTAGGTCAACTACAAATCAATGATTACAAAATTTTGCATAGTGATTAGTTTTAAAAAATAAATAAAAATTATACGTAATACGTTTGAGCCGATACCAGCCTTGTAAACACTTTTATGTGGGTTAAAATTGTTGTTCGGAAGAGAGAGCTAAGAACAATAATGGACCAAAACAAAGAAATTTAAATATTAAAATGCTAGTTATAGAATGTTATGAATGTTAAGGTTAAGTTTGTGTTAAAGTTAAATTTAAGAAAAACATTTGCTTGGAATATTAGGTGAAATCATAGACCAGTTACAGCTAAAAAAAAATTGGTTTCATCTTAGGTTCTAAAATCTAAAATATTATTTTCTTAAGCCCGAAAGATCTTGAAATTGTAAAAAATAACATGAAAAAATAAATTCTAATTAACAACAATTTTTGATTCGAGAGACCAATACATGACACCAAAATTTGAAAATAATTTCGGACATTAGGCCACTCGTAATGAAGCTCATTCTGGACGTCCAATTTTGGTTTACTTTTTCGAGCATTGCTAGAGTTATGTCACGAAGAACATGAACAATGTTTGCCGCTTTGGCATCAATAATAGAGAAAAACAAATCGCATTATCTTAGAGGACAATTGACAGGTCTATTTCTCAAAATAAACGTAACGCCAAATTTATATTTCAATTCACCCACGTAGCCACATCCTGTTGAAATCATGTCTTTCCCGGATCAATGTTATTTTAAACAAAAAATCATTGATCATAGTAGGGTTACTATCTCTATTAAGACGAAAGCGAACTACGTTTTATTTTTCAAATGACATCCGATGATACTGAGCCAAACGGAGCATTTTGTTATTAAAGTAGAGTCTGTAGGGTCTGTTTTGGATTGGTCTCACTCCATTTGCAGCAATTTTGTTTAGTAGGTTACCCGTTTAGTCAAAAATCGTTCCCATGGCCGTCAATTTATCGATGATGATTTCCCAAAATATACTGATTATGTCAAATAGAGAGTGAAGTATAACAGTTCGTTTGACTGGTTAACCCTTTCGTAAGTTCTATCGAGTTAAAAAAAAAACACCTTATATACTTAAAATTCTCACCTGGGGCCAAATTACAGCATTCGACATCTAACGTAGAGGTTGGAAGTTTTCCTTGAATTTTGTACTCGATTAAAATAAGAATTCTCTCATTTTCGACCGATATCGAATGCCGTTATTCGGCCCCTGTACTTTGGCTACAAGATTAACATGGACAGATAGACAGATGGTTGGACGGGCATTGCTTATTAGACTCAGACATTCACTCATTTGCCCATTTTGTTTCAGCTTTAACTCGTAATGTTAAACATAATTACTTCTTTGTAAAAATGAAGAATGATAACTGAAGTAACTGGTTCACTGCTTAAGGTTTTAAGAGCACTTTTAGTGGTATATTGCAAACCATTAGTGCACACTTGTCCAATATTAATAGTGAACACTTTAGCTACTTCAACAAACATTAATCAATGTCAAATTAAAACAAACAAAAATAAATATTTCTAAATGACCATAAAAATAAAGAAAGCCGAATAAAAACGCAAAACAACGTTTTGATTTCACTTGAGAGATAAAAAAAATGTAAACGCGCCAAATGTTAAATGTTAGTTTACAGGAAAAACTTTTTATTTTAAAAAATAAGAAAACTTTTGGTGAAAAAGAGAAACAATTTAAATAAATACAAATGAAATTTAAATTAGTGCTACTCAGAGCTTAAAGCTAAAGGTGAAAGGTTTTTTAAATTTGTATTTTTATCTAAATAGAAATAATAGAAAAATAATAATTTAAATTAAGAGATTTTTTAACTTAAAATCTTTTCCTTAAAAGGACTTTATCACAATTTTATTTATATACCCACTTTTTAAAACTTTTTTTAACTTTAATTGCATTAGACCATATTACCAAATTGTACACTAATTAATTAAATGTTATTATTTTCTTCTCTTTACAGTTGGTTCGTTTGTCCATAAATGCGGCATGTCCTTTCTACCAAATACTTTAAGGATTTAATTTCAATTTATTGTGTAAATATGCAAAAATTGTGACAATTTTGTAGAGAAAACTACAAAAAAATACATAAAAATGTGGTGGCTTCAAATACAACATAAAAAAACTCAACAGCAAAACCTTCGTCTGAAACAACAAAATAAACTGTAGCGCTGAAAAAACGGAAATAAAAACAATATAAATAAAAGTTTTTCCAAGTGTTGTGCAGCAATCTTCCTATTAGACAGTAAACATACAACAACTGTTATTTTAAACTCCAAAACTGTCCTCTAATTGAAACACTTTACAAAATTAGCAGAGACGTATACCAACAAACATTTTGACCAATTTTTTTTTTTAATAAATTTTTGTTTTTAGTTAAACTGTTGATATAAGAAATTGTTTTCAACTAAAACTTTACATAAATATTTTTTTGTATGAAAAACAGGGCCTAAGTGCCCTCGGTTATGGCCTTTATGATGAAAAAGAAAAAGTATCGTTTTAATGTTGAAATAAAATTACAAGACTTGGAAAATGTGGCCCTGGTAAATGAAGTTTTGTTTGCGAAAATACGTCTGTTGGATGGTGGCTCATTTCAGGAATATAGCAGCAGGTTGGATATGAATATGTTTTAAATTTTTTTTGTTCGTTATTAACCTTTATCTCTACTCTTTTCAGGGAAGAAGTACGCAATCATCGCGTGGAATGGAATCGAAATTTCGAATTTCCTTGCAAAATGTCTGCAAATGCCTCGACGGGTGTTTTGGATCCCTGTTATTTGCGTATTTCGATACGCAAAGAAATGAAGGGTGGTCGTAGTTATTATAAATTAGGTTTTATTGATTTAAATCTTGCCGAATATGCTGGCGCTGGTTTAACCTCGCGACGATTTCTGCTCGAGGGTTATGACTCGAGACATCGTTTAGACAATTCCATGTTAACATTATCCATAAAAATGTTAATGTTAAGTGGTGATATTTTATTTAAGGCGTAAGTTTTTCCTTATTAAATTTTTAAATATTTTATTGTTAAAATTTTTTCCTCATTTTTCTTTAGTCCTACACCAAATTTAAAAAATAAACAAAAAACTCACACAGATGATCTGGCCACAGCGGCAACAGGTGTGGGCTTACAAACGCCCACATCTCTAACTTCCTCCTCTTTACCCACCATAGGGGTAACAACGCGTCCAATTTCAACGATAAAGGATGATGGCAAGTATAATTTATTATTTTTGATAAATTTTTTATTGATAAGAAGTGTTTGATGTCCGTGCGCATGAGCGTGGAAATCAACTTTTTGAAGCCCCCATATATCCCACTGTCTTTTATGTAGTATCAATTTATCAGAAATACTTTTGAAAATTTTGGTATTGAAAATCAGCAATTTTGACCTATTAGCGTCTGAGATATGAAAAAGCCACGCATGTCTCTGTTTTTTAAAAAATAATTAAGTCCCTCATTTAGTTGTAAAAGCAAAAGATTCTATACATTCTGTATATTTATAAATTTTTTTCTTAGATTCAGATCCTCAATATGTTATGGCCGCCATTGTAACCGATTCCGGTCATTCAGAATCCTCTGAATCGGCCATTACCCTGACATCGGATGCTTTGCTCTTGCAGCAGCAACAGTTACAACAACAACAGCAGCAGCAAAATCAGCAATACCAACAAACGCATTTGCCATCTTCCTACCCACCCTCATCGGCTGCCACCCTGGTGCCAGGTGTTTCTTTAACAAATGCACAACAAATGTTGTTACCCTACGGTGGCATAGGTGGTACAGGGGGTAGTGGTGGTGGCGGCGGAAGTAGCAGTGTCAGTGGCGGCAGCGGTAGTATTACTGTTGGCAGTATTGGTATTATTGGTAGCAATAATTGTGGCACTACTACCGCTTCAATGAGTGGCTTATCAACTTCCGGTGGCACTGTTCCAGGCCTTGAAATGGGCCATTCAAGAAATTCCAGTAATACTAGTCAAGTAAGTATTCAATTATTCAATTTTATAAATTTAAATTAAATTTACGTTATAATTAAAATTGTAAATATTCAAAAAATAGGTTTGAGTATTGATTTAAAATAATTTTTTTAGGTTATGTTTACAATTTTGCTAAATATGCCTAAGTTTTAATTATTGTTAAAACGAAACTCCTTTTTGAAATAATAAAACATAACCGAATTTATTTTATACATTAAAGTTGTATTCAATAGCAATATAGTTTTAGATTATGTTTACAATGTTGAGGTTATGTTGAAACTTTTATCATTTATAACTTTTTTTGTTTTTAATGAGTAAAACAAAATTTAAAATTGCTATAATCATTGCATCATCACAATCACTGATTTCATAATTTAAATATTATAATAAAATTTAATTGATTAATTTTTTTTTTATTTTAATTTTAAGCCTTTTGAAGTTTACAACATTTGGTTATATTTTAACTAAAATTATATTTAATTTATAAAATTTATTTAAAAATTTTAAGAAGTGTTTATGTATTATATACAGCATTATAAGGTTATGTTGAATGTTTGTTCTTAATTTTTTTCTCTTGATTACAAGACATGCTTAAGTTTATTAAGAAATGATTTATATTGTTTAGCTTTTTTTGTAATCTTCGCTATAAAACATTAATTTTTATATGTTTTTACGCATTTCAGATGTCAAAGGGTTCCGGTTATAGTAGTTTTTCGCACAGTCAACATTCTCGTCAAAGCTCCGAAGGTGACTCGGGACATGCAAGGTAAGTCTTATCATTTTCATTTATTTCAAACGTATTTTTTATTCTCGTTTATTTCTTATTCTTTTCAAAGTATTTTAGTTTTATTTATTTTGGTAAAAATATAAATACTTAGATTTGTTAGTATTTTTTTTTTTTTTTAATTTCTTTAAAAACATTATTTTGCTTAAGAATTTCTACAAATTAAAGTTCATAGGAGTCTAATTTAAACTGTTGAAAAAAGTAAAAACTTTTTACTCAACTTTAGATCTTTACTGTTTACAAAAACTACTAATAAAAGCGAAATCTCATCTCAACACACTTTAAAAATCTAAAACGCAACTCTTAACCAATAATACTTACAACTAACTAATACTAATTAAAAAAACTTAACTCTGCATTATTATACACATAAATACGCCACTTTAAAACAAACAAAAAAATTACATAAAACAATTAATCAAACTCATTCGTTGTCATCTTTATCTAGAAGGTTTCCAGAATTTTCTTTAAATCTTCTGCTATTTATTATTGTTGTTTAAAATTTCTGCGTTGAATTAAATTTAAAAATTAGGTTGTTTATTAAAAAACCTAAAATTTGAGTCCGGTTGCTGCTGAAAAATATTTTTGTAGAATATTTTTTAACACAAGTTTTACCATTAAAAACTATTTATATTAAAGGTATTCACGCCAACAATTTTAGTCTTGCAAAAGTGCAAAATTGTTTGCTTCAAGCAAAACATATTCCTTTAAATAGAAAATAATTTCACTTTTACTTTTGCTGCTAGCACTATTTTTAGGTTAAACTTGTCACAAATGTTTAATGTTAATTTCGCAACTTTTCGTTTTGTTCCAAAAAGGATAACGCCACTATTAACTTTCAAAGAAAACAGATTTTTTTACAAATTGTTATTTAAAATATGAAAAATCTAACGTAAAAGAGAATTGATTTCGTTTTGAAAGAGTTTTCTTATACTCTTTTCCTAAGGCTTTCACTCTCTCAACAATGTTGCCATATTTTCATACAACTTTAAAAATTAAAAACAAAAGACAATCAAACAATTAAATGAGAGTGTTTGAAATTACAGTCGTATTTATTTTATTTTTTATTTATTCTGTTTCTGGATTTAATGCAATTATAAATTTAGAAAACAGAATTTATCAAAAAGTTTGCGGTAACGAATAAATTATCTATAATTCTAAAGGTTTCGAAATTCTTGTTTATGTGTCAAACATCTTCTGATTGCTAAATAATGACACCACATCAACAAGAGTAAATTTATTGATTTTTTGCCTCCTGCAAGATTTAAAATGATGTTTTGAATACCTTTATTGTAGAATCTAGAATTTTCTAATGAATTTTAAAATTTTGTGTGATGAATTGCTGCCGTCTTAGTGTTGTTATTATCTGTTTTGTATAAATAAATAATAAATAAAATGTGTTTATATTTAAACAATTGACTTGTTAAATGTTTTGTTTTAATTTTGTATGTTTTTTATATTATTTGGTAGATTTTTGTTTAATTAACACTTTCCTTTTGATTTCCTCTTTTTTTTAAACAATTTACACATATTCATGGCAAAGTTTAAGGTCGCCATCATAATTTTGTTTGAAATGCGTCCGTATTCAAGACGCCTTATATTTTCTTTCAATATGAGTATTATTTGTTTTTATTTTTATTATTTTCTTTTACTTTGAAATTGATGCATCTTTAGTATTTTTTGGCTGGTAGTCAAAAAAGAAAATTGAATACCAAAGCACCATTTGTTTTAAATTATATATTGTGGCTTTTACATGCAAATATATCGTAAGCTGAAAAACAAAACTATGCAATTGCTATTTTTGTTTGATAGAAAAATCAAAAACTGCTTTATTATTACAATAACGGTAAAACAAAATTGTTTTTAAAGCTGCCTTACCATTCACCCTTTCTCCAGGTGTCGACGCCTCTGTCGTTTTTGAGTCAATCAGCCTTATTGCAAGTGTCGTTGTCGTAGTTTTTAGTGCGGCTTAATATTAAGGACAAAGTAAATTGAGTGAGACAACAACGCCATTCACAATAAAGCTGAGTATTGTTTTATTTTTGTATCGACATCACTTCAACATCAATTATCACTATATGGGAATTTTTTAGCAGTCTTGTGGTGACCTTACCTATTTAGCTTTAATTTGCGTAAACCAAAAAAAAAACCTCTGATGACTGAAACAAACAAAAAAGTGATTTTGACTTAAAAACCACTACTATGGCGACAATTGGAATAAGGGTGAATACCAAAATCAACTAAACGTCCAGGCAGAAAATCGGGGCCGAATTACGGCATTCGATATCGTTCAAAGTTGCAATCGAACTTGAAAGTTTTCCTTGCATTTTGTATTGGATTCTAATAAGAATTATATTATTTTCGATCGATATCGAATGCCGTAATTTGGCCATAGTTACTTACAGATTTTTTTCTTAGTTGCGTAATTTTTCAGTTGAGCCAGCTATATATATTTACATGCAAAATTTCAATTATTTTTTTTTTTTTGCAATTTCTTTAATGTAACTTTTTCTTCAAAATGTAAGATTTTTGTTCTTTCTACTTTCAAAGCAAAAAAAAAAAATATACAACAAATATGCTTTCTAATTTTAAATATTTTTCATCTCAATATTTTTCTATATTGGCGCCTTTCCTCCAATTTTTGCTAAATTATTGTGCTATGGAAGATTATAGATTTATGTTTTCATTATTCAAATTTATCAAATATAATTAAGGGTTTTATCAAGGCATATTCATACAACAAAGAATCTTTTTATGGGGTGTTTCTCTGTCAAGGTGAATTCATATTTCAGGGATGGAAAAGTCGTTATGATATGTTTAATTAAAAAAAGGTTATACATATATTTATGAAACCCTTAATTAGGCTTGAAGGAATATTTAAGGTAAATCGGTATCGGCGTTATCTGGATATGAATGTGTAACACATCATATCTAAACAAAATATCCAAAAGTACCTTAATTTTTTTATACAATAGTATATAAAAAGATAGATTATTTGATAGATAAATGCTTATATAGGTCCAGCATAGCGGGCCGGGTCTGCTAGTCCCTTGTATATTAAAGATGCTCAAGCAAAAGCAATTCAGCAACTAACGCTTTACAAAATGTAAGCGCAATCAACGCATGTAATAGAAAGAAAAATAGTAATTAGAAAGATGTACTCAACGAATCGACGAACCTTCGTACTCTAGGGTTAAGCGTTGCTGAACCGGGAAATTACCAAATTACATATATAAACAACGTAAAAATTTTCAATTGTCTGAAGCATTCTGTTTCAAACCTGGCGGTAAAATAGAGTCCAAAACGCATGTTTAAATGAATTTGTTTGCTATTAAGCTAGAAATTGTTTAAAAAAAAAACAAAAAAATATAAACCTGTATAAGATTTATCATATGAAACGAAGTCCACCTGTACATATCTTTTATAAATTTAACGCCAGTTACAGTTTTGTTTGAATTTCAGAGACGAATTTTTCACATATCTCTACACCGAAAAAAATTTTGTTTAGAAAAGTGAGTAACAAAAAAAGTACAAAATGTCAAAAATGCCTCGACCCTACAATTGTTCGAATTTTTGTTTTAGTTGACAGAAAAAATAGTCGGCTAAATATAAAGGCGTTGCTGTATTAGAAAAGAAGAATTTTCTTGGCATACGAAAAGTTGACTAAAATATCTTTTAACCTGAATTTTATGTGGTTTTTTCTTCTTATGACGGCATGAAATTCTGGCAGTTTTAATATACAAAAATTTTAAATTTTTTCCCTTAATTTTAAATTTCATTTTTGTTTGAGCATAATTTTGTTAATGAAATTAAAACCTCAACATGTAATTATTATTAAGTATGCTTGTAAAATAACCAACCAACTAAGTATATAATGTCTTAAAATATGTGTTTTCAGGTTGCACAAGTAAATATTTTACAAAAGTGACTTGCGCAAGTGTTGTGTTTATAGGCAAAAGGGGTAAGGTCGGGTTAAGAGGAAGAAACTTGCTCATTTTTGAGTACACACTTGCCTGTACTCGGCAAGTACGAGCAAGTTTTTGTTGAGAAACCAAAAACAAAAGAGTAATAAAAACAAACAAGCGTGCTATATTCGGCCATGCCGAATCTTATATACCCTTCACAACGTGTTGTCATGCAACAACAATTGTTAATGTCACCATTTATCTCATATGAAATACGTACATACATATAAAAACATACATATATAAAAACATCCCATTGTAATATTATACATTAAGTTTACTTATGTGCTTAAAAAAAAATAAATTAAAAGAAAAATTAAAAATAAAACAAAAATTTTAATAAAATATAAAATAAAAAAAATTTTTTGGCTCACTCTAACCAGTATACCACGTTTGTATGTATGTGTAGATAATTGATAATTGTAGAAATTTCAAACGGAATGACAAACCTATATATACCCTTTTTCACTGTGTGAAGAGTATAATAAGTAAAAGAGAACAAAACTTGGGCAAGTCAGTTGCTGAGTCTGAACATGAAAGCAAGTTCAAAGAAAAATAAAAGAAAATAAAAAACTAACTTGAGCAAGTGACTTGCCCAATGCGAAAGGGGTAAATGACAAACCAAACTAGAGCATAAACGATAATAGAATAGGGGATCCCTAAAAATACTTTGTATATGTAAAAGTTTTTAAATATCAACTCTGATGAATAATGATGCCACCTTGTATTTTTTTTTAATGCAACTTTTCTATTCTAATTGATCCTTATGTAAGACCTTGTGGTCAATATTATTGTGAGTGTCATTATTGGTCGATTTCTTGTCCAAAAATTACAGAAACACGCCAACGTCCTATTCGTTTGTGACAACTGCAACGATTGACAAATTGTTGGTCGAAAATATTTGTCCCAAAAAATAAAAATAATTGAAATTTGAGCACAATTCTTCCGATTGTGGTCACATTTGGTCTTTTATGCTGAAGGAAAAAATCACAAAGTGCACGAAATGCATTTCAGTTTAAACTCCCATTTTCGTAAAAGTAATCTTAGCGTGCTGCTTTGCAGTGAAACAAGTCGATCGGCTCAGAGTCGACGGCGCGCCGCCTCCGGTTTATTTATATAATATTCACGCCGCCGCCGTTTTTGTCAGTTTAAAACGGCTCAAGAAAGCCGCCGTTTTGATCAGCTTCAGTTGACTCAATAAAAATTTGATTCGTAACAGAGATGAAAAATTTAGTATTTATTACTGTTAGATTTTTTTTAAAAATTTTTAGTGACGTCACTTTGAGTTTTTTTTTGGCTCCGTTTTCATTTTGTTATAGACGCCGCCATATAAAAACTGCTCAGCCGCCGCCGAAAATTTTGCCTCGCCATGTTTCACTGCTGTTCTACATGGTTGAATTTGTTAAACACTGACACAAAGAAATGTAAAATTAAGTTGGGCAAAAAAACTTAACAAAACGTTAAGTGGCGTTTCAGAATTAACTGTGTGTATTATGGTTTAAGCATCTTTGTTGCGCTTTTGTATGCAAAAATTTTAGCATTTCCATATATGCAATACGTTAAGCGGCTGAAGTCTGCACTGCTTAGAAAATTTAAAAAAAAATTTTCAATTGACAACATAGCAAAACCTTACAAATTTTGCCCACTAAAGAGCGCTCTAATAATTTTTTGAAACCGTCCAGATTTTTTGCTGACCATTCTATACACTCTATAGCCTGTGTTCTGTATTCCGATTGAAATTATATCACTCGAACTTGTCATACCGTTGTTGTTATAAACAATAATACTACAACGGCAATGCCGAGTGATTTAATTTCATTTTGAATACAAAACACAGGCGATTGTAACACATTAGAACAAAGATGCATTTTATTTTTGTCATTTAAAGTGTCGTAAGGCATGTTTCTTATAAAAATTCAAATCTTTTTAAATTGTTGCTGGAATAAAAACATGTCGAAATCAAGGGGCATATTTATTCATCCGGTAATCGCAGTTCGGAGAGAATTTTTTGTTGATATTTAAAACAAATGAGAAAAGAACGAAAACTATTTTTTGTCTATCAACTTTGATAGCTAAAGTTTATTTTAAACAAAAATAATAATGAAGCAAAAAAAAAAAAATAAAATTTGAACAGCTAACGAATCAAGACTACCTGACGAATAAATTTGCTTTCACCGAAGCTTTAGTTCGATTGAATTTTGTTACTGGAAATAGTGTTTAACAAGTCAAGATTTTTTTGGTAGTCTTCAGAAACTCATTATTTGAAAAGACAAGTATTTGGTTATGGTGCTATATAAAATGTATCTTTTTAATTTAAATATCTTAGTAATAGTTTTATTGTTAATTTTCTTTAATTTAAGTTAAATTATGACTTTAATTTTTCTTTCCAATATTAATGCTAATTTAAACATTGTTTTCTTTTTTTTATATTTTATGTTGTTTTATATTTAAATTGTGTTATTTAACCAAAACAACAAAAAAAAACAATTTTAAATCTTTTAAATACCTCTCACTATGGTAAATGGTTAAATAATTATAAAAAAAACAAACACCAACCCCTCTACATTGTAAACTGAATAACAACAATCCTTTTATACAAACAAAACTAAATTAGATTCAGCAAATCCGTTTCTCTTCTGAATAGACTTAATCAAAGAGCGATAAATGCTATGAAATTGCATATACCCGCTTTAATACACCACAATCTACCCCATGATAAAACCAATGCTTTGATAATGCATAACGATGGACCGTTGATTACAACGACTGTAAATAATATAGACGAGAATGAAGAGTTAATGTTTCAGACACCCAACTCTTCGATGAGAGAGGAACTTGGTGGCGTGGAAGATTTTCGTACACCTTTAAATGAAATGCCATCGCCGCCTCCTCTATCCTCGAATTCTCTCTACAATATGAAATTTTTAAACACACCCTCGCCCACTTATCGCAGTGTTAACAGCAATAGTAGATCGTGTTCACGTGAATCGGATTTGTATGCTAGCGGTGAACGTGACAGCGAAAGTGAGACGGCCGATGATTCGGGTTTGGATGAAAATTTTCATACACCTCGAGTGGCGAAAATTAAATCGATGGAAAATCTTTCCATATTAGAAATGGAGTTTCACAAGGCTTCGCAGGAGTTGGATCGCAACTCGCCGCGACGTTTAAAATGGTTGGCCGAACGCGAACGTATACAAATGCCTAAAATGAAATCTTTAAATAATCTTTGTTTCGACGATTATGCCGTGGAGCAAATGAGAGCTGAATTTCAAGTAATCCGAGAGCAAAACTTAGAAGAGAAACATCGTTTTAATTTGCAGCAAAGAAAAAACTCTACTTCCTCCAGTAATTCGACAAAACTCTACATTAAAAAAACAAAAGTTGGCAATGCCAAGTTCATAGGTAACGATGACAGTCCTTTATGTCATAATATAAACAATCAAATAAATAGTAATATGCCCTATCCCATACAAAAAATGAGATCCATGGGCACCATACCTGATGTGGTAACCGAACGCATAGAACCCGATCCATTCTTAACACCCACCACAGCGCGGAAACCACAATTTCCCCTAATAACACAATCAGCCGAAAAGGCTGTCACACCTTCCTTTGCCGCTGCCAGATTATTAACTTATGATTGTGTCGATGGTCCTCAGAATCACCATCATTCGCATAATTCTCTCAGTGAACTCTATTCACAAGATCGTTTGGGTAAGCTGGTTATAGCCAATGAGGCCTCATTCATGTCGCGGACACCGTTCGAGAGAGCCTATCGTCGTAGCCTCATGAAGAGCTCTACACCACTGCGACAATCCTTGGGTCTTATACAGCAGTACAGCGAACGGAATACAGATGAATCTACTGTTACCACACATATAAGACCACATTCCAATAATGCTGCCCATGATATAATGAGGTTCGTAGAGTTTAAACAATCTTTACTACTATGTACTATTATTTTGCAAGCAAATAGTGTTACCTCATCAAACGTCTCTAAATAATAAAATCAAACGTCTCTCAAGTTTTATTACATTAGCAGCTCTAGATAATGCTTTTATTGTTCATTTAATTTCTGTCCTAATAATAGAATTTAAAATTATTCTAACTTAGAAACAAAGCACAATTCTTAAATGTATTTTTTCCTCTTCTCATTCTTCTGTCTCTTTGTCTAACACAAACAACAACATTTTCTTTTTTTGTATATTATTTTAAACAAACTTACTCATTTTAAACTTAAAAAGAAATCATTTCAAAACCCCACTTTAGTTAGATTAACAATTAAAATAAGTAGTTTGTTTTATTAATGTTTCGTTAACCACATAACCTGTTTTAAAATATCCCGTTTTCAATTTCTTGCAAGAGAAAGAAATAAAGGAAGAATGACCGAAACACACAGGCTTAGCACATATGTATGTTTACTAAGTTAAAGCTAAGTAAGTAGTTATTAAGATGTTGTGCTATTTTAATTTCAATTTATATGCAACAGGGTGAGGGTTTTTCCCCTCTTTTTACCTTCCCTTTTTAGTATATATAAACGCCTATATTCTGCATTCCGAGTACAATTAAATTGTACGGAATTGTCATTGCATTGTTGTTATGGCTATTCCTTCACTATTTAATTTTAAATACTCGTCAATATACTTTTTGAAAGGGAAATTAAAAAATGACACACAAGATAATCAGCTGTTTTATAATACACCTTGTAAGTTTAAATACACCTTGTTTTATTATATTTATTATTTTCATTAAAAATAAAAAATTGCAAAAGAATTTGTGAATAAATTCAGCATTCGCTTATTTGACTTAATCAATCCATATACTTTTAATTGGGTGTGGGACCACTTTTTCAGATCGTTGTAAGCAACTTCATAAAAACGTATATCCATCCTACATGTTTTGGCGTAGGGTATTATAAAATAAAGCAACTTGAACAAGTTAAAATACGTTCAACTCACTGCATTATTTTATTTAAAAACAAAATTATTTACAAAAAAAAAATTAAAGAATAATCAACCTCTGTAATGTCAAAAAAAGAAAAATCCGAAAATCGTATAACGGGTTAACACCATAATTTTTTAATGACCTGAATGGAAAATCTAAGACATTCAGTTTTAAATACTGAACCGCGGCTGTGTTTTAGCTACAATTTTCGATTACTCTCTCTCTCTCTCTCTCTTTCATTGCTACCGGTATATTTTTAAGGTCTTAAATCGTAGCTGACTTAAAGGCAAACCCTTTTTATAACAAATTACCCCAAACAAAATAATCCAGAGGTGTTTTATCACACGATATTGGCAGCTAGTTTACAGGTCCGAAATGTGAATCTGCTTACCATTATAAGTTGTCAATATAGCCAAAACAATGATCCGTATTGCTGTTATCGCCGGCATTAAGGGCTTTTAATTCAAGCAACTAAAAGTATGTTATCGTCATTGTCGATTATGTTCAGTCCGGGCTCATTTTAAAAGAAATATGGAACGATGATTTTTTTAAAAGCTCTTAATAGGTCAACCCTTAAAACTAAAGTAATCTGATTTAGGGTTACCGGATGCTCCTATTGCGTTTCACAACTTTTATAATAATTTTATAAATTAATATTGCCATTCTCAACTTCACTGAAACTTTTCCTGTGTAAAACTTGATATTTTAAGCTGGCAAAAAATACACACAAATTTTAATTAAAAACGGTTTTGTTTTACAATAGCAAAAAAACAAATTTTTGTTGTATGACGACCAAGCTGAGTTAAGTTGACAACGATCACAAGGGGGAATACAATTTTTAAATTGCCACTATGAAACACGTCCTCGTTCATGTGACGGCTATGGACGGTTTCTAGCTCGAACGATATCAGCCTTTAAAGAGTAAATAGTTCCTATATTATTCGCATAGCAAGCCACCATTTTCTTCTGTATTCGATTATCGAAAATGACATGTGCATTTTCCTCTGCTCAATTGTGTACGTTTGTTGATATGACGGCCAAGTTGTGCCTCATCAAAAACGATGATGTTCGATTTAAAGTTCTATACGGCCCAAATTAAGGAGCCTTAACAAAGTTAATGGTCGTTTACCTACAATTGCACATTTAATTGAACCATGTAAACCATTATCTGTGAACATAGTTATCATCGTGCTGATGCGTATAATGCCTGCTTGGCGACTCGATATCCTTAATTAATGTTGCACACTTTCGGTCTTAGCAGCCACAATATCGTCTTCACACACCGTACGAAAACGGGCATCATGCAAGCTAATATCATTAACTTTTGGCTCTCGCGGTAAGTTTCACATCTTTTTCTTCTCCACAACACAGCATACCCTTTGGATATACTTCGCAACATTGCTCAAAGTTTTCAATATTTTGAAAAGGAAAAAGTTAAACCTTAAATATAAAATTTTAAATTTTTAGATATAAATAATGCAATAATGTTGATGTGGTTTCAAAGGGATGGCACTAAAGCCTTACGGCAATCTCGACCAAAATTTTGAAGAAAAAAAGGAAAAAGACTTGTAAAATAATCTCCTAGATCGTGTGATTTAACACCTCTCGATTATATCCTATTTAGTCATATAAAGTCACTATGGCAAAAGGACTTTAAAACACATTAAAATAAAGAAACCAAATAGGCCAGACTTTCATATTGTTATTAAATAAATAAATAATTATGTGACTTAAACACTCAACACTTTATCCATTAAATTAATTTAATTATTTTATTTTCATTTGTTTAACTTTTCGTTTATTTATTTATTTACTGCTACTAAACTTAAATTAAGGATTTAGTCTCATTATTTCCTCTAATGCTGGTGTTTTGCTTTCATTATTCCTGTTCTTTTGGATTTTTTTTAATGGTTTGGTTAAGTTATTTAATATGTTATGTTTGTTTTTAATTTATTTTTTTTTATAATTTTCATTAAAATTGCATATTTATAGGTTCTAAAAATACAAAACAGAACAACCTCTCCCTTTTACTGTTAGTCTTTCACACTCTCTCATCAATTATTATTAATTTTGCCATTCTATTAAATTTGTGAAGTATTTTTTTTTTTCTAACAATATGCAAATTTCAATATCAATTTATTCTGTGTTAATCATGTGTACAGACTCTTAAAGCCTTGACATAATAGTTATTATCCTTGCGTTCAGTCATTGTCTGTCTCTACTGCACCTTGTGACTTGTAATGGTACTCGAGTGTAAAAGAAATAATCGCAAATAAAAACGAAACAAAATCTTGAACATTGTTTGAAACAATGAACGACATTGTAGTTCACAAAACATACCTTTAATATTTATTAGAAAATTCATAGTCAATTTAGCATTAGTTTGTCTCTATGTCAATCTCTTGTCATTGTCTTTTCAAAATTTATTGGGTGATAAAGATTTTTATTAAAAAAAAAATACTCTCGTACACAGTTCTCTTGTTCAATTTAACCTTAAACAAATTCTTTGTACCGTAATGTAGTAATTCAATAAATTTTGTTTTTGTTTTTAACATTTCTCTAGATAAAGTTTTGTTGTTTTAATTGTTTTTAGAACACATTCTTACTGGTATGTGTTACTTATGTTATTGTTTTAACGTTCTGCTTCAGTTGTTGTCCCTGTTTTATGGAACTTGTCACTGTAACTTTATTTTATTCATTTTAAAAGAAAATATATTTTTTTTTAGAATTTTAAGCTTTACAACAAATGGGGAATAAATTATACTTTTGTAAAAAGTTGTTGGTATATTTTGTTTTTGTTTAAATGACCTTCTTGCATACATACATATGTACCTACCCTGCAGATACCGCAACTAGTTCATAAACTTATAAAGTATACTCCATAATGGATATGAAGAAAACAAAGTCTATTAAATATTACAATGTCCTTGTCCTTGACCATATAACCCATCCATAAACTTATAAAGTATACTCCATAATGGATTAGTTCAAATATAATATACTTATATATGTCTCCGAATATAAGGAGAAAACATGGTCGATTAAATATTACAATATCCTAGTCATGTACCATATAATAAATCGGAGCAGCCTCAAAACCACTCTTTATCATTACTCATTGTTACACCTACTACATAATGGTCGTGTTTACAACACTGTATGTAATCGTTTAAACACAAACACTTGTCGCTTACGCTAGGTCTCCACGTAGCAATTTTCATTGCTAAGCATAAGCAAAAACGTCGGCAGAATAACGGCACTTTATTGCTAAAGTGTATTTATTTTCATTGGGTGGAGAACACGACACAAGGAATTTATTTTCAAAATTTAATATTTTTGTTGTAACTTTTATGGGTTTTTTTTGGAATACCTCACTCTAAATTATTACCAGGTAAAATTATTTTAATTTTCCTTTGTTGCTGCAAAGAAAAACAAAAAATTCAAAGAAAATTAAACGATTTTGACAGCTAATTGCGGCAATAATTGCTTAAGCAATCAGCAGAGCAATGATTGCGCAATGAATTGCTACATATAGCAATTTGCGGTCTACACGTCGCAATCTCTATGGACGCAATCAAATTTGACAATTGCGGTAATAAATATTGCTACGTGGAGACCCGGGGTTAACTACAAACTTTTGTTTGAAACTTATATGGTCCGTGACTGCATTACATAGGATCATCTTTTAACTATTCCATATCAGCTACAATGGACCACATAATGCAGCATTATCTGCAGGGTATGTATACGCAATATAAATACGTGCATACATACGTCTTGTGTGATTTATGTTTAAACTGCACTTGATTTAAAATATTTGCAATTGTAATTTTTCTTTGTCCTTCTTCATTATATATAGTTTCGCCTTATTGTGACCTACATGAAATAAAAACATTTCGGACAATATTTTATTACTTGGAACTTGCTGCTTTTTATAACTATGAATTAAGCAAGTATTTTATATTAGGGATGTTTATGTCATGAATATTTAGTCTTGCAAAAGTGCAAAATAGCTAAATTTGTTTTCACACAATTTCTTTATTCACTACCTTTAAGCAAGTGCGTGTATTTATTTCCAAAAAACTAAAAAAAAAATCTTAAAACTTAAACATGCAGAGACTCTAAAATATATTAATTTAAAAAATCAGCCGTAAATCTCAACTTGTTGTATTTTAGATCTTACAATGAGCGATGATTGTGATCGAAGGAGTAAATCAAATAAGTTTTTAATTTAAAATTAATTCAAAAATAGCTTTTAGCTAAGATTAAGATTCAAGACATCAAAAAAAAAAAAAAAAGATAGCGATTTTTAACACTAACTTGTGCGATTAAAAACCGCTGTCTTGAGGGTAGTTGTTGCCCACACTTTTTATACCGGTTGGAAAGGATAATATTTTTTTTTTACTAAGAGCACAACACATTATTAGCCATTTTGTTTTTTAAATTACGAATAGTGATACATTTTTCTTGAGAACAGAATTCACCATAAAATTATTTACAACTTATTTTGTCTGATAGAATTGTTCTCTAATACTTACGACCTTAGAACTGCAAAAACTAATTTAAAACAAGTAAAAGCGCTATATTCGGCCGTGCCGAATCTTATATACCCTTCACAACGTGTAGTCATGCAATAACAGTAAATTCACGTATGTATGTTAAAAAAAACAAAAAAAAAATAAAAAATAAAAAAAAAATTTTAAGAAAAAAAATTTAAAAAAAAAAAATTTAAAAAAAAAATTTAAAAAAAAAAAATTATTATATACATATATAATATATATAAAACAAAAAATAAATAAAAAAAAAATTAAAAAAAAAAAATAAAAAAAAATAATAATAAAAATATATATAATATATTAAATAAAAAATAAAAAAAAAATTAAAAAAAAAAATTTTAAAAAAATTTAAAAAAAAATTTTTTTGCCTCAGCTGGGATTCGATGCCACGTTTTCTCTAACCAGTATACACGTTTGTATGTATGTATGTTGTTGTTGTAATGTTGTTTTTATGAAAAGAAAATCGAGGTGGTCGTGGGTTTTTGCTCATATCTCAGTTGTTTATGTACCGATGTTTCTGATTTTCAATACCGATCTACTCCCGAATATTTCTGATATTTTAATACCTTACCCGGGTCCAACCTATGTCGGGGGGCTTCAAAAAGTTGATTTCAACATACACACGGACAGACGGTCAGACGGACAGACGGTCAGGGCTTAATCGACTCCTCTATTCATAAGCTTTCAGAAAATATATACTTTATGGGGTCGGAAATGAAAATTGTAGAAATTTCACACGGAATGACAAACCTATATATACCCTTTTTCACTGTGTGAAGGGTATAAAAATAGTTTAAAATTTGATCTAACAAAAGCAAAACATATTCGCTAAATACAAACTTATATTTTTAAAATTTTTTTGCTGAGCTAAAGCGCTGAAAGCCAAATTTCAAAGCGCAGAAAAAAAATGTGGACAGTGTTGTCAACTCATAATACAAAGTTGACATGCTTTAGGCAGTAAAAATCGATTACTTGAAAATTACTCATACAAATGAGCTCCGCATAGAACCAAAAATATGCTTATGCGCGAAATTATCGTATTTTACATTTTTTTAGAAATCCATTAATCCATCTGCTGATAAAATATTATAGCGATAACTGTTTTAGTTGTGGAGATAACACTAAAGCAGTGTTATTTACAGTTTTATTTATTTAAAAGTAAGAAAAACGCTCTCCTGTAAAATTTTGTTTTTGTAACATACGATAATTTAGCGTACAGGGGTCGATATCTACTCATTCTAGCATTTACAATTGGCACAGGCTTCTTAAGAAGAAATCTTTTATAATTATTTTTTTTTTAATTATTTAGTTTTCTTTTTTTCAATTTCATTTTATATTATGATTTCTTTTATGAAATTTTATTTTGTATATAAACTATTAAAAATACAACTCTGTGTGTTTTTTTAACATATTTCATAATTATGCCTTAATTACTCATCTCATTTTGTTTGGAAAACAAATTTTCTTCCGCTTTACTTTTTATGCTTCATCAAAAAATGGATTTGAAATAATTAAAAAAAATGTATGCCTCGACAAAACAGTAGCCGTAATTTTAGTGGTGTCCCTAGACGATTATTGGACGGCAGTAATCGTCAAATATCATCTATTGCTTCAAATGCTTCAACGGCGTCGGCCGGCAATAATTCATCCAATTCACCGTATGGCACATTGAGCAGTATAAAATCTACTCATTCCTCATCATCATCATCGAATGGTAGCCATAGCAGTAGTAGTGGTAGCAATAATGTTATAACATTTCAATGCACTTCCGTCGATACAGTGGATGGTCTGCCAGTGGGCTCTTCATCGTGTTCATCATTTACGGCCGCAGCTCAACAACAACAGCAACAATCGTTAGTAGGCTCACCTGCCAGTGGTAGCGGGTGTTGTTTAGGCATTGTTGCCGCTGCTGCTACTGCTGCTTGTACTGCCACAGGCATTAGTAGCAATGGTGGCGGCGGTATAATTGTCTTAAATAGCAATAGCGGTGGGAATAGCCCACGTTTGGGTGATGCAGCTTTAAGTTCTTTAGCAGCCAGTCCCACAGATGCCTGTAGTATACGCTCAAATCCCTCGGCCGCCTCTTTAATGGCTAACGATATGGTAGCAGCGGCTGGTCTTACTGCGGGCATTTGTGGTAGTGGTATTAATAGTACTGCTACGCTTTCACCGCTTTCTTCTTCTGCTGCTGCTCATCATCTAATGCGGCGTCCCAGCATTACTATGTGCGTTTAAGTTCCATTCTATGCCTTAGATATTTTGCAAGAAACACACCAACTTCCTTTTTTTTTGTTATAAAAAATTTAATTTTATTTCAGTTTCATTTAAAACAAACACTGTATTCTGTAGATGATTGATTATATGATTTGCTTTTTTGGAATTTTGTTAAATCTTTATGACAGCATGTTGAATTGAAATGATTATTCTATAGGATAAACTGAAATTTAATAGAAAAGACATTTAAATCATTATTTTTGTTAAAATGTATTAAATAAAAATTTATTTTAAGCTTAACAAAAAAAATAAGAAAAAAAGCACTGCCCTCCCAACATTTGTAGCCCAACCTTAACAAGAGCGTTGAACGTCAAGCGTTGCAATTTTGTTATTGTTATTGTAACAAACACAAAACACATATAGAACTCCAACGCTTGACGCTTAAGCTGGATTCACCCATAAAATTTTAGTTCAGAACAAATTTTTTTTGTATTGAGTTTGATGTTTTACTTTTGAGAGAGAGAGAGAGATTATTTTGTTCAGAAAGATTTTTCTTGAATTGGTTTAATTTTAATTCTTGTTCAGAAGAAACTGAATTGGGATGCCACTATTTTTCAATATTTACATGAAAATTGAATTTGGTTGCCACATCACACAGTGTCAGTACATTTATTATACAAAAATTGTTTTTGCCGAAAATTAACAATTAAAATGGAATTTAATGAAAATATTGCTCAAAAATTAATAGAAGAATTAAAAAACCAGGAAGAAAATGTTTGTATGACATGAGCAATAGTGCATACAAAAATAATTATTTAAAACAGGGTTTATGGAATGAAATAGAAGCGACTCTTTTTATTTTCGATTTTTTTTTATAAATTTCTTTTGCAAACAAATTGACTTTATGCACTTCAATTAAAAATAATAATTTTAGTTTTCTTCTATCCGACATTTTCTTCACATATATTTTAATGAAATAATTTACGTTTGTATTTATTTACATAGTTTGCTAGCGGTGCTTCCACTTTGTACAACTGTTTGCATTTTATATTATATGGCAGCTTTGTTTTTTCGGACAAATTTTCTTAAATGGGTGAATCGTTCTGCAGAAAACTCTCAGTAAAAAATGTTATTCTCCGGAAAAAATTTTGTTCAGAACAAATGGGTGAATTCACCTTTAACGCTCTTGTTTAGGCTTGACTCTTTATAAAACATGTCTTCTTCGCTCTGAAAAATGTTAGTCTTATACAGGGGTCGGATCTCAAAGTGTTGCGAAATTCATGCAGCTGTAGCAACTAAATGTCTAATGGCTGCATGCTTGCTTTTTATAATTTACAAGTCTGCAAAAGCATTTTAATTTACGTAGCAATTTAACAAATTTATCGAAATGTAATTCAAGCACTTGCTTTGTATTTGACGGGAAAATCTAGTTGGAACTGGAATGAACTACAACATTTACGTGTGAACAACATTGCGAGAAATGTTTTGAAAATTAAAGGCCAGAATTTGACGTAATCGACAAGACAAGCTAAGGCTCTTAATGTGCCAGTACGTAGCATGGGGCATATATAAAAAACGGGATCAACAATTGAAGCTGTACAAAATACAAAAAGAGCATGATTTAAAATCTGCATAAAAGGCAGTTCACCTAGCAACAGCATACGTGCTTGCACGTTCGTGGCGAGGTTGAAAATTTTGTATTTTCTAACGAAACAATTTTACGGTGCAACATTAAAAACGAACAACATGGTTTTTAATTATTGTTTTAGTTGGCCGATGTGTCAAAAACAACATTTGGTTTGTGTTAAAAAAAAAAACTTGCGCAAGGCGATTTCACAGGAAAAAGCTCACTTTGTAAACATAAACAACTTTTTACAATGTCCCTAACATGTATGCAAAAGAATATCTCAACTGTGCTTTTAACGCCACCTGTAAATTAAATTTGCCCTGAGCAATACGCAAACAAGCCGCGGTAACTACTAGAGGTTGCTCAACACTCGTTTTAGTTGAGCAGAACGTACAGGTAAATCAACTACAGAAAATTTTAAACGTTGCTTTGTTTCCTTGGGATATAAACAATTTAAAAGAAATATTTAGACTTTTTAGCAGGACTCGGCACAATTCCATAAAGCCCGTGACACACAACAGGATCTTTTTCATATGGTCCATTTTGAAGGCCAATTAGCCAACAGAAAAATATGAGACGATTAATGCCTTAAAGATGATTCTTCGCCGAGAATGGTGCAAAATACCAACAGCCCACATACATACGTGCAGACTTGATGCTATAATCTGTCTTAAGGATGGCTAAATCTCACAATAAAAATTTTTTTTATAAAATGTTTTATTTAAATAAAAAAAAAATAAATAAAATTCAAAAAGTCAACGCATTTTTAGATCGTAACATTTTAAGTTCCGACCCCTGACTAGACAAAAATATTTCGAAAAAAAATATTTTTCTAACTAAATTCAAAAAAAGAATCTGGTGCTATTAAAAACGTTAATTTAAAAAAACAGTGTGTGCAGCTTAATTAAATGAGGAGCATAGGAAAACAGGTCTAATATATTATTTTAATGAAGAAATTTCAATATTGTTTAACACGTCATATTTTAATATGTGAAAGATATTCTTTTTATGTCTTAAATGAAACCCATAATTCTTCTATAACATTGCAGCCACACGTTCAACTTTTTCACACATAATACTTGTCAAAATTAATTTAAATTGGTTATGGCGGCAGAATATTTGTTAAAAAAACGAAAAATTCGTCACAACAAATACACTCAGCTGTTTTCTTGACTGTAAATTGAAACATTCTTCGATGGAAAGGGAATTTCAAAAAGAAGTTCGCATCAAGCTCTAAAAGTATGAGTGTATTATACCATAGACAGACGACAGCGTTAATTTGCATTAAAATCTCACTAATGCAAATTAAAATTTTGCTGTGACAGACGACAGTTTTTGCATTTAGTAAAAATTGTAAAAATTATAAATGCACTAGCAATCACAAATCTGAACATGTTGCTACAAGTTGGGATGGCAGAAGGACACTCTGAAATAAGAGAAAGGGAATTGTGGAAATTCGTAGGTTTAATGGTATCTTTTCATGGAGGTTATAATTCATATGTATGCATGTATATGGTATTTTTTTAAAGGACCGTAACAGCAATTTTTGGGAGAGTGACGTGCTTACGATGGACGATGGACTTACACCTAAACAGAAAGACATTCCAAAAAATATGTAAAAAAGTTCAACATATCGAATCTATTTTTATTTAAAATTTTTAATTTTTTGATTGATTGCCGACCGTGTTGCCATATTGAAATTGCTAAATTCAGTTTAAATTCAATATGATTTAGTGCATTTACGTGAAATCTAATACACATTGGAATGGGGATAAATCATAAGTTAATTTGAATTAAGACTTTTAATGCAAATTAACGCTGTCGTCTGTCTATGGTATTAGTAAAAAAGTGTGAGTGTATTGAAACTTGATACACAAAACTTGATCGTGTAACTCAAGAATTGAAAAACTTGTCGCTATTATTAGAATTTTTTTAATAAATTTTTTTTAAATGTGAAATTTAACAAAAAAAACTTTAAATTTTGTTTTAAGCTTTTTGCAATGAACCTTCAAAGAAATTGTGTTTGTAATCTTATGAAACTCATCTTGTTAATCGTTAAAAATATTATTATTACAGACTTTAGTTTAATTGAGGCTACCCTTTCTGCTTGCGTTTTTTAATTTATATTTTTTTTAAAACATTTTTTTATACCAATTTTTGAATTGCCTAGATAATGTGTGGAATGTTTAATGATTTTTCTTTTTAATAAATGTTTTTTAAATAAATACTGTGTGTCATAAGTATGCGTTTCTTGGCTTCCATTCACTTAAATACTAATCATACTAAATAAACCCTGCAAGGCACCTTCCCTCACAAATCTATGTCAAAGTTTTATAATACTTCACCTGAATTCGTCATTTCACCAAATCTAAGCACTTCATCAATCAATAGCTTTTTTCAAATCATACATTTAGTTTAGTTTTGTGTTATTTATTTTTAATTTAAGTCTTAAATATGGAAATGTCCTTTTTTTAAAATTATCCTTTTTTATTTATTTTTTTTTTCTTCTTCAAAACTTTTTAACTAATTTAATATTTTTATTTATTTACTTTTTCTCGCACTTTATTTTGAATGTCAAACTACAAAAACAACATTGGATTATTTTGTGTTGTAAATTGCTGTCAAAAAAAAATACAAAAACAAAAAAAACATTAAATGAAACAAATTGGAACTACAATGTCTGCTAACTTTGTCTTAGGAATCCCAGTTCTGGCTCTTTAGTTATAAGTGAAACAGGTTCATTGGATCGCATGAAAAATACCGCCGAAAAACGTAAAAAAGGGCCACTGGATGATGGCCCACGGGTATCAGATCGTGTGGAGGAAACCCGTGTAAATCCGAATTCTTTAATCGATGAGATTTTAAAGGATACAAAATTGGATCAACTAGAGGAAACAGCTGAGAGTAAGTTTATTATATTTACATTGTTAATTATTATTTTTTATTATAAAAATAAATGTATTGATCATTTACTTCAACAGTGTTGTAACACAAAAAAATACTTGGAGTAAAATGTCTAATGAATATCTTTATGTTTAAATAAAAATTGGCTTTAACTTTAAAAGTATTAGCCATTTTATAAAAAAAATTCTTGAACTGTTTAACCTAAAGCATTTTTTTAAGTTTTCAGTCTTGAATATGCGTATTTTGATCGAAGTAAATGAACAATATCTAATTGATTATATTCACGGTTATCATGTATTTTACAATGTAAAGATTTCAAAATAAAATTTTTTTATTCACATGGATTTCGTATTGTGAATTTTATGTGAATGAAGTAACATACCTGATGAGTAATGTGTGTTAACTATATGATTTTCTTTTGGAGTTCCATTTTATTTTATTTTAATGTGGCAACACCGAAGTCTATATTCGTCTAGAATACTCTAGAATAAATTTCCTTATACATATACGAATGGATATATACTTATGTATACATATTAAAATAAACGATTATTCTTTTGATCCATTAAAACGTGTAAGAATTAACACAAAAATTGAAAGGTGTTTTTATTTTCTTTAATAGGTATAAAATAAATTCTAAATTTTAACATGTGAGCTATTCAAAATAGTGTGGAATGTTTTTAAAGCATTTAAAGTCGAAGCTTTAAAATTCTGAAATTTTCACAAGGTATTTATTCATAATACCAATTATTGACAAAATCGGAAATTTCCATGTAGAGTTTTATTCAAGATAACCGTGATTATTATCGGCCGTATTCATAAACAACAACACTTACACTGCCTAATTACCGCACAAGCGGTATACCACACAACACAGCGGTACAACACATGTGACCATTGAAATAACTACCCCGATATAAGTATGTACCTGTTACAATTTTCTAGACTTTTTCCAAAAAATACAAAATGGTTTTTATTAGCAACACTGTTTGGTGTAACCATAAAAATTGCCGTTATTTTTAGTCATTTTTATTGGAGAAAAATTTCATTAAAAATCAAGGAAATTTTGTGGCCAATTAATTTGTAAAATCTAGTAAAAATATACCCATTTAATTTAATATTGATAATAAAAAAGTTAAAATTCAAGATGGCGTCCGAAATAAAATGCCGACTATGTGTCGAATATAGTAAATTACGGCTTTGCTTTCTTCAACCCCGACAATATTGGTATAAAATAAAAGGGCCTAAACAGTAGAATACTGCAAACTATGAAAAATGTTAAAATTAAAGATGGCGTCCTAAACAAAATGGCGAATAATTTTTTTTCAACCCCATCAATATGGGTATCAAATGAAAGGGCTTGATTAGTAAAATACAACTAAAAATAAAAAAACAAAAAAAAAAACTTAAAACAAAGATGGCGTTGGAAGTACTAAAGCGATAGCGTATAACGCTTGGTGTAATCACATAAGGTGATAGCGCAGAGAGAAAGAGCATTTTTTGTCTCTCTTTTTTACATAAGGAGTTTAACAAATTTTTGGACTAAAATCCTTTTTTATACATAGAGTTTGACATATGGTGGGACACAAAAAAATATTCAGCTGGGCTGGCACCACTACCTGTATAAGTGTAACCTTGTATTACGTTAAATCTGAAATCAAATCATGTTATCAATATGCCTCTGTACAGGGTATTTTCAGATCCGACATGGCCAAATACTGCATTCTTACTTGTTTAATATATCAGGTTACTAAAGCTCCTAGATTATTTTTTGAACACGCTGAAAACCAAAAATTATAAACAATAGTTTGTAGCCAATCGGTTTGATACTAACTGAGATATAACCACTGAAATACAACCGCTTTAGTGTTTTTCCTTAAATTTACTAACGAAAATGTATTTTTGTCAGCTCCTTTACAAACGAGACAGTCGATATGGTAATCAAATTAAAGGACATGACTAGAAAAATATATGATACGCTATAAAAAATGCGGCTCTATGCTCCTTGCAGGAGTAAAAGGAATATTGATGTTGAAGGGTATTATCAGATTCGGCACGGCCGTCTATGATTATGAATTATAAGCGCATATTTTTTATTAATTTTAACCTCGGCTTACTTTTGACAATCAATTCTGAAATGTAATGATGCCATATTTTATTATTTTTTTTTAAATTGAAAACTTTGTTTAAAATCACTGCAATTATGAAAGTTGAATGCATTATGTTTTGAAATAATGAGTCGGTTTGTTAATGCGTTACTGCACTCCTTTATGATATTTAAATCTTAAAAAATCATACTAAACTGCACTGTTTTGTATTAATAACAGTTTTATGCTAAAAGTTGACAGTCTGCTAAAAGACATAACTAGATCATCATTATATTTACTGTTGTAAAAGTAAGCCTTCGCGATGCATCTACGAATAGCCACTATTCTCTACAAATATTTGAAAATAGTCTTTAAATTTATTTCGCAATTATTCAGAAACTTGTTGTGGAAAGTTGCAAAAGTGTATGCTGAACCTTAGTTAAACTCTAATATTTTTAAATGTTGGTTATGAATACAGCTGATTGTTGTTCACCATAGTGTCAACATTTATTTCATGTATCTTTTAAAGTTTTAACAATAATTAGAACATATACATTAATTTGGTTTTATTTTGTTCCTTCTTGTTTTCTAGCTTCCGGCTTACAATTGTATATAGGTAAAGATGGCACCACATCATTTGGTAATCATGAGCTGAAATCTCGTGTGTCTGCTGGGGCCTTCAAACAGGTTGTCATGGAAAATCCAAGATAGTAGCATAAATTTCTAATCTAAAATAAGACTTTTTAAAACAACAACAACAACAACAAACAAACAAACAAACCTACTACTAAACACTACAAACTACAAAGAAAAGTTATACTATATAAATATACCAATATATCTTATATTGCGATATACTATACATATGTAACAAACTTCAAATTACAAGAAGAAAAATTAAATAAATAAATATAATAATTTATATATTTGAACACAACAGTGAAAAAAATGATTAAAACTATACTATATAAAAAAAAATATTTTATAAAACATATATTTCAAACAATAGAACTACAACTTATTCCCATTGTATTTAAACAAACAAACAAAAAACCCCAGAATAATAAAAACTACTAACTACTCCTACAACTATACTTCTTATATTTAAAGCAAACTGTATTCCCCCTTAATAATAAAATTATTATTACAAATAGTATTGAGTTATGTTTAAACAACATTTCTAATAAGTGTTACAAATAGAAATTTCAAAAATAAAATTATTGAAAACTTTCGAGATGTCTACAAAAACAAAAACTTATATTTTAAATTCTATTTAAACCCCAACCTACCGTTATAAAAACAATAAAGAAAATTTTTTAGACAATTTTAAAAAAGCGCAACTCACTTTACAAAAAAAAACCTTTAAACCTAACCTAAAAAATAAATCAAAAACAAAAATAAAAACAAAAAAAACTAATAACAAGTTTTTTAAGCATTTCCATATTAAGTTGACTACTTTCCATTGACACAATATACCGTTTATGAATCATAAATACAACTCTGCTGCCCATATAAAAGCACATCGTAAAAATATTTGCTTGATGAAATACATAAATTAAAGTAGGCTTCCTTTAAAAAACAAAAACAACAATTTTTTTTTAACAAAATCTAACCTCAATCAATAGGTTGGATTAACGCAATGATAGTGAATATAGTATTAACAAATAAAAGCTGTAACATTTGAATGCAAACATTAACAACACCTGAAAGAATTTAGTTTTAAATTATATTTTCAATATTTTTACATTCAACTTAACTCCTTTAAAAAAAATATATATTTTTTAATAACAAAAACAAAAAACATTTTTTTACAAAACTCTTGGAACTAATCTGTTAATTTTGTACAATACATACATAATATTTTTATACATCTGTGCATATTTTAAATTATTTTTAAAAATTTGTTTAAAAATTATATTAAATTATTTTGTAAGAACAAAACAAATACATACAAATATTTTTTCAAAATTTTAAACCATAATAGTTATGCAATAATTAATTAATTAATTAAAATTACGCTTCATAATAAATAGTAAAAAATACGAAAATTTTTCAAATGCCTACATAAAACACAAACCAATACCGCCATTTTCATACACACATACACTCAAAACAGTTAGAAATGAGAAAAATGTATCCAAAAATTAATAAAATATTTTTTATTTTTTTTTTTTGTGAAACAATAATTAAATTATAAACATTTAAAAAATAAAAAAATATATATATTTAATTATAACTGCTTAGTATGTAATAATAAATATGTATTTGTGAGAATAATATATTGATTAATATTAAAATTAATTAAAATAAAATTTAAAAAAATTAAATAAATTTTTTGTCGTGTAAAAATATTTAAAACAAGAGAAATTAAATAAAAAATTGTGATTTCAAAAAAAAAAAAAAAAAGATCAAGTGATATTTCATTTTTCAAAAGAAATAAATTTTTAAAAGCGTTTTAGGCATTAGCACAGAGCACATATTTTTGGCTTAAAAATAATTTAAAGGACACAATTGAAAGAAATTGTTCATCAGATTTTTTGCAATAGCTTTTTTCAAAAGGACTTAAATTGGCAAAATGTTGTTAGCTAGGATTAGAAATGAATGTAAAAAATTTTATATATTGAATTTTCCCAGTAGAAGCTTCTAATCCAAGGCGAATTCATACAGATAAAATTATCAGCCCAGCTGATGGGGAAAAATGTTGTTAAAATTTTTTTAATTTGCCTTGATTTCATTGATTAATGCATGAATGTAAAATTTGATTTTGGTTTCGGTATTAAACAATTAACTTAAGTATTTTTTTTGTCATAAATCAACCAAATATTTGTATATTAGTTGCTCTTAAACCATTTATATTGTGTTTCACAAAAATATATCATTTTCCTAATAATATTTTCTGAAATCAAACATCATAGCTTTTCCATCCTGATATACGAACTTGCCTTGAAAATATCTCTTAAAAAGTTGCTTTTTTGTGTCAATTCGCCGTTGCACATACCTGTATGAATATGCCTTGTTCTATTCGATTCGAAATGTCAAGCGATTTGGTATTTCGAAAAAGCATTGTCAAAATTCTTATAAACCATTCTTATTGGGCATATAAAAATATAGTTTGGGTACTAAACGTTGACCCGAAACGGTTTAAAAAAGGATGAATCAAAAAACAGTGGATTATTTGAAATTTTTTTGTACGCAAGGTTTGAAAAATTTAATTGCCTTACAATGGATGTACAGAGCTTTCAGGCCACCAGTTCTATATTGCAGACTAACGAAGGAATGAAAACAAGAAATTAAAGAGAAAAAAAATACATTGAAAATTTCCTAAAAATTCCTGATATAGTAAGCTATGGAAACGGCTGCCACTAAAGCTTTTGGTTAAACAGCATAAAGTGACTACTTTTTTGGCCCTTGCTATTACAGCTAAGTGGCGTTAAAGTGGCACCTAAATAATAAAGTGTCCACCAAACTGTCCAGAACTCAGGGCAATTGAAAAACACTGATCAAAGAGAAATTAAGGCAACAAAAAAAGTTACCAAAAATGCCAAAGATTTCTGCCCTAGTGGTGTTTAGCAGCTTAAAAGCTATTATCTAGCTTTTATGAAGTAAATTATGTAGGAATGTATAAAAAATATTACTTAGATTTTGGTTTTACCACACGTAAAAGAAAGTCAACAAGAAACCTTTTCAGTGCTAGCAAATCAATAAAAAAAAACACCATTAAAAAAACACTGCAAAAGACCCATTTTTACTTTAGATTCAATCTTTATTTGCTATGGAACGTTGGCATAATAAATTGGCCGTAGTAACTGGAGCCAGTGGTGGCATAGGTGCTGCTTGTGCTAAAGCCTTAGTTGCAGCAGGTATACGAGTTGTAGGTTTAGCCCGTAGAGAAAATAAACTTAAAGAATTACAAAACTCCTTACCGGACAAACAAAAGTCATTGTTTATACCACGTAAATGTGATGTTTCTAATGAAGGCCAAGTTATAAGTGCTTTTGAATGGACCGAAAAAGAACTGGGAGGAGCAGATATACTCTTGAATAATGCTGGCATAACCAGGGAGACCGAATTGGTGGCCCCCGGTAATACGGAGAAAATCCTGCAAGTTATCAACACAAATATTATGGGTGTTTTATGGTGTACACGAGAGGCCTTTCAACGTATGCATAAACGTGGAAATGAAGGTCATATTTTGATTGTAAATAGTATTGCTGGGCAGCAGGTTTTAAACTTTATAGATGTCTTACCCTCTTTTAATATATATCCAGCTACTAAATTTGCTATAACCGCCATGACCGAAACATATCGGCAAGAATTTCAATTGCATAAAAGCAAGGTTAGAGTTACGGTAAGTTAATTGTTCATAGTTGTAATGTAAAATTCAATTTAAGTTGGCAAGTTTGCGTATTTTATAGGGTATTTGTCCTGGTGCGGTAAATACTAATATATTTCCAAAGGAAATTCATTTCTACGTGAAGGATATGCCTCGTTTGGAGCCGCAAAATATTGCTGATGCAGTACTATATGCCTTAAAAGTTCCACCACATGTTCAGGTTTGTTATGTTTCTCTCTCTGTTTGTGCTAATAAACAAATAAAGAAAATAAAAAAAATTCTGCTATATTGATTAACTTGTGATGCTTGTAAATTAAATTTAAATTAATATATAATATAAACTTTTTGTAAATTCTTTAATAGTGAATCTCTTCCTTTAATCCTCTTTGCAGATTCATGAAATTACACTCAAACCCATGGGAGAGATGTTTTAATTCATAAAAAACTGAAGTTACAATTAATTGAGTAGTTTTTAAAATTAATTGTAAAAAACCCTAAAATAAATAAATACATGTTAACTATTTGCCATCTTTGATTAATATTTAATTTCTAATTTATTAAAAACGTCTAATTTCTTTCTTAACAACCTATGATTCAAATGATGTATACAAAGAAACTGATTGTTAAGAAAGACCACAGGTATATCAAGGCGATATAAACGTAAAAAACGCAGATTATGTTTCGAATCAATAAAAACTTTTGCCAATTCATATTCTCCAGGAAAATTTAACTCCAACTCCTCAACCAAAATATCACACAGAGGACAAGGATCCTTGGTATATAAAGTTATAAGTGGCAAACGTCCTTGGGTAGAAAGTGGTAGTCTGGGGAAAATATTTAAAAAGAAAATTATTTAAGAATGTAAATTTCTAAAATTAATACTTACAATTTTTGTATTATTAGGGACAAAGATTCTTGAGAATTCGATGACACAACACAACCATATTCTGTGGGCTTTAGGGCATGTGTTAAATGAGTAATTAAACGAGTTAATGATGCTGCTGCCGAATGACCTAATATAAATGAACCACCATGGGGATTTATTAAGTCCAAATTCAGCTTAAAGTATTGTTTAAGAAAAATCACTAATTGAGGTATTGAATCTTCAATTTCCCAATGTTTTACAAGTTCAGGAGAAATTTTAGTTCTTTTGAAAAGATTTTCAACACAAGTTTGATTACGAATTAATATATTGCTGGAATTTTTTATATGTTCAAAATCTGTTATAACGGCTAGAGGAGATAAATGTAGTTTCTGAGCTTTTTCATGAGTAGTCAATATTAAAGCTGCCGCTCCATCACTATATTGAATTTTTCTATTGCATTTACTGCTGTTTTCGGATATTTCATCTTCTTTTATTTCTCTTATAAATCTTTTTTTGCCAATCACCTGCTGTATCTTTAAGGGCACCATTTCTGCTTCATATAACCCTTCTTTTTGAGATTTTGTATATCTCATAACACTATTTACTGTATAGTTTTCAATGGCTGTCAATGGTACGGCAGGAAAAATATAATTTTGAGTTATTTCTTTGCTTTGGCTTTTAAAGTGTTCCTCCTGACTAGCAGATTCTTGTCCACCTACTGCTACTACATTTGATTTTGAGGATTTTAATGCATCAATTGCTTTTAACAAAGAATCCATGCCAGTCTCATCTTTATAAGTCACAGTTTGGGCAATATATTTAGATTGTTTAAGAAAAGTGCTAAAATTTAACTTATTGTCCTCCATTCTTTGCAGTTGTGGCTGCTCATTCATAAATATTTGTTGTATTTCCTCCAAAGGCACCGCCGATTGTTTCACAGCTGCCTCCATTGCCATTTGTCCTAGCTGCAAAGCACTGACAGCAGCCAATTGACCATGACATTTACCCCATGGCGTTCGTGTCGCTGCGACTATTACGAATGCATCTGGTTTAATGTGCAAACAACGCAATTGACCATACTTGACCAGACGGCAGGAATATTTACTAAGAAATTTTAAATATTGCTAATTAAATAACAGGGAGTAAAATATTAACGTTTATTTGATGGTTATATTGCCTTAACCCTGCATTGAAGCTTACCATGGTATTTACATATAGAAAACTAAGAATCTTTGTTAATAAATTGTACTAAATATGTAACTACATACTTATTATACTTTTAAACACTTGTTTTAATTAATAAGAATATTTACAAATATCTAATTATTTTTTTTTTTTGATAATTCCGACGCGAACATATGTTATATTATTTGCACATCAGGGATGGAAAATTAAAAATTTTATAATATAAGTTTATCTCTAGTTTACTAAACAAATTTGTATACAAACATTCGTTTCATAAACCTTTAACAAATTATAAATATGGCCGTTAATTTTGAACTAAAATTCTTGAAATTATATTTTCAAACTGATTCTGGAAAAAATACAAATGTGTATATCTTATCCTCACAAACTAGACTTATTGTGACCATTAAATTAAAACGAACTAGATAAGTCTTGATCTCAAAATTAATTTTTAGTTTTAAAATACATTACCATTATATATATCGTCTAAGTTTCTTGATCTTTTTTAATTGATTATATTTGATTTTTATTTAAACTTGAGATCACTTTTTTGTTTTTTTATAAAAAATTGTTTATGAACCAATATTTCGCTACCAAACAATGGGTAGCTTCTTCAGGGTAAATATGTATACATATTATATTTAATATAATAATTTATAATAATTATGTATATATAATAATATTAAATGATGAACCATTATTTGGTGTCCTTACGAGTCATTTTTGTAAACAATCTAAACGTCAAAATTCATTAAATACTGAAAAATGGATTAAATATTTTTAATCCAAATTTTTTTTTTTATAAAAATACAGCATACTCTTTTCTTTTTTTTAATGCTCATTAAAGCTTTTAACTGTTGAAACATTTATTCCGTTCGTTAGAATTTTTTTTCATATAACTAATAGAAGGCGCTCGCAAAAGATAGAAAATTATTAATTGCAAATTTCTTCACATCGTAGTGTGTTACCTGCATTTCTCTTTTGTTAAACTTAAATTGAAAAAACCCTAAAATTTTTCAATTTTAAAATATTGTATAAATAGCTATTTCAAAATAAAAAAAAATCTTTTATAATATATTAAATATTAAATATGTATAAGAAAAGACACCCTAAATATAACTTGCTCTAACCTGGCAACACTAATTGTTTTCAAGTTTACTTAGCAAAGATACAAACCAAACTGCTGTGAAGCAGCAACATATGTTTGAAAATAAAATACATGTTTAAGTGCAATACAAGGCAGAGAACGGTTTGATTAGTCTATTGTATGCCTTTGAATACAATAGAAAACACGAAACGAGCCTTTTGTTTTCAATGTACAGCAATTCTGTAAAGCAATGCATGACATGATTCAGAAAAACAGAATGTAACGATTAACGAATCATGCATTGCATATCTTCAACAAAACTAAACTAACAGTTCACAAATAAACAATTTATGTGAATGGTTTATATGCTAATTGAATAAATTTCTGTACTTGTTATATGTTGTATAAAACAAAACTTTAGCTTGTTATATTTTTTGATGTTTCTTTGGATACAAATCTAAAGTGTAATTATAAAATCGTTTATTTTCTTACAAAAATTATTTACAGAAAAAATATTTTGAGAAATTACACACATCGACAAGCATATTTGTGCTTAAAAACTTTACGTCCAAATGACAACGAATGCTGAACCATGGCATCATGTTATATCAATGAGTTTGTATATGTGAAACGATATTTTTATTGTTGTTAATTACAGGCATTACAAAAGCAATGAATGAATTTACGATAAGGCAGAAAATGAACTGCAAGTTGGAGTTTGTTTAGCATTTTTGATCGATTTTATTTTGTTAATATAAGGATAAAAAAATATATATAAATATAATAAAAGTGTAATTAAATAAAAATAATACATAAATAATAGCACATAAACACATAAACAGAAAATAATAAATAAATACATAGTACATTAATACATAAAAAAAAATAAAAAAATAATTTATCAAAATTGTCTAAAAGTAAAAATATTTTTTAGGATACAAAGACAAACCTGTTTTTTATATTATTTTCTAACATCACATTACAAATTTCATTTTTTTATCTATTTCTTTTACTCCTCCTCATCATACACCAAACACTTTTCATCATCATCTTCACTATTTCGAAAATGTAACGAATCGAAACGGCTCACCAATATGTCACGATCTGTCAGTACTGGTGGGGGCCCGACATGTCTCCAAGCAATATTTAAAGGCAAATAACGTCTAACTTGTGGAATGCTGTGCCAAAAACGACGTTTATAAGAAATCCACAGCAGAAAAACTGCAGCTGCAATTAGAACCAGAACGATAAAAATAATCCAACTCTTGCTAGTGCTGCCACTGTATTTGGAGGAAGGACAAGTGGTGACATTTATCCAATCCATAAAAGTGTGATGGTTCAAAGAGTTGACACGAACAGCAGCTTCGTTAAAGTTGTACTTTGAGTGAGCAACGTAGATGTATTTATTATTTTCGTGCTCTAAACGGGTTATACACACCAAATAATTGTGGTATTCACTCCTGCTATCATGGTCGCTATCGCTGCTATAGTTGTGGTAACGAAAATGTAGTGCATATGAGGTAATATAACCATTTGGTAGTTTAGGCTCGGAGAAGGAAACTCTGTAACCATCAGACTGAGGTATTTTACAGGCAGAAAAATCATAAATTTTATCAGCAGCCGTGGAATAATTAGTTCTAGTGGATATCAGGCTAGAGCTACTGCAGCCAGCATGATTACATGCTTGTACTTGTAGCACATATAAATGGAAACGTTCCAACGAACGTAAAATATAATTTGTTTCCCAGGCTTCAAAACGTCTTTTGAAAATTGGCTGACGGTCATTTGTATCATTAAATTCATAATAATTCTGTGTACAGTATGCAGGTTTATCCAGAGAACAGCCAAACTCTTTCTTTAATTCAGATAAAAATAGTTCATCCTTACGCTCCTCCTCTCGTCGTGAACAACAGTCATCGTAGTCTTCATGCACACTATCTTTATAGTTTGAAACCGGCACATCACAAAAGTCGCGAGTATCCAGCATTTTTTTATCATCTGGCATATCGTATACCTCCAGTAAATAAAAATCTACCACTTGAGACCCAAATGAGTTTACCGCAGCTGGAGAAAATTCTATTTGAAGTGTATCAAAAGTTTTGGATTTTAGAGAAAATGTGGGCGCTGAGGGTATGTCAAATTGTGTTGTGGCATATCGTATTTCACTTCTAGCCTCCTGGGTATCGTCTTCACCATTGAAAGTTTTCACCAGACACGCGTAACGGGTATGAGGTTCTAGGTTATTTGCAATATAAGTATAATGGGAAGAATTTCCATGAAGTTCATGGGGGAATTTTAATTCTCTGTGCCATTTTATTCTATCACAAACATCTGTATCTAGTTCGCTTTTCTCAGTTACTAGACCTTTATCGCTTAATGGCTTATATATAATTTCCACCTGAGCTAAGGTTTGATTTTTAAACCAGTAAAATTTAATGGACCGATGATCAAGAACCTGAAAGGAGGTCAAAGTTTTTATAGAAAAATACATTCATATGTATACGAATTTTACCTCTAAGTACATATTTAACTTAGCTGGTGAGCACAAAACATCCTGATCACTAGTCTGAAATGAATCAAGACTATTGTCGTGCATAACACTTTCACGAAACTGTCTTATGCGACGATTACACAACTTATCATTGGAGTGGATATAAATGCCACCCTTGATTATCTCAAATCCGCGCTTAACCTGCCACAATTCCGTCAAGTTTTTATTATTATAGACAATCAAAGCATATTGTTTGTTTTCTAAAACTTCACCATGGATCTTTTCAAGGTTTTGAAAAAAATTCAAAGTGGTAATATAAGGTGATCTGAAAGTATAATAATAATAACTCACAGTCTTCCAATCAATAGCAAAGAATTACTGGTTAATTTTATTAAAAATGTTTATATGTATAAAGTTTGATGAGAGTTTATAAATATGAGAAGCATTTTTAATAAAAATAACAATTACAATTACTTTTAGACCCACCTATAAATTCTCAATAGTCCTTTTATTTCCTTGACATCCCTCAAATTGTCAAACAATTCCTGCTGATCGAAAAAGTTATTGATATTGATCACAACAACGCCATTCAAAATTTCACAGCCTCTCAAAGCATCAGCTTGCATTATATTGGAAATATATATAGTCGATTCGTAATTTTTTGCATCACACACTTTTGTACAGTTAATTAAGCCGCCACACGAATCACATTCCCGGGTAGTAGTCTAAACAAAAAAAAACCCATAAAATTTCCCTTTTTACTCAATTTTAGTTTTTTACTTACATTCAATTTATAACCACTCGGACATACGTCCACACATTCATTTTTATATATAAAACGTCTCTTTTTATTAACACACTCTTCGCGTGTGTAGCATCTTAAATAGTGTCTGGAGACATATTTGTCATAAGGACATTCTTGGACACAAGTGCCATTATTCGTGTAGCGTTTGCAAACAACACAACCCTGAGCCGTTCGATTATAACAACCACCCAAACACTGTTCGTGGCACTCACTAGTATCTCTGAGAATTAAAAAAAACACACACACACATCGTATATACAACTTAGAACAAACGCTACATTAGTAACTAATAATTATAAGAAAAAAACTTACTGCATTAGTGAGATGACACTATCATTTTCAATTTTCTGACACACCTCATTAGACCAACAGGAGTCCCTTTTACAACCACTGCATTTGACCTCAAGTGGACACTGAGCCTTATCGTCCAATAATATCAAATCTTTACCCGGTGTTAAACTTAAACGTGCCCAGTTGACCTAAAAATGTGTTATACAAAATATATCGATTTCTTTAAATTAAATTCTCTTAAATAAATTACCTTTTCTGTATAGCATAGTTTGGGATTGCCATCAATTAAAACATGACCTCTTTGTATGGCTATTAACGATTTAAATTCTAACTGAAAATAATAGAGAAGTCAAATAAAAAGTGAGAGAAAGTAATAAATAGTACTTTCTGGGCAAAGTTCGGTTTGTTAAACAAACAAAAATTTACAAAAGTACTGGAATACAAAAAAAAAACAAATTTTAAGCCCGAATAGTTTTTTGTAGTTCTATGAAAACAACACAATACATCAAAAGAAACAAATTAAATTAAATTAATAAAAATAATAATATACAGTTTGTAACTGAACTGCAGCAATTGACTGTAAGTAGTTTGCCAGACTTAAATTAGCTTTTTATTTTAGCAGTTTTTAATCAAGTTTTGTATTTATCATTATTTATTTTTTAAACCATCATCATCAGCTACACAAAGAAAATATCAAAAAAAAAAATCAATAAGAATATTCCTTTTTAAAATCACACTTTTTTTTGTTATATTGGGATCCTGCGAGAGCCCAATGTTGAGTCGGGGATCACACCTAGTGTAGGCAAAGTGTTTTAATTTTAAAAGTAGTGATGACAGATCAGCTGATTATTTTTTGTATTTAAAGTCCATTATAGAATTAATAGAATTTTGTAAGAAAAATAAATCAATTTACAAACATTTTTATAAAAAGAAAATTTAAGAAAAATTAAAATACAAACAAAGAAACAAACCCCTTGTTCCGTATTCCGATTCAAATTAAATTATTCGTAATCGTCATTTTAGTTTTATTGTTTCGCTCGAAGTACACAGCTGGAAGGATAATGTTATGAACCAATTTTTATAAAGAAAGAGTGTAAGTCTATATAAGAAAAAAAATATGTTCGACAGAGTACGGTGAACTTTTTTTCGGTACGGTCTAATGTACATATCGTCCCGTTTTGCAATTTTTATTTTTTCCAAAAAACTACCATATCTACCCACTGTAAAAAACCTATATTGTTTTCTCTACTTTTTCGCAAACAAAATAAAATTATATTCCTCTTTGTTAATATAATAAGTAATTAAAAAATGAACACTATTTTACTTGTACTGAAAATTTGAAAATTGTGAGCTAACTCTCCTTAGATAAATCTTTTCGATATAAACATATATGTATATATGCAGATATAATGTACATATATAATAATGTATATAGAAATTAAAATAAATGTTTTCTTTTAAAAAACTAACAAAATGTTCTACTAATAATAGATGTTTACGATAATTTTCTAAAAATTAATCGAATAATAATTTTATAAAAAATTTTAATAAATATTTTTTATAAACTGAAAATGTTAATAAACAGTTTCTGTGAAAAAAAATTTATTAAATTAAACATTTTAACAAAAAAATTAAAAAGAACATGTTTGTAAATTTAGAATGTTTCTCTCATAGCAGAAAAAAATGTAAAATAATATGTTTGTAGATTTTTTTATTTTTTTTTTTTTGTTAAAAAAATTATTTTACCCACCTTCTCTAAATCGTGTACAGACGTTATGACCAGCGCATAATTCAAAAACAATTGCTGGCCACGTATCACAGACAGGTTAGGAAACATATTTTTAATACTGCTCAAATTTCGCACTTCACCAATCAGAAGAAAATCAGTGATCTCTCTTAAGTTCTTAAATTGATATTCATTAAAATTGCAATTAGGATCGTTGCGCGGCAATTTAACCATATCCAGAAACCCCGTTATAACGGTACAATTATTTAACTTATAAAAATCATTACAACTATTTCGCAAATCCACAGATTTACATTCATATGGAGCTGGTGGTGTTGGCAGTTGGAAACCATCAACATAGCCAGTTGCCGCTGTAGCTAAACATTGCTGCATGTATTGAAGAGATAACAAACATAATGTGAGAAATGTTGCGGAGTAGTTGTAGTTATTAAACATGTTGATGGAGTTATTTTTAGAAAATGCTTTTGTGGGAGAATGTGTTACAAAAATGCCGGTCTCTGAGGAATTATTGTGATCATTATTCTTCTCTTTTTTGGCAGCAACAGCTGTTGAATGCATCATTGTTGGCGTTTTTTTACTTTGCTCAACTGGAGCAACAAGTTTTTTTTCTTCTTTGTATTGTTACTGTTTTGTGACTGGCTACGGGATAAGTGTTTACTGCATTCTTAATTATGGATGTATGTTGTATGTATGGTAGTGTGTTTTGGTGTGACGTCGTACTGTGTTGCGTTGCCTGTTTTGTGTGGCACGTGAGCTATCAATTTATTGACACTTGTTATTTAATGTATGTTTGTACTAGTAAAAAATGTAGTCAGGAACTTTTGTATGTACATATATATGTGTATGTGTATATGATTTTTGTGCTGCAATTGTGTTTACTTTGGCTACCACAATTTTTGGATTTTTAATTCTTGATGACATTTAATACTTAGTCCGCCGTTTTGTTTACTGGAATGTTAAAACTCCATTACATAAAAAAATTATTTTAACCCTTTAGCGAGTAATAATCCCCATATAAATCAACCTCTTGGTTCCGTTATTTTTTAATAAAAACAAGCGTGGCATATAAATACAAATGATTTTAAAAGTAACTATAAAATATGAAAAAGTATGCAAAATTTAAATTTGTATATAAGAAAATCAAGGTGAAATCATGAAAGGTAATGGCAATTCAGAAATTTTTAATATATTTTGTTAATATGGAGTTCGAAATATTTTACATACACATATGTATGTATTGTATTAAATTTTTATATACGAAGTTTGTTATATAAACATATATACAAATATAATCTTTTAACATCACCTTATAAAATTGTAACATTTTTAATTAACAAAAATAATAATTTATTAAAAAAAAATATTTAAAAATAGAGCACTTAAGGGTTAAAAGTGAATGTAACGTAATATTTCATTACTTTTCCAGTTACTTTAAACATTTGTAATATTTCTTTTAATATAAACAAATAATCAAAAATGATGTCAATGGAATGATTTAAAAAAAAATTTAGCGATTTTAATATAATAGATTCTGTATGATTTTAATAAATGATTAATAAATTTATGTTGTGTGTATAACTTAGTATTTAGCGATTTATGTGTTTTTAAAAATTTTAATAAAAACAAAATTTTAATAAAAAAAATGGTTTATTTATTAAAAATAACAAATTTATTACTACTAAAAAATTCAATAGTGCTACTTTTAATTACGTTTATAGATAATAAGCAATAAGCAAAATGCTGTAAAAAAATTTAAAAAAAAAATCTAAAAAATGTTTTTAAAATTACGAAAGTAATGGATTAGTAATATAAAATTAAAATTCAGAAAGGCATAATGGGGAAAAAATTATATTTTTGAATATTGTTTATCTCTAACAGAAGTATTTTTTTTTTCTAAATTATTTAATTAAATAAATTAAATTCTTTTTTCGATAAAAATTTATTGAAATCTTTTATTTATTTTTTGTTGTTTATTATATATGTAATAAAAAAAAGAACAATAATAAATAAAAATCCAAATTTTATTTTTTCTTTTATTTAAAAGCTTAAAATATTACCTCAGGAAATATAATTTAGAATCATATTTCAAAAACTTCTCTTCTTGTTTGCTGGATAACTCGCGTATCAACTCAACGACATTTAAAGCTTGGATGACTATAAATTAAATTCACTGACAATTCCAAATTTGACTAAAAGTCAATACATAAATTAAGTTTTTTTTTAACAACTGTCCAAAACAGTTTTAAAAAATATTACTTTGTATTTTAACTGAATTTTCATTTAAAAATAATTTAATTTTATTCACAAGTTAAGTATTTAGTTAAATTAAAGCACGAATTTGTAACACTGCTGCACTGATAGCGATTTTGACAGTATAATTTAAAAAAATCCCAATGAAACACGTAGCATATATGGATGTTACAGTTAAAATTTTATATAAACATAAAAGAGATATCAAATTTAGAAAATTTATTGGAAATTATCACAATTTTTAAAATAAATAAAATTAATTTATACTAATTAAAAATTTAGCAAATATTTCACCAATAATATATATTTGAAAAATTTTCCTAAAACTGAAAGACATATTTAATAAAAAAAAATCTAATAGAAAAAATAAAAAAAAATTGAGAAATGTTCTAGCATGTCTATCTTCTTGTAACTAATATTAATATCTTTAACTTGATGTTATTTTATAAAGTTACCTATGTTACGTACAGGGTTAAAAAATTACAAAAAAACAAAACAAATGCAATCAAACGCAATCTTTGACACCTTTGTTAAGCAAAACGTATCAGCTGATTCGCAATGTACAGTGGGAATTAAACAACAATTTATAAATGAATGATACGATTTCTATAAAATTTTATACGAACATAGTAGAGTACAAATGTAGTTGAGTTAAGGTTTAAAATAAAGTTTTTATATGATTAATTAGGCATTGATCGTTAGGCAAATTTTATAAGTTTTCGTTTTTAATCCAGATTTCTCTCGAAAGAAAATATATAATATAAATTTAAGTATTTCTACTTAACTATATTGTTTTGGTCTTGTTCTTAAAAATAATTAAACGTTTGTAAAACGTTTTAAAATAAAATTTTTGAAGAAAATCCTTTGTATAAACTCTCTAAACTTTTTTAATGTAGTTTTTTTAACCATGAAAATCTTTCAAAATCATCGGGCTTGAGCTTTTAGTTCTCGTCTTTTTCAACGTAACCTACAACCTATGATTTTTAAACATATTTTAAAAAATATAATGTAAATGTCTTCAGTTTTTATTTATATCACTTAGTTGTTTTATTTATTAAGCTTGAGATCAGATTATTTTAATAAGAAATATAATTTAACTAAACTGATTTAAAATATTATATAAAATTTAGTTTTATTTATAAAATTCCAATAAATAATAACAAGATCGTATAGATATGTTTAGATCTTCACTAACTAGTACACTCTAGACATGATCCTATTTTTCAAATTGAATCGATAATGATAATGAATTGTTATGTTCATTGTAATAGATAATTATTTTCATTAAAATCATCACCTTTTGACTTGGTACATCCTCATTAAGGTGTCTTTTAGACAAGATGTATTTTAAACTAGTATTTTATTTATGATCACTGTAAAATTGATTCATGTTGTGCAAACCCGTTGTAACATTGCTTGTATGAAATACATATGTACAATTCATAAGTCATTTTTAATTACAGCGTGTTGACATAAACCCTTTTTGGCAAAATAAAACTACGTTTGCCGTCAAACAAGGAAAACGAAATGAGTAAACGAAAATAGTTAGCTTTTTTGTACAAAATATTTTTTAGATTTGCTTGTCAATTAATTAAATTTGAATTTAGTTTAAACAATTTTTAAATATAATAAAACTTAATATTAAATTTGCTGCATCCCTATCACAAGCTTTACTTAAAATTATTATTTTTAATAAAACTCGCACAAAAAACAAACTGTTAAAAGTTGGTAAAACAAAATTTTCTTACAAAATCAGTTATTGTAAACAAAAAGAGATTATATTAAATGTATGCCTAAAAGCAATAATTATAATTATTTAATAATTATTATTATAAGAAATAATATATAGGAAACAAAAGTGACAAGTCATACACATGTAAAATACATATCGTTTGAAGGCACCGTTAGGTATATATTTCAGCACAATTTTAAATACACTTTCACTTCATCTGGGTAATGTTTAATAAAAATTACAGAATTTTTAAATTGTATTTTTATTTTTTAATTTACCACTGTACAAAGCATATGCACATATGTATGTACATACATTTATGTGAGAGTGTTGCTGTATTTGCAGATGATCTCTTGTGGGATCGTGGCTGTGCGTGTGTTTATGTAAGTACACAAGTATATATATGTGTGTGTGTGTGTGTACATACGTATGTAGAACGTAAATTGTCACATTACTTATACGTTTGGCTTAAAGCTGAGTGTTTTGTTTCCCTTTTTGCAACTTTGTTGCAAATTGCTTCTTGTTTCACGCTTTTTATTATTTTATTTTTTTAATAGTATTTTCAGCTTTTTTTTAAGGTGTTGACGATGTCTTTTGTTTTTTCAACAGAATTGATCTTATCATCACTATTTTGCTCAATATTTATGACTTTTTGTCATGTAGCCGTAAACGTACATACTTTAAAAAATTTTTTTTCGCATTCGTACTTGTTAAATTTTTAAAGTTGTCTTCATAAAGTTTTTGTAATTGAATTTTCACTATTTAAGAAAAGGCTTTTTAAGAATGAAATAATTACAAGCATGCATGCCACTTGAAAATGATTTTGATCATGAAACTGATATTGACACTTCTTTCATATACATACATACATATATGTATGTAGTATGTACATGTATTTTTTGTTAAGACACCAATTTATGGGCTTTATTAAAAAAAATACTCTTCCAGGATGCTTTTAAAAGTTTTCATACTGTATTTATAGAAGATTTTCTGCAAATACAAACATTTTACAAATATACATACATATATGTATGTAGTTGTATGAGTAAAAAAAATTTATTTTATATATAATTGTTATAGTAGTTATTTAAAAACAATTCTTAAGGAGGAAAAAAATTTACAGAAGTTAAAAAAGTTAAAAAATATTAAATATGTTTATAAAAATATTATTAAATATAAAATAAAAAAAATTTTATATACATACATATATATATACACAATAGGTAAATTAAAACCTTAATAACAATTTTTAAAAGTAAGTAATAAAAAAAATACAAATATACACAATTTCTTAAGCCATTTAATATTTTTATAAAAAGGGTATATAGGGTTTTATTACACTAAATTAAATAAACAAAAAAAATTTTTCTTAAAAAAAAAAATTAAAAATTTATATATACATTAGTATGAATATAAAAATAAGAATTTATATTAACAAAAATTAATAAAAGGTTTTTAAAAATAAAAAACAAAAGCTGTCATTCCACCATTTTATTTATCATCTGAGTTGAGCTATTAAACATTAGTTTCAAGTTCTCCTAGTACCCAAGTATTATAAAATTTATAAGATTAAAGTTAAATATACCTGTGGGAAGATATTGAAAATTATTTGTCTGGACATGAATCAGTAGTTAAACATAGATGATAACTCAGATAGTGTAAGGATAACATAAGCAAAAATTATTTAATATATTTTTAGTTTTTGAAAATAACAAAAATCAAAAATTACTGAATTTAGTCACAAACAAATAGGTAAATTATTATAATTATAATTTTTATTAGGGCCATTATTACAACTTGCCGACAAAGTTAATGTTAATAAACGGTAACGTTTGTTAACGTGAGCAATTAGATGACCATTAAGTATTTTTCGTTATTACAGGAGGTTGTAAAATAAATAATATCTTTTTTTAAATATGGTAGCACCAAAGCAAGTACCGACTATTTTTAACAAATTAAATTGTTCTTTAAAAACAAAGTGGCAACGACAAACGAATAGTAAACAATTTTATTTTGTTGTGTGTTTAAATTATATAATAATTAAAATTACTTTTTAAAAATTTAAAATGTGTAGCACTACCAATAAAGTGATAAATAAAACAATAAGAAAACGCTCAAAAAATTTCACGGCGGAAGAAGAGCTTTTGTTGGTAGAATTGGTGGTAATTTTTAATTTATAAACCTCACGTTAAAAGTTAAAGGTAGAATGATCTTCCCTTTAATATTAACACTTTTAGGTTTAAGTGAAGTTGTAATAACGAAAAACTAGTTATCTGTCCGATAACGTCCTAACTTTAGTAATCGGTAAGTTATAATAATAGCCCTTATTGTATTATTATTAATATTATTTATTGTTTTAACGCCATATAATGGGCCCATAGTGTCAAAAAGTTATATGTAAAACATAAGTACATAAAAATTTTTTACGCTAAAATTTGAGCCTTCTGTTTCTATAATAAATATCCGAACAAGAACGCCGTATTTAAATTTGTCGCCAATTGTAAATAAGAGTAATATCTGTTTTTATACCCTTCACACAGTGAAAAAGGGTATATATAGGTTTGTCATTCCCTGTGAAATTTCTACAATTTTCATTTCCGACCCCATAAAGTATATATTTTCTGAAAAATTATGAATAGGGGAGTCGATTAAGCTCTGTCAGTCTGTCCGTCTGTCCGTGTGTATGTTGAAATCAACTTTTTGAAGCCCCCCGACATAGGTTGGACCCAGGTAAGGTATTAAAATATCAGAAATATTCGGGAGTAGATCGGTATTGAAAATCAGAAACATCGGTACATAAACAACTGAGATATGAGCAAAAACCCACGACCACTTCGATTTTTTTTTCACAAAAACAATATTACAACAACAACATACATACATACAAACGTGTATACTGGTTATAGAAAACGTGGCATCGAATCCCAGCTGAGCCAAAAAATTTTGTTTTTTAATTTTTTTAACATTTTTTTTTAATTTTTTTTTTATTTTGTTTTTTTATTTTTTATTTAATATATTATTTATATTTTTATTATTTTTTTTTAAATTTTTTTTTTTTTACATTTTTTTTTATTTTTTTTTTGTTTTATATATATTATATACATAATAAATTTTTTTTTTAAATTTTTTTTTTTAAATTTTTTTTAAAATTTTTTTTTTTTAATTTTTTTTTAAATTTTTTTTTTTTGTTTTTTTAACATACATACGTGAATTTATAATTTTACAATGGGACGTTTTTATATATGTATGTACGTATTTCATATTGGATGAATGGTGACTCAAACCACTGTTATTGCATGACTACACGTTGTGAAGGGTATATAAGATTCGGCACGGCCGAATATAGCGCTCTTACTTGTTTTTTTTTTTTTTTTTTTTTTTTGACAAACCACATGATTTAAGAATATTTAATAGTATTAAAACTAGCAACGTTTAATTATTTAAATAATTTAAGTTAAAAATCATGTGAAAAATCCGCTTTAATTTATTGATGCTGCAATATCCTAATCAAAAAACCTACTGTACTGCGCTTGATCCTTTGACTTAATTTATTGCAAATGCAGATGTAAAAAAATTTGTTGCAAATGAAAATTAATAGATTCTCGGACACACTTTCCATTACTGCAGCTATATTTTTGAGTATTTGAAACACATGAACAATGGAATTATGATACATCAGTGTAAATTTGTCAAATAAGCCCTATGTCTTAAAATTCTATAAACTAAAGATCAAATTTTTGAACAATAAGAAAGAATTAGACATTTGTGTGCAGGTTCGTTTTAAATCAGTGTTCCAAAGTAAAAATAAATGTTTTTTCATTATTATTTAAAGCTATTAGTTCGAAAGCCCTTAAAAACTTAACTAAGTAAGAAAATAAATGTTAATATTCTAATTTTTTATCACTTTATAATGTTTTTCGTTAAATAAATTTTTTCGAACTAAATTTCGAATATCAGAAAAAACGTTATATTTGTCGATACATAATGGCACTTTTAAGTAAATTTTTTGGAGAGCGAATAGTTTCCAGAAATTTGGAAATTAATTGGTTAGCGCGTTCAGTATCACCCGACCATTTTCCTTTAGGGTTATACAAAGGAGCGAGTATATGTGAACAAGCCGGAAAGAATCTTTTAACTCAAAGTCAATATTGTTGCAGAAATTAAGGCACTACTGCCACAAACTTTGAAAGATGTTATGGAAAGTGCTTCAAAGCGACAACATTGCGAAGCCAAAAACGGGTGTTATTATTTTCCATACTTAGTATAAAAAAATTATGTTTTGTTTAATTTAAAATTTAAAAAAAAAATAAAAAGAAAAATTTCATAAAAAATTATAAATGAAAAAGTCAATAATTTTTTAAGCTATAGTGATTTTTCAGCATATTGACTTTTGGTCATTAGCGTAGCTAAAATTTTTTTCTAGGGGTGACAAAAGCTTTAACATTTTTCTTGGGTTTAAAATCTTACATAAAGTTAATTTAATAGTAATAGTATTTTTTTTAAATTCTTAAAAAACAATACTAGGGAATGGGGGGGGGGGGGCATTGCAACCCCCAGAATAGTCTTAAATGCCAATGTCTTTGTATTACAAATTTCAAGTTACCAAATTATTACTTTTTATAAAACATAGGGGATTTTTAAATTTTCAAACTTTGAAAAATTTTGTTATGTTTGAAGTCCTTTTCTAAAAACATGAAAGAAATATGCGAACTTAGTAGTTTTTTGCGAATTTTTTGAAGTTAACCACAAAACTTTTAAAACTATGACAACAATTAACACTCATAAATAAATAGACCATTTCCAAAGTCACACATTTACAGGATGAAAAATTCAATTGTTATGATAAAATATATATAATATGTGATATGTTAAAAATTTTTAATTTAAACAATAATTTTTTTAATTTTTAAAAAGGTTTTTATTGCCATTATATTTTATTTATAATTAAATTAAACAAAAACGAATTCAGTAATTGTATGTCACTTATTTTTTATGTACATTAATACATACATGTATGCATATGTATGTATTTATTTATATTTTATAAGTTATACATATTTATTATAATTTTATCAATCCATATTTTTTGACTATTAATTATTAATTTTATTTTTTTTTTTATTAATTTATTCCGCTATAAATATAATTTTAAACAATTTTACAAGTAAATTAAAAAAAAAAATAATTGAAATAATGAACATTAACCGACCGTGTTCAATGAAAGACTGTGCCATAGTGTCTCCGAATCATACAAAAGACGCTCAAAGTTACTCATACACAATCAGGCATTTAAAAAAGTCTTTATTTTATTACACACACACACACGCACACAAATACACTACTTAAATATGCCTTAAGATTTTACACTAATACTCTAACAAATAAAGTCATTACCAATATCCCCACGAATCGCCAGTAAAAGCGGAAAGTATTTATTTTTTTATTGTTTAGCCAGAATATAGGGAAATATAGGTTTATTTGTTGAAAATAAATGAAATTGTAAATTAGTATAGAAAAAGAACAACAATTAAAAAAACTGATTTATAATTTCTTTGAGTTGCAATTAAGTAAATGATGTAATAAGTTTTAATTATTTTTTTTCTGTTTGTGTAATTTATGTCATCCATTGGAGTCAATATTTTAATTAAATTATTTTTATTTATTTTTGCTTTTGTTTTTTTTTTTTTTTTTTTTGAGAACAAAACTAAAGCATAAACGTATGTATTTAGTGTTTGTTTTATTGCTGAGATCAAATTTGTTCAATATAAAAATATATAGAACCCCTTATTAAACCCTTGTGAGGCGGTGATATTTATAAAGTAAATTTTTTTCTTTCAAATTTAAGAGACACTTAACAGTGGCTTGAAAGTTATTAATGAATATTTAAAAAAGTATTATTTTAAAAAATTTACAAGATCTTAACCTAATGCGATAGTCGTTGATTTACTAATGCCTCGTATCTACTCCTTTAATGATGTTGTAAGTTTTTAATAATTTGGAATTTTTGCTTAGATACTTTTTAGGCCCATAATTATTAACAAAACACGAGGTATTAATATTTTTTTAAAGCGATGCCATCTGTATCTTATTGCGGCAGTACAAATTTTTAAATATTTAATTTTGTTCTAAGTTTAAAATAATTTCAAATAACATATCGCACACTATATATAATACCGATATAACTAAAAATTTTTCAAAATAAATATTTTTACATAAATTAATTAATAATAAGTATCTCGTCGTACTCCATACATTTCTTGCTCATCACTATCATTTTTGACTGGAAAAATACCGTTATGTCTGTTTTGTTGTTATCTGCAAAAAAAAAACATATTTTAGTTGCTTCACTGTGCTCAGGAGCAACTAATTATTTTTGTTTCATATAAAGACTATTATTTTGACTTTTACCAATGGAAAAATTTATCAATTTTGAGGAGTATTATTTTGATTAATTAAAAATTGTGATAGGAAAATTACAAAATTTAAGCATTTTATCAACTCGAAATAATATAACTATTCAATCGAAAAAATGCCAGTTAAACAGTCATAACACAAAATTGGATTTTACATTTAAAAGCCCAGCTGATTGAATTTATGCTGCTACCAAAAACCGTCTTGAATTTGCCTTTTAATATTTTTTCGTTTCAAGTCGCCAACAAGCTCGACTTGTTAGATAACCTTGAGGTACCATTTAATTTTAGATTTGTTTTAAAATCGAATTTATACAACAGAAATGAGTGGCCCAGCTGCTTGTGTTTATGATGCTACCAGAAAATAACTTTGGATATCAAACTCTATATTACCAAGTAAGAGCGCTATAAGGTATAAAAACGATGAATTTGTAAGCAAAAATGTAAGCAAATCCCGTCAAATTCGCCGTTGAGTCTATCTTGGTAGATATCTCTTGCTATAAATATATATACAAAATTATTCTTTATTTTTTTATTTTTTACACTTAACAAAGGAGGGTATATTCATTTTATAACCTTTAAAGTATATACATATATTCTGAAGCCTTATTAATCGTGGAATTTATAATTTAGCTCTTCTGTCAGTGTGTGTTTCCATAAAAAATCAGCTGAGATATAAGCGAAAGAACTCGATTGCCTTTGTTTTTTATCCAATCAAAGACACATTTTTTAACTCCTATTAATAAAACAAACAAACAAATATATACCTTTTGGCAATCTTCAGTTAATTACCGACAAAGTTATAGGCGAAAAAAGTTTTTGGAAAAAAATGTCAATTAAACTAAAACAACAAAAGCAAACAGTTTTTTATACACATATGTTCATATATATACTTGTTTATAGGTGGTTTTTGAAAGAAATTATCACAACGAATTCGTGGTTTGTCGAAACACAAAGTTACTTTAAAGTTAATTAATTCAAATGAATTTTAACGAGCAGTATGTATGTGTTTAAAATTGAACGTGTGATTACTTATAATGTTGAGGAAATATCAAAGCATATTACTACTCTTGCAGGTCTTTTTTTCGAACCACTTTACTTTCCAGTGATATAATGGATACCAATCGGTACATCACTTCACTTAAACCCGGACCACTGCAAGCGTTTTCTCTGAGCAAGAAAACGATTTCACATTGCCAACATGTAATTGCCGACAATCCTATGCACAGCCCTTCTAACATTATAGCATTTACATTTAATGTGTGTCTACCTTTGATTCCTAGTCTACCATGATCTAACTCTTTATGATTTCATAAATATATGTAATTCGAAATACCTTTTTTCACTGAGTCCCGCGCCATTCCGACGTAACCGCTAACATCATATGCCAAATCAGTATATCGACCGACCACTGTGCAAGAAATTATCGTATGTTTTATTTTAGAAATCGACTTTTTTATGCAAATTGGTTATACATCCATTAATCTATCTGCTGATAAAATATTATAGCGACAGCTTTTTTAGTTATGGAGATAGCACTGTGTACATTTTATCGTATGTAGCATGTGTTATTTACAGTTTTATTTATTTAAAAGTAATAAAAACGCTCTCCTGTAAAATTTTGTTTTGGTAACATACGATAATTTCGCGCACAGGGGTCGATGCAGCCCTTCGCCGCATTTACTCGACTCGTGCGCTCTTTTTACATATGATTCTCCTTAACCTGATTTTTTTTTTTCTCTTATAATTAGAATTTAAACTTTATCTTTTAAATAAAATATTTACATACCAAACTCTAAGCATTAGAAGTTTAAAGTATTTGTAAAAGTTGCAAAATGTGAAAACTTTTTATTAACACTCAAAATGTAATTATCTTTGGATCACTAAGTCTTCTATGTGCATAAACCTTACAGCTCCTTGAAAGCTTAACTCCTCGCCTATCAAAGTACCAAACTTCAAATTATTTTGCGCCTTTTTCAATTGTACCACAAAATTTTTAGTTTCTCAAAGGCTTAATGCTTTAAAAATCTCCTTTTAAATTTTCACACTAAGATTAAAATATAAACGAAGTAAAATAGATTTTTATGACATAAACTCGTGTTCATCATTACATGCACATAAATGCCATGTAAAACAAAATTGTACATACACGTACGCATCTACAGAAGTACATATAAATATATTTATATGGGAACTGATGTGTATTATTATCTAATTTAAGGTATTTTATGTTATTTTTAATGATTCCCAGCTTGTTTCATAACTTGGTTAAACTAAGTATGTATTGCATACAATTTTATTTAACTACCACACTTACATATGTATTTATACATAGTACGGTATGTATTAAAAACAAACAACAAAACAAAAAAAAGCAACCCGCAAACATAAGAGTCACATAAAAAGATTTTATATCCTTTTTTCATTTCCAGAAACCAGAAACTTAAGCACTTCTTTTGCCAAAGCCAAACAAAGCCTATTATCTTGTATTATTTTTATTGTATTTCTTAAAGAAATCAAGAAAATCAAACTCAACAACCAGCTGATATTGAAGATTTTACATTGTGCCGTCATCATATGATTGCTCCTTCGGTTTCAGTTTTGTCAGTTACTCAGTTCGATTCAGATTGTTGCAAACAGCTGTTTTCAAATTAAATTGGAATTATTTCTTATTTTATTTCTTCTTTATATGACTTTAAGTTGAACATGCATTTTATGACCAGCACCGGCAGCAACACCACCATCAACCAATCTACCACTTGTTACAAGTACCATGACCATATGATGAGCCAAGAGCCCAACCAACAGAGAGAGATCATAAAATTTAGTTTTCAGTTAGTAACAGCACTGAAATGCAGAAAAAGAATTGTTATTTAAAATCATTAACTCTTTTCTTTTTTTGGATTTTTTTTCACAAGTAGAAACAAAAAAAAATTTAAGTACTTTTTATACATTTACGTTTATATAGTATTTAGGTAACAGGAGCAGCACAAAACTTAATACGTATGTATGTATATAGCAGTGATTGACAACTTAGAGCAGAAGTCGTCCTTGAAGTGCAATTTGTTTTAATGTTAATACAAATTAATTTAAATGCATTAATTTGTAATGTAGCATAAACCTTTAATACATACATAAATAAGTGAGGGAAATTCTATTAGTTTTTTTATTGATTTATACATCACATGAAGTTAAAAGGTTTAACGATAATTAATTAAGTAAGTTGAATGGTAAAAGTTAAACGAATTCTTGTAAATTCCCCAGAACTGTAAAAATCAAACTCTATATAAAAGAAATCGTTTTTCTAAATGTGAGTTTGATCTTAAGATCATTAAAAAAAGAAAATTTATCTTGTAAGGCCACCCGCAACAAATTCGCCTTGTACAGTATTATCAAGACATGCTTATTCCTGACGTAATCGAAGTTGAGAAAAATTTATTATTATACCCTTCACCTGTGGTGCACAAGGGTATATATAGCTTTGTCATTCCGTTTGTAATTTCTACAATTTTCATTTCCGACCCCATAAAGTATATATTTTCTGAAAGCTTATGAATAGAGGAGTCGATTAAGCCCTGACCGTCTGTCCGTCTGTCCGTCTGCCCGTCTGTCCATGTGTTGGTTGAAACCAACTTTTAGAAGCAACTATATGTTCCTCAAATCTAAGTATGGTATCAATCTTTTGGAAATATCCGGGAATGAATCGATATTGAAATTCAGCACAATCGCCCCATAACTTTCTGAGATATGAGCAAAAAACCACGACCACCTCGTTTTTTTTACAATTACAACAGCAACATTCATATATACTGGTTAGAGTAAACGTGGCATCGAATCCCAGCTAAATCAAAAAAATTTTATTTTATATTATTTTATTTAATTTATTATTTATATTTTATTATTTTTTTTAAATTTAAATTTTTTAAAATTATTTTTTAATTTTTTTTTGTAATTTTTTTATTTTTAATATATATTTTTTTTGTAATATTTTTTTTTTTTTTGTATTTTTTTTACATGTATATACGTATTTTATATGAGATGAATGGTGATACAAACAATTGTTATTGCATGACTACACGTTGTGAAGGGTATATAAGAATCGGCACGGCCGAATATAGCACTGTTACTTGTTTTATTTTATTTTATTTGATTTTATTTTTTTATTTTATATATTACTAGCCAAACCCGGCGCGCGTTGCTACGCCCCTTAATGAATCGAAATGCATTCTGAATTTTAATTGAATATCAAGTGCAAAAACCTAAAAATTATAATTTTTTTATGGGCGTGGTATTTCCCAGTTTTCTAGTCACGAAATTGTCATAACAGCTTAATATGTGTGCAAAGTTTCAGAAGAATCGGACCAGTGCAAGTACCCCAAAATTAAAATTGTTTTTATGGGCGTGGCCTTGCCCACTTTTCTAATCACGAAATTGTAAAGTCATAATAGCTCAATATGTGTGCAAAGTTTCAGAATAATCGGTCCAGTGCAAGTACCTCAAAATGATAACTTTTTTTTATGGGCGTGGCACTGCCCATTTTTCTAATCTTGAAATTATTTAGTCATGACAGCTCAATATGTGTGCAAAGTTTCAGAAAAATCGGTCTGATGCAAGTACCTCAAAATTATAGCCTTTTTTTATGGGCGTGGCCCCGCCCACTTTTTTAATCACGAAGTTATAAAGTAACGACAGCTTAATATGTGTGCAAAGTTTCAGAAAAATCGGTCCAGTGCAAGTACCTCAAAGTTAAAACTTTTTTAGGGGCGTGGCCCCGCCCACTTTTCTTATCACGAAATTATTTAGTCATGACAGCTCGATATGTGTGCAAAGTTTCAGAAAAATCGTTCAAGTGCAAGTAGCTAAAACTGATAACTAATTTTTTATGGGCGTGGACCCGCCCACTTTTTTTCATTCATAAACACTCCCCGGTATGTATACAACAACTTACCAAAGTTTGAGCCCGATCGGTTTTACAGTTTCAGAGTCTATAGCTAACACACACACACACACACACACACACAGAGTTTCACTTTTATATATATAGATTTATACTATTTTTTTTAATATTTTTTTAAAATTTTCTAAAAATTTTTTTTTTTTAATTTTTTTTTGTTTTTATTAATATTTTTTTTATTTCTTTTTCATATACCTGACCAGGGTACGCTTTTTTTATCAATGACAAACTTTATTAAAAAAATTTTTTAAGGCGAATTAATGGGTTCGTTCATTTACTGAAAGTAAGTATTGACTATTTTTTACTGCACTTCTCGGGTTATTTAAGTTTCTTTTTAATAAATCATAAATAAAACTTCTATTAAAATTTTCAAACAAATTTCTTTAAATTCACGACTTAAAAAGGTTCCTTGAAAAGCATTTTTATTAACAGTTTTAGAATTTCCTAACAATATTTACGACATTTGTTTCTGTAAATGTAGGACTTAAAAACATAAACTATTTATTAAGCATGACCTGAAAAATATTGGGAAGCACTGCTGTATACCTAAAACATACTAAAATATTTATGTACATTCAAATGTATATAGTAGTTTTATTGCTGCAAATTGTTGCAAGGTTTAAATGCAAACGGAAATGCAATTATTGTTTAAATGAAACTGAAAATATTTTTTTGTTTTTGAATCTAACCAATGCCAGTATTTGTTTAAAAAACGTAACTAATCTAAAGAAAATTTTTAATTTTTATGCAATTATTAAGTTTTGTTTTCGCTCCTGGATTTTTTCTTATTGAGGCAGGGATGTACCATATATCTCTGTTTTCATGTAAATATAAGTTTCAATACGTTGGCTAAATAACCCGGATAATCTTTACTGGTAATTGTTGTAATATTATTTGTATATAAAAAAAATTAAAAAAAATTGTACTTTTTCAAATCTTTAAGAATATTATGTAAAGGGTTATCAATTTAGTGGCTTGACTTCTACGGATCTGGCAAGGCTGTTAACTGTTTAATACGTGTCATTTGAAGTGCCATTAATTAAAAGTGAAAGTTTTGCAATGTACGAAAATGGTTTGATAAACAAACGAATAACGCTTAAAAATAGTTAAAACTTACTACAAAAGTAATAATTCAAATGTGGCTTTTAAGAAAAAACGGCCCAAAAACACCTCCAGACTATAATGCATACTAAACAGTCACTTTTTCCTGATACAATGGACATTGGCATAGCTATACATTTTTTCTGGGGATGGCAAAGGCTTAAAAAATTTCTTTTATCAAAATCTTAAACAGAGTTAATTTTTTATTTTATGTAAATTAATTATTTTTAATTGCATTGCATTCCACGCCAATGACAGTGTGAGAAATGAGCTTTATCGCTAAATCAGAATTAAAAGCCTGTTGCTCTATCCACGTTTGAACCACCACTTTTGTAATAAGTTTAAACTATTTTTAAGCGTTCTTCAATGCTATCAATATTCGTGAATGGTGAAACATTCACTTAGTAAATGGGACTTCAAATAACATATATTTAAGAGCTAACAGTCTTGCCAGACTGGCGGTTTTTAAGTCATTAAATGAATAACCCTTTACTTAATTATACACACATCTTTAACTTTGATATACTTTAAATATTATTAATATCAGAACTAAATCGATCCAGAATTAATTTTAATTTATTAAAGAGAAAAAAACAACCATCCCTGGTAAGACATGCATACCAAAATTTCATTCCTTGTATACATTGTTTTTTTAAGCTGCAAAAAAACATTATAACTTTAAAATTATATAACGGATATTGTAATATAAAAACAATTCATGACTTTCAGGTACATTAAGGTATTGAAAATCAGATAAATCGAATAAATAAAATAAAACAAAAATTGCAAAAGTAAATAAAAAATTGTATTTAATTTTATTTGTGGCAAATTTTTTGATACATTTTTAAAGATAATTTTTGGTATCTTATTTCTATTATAGGAAAACAAAATTGTCTGTATTTGGTAGTTGATGAAGGGTATTTAGGACTCGCCCTAGCAGAAAATGGCACGCTTACCTATTTTAACTTTAACAATTGAAACTACAGAATGGTCACTTTAATGTCTTTGAGTAGTTTAAGTTATAGACACCTTTAGACAGAAGTGTTACTTTACTTTACCACAGACATCAATAATTTGTTGGTTACCCCTTAAGCGGTTAATTGAATTATATTCAATAAATTATCTTATTTTCATTTTCGTCATGTTGAATATTACTGTGTGTTTGAAAAAGGTTATGAAAGATCAATTAATACAATTAAATTATTACTATTATTATTTCAAGTTGACAAAAAAAATCAAAAATAAAAACATAGTGGTGTTGAAATGTCCCACACAAAAATAACAAAATTAAGATAAAATTAAAACAAAAAACAAACGTCAAAATTTTAGAGAAAGTTTTCAGAGAAAAATTATATAAAAACTGATTTTATTTACAATTTTCTATAAAAAATTAAATTAAGCAAAACGGACATGTAAAAAAAAATCTATAAAAATATAAAACAAAATTTATTTAAAATAAAAATAATTTTTTGTTAGTTTTGAATTGACTTTTGTGTGGCAAACATTGCCTAATTTAAAACATTGTTTACATTATTGCAAGGGAAAAACGTTTTGAAGGAAAATATAAAATAAAAATGATTTGAAAATATTGCTGGTTACTTCAATGGAAGTATTCCTTTTATAATTGAAATCTTTTTTTCATCCAAATCTTTAAAAACTATATATTTGTCAAAATTTTATTTTACTAAATTATTAATTAACTCAACCAATGTCCAACGGGTTTTCAAACACAAGCCCTTGCTTTACCCGCAATAATTAATAATTTTTAAATAAAATAATAAAAGGTAAAGTTTCATTATTAAAATACTGTGTCAGAACGTCTCCAAAGTTTGAAAAATTACAAAAAAATAAATCAAGAAGTAAAATACTTTTTATTATTTATATTGTTTAAAAGGCCTCGCTGCTTAGTAAAGTTATTTATATTAACAAAAATTATTAAAGCTCAAGGTCATTTAAAAATAAAAATGTTTTTAATTTTTTATCGATTATCTCAGTATATCGCTGCTCTGAAAATAAATAAATTAATTAATTTATATAATATAAAAAATTAAAAATTAAAAAAAAAATGTTTGTTATTGTCTTAATTTTTTTAAACTAAAGATCACTTTTTTATATAAAAATTATTTTATTAATTTTTTATATAAAAATTAAAACAACATATTGATAAAAAAAAAATTATCGAAGACATTTACATATTATTTTTTTTTTTAATATTTAATATTAAAAAAAAGTTCAAAAACATGATTTTTTACACAAAAATTATTTTAATTATTTTATTTAATTTTTATATAAAAATTAAAGCAACATATTGATAAAAAAGATCGAAGACTTTTACATATTATATATTTTTGTTTTGATATTTAATATTTAAAAAAAATTCAAAAATTTTTTTATTATAAAGTTATTAATATTTATTTTGTTGCACAGTGCTATTTCTTCTGTTTTAAAAAAATACGCAAACACATAAGCACGTTGTTATTTATCTTGCAGTATACAAGAACTTTTAACTTATTTGCGTACAACCCAAATCTGCTTGGGTGGTTGTGGTTATCCATTTTTGCTTATTAGGAATTACCTGGTTTCACATAGGTTGTTTTGCCTGTACCCACTTCGTATTTCGCATATTTTTCTGATTTTTTTTTTTAAATTTATATAACTGGTTATGTCATGACTGTGAAAGAAGAAAGTTCAAAAATGTCAATATCTGACCCATAGATTAATTTAGAACGTTGCTCTTCCCCAAAAACCTTAGAGTTTACGGGAAATGTTTATAAATCTGTGGCAAAAAGGAATAACTGCTTAAGTTGACATAAGCTAAAAATTAGATATTAACATCAATGCAATCCCACAATTTAAAACTAGTCTCAGGTAAATTTTCAACTATTTTGAATTAATTTACAGAAAGTTATAGAGTACAAACGTATTGCCTTTATTTTTTCAACGCACAATATCATTTACAATAAAAGCTTGTTTTAGCAAAAAATATAACTTTTTAAATACAATAGAACAGTTTAAAATTCATATCTTTATTCCCAAAACCTTAAAAATACTTTCTGAAAAACTTTGAAAACAGACATAAGCAGTTTTTGCTTAATGCCACAGAAAAAATATATTCACAAATAAAAAAAATTTGTTTTTAAACTTTCCTTTCAATAAGATCTTATGAAAATTTTCATTATCTTTTTTCAAATTAAAACAGTTTTAATTTTTTCAAAGTGTTTTTATTTGTATCTTCTTACTTCAATAAATATTCAAAAACCTAAAAATATTAAAAAATTTTCTATACATAAGCAAATCTAATTTCTATGTAAGAGGAAAACATTTAAAGAAACTTAATGCTTTCCTCAATAAAAACAGAAATAAATTTATTATCATTTTGGAAATTTTGTACATACTTTATTAAGGGAATTCACAGTTTACGTTAAGCAGCGTTTAAATACAAGGAATATATAATTTAAAAAATGTATAAACAAATTTAAAGTAGTCTTTCTATTCTTGAGTCCTTAAAAGATGTTTTTAAACCCAGCTTTTTAAACTTATTAAATTTTCAAAACCGTCACCAGAGAGCATTGAAACAACATTTACTTTTCACATTAAAAACAGAGGAGACATAGATTGTGAATTCCGGTTAACTAATTTAAACCAACTTATTTTATTGTATATTTTAAACTTGTATAGACACTATGATCACAACTAAAAATTAAATTATTCCGGAGGTGTATTATCGTGTATCCATTCAGCGAAATGGGCCACAGAAGTGTAAACGCTTGGTATGCGTAAACCACCACAATTGTCAGAGCCAAACGACATAATACCAATCTAAAATGAAAAGGATTTGTTATAAGTTCATTTTAGATAAGATTTTAAAGAAATATCTATAAAACTATTATTAGTTACCTGTGAAAAAATACCGTTTTCCTGTATAAACAACGGTGCCCCACCAAAACCCTGACACACATCTTTGCCCTCGCCACCAGCACACATCCACTGACCCTCTATAGAATTGGGCGATTCTAAAGCTCCCGTTGAGGCATAATTGCGCAAACATAAATCCCAACTAGTTAAAGGTACATCCAAATAAGACATTTCCGGTTGACGACTACTTGATGTGGACATTTTACCCCAGCCAGCTGTAGTGGCACGTTTACCCACAACCAAATTTGCCCTAGATTTTTGCAAACATATTGGTTGTGTTGCCACTTTATATTTATGTTGAATGAAATCAAATGGAAATAACAATAAAACATTAAAATTAATAATTTGTATATCTTAATATAAGACCTAATTGATCAATTTGTGGGGCATCGTATAAACTTAAATACGCAACGAAAACAGGCAAAACCTTAATTTGATTAATGTCTTTGATATGACTTAATAGCCATAATAATTTAATGAAATGTGTGATCATTAAGATTTTACCTGCAGTCTAAAACAAAGAAGGAAAAAAAACAGGAATTGAAATAAAAAAAACCGGTACATGAGGTATAATATAATTATAGACAATGTTGTGGCAACATTGTTGCTAAACAAACACAGCGCAAGCAATAAATTTTGATAGTAATTTAAGTTTTATTGCTTTTGTTTTATTTCAAGGAACACATACATAAATAAAATGTAGGGAGTGAGGACATGAATTTAAGTTGAAACAAGCTTTTGTCTATAAACTAAAATAAATGTAGTATATAGTTTTTAAATTTGTTAACAAAATTGTTTAAATTTATTAAAAATGTTTAGATATTAAAAAAACAAAAATCCAAAAATTTTAAAATTTTATAAAATATTGAAAACCAACTTTTATGTATAAATTATTATTATTATTATAAGTTATTATGAGTTTTCTTTTGTGACGTAAGTGTTGCATTAATTCTTCCTATGCCTTTTTTTTCTCTTCTTAAAAATATGTTTTATTATAAACGGGTGACAAGTTCTTTTTTAATAATGTTGCCATTAAAATGAGAACATATGTTACATGTCGTACCCTGAATTAAATCAAAGGGTAAGAATACTGCCCTCTTTTTAGCAATGTTTTAAAAAAATAAAAATGAATTAAACACACATTTAATTGTTCTAAAAGCTTTATATTTAATTTAATTGCCAAATTAATTAAATATTATAAATACGTTCATGTAAAAGAGTTGAAATTTTGTCCTATTCTGCTGATTATAAAGGTAGCATTTCGTTAGGGTGCAGGTAACCTTTGAAAAGTGTTTTACAATAAAAGGCCAAATTTCATTTAGTTTCATTCAGCCGATTTTGCGTGATTGTGTAACAAAATACAAACATTTAAACAAACGAACATTTACATTCAGGATATTAAATATTAATAAAAATGTTATACAATTTTTAGAATTTAAAAAAAAAATTTTTTAAAAAAAAAAATTAAAAAAAAATTTTTAAATATTAAATTTTATAAATTATTAAAAAATAAATAAATGTATATTACAATATTTATAAGAAATAATTTATTTTTTAAAAATGTTCATCCAATTTTTTTTTTTTTTAATATTTAAAAATTCTAAAAATAAATTAAATTTCTGAAAATGTAAAATTTATTGAAAATTTTATTTTACATACTAACCTCCTTAAAGTAGCGCACCGTTGCCACATAAAAATAAAAATTGGAAAAAAGTGAAATCTGTATCATACTTATTGGTACGTGCTAAAGATAATCAATTTATAAATTTAGTGCACCAACAAAAAAACCGCAACAATGAAACTAAATCAAATCTACAGTAAAGACGACAGCAGAACGGTGTCTCAAAAAAGACAGACTGTAAGAACAATCGATCAAATCAACTAACAAATCGTTCACTTAAAAATTAATTTAACAACATCAAAAACATGTTGTTTGTTCCCTCCCTTTTATTAATACAGTTGATGAACATCATATTACCGCTTTATTGTAGCAAGTAGCTGAGAGTCTTAAGAATTGCCCAACCGTATTGACAGTAACCGTAATAATACGATATACCACTTCTATAGAAAGCGGTACTAGTGCTAGCCTCCAGATGTGAAAAAAATACAATAAAAATTTTGAAGTTATGTAACTGTGTAAGTTTTTTAACATTTTTTAAAGCTTATTTCAAGGATAGTTGGTGTTAAGAAGATAGATAAGTTTTGAAAGACCCACCTATCTAACTATATTCATAGAAAATAATCTAATTCTCAACACTTTCAGGCTCAAGTTTCAAACTTCATATATAAAAATTTTACACCGTAAATATCTCTTTCTATTTATTTCAACTGATAGTTGTTTTTATGTTTCAAGAGACCCAACTTAACAGATAATATCATTTCAGCATCCGAATATTTTTTCTTTACTTGTTTTAAATTTCAGCTGATAAATTGCATAATCAAAAATTATATTAAGAGAGAAAATGTAGCCACTTGCCAAAATGATGATACTTGTTAAATCAATATGGATGACACAAACGTTCTTTCATATTTTCCATAAACAATACGCATTTATAAGTGGTATTGCTTGTTGTTGCTTTTGTATACCCTTCACCTGTAGTGCCAAGAGTATATTTAGCTTGATAAATCGTTTGTGATTTCTACTATATTTATATCCGATCCCATTAAGTTATTAAAAGTAAATATAAAAGCTCAAGAATAGAGAAGTCTATAGAACAACGTCTGTCTGTCTAACCGATTGGCCGTATGTTTGTAAAAATATATCCCCTTATTCTAACTAACGAGCTGCTAACTTTTTTTTGTATGAATTCCCATAAAAGAAAGACAGCAGCTCGTTAGTTAGAACAAAGTTTCTTGTTATGAATAACATCGATACTTTTTAGTAGCCCCTTATGTTACACCGAACTCTATATACAGTATAGTCTTTTGGAAATATTTGGCAATGAATTCCTATTGAAGTCCAGCACAATCGCCCAATAACTTTTTGAAATATAAGCAAATAAATTAACTTTTAACAAAATTTTTTACCAAAACAAATTAATATTTTCAGTCCTAGGTTGATTTATAGACACGTTTATTTATATTTTAAAATATAATATGCTTCTATTGCTATTCGCGGTAAATTTTAGACAAATCCGTTACTAATCGGCAAAGTTATAGGCAAAAAAAATTTTTTAAAAATATTTTTTTTTATATATAATTAATTCACTTAAATAATTTTAAATTTTTTAAGCACGTGCTGCTAGTTTTTTCAGCAGTGCTTTAGCGAAAGGCATGATTAAGCTGTTCCTGATAGGGAAGTGACCTAAGAAGTGGGACATCTTATATAAAAATCATGCCTTCTAGAGGCACTCTGGAGCGGCTAAGCATTTAGTAAGCAATTTAAGTAGCGCTATTTTGTAATATTTTTTTTTTTTTGAGAGACGCTAAATTTCTGAGAAAAAATAGCACATCGCCTTAAAATTAACTCAGATATAAGCACTAAAATATAACTGTTATGGTGTTTTTTCTAAAGTTTAGAAACGAAATCTATACAATTAAGAGAGTCAACATGAATTTAAATGAAAGGGCTTGACTAGCAGATTGTAAAATATCTAAAAGCTTGATGAAAAGCTTAAATTCCAAAATGGCATTCTGAATGAGATGGCGGATATATAGGTCAAATATAGTAATTACGGCCTTTACAATATTGGTAGTAGAATACAACAACAAGTGAAATTCAAGATGGCGTCTAAAAAATGTTTGATAATTTTTATCTGAACCCCATCAATATGGTTGTCAAATGAATGGGCTTGGCTAATAGAATACAGTTTATTATGTAAAAATTCAAAATCAAAGATGGCGTCGAAAATAATAAAGCAAAATGGCGTATAATGATGAATATGAAATCTAAACTATGAAACGATCTAGACATTATATCCATGTATACGATAGTAAAGGGTATTATCAGATTCGGCACAACGGAGTATAGTACTCTTACTTGTTTTTGTTGTGTACGAACGGTTAATCATATAAAAAAATATGTTTGTACATACCATTGTACCTTTTGTATACAAAACATAATTTTTATTTTGGCAAATTACTTGTATTGTTCACGTTAACAAAACGCCTTTATGGCTTAACTAATTGAACGAATGGTAACGACCCCAAAGTAACAAACTATGGCTGTTAAGGAGTGAATAAAACACGAATGTTCACACTTAACAACTATTTTTATTTAATTAATCAATTTATATTTAATTTCAAACAAAACTAAACAACTACACGTGTAGTCGCAAAAACAACGCGAGGAATTAATTTCTGCTTTCGTCTGTCAAAAGGTTTTTCTTTTTCTGACATGTTGCCAGACATTTTGTTCTGTAAATCAGGCAGGCTCGGTGCTGCCACATCCACTCCCTCTCCAGTGATAGAGTCAGGGTCTGACTGGAACGATATTTTAATAGATGTTGGATTACGTTGCGCAACATTCATTGTGGCTGAAGCTTGAGGTGCAGATGGTGTGCTATGTTGATCAGGCGGTGTGTTCGGTATTTCCGGAGTGGTGTCTTGTTGAGTTTCATTTACGGTAAAGGCTGGTTTAAGTCTGTCCGCTGATACGTTGACGTCCTTTTCTTTGATTCGTATTGTAAACAACCGATCTGAAATTCGTTTAACCACCTTGTAGGGACCCGTATAAGGTGTCTGAAGAGGTTCCCGAACAGCATCAGTACGTAGAAAAACGTGAGTGCAATCATGTATATTTTTCAGGATGAACATCTTGTTTTTATTGTGATGGACGGTTGGTGTAGGACGCAGAAGGTTGAAATATTCACGAAGTTGCCGTAGAAACTCTGAAGAATCGACAGGGCTATCGGTCTTATCAAAGAACTCATTTGGAAGACGGAGTGAACCACCATAAAGTAGATCCGAAGGTGATGCTTGAAGATCTTCTTTAAATGCAGTTCTAAGTCCAAGTTGTACTGTCGGCAGTATATCAACCCATGATACGTTAGGATGACACATTAGAGCAGCTTTGAACGATCTGTGCCATCTTTCAACCATGCCGTTGGATTGAGGATGGTATGCGGTTGTTCGTGAACGCTTCGAACCAGTAAAAACAACAAGTGATTTGAACAGGTTTGACTCGAATTGAGTACCCTGATCGGTAGTGATAGTCTTAGGACACCCGAAGCGAGATATCCAATTTGACCAAAATGCTTTTGCGACAGTCTGAGCAGACATGTCCTTCAACGGAACAGCTTCAGGCCATCGAGAGAATCGGTCGATCATTGTAAGGCAATATCTGTAACCCTGTACAAGTGGCATCACTACGATGTCCAAATGGACATGGTCAAAACGATTGTCTGGAACATCGATTTTGTTTGGCAGTAATCGGTTGTGTCTTGTGATCTTTGCCCTTTGGCAGGACAAACAATTTCGGGACCAATTAATGATTTGCTTTTTCATCGCAGGCCATACGTACTTTTCCGAATTTGTTGAAGAGTGGCTTTTCCACCCGGGTGCGAAAGATTATGTATCGTTTGAAAAATTTGTTGTCGAAGGTTTTCAGGAACAAAAGGGCGGACGTATCCAGTGGATACATCGCAGTATACTGATGTAGAATCAAAATGAACGACTTGAAGATTAAGAGAATTATTACCTTCCAGTAAGGTTTTTAACTCTTCGTCTACTTCCTGAGCTGATTGGAGTACTTCCATTGAAATTGTTGATGGCATCGAAATTGCATTAAGACGAGATAGTGCATCTGCCACTGTATTTGAAGGACCGGACAAGTGAACCATTTCGGTTGTAAACTGTGAAATGTAATCTAGGTGTCTCAACTGTCGAGGCGAAGCTTTTTCCGGTTTCTGAGAAAATGCGTATATTAGTGGTTTATGATCAGTCTTTATCACAAAATGTCGGGCTTCAAGCATGTGACGAAAATATTTCACGGCTTCATAGATCGCAAGCAATTCTCTATCGTATGTGCTATAGTTTCTTTCCGCCGACGATAATTTTCGAGAAAAGAACCCGAGAGGTCTCCATGTATCATCAAATTTTTGTTCAAGTACACCTCCAATAGCCGCGTCAGAAGCATCTGTACTTAGAGCTAGGTCCGAATTTGGTGATGGGTGTGCCAGCATTGTAGCTTCACTAAGACTTCTTTTACAAGCTAAAAATGCATCCTCAGACTCAGGGGTCCATGGAATTCTTCTTTTGTCATTTTTCTTCGAGTTAGTTAAAAAATCATTGAGCGGTGCTTGTAGTTCTGCTGCATGAGGAATACATCTCCGATAATAATTAATAACACCAAGGAATCTCCGAAGTTCGCAAATGGTTTCCGGTTTGGTGTAGTTTATAATAGCAGTAACACGGTCGGTTGGAGGTCGACAGCCACTACCACTAATAATGTATCCAAGAAACTGCACCTCCGACTGACCAAATTTGCACTTGTTAACGTTGATTGTTAAACCATAATGGCGAAGGCGCTCAAATACCTGTCGTAAATGACACTGATGTTCATCGGCAGATTCGGACATAATAATTATATCGTCAATGTAGCAATATACGAAATCAAGGCCCCTTAACACAGAATCCATGAACCTCTGGAACGTCTGCGTGGCATTTCGTAGGCCAAAAGGCATAAATAAAAACTCTACCAAACCAAATGGAGTACAAACGGCTGTCTTTTGAATGTCCTCTTGAGCCATTGGTATCTGGTAGTAGGCTCTAACAAGGTCAATAACTGCAAAAATTGACTTACCATGTAGTTTTTCAGCAAAGTCGTTAATGTTGGCTATAGGGTAACGATCCGGAACTGTTTGTGAGTTAAGTTTTCGGTAGTCACCACAAGCTCGCCATCCACCAGTTTTCTTAGCAACCATGTGTATTGGGCTGGCCCATGGACTCTTAGAGGGTCGACATATACCATGATCTAATAAAAAATCGATTTCAGCTTTTGCGGCAGTCAGTTTATCACCAGACAGTCTTCGTGGACGATCAGCAGTTGGTTTGCCTGTAGTCTCGATATGATGTATAACTATTAGATCAGCACTAGGCGTACGAATCAAAGTTGTTGTTGTTATGTCGATAAATTCTACAAGTAATTTTGAAATACTACTATTCGTTGTCGTAGACAATGTTGAAATACTAAAATCCTTAGTCTCACGTATTTTACCACTGGTCGTCAAATTTGTAGTATTGTCAATAAGACACTTTCGTCCGAGATCAATTAGCAAATTATAATAACTTAAAAAATCAGCCCCAAGAATGGGTGATTGGACATCGGCAATAATAAACAACCATTTAAATTCACGACGGAGACCCAAATCCAATTTAAAAATACAATGACCAAAAGTTTTGATCTCACTACGGTTTGCAGCGAGTAGCTTAACAGCAGTTGGCGATAATGTTGCCTTGATTAAAAATGGGGGTACCACAGATACCACTGATCCTGAATCAATTAAAAAACTAGTGTTCGTTAATTTGTTGACAATATGTAGGCGATTCTCTCCAATCATGTTATTACTGCCGCTGTCGCCAACCGAGTTTATTGACGACAGCCCCACTAGTTTTCCGAATTGGACTTCCAGCGCGGGCAAGTTGTTTTACAATGTTGAGCGGAATCACCAAATTTTGCATGATACCAGCATAATTGTGTTTCAGTAGAATTCGGTTGAGACTTTCTAGAACGGCTACGAGATCTGGTTTGTTGTCGATTAACATTACCTCTATTGTCGTTGTGCTGTAATTGAATTTTTCTAACTTCATCGGTTAATTTTGTTATTGCCTGACAAACATCCGAAAAAGTCATGTGGGGAGCAATTGCATCCACAGTAACATTAGCGTCGAATTGTGAAGCTGTTACAGATGTGGAACCTGCCACATTGTAATTAGCATCCAGCATTCTGTCGGCCGTTTCGGAAAGTTTTTCCAAATCATCGTCTTTCCACACGGATAATATAGGACGGATTGAATCCGGCATTTTTCCAAGAAATAATGTGCGAATGATTGCCTCATTTTGTATACCTGGAGCTAGACGTTTCATAGTCGATAATATTTCCGAAGGTCTTTTACCTGAAGTTTCACAACCCTGCAATAAACGTCGGAGCTTAGATTCAGAAGTCTCAGCAAATTTTGCAATGAGACGCTCTTTCAGACTAACAAATTTATTGACCAGAGGAGGATTTGTTACCAAGTCTTCAATAGACAAAAGTACGTCATCCTCTAAACGTACTGAGACGAGATCAAATTTGTCCGAGTCTGATGTGATGGCACCCAAAGCAAATGAACTTTCTATCTGTGCAAACCATAAGTGCGGATTATGTTTGTTAAACTTCGGAATATGAACTTTTTGTAGATTTGCTCTTGGTGCATCATTCGCATTCGCCTGCGACTCCCGAAGAGTGTTAACTTCCTGTTGTAAAGCCTGCATTTGGGCTATTATATTTTCCATTTCGGCTATGTTAACTGTACTTGTGTCAAAAAATTCAAGTTCTTCGCCACCTGATAAGTTTTTTTCGTCCTCGGCTAATTTTCGTTGCCTTAAGTTGTAGTGGTGTTCGTTCATAAACGGCACCTGTTTTTTTTAAACAAAATTAACGAACTATTAAAGCGTTGAAAATTTAAATGCTCTGCCGCTGCGTTTCTTCCAGGAAAAAAAATAAAAAATTTTTAGCGTCGTAGTGACTTTTGTTGAAACTCTCTGTTTTTCAGAATTTGCGTTAAATACGGGGTCACCAATATGGCTGTTAAGGAGTGAATAAAACACGAATGTTCACACTTAACAACTATTTTTATTTAATTAATCAATTTATATTTAATTTCAAACAAAACTAAACAACTACATGTGTAGTCGCAAAAACAACGCGAGGAATTAATTTCTGCTTTCGTCTGTCAAAAGGTTTTTCTTTTTCTGACATGTTGCCAGACATTTTGTTCTGTAAATCAGGCAGGCTCGGTGCTGCCACAAAACAATTGAGTAAAAAAATTTCAATATTTAAAAAATTATTTGTTAAAATAGGAACAAATGGATCTCCTAATTTTGTATATGTACGTAAACACTTTCATTTTCAATAAAACATAGAAAATTTTTGATAAGTTCAATACTTACATTGGGGTAATCATTATGTTTTTTTGACACATAAAGCGTGAGGAATGTGCACTATTTATGTTGTGTATGACTACTTTATTGTGAAAATACTTAACCCATATAGCGTGTGAAAAATAGTCGGTTAAGTTGTGAACATCAGCGTTACATGTGGCTGTGTTTAAAATGTGAACAAAACCGAATAGTTTAAAGTGCTAGAAAAAAATGCGTTTTAGATAAAACAACGGTTTGATTTTTTGCAGGAAGAATCAATAGTTATTTTTTTGTATTAAAACAATAAACGAAATACTGCAATTTGAAGACCGTTATCACTCTAAGACCATTTTATCTTCTATCGTTATCCGTTTTTTTTTTATAAATGTTTTTTAGAAAGGGAAAAATGGAGTTAAGCCAGAATAAAAATTATTTATAATAAATTTAAGAATAAAATGGTTTGAATAAAATATTAATTTATAATAATTTATTTTCAGTAGTATGTATGTAAGATATATGATTGTACATATTACAATTATTGTAGCAATCAGATCATTGTAATATTTATACAATTTATTTTTAAGCTACCTTCAGCTGTTACTTAATTTAATACCATTTAAATATAATTTTTTTGCATAAAAGGCGCAGACTATGTTTCTGTGCAAAAAGTTAATTTGTCAAAATATACAAAATTGCATATTCAATTGAACTTTTGTTTTTTTGTCAAACGTATGTAGATGATCTATTAAAATAAAATAAACACTTGTTACAATTTTAAAAATAACAAACGTGATCGAATTAAATTTCTGTTGAACTTGACTCATGCCATCGTTTTATTGTCTATTTGTCTGTCTGTCATAATTATTTATTAATTATATTAGTTTTTATCATGACGCCCACTTCCGGCACAAAAGTCGCCATAATGATCAAAATAACATTTGTGTGTGTGTGTGTTTGTATTTTTTAACTTACCAGAATAGTTAAGAGGTGTTTTCAATACCAATAGGGCAATATCATGATGATATTGACCCTGTTTGTAATCGGGATGTACAATGACATGGCTTATAGCATGATTGACAGAGCGAGGAGCACAAAAACCGGTATTAGCGCAGTCAGGATCAGATGATGTATCATATTCGCCAACGCGAACGGATGATCTGTATTAAACGAAAAATTAGTAGTATTGGAATAAGGTAAATACTGGGACTTTTATACTCACAATCGATGACCATCAGCTTTGGCCAAAGCACAGTGGGCAGCCGTTAATATAACTCTCCTAGCTATAACTGCACCAGCACAAGGATAAGCAAAAGCTCCGGTATTAATGTCTGTAAAATAATTATTTTCCATTTGCAAATTTTCGCTATTTAATAAATAATAAAAAACCTAAACTTACGTTTAAAACCTATTCTCGCTACAAAGGGATATGTTCCCAGGCCACGATAAAAATGTCCCTGTACTAAGGATTTACCACAAATTTGATTCTTCTCCAATGGACTGCTGGGGCAACAGACATAAGGCATTTCTTCGCCACCACCGCAAAACAAAGATTTATCACCGTAATAACACATTTTTGCTACTTCATAAATCATGGCCGTACAATCGTGTAGCGGTGTACATTCAGTACCCACTGTACACTCTGTATTTGCATCATAATAAGATCTCTGACCATAGGAGCGACCTTGGGGGCCCGTAGCAGAAGGTTTAGCATAGCTGCCAGGAACAATAAGTTTTTCTGAAAGAAATCAACATTTAGGATTAAAAAGTTTCGAAACATGTTGATATTATAAATATAAGGTGATTGTTTGCATTTTGGAGATAATTTTTTGAAACAATTTTTTTCTATAAAGTTTGACAATTGAAAATTATGAGAGAGAGAGAGAGAGAGAGAAAGGGAAAATGTATACAACTTTGACATTTGGAAAGAAACGGCTGGATTAGCTAATCTATTAAAACTACCTAATTAAGTATACCCGGTTTCAAAATCGAAATAAAAAATCCATGAATTTTATAGACTAGAAAGCAAATAGTAAACATGTTATATATTAATAACTTATAAATTGTAGCTACTTTATTAATTAAAATTAAAAAAAAAGAAAAATTAATTTAAAATTTTTTGAAAGTTTTTAAAAATCGTATGGCAACATGTTTATGCAACCAGGCATCTTTGTTTGTTCGAGGCTTTAAGGCTTTTTTTAAAAATTTGTTTACATAATCTGTCAAATAAGCCTTAAAGAAACCTAAAATATTTTTTATGAATACGACAATAAGTCTCTAAATACCACAAAGCTCAAAATTCAACTTGAACAAGAGAAAAGTCAAAACTTAAAATATATTTTTGGGGTAAGATCAAAAACCTCTGTCGTTAGTACCTTGTATTTCTTTTACTTCCATAATTTATTGTTTTAAAACTTTTTTATAAATAAACAAATAAATTTTAGGGTTGATTTCAAGATATTTTTATATCTGTGGCTTGGAGCCAATGTCACTTTTTTTGGCCCTTTTAGCTCCAAGCCACAGATATATGCATTGCAGCAACAAACTCAACAATTAAAAATACATACATTATGTTTTTGTATACATTTGCCTGTATACGTCACAAAATGTTTTCTTTTTTCCTTTAATTTGATTATTTTTTTCTAAATTTAAAATTAAAAACTTTATATTCTCGGTTTGGAATTTTTTAAATCGTTTTAAACCAACTACTACTACGAAAAATATATTGTAAACAAAAAATTCAGTTTGACAGATGCAGGCAAATTATTTAAAAAAAACTTGGCACTACTTGCAAATGGTATGAAAAAAACAAACAGCTGATTGAATACGAGTCTCTAATCTACCTTGATTGATTTCGTATATATTGCTGTTAATTATAAAGCTTTCAAGCCATTTTGAATTTTTATAAAATTCTGACATTATGGCCATTTGTTATTATAACACACTTTGTGAATCTTCTCTATGTTTTGATTTGTCACCTAAACCGTAAAAGTATTAAACAATAAATATTAATGGTCCAATTCATATAAATTCAAGCAGCTTTAATTTCCATAAAAAAAATGTTTCTTAAACACTTTATAAACGTTAAATTACTTTTATGAATAAGGCAATAGTAATTCATTAGTTTATGAAAAAATATTGTTTTTCAAAAACAAAAAAAACAAAAAATAGTCGAAACAAATAATTTGGTAAAAGTGTAATATAAATGATGATTTGATTGCAGATAAAAAAGCGATTTGTGTAACGAGATTTTTTTTCATTATTGTTTACACATCACTAGTTTGTTTTTTTACAATAATAACTATTAGGGTTTTAATGTGAAATCTGTAATTATATTAAAAATAATATGAAAAAATAGAGTACTTTGGGCGCACTAATGAAAAAAATTATGAAACATATTGACAACTTTTGACTAAACAAAACTTTTCCCAATAAGGTTGAAAAGAAAAATAAACACAAAGAAAAAATATTTCCCCCTGTTCTGTGTTCGGAGTGGAATAAAATTGTTCGAAATTAAACAATTTGATTCCGCAAGGAATACAGAGCACGTACGGATATTTTAAAATAGTTTTAAATTGGAATCGAATCAATTTTAAAATTTGTTTATTCACCCAAGGTATAAAATAGGCATTTAAATTTAACATTCAATTATGAATATAATTTTAATGAACTTTACTTTTTAATTTCTCTATAAATGTTTAAAGTTTAAAATTCTTATTTTGTGGAACTGTGAAATGGAAAGTTTTTGTTCATCATATTTTATGTTACAAAATATTATAAATATATTTATACATACAAACATTTTCACATAACGAGAATTGAGCCACGGCTTAGTTTTTACACACCTGTCGTGTTTAATTTTGCCCTACTGTAGTATTAAGGCTTATATATAATATTTTACAGAAAAAATTATAGTTTAAAGTTTTTTTAATTAATTGACTAATTTATTCTCAAATTTTAATTAAATGTTTAATAAATTCAAATAATTTTTTTTAATTGATTTTAAAACTTTTTTAAAAATTTCTGTCAGTTAAAAACAAAATATATTGAAAAATAATATTAAAAAAAATTTTTTTTATTTTTTTAAGAATTCATTTTAATGGAAAGTTTTAATAAAATTTTGATTAATCATGTGAAATAGGAAGATTAATAGTTAAAAAAAATGGTATTAACAGCAAATTAAAATTCTAGTTAGCAAGTAAGTACATATTTAGATTGACTTTGTTGAGACTTTGTTCCTAATAAATATCATAGAGTACTTGAATTTTATTTCATTTGGGACTGAAGTCAATATTCCTTGTAGCCCGATACACTCTGATGAATTCTATCTTAAATATGTAAGTAATTATTTAAATTCGTTCCTCCGTTTGAGCAAAATTTTTTAAGCATAAAATTTCTTTGTGCCTAGGTCCTCTTTACTTTTGAAAATATGACGTTTGGTTATGCCACCAGTTTCTAAATGTGTAATGTTGTATGTATTGTTATGCTTTGTATTTTTGTATGTTCAAAATATTTTAAAAGTTAATATATGTGACAGCGCATTGAGAAGGGGACGTAAGGGTAAAAAAACAATTTTTACTTTTTTTTTTCTTGATGTGAGCATTATGAACAATTTAAAAAAATAGAAAAAATCATTTAATCTTTAAAATGGCTCTCCTGAACAAAACCTGTTTTTACCCTTAGGTCCTTTTCTCTATGCGCTGTCACATATAAAAAGATTTTCAGGTTCTTTTATTTAAAACAGATTTTATAACATATATTATTGTTACAATAAATTCTTTATTTAAATTAATCACAAATTTCAATTATAGGCTTGTTTAATATAATAAAAATCATTTTTAAAAATTCTAGGAATATTAATTTCTTAATACTGTTTGAATTGATATTTTTCGTAATATATTTTCAATTAAAAATATTAATTTCCATTTAATTAATGGTATCATTTTGATGACTGGAGCAAAATCAAATAAAATTTTAATTAATAGTATTAATTTCGTTATTGAAATTCATATTTATTTTTTTCTGTGATTGCAAAGAAATTATTGGCGGTATAAAATTTTCCAAATCTTTAGCTTTTATTCTAAAACATTTTAAGGTCCATTATTACAACTTGCCTTTAGTTAAAGGTAGGATTTTGTCTGCCCGATAAATAGCTTTGCATTATTGCAACTTTAGTTTTTGATTGTTATTATTATTAATTTTAATAATATTAAATAGATAAAAAATAATAAATCAAGAGTTTATAATGGAAAGCCATTTATCTGTCTGACAAAATCCTGCCTTTAGCTAACGGCAAGTTGTAATAATGACCCTAAGAGGTATTGCAACAAGTGGCCGAGAGTTGCCATAATGGAATATTACGGTTACATATCTGTGCGCACTTTCTGGAAGTTTTTCGGCCAATGCTCAATTTAAACAAATCAATTGCATTTGGCGAAGGTTACATATGATAGTCTGGCTAGGTTTTACCAGCTTCTAATAGATAGGACTCTTTTGGTCCTACCAAATACAAAGCATTACGTTGCCGCCATGGATGTTTGGCTTTGGTCGATTCAATTAGTTGGCCTGGCTTCACATGCGATCTATTTTTCAGTGCAATTAACGATTCTGTTCGAAACTTATTTTCTTTTATATTTTCTTTCAGGATTTCGCCGCTTTAATTCCCTGCTTTCAGATAAATAGTTTAAATTTAAAATTGCTGCGTGTGGAGCTCCCAATGAATTTGCAAGCCTTTGTTCAATTTTACAACAATCTTCATGTAGTAATGCCTTAAATTTTTGGTCTTTAAATTTGTTTGTGGTTGCCCTGGGCAATCTTTGTCTTTGAATTACACAAACGATATCTCGAACGTTGATAACGATAGAACATATTCACTCATCATAAACTTCGGTAAGCAATCATTGTGCTTTAGCGCTACTTTTTTCTTTAAATTAAAAAATTAAAACAAAACTTTCCAAATACGACGCTCTGTTGGCACAAAATTCGTTATTTTCGAATCAAAAGAAAACTTTGTTATTTACACTATTACGTTCAAAAACTAAGTTGGAAGGCATCTATTGTAAATCCCGCATTTTTAAATTATACACCCAATAACTTAAAAGCTTTAGTTTTTCCTTAGTAGTGAACCGAGTTTTAGAAATAATTGATCAGCAGTTTCAAAGTTATAGGCACACATTTTTTAGCGAACAGTAAATCAGTTTCTTTGCAAAATGTATTTGAAACATATTTTCCCGTCATCACTTACCAAATTGACCGCATTCACACTTGCCCACATTGGCTAATAATCCCATTATGAGAAAAGTGAAAATTTGCCATAAATACCACATTTTATGACCGTGAAAAGTAACAAATTTAAAAGTCATTTAGCAGAAAAAATAAGCACACACACACACTTTGGTACTGCACTGTTTTTGCTTGCAATAAAAAATTAAATTAAAATTTTTTAAAACATGTAGATTACTCTGTGCATATATTTATGTTTGTATTTAAATGCACTGCTTTAGAACTGATTTCAATGCAACACATTCACTTGAACAACCTTTCACCAACAACAACAACAAAAAGAGAGAACAATTTTATTTTGCATTTAAACCGGCCTAATGTAAATACTTGGTATCTTTTCCGTGAAACGCGTCCGAACCCTTTGAATGCATTTAACCAACTATAAATGATGGTTTTTAACAATTTTCCTCTTAACAGAATTATTCTAACTGAAATCCATTAGACCAATAAAATTGTGTGTTGGTTTTACACAAAAATTATAATAAAAAAACTTTTTAACCATTATTATTATTTATGCTATTGTTGTTGTTGCTGTTACTGTTGCTGTTATTTTAGCTGCTTTCATTATTTATTTGCTGTTGTTGTGGTTCATAAGCTTTGTTTTTTTAACTGAAATAAAAAAGTTTATTTCAAAAACACATCATTTAAATTGATGCTTTCGATGTTTTTTTTATGTGCTGCTGATAGTAGTACAAGTATTAATTTTTTTTTAAATGTTGGTGCTTTTTAAATTGTGATTTGTTGTTGTTGTTGCTTTAGTAATTAAACCTCATATAACCATTATTATTTTAAATGCTGTATTTCGATCCATGTTCATGCGCTTGTACTCTAGCATCTGATCTAATCTTTGATTAAACATGTTTTTTTTCTAGTTTTTATTATTTGATTTGAAATATTTATTTAGGTAAAAGTGTTTTTTTTTTCCATTTCACCAAAATATAAAAACACTAACTCATACTAAAATCTAGGAAAATGAAATTAAAAGTTTAACGATTTTAACACAATTTCGTTGAAACTTTAAAAGAATTTTTTATTGACAAATTTTTATTAAATCTTTCGTTTTGTTGTTAAAAAGTACCCAAGACAAATGTGTGTTTTTAAGTTAAAGGGTAACTCAGTATATGTAGAGAGCTTTACGAAGGTACAAGGCATTATAATTGTAAAATGTTTTAAACAGAAAAATGTGAAAAGTTATCCTAGAACACTTGCAAGTTTCGAAGAATCTGAAATTGAAAAAGTACGCCTAATGTGTTAGTGTTAAAAAAAATTACAGGAATTGGGTCGGTTATACACAGTAAGACTTCTGTGCGTGAAAGTTCTCGTCGGTCATTTGAAAACATTGATGTAAAATGAGTAAAAAATTGTCTCAACAACAATTTTAATTTTCACCAAGCACAACGCCGTGAATATTGACAAATCAATGCCGGCAATTCGTTCAATTGGTATTGGAGCAAAGTGAAGTCAATGTAAATTTTTTTAAATTTATCTTCTCCAATAAAGCACATTTCGGAATGGCTTCGTATATACACAAAATTGTCGAATTTGAGACTCAAAAAGTCCTGATGCAATCCATGAGAAACAAATGCACCTATCTGGTATGAACTTTGATAAGGCGACATGAGCCTTACTCTGAGGCCCAAATTGCAGTGACTGTAAACGGCATTATGACGGAGTTCTTGTAGCCATCTGGATGACATGGATCTGGACTACATGTGATTTCAGCAAGACGGCACCCCTGTCACACCGTTCTTAAAACAAATCATTTATTGCAGCAACAATTACTAGAACAAATTATCTCAAGAAATGCTAATGTTAACAGGCCACCAAAATCATGCGATCTAACACTGTGAGATTTTTTTCTTTGGTATTTTGTGAAATATTGGGTTTATGCAAATAAACCAGAAATAATTTCTAATCTCAAATCCTGGATACAACGCAATCGGAACATGTCTTCTTTATAATCTCAAAAAAAAATCATAACTATCTTAATCAATACGTTGTTTTAAATATTTTTTTGAAACAAAAAGAACATTCTTACTGAGACACCCTTTAATATAATAAAAAAATAAGCTTTAAAAAGAAAAATTTAAACATAAATTAAATTGATTGATTAATATTGACTATTTATTTAAAGCTTCTCATTTTCTATTTAGAAAAATATTTCATTAAACTGTCTATAGAACGAAAACCTTTAAAAAAGTTCTCTACACAGAAAAAAATTAGTTTGCAGATTTAATAACTAAATTTATGAAAATGTGCATAATTTAATGTGAATTAGGATCGAACACTCAAATTGTAATTTAAAAAAAAAAAATATGTGAAAAAAATCAGTTTTTGTTTCAATATAATTTTATTTGTAACAAGATTCAAGCAGAACATTTAAAAAAAATATATAAAAATATTTAAAAGACTTTATTATTTTTATTCTGGCTCGAGTTCATTTTCAATAATAAATTTCTCATTTTTATATGAAGAAATCAATTTTTTATTTGTGATGATGAAAGAATATACTGGAAAAGTAAGTTTTAACTCCCGCACCCGGTATTAAAAAAAAATAAATACAAATAATAAGAAACATTTTTTAAAATTCTACGTTTATCCATGCATACATAAACAGAAAAAAATTTATAGGAATTTCAATTACAAAATTAATACTATTAATTAAAATTTTATTTGATTTTGCTCCAGTTATCAAAATGATACCATTAATTAAATGAAAATTTATATTCTTTTTATTTGAAAATATTTATATATATATATATATTATATCAATTAAAACAGTATTAAAAAATTAATTAATATTCCTAGAATTTTTAAAAATAATTTAAATTAAATTAAACAAGCCTATAATTAAAATTTGTGATTAATTTAAATAAAGAATTTATTGTAACAATAATATAAATTATTGAATCTTTTTTAAATAAAAGAACCCGCAAAGAAAATAGAAAAAATTTAATTTATTTATTTTTAAAAATATTAGAATACATAAATATTTTAAAATAAAACAACATTACACATTTAGGAACTGGTGACAAAACCAAACGTCATATTTTCAAAAGTAAAGAGGACTAAGGCACAAAGAAATTTTATGCTTAAAAAATTTTGCTCAAACGAAGGAATTAATTCCAATAATTACTTATATATTTAAGCTAGAATCCATCAGACTGTATCGGGCTACAAGGAATATTGACTTCAATACCATTTGAAATAAAATTCAAGTACTCTATGATATTTATTAGTAACAAAGTCTCAACAAAGTCTATCTAAATATGTACTTACTTACTAACTAGAATTTTAATTTGCTGTTTAGTCATTTTTTTAAGTGTTAAACTTCCTATTTTACATGATTAATCAAAATTTTATTAAAACTTCCCATTAAAATGAATTGTTAAAAACAATAATTAAATTCTTTCAATTTTTTTTTTCACTATATTTTTTTTTATCTGACAGAAATCTTTAAGTTTTTTAAAAATTAAAAATCAATTAAAAGAATGATTTAAATTAATTAAACATTTATTTCAAATTTAAGAATAAAACAGTTGGTCAATTAATTAAAAAACTTTAAACTATAATTTTTTTTGTGTATAATAGAGGGTCCGCCATCTAACGTTTTTTTTTTTCAATTAGTGCTTATTTAGTGAATGGTAACACTTAGCTCATGTCTGATTTGACAAATAATTAGTCTTATCCTTCCGCTGAACGAATATGGTTGTGTATACGCTTAAACAACGCTGGGAAATTTTTCAACATTACTTTGGCCGATTTTTCCCAAAAAATCATCTTTTCAGATGAAGCTCATTTTGATCTTGGCGGGTATGTAAACAAGCAAAATTGTCGCATTTGGGGCACAGAAAATCCGCACGCATGCATTGAAAAGCCGATACGCCCAAAACGAGTCATTGTTTGGTGCGGATTTTGGTGCAGAGACATAATTGGACCATTTTTCATTGGAAATGAGCAAGAAGTGGCCGTAGTCAATGGCGATCGTTATCGGGCCATGTTGAACGAATTTTTGTTCACAAAAATAAAAAAGGAGAATATTGGCAACATTTGGTTTCAACAGGACGGCGCTACGTGCCACACAGCCGAAGCTACACTTTTTTATAGCCTTTTAAAAAAAAAAAGTGATTTAGCGGACCCTTTACCTTCTTGTACAATTTCAAAAATTCTTTTATTTTCTGTTAGAAATTAGATATTATCTCTCGATAAAAAGTACTTAATTTATTAAACTATGTATCGAGGTACCTTTAAACCAAATTTTATTAAAATCTAAACAGTAGTTTTTTAGCCAATCGAGTTAAGGGGGATAGACAGAAAGACGGGCGAGACATACAAAAATTCCAAAAAGTAGTGTTTTTTATTCTAGATCGTTGGTTTTATACACCGGCATTTAAATTAAAAAAAACAAAAAACCATTTTCATATGACTTCATGGCTACCTATCGGCAACTATTCCTTAGCTGAGTCCTGCGTCACTACAAAAATTTTCTCTATATTAGAAAATGGTTTCACATTACTGAATGGTAACCAGTTCTTCGAAACAATGATGCTTTACCTGCAATGCCTTCTAACAGTGATGAAATTGTTAAAGGTGTTTTCTTTGTACGGACTGGACGCAGTTACTACTCTATAGATGCTTCTTCATTGGCATAGAGAAAATTTCATTTTGTAAAACAGTTTCCCCTGAATGACCTTATTTTAGATTTGCGACTCTTCACATCAAAATTTCAACTTTTCAATATTACAAGAATGGAATTTTTTGGATAAAAAAAAACTACAAAGAAAAAAATTGGCCACAAAAAAATATATTTGCAAAGTCTAATGAAAAACTTTGTGAAAGCAATGACTAAGGATGGCGAAGTCTTCCAATAACTTAAAACAAAATTCCCTTGATTCGTCGACACAAAACTGAAAGATAAAATCTTTTTTAGGTCCACAAATACGAGAACTTATGAAGGACAGTATAGGCGGCTTTTGTTAATGGATGTCACGGTTTTTAGGGAAACAACAAAGTAGAAAACTAAAAACAAATCATTTAAATACTTCTCTCTGCATTATTTTGGGCTCGCACTTAGATTCCTTTCCTATAAATCTTGGTGCAATACAGTAAAAAAATAAAATAAATTTGATTATTTTACTGAAAATCAATCTTAAGTTCATTATCGTAAAATTAGTTTATGAGTGCATATAACAATAAATGGTAGGGTATATAAAATTCGATACATTCTCAATACGCAATATCCATTAAATTATAATTTATCTAAAAATTTTTTATGTCATCTTTAAAAGTAAAAACAAAAATTAAATGCCACATAATTTTTATAATTAAAAATTGTTTTACTTTCATCTAAAACATAAACTTTAAAAAGTAAAATATTTTCTTTTTTTACTCGAAATCAATCAAATGTTAAACTTTTACGCTATTTTATGGCTATTCAGTTAAACGTTTAAATCATTTGTTTAATGACGTCTAACGGTAAATTTGTTTTCAGAATTACAGAGAGAAAAAAAACACAAAAGTTCTATTACAAGTAAACAAATTTAATGGTCAAAAAGAATTGGTTAACAGCATTTAACAAATTTTAAAAAATAGAGTTTGTTAATACATGTAATAATATGCTAAATTAAATCCATCGTTAGTTTTATTTGAAATCATCATGAGGCACACACATACATACAATGGTATTTTGGAGGGGGAAAAAGTGGCTGGTTAATAAAGTTTTAAACGGAAACTTTATGATTTATTTATATGTATAATATAAATATTTATTCTTTTTTTTAGTTCATGTTTGTTTTAATAATTTTTAACAAGTTAATTTCATTACAAAAAAACTTCCGCGTTGCTAATTAAATTTTATTTTGTAATAAATATTAATGCATACATTTAATTATGTATGTTTGTAGATCAATTTGAAAAAAAAAATTGCAAAAGTTATACTTTAGAAAAAAAAAATGTTATGCTTAAGTTATGTTAAATAATTGGCAAATAAATAAAAGTTTGAATAGGTTTTAATTTAAAATTATTTGCTATTGTTATGATTTTATTGGTACGCAATTAGGGAAATTCCATTTTTAATTTAAAAACAAAATAGTTTTAGATAAGAAACGTAATAATATATTAGAGTTAAATCGAAAAAAAGAGATAATTTGTATGCCGTTATTATAATACGGCATATAATATACCAGGGATGCCACAACAAAAATAATTTTCCTCCAATTTTAACGGCCCAAAACCTACCAAAACGTAAAATTTTCTCATATTATCTTTCTAAGTATATTTAAAACGAATGAGGCAACAAAAATAACTATTTTTAAATAAATAGAAATGATATTAGAATAGTTACACATCGATGCCTTACTTCCTCAACCTATCCTTTCTTAAAAAATAAAATTTTTCAGGAGAGAAAAAAGAAACGGTTCATCTTTTTATACTTCGGAGTTTGGTTAAAAGTTTAAATGCAATTATTAAGGAATTGATTGTATTTATTTATATTAGTAGTAATAATATACTAATATTTTTTAGTTAAAGCATAAAACAATCGTTTGATATGAAAAAGTCATATCAAGTTTTTTAAGTTACGAGGTTGAGGAAGTAAGGCATCGATATATACTTTATTAAAGTTCAGATTTATTTCCTATAAAACAGTTTTCAAGGCATATTCATAAGGTACATGTTTATATGCATCCCGGCAACAAACACAACAATTAACAAGTAAAAGTGATATATTAGGCCTTGCCGAATCTTATATACCCTTCACAACGTGTAGTCATGCAATAACAATTGTTTGTATCACCATTCATCTCATTGAAATACGTACATAAATACATATACAAAACTTCCTTCCCATTGCAGAATTATAAATTGAGTTTACGTATGTATGTTTCCAAAACAAACAAAAAACAAGTAAGAGCGCTATATTCGGCCGTGCCGAATCTTATATACCCTTCACAACGTGTAGTCATGCAATAACAGTAGTTTGTGTCACCATTCATCCCATATGAAATACGTACATACATATATAAAAACATCCCATTGTAAAATTATAAATTCACGTATGTATGTTAAAAAAACGAAAAATAAAAAAAAAATTTTAAAAAAAATTTAAAAAAAAAAAATTTAAAAAAAAAAATTAAAAAAAAAAATTTTAAAAAAAAATTTTAAAAAAATTATTATATATATAATATATATAAAACAAAAAAAATAAAAAAAAATTAAAAAAAAAAAAAAAAATTTAAAAAAAATAATAATAAAAATATATATAATATATTAAATAAAAAAAAATAAAAAAAAAATTAAAAAAAAATTTAAAAAAAATTTTTTTTGGCTCAGCTGGGATTCGATGCCACATTTTCTCTAACCAGTATACACGTTTGTATGTATGTATGTTGTTGTTGTAATGTTGTTTTTGTGAAAAAAAAATCGAGGTGGTCGTGGGTTTTTGCTCATATCTCAGTTGTTTATGTACCGATGTTTCTGATTTTCAATACCGATCTACTCCCGAATATTTCTGATATTTTAATACCTTACCCCGGTCCAACCTATGTCGGGGGGCTTCAAAAAGTTGATTTCAACATACACACGGACAGACGGTCAGACGGACAGACGGACAGACTGACAGGGCTTAATCGACTCCCCTATTCATAAGCTTTCAGAAAATATATACTTTATGGGGTCGGAAATGAAAATTGTAGAAATTTCACACGGAATGACAAACCTATATATACCCTTTTTCACTGTGTGAAGGGTATAATAATTTAAAAAAATGTATTAAAAACAAACAAAATTTAAAAAAAAAAAATTTAAAAAAATTTTTTAAAAAAATTAAAAAAAAAATGTTTTAAAAAAAATTAAAAAATACAAAATAAATAAAAATTAATAAAAATATAAATAATATATAAAATAATATTTTTTTTTTTTTGGCTCAGCTGGGATTTGGTGCCACGTTTACTCTAACCAGTATATATGTATGTTGTTGTTGTAATTGTGAAAAAAACGAGGTGATCGTGGTTTTTTGCTCATATCTCAGAAAGTTATGGGGCGATTGTGCTGAATTTCAATAGCGATTCATTCCCGGATATTTCCAAAAGATTGATACCATACTCAGATCTGAGGAACATATAGTTGCTTGTAAAAGTTGATTTCAACCAACACACTGACCGACGGGCAGACAAACAGACGGTCAGGGTTTAATCGACTCCTCTATTCATAAGCTTTCAGAAAATATATACTTTATGGGGTCGGAAATGAAAATTGTAGAAATTACAAACGGAATGACAAAGCTATATATACCCTTGGCACCACAGATGAAGGGTATGCCTGTAGATGTCACACAATTGTTTTCTCTTCTTCTTTAATTTTGATAATTTTTTAAAAACTTCAATGTAAAAACTTTATATTCTTTTTGAAAACTTTTAAAACCAACTGAAACTGCAAATTATTTATTGTAGACAAAAAATAAATAAAACAGTTTTGACGCATGCTAACCAAACTAATCACAAACGACAGTAGAGTTACCAGATCTAATAAAAATGTTTAAGCATTATCGTTATCAATAACTATCTGTTACTCCTAACGGTAATTCAAGGTTTTTATGGCGCGTTCAGTCGATGTTACGCTTAGTCGACTGTGTTTATTTGACTAAGACAATTTTAATTTCATTTTTATACTTACACCTCGTTTTGCCTTAGGGAAAGAACACATTTCATTTTTTATTTCTCTTTTATTAAACACATAATAATAAATTAATTTATAAAATAAAAAAGTTGAACAAAATAAACTTTTTTTTTTCAAATAACTTGTTTGACAAAAGAAACAATGATTTTTTGCATAATTATAATAAAATCAGAATATCTAAAAAAAAAAACTGAAAAATAAAACTTAAACTTAAAAACAAACAAATATAATCAACTTATAAGTTTTGGTTTACATTTCATTAACTAATATTCAATACAGAACACAAAGGATCGATTATCGATGTTATACAAGAGATATTTGTTTTAGATTTAAAGGAGAAATTTCTTTAATTAATTTAATTTACCTACAGTTTTATAATATTATTTTAAAGAGATTACTAATATTTTTATTTGTTTATATTTCATAAATTACAAGCATTTTTTAGTATTTCTTTTTATTTTTTTATCAAAAGAGAAAGGAACATAAGAAACATGCATACCAAACAGTTTCTTTTTGTAGTACAACAAAAATGTGTCTTAAATAAGTTAATTTATACAAAATTTTAAAAAATATATAAGAGGCTATATTAGTTTTAAGAAAAATGTATAACAGATAATTTCAAAAACAATCTGAAAAAATATAAAATTGTATTATTGTAAAACTTGTAAAAGAAAATAAAATAACAAAAGAAAAACAAAATGACAAAACAAAAAAAAAACTCTTAAATACTAACAAATAATTATTTTATCAATAAAACTAAATAATTCATAAAATAAACATGTAATAATATTAATAATCATATTAAAATTAGTATGAAATTATCTTAAAAAAATTGAATGTTTTTCGAACATCTAGTTTAATTTATTCTGGGGTTTATTATTGTAATACGCCCATGTTCTGATAATCGCAAAATAATGTTCTGTTGTTCTCGAAGCCCAAACAAGTACACAGATGAATTAATGTATATTGTTTAAATTGAGTTTCAAAAGAGGCGTTAAAAGTTGTAAAAATGAAACATAAAATGTTTTCTTTTATTTTTGAAGAAATTTTATAAAAAAAAGTAAAATATGAAAACGTGTTAAATGCGGAACAACCAGTAACAGAACATGTTGTATACATATACATACATATATGCGTTATATTTTGAGGATTTGTAAAATAATAGAGAGAGGGAGATTTGTGTGTGGCGCGCGGGTTACTATATTGTGTCGTTTTTTTAATATTAGCCTGCTTTTTGTGTTTGCTTGGCACGTTGCAGGGCCTCAAAGGCTTCGATTTCTTTTTTCTCTTTGGCCTTGTTGCGTTTTTCGTATTCGAGACGATGACGAATGATGCGTTCCACGATAAGTTCGGTTGTCATATTGTTGCCAGATTCTATGAGAGTAAAAATACCTCTTGTTTTGGGTACCGCATAAGGATCAAGTTTGCCATCTTCTAAAGCAATGCGTGTCTGACCGTGACACACTACATCAACTTTAAAATGATCTAGTAAATCCTCGGTAACACAATAGGGAGCGCCAATAACAACCTCGTTAACGTACTGCAAATTAAAAATGAAAGAGAGTTTTTAATAAAAAATATTATCTTTTTAGTTCTCAGATTAAAAATAAAAAAAAACGCAAACGTATTGTTTGAATTTCATGTCCTTGGCCAACAATTGAAAAATAAAAAACTTAAAGCAAAATTAAATGAAATTCTTAATAGTCTTGGTAAAGTGCTAAGATTATTTTAAATCAAAGAATGGATTTTTTGGTGACTAAAATCGAATAATTGAAAAAGACTATCAAGCCGTAAATGTAAAAAAATCGACTATATTGTGACAAAATATTTTGTCTAAAATCGAAAATATTAAGAAGAGACGAAAAACAATTGGATAAGCAAAAATAATCAAGGCATTTTTGTTATGCAAGTACATTTTAATTTTGAAATATTAAGTTCGACATTTAAAAACAAAATTAATTTGTTGTCTCCCACAGAAATAGCTCGACTTACGGAGCCTGAACCAACGTGGGTTATGGTTATGAACCTCTGAAATTAACTGCCATAAAAAAAACTCTGATAACATACCCCAATTAAGTCGAACAATATGTTTTCTCTTCCACTTTTTAAAAACCATTTTTTTTTAATTTTAAATAATTGACCTGAACTTTTTCCGACTATTTTTTATACATAATATTTTTAAATATACATTTCCGATTTATCCAGAGCTGGCTGGTATTGAATTATTCTCTGTTTTCTTAAAATGGTCCATGAAGCCTCTTATTAAAAAAAAAAAACAATTTAAATTTGACGTCCGGCCTTTCTGGGTACTTCAATCATAAGAAGATTGACCAATGTTACATTATTTCAAAAAAATAAAAAAAATATAAAAAAATATTTTTTTGTAACTCACCTTACAAGCTAAAACACTGAGTACACGTTCATGCAAATTCATAATGGGATAATTACTGCCTTTGTAGGAATTGACCACTGGATCTGTGTGTAAACCAACAATGAGATAATCACCCAGTTCTTTAGCCTTTTGCAGGAAATCTAAATGACCCACATGGAATAAATCAAAGGCACCTGCTACATAAACCTTTAGGACAAAGTGTTTTTATAGCTTTTCAAATTCAACTAAAATATGTTTAAAAAAAAACTTACTATTTTATCACCCGGTTTGGGTGATTTGCCATCACTAAATTGTATGATTTTTTGTGTGGTAGGCAGGAATTGACTGCAACCAGTCCAGGGAGATTTGGCGGCTGAATCTTGGCCCATATTTGAAGAACCTAATGATAATAATTTTAATTTGGGTATGATTTTATTTAAGACTTTTTCAATTAAATGATTTTCTTAATTATTTGCAATTATTTTAAGGTTAATTTACAGTTACAGTTAGAGAGCGAGCAATATATGTATGTATTCACGACAAATACAATTGAAATGAACATAAAACAGTGATAACAAAAAAAAAAATATTAATAAAAAATGACAGCCAAACCAAGTAACAAAATAATAAATTTTGTTTTGCATATTTTAAGGCATTTTGCATTTGTCATATACAAAATTTTGAAGATGTTTCATTTTGGTTACGAGTTTTCATTATATAGCGTTGCATACATTAGGAGCACACATATTCAAATCAACAACAGACACACAGCATTAAAGGAATTTTGCATTTTTTTCAAGTTTTTGAGAATTTTAATTTTGCAGGAGGATTTATAAGGACACAGAGATTGTCAGGTTGTGTGTAAGTGAGGTTAGACATAGAATTAAAAAAAAGAAAAAAAACAAGAAGTTAACATAAAAATCATGTCAAACAAATTAAGTTTGTTAGAAAAATTCTTAATTTATGTTTAATTAGAAAAAGCGTATTGAAACGAAAACATATGCAAACAAAAACAAAAACAAAAGCTTAAAATAACAAAACATTTTAATATTACACGAAGATTTTATGGCAATTTATATGTATGTTTGTTTATAGTTTTAATAAATAGTATATGTATACTTATAACTTGATGTTCAATTGATTATTAAAAGGCATGCATTAGTAGTAAAAATTTAAGAAGAAAAAAATAAGAAAAATATACAAAAAAAATTTGAATACATATGTATGTTTGTATTTGGAATCTGTACAAATAAAAAATAAAACAAGCCAAATAGTTGAAAACACAAAAGTTGAAATTAAGAACTTTTACTTTTGTGTCGTAATAAAAAAGCACTAAAATAGCGCTAAAATAATTTTGAATAAAACATACCTTCTTTTTCAATGGCATATTCCGCAGAACCCTGATGGAAATGATTTTTGGTTAACAATAGCATACGACCTACTAAATCAGTGGTTGAAACACCAGCTGTGCGTTTAACTTCCCTGTAAACAACAAAGAGCATAACAATGTTACGTACATAAATACATTTAAATATTTTTGCTAAATTGAATTTTTAATTTTTATATGAAACAATCCAATTGTATGCAAACAGCTCATTTTATAAAAAATAAATTAAACATTTAAAAACGCCTTAAAAAGAGTTTAAAAATGCTTAAATAAATACTTTTTTTTCAAGTTTAAAAAAGTTTTTCCCAAAAAAAATTTTATTTTGTAACAAAAATAAATAAAATATGCATGATTCGTTTTTAGGACCTTTTAACAAAAATAAGCTTTTTAACATTTGTTTACAAAAAAGGCTTAATTGATTCCATAACAGTGGACAATTTAACTTAATAAACTGCTGTAAAGGTTCAGGTTTTATAAAACGTCTCTTCTATTTTATCGCAATATTAAAATTGCAACCCAACCTGGCAACAAATTGCAAAAAAAAAACTTCTAAGTAAACATATTTAAAAGAAAATTAAATTTCTCAAAAAAGTTTCACACAAAGCTTTTGAATCAAAAAAAAATATATTTTTGTCGCTAAAAAAAGCTCTTATACTTACTTGTATCTATTGGCTTTTTTAACCAAATGATATGTATCAACTCCTTCAGCAGTCATTGTTATATCATCTAAAGAAAAAGAAACAGAAAATTTAAAATTAATGCTCGTTATAAAATATTCCCAAATAGAATTAAGACAATGTGGCATTAAATGGAGCACTGTGTGTAATTTATATGAAGCGTGTCTCAGTAAGAATTCACTTATTAAATTTAGTTTAATTTTTTTATGCAAGTGGCAACTCTAAAAAGAAAAAAGCGTTATAATGTATTACAAAAATTTTGAAAATTTATGCTGAGACGGCTTGCAAACTTTGAAAAATTTTCAGTCATGGAAGTGTATCTAATGTGTTAAACATATTAAGACAACATTATGGACGGTTATGAACAGTAAAGCTGAAAGTCTACACCACGCGTTCTACGCTTTTTCGCGTCATACGCCTTTGAAAAAGTTGAATCAATATAGTTCTGCGTTGCTAGTTATAGAGCACAAAGCGTAGGATGCTCTACAAAAAGTACGATTATTTTCTTATTTTTTTTTGTTAATGTTGTCTTTAAAGTAATCTGTTGATTGTGGCCTTTTGACATTATACTGCAACTACTAAAATCTCACAAAAAAAGACTTGCGGGAAAAACTGCATGAACTTGGTGGCCAATTAACATTTGCACTAACACTGATTTTGAAAATAATGTTTTATCATTTACAAGTTAATTTTTTAAAACAAAACCTGCCATGAAAAAACTGCCCCACAGATTGTCAACATCGACTCGCAATTATTTGAAAAGCCTATAAGTAAACTTACCACCATGTACACAAAAATCACAATTATGTTCATCCAACACTTCTAGTGTCGTAACATATGGAGCGCCCAGCACAACTTCATCGACCCACTTAATGCCTTTAACCATTTTAACACGTTCCATTTCGGTAAAGACTGGGGGTCCTTTATGTTTGGCAATCTCTTCATCTGTATGTATGCCAACAATAACTTTATCACCAAGAGCTTTGGCTTGTCTTAATGAATTTGCATGACCAAAGTGGACCATATCGTAACTGTTAGAAGAAAATTAAAAAAAAGAATAATTAAATTAATTAAAATTATCAGATTAGAAATATTTTAAAAACTATATAAACAAATGCTTAAGTTTTTGTTGGAGCTTTACTATCAGTATATAACAACAACAAAATGTTCAGTGCCAAAATGATAGTCAAGATTAGCAATAGAGAAGTCTAACTAAAGCGGATGTAAACGAGTTGTTTTTACTCTGAAAAATCACAAAGAAACCAGCGCTTTTTATATGTAAATAATATCAATATGAATTTATTCTGATAACATTTGACTTGTAATAAACTAAACAGCAAAAAATTGTTGAAAACAAAATTTAACTTCCTTTAAAAAATTCTCAAAATTAAATTTTTAACTTACCTAATATGTATGTATGTATGTACTATGTGCTCTTTATAATTTGTTTAATGGAATTTTTTTAGAAAATATAATTGAACCTTAGAATTGTAATTTTGCAAAAAAAAAAAAAAAAGAAACGTTCTTAAGTAACGCTATCCAAAAGCTAAAAATAATTAAAACCTAGAAAAAATTCGTTCATTTAAATTTTAAATCATTTCAATTTCAGTTCTTAACGAATAGAAAAAACAAGCAAGAGTATTATAGTCGGCTGTACCAAGTCTTATATACCCTTCACACAGTTTGTACCATCATGTCATAACAATAACTGACGGATTATATATGTATTTTTACTAACTCTTAACCGTCATCTATCGAATTGTCTTTTTAGGGTTGCCAACACTTTACTGCACCAATGGAGACATTAATTTGAGTGGCTAATTTTGGCACACCCTTTTTAATTTTGTCTAGATTTGTTTTAACAAAATAAGAGGATATTAATTAAATTATTATTGAATTTCAGCGTAGTTCTTAAACAATTCGAAAACGTACGGTTTTCATCACATACCTATAGATGGCTCTTCTGTCACGGTAACTGACTGAGAATTGCGTAACTCATTGATTTTTTTATTGAATTCTTTTATTTAAATATTTTTTTGGCGTCAGTATTCCTGTGCAAATGCATAATGAATCTTTCATTTATAATAGTGTAGGGTATAACAAACAAAACAAAATAATTTATAGTTTTCTTTAGTATACGGACTAGTAGTAGTTAGCGTAACGATTTTTGCAGTTTAAAAACCAGTCTTACCATTTTTATAGCACGTTTTTCTTTGTAATAAACCAAAAATGTTTTTGTGTTTAATAAACAAAGAAATTTCACTTGTTGTAAAAGTGCTAACAAAACTGTTAATTATTTTTAGTAGCGGAAAAACAAAGCCGGAATCTAATTTAACGAGCGTTTTAAGTAAAAATTGTGTCTGTCTTTTTTTTTTTTTTTGCTGAGTATAATAACATGTCACAATGTTTGGAAAGTCTACAGTGGCTTAATAATATTAATGTTACTCTTTATGGCAAAAAGAGGCCATAGAATGAGTATTATAAAATGAAACCCTGTATGATATTTATTTATTGTGCTGTCGTAACTAATCGGAGGGTTTTATGTACAAACCACAATTAAAATATTTATAAATCCTTGTTAAGTTGTATAATATTTCAATGCATTTTAAAGTTGATCACATAACAAAACACTGCAAATTGTTCATTAAATTCCAACAATTTTGGCAAACACTTACAACAAACCATTCTGCCGAATATACGGTAAAAATTAAACGAATTTAATTAAACGAACAGCAAACAACACAAATAAACAATAGAATTATCGAAGCAATAACAAAAATGAACTACTTACTTTTAGAAATGTAAGTCAGCGACAACGACAACAACAACAACTGATGATACCAGTAATATAAAAAAAAAACTGACAACATATGATGTGGTGCAAAGTCCATTTTAATTTAAATTCATTGAAATATTATTACTAAATATGCATGTGTAACAATAAAATTTGCAAACAAAAAATGCTTGCAATAAGGACATGAAAGAAGTAGATATCTAGACCATGCTTGGGACATACAGACATAACGAGGGTCATAAGTGAAAAGGCTCTAACTCGTATTTTTATTCGAAATTAAGTTTTTCACTGATTCCCAATACATTACACACTTATACACAACGATAAAAAATTTAATGCAGCGATATACATATGTTTGTGACAAAAAGGAATAACTTCTTAAGTTGAGTTAAGCTTAAATGGAGATAATCACACCGTAAACGTATTGCATTGTTATAATTTTATTATGATGTTTAAGTTTCTAATAAGTGACTATAGCGTCTGTTTAACTTACAATAATATTTAACAAAACAAAGATTACAATTCGAAATTATTTTTTTTTTTGTAACAGTGATAAACAGTGTCGAAGAAGTGACTTTTATGTCACAACTATCTAAAATTAAACTTCGATTATCTTGATGGGTTAACATTCATGTTTAAATACATACATATGTAAATATGTACTTATATAGTACATATGTACATGCATACATAAATACATACATGCATACATACTAACATACATAAATCATGAAAAATAAAAAATAAATGTTAAAAGGTTAAATTGTGTTCATATCTATTAAAAAAATGTTGGTTGAAATTTAAAGGTTAAATATTTGCTTTTGTTTCTTTAAAACCCTACAGGTATGTCTTTCAAAAATTTACATCGTTTAATATACAACTACTGCATTTATAAATCTATATATATAAAAGTGAAACTCTGTGTGTGTGTTAGCTATAGACTCCGAAACTGGTAAACCGATCGGGCTCAAACTTTAGTAAGTTGTTGTACACATACCAGGGAGTGTTTATGGGTGAAAAAAAGTGGGCGGAGCCACGCCCATAAAAAATTAGTTATCAGTTTTAGCTACTTGCACTTGACCGATTTTTCTGAAACTTTGCACACATATCGAGCTGTCATGACTAAATAATTTCGTGATAAGAAAAGTGGGCGGGGCCACGCCCCTAAAAAAATTTTAATTTTGAGGAACTTGCATCGGACCGATTTTTCTGAAACTTTGCACACATATTGAGCTGTCATGACTTTATAATTTCGTGATTAAAAAAGTGGGCGGGGCCACGCCCATAAAAAAAGGTTATAATTTTGAGGTACTTGCACCAGACCGATTTTTCTGAAACTTTGCACACATATCGAGCTGCCATGACTTAATAATTTCGTGATTAGAAAAGTGGGCAGTGCCACGCCCATAAAAAAAGGTATCATTTTCAGGTACTTGCACTGGACCGATTATTCTGAAGCTTTGCACACGTATTGGACTGTTATGACTTTACAATTTCATGATTAGGAAAGTGGGCAGGGCCACGCCCATTAAAACAATTATAATTTTGAGGTACTTGCACTGGTCCGATTCTTCTGAAACTTTGCACACATATTGAGCTGTTATGACTTTACAATTTCGTGATTAGAAAAGTGGGCAATGCCACACCCATAAAAAAATTATAATTTTTAAGTTTTTGCACTTGATATTTAATTAAAATTCAGAATGCATTTCGATTCATTAAGGGCGTAGCAACGTGCGCCGGGTTTGGCTAGTACTCAATAAAAGCAACAATTTACCAACAATCAGCATGTATGCAAATTAATGTGCTGTTTTAAGAATCCGAACGATTGTTTTGAGTGAATTTTTACATGTGATTTGTTAATGTAACGATAACATATTACCCCCAAAACGTAAATTCAAAGCGGTCGTATGAATTGTAAAAACAGCAGATAAATGTACTTCTTTAAATCGTCGGGAAAAATTGCTTTTCATAAATAAATAAATTACAACAGTTTTTCTACGTTTTGACATTTTAAAATCATTATCCTGGCATATTACCATATTACCAAATTGTCAAATGCTTTAAACATAACAACAACCAATAGAAAATTTAAATCGGTTATTACTACAACACCTCATTCAAATGTGTTTTGTGTTATGCTCTCACTTGTATCTCTTTAGAAGAGAAAAATATTCTAGAACCACATACTTTTTGCGTTGAGTATTTTTGTACAAAAAGGGATGATTTTGTTTATATGTTCATATCCGGATGTTCAATTCATTGTTGGTATATTAACCGAAAATCACGTGATATTTATACATCATTATTTAAGTGCAAAATCTTGAGATGATGATAATTATGGCATTGAACTTGTTTCCAAAATGGTAACGAGGCAAGGCAGCATTTTTAGGGTAGAAAAATATAAAAAAAGGGAAAAAACAAAGAAGAAGAGAACTAGATAAGTAAATACCTATTTTTTTTTTTAAATATGAGACAATAATAACGAAGAGTCTTCAAAAGGTAGAAAAAAAGTTGCTATAAAGCAGGGATGTCCATACATTATTGATGATGTGTTAGAAGACAAAGACGCTAAAAATGTGTTAAAAACAAGTAAGATCGCTATATTCGGCCGTGCCGAATCTTATATACCCTTCACAACGTGTAGTCATGCAATAACAGTAGTTTGTATCACCATTCCATATGATATACGTATATACATATAAAAAACATACATATATAAAAACATCCCATTGTAATATTATAAATTTACGTATGTATGTAAAAAAAAAAAAAAAAAATTTAAAAATATATTAAAAAAAAAATTAAAAAAAAAAATTTTTTTTTAAATAATTAAAATATATATAATAAATATAAAACAAAAAATAAAAAAAAATATTTAAAAAAAAAATAATAAAAATATTAATCATATTTTAAATAAAAAAATAAAAAAAAAAAAAATAAAAAAAAAATTAAAAAAAAATATAAAAAAAAATAAAAAAAAATTTTTTTTGGCTCAGCTTGGATTTGATGCCACGTTTTCTCTAACCAGTATACACGTTTGTATGTATGTATGTTGTTGTAATGTTGTTTTTGTGAAAAAAAATCGAGGTGGTCGTGGGTTTTTGCTCATATCTCAGTTGTTTATGTACTGATGTTTCTGATTTTCAATACCGATCTACTCCCGAATATTTCTGATATTTTAATACCTCACCGGAGTCCAAGCGATGTCGGGGGGCTTCAAAAAGTTGATTTCAACATACACACGAACAGACGGTCAGACGGACAGACTGACAGGGCTTAATCGACTCCCCTATTCATAAGCTTTCAGAAAATATATACTTTATGGGGTCGGAAATCAAAATTGTAGAAATTTCACACGGAATGACAAACCTATATATACCCTTTTTCACTGTGTGAAGGGTATAAAAACGTTATTTAATTGAAAGTATTCAAGAAGACAGTTACGATTTCTAAATATAAGTGTATAAAATTATAAGAGAACAAGAACATAAAGAATATGTAATTTGGTAAAAAATTAAAAACGGATGCAATCTATTAGCATGGAATCACGAGTTAAATAAAATAGCAGTTTAAAATAAAACACTAACAGGTATAATAGTATCCCTTAGAGTTGGGTTGAGTTGGATTTACTATTTCCTAATGCTACCAATTAAATTTTCGTTAATTTTAAATTTACCCTGAGATTTTTATCAGCTGTTTAAAATTAACGTCATAAATTTAAAACTTAAAATAGCCGCCCTTTTTAATACTTAAAAAAAAACAAACAAAATATGAAGTTTGAAAATATTTTTTTTAATATTATGGATTCAATTAAAAAAAATAGATTATTTACGTCATATCAAGAATACTTAAAGACATTTCATATTTAATTTATAGAAATATAAAATCTCGGTTAAATTGATTAAAAAAATATGAGAACTGGAAGTGTTAAAGGCCATTTTTTAATCTTTAAAGTATAGTTTAGCCTTTAAATTAAAAAAAAATGATTTAAATTTTAATAAAATTTGTTTCTATTTTTAATCAAGGTCGGCAACATGTTAATGGATATTTTTTCATTTGTTATCATTGCTTTATGTTAAACATAAATTGACATTTACTCCGTGTCACCTTTAACCATCGAAGACAATATTTCTACAACAAATTTAGACATTCCTATAATTATCTAAATACTCTAGCATTTCGTTGTTTATCTTTTAATGTCTAGTCAAAAAAAAAAAAAAAATAATTATGAGCATTTTAATCATAGCGAGATAAGGCATAGTCTGAACAAATTTATGACTTTTGAAAATGAAATGATTTTAGGCAGAAAGTGGCGCAATTTATGCCTGATACATATATAAAAAAATAATATATGTTTATTAGTCTTTTTGTTCGTTTGCTGTGTGCAATCAAGTCGCTAATTCGATCGCGAGAAACCTATTTCTTGAATATACCTAAGGAATGTGACAGCTTCCATACAGCCCAAATATTAATAATCAAAAACTAGTTTTTAATATTTTTTTAAATAAATTTTTGTTACAATTTTGTATTTTATTAGAAAATTTATATTCGACTTTTGACCCACAAAAAATTACTCTAAAGCGCATTTGTATTAAATAATAAAAATTTAGTTAAAATTTGATTTAGGCTATATTCTTGTTTATTTGTAATTTTAATCTGTCAAACAACAAAATGTTGTTTGTCATTTTATTTAAAGTTTAAACAAATTTATACGATTTTTCAACTTATTTACAAACTTAAGAATTTATTTGATGGCATAGTAAAAACGTTTTCATTATGCGTAATTTAAAAATTATTCTATTTAACGTATGTACATATAACAATAAACAATAAATTAAAAATCCAAAAACAAATTGATTAGCAAGTTAAGCTTAATTTACATTGTAATAAATAAGTTTTATTACCTAAAATGTAAACAAAAAAAATATTTTCTGAATTGCAATTAACATTGACTTTAACCAAAATAAACACAAAAAACACAAACAAAAAACATCATTAAGTTTAAAAATTATGTAAAGTAAATAACTCTAAAAGGTAACAAATTTTTATATTATTTTATATGCTGTGAAAATATTTTCAAATACTTTTTGCAAACCTTACAAAATTACTTCAGAAATTGCATTTCCCCAATTATGAAGTATTCTTCTGGCTATGTTTTTCTCATAAATTATTGTTTGTTGTGTTTCTAGACAAAAATATATTTAAGTTATAATTACATTAGTTCTGATGGGTTGTCTGTTAACTCCCAACTAACTTATTAAGGTTTTTTTCTGATAGCTTATGAATAGGGGAGTCAATTAAATATTGTTAGTCTGTCGGTCTGTGAGTCTGTCTGTCTGTGTATGTTGAAATCAACTTTTCAAAGCCCCCAGACATTTTAAAGACCCGTGAAAAAATATCAGAAATTTTTGGGAGCAGATCGGTATTGAAAATCAGAAAAATCGCTATATAAACAACTGAGATATGATGAAAAACCTATACCACCTCGTCATTTCACAGCAATACAAACTGAATGAACGTAGGTTTAAATCCCAGTTAGGACCAAAAATTGTTTTTTTTTTTTTTTTGTTAATTTTTGTTTATTTTTCTTTTTTTTTTTTGTTTATTTTTTTTTGTTTATTTTTTTTTTTGTTTATTAATTTTTTTTATTTTTATTTTTTTAATTTTTTTATTATTTTTTTTTTTATTTTTTTATTTTTTTTTTTTATTTTATTATTTTTTTTTTAACTTACATACATAAACTCAATTTAAAATTTTAGAATGGGATATTTTTAAGCAGATAAAGTCATTATAAAGATAATGAAACATATACATATGTATGTATATGGGTCAATTTAAAAAAAACGCAATTTTGTGTCCCCGCACTTTACACTACTATTTTAGGTAAAAAAAAACAACAACAAAAAAATAAAAAATTTGAGTGATCAGCGAGGAATATGTAACAAAAAAACGTAATTCTCAAATTTGTATGTTTGTTTTTTGTTTATTCAGAATGGTGTTTTGTTTCTCCCTCGGACTCCTTACATACAAAAGCATGTGTCCCCCGTTAGAATTTTAAGTAAACAAAATTAGATAAAATCCAGAAAAAAGTAAATATGCAACATTTAATAACAGTTTTCGAATTATTGAGTTTCTTTCTTGTGTTTTCATTTGTTATAGTCGTCAAAACTGAATTAGTGCGAATTTGGTGTTGCAAAGAAAGGTTGTCCCCACAATTTGCATTGAGCGTCACTTTTTTATAATTCAAGTAATATTACTAGTTTTCAATTTGCATTTAAATAAAGTAAATAACGTAAGGAAAGTACAAACCTTAATTATTACAAAAGTGAAAAAGCGACAAAAAAATCTTTGTAAAAAAGTGTGCATTTGCGTAGTTTTTGTGAACACCATGGTAAGGGCGCGATAAAAATTCATGAGCGTCACGCTAATTTTTTTAAAAGTGAATATATTAAATGTAAAAAATTGAAGTTGACAATCATTGTTTACATGGTTTCAACTCATTTTTTTATAATTTGTGATTTTGAGAAATAAATTGCCTACGAAAAAAAAAACAGAATAGGCAAATATTTCATGAGCATCACTTTTGATATACATTGCATCATAGCTTAAAATGCTTAATTATGATTTTATTTTTTTTATTTTTAAGAGTAAAACAACAAAATTAATGGCGGCTGAAAGAGCACAAAGATATCGAGAGAAAATTAAGCTCGATAAAGCGCGTAATGACGAATATACAAGAAAGAAGAAAGAAAGGTATAATCGTGGTATATTTGAGTTTAATCGTGCTTTTGCAACATAAACCTCTGGGGGACCGGAAATTTATGCAACTGCCACAAGCTTAATTCGAAAGTGGTAAAAATTAATGAGAATAAAAAAAACAAAGCCGCTTGTCATTTCATGAAGTTTATACAGATTCAGAATAAGAATTCGAATGAAAATAAAAAAATTAATTAAGCTAAGTTATTGTTTTGCGTCAAATATTTACATATGTGTCTAAGTTTCTTCAAGACTTACTTCCTTTTTTCCATTTTTGTTAAAGACATCAAAGAATATGTATATGTTTAGTTTTATATGAAAAAAATTTTTTTTAAGATTTTTTCTTTTTTTTTTACTTACTTTTTGTAAAAGAATAAACTTTTTTTTGTTAAACTTTAAATTTGGCATTATTTCTTGTTTACGTGCAACAAAATCTCTTGATCGTCACAAAATATCTTGAGCGTCACATTTAGTTTTTTTTCCTTAAAACGCTTATAATTAATTTTTTTTTAAATAAATTCTTTCAAGCCTATTACTTTGCAAGTAACCTCTAAGTTCAAGTCTTTTTTTTACCAAAAATTTACATATTTTCATCTCAAAATTTTAAAATAACTAGTCACTTTAAAAAAAAATTAAAAATCAAGGTGAATCGTGATTTTGTGTTTATAATCGAAAAGGTGATTTTCGCAAAAGTCAATCTTGAGAAACAAAAGAACATCGTAGTAAACTTGATTTTCAAATATTTTTGCATTTTTAGCGATTTTTTATACAAATTTGGTGTGTGACGCTCAAGATAGAAATCATAGAAAACCTAAAAAAATTCAAAAAATATTCATCTTTTTGAGAGCCTAAAAGTACCACCGGAATCTTCATAAATTTCTACATAAATCGGCCATTCTTACCGGCGAATTGGAAAAACTTTAAAAATAAGAAATAAAAACTCGATGTGTACGTTTTTTTTTTAAATTGACCCATATACTACTAATGTATGCACGTATTTCATAGTAATAAGATGAATGGTGATAAAAACAATTGTTATTGTATGACTACATGTTGTGAAAGGTTTATAAGATTCGGCCCGGCCGAATATAACACTCTTACATGTTTTATAAATAAGGCAGTTTAATAATATCAGAACACACATAATTCTTTATGCTTTTAAATCTTCTTTATATACAACTTAAATATTAATTCTTTTATTCTAGGTATTCTTACTTTAACGATAAAAGTAGTAATTTCATTAAAACTTTGTGGTCATTAAATAAATTTTTCTGTTTAACAAAAAAAAATAATCAGCCTTGACATTCTTTAATAAAAAAAAATAATATAATTTTCATTGATGTATCAACAATTATAACTAAAAAATTTTATTGCAAAATAATTTTTATTTCAAAATGTCTACTTGCAGTTTTTTTTTTTTTTGTTACTTTATGTTAAGAAACATGGGACAATAAGCAACACCAGAAAAATTTTATATTCTGAAATCTGTGGCTAGGAGCTAAAAGGGTCAATGTCAAAATATTTACTTTCGTGAAAATTTGAATTGAACTTTAACTTTTATATATGCTTTCATAGTGACTTGGCCAGCATTTTATCTATGAAGCTGTTCTGGGTTAAGTATGACTGTAGCTGTTTTACCATAATGAAATAGAGCAAGAAAACAAATCTAATGCAATGATTAACTCAAAAGAGCAAAAAAGTGACATTGGCCCTTTTAGCTCCAAGCCACAGAAGTAATCTACCTACTAATTTAAATAATTTAATACCTTATAATTTAAATTCAAACATTTATTGCAATTAACTCGAAATTCATAAATTTTCAGTAGAAATCAAAAGTGTTTGTCGTTTCACTTATACTCTTTATTCTGATTTTTTTTTTAACAATATTAAAAAAATTTAACAAAATTGTAATGAATTTGAACATTTTTAAACTTTTATATGAAAATATATATTCAAATCAATTATGTTACAATTTTAATAACCGTAAAAGGGGGTTAAGAGAATTTTAACAACCAAATATGTAGTATGTACCTAAATCAATATAAAAACAAATTTAATTAAGAATCATATTTAACTTCCTTTTCTTTTTTTAATGCCTTCATATAGAAAACTTCTTCCAAAGAGAGTATTTTATTCGTTTTTTTCTATTTCCTCAGCAAACTCAAAAGTGTGGCAACATTTGCTCTTTAGTATGGACGAGGACTTGTTAATATACATATGTAGGTACCTACATATGAAAACATAATATCTGTGACATAAAGGAATAAAAATTAAATAATAACACCATTACAATTCCATTGTTTATGCTAGGTGTCCATGTAGCAATCATTTTTTTATTAAGAATAAGCAAAAACCTTGGCAGAATAAATGCATTTTATTGCTTAAGTTTGACTATTTTTATTGTGTGGCGAACACGACACAAGTATATTATTTATTTATACAACTTTATATATTTGTTTCAACTTTTATGGTTTTTTAGAATATTTCACTCTAAATTGTTAATATCATGTAAAATTATATTAATTTTCTTTTGTTTCTGCAAAGAAAAAGCAAAAACTTTCAAGAAAATGAAACCATTTTGACAGCTTATTGCGGCAGTAATTGCCCAAGCAATCAACGAAAGCAAACAAGATGTTTTTATACCCTTCACACAGTGAAAAAGGGTATATATATGTTTGTCATTCCGTGTGAAATTTCTACAATTTTCATTTCCGACCCCATAAAGTATATATTTTCTGAAAGCTTATAAATAGAGGAGTCGATTAAGCCCTGACCGTCTGTCCGTCTGTCCGTCTGTCCGTCTGACCGTCTGTCCGTGTGTATGTTGAAATCAACTTTTTGAAGCCCCCCGACATAGGTTGGACCCGGGTAAGGTATTAAAATATCAGAAATATTCGGGAGTAGATCGGTATTGAAAATCAGAAACATCGGTACATAAACAACTGAGATATGAGCAAAAACCCACGACCACCTCGATTTTCTTTTCATAAAAACAACATTACAACAACAACATACATACATACAAACGTGTATACTGGTTAGAGAAAACGTGGCATCGAATCCCAGCTGAGGCAAAAAAATTTTTTTTTAAATTTTTTTTTTAAATTTTTTTTTTATTTTTTTTTAATTTTTAGTTAATATATTATATATATTTTTATTATTATTTTTTTTTAATTTTTTTTTTTAATTTTTTATACCCTTCACACAGTGAAAAAGGGTATATATAGGTTTGTCATTCCGTGTGAAATTTCTACAATTTTCATTTCCAACCCCATAAAGTATATATTTTCTGAAAGCTTATGAATAGAGGAGTCGATTAAGCCCTGACCGTCTGTCCGTCTGTCCGTCTGACCGTCTGTCCGTGTGTATGTTGAAATCAACTTTTTGAAGCCCCCCGACATAGGTTGGACCCGGGTAAGGTATTAAAATATCAGAAATATTCGGGAGTAGATCGGTATTGAAAATCAGAAACATCAGTACATAAACAACTGAGATATGAGCAAAAAACCACGACCACCTCGATTTTCTTTTCATAAAAACAACATTACAACAACAACATACATACATACAAACGTGTATACTGGTTAGAGAAAACGTGGCATCGAATCCCAGCTGAGGCAAAAAAATTTTTTTTTTAATTTTTTTAAAAATTTTTTTTTTAATTTTTTTTTAATTTTTTTTTTTATTTTTTAATTAATATATTATATATATTTTTATTATTATTTTTTTTTATTTTTTTTTTTAATTTTTTTTTTTATTTTTTTTTTGTTTTATATATATTATATATGTATATAATAATTTTTTTTTTTTTAATTTTTTTTTTAAATTTTTTTTTTTTAAATTTTTTTTTTCTTTTTAATTTTTTTTTTTGTTTTTTTAACATACATACGTGAATTTACTGTTATTGCATGACTACACGTTGTGAAGGGTATATAAGATTCGGCACGGCCGAATATAGCGCTTTTACTTGTTTTTTATTTTTTTTTTTGTTTTATATATATTATATATGTATATAATAATTTTTTTTTTTTTAATTTTTTTTTTAAATTTTTTTTTTTTAAATTTTTTTTTTTATTTTTTATTTTTTTTTTGTTTTTTTTAACATACATACGTGAATTTACTGTTATTGCATGACTACACGTTGTGAAGGGTATATAAGATTCGGCACGGCCGAATATAGCGCTTTTACTTGTTCTTTATTGCCACAGTATACATATTCATATATACATACATATATATACAAAAAACACCAAAGTAGATTTTTTTAGCCCACCGTTCTTCAGTTACTTTTTTTTAGTCCTATGAAATAAATAATAAACAAAAATGGTGTGATGTAACCACACCTGAAAGTAAAAGAGAAAAGGGCACAAAAAATTACTCTAAATAGAATATCTAGTATAAATAAATAGGGCGTTTTTAGCAGCGCTGTCAACTCGTTGCTTTTAGCAGTTTATTAGTGCTTTTTAAAACTATTGTCGAGGAAAATTTTCGAATTAGTGCTCCATTTGACAGATCGAGAACTGATTAGTATTTAAACAAGCAAGCATTTAAAAATATTATTTATAATTGAAAAATACTCACTCATAGTTTATGAAACAAAATAATGTAATAAAACTGTAAAACGATATTTTGTCAAAAAAGATTGAAAAAATTTTTTTTTAAATGATTGACAAAATGATTAGAGCAAACGTATTACACTTTTAATCGTTTTTAACAAGGCATACCTTTTTATACCCTTCACCTGTGGTGCACAAGGGTATATATAGCTTTGTCATTCCGTTTGTAATTTCTACAATTTTCATTTCCGACCCCATAAAGTATATATTTTCTGAAAGCTTATGAATAGAGGAGTCGATTAAGCCCTGACCGTCTGTCCGTCTATCCGTCTGCCCGTCTGTCCGTGTGTTGGTTGAAATCAACTTTTAGAAGCAACTATATGTTCCTCAGATCTGTATATGGTATCAATCTCTTGGAAATATCCAGGAATGAATCGCTATTGAAATTCAGCACAATCGCCCCATAACTTTCTGAGATATGAGCAAAAAACCACGACCACCTCGTTTTTTTTCACAATTACAACAACAACATACATACATAGATACATGTAAAAAACATACCAAGCAAAAAAAATTACAAAAAAAAAATATTAAAAATAAAAAAATAATAAAAAAAACTACAAAAAAAAAATTTAAAAAAATTTAAAAAAAAAATTTAAAAAAAATTTTTAAAAATTTTTCTAAAAAAATTTTTTAAAAAAATTTAAAAAATTAATAATATATAAATAATATATTAAATAAAATAAAATTTTTTTGGCTCAGCTGGGATTCGATGCCACATTTATTCTAACCAGTATATACATATGCACGTATTTTATATGGGATGAATGGTGATACAAACAATTGTTATTGCATGACTACACGTTGTGAAGGGTATATAAGATTCGGCACGGCCGAATATAGCACTGTTACTTGTTATTTATCAGGTTATCGTAGTTCGGAGAAGATTTTTTTTTTATATTTTTTTTATATGTGTATATAAAGTTTGACATTTGATATAAGAGAGGAGAAAGAATTGTTTTTTTATGTATGGATTTTGACAGCTGAAGTTTTAAATAAGTAAGGAGGAAAACAATCAGCTGAAGAATCAAGACTTTAAAGTTTTATGTCTAACAAGGCATATTAATTCTGCCAGTAATTGCAGTTTGGAAAGAATTTTTATGTTTTTTTAGCTTAAAATTAAAATAAGTGAAGAACTGGCTACCTGATCAATAAACATGCGTTGATGACAAAATTGTTTTTCATCACAAACCTGATTATATTATATAAAATTACATGAAAATTTATTTAAGGCCTAAACTACTAATAAGATATTTATAATTTAATGAAAAAAATTGAATCTAAAGGTAAAATTTAAACTTTTATTTAATTAGGCACTATTTTCTTATTTAAGTGATATTAAAAATTTCAAAGTTGACAACTCTGGTTTTAAGTGCGTCAAACAGATTGTAACAAAAAATACAAAAGATAAATTATTAAAAAAAACAAAAAGCAATTGGTTTAAATTTATAGTTCTAATTAATCAAATTTTCAATATAAACTAAAGTATTCAAAAAACTTTATAATAAAATTAAAAAAAAAAAATTAAATGACTCACCATCCATCGCACCACACACGAACTTCTTGATTTATATTAGATTTTTCTTCACCGGTTCCACAGTTATCTTTTAATTTATCACACATTTTAAGAATTTTTTTACACTTTTCTTAACAACAAATTTTAACAATCTAATTTTTTTCAAATTTTTTAAATTTTCTACGCTAAGAAATGTCACAAACACTGGACAGACGTATAAAATAAATCGATTTGTTTGTTACAAACAAATATTTATTAAAAATGGATACGTAACAAAATAAAATTGTACAACACAAATTATTTCAGGAACACCACGTAATTTACTCGAATATTCCCTTTTGTAAATTTGACAAATTACGTCTTTCTCAGGACTTGTCTTTTTATTTGGTTTACAGAATTTTTTTAATAAAAATATACAAAATTCTTTATATTTTATAAATTTTTGAACTTTTTTAGCGTAAGATATAAAAGCGTGCGTGCGCTTCAAGCGTTTTGTAAAATTTATTTTAACAATTGAATAATAACAATAGTTTTATTTAACTAGATTTTTTCAACAGAATTTTTTCTCTCTCTCTCTCTCTCTTTATAGCAAACTGACGTATTTTGCTAAACATACTACTTTTTGCTAGAGTTGAGAAACAAATTGTACCAAAAATACAACAATATAGTATAATATTAGTACCAAATATTTTTATAAAGTATTTTGTACAAATTTGTTAACAAATTCTCAACCCTGTACTACTGGTTTCAATAATAAAGTTTTTGTTTTTATGTCTTCTTCTGCAACTACTACACCAATACCCAGTTTTGCGTTGTTGCGATTAGCGTCGTAAAATTAAGTAGCTTCATACTACGTCGCTTGTGTGTTTAATTTCATTGTTAAAAAATCCTGCGAACTTAAATTGCGTCGTAAATTTCGAATTCACTCATACAAAGGGCATATACAAACATATAAAAATTTTAAACATTGTCTACTTTTATATAATGATATTTTCAGTTCTAATTTTTAAATGAAAACAAAATGAGGAAAATTGATTCGATTTTTAACTAAAATCTAAAATAAATACGTAACTTTGGGTACATGTGTACTTATCTATTTTATTTGAATTAGATAAAAAAAAGGTAAATAAAATCTTTTGTATGATACTAGTGTTACCGAAAACACAATCTAATTTTTCTATTTTTACATCTAAAAGTATGCTGTTTTGCCTATTTTCAGTTTTCCATAAAAATAATGTGTAAAAAACAACTTCAAATTAAATAATGTTCTGGCAATCGTTTATACTTTTTTTAGGTTTTGTATACGATAATTTTTCTGTATAAATATAAATGAAAATGTATGTTCCTGAAATTCAGAAAAACTACACACTGGTTTAATTATGCAACATTTTGCAAATTTAAAAGAAGAGCATTTAAATTTTTTTTTTTTTTTATAGTACAAACTTCTATCCGCACTTCGACTATATGATGAATAAATTTGCCTTGTACTATTTTATTACAATTTTCCTAAAACTAAAACAAAGTGATTTCAAAATAATTTTCAATTTTCTTTCCAAAACTTGAATTTATAAAACTTAAATTAAGCCTATGTTTTATTTTGGAAAGTACTGTTGCGGAATTTAATTTTTAAAAATATTTGTAAATTACATGAATAAATATATAAATAAATAATATATACATACATCTTTATTAAATTTTCACTATTTAAGTAACAATTTGCACCTCCTTTTATCGTATTTTCATCATGTTATTATAAAAGGTGAAAGCGCACACAGACAGATTTTTTATACTCTTTTTTTATATATGGAGTTTGACAAACCATTGGACTGAAATCTGTTTTTTTATTAATGGATTTTGATATATGTTTGAACACAAAAAAATGTACCCTACTTTCAATGTATGTAGATACTGTATCTTATAGTACTTTTGTTTAGTATGGAATGGCACGCGTAGTAACCTGAATATTTTTCTCTATAGCAAAACAGTCTGAAAAACTCATATTCATTAAATATACCTACATAAAGAAAAAGTGGCGTGACTTTTTTGTTATCAGTTCTACAAATTTTTAAATACGAACTATAGTAATCACACGGCTGTATGTGTTGTGTTTAAAAACAACAAAAGTTTTTAAAAACCAGTGAGGAATTGTGTAAAGAGTATGAAATTTTGTATACATATTGTACAATATAATCTAAACAAACTGAACTGAGTGTAATCATTCGGGTACGAAATACAGCAATTTTCGCATAGGCACATAATAAGTATGTTTCCTACCACTACCACTCAATATTCGAAAGTAATCAATGACTTGTTATGGTCCATAGTTCATTTTTAACGGTCCATGCACCCTAGTTTCATATGTTATACATATATTTAATTTTTAGGATATACATATGTATGTATGTGTTCGGAATAAAATAAAAACGGAGATAGTAGTGTAAAGGTGGATATCAATGATTACAAGTAGAAAGGTCCTAAATAACATTTTTTTAACATTTAACACAAATACATCTCGACACAAAAACTTTACGCAATAATATCAAAAATAGAATTTTCACAAACAATTTTACAAAAAAAAAAGTATAAATTATGATAAAACAATTTCTATTTTGTTCTAACCTTCACCTTAAAAGTAAAAATTTTTTGAGTCGAGGCCCTTCTACTTGTGACCATCGATATGTAGTATGTGTAAACTGATAAATAAATTGTATCAAATAGAAAATGTTTTACTTTACGTTTTATTATAAAAGGATATACATATGTATAAAGTTTGTCATTCTGTCTATAATTTTTACAATATTCATTTAAGGCACTATGAAGTATATATATTCTGAATCCTTATAGATAATTCTTCCTCGATATATCGTTTCCTAAACCTCAAAATGTCCTGAAAAATTAAAATTTTTTATATATAAGCTTTTATTCAAAAAACAATTATCAATTATCAACTATCACTTTACAAACAGAATAAGCAATTCTATTAACAATATAAAAAAATTGTTATAAAAATATCAAGGCATATTTATTTATCAGGTAATTGCAGTTCGGAGAGAATTTTTTGATTATATTTTTTATATATGAAGTTTGACATTTGAAATTAATTAGAACAGCTGAAATTAAAAAAAGGTAATAAAAAAATAATCAGCTGACGAATCAAGAGTACCTGATGAATAAATATGCCTTGTAAAAATATTTTAATCCTGTTTTTTTTTAATATGTTGTAAAATTATTAAAATGTTGCTATGGTGTTTTACATTTTAGGCGATAATATATAAATGCATATTTTACACGTGTTCTGACAAACGCATTTCATATAATTTTAACTATTGCGACTTTAAATCACAAAAATATATTTTCTGATTTTAATAAATAATGTATAACCGAAACAAAAATTTTAGTTTCTTTTAAATTGGACATACATTAATGTGCTCAAGTGATTTTAATAAAAAATCTGAAATATGTAGTGGAATTAAAAAAATGGGTAAAATTTTATTATATATAATGGGTTAAGGCCATGACTGACTATCAGATTTAGTCGTTCGATATGTCAAAAATTGTATGTGTGTTCAAAAAGTGTGATAGTGTGGACACAAAGTGCACATGTGTGAGAGATTTTTTGACATGTGTGTCCGATTTGATAATCTTTTGAAAATTTTCATAAAATAATAGAGTCTGTGCGATCAGAGTTGCTTTTTCTAAGCAAGTATGACAGTGTGGCATCCAATAACACATTTTGTTGCGATTTTTTCATGTAGGACAGAAAACTATCAGATTTTTATTTGACATAATCGCACGACTTTGTAGGATAGTCAGTCATGGCCTTTAATAAGCATACTTTTTTATATTAAGTTTATACTTAACATCTTTATAACACTTTTTTTTAAATCATTAAATTGTGTTGATTTTTATTTACAATAGTAATTTTTATTTTTTTGAATAACTTGCATATTATGTGTAAAAAATTGTGAAAAATTAAGATTCGTTATAACTCAGTACTTATTAAATTTCCAGATGTTCTTACGTTTAAAGGTTAAATGTAAAATAAATACAACCATGTCACTTTGCTTTGTTTAATTCCATTCGTTCGCAGTAGCTGTTTGCAAAACTTGACTCTTGCAAACTCTCTTAAAAATTTTTTCTATAGGGTTTTTGTTTAAAGAGTTGAAGTATGTTTTTTATTTTGCATTAATGTATAGTTTTTAATTGGACTTATCCACAAATCAATTTTTTTATTTGATAAATATTTATTTAGATTATCAAGAAAAGGTTTCCTTGCATTTAGTTACAAAGATAACCTACACTACATTCTTCTATTTGGGCCTTTTTTTCCCACAACTCTACTAAGTTTAATATTACTGCATAAACAAACAAGGGAAATACAATAAGCGTTTTACTATTTACTAGCAGTTAACTTGTTTAGTTTCCCTTTAGTTTTCACTCATTGTGGTTGTTTCTTTTTTATGTTTATTGTTGAAGTTCTATTTATTTTCTATTCGTTTTATTTGACGGCGTTGTAAAATACGATGAGATAATAGCAAAATACAAATGTTTTAACACTGACGTAAAAAATTTTGTTTCATGATTTGCAAAAATAAGCCGGATATTTGATTTATTTTTTGTGTGTTAGTAGGAATAAAAAAAATTATTTAAATATTGTTCTCAAAATAATTTGCTGAGTTTAGCAACAAATAAAAATAATTTATATAAAAAATGACAAAGCCAGATGTACGCAAACGTAAGGTGAGTACAGGGAACAATGTTAAATAAACAATTTCATAATATTAAATTGGTTAATGAGTCGTTTACAAAATACGTTTGCCTAAATTAAGCGCAAATTTGTTTTTGTTATAATTCCTACTACAGAATTATTTTGGGCTTGACGATTGTGTTCTGTAAATAGCAAATAAGTTACAACAGGTAAAAATATGAAAAGCTACAAATACACACATTTCGGCACAAAGTCGATATGTGTATACCGTGGTGTAGTCATATAAGTTGATAGCACAGACAGGCAAAACGTTTTGGCTCTTTTTTTATATGACAACCGTTTGGACTGAAATCTTTTTATATAAAAATAAAAAAAATAGTTTTTTACTGTGGACTTTGACAGCTGAAATTTAAAATAAGTAAATATTATATTTTTTTATATTTTGAAATCTTCATTTATAAAAGGTTTTTGGTAATTTTGTAATGTTATTTTAATTTATATTTATGCACACATAAGCATGATATTGAAAACTTCTATTTACAAAAATTGTCTTTTTATACTGTTTTAAAAAAGTTTTTGTTATGAATACATTTACTGTCTCAAAAAAAATTTCAATAACTTCTCTATCGAATATTAAAATCAAATTTCAATGTAAATAACAACGCTTTAAAAAGTATATTTAAAAAGAATGTGTAAGTTTGTGGTATAGGTATCTAGTTTTAATATTAAATAAAAGATTTTGTTTTTGAGATAAGTAGGTATTTATAATGATTTTATCCGAAACCTAATATACCTAACCTAAAACATAGCCTAAATATACCTACCCTTACTTTCGAAAATCATATGAGTATAACAAAACAAAAAAAAGTAAAAATTGTTTTTGAAAAGAGTGTTTTATTTAATTTTTAAGAATTTTTAAAGAAGTCATATAAATTTCCAAACTTTTTGGCAAAAAATGTCAGAATTAAAACGCGGGTATTCTAAAGGTGGATCTCTGTCGGCAAAACATAATTTTCTCGATTACTCTTTCATTATAACAATTAAATAAAATTCTTTGTAAAAATAAAAATGTCTTAAAACGAACTCAATGTTTAAAAATTTAAATATAATTTTAATGGTCCAAAAATATTAAAAATAGGTATAGACAAACATATTGGTAAACTCATACGAAATGATTTTTGTGAGCAGCGTATTCACAATTTATTTTAATTTTACCCAGACAGATCACTTTATCTATATTCATACATCTACATATGCACCTTCGTACGCAGGCATGTAAGTACTTAATGGGGTTAGTATGTACATACTTATGTACGTACATACTTATTTTGTTAATAGTAGGAAAGTGTATTTTTCTAGAAATCTTTGCTAATTTCTTTTTATAAAGAAAATTATTTTAATTTATCCATTTATTTTTTTTTTTTTAATTTTTTTTAGATAATCTACGCATTAATGAATTAGATCAATTGTTTTCTCATTGTTTTTTTGGCAATATGCATGTTTTACCTAATTAAATAAATAAAAAAGTGGTCATTTGTAAAATAGCCAAATAAATAAAGATACAAAATTAAGAAGACATAAACCTAATGCACACAATTAAAAAAAAGTAATGAAAACTCAAATCGTATTTCTTAATATATTTAGTACCTACATAATAGTGATGTAACGAGTAATCGCATATTTATTGATATGTATTTGGTTTTGCTTCGCTTAAAACTAATGTTGTTAGTAAGAAATATTCGCATCCGCAAAAATTTTAAAAATTTATATTCGTTGCATTACTACATAAATTAATAATTTTATAACATATAATATTAATTATAATCTGATATCAACTATCTTGTTACAAGTCACTTTATCACTTATTAAAAATAAATTTATCTTTAAACAATTAAGTCTATACATACATATGTACATATGTTTAGGTACATATATCGATGGTCAGAAGTAGAAAGGCCCTAACTCGTTCTTTTACGAAATTGACACAAAAATTTAATGCAATATTATCAAAAATAACAGTTTTAAAAGCAATTTTACAAAAGAAGTTGCATTATTAAATGCAGATTCTTTTATAGTTTATTATTTACAATTTTATTTATATTAATCCTTTTGTCATGTCCGTTTATGCGCTTATTTCCTAGCAACCATTTACCATTTCATTTGTTATTTTTGAATTTTCTGTTGGAAACGAGCTACAATCGTGTGATAAACGTACTTCCATACAAAATTTTATCAAGATCTGTCCAGTATTTTTTGAGCCTATTGAGTTCAGGAAGGTAGTCAGACAAAAACTCTAAAAAGTGTTTTGTGTTTTAGACACACGACTATTAAAATTTCAAAACTATTTGACTATTTTTTTTTTTTTTGTGTGAAAACGTCAAACTCCATATATAAAGATTATGGAGATTTGTCAAACTCCATATAAAAAAGAGAGATAAAAAAATCTGTATGTCTACGCTATCACCTTGTGTGATTACATACACAGTTCTTACAGTCTTATTATATGTAACTATAGATATGCATGTACATACATACATATGAATTTATAACAATAAAAATATTAGGTAAGTGGGGATGTGTGTATGTATGTACATATATAAACAAATTCATCTTGATAAGTTAGTTGTTTACACAATCCACAATTACTATGACTTGCAAAAATATATAAAGAGTGACACAGTAAAAACTTTAAACCAATAATTAGTTTAAATATTATTTTAAAACTTATGCATACATACATACAAACAGTAATATATCGTTCACCGTTTGCAATAATGACTATTCAAAAATATTTTTCTAATATGAGACCACCAGCGCTGTAAGAACCTTTTGTGTTTACTAGATCTACAAGAAATCCTCAAATTTTTATATGTACCTATAATCTCTACATCTGTTTTTGAAAGGTCGTTTGTTGTGAAGATCGCAAGGTTATGGAATATTTTGCCATTTTCTCTCAATTAAATAATGTTTTTAGCTTAAAACTTTTAGAATTCTTATCAGAATCTACTTAACTGATTGGATTCTTTTGAAGTTTGTTTTTTAATTAAATTAAATGCTGCTGATTGGGCCTATATGATATTATTTATTATATATTTACTTCTTATTTTGCGGCTGGGGAGCCAATAACCATTAGTCTTAATTTGTATTTAATTTTATATATACATACATACCTATTTTGTATTATATTTTTTCTTTCCCTTTTTTAAATAGTTTTACTCAGGCTTATTATCTTGGCCCTTAGGACTTGATATTACTGTATTAAATAAATTGAAATGAAAATTTTAATAATATTTATTAAAGGTTTATTAGACGAGTTTTATATGAAAATCTTTAATTTTAATTAATTTTAAAAGTGATTATATTAGGGTTTTGATTTTTATTAATTATTTTTTTATTGTTTAAATAAAATGTTATTGAAATTTTGTAAATTATAAAATTTTGATAAACAATTTTTTTCTATTTAAGAAATTTCTTAAAAAAATCCGTTACATACAAAATTTATTTCATAAACCTTTGAAATTAACAAAAAATTATGAATGTGGAGTAAATAATTAAAATCATCATGCTAGCGATTAAATCATTATTCAACAACACTGTTTTATAGTTAGCATCTCTTATATAGCAAATGTCTCTTATTTTGCACGTTTTTCTTCTTTTTCTCTTGTTTTTGCTGCTTCGTGAAAACACTTGGCAAATGAAACAATATTTTACTCACTATTTCTAGTAAACGTTCGTTAACGGTTATTGAAAATTTTACATGTATTTTAGTTCAGTTCCAATAACAAATAAATACGAAATTTTTGAACGTCTTAATCACACGTTTTCTACAAACAGCTAATAAAAAAAAAAAACAATATTTAGAACAGAAACAACTAAAAAACAATTTTTTGACATATTACACTTCTTTCCACAAAATTCTATACTAGATAACAAATAAAACGTAACACATAATTTAAAAAAAGCCAACAAAAAATCAATTTAATAAATAAAGCACCCAAAACAATTAAGGAAAAAATGTTTTTATCATAATTTTAAACATTACTACGTTTAGATGACAACAAAAAGAATAACGCTAAGAAAGAACATGAAATTTGACTACGTTTTGGTAATATGGCTGAAAATAAATTGACAAGAATATTTCTTTAAAAAAGGTTTTTGTAATTAATTATTTGAATATATTTAAACATTTTTTTTTAGTTAAGCACTAGTGAAGACAAAACCAATGTAACAACTTCTAGGCGAAAATCCTCCACGACTGGTGGCTTACCTAAGGGTCTAAAAGTATCCTTTCTTTGCTTAATTATATCAGTAGTTTTGTTATTAGTTGGATTAGGTGAGTGTGTCCAAAATTCCTTGAAAATTTAATTTTTATAAATATTTTCTATTCCAGGTTTATATATTGATACCACCACTCCATTTTTAGTGCAACTAGCGTCCAAATTGGGTTATAATAAAAATCAATATGCTGTGATTATAGATGCTGGCTCAACGGGGAGTCGTGTGTTGGCCTATAAATTTGATCGTAGTTTTATAGGTAAGAAATATTGAGAAAATTTTTTTAAAATCTATTTTAATACTTTTTTAATGCGGCAAACAGCAGGTTATAAAAGTTTACAAAACTTTATCAAAAAATTTAATGAGGAAAATTTTTATTTTTAGTTTATAGGTACAAATTTTGTTTGTAAATTGTCTTTATACATACTATAACACTGGCACACATTGAATGTAAGGAATTTTCTTGAAATTTTTTACTTTACACACCTATAAGTTATTAAAAATTACCTAGGCTATATTTGCAGAGAATATTTGATTTGTTTATAACTTTTTATAAGATTTTTTGACTAATATTTTCAATTTATTTTTTCACCGTTTTTAGACAATAAATTAGTTTTATCTGATGAACTCTTTAAGGAACGCAAACCCGGCCTCTCTTCGTTTGCTGATACCCCCGAAAAAGGTGCCCAATCCATTAAATTGTTGTTGGATGAAGCCAGAGCTTTTATACCTAAAGACAAATGGTCTTCCACGCCCTTAGTCTTAAAAGCAACAGCTGGTTTGCGCCTGCTGCCGCACAGCAAGGCAGAAAATATTTTAAACGCCGTTAGAAATCTCTTCACCAAGTCGGAATTTAGCGTAGAACTGGATGCAGTAGAGATTATGGATGGCACAGATGAAGGTATTTTCTCATGGTTTACAGTTAATTTCCTTTTGGGACGTTTATCGAAAACAAATCAAGCTGCTGCTTTAGATTTGGGTGGTGGCAGTACCCAAGTGACCTTTGCCCCTACCGATCCCGAGCAAGTTCCAGTCTATGACAAATACATGCACGAAGTTAATACTTTACATAAGAAAATCAATGTTTTCACTCATTCCTATTTGGGTCTGGGTCTTATGGCTGCTAGACATGCTGTTTTTACCAAAGGTTATAGCAGCGAAGAAATTAATCTCGAATCAATTTGTGTTAACCCCATCATAGCGAACAGAACTTGGTCCTATAGTAATGTACTTTATAAAATATCGGGCAAGGATCATTCCAAATCGACCCAAGAAAATCCCATAGTAGATTTTGAAAACTGTTTAGATTTGGTGAAAAGCAAAGTAATGCCCTTAGTTAAACCTAAGCCTTTTACCTTGAAACAGCATACTATAGCTGCATTTAGCTATTATTTCGAAAGAGCTACAGAATCGGGCTTAATAGATCCATTTGCTGGAGGTGAAATAACCGTAGAATCTTTTCGCAAAAAGGCTCAAGAAGTATGCGCTATACCCAATGACGAACAGCCTTTTATGTGCTTTGATCTCACTTATATATCGGTGCTATTGCATGAAGGTTTTGGTTTGGGTGAAAGCAAAAAAATTAAGGTGAGTTTTTTTCGGAAACGCAAAAAATATTTTATACTTAAACTCGCGTTTTCATTACATTGCAGTTATATAAAAAAATCGATGGCCATGAAATCTCTTGGGCTTTAGGCTGTGCCTACAACGTTTTAACTAGTGATGATAAATATAATTCATAAATAATTTGAATTTTTTAACCCCTACAATTTTTGTAAATGTTTTGCAAATTTTATCTAGTGCCTTAGGATTTTAGCGTTTTAGCCCCTTTTTTCTTTTAATTTTTCAAAGGGCTAGTGTAGTATTTTTGTTATCGCACTTTTTTATTTAAAGTAAAAACTATGTTGTATATAGTTTAATTAAAATTTTTTTAAACAAAAAATTAATAAAAATAAACACCACATTTGCATAAGACAAAAACACAATCTTAAATTTATTAAAAAAGAATAAATAAAAATTTCATTCTTTAAAAAGTGGTTAATGGATGTTTTAATTAAAGAAAAAGGGGAAGAAATCATAAAATTGTTTAGAATCTTTATAAACTTTCCAAAAAAAAGTTTTATTAAATTGGTAATTATTTTTTTAACATTTATAGATTATTTTGTTCTTGTACAATTTTCAATGTTCACAAATATCCTTCTTGTTAATTCATCACTTTACTGCATAGTAACGGCAAACTATTACAACATAATAAATTATAAACTTTACAATTATTAGAATTACTTTCACTTTGCAGCTAAGTACAAGGAGTAATCCAATTGAGTACAACAACAAATTTATTTATAAATTAAACTTTTTAGTTACTTTTACTAATTTATTAGTTAACTTACCCTTGATAGCATCTGTTTTTAAATACTATTTAAACTAATCCAACTTTTTTTTAATTAAAAATTTTATATATTTATTTTTTCGCTTATAAAGTTATAAATAATTGCAAATAACTTTTTTTACTTAAATTGTTAAATGCAAAAATAATAAAGCTAATATTTTGTTTATTATGGTATATTTATAAAAAATACAATAAATTTTACTAGAATTTTAGATAAAAATGTCTAATAAACAGAAAAACAAGTAATTAGAATACAAATAATTTAAAAATCCTATGGTTAGAACAAAATAAATATTATTTTTTCAATATAAAAAATAGTGGATATTTTAAAGAAAATGCAATTTTTTATGTTGTAGTAAGTTTGTCTTTTTGTAATATTTTCGAGTTCTCAGAGTGCACTTAGTTGAAAAAAGTGTTAGAAGAAAGTTAATAGAGTTATTATAAGCCTTGTTATGGCTACATAAAGCTTTTTTTTCTTAAAATAAAACGATAAATTTTATTAATCTGCATATCGTTCGACAGATTTATAATTTGCTCTTTAGGGCCTTTCCAATATTTGAGGTTTAATATCTAATCGATCCATTACATATTGAGGCATACAGAGGGTAGGGTTAATGGGCTTCAAGCCATCAAAACCTAATAAAGATAGAGCGCCAATGCCAAAAAGAGTGTGAAAGATATCGGGCAAATTGCCAGTACGATCAGCAAAACCACCAGTTTCGTTGTCTTGACAAGAGAGTATAAACTGTTTTAACTTTTCGGCACTAATCCAATGTAAACGTCCCATTATGGTTAAAGAAGCCAAGACCCACCAGGAGTAACAAACATCAGGCAGTTTTTCTGGTCTCCCATTAAGTCCTCCTGATGGTAGTTGACGCTCACATAACCACCAACCTAGCTTGTCTAAATCCAAAAGATGTAAACGTTGTGTTAAAGACAAAAAGCCTACACAACAATAAATAAGACCTGAAAAAATATTATTATCAAAAAGTTTTAAAATATGATATATATAAACCAACCAGCATGTGATTCAGCTCCCGGTTTTGAACCAAAACCACCATCCGTTTGATTACAGCATAGCATCACAAACTGCACAGCCTTATCCACATCAATGGTGGTGGCTAGATCCCTTTTCAACAAAGTCAATATGGCTACAGCACAAAATGAGAAACGAGTATCAACTTCCCCCCAACGATCACCAAAGAAACTACCATCAATTTGTTGCAATGAAATGACATATTTAACAACGGCGTCACAGTCAACTTCGTGTAGGGCATCGTATATACACAATATCTGCACTGCAGATAAAGTATATAATATATGGGGGTCATGACCTTCACATGGCGCAAAACCACCTGTCGTAGCGCACTGGCAACGTTTAATAAACTCAATAATTGACGGCCGGTCAAGGCGCTCTAATTGATTTAATATATCCAAAGCGGTGACACCCCAATAGATGCCAGACATGCGTAAAAACTCCGTCATACAATATTCATAGTCATCCTGATCTTTTCCATGATTTTCAATATATTCTACATGTTTCCAAAAATATAACTCCTCGGAAGTTTTTAAAGAATCTGTGTCACCATCCTTTTCATCGGATTTGCTAGACTTGGCAAATGATGTAAAGTCCATACTTACTGTATTGGCAAAGTATTTTAAGCACCACAGATAAATTAATGACGTCTTATGATAAAATTATATCAACAAAAAACACTTTTGCCAATTAAATCAGATATGCTTCAATTAATGACACATTTAAGAAGAGAATAATAAAAAATACATTTAACAGCTGTTGGATTCAAGAATAAGTGAAAATGAAGTGAAGAAAAATGCAAACAAAAGAAAACCAACTCTGGCTATAAAAACGTTGCCAGAATTTTTGTGCGGGAATTTTATAACAAAAATTGGTATATGGCATGAGAAAGTAGTACAATAACTTATCCTAGAAGTCAGAATTTTGTTATACCATATTTTCTAATAATTTTAACTGAATTGTACTAGTCAAACCCATTCCATACCATCTTTGATTTCACACTTTTTTAAAACTTTACTATATTCTTCTGGTCTCGCTCCTTTACTTCATACCAATATTGTTAGGCTGAAAGCGGACAGAGCCTTAATAATTTTTTTTCACTAATGTATTTATATATCAACATGCACATGGTCAGACAGACAATGCTTAATCGATTCCTCCATTTTTAAGCTTCTAGAAAATATGGGTCGAAAAATAATACAATAGAAATTTTACATTAACGACAAACCAATATAAACCCTTGTCTAAGTTTTATAAAAATTAATTTTGTTATTTAAGTTATCTGAATTAAAGCTGTATGTTAAACTCTTACAATAAGAGAAATGTACATATACATATATAAATATTTTACATAAAACATTTGATTTAAGCTAGGTAGGTAGTAATAATGATCAATAAAAACATATATAAATATAGTTTCCCAAGAATCCCTTTAAAAGTAAATGTAATATATATAAGAAATTTAAAATTTATTTATTTAATTTTATTTGATTTTTCAAGCTCGAGGTCTTTATAAATATTTGTTGATTTATTTATTATTCAATATTTCGCTACTTCTTTGTGTATCATCTTCAGGAAAGAAATTGTGTGAAAATTATATAAAATTTTGTAAAAACACACAATTTCTTTCCTGAAGATGCTACACAAAGGAGTAGCGAAATCTACAAATATTTATATAGACCTCGAGCTTAAAAAATCAATTATAAATTTTATAAAATAAAGGTCAAATAAGAGCATTAAGAATTTATTTATTTCAAAAACCACTTTAAATATATTTTCTTTGTCTTAAGGAATTTTATAACCATGAGTAGTAGTATGGTTTTATTTTAAATCAAACTTTGTCGTGTTAACTACAAATACCACAAAAAAATCAGCTAAACCATTGGACAATAATGTTTTTAATATATAGATAGATTAAAAATATCTAAAAATATATTGTTTCTTATATTCACTTTTAAGTAAAACTTTTTAAAAAACTTTTATTAAAATACCTTGCCATACACCAAAATTATTTATATTTTCATTGTTTGGACTCAAGGTCTATTAAATAAGGTCTGTGCAACTCTACAAAAACAAAAAGCAAAAAAAATATACGGGCATTTTGTTAGTGTAAAATTACTCTAAGGTAGTCAAAAACAGCTGACTAAAATACCAAAAAATTCATCCAGGTGAAATTATCAGTCCATCTGATGGGAAACGTTACTGTCAAACTCTATGTATAAAAAATTATTTTTTATGAGGTTTTTGACAGAGAGCAGCACAGCAAATTCGCCGTTGCATATACCTGTATGAATATGCCCAACGCCTATTAAATTTTGTGTTTTCATTTTGTTTAACAATTTTTTCAAGACAACAAAAATAAATTGTGTTAATAGTAAATATTTGCTAAAAATACGGCTGATAAAGACAAAATAGAAGTCTAGACGATGTCTTGAAGAAGCGTGCTGTTTCACAAGGTATGTTGGGCCAGAAAGATGCTCGTTTCGCTGCTGGTGTTGTACAAATGGTGCGTGAAGGCAAAATGGCTAATCGTTGTATTTTCTTCGCCTGTGAGCCAAGTAATGGCAAGGCTGCTATAGCTGTTGGTGTGACTCAGTCCTTGGGTACAGAAACGCCTTTTACCAGCATGTCCGGCACGGAAATATATTCGTAAGAAATTAATAAAGCAGGATCTGTCACAGGCTTTGCGTAAAAATTTTGGTGTACTTATTAAGGAGCAGATAGATAACATAGTTACCTGCAAAATAAGTTTTTGTTAAGGTCATCCTAAAAACCACCGAAATGTCAACCAATTACAATTTAGGTAACAAAATCATCGAGTGTTTTATTTTAATTTTTATTATTAATAATTATCATAGTGTTTTGTTTTTTTAAATTGTTTTAATTTTTTTTATAATTATGTTTAAAAAGAAAAGGATTTAAATTGGAATTAAAATTATATATAACAAAAATTTATCACAAGCTATTATTACTGATAAATAAGTGTTGCACGTTGTTCATTACTTGTGGACGAAAAGTCGGTAGCCTTGCTGAATACTTATTCCTTCTTCGATTTTGTGCTGAAAAAGGAAATGTAGTAACTGGTGTGGAAACTAAGCCACTTTGATCGCAATACTGACAACAGTAGTGTAATGACTTAAGTGAACGTAGTAGACGACTGCAAAAAAAGAAAAAATATATTTTTTTGTTTTTAACTATAGTAATAAAGGGAACAAACTAATATTTAAAAAAAAATAAAAGTATATGAAACATTTATTGTTGAAATACTTACTTTTATAAAATAGCGACATTTACAAAGTTGTTTTCGAAATTTTCTTAAACGCCATAACTCTATTTTTTGCTCCCACGTAAATAATAAAGGCGGAGCAGCAAATTGTTCCGAGCACACACCAGAGTGAGTTGCAGTTGGCACATATGGTGAACTGTTTTGTTCAAACAGAGTCCTATGTATGTGTGTAATACACTAATTTAAAAATCACTATCATTTTAAAAACTGAACTTACTCTGTGTTCGAAACTGCACAAGCTTCAGCGCAAATATTGGTTTCCTTCATTTGCTTATAAGAAGGCTCAGCATTTCGCAACAAAAGTATTATTTTGCCAGTACGAACAATGCTTGTTGGCAAAAAGTGATCCTCACATATTAAGCTCCATGCGGATAACTTTTTGCCACAGATTTCCATCCATTTTTCTCTTTTTGTTTGATCTTTTGGAGCATGGAAAAGTGTTGTGGCAGATCCACTATTACTTTTTTTCTTACACAGTGAGCAACAACGCATGCTCTTACTTGTTTTTTAACTATTTTTTTTGATTTTTTATAAAAATTACAAGATTTATGGCACTTTTTCACTGCACTTTTGAATATAAATCATAAGTTGAAAAATTATCAATCATAAAATTGAAAAATTGAAAAACATAAATGTCGCCCTAAAAAGGTAAACAAATTTTGACAACATCGAATAGTAAACATAGGGGAGCAAAAAACGATCAGCTGATTAGTTGAACAGACCTTATTTAATAGACCTTGTTTGGACTGGTATCTCCTTATCCTAACATTTAAGCAACCCTGTTACGAAACACGAGGAACTGTCAAATACAAATAGAGAGTAAAAATGAGATGCAGCGAATTTGTCATCACATATTCTTTCTTTTTTTTGGTTACACATTGTAGAGAGATTTTTTAAGAAAGTGTTAACAATTTCTAAAATATTAAATTTAAAATTAGGTTTTAATCGGGGAAAAAAATTAAAAATAAAGTTTTTTGTTATCTGTAGGCCAAATAAGTTAAGAAAATTTAATAAAGAAATATTGCAACGCTGGCTCCATTATTGCATGAAGAAGCAAAAAATTATCAAAGCGAAGGCTGGGCGAAAAAGAAAGAAGCAACAGCAGCCAAAGCAGAAGAAGGAAAGGCTAAAAAAGCAGTATCGGGAAAACAAGCCGCGTCGATAGCATTAACAGTGAAAGTATTGATAATTAGTAAAACTCTTCGTAACAATAAAAAAAATTGCATGCAATATAGCTTTTGCGGCACCATAGATCATAGGTGAAAAAAGCCAAGCTAAAAAAGTGGCTATCTTTGACTACGTCAAGTTTGAACTAAAAACATATGGAAGGGCTCTGAAAGTAAAATAAGTAAACAAAATTCTCAATTTGCTTAAAATTGAGAAATTTTTGTGGAATTTTTTGTTTGGAATAGAAAAGAGAGGAACAAAATCTTGTTCTTTTACAGATACTATTTGTTTAAGATATTTGATTGAAATCAAGTCTTAAGGTTTAAAGACGAAGGCCATGTCCAATGGTGACGATGTGCTAGACAATTGGGAAGAAATTGATGAAGCGGTGGTAAGTTTTTGCAATAGTAAGGGTTGCAAGACCTAAACCTTATTATTTATAGTTACAGTCACCTGTACAAAAGTTGGAAACTACGACAGAATATTGTACTACTACGGCTTGTGAAAGAATCACGCAAAATTTATATCCGCAGCCAACATCTGCACTATCTACATCTGCCTTAAATAATTCTTTGACAACTACGTCTTTAGCTAAACCTACACAGATGAAGTTGTTGCAGCGCTCTGGGACTCAAGGCACGACGACAACATCGTCGTTTTCAAAGCCATCAGTCAAATCACCTTTAGATGATATGTCGTCCACATTTCAGCCAGTTTTGATGGTTTTACACAAACCTCAAGATGAATATCAATCTGCGAATTATTCTGCTCCCATAGCTAATCAGACGGTCAAAATTCTAAGGCGACCAACACAATCTATAGAACCCCGTAATAATGGCATACGTCCCAAGCAGCCTATAAAAACGTTGAAACAAAGAGAGCAGGAATATGCAGAAGCCAGACTTCGAATATTGGGATCAGCCAAGAATCCGGAAGATGACGATCAAAAGTAATGAATTTTATATATTTTGAATATCATAATTAATGAATTTTTTAAATTGCACTCTACATTAATTGTTAAAGATATTTAGCGAGATTTTGCATTCATTTTGAAGAACATCATTAATGACAAATTATTTCGCATTTTTAAAGTCATAAAGAATAGATGCTTGATTTAGAAGTCCTAAAATCTAATTCAATTTCCACTTTTATTTGTTTTTTGATGAGATATATTTAATAATTTGTTATTTATTAAACTTTTTTTAAACAAATTTTTTACAAAGTCTGTTTACAGGTTAAAACAATTAAAATCTAACAAACAAACTAAAAAAATTGTCAAAACCTAAAAAAAAACTTAATATAAACTCATAATGAACGTTGACGTGGCAAATTACGGCATTCGAACGTGATAAAAATATGTTTTCTACCAAAAACTTTAAAAGAAAAATTAAATTCCATGCGGAATACAGAACAAACATCTTTTCCTAGAAATAAATTACTAAAAAGATATAAACATTTTTTATTTATTCAGAATACAATTTTTCCAAAGAAGTCTTAAAAAATTAAAATCTAAAAAAAGAGAAAATTGTTTACGAAACTTATTATGTATATTACTTTGATTTAAGAATCTTAAAAAAATCTTAGAAAACGTTTAAGCATACAACAGTCAGTCTTCTAAACCCTTTAGTAATCTTAGTGTATTTTTATGAATAAGGCAGATTTTTTTTTTCTAATATATGTACATATGTATGTATATTGGTTAAAAGCTTAATTTTTCTTTTAATTGTATTGTTTAACGTTAAGACTAAAAACGCTTTTTTAACATTAAATTTTTTAGAACTTCAACTACTATCACCACCACTCTTATAACAACCAGTACCACTAATTCAGCACCATCCACTCCAACGGTAACTACAGTAGCATTATCAAATAATTCTCCAACCAATACAGTAGCTGCAGTAAAAATAAATTCGCCGAAAATACAGGTTGTTCCAAATCATTATAATCAGCAGTATCAACAAAATTACCAACCGCAGCAACAACAAAATTATTTTTACAATCAGCAGCAGCATCAACAACAACAGCAACCACCTGCGTATAACAATAATCGCGGATATAACATGAATCCACTTTTAGGTTTGGGTCCTATGGGTGCTATAGGCCAACCAGCCCAATATCAGGCTCCAGCACTGTCAACATCACAAACCCCACAACAGCAGCACCATTTAAAATATCAACAATACCACCAAAAGTCTCCACAACAGCAACATAAATTTAAGCAGCAGCAGACTTGGTCTCCTGTTGTAGGTGGCAGTGTTTCTTCTTCATCTTTAAGACAACAGCAACAACAAAACGATACAATATTACGCTTACCTCGAGGTCCTGACGGCTCTACTGGCTTTCAAACACACCGGTAACGGGTGGTCCACTCTGTTCGACTTAAACTGTTATAATTGCTGTTCCGTGATTTCAGTTTCACGTTGATGCTGCCCTTCATTCTTTTTCTTTTTTTTACACTAAAGCATTAACTTATTTAAGGGATTTTAAGCTTCTTTTAAGTTAAACTAATCTATACAATAATTCTTTTATTTTAATCGTCTTATTTAAGCTATTAACTGATTATTTAAAAAAATCTAACATTTTTTCTAGTTTGTCATCTTCTTTTTTAACCTTTGGTTGTCTGCTATATACATTTTATTCACATTATTTTTTTGATTATATAAATATTATTCTTGAATTTTTTATTTTACTTTATATAAATTTTGTTTAGATTATTACTATTAAATAATTTAATAATTGTTTAATATTTTTGCAAATTTTATTTAACTCGTTTTTTGTTCGGTTACAGCTCAAATCATTAACTTGAAGTTAAACGTCTTGTAAATTAAACAATCAAGTATGTGATGGTAATCGATTTCGAAATCGAATTGTCTTGGGTTCGAAAAAATGTTTTTTTTTGTTTGTTTAAAAATAATTTTCGGTTGCATTCTAATCAAGTCTTTGTTTAAATTCTCTCTTATTATTCGTTACTTTTTACTCAGTCTAAATATTATAGGAAATAATTAGGTATTAGATAAAAAATAAACTCAAAATCGATCTAAATTCGACACACTGTTTTTAACGATTCGATTTGAAAACGAACGGTTGTCATCATATACCTGAATACTGTATTTAAAAAAAAATAAAGCAAATTTTATTATTAAAGAATAGACTTATACAAAATATAATAAAGAAAAAATTAAAAAAAAATAAATTTGATGTGTTTTTTTATGAAATTAATGAAAATGAATAAAGTTTTTTTTAATTTATCATAAGTATTTTTAATTTTTTTTTTTTAAACGTTTCATTTTAATATATCGTGTTAAAGAAAGTGTTTTTTTGTTTTGGAAATTGGATATTGTCTATGACATATTTATTGGAATTTTAAATTTTACTTTTTAATGAAACTTTCAATTATAAAGATCTGGGTATTAATTCTCGTTCTATGAAACTATGTGATGAAAAGTTTTTGTATGTCATATCATATGATGCCACCATACTTTTTGCTATACAAAAACTTTTTCATTTCACAGTTTCACAGAACTAGAATTGAGCCCCTGTTCTTTTTTGCAGTGAATTAAAATTCTCTTTTAATCAAAGATTTTTGAATCATTGTTTTTTGTGCTTTTTGTGCAAAAACGTCTCTTGGCGGTTTTTGAAAAAGTAGCGTTTTATTTATAAAACGTGATTTTAATTTTGAAATTAGCAATTTTTGTTAATATATTAATTTTGTAATAAAGTAAATGCCTTTTTATTTTTTTAAGTTTGATTTTTTATGTTGTGTTGAAAGTGGGTATTTTTCTATAGAGGAGTTCCTTATACAAATATTAAAGTTTTTTACGAAAATGTGAAATTACGAGTTTTTTTACAAATGATATATTTTTCTTAGTAAAGTAAAGATACACCCATGTTCTGACAATTGCATTACATTGGTTATTGTGATTTAAAATTACAGAATAATGTTTTGTGTTTATTTATTAAACTAAATCAATTATTGAAATTTGGTACATTATCGAATGTCCTCAGTTATTTTTTTTTATATTTTTTTTATATATGTATATTTAATTAAGAAATTTTATTTCCATATTTATAATCAATTTATTTTATTGAATACAAATTTCATAAAAAATCTTATTCATAATCTATGATAATATTAAAAATTTATTGTGATAAATCATTACTTGTTTGTTTGTTTGTTTGTTTAAATGGATTTCTTCTAAGAATTTTAAATATTTCAAGTTACATATAAATACATACATATGTATATAATTTTAACTTTGTATTTCAATACATATTTTTTTAATGAAAAACAATAATTTTAAATATTTTTTATTTGATTATAGCAGTGTTAAATTTAATATTTATACCTACAGTCTATATTTATTTACTTGAAAAAAAACAATAATATTGATAAGTAACTGAAATCTCATTTACCCCCAATCAACCAAGCAAAGGTTATCAGTTGAAAATTTTTAAAAAATAACAAAATACAAAAACATATTTACAAAAATCAACAGGAAATTTTCTTTCTATAAAAATATAATATGTATATTTAAATGTTATTAAAAAATAATTTTTTTCAGCTTTCAGGTACAAAATTGGTTGTTATGTTATATGTAGTTTTAACGTCAATTGGAGTCCCTAAATAACATATTGACATACGTACTAATAAAACTACAATAATTTATTTTTTTCCAATATGAAAAAATAAAGTTTAATAGGTGTCCGATTGTCATATAACAAAAATTATTTTCCATATCGGTTTAATATATGAAAAAGTTTTAAGTTAAAGTTGTACAAAACGTATCTTTTCACAAATTATAATAAATAGAAATGTTATTTTGTCCAATTTATATTTAGACAGAAGCTGGCAACACTAGTTTCATTTAATATTATATTAAACAGAGAAAATTTGGTATTATTTTTGTAGTTCAAAATTATAGAAAATACAAAGAGAGCCTCAGTCTGCTCAGTAACAACAGAATTTATTGCTTGTATTTGAATTTGTGAAGAGAAAGTGAGTAGGTGTCACTTTAAAGCGCAAGTGATTAAAATCAGAAAAAATTTAAAGTTGAATTCAAGACGTATGTATTTATTTACATATTAGGTAGTCGTTACTCATCAGCGGGGTATTTTTTAACTTATTTTAAAATGTAAATAAGAAACTTCTCTCCGAACTGTGATTTACTTACCTTTCTATTGTATAACTTCTTTTATTGCAACTAAAAAAATGGGTCTGTTTGAAAATTGGTTTCGTTGCAAAAACCAAGATACCCATTTGGGACAACTACATATGTATGTTTGTATACATAAGCAACTGGTTTGGTACATTTAATTTTAAAGACTTATTACGTGCAAGTAAATTCATTGTTTTTTTAAATAAGTCAAATACACATAGATAGATAACAACCTAGATCAACACATAGGTTACTTTTTATCACTATTATCAGGCAAAGTCGTTGCCAAACTCATCATCACACATCCTAAACGGATTCTTTGTGTTATAAATATTTTTATTTTTGTTGTTAATACTAATTTTTCTATTTACCCCGATAACTACGCAGACGAAGTCGCGGGCACAAGCTAATATTACATATTTACTTTATACATACATGAAATACATATGTATACTCTTTTACACTGTGGTGTGAAGGGTATAATAAAAAGTTGCTTTGTTGTAGACATAGTTCACTTAACCAAATAGACAAATAAAATTGTAGTGCGCATTGTTAAAATATAAGTAACTGTTTTTCAGGAAGTTAAATTTTCCGTATATAAAATTTTTCCTGGTTAACTAAAATATCTACATCTTAGTTCACGTCATTGTTGGAAGTTGCCTAGCAAACCAATCTTAAGCAACGAAATAAAGAGATGTGCAAGTCTTGACCACTTTAATGCTTTACCTACCTTCCTACTTTATATAAATTCGCTTTGAATGGTTCTCCAGTTATAAAATAACGAACATATGTTAATTTAGTTTTATATACATATGCATATAGTTTTCGCAGAGGACCATTCTCTTTAATTGATATCAGAGAAACTTTAGTTTTAGTCGGTTTAATTTTTTTTAGTTTGGCGAATTTTTGGTAAACATAAAAAACGTATATACCGAATATAAACACATGAAAAATTAGATAATATTTTCTAAAACCCAAATTTGTGGAAGTCATTAGTTTATTGTAATATTTTACACACAAACAACCCATCAAAACTATTTTATATTTCAATAAAAATACTTCTGAACAAAACTTGTTTAATATTTCATTCAAATTGTGCTTTTATATTGGGATACGCTATGTGTGATAGAAAAGGATAATGTTTTCTTAGACTTAAACAAAACTCAAAATATTTATGAAAAGGCAAATTGAAAACCATTAATTTTACACAACGAAATTTAGTCGCAACAATTTTATAAATATCACACAGATCTTAATCACTTACCCATCACTTGTTTTATCTGTTGAAATATTATATGTTGTTGTTATTTGCAATAACAACTTCATGCTCCAGACATAAAAAAGTGATGAATTTTTATTAATATTGTTTGTTGCCATTATTATTCAAAAACATTTAATCAGCCGTTCAGTAGTCGTTTTTCGTTAGTTCCCTTAGAAGAAATATAATTTGCTGTTTTATAAATTTAGTAGGGACTTAAACATTAATAAATCTGGTACTCTGTCGCACACTTAAATCTACAAGTAAAAATAGTGTATCTGCCGACTAGGGAAAGAGAAACACGTGGTTAACATTTTTGATTTAAAATAAATAAATTAAAAAGGATTTATTTAAACAAAAATACTTTGTTTTAAACTCAAATATCGAAATAAAAAAAAAATGCCATCTAAAGGTAAACAACTATTAGTTATTGGCAGTGGTGGCCGCGAACATGCCATTTGTTGGAAATTGTCTCAAAGTTCTCAAGTGTCTAAAATTTTTGCTCTTCCCGGTAGTTTTGGTATTGAACAATTGGTAAAATGTGAAAATCTAAAGGGTATGGAAGCCAAAGATTTTGCAGTAAGTTTATTCGAAAACAAAAATATAAAATGATTTAGTTGTGGTTTAAGCTGAACTATATGCATTTTTGATTGAATGTTTTAAAAATTAGGCAAAAACAAATATTTGAACTAAAAAAAACAAACCTGATTTAACAACCGCTTTATTGAGTGTTTATCTAAGAAGTATGTAGGTACAAAAAAAAATTCACATGTGCTTTATGTTGTTTGTATAATGTACTTTTGCGTGTTATATCCACTACATACATACATATATAAGTAATTATGTATGTAGCTAACAGCTGTCAGAGCAAAACTCAAATCACACACTTACTATATACAAACCAACTTATCCACGCCAACAAAACGTTTTTTTCAGTTGAAGGACAAACAGATCGTAGTTGTTTTATTAAATTTTTAGCTTAAACATTGTATGATAGTAAGTTTTTTTATTAGTTACCTATTAAACAAATGCTTAATTAAAACGTGTCTACAAAGCAAAAACTAAAAAAAAATAAAACAATCTTGTTTAGGCAGGTATAAAAAAAATATCAAAATCTGTAACAGTTTATTTTGGAGTACAGAAATAAAAAGTTTCTATTGAAAAGAAAAAGATTCTTAACAAGTTTTTGTGTGAATCGTTAACGAATTCTGTAAAATTAAAAATTCAAATTTCTACAATTTTTATCTCTATTTATTCTGTTAATAGTAGAGACATAAACCCATAACTTAAAAGGTAGTGATGCATTGCACAGTGCATTGTTTTATATAAAAAAATAAAAAAAATTTAAGATATAAAATAAAATATTTTTAAGTTTTTTAGTCGTTATTACATAAGCTTTTTCCGATTCCAATTAATCAACTAAAAAATAAATTTTTTTATGAATCTAGAATTTTATTAAACCAATTTGATTTGGCTAAAACAATTTTTTTTGGGAACCATAACGGTTATTAATGATATCAAAAACATATTTTACAACAGTTGTTTTGTGATTTTTAAAAGAAACCACCAATCTAAAGCATTTGTTTTTTAACGTAAAAAGTAAGAGGTCGGATAAAAGTCTTAATTTTTTTAAACTATCTGTCAAAATATAACTTATTTAAGAAGTTTTATTTTAAGCGTGAGAATTGTTATTTTCTGACGGAAATAATACGACTTTTCAAATGAGTTTGATTTTATGACGGTTAACTAAAACTCTAGCTTAATGAGTTTTAAACGAACTTTTATTTTTTTCTTAAAAAAAACGGTAAACTTTAAAATTGAGGTCGTTTTTTAAGACAAGAATATTTTGGTATAGGTCTCCGCGTCCAGAAAACGGACCATTAAAGTCATTGCCAATCTATTGATTCAGTTCTTACAATCGAACCTTTCGTTTGTAATTATAAAATTTTAATTGCAGGAATCATAATTTCTTAGTACTGACTGACTCCGAAACGAATTTCTATAGATACAACCGTCAAATTTTACTATCACTCACAACCGATATTGATTTCTCTGTGCGTTGACTCTAACCTTCTGAATAAAGGTTTTTACCGGTTCTTTTTATACCCTTCACACAGTGAAAAAGGGTATATATAGGTTTGTCATTCCGTGTGAAATTTCTACAATTTTGATTTCCGACCCCATAAAGTATATATTTTCTGAAAGCTTATGAATAGGGGAGTCGATTAAGCCCTGTCAGTCTGTCCGTCTGTCAGTCTGTCCGTCTGTCCGTCTGACCGTCTGTCCGTGTGTATGTTGAAATCAACTTTTTGAAGCCCCCAGACATCGCTTGGACTCGGGTGAGGTATTACAATATCAGAAATATTCGGGAGTAGATCGGTATTGAAAATCAGAAACATCGGTACATAAACAACTGAGATATGAGCAAAAACCCACGACCACCTCGATTTTTTTTCACAAAAACAACATTACAACAACAACATAAAGGGTGTTTTTTTAAGCCCGATAGAACTTGAAATTGTAAAAAATAACACAAAAAATTAAATTGTAATCAAAATTTTTTTTTTATTCGAAAGATCAATACGTGACATTAACATTTGAAAATGATTTCGGGCATATGGGCACCGCGGCTGTTCTTGACGAAGCGCATTCTGGACGTCCAATTTTATCGCAAAATTGTGTTCAGCGATGAGGCGCATTTTTGGCTTAACGGGTTTGTTAATAAGCAAAATTGCCGCATATGGAGCGAGACCAATCCACAAGAGACCCTACAGACTCCATTACATCCAGAAAAATGCACCGTTTGGTGCGGTTTTCACGCTGGTGGCATCATCGGACCTTATTTCTTAAAAAATGAGGCCGGAGCTCGCGTTACGGTCAATGGAGATCGTTACCGCACCATGATCAATGATTTTTTGTTTGAAAATATGGATGACATTGATCCGGAGGAGATGTGGTTTCAACAGGATGGCGCTACGTGCCATACGGCGAACGCAACCATCGACTTATTGAAATCAAAATTTGGCGATAAGTTGATTTCGAGAAATGGACCTGTCAATTGGCCTCCAAGGTCGTGCGATTTGACACCTCTCGATTATTTCCTGTGGGGCTACGTGAAGTCACTGGTTTATGCTGATAAACCAGCAACAATTGACGCCTTGGAGGCCAGCATTGTTCGTGTTATTCGTGACATACGGCCAGCAGTGCTCGAAAAAGTGGCCCAAAATTGGACGTCCAGAATGCGCTTCGTCAAGAACAGCCGCGGTGCCCATATGCCAGAAATTATTTTCAAATGTTAATGTCACGTATTGATCTTTCGAATAAAAAAAAAAATTTGATTACAATTTAATTTTTTGTGTTATTTTTTACAATTTCAAGTTCTATCGGGCTTAAAAAAACACCCTTTACATACATACAAACGTGTATACTGGTAAGAGAAAACGTGGCATTGAATCCCAGCTGAGCCAAAAAAAAATTTTTTTTATTTTTTTTTTAATTTTTTTTTTTATTTTTTTTTATTTTTTAATTAATATATTATTTATATTTTTATTATTATTTTTTTTTTAATATTTTTTTTTAAATATTTTTTTTTTATGTTTTTTTGTTTCATATTTATTATATATATTTTAATTATTTTTTAAAATTTTTTTTTTAAATTTTTTTTTAAATTTTTTTTTTAATTTTTTTTTTAAATTTTTTTTTTAAATTTTTTTTTAAATTTTTTTTTATTTTTTTTTAACATACATACGTAAATTTATAATTTTACAATGTGGATGTTTTTATATATGTATGGTTTTTATATGTTTGTACGTATATCATATGGAATGGTGATACAAACTACTGTTATTGCATGACTACACGGTGTGAAGGGTATATAAGATTCGGCACGGCCGAATATAGCGCTCTTACTTGTTTTTATTTTTATGTTCTTTTTTGTACTTTTTAAGTTTATAAATGTAGAATTAAGAAATTATTGTCTATTGGTCAAACTTTAGATTATAAATGTAAGGGGGAGCTAAAAAAAACCATTAGAAAAAATTAAATTAAGTATATATAATTACTAGCGTGTGCTCGCGGAATCGTCTGCGTAGTTATTGCGATGAAAGGTAGCCTATATGTGCCCAGGTGTACTAGTCAGTAGTGTGCTGGTCTGGGGGTAGTGGGTTCTATTCCCGTCAGAGACTCGGGACTGATCTGCTTTTCTTCTATTCAGGTATCACAGAGGGATCAACATAAAGGAACCAAGTGAGCTGCACAACAGCTGCCTGTTCTATCTACATACCTAGCCTATGTGTAAATCTTTCTATTACTATCAGCCGTTTTTGCACAATTGAAGAACAAAAACATAAACATTCAAATATTCACATTTTTAATATTAGTAAGATTACATGCATTGTTTAATTTTTATATGAAAAGTGTTTAAAAAATTTATTTATTTAGTTTCCCCTAAAATGTTCGAATACTTAAAAAATGAGAAGTGAATAGTAGGCATTATATTAAAAACTTAAATTTTCACGTCTTACCAGGACTTGTTTAATTTTTTTTTTCATCTCCAGAAAATTTCGAATCGAATAAAAAGATCAGCAACATCGCTTTAGCCGTTCGCACGTGATGCGATTACATACAATACATTGACCGTTTAATTTTATATACATACATACATACATAGATAAAACGTATTTTTTTTGACAATAACAAATAATAAAATAACAATAGAAAAATAAAGCATGTTATAAATATTTAATGTTGTTAATTTGCACTAACAACAATATTAAAATCTATCTCATAATAAATACAATACAAAACATATGTTGGCGCCAGCAAAGCGGTCCGGGTTCTACTAGTTGTAAATAAAATTATAAATAGTGAAAGCTGAAATTTGAAAGAATTGAAACAGTATTTACATATCGAATTTAAATTAATAAACAATTTAAGTAAAAAAATGAGATTAAGTGATACATACTTACATATGTGTAAAAAAATGTAAATACTCATTTAATATACATATTTATGAATTTAAAAATATTTTTTTGTTTATGAATGTATAAATATTTTGTTTTGAAAAACCTTTTAATTAAAATTTAACAACCTATACCGAAACTTAAATACCCTTTACCAACGTGAATAATTTGTTTTACACATAAATATGTAAGAAATAAATCTGAAATTCTGAAATTAGGAATTTTGATTTTCTAGTAATTATCTTAACAGAAATATGAGGCTGAAGAACATTTTGTGTAAAGGGGTGAAATAAAACACAGGGTCTATCTGATATAGTGATACTACGGCGGCTTCGAAAACTTAATTGCTATATACATATGTATAAACTAAATGGACTTTCCTATCTACATATAAGGAATCAGAATATAAATACATACTTTGAGGGGATACCAAAAGCAAAATAACAATAAAAAATATTAACTAATTAATAAATAATATTCCTTATTACTTCTGTAATTAATTGCTTCAATTAGGACAAAATGAAAAAAGTCAAATGCTCGATTATTGGTATGTTTATCTATAAAACCTAAATTATTACTACAAATAAAAATTCATTCTCAACTGTATAACAAAACATATGCACTAATAAATCGTCTAGTGCTCGAAATTCCAGTGTTTATAAAAAAATTATAAGTGTACCAACTTAAGCAACCCTGCTCTATCTTTCTATTGACAAAAACAAAAACACATTGATTTGTTTTTGTGACCTACATGCATAGTGTTTTGTGTATGGTGAGTAGGAATCATTAACGGTTATTGTTCCTTGAATTCTAAAGCGTTTTTTTTTAATTTGTAAATGCCTTTCAGTTGACAAATGTAAATTAAGTACCTACTGAAGCTTTTTATCTTTGCAGATTATTTGGATGATGTTAACGTTAAAAAGAAATTTATAGATTCGTAGAAACATTTAATAAAAAAGTCACAAGCGCTTAAAAATTTTTGGAAAAATTTCTATAAATTATCTTTTTTCAGTGAAGAGTTTTGTTTTTGAAAGTTCTTGCAGAAAACTTTTGGCAAAATCTTTATAGATTTAAGTCAAACTCTTGTTTTAATAATTTTGATAAATTTCGTTTTACTTTTTCTTTTAATATTTTTGTGGTTTCCTATAGTATATGTAATAAAATTTATAAGTAGGTAAAAAAAATGTTATGCAAAAATCTCATAGGCATACTATGTATGTACAAATGACTCATTTACTTTAACAGCGACATAATCCAAACGAACATTTTCGAATAAAATTGATTAAAAAATTTTAAAACCTTTCACTGTTTTTTCAATATCTTATAACATAACAGCGTTTCAACAAAAAGGTAAAATCTATTATAAGTTAAGAAGACACATATTTTTTATAGTTTTTTTAAAAAAACATTTTTGATATTAAATTTCTTGTTTAATATAAAAAACTGCTGTAACTCCTAAAGTCATAGCGATTTAAGAAACAGTTTATTAACTGAAATTATTTTGTAGTAATTGGGTTTAAATGAGTTATGACACTATAGAAGGAAATTAGCGATATGTTTATAAGATCCTAGCAACTAATTAAAATAGCAAAGTATTACGGACGTAAAAAATATGTGCAAAATAAAAAATAAAAAATAAATTTACGTCAACACATCACATTTTGTTGTACAGAAGTATTACTATTAGTAGAGATTTCACACGATCATTTAAAGCATAATGTATGCTAAGTTTTTATAACATAAGAGGTAATCAAAAATGAATTTTTAAGTGGATTCAGAAATATTAACGTAGGTACATACCTAAATGCTTATGTGTTTTTTGAAGCGAAAATAATTTTCAAGCAAATGCTTTGTTATTGCTGGAAAAATATAGGAGTTAGGTTGTTTATTTTTTTATTAAAAATAATCAAAATTAATGCATGTTATGATGTCACTCAAAGTGTTCTTATTGGTTAATAATTTTAAATTGCCAATTATTTTAAGGGCAGTGCTGACAACAAACTGGCAACCAATGTTGGTATTTAATCTTCACGCCACCAGTGCTCCTATTGGCTAATAATTTTAAACAGCGAAATTTATTTTAATAACATATCTAACACAATACATATCGAATACATAAAAATATGGAAACTATTTATATTTTTCTTAATCAAATACAAAAAAAAAAATTATATTTTTCGCGTCTAAAGCAATTTTAAATAAAGCGAAAATTAAAAATATATTCCTTATTAATTTTATTTGTTATATAGGAAAACTTTACTTGGCAACCCTTACTTTGGGCCAAATACGTCAGCTAACGGGAAATCAATTATGTTTAAATACTGAAATAAAGTCATATCGTTGGTTACAAGAAAGATCCTAACTCAAATAAGCCAAAAACCTCGTGTAATCATAAAGTTAAAAACACTATTTTGTAAAAATACGAGTTAGGGCGTTCCCACTTGTGACTATTAATATACTTCCTAAACTTCTTCTTTAGATAAACTTTAAGTATGCAAAATTTTATACTCCTTGCTTGCAATACTCTAAAAAAAAATTAAAAAATGTCTTCCCTCTCATATCAATATATAGAATAAATATTATTTAAATTTGATATATAAATACAAATCAAATGCTCGTTTGTAATCGCATCACCAATCTCGCTAATTTCTTTATTTTAAAGTTTGTCAAACCCAACTTAGGGTTTTATTACGGAAAAAAACATTTACCACGCCCACTTTTTTAATTTATCTTAAATCAGAAAACTGCTAGACTGATGCATCTATTTTTTTATGTCCGTGGTAATACAATTTAAGTTTTTACGGAAACCGATTAAACCATTTTTTTAATGAAATGATGACCGTTGCTAAGCGCATCACCGGAGAAGGGCTGTATTGATTTCGCAATTTTTTTTTTTAACTATCTATGAAGCTCAAGAATGGTTTTTATGGAAATTTTTTCTTAAAATTGAGAGTTGGGTGGCATCTGTTTAACAAAATCAACAGCTTTTGCCACATATCCAGGGTACTTTAATACCTTAAGTCTTAAAAAATAGTGTGTGCTCTTATATATAACAAAAAAAATAATAGTTTAAAATCCGATAGATAATATTAGTAGGCGTGGCACCTTCATAATAAATAATATATATTTTATTTTACATCTATAATCTCGAAACTTTGTGTGCAACTGCAAATACATATAATGCAAAAGTTCTCTTGGGCCAGCAAATCAATCCGCGTTGTTAATAAAAATCGTGTCAATTTTTCTCTTTTTATTTAATTAAATTTTTTTTTAAAAATACAAAATTGCTGTATTTTATAAAAAAAATCATAATTTTAGAAAAAAAGTATTCACGTCACCAGTTTTACTCTTGCGAAAATTTACAATTGTTGAAGTGATCACAATTTTTAACGAAAACACGATAAACATTTAGAAAACGAAGGCGACATGCTAATAGTATTAGGTCTTGGCTTGTTGTGGGTGCTTAAATGACCGACAATTTAATCACTTCAGTAACAAAACAGTGGTTTGTGTGGTTCAATATTTACGTACTATGTCAAAGCTAGTACAAGAGAAAAAATTTAGCGCAAAGTTGTATCATATATAGTTGTTGTTATGCGTGTTAAAAATTTGCATTTTTGCAACACTACAACCGGTGACGTGAATACCCTAAATATTTCAAAATTATCATCTAAACTTCTAAAAAAAATATTTTTTTAACTAATATTTTTTCAGGCATTTTTTTTAAAGAAATTTAATTGTGATAATGAAAAAATTACATAAAAAAGTACATTTTTGACGAAATTTGCCAAATGCTAGGCATTTTTAAAACCAGATACGGTTTCATTTAACGGTGATAAAGTGTTGAATGTAAATATCATTGTCTCAAGCCTGAATATTAAAAAAATATTAGTTAAATAAAAAAATTCGCCAACACAAATTAAATTATAAATTTTTTATTTAATGAAAATTTTTTTATTAACTAGTTATATAAAGTTTTTACGTATTTTTTGATAAATTATTTTTGCTATACATATCTTATACATATTTATGGTATATATTACAAGAACTAAATCTATTTATCTTAAGCTTAAATATAAATTTTGAAAGAAACTTTTCAAAAAAAAAAAAAAAAAAAATCTCAATATAAATATCAAAAATAAATTATTAAATTCGTAAAAATAAATTAACAATAAAAAAAATATAATTAATTAAAGCATTAACATTGAAACAGTTAATGTCTAGAATTATATATCGAATTGTTTTTACTGCTGCTGCTGTTAACCTTCTTATGATTTTTCTTGTTTTTGTTGTAAATATTTGTCTTAGGGTTTGTGGTGAAAGGTAATGGCTTTTTATTAAATGAATTTTCCTTAACTTTACCGGTATAATAGTCCTTTTCAATATAGGGATGTCTTCGTATATATTCCAAAGAGCGTAAAATATAATCTGGAATTTTGGGTATATGATCACCTACAGGATGGTAACCAGTTTCATCCGCTATATAAGAGGTTTTAATTTCAATGCCCTCGGGAGAGATATAGGAAGATGAGCCTTCAATAATGCCATCAACACCACCCTGTTCGGTGCGACTTATGCCATTGGAAGTCGCAAAATCATAATTATATGAGCCATCAGTTCTTATTAGCCTGTTAAGTCGTACAGTCTTAGATGTTTCTTCGCTGGAGTGGGATGATGCTGAGCTTGTTTTAAAAAAGTTTTTGGCAGAGCCAGCAGCTGGTCGTTGGTAGGGTTTCTTGGCATAGTAGTTATTTCTCTGCTGTTGTTTATTCGCAAAGGTGAAGGCCAATGTGGATACTAAAATTAAACACTTTATGGAGAGATGTAAATATAATTGTAATTAATACGAGTTTTATCGCAGATTGTGTGTCATATTTTTATTATTATCATTATTATTATTTTTTTTATAATAATTATGTGTTTTTGTCTTTTATATTTTTGTTGTTGCTGTTTTTATTATTTAATTTAAGCACTTACTATAAAGGTTTTCATTTTTTGTTAACAATATTTCTTAGCTGTTACTTGTTCAGTCTACAATTCAAAACTGTTGTTTAAATTCTTTCTTATTCAGCTTTTTATAAAATCCCAAAAAATCCATTAAAATCCATTGTGAACCATAAATTTTAATCTGTATTTATTTTTTTATTTAGCTAAAAAGTATATTTTTTTTCCAAAACTTGTTGATATTTAATATTACTTTAACATTTTATCTCAACTTTTTAATTATTATTATATTTTTTTTCAGCAAAATTTGCATATAAATCGTATTTTATATTTGTAATACCAGAACCGTAACGGTAATAAATATATTCCCTTTATGGTAAAAAACACCTTCAGTTTCATATAAGACTCAAAACAAAATCAAAACATTTTTGTCAATGATGAGTAGTAGTCAGTCACTACGAGCGTCATAATCGCTTTTTTTGGAATTTTTTTGGGATGATGTATACGTCGTCTCATCGTGTCAATGTCTGCTTGTTGTTTTTTTTCTGTTCTATTTGGTTCAAAAGAATGCGGTCTAGAAATTATTAATATAGTTTAAAAAATACGGATTAAAAAATATGAGAAAAATAATTCAAAGATAATCTATGAGCGTTTATTGATTATGTAAAATTTTTAAGAGAAATATATGAGATTAATATCTTTGAGTAAAATTTTTATAAATTATTAACATAAAGACAGATACTTTTTAAATAAAATTTTTGTTTACAGATAATTTTTGATAAGTTCTGTTTTTGTTTTTGCTTTTATTTTTTTGTAAATATTTTTAATTTTTAGATAGTTTTCGATACATTTTCTGTATTTGTTTATAGTAAATAAATTTTTAATCAACAAACTTCTTTTATACATACATACATATGCACATACATATCTATATATGACATAAACAACAAATTAAAACTTTGTATTATTAAAATCAAGTAATAAATAATCTTTATAGATGGTTGCATAAAAGTCTTAGCTTTATGCTTTATTTTTTAATATGGCGCCAAATTTTAATTTTGTTAAAAAAACTCTTTTTTTAATTTATGATTGTCTCCATGGTATTTAAAATTAGGTCTTAAGGTCCAATGACCTCAAGAAAAATTTAAAAATGCGATCTCTACATTTGGCAAAAAATTAAAAAAAATTATTGAATTATTAGTTTTTCTGTAATTATTGAAATATAAACTTAGAGAAAGTGTAATGATTTAATTTGCTAACATTGAGTGACAAGTACCGGAAGATATTGTACGTAAATACTGAAACGGGGGGTTCCTAAAATTAATAACATTTATATTAAATTTTAAGATATGAAAAAATTCGAAATTCAAAGGTATATGGTGCACGTTTTTATACCCTTCACACAGTGTAAAAGGGTATATGTTTATAGGTTTATCATTCCGTGTGAAATATATGTATATATATATTTTCTGAAAGCTATTGAATAGAGGAGTCGATTAGGCCCTGACCGTCTGTCCGCCTGTCCGTGTGTTGGTTGAAATCAACTTTTAGAAGCCACTATATGTTCCTCAGATCTGTATATGGTAGCAATCTCTTGGAAATATCCAGGAATGAATCGCTATTGAAATTCAGCACAATCGCCCCATAACTTTCTGAGATATGAGCAAAAAATCACGATCACCTCGTTTTTTTAAACAATTACAACAACAACATACATACATAAATACATGTAAAAAACATACCAAAAAAAAAAATTAAAAAAAAAATATATTAAAAATATAAAAAAATAATAAAAAAATTACAAAAAAAAATTTAAAAAAAAATTAAAAAAAAAATTTAGAAAAATTTTTTAAAAATGTAAGTATTTTATATGAGATGAATGGTGATACAGACAATTGTTATTGCATGACTACACGTTGTGAAGGGTATATAAGATTCGACACGGCCGAATATAGCACTGTTACTTGTTTTATTTGTTTTTATTTTTTTTATTTTTTTTTTATTTTTTATTGTTTTTTTAAATTGTTTTTTTTTATTTTTATTTAATATTTTTTTATTTTTTATTTTAAATTTATTATTTTGATTTTTGTAATTATTTAAAAATTTTTTAAAAAATTTTTTTTTTATATAATTTTTTATTTTTTTCTTCTTATTTTTTGTTGTTTTTTTTAAATTGTTTTTTATTTTTTTTAATATTTTTTTTAAATTTTTTTTTATTATTTTTTAACATACATACGTTAGTTTATAATTTTACAATGGGATGTTTTTATATATGTATGTATGTATGTACTTTTTTTATATGTATGTACGTATTTCATATGTGATGAATGGTGATACAAACTATTGTTATTGCATGACTACACGTTGTAAAGGGTATATAAGATTCGGCACGGTCGAATATAGCACTCTGACTTGTTTCTTGTAAGATGGTACGGTCTAATGGACTTCTTATTCGAATTTAGTTTTATATCAAACTAAATCCCTGTTCGGACCCTGTTCAGTTCAAACAATTTGAACAAAATACAGAACAGACATACATTGTACATACTTAAGTATGTGTTAAGATGTTTAAACGTTTAAGTTTAAATTTTATTTCGAACTTGTCAAAACTCTTTTAAATCTGTTTTCTTAAACAGGCAATTGCTAAATGGTGTAAACATAATAAAATTGATCTGGTTATTGTGGGTCCTGAAGATCCTCTGGCCAATGGTTTGGGTGATGTTTTGCAAAAGGCCGGCATTTATTGTTTTGGACCCGGCCGACAGGGTGCTCAAATTGAAGCTGACAAAAAATGGGCTAAAGATTTTATGTTGCGACACAATATACCCACAGCACGTTATGAAACATTTGTGGACTGCGATAAGGCCAAGGAGTTTATATTAAAGTGGGTTTTGTTTAAACGAAAATTTAATTAAAACTAAAAATACTATACTTAATTACAGTGCTCCCTACAAAGCCTTGGTGGTAAAAGCCGCTGGCTTGGCGGCTGGCAAAGGTGTAGTAGTAGCCGCAAATCCCACTGAAGCCTGTCAAGCGGTAGATGAAATCTTGGGTGCCAAAAAATACGGTTCGGCAGGTGAAACTTTGGTCATAGAAGAACTTTTGACGGGAGAAGAAGTATCTGTGTTGGCCTTTGTCGACAACAATACTGTTCGGGCAATGCTACCCGCACAAGATCACAAAAGGCTTTTGGAGAAAGATCAAGGACCTAATACTGGTGGCATGGGCGCCTATTGCCCTTGTCCTTTGATTTCTTCGATAAATTTGGATTTGGTTATAAAAGAAGTTTTGCAGCGTGCTGTGGATGGTTTAAAACAAGAAGGCATCGATTATAAGGGTGTCTTATATGCTGGCCTTATGCTCACCCCAGATGGACCCAAGACTTTGGAGTTTAATTGCCGTTTCGGTGATCCAGAGACACAAGTTATTTTGCCTTTATTGGATTCAGATTTGTATGAAATTATGTTGGCGTGTTGTAACAATAAATTGAATCAGGTAACGCTGAAATGGCGTTCGGGTGTTAGTGCTGTGGGTGTGGTGATGGCCAGTGCTGGTTATCCTGAAACGTCTACTAAAGGATGTACAATTGAAGGTACATTTTTAATCAATATGTTTGTGGAATTTATCAAATAACTTTATTTTATTAAAAATTTATAAATTTTTAAAAATACAAAATTTATTGCATACACACTAATGCATGGATATATGTATGTATACATATTCTTTTTGTTCCAGGTATACCTCCAAATACCAATGATCAAATTGTTTTCCATAGTGGTGTGGCCGTCAACAAAGAAGGCAAGTATGTGACCAATGGTGGGCGTGTTTTAATAGCCGTCACTTTACGTTCCGATTTAAAACTAGCTGCCTCTGATTCTACAAGAATTTGTCAGGGAATCACCTTTTCCGGAGCTGGAGCCCAATTTCGTACTGATATTGCTGAAAAAGCATTTAAATTGTAATTATAATACAATTTTTTAATAAAAATGCTATTTACTCAAATAAATATTTATCTGTTACTCTATCTTTCTCCTTCTATCTTTATTCTCTTAATGGTTCAGGCAAAAGTCGACTCAACCGTCTTTATCTTACAAGGATAGTGGTGTTGATATAGATGCAGGCGACGATTTAGTACAACGCATAAAACCTTTATCGCGTGGTACTCAAAGACCTGGAGTCATAGGTGGTTTGGGTGGCTTTGGTGGTCTATTTAGGTTAAAAGAGGTAACATACATAATTTTAGGTTCCTAATTTTTAAGATATGTACATATGTACATACATACATATTTACGTACATGTGAATGAAATTTGTTTTCCAGTTGCCTTATAAGAATCCTATTATATGTGAGGCCACAAATGGGGTGGGATCTAAGATACAGTTGACTCTTAGCCAGGGAATGTATGAATCTTTGGGTTATGATTTGTTTGCTATGTGTGTCAATGATATTTTGGAGTCAGGAGCCGAACCTGTGGCCTTTTTAGATTATATAGCCTGTGGTAAATTGCATGTGCCTTTGGCTGCGCAAATTGTTAAGGGCATTTCTGAAGGTTGTCGTGATGCTAGATGTGCTTTAGTAGGTGAGTTTACGACGAATTAAGAAATAAAGTAATTTATTTTTTTAATTGTTGACTTTTTTAAAAGGTGGCGAAACAGCCGAAATGCCTTCTGTTTATGAGGTTGGCAAATACGATGTAGCTGGTTATTGTGTAGGGCTGGTGGAAAAGGGTTTCGAATTACCCAAATTTGAGCTGTATGAAGAAGGAGATTTGTTGATTTCTTTGCCATCCTCTGGCTTACATTGTGGAGGTTTCAATGCCATATTAACTTCTCTGCAAAACCAGGAAGTTGACATCAATCAAAAGTCTGAATTTGGAGATTTATCTAAATCGTTAGGTGAGCGATATGAATGATTCAAGCAAAATAAGATTTGAAATTGATTTTTTATTTAGGCTATAATTTGGCTCAACCTTCTCGAGTTTATGTTTTGGAAGTATTGCAACTTGTACGCTCTAAAATTGTCAAGGCCATAGCTCACATTACTTCGGGTTTAATACCAGACGTGGCTCGCATTTTGCCCTCAAAATATGAGATTTGCTTAGATTTTGGCGATCTTAAGGTGCCCGAAGTTTTTGCTTGGTTAGCGGTCAAGTTCAAACTTAAGCCAGAGTCCCTGCTACAGAATCTTAACTGTGGCATAGGTATGGTGCTGGTGGTTCCCAAGAACTCCACTGCCTGGAGATCTATTAAGGGAGCCAAAGTTTTGGGTGTAATTAAGAGAAAAATGACCACTTGTCCTCAAAGAAAACAAATTGAGGTTAAAAATTTTGAAGAAGCTTTAGAAAAATACGCAATTGAGTTTGGCGCTGTAGGTGAAAATGAGTTAATGGAACCAAATTATCACGACTTACAGGGTGCTTTGATTGTAAACTCAGAACAACGACAAGAGTTGCATGTAGCTCAAAATGGCCGCCGCTTAACAGAGGTGCCCAAAACATTTAAAGATCCCATTTTGATTATGGGTACAGACGGTGTGGGCACTAAGATTAAAATAGCCCAACAAACTGGTCGGAATTCTACAGTGGGCATAGACTTGGTAGCCATGTGTGTCAATGATATTTTGTGCAATGGTGCCGAACCTTTTACTTTCTCTAGCTATTATGCTTGTGGAAAATTAAAAGAAGATTTAGCGGAGGAAATAGTCAATGGTGTGGTGGAAGGTTCTCGCCAGGCTGGTACCAGCTTAATAGAGTCTCATATATCCGAAGTCCCCTTAATTTATAAACCCGCTGTTTATGATTTGGCTGGATTTTCTTTGGGCATAGCTGAATATAAGCGTATTTTACCACACACGGATAAAATACAACCTGGTGATGTTCTCATTGGTTTACCCTCATCCGGAGTCCATAGCAATGGATTTAGTTTGGTACATGCTGTTATGAAATTGGCTGGGACAAAGTTTGAAGACATTGCTCCATTTAGTGGTCTAACATTTGCTGAAGAATTCTTAAGACCTACAAAAATTTATGTTAAAGCTTTACAGCCTCTTATTGAACAGGGCTTAGTTAAGGCCATGGCTCACATTACCGGTGGCGGTTTGACAGAAAATATACCTCGTGTTTTGAGAAAAGATTTGGCTGTACAACTAAATGCCGAAAATTTTGTTATACCTCCTGTGTTTGGTTGGTTGGCTTTAGAGGGCAATATAAGGTCGGCTGAAATGCAAAGAACCTACAATTGTGGCTTGGGCATGATTTTGATAGTAGATCCGAAATATGAAGAAAAGGTATTGGAAATCATACAGTACACAGAACGTGCCTCTAAAGTGGGTGTAGTCAAAAAGAGGGAACTTGCAACTTCTCCCCAGGTTATAGTTGATAATTTCGAAAAATGTCTAGAGAAATCTAAACGTCTTGTAAATTCTTCGCGTAAACGAGTGGCTGTGTTAATATCAGGTTCGGGAACCAATTTGCAAGCTTTAATTAATGCCTCCCGGGACTCATCACAATGTCTAAATACCGACATAGTCCTAGTTATATCCAATAAAGCCAGTGTAAAGGGTGTAGAAAGAGCTAAAACTGCTGGTATACCTTGTATTGTTATAAACCACAAAGATTTTAAAACCCGTGAAGATTTCGACGCTGAAATGTCAAAACATTTGCTGCAATCTAAAGTAGATATTGTTTGTTTGGCTGGTTTTATGCGTGTCCTAAGTGAGCCATTTGTTAAACAATGGAGAGGTAAATTGCTGAATATACATCCGTCTTTGCTGCCTAAGCACCCCGGATTGCATGTACAAAAGAAGGCCTTGGAAGCTGGTGATAAAGAATCCGGTTGTACTGTGCACTTTGTGGATGAGGTAAGATATGATCTCAATTAAATAAATATTAATTCTTAAATATTTTCTATTCCTTAACAGGGTGTTGATACAGGTGCCATAGTAGTACAATCATCAGTACCGATTATGCCTGGAGACACCGAAGAATCTCTTAGTCAGCGTATACACAAAGCAGAGTATTATGCTTTCCCCAAAGCCTTGCGTTTAGTAGCCACAGAAGCTGCATTTTTAAGTAATGAAGGCAAAGTTGTATTTACGTGAATGTATATACTTTTATTTCAACATTCAATGTAATATAAAAAAGTGTATAATATAGAATTAGTTTAGAATTAACTCTGAAAAATTAATAAAACTCAACAATAAATATTTATTTTTTACTATAATAAAAACATATCACAAGTGAAGAAAAATTAAATTAATAAAAATTAATTAAATAATAAATTTATTCTAACACTAAAACCAAGAACCTAGAAGTGATAATAAATCCGATTTTCCATGTGGTGAAGAAGATTCATCCTTATCCAGAGTTCTTTGAGGTCTTTTTTGACTTTTGGGTATTTTAGGATCTTTAAGAATTTTCTCGCCTATCGTTTGTACATTAACACGAAAAAATTGATTTTCCAGAATAGGCACTATTAAATTGTACTTATCAATATTTTTATTAATTTCTCGAACTTCATATTCATATTTCTTTAGCACAGATCGCCATTTGTTCAACTCCATTTCCACCAAAGGGTATTCACCAAAATGAATTCTTTCGGCAGCGATATTCTTTTTGAGTTGTTGCAATGCCTCACGTATATCACGCTGTAATGTAATCCATTCAGGTGTGAAGCCATTATCAATTAAGATTTTATTTAATTTATGCGTGGTAAAATCTAAATAGGGATTTTGTTGTTGAGCTTGCGTTAAAGGCTTTCCGGCACCACTTAAATTATTAAAATCTCCCTTGGACATGGCTTCTTGTATGTAGTCCTCTACCAAACGATCAAAACCATATTTAGTTTTGATGGCATGATTTTTAAAGAAAGTGCCTTTTTTCATTACGGTTTTTTCTCCAGCCTGAGATTTATCTATGCGATGTTTTAAAACTCTTTCCTGTGCTTTCATGGCTTTAATCTGTTGATATTGTTTTTGACGTTGAAATGGATTACCCATACCCATTCCATCAAAACTCAAGTATTGTCTGTGCTGTGGAGCTGTATGACGTATATCTGGTACCTCCTCTTCTTCATCTTCGTAGATGCCACGCCGATTTTTAGCAAATTTCTCTTGCAGTAAGTTAAAAGCTTCATCCACTTCCTGAAAGCGTTCTTCAGATGCTCCAGGCAAACCCGAGTCAGGATGGACCTTTTTCACTAGATCGATATAAGCCCTTCTAATAGTATTTTGATCTGCAGCTTCCTCAACTCCCAAGATGCGGCAGCATTTCTAAAACAACAACAATTATTCAATTTCTTTAATTTTTTTCCCCTTACCCTGTATAGTTCCACTCGTTTGATATGCATTTCTCTAACAGTTCTCAAAGAAATGCATATTTTAAAAACCGGAATCTTTAAACCAAACATTTATGTAATTTTTATTCTCTATTCCGACAATTTTTATTCTTTATTACTTTTTGCTTTTAAAATAAAACTATCAACTTATTTTTTTAGAACAAAATTTAGCAAGTGCTTTTATCATGGTTTTTATTAAAAACACAAGTTTTTAAATTATTTTTATAAATTCCTTGTGCTATTTATCTAATTGTGCTGTTTTTGTTTATGAAAAGTGCAATGTTGTGAAAAATTTTGCATAAACAGCTGACATTGTTTATATACATATAACTCTACGTCTTGACGAGCCATCGATTTGTTTAGACTAGAACAAAACGTCGGCAGAGCAACTGTCAAAAAATTGTTCATGTTCTTTGATATGGAGAAAACGTATAAAGAGTATTTTGTTGGTATTTTTATGTTTCGTCTCTTTCTTTCATATTCAAAATGCCTTTTAATATCAGACATCGTTGTTCGAACAAATGTTCTGACAACGCTGTTTGAACAAGAACAAAACATCGACAACAGCGGTCCACACCAGGCAAATTCATGTGCGCACAAAAAATTGTTCGTTGTTCAAACAAATCGATGGCTGGTAAAGACCGTAGGTAAGGGAGATGGTATATAAAGACAGTAAAAAGTGATGATGGTATATTTGATAAATAACAATTTAACATTACATTCTACAAGGTGTTTAACTTATACATACAGGTCAAATATTCAACTGATGGGGAAACATAATGTCAAAATTTGTTATATACGCCTAGATTTATTTTTTTAGTGCAGGATTGGAAAATGATATTTTGGTTTCGGTATTAAACAATTAACTTAGCGTACGTTTTTTATCTAATATGAAACAAATTTTTGTATATTTGCTGCTTTTGCACCAATTTTAATGTGCTTCACAAATATCTGTATATGACGGCAAAAATCCCATAAAAAGCTCGCAGTTGCATATACCTGTGTGAATATGACTTAATATAGAGTTTCACATTCACGCATAAAAGCTAAAACTACGGTATAGTTATTAAGTCTTAATTCGTCAGCTAATATATTTTTTCGCTTATTTTAAACTTCAGTTGTTAAAGTTCATAGATAAAAAAAAACAATTCTCTGTAAATTGAAATTACGTGATGAACAGATATGTCATAATTAAGCTATAATTTATAAACATTATATATTTGGTTGTTGGTTTAGCTGACTTAAGAAAGATAATATATTATATATTAAAAAAAAATATATTGGTTGGGTTTTTTAAAACGTTTTCATAGTTTTTTGTTTTGAATTCTCAATATGTTAATGAGAACTTGGAAATAAAACATTTCTAAATATTCAAAAATTCTTGGGTTTACTGAGATCTGACATACGCACCAGTGAAATGTATATCAACCAGCTTAAACCCAACAACCAAATGAATATTATTGAAAACTTATGAGAGCATATTCTGAATCATATAGTAAATTGTTTTATAATTTATAAACTGTTAAAATTATTTTTTAGTCAAAAAAAGTTTCACTTGAAATTATTTTTGATGGATATTTTCTCATTATTAATTCTAAAATTTCTAAACAGGAATATAATTAAAAAATTTTAATATCATTTTATAAAATTCATTAAAAATATTTTAAAATGGATTATAAATTTTCGTTATTCAATTCCTATATGTATTATTGTAACTTTGCTTAAAAGTTGAACTCTTACTGCTGTATTCATTAAAAATAGTTTATCGCTATTAAAAGATTTTGCGACAAATATCTTTACATATGTTAATATTATTAAACATAATATACATTTTCTAAATTTCGCAATTACTTTAATATATAAAATAATACACATAATTAATCCATTTAATTTCTACCTAGTCTGGCATCACATTTGTTATGCAAACTCTAATTTTAATATGTCATTAAATTTCTCGCAGTTATCATCTGTCAGTAGGAATTGAAAGACGTAAAATAAAAACATAAAAAGGAATAGGTGAAAATACCTAAATAATAAATACGCAACTACCAAAAAATAAAAATTTTGATTATATATTTGGTTAATTAATGCTATTTTTTCCAATTTTAATAAAATAAAAAAAGGTGAAAAACATAAAAATTCAACATGTCTGAAAAGAAAAGATCCCGTAAACGAAAGGTAAACAAAATAATGCCACGAAAATCATTTTATGAAATTAACTTCAGGAAAAATATGTTGCAGAAAAAATTTCCCAATTTTAAAGTGGCACCTATCAGGGTACACCTATCATAATTTAGAAAAACTGTGTTTGTGTGTGTGTAAGGAGATTAAGCTAAAAGTTGATGACGGTGATAAAAATAATTTCAGTTTAAATTAGTGCAAAATTTGTAATAAATTAAAAAAATACAACAGTTTATTTTTTGTGTTATAATAGTACAATGTTAATTAAGTTTTGATCTCTACCCTCCGATTTAATTAACATAAAAACTATTTTATTTGTTTGTATTGACGGGGGGTTTTATCCAATAACTTTTTTTTATTTCTATTTTTTATGTATGATTTATGTGGTGTTTTTAGAAGTCGTGCGTTTTTGTATTGGTTAAAAGAAAAACACATGTTTAATTTGCCATTGGCTTAAATTGTTTTATGTAAACAGAACTATAATGTACCATCAGAGTTGCCGGAATCACTAACGACATGAATTGGTATATTAGTTAGTTTTAAGGTTTTTGTTTATTTTTATTTTGTAAATTTAACATTATTAAATATACACCAATACCTCACTTTGCGTCGTGGTTACGTTCCAAAAAAACGCGACGCAAATTGAAATGACGCAAAGTGAATTATGACTTTCTATAGCAAACCATGTAAAGATCGAAGATAGGTTCCATGGTTACGAAAATACTACTTTTTAAAAAGAAAATTGAACAAAGTAAACATATAAAAAACAGAAATAATATAAAATTTTATTACATACATGCATAAAAAAACAAAAAAAAAAACAAATTCAATTCAAAGAAAATAAAATATTCAATTATTTAATAAAAAACAAAATAAAAACTAATCACTGTCTGATGAGTCCATAGTGGCTGTTGTTTTTTAACGTAAAATAAATTTCCTTGTAGCAATTGATATTCGTAGCTACCGTCTGGGACACTTTAAAACTCCTTCCGCTGTCAGGGTCGTTTTTTTTAAATATCTCCATAGCTTCGTCAGTCAAACACATCGCTTTGGAAATTTGTTTGGAGGTCAAATTTTGTTCTTCGGAGATTTCTATTGAACGGTCACTGTCATCTTTATTAGCAAATTGCAATTCCAGTTGCAATAGTTCTTCATTAGACAATTCTTGGTTGTGCGAGGTTAGCAATTCATTTATGTCAGTCTCAATTAGAAAGGGAATCCCCGAGTTTTGATGGCATGGCGCAATTATGCAGAAACAAAAGTCATTGCCGTATTTTAGAAAAAAAAAGAAAATTTCAAAAATAAATTAAAGACTCAAACCCAAAACAACGCAACTTCGAAAATCCAACGACGCACAGTGAAAAGTAGTACTAATTCAGCAGCGACGCAACTTCGAAAAAACGCAAAACGAAACGACTCAAAGCGAGGTATTGGTGTAATTAAATGAAAGAGTTATGATAGTTATATATAACAATATTTCGAGCAATCGTGTTATATCCCAAAAAAGTTTTTTTTTACACAACGGCAACACAGTACATTTCAATATGTATTCGTAGTCAGCGTTGTCAACTCGGTGATTTTATCACCGTTTTTGGTGATTTTTAACATTTTGGAAGCGAAAAAATTGCAAGTTAGTGCTTGGTGATTTTTTTTTAAGTTTTTAGTGCTTTTATTTTTAATTCGGTGACACCAAATACTAAATTTGAAAATAATTTTTTTAATTGAAAACAATTTTTGTAAGGGTAAATATCTTTAATTACCCTTACGTATTTTGTGTCTTAACAAAGCTAAAAAATATTTACTCATTGTAAAATGATATTATGTTGATAATACTTTCAGTTTATGATACTAAAACTAATAATTAAGAAGATTATAGTATACAATGTTTCTGTTATTTGAGTGTTTTGCTTGTTTATTATTAATTGTAACTTATTTCCGATACTGGTTTGTTGATATCCTGTATGGTTTATGAGACATAAACCACCTACTTTTTATAAAATGAAATTGTTACGAGAATTTATTTTGTAAGTAAAGTTTCAAGTTGATCAAACCTTGGGAAAATAAAAAAAGAGAGATTAATATGCAAATACTTTTCATTTTAAAATTTTTTAGAGCACAAATTGACACCCTGATAAGGTTAATATTTGCATTGATAGTACATTTGGATGTTTTGGCCTAATAATATAAAGAACAGAATATCTTTAGACTTGTATTTCGATTATCGATATCAATCAAAACTCCAGTGTTATTGCCATTTGTAAAATAATTTATTTTAGGGGGCAACTGGCATCTAAAAGCTTTAATTTTTTTTTAAGTAATGATTATATTAGCAAATGTAAAGTTAAATTTGTACACATTTTAAACTCAGTGATTTTTTATGAAAATTACGCGCTTTTTTAGGGGTTTAGGTGCTTTTTGAAATTTTAAAGTTGACAACGCTGTTCGTAGTTAAGATGATAGTACAGTCGTATTACAGCTCTGGTCGGGTCAAGAGCTCGCGCGTCATTGCCATTATCTCTTAAGGGCAATCAGGCCGTCCTTTTCATCCGTCTTCGAGAGTTTTACGTCTCACTCTCGCGTGGTTAATTGTGTGGCGTCGCGTAACTGTGCTTTGGATACAGTTTCCAGACTATTCTACAATTAACCACGTGCATTTATTTTAATTGGATTAACTGGAGGAGTACCAACTAAACTCATAATTTATAACTGGAGGAGCACCAACTAAACTCATAATTTACAACTGGAGGAGTACCAACCAAACTCAAATTATTCTAACTGGAGGAGTTCCATAAAACTCAGTATAATTTATTGTTCAGATGTCTCCGACTTCCTATACAAAGGTATAGGTCGACTTGCGGTGACTGAACCAACGTTTTTTTTAACTGGAGGAGAACCATACAACTCAACTTTAATCACTGTTCAAGTGTCTCCGACTTCCTATACAGAGGTATAGGTCGTTTTACGGAGCCGGAACCAACGTGGAATACCCTGGCTATTTGGTCAAGAACCTCTGCCAATCAATTTTAGAGTCAAAAAAAAAAAAAAAAAAAATAAGATGATAGTATTAGGAAAACAACTTTCTTGTTTATATTTTTTTACATATTGCCATTTATTTTTAACATATAGAATTTGACAGAAAGTATGTAGGAATTTAATAAATTTAACTGTGACAGCAACATTGTATTTTTTTGAAAAATTTTAATTCGTTAATTTTTTTCTGTATTCATTGATTCGACAAAGTTTAAAAAATATATTTTTTGTTTTACTTTGTTGACAGCAGAAAATTACTAAAAATAATCTCTATACAAAGACATTTGAAATTAACCCCTAGAAACTTTTTTGATATTCTACTGGTGGTGATTTTTGCAGTGTGTTAATGGTGTTGGGCCTTTGTTCATGTAAATATGGTAGGGTGAATGTCCTACGGTTTTACAAAATGCCTACGCAAACATGTGTTCTTAGCGTTTATGTGTTTGTTGTTGGTATAATGTATTTTTATATGTTGAATATTAAAATCTGTTGTGAAATGTGTGTTTAAAATTGTTAAATTCACAACCTGTCATAGGAGTCGTAGGTTGTTAAAAATTCGCTTTCGCATATTGAAGAAAAACGACCATGGTACTTACTTTTCCAGCTATGATGTATTTATACCTACTACATTCTATAAACATAGGCGAAGTTGTTGTAGGTGTTGTACAACAATTTAATTAGGTAGAAAATATTTTAAAAAAATGTGTACTACAATTACGGCCTACAACACCTACGACAGCTTGTGAATTGAGCAAATAAAGATATATAATTGTTGTAGTAACTTACCAACAGTACAGTTTCTCCTTGTTTTTAGACAATTTTTAAATTTAGCACCAGTTTTAAATAAATTACGAATGGAATTACCTACTGTATAAAGAATGAGATCGATAAAACCTTAACACGAATAAAACGCAATAACTTTGAAACGAATTAATCCATTTTAATGAAAATAGCGTGGTTTAACAATAAAATAACAGTAAATTAAAATATTAATGCTTTTTGTAAAAATTCCGCTTTTTTTGATGAACTGTTTCACCTTTTCCGGAATTGAGACCATGAGGGTTTTGATGGTATCCTTAGTAACTTTATTGCTGGAATAAGACCATTTCTGGGAAAAAATTTTAGTAGTATTAGCAACTTGTTTTGTATCCTTCAGCACTCTTTTGACTAAAGCCCAGTAACGTTCGATGGGCCTTAGTTCTGGACATTTAGGTTGATTTGCTTCTTTTGGCACTACCACTATATTATTTGTTTCATACCTTTCTGCTGCAGATTTACTATAATGACACGACGCTAGGTCGGGCCAAAAATATGTTGACTTATTGTGTTTTCGTATGAATGGAAGCAACCTCTTCTGCAAGCACTCCTTGATGTAAATATCAGTGTTGATAGTCCCAGTAGTAATAAATTTACTGCTTCTTTCTCCGCACGTGCATATAGCTTGCCAAACTAAGTACTTCTTTGGAAACTTTGTCTTTTTTTGGAACTTAAATTGGTCATCGACATTACCTCTTCCATCGGCTACATAATAACTTCGCCCTGGGAGCTGAGAAAAGTCGGCAAGAACGTAAGTCTCATCCATAATACAACACTCATATTTGTTGTTAAAATTTCTAAGCAGTTCTTTGGCACGACTTTTTGCACCCAAGTTTTTCTTCGAATTTCTGTCTGGCACTTTCTGAACCTTGTAGGACTTAAGGCCTTCATATCTTTTAACCTTCCTTACAAAAAAATCGGAACAGTTTGCTTTTAAGGCGGCTTTACGGTTTGAGAAGTTGGGATTTTGGTTTAGAAGACTAACAATCTTTGAAGCTAACTGTGGGTCAGTTATACCTTTTTTAGCTCCACTTCCAGCTTTCCTTTTAATACTACGACGTTCGTTATACACTTTTATCACACGCGAAACTGTTTGTCGTGACACCTTTATCTCATTTGCAATAGATTTGTAAGTACGACTGGGATTTTTTTAAAAAATTGTTATTATTTTTTCACGCACTTTTTCTTCGGAATCCATTTTCAAACAAAGTAATAATCCGATTATGCTATTATTTTGTACACATAATTTGACAAGTTTTTAAATGCAAACTTGATCATAAACAGTTATATTTTTTGTGCATGAAGAAAGGTGGAATTAAAAATGTGTGTTAAGGTTTCACTGATCTCATTCTTTACTATGCACTTGGTACTTATATAGGTAACTTTTTTGTTTAAAATCGTCACTTAAAAGGCCATAAATTACATTGATTGATATTTTAAATTTTAAAATCTTAATAGTTAAAGCGTCGAAATTTCCATTCCTTATTTATTATAGTCAAAGACCTGAAAACAATATATTTTTTTCGTTTAATTAAAAATTAAATTAAATTAAATTTAATTAAATTAAATTGAATTTAATTAAATTAAATTAAAAATTAAAAATGGAAATCCTAGTTATCTGTTAAATAGATTTAGATTTGGAGCGTCCAACAGAACTTGTTTGCTACTTTGTCCGAGATATTTCTCTTTGCTTATGGCACGATCTTATCATATAAAGATTTGTAGATTGTGGAATACTATAATACCTTATAATGAGCGTACATTTAATCAGTCCTTAAGTGCATTTATTGAAATTTTTTTGTCTAATTTGCATACGTCAAGTTAAGATTTAATTCTTTATCTTTATCAAATATTTTTCTTTATTTTACCTTTCATATATATCTACAAATAAAATTTCGTAAAATGGCTTATTCTTGTGGGGAACATACACGTTATACACGTTATACTTATACACGTTTATAATTATTGAAATTTTTGTCTGAAGCTCAGTTTCACTGGCTATATTTTTTTTCGCCTCATATAGGTATCAGTTTAATTGAAAAATTATTTCTTTTGTGTGTGCAAAATTCAGGTAGGTTTTAGTTTTTATTCTCTCATACCATTTATTTGATATTTACATATATTGTAAACTAAATTGTTTATATTTATAGTGTTATACCAATTAATTTTAATACATATTGTATTGTAGACTAACCGATTTGGCCCTTTGGGCTTGCGGCAATCTTTTTGAAATAAATAAATAAAATAAATAAATAAATTAAATTTACATTATGATCAAAAACTTTACTATACATGTACTTACTATATATGTAAATATTTGCCTTAATGGCTTAAAAAAACTGTGAATTCAATAAATAAATAAATACATATCGAAAGTCACAAGTAGGAAGGCCCTAACTCGTACTTTTTTTGAGATTGAATTGAGTGATTTCAATACATTTCACACAAATACACCTCGAAACAAAAATTTAACTCAATATTATTTAGTTTTTAGCAGTTTTACTAAAAAAAAAAATACATTAGGATAATACAGTTTCTGTTACGTTTTTACCTTCTGTAAAATTACAATTATTTGAGTTAGGGCCTTTCCACTTGTGACCAACGATAGGTACATATTCGTTTTTGTCATTAAAAAACGTTAGTTTTTGTTCTCAGGTTTCGTTTTTTTTTTTAAGACAATTTCTCTTTTAAATTGTAGTAACATGTATTTTAATGTATGTTTGTATATCAAGTCTTACTTCTGTTTCCAAAAATTACGTTTTATTAATTTTTTTTAAGTTTTGAAATTTTCTAATTTCTGTAGACATACATACATACTTAGACAAATTAAATGAAGATAAGGTTAGAAAATATTTTTTATTAATTTAAAAAATAAAAATTAAAAGCTTAACGTTATTTTGTATTTTTTAATATTTTTTATATACAAAATTTAACATTTGAAATAAATTAGAGAAGATAGAAAATTTTCTATTTATGGGGTTTGACAACTTTAGTTAAAAAAAGTGACGAAAATAATCAGCTGACGAATCAAGACTACCTGATGAATAAATATGCCTTAGTTACTAGCTTATAAAAATTTAAACCTATTTTTAGATTGTAAAATAAAACTAGTATTTTAAAATATGTTTGTACATATGCATGTACATATATAAGAAATTCTCTTGAAGTAGGTACTCTTAGATAAATTTTAATTTCAAAACACTCTTTGTTTTTAAATTTTCCTTTAGTTAAATTTCTCATTTTTTTTTTGGTTAAAATGTTTATAACGTCTTAATGTGGTCAAAAGATAAAAAAAAAAATTCAACAAAATATCAATTTGAATTTTTGACTTGTTGTTTGTTTGTTATTAACTTTTGTTTTTCTTTATCACACATTTATAGTAATGTGTTAAGGTGTTGCTTTTGACCACGTCACTTAAAACAGGTTTATTATAAAAAAATCGTTCACAATTGCCAACTGCAGCTCTCTAGTACATTTTGTATTTCACATGTTTTCTCTGTATATATTTCGCTCTTAAAAAAAAAAAAATTGCAAAAAAAGGTTGCCATATTAGGTTTTTTTATATAAAATTAAGGAATTTTGTCTATTATTTCTATTACACTATTGAGATGTAACCACATAGAAAAACGAGATTGAACCACATAGAAAACTTGGACAATATTTTTACATTATTATTTCTTATTTATTTTTATTGTAAAATACTCTTTTTTATAAAGAAATTTGCACAAATTATTGAACTTTCTAATACTTTATAGGTATATTGAGATTTCCAAATTTGTTTAAATATCTAAACAATTTAAACACTTTTAAGTTCATTAATAGAATTAAAAGACGCTTCCATTTATTTTAAAATTATATTTTTACGAGTATTGAATTTATAAACATAAAAAAAAAATATTTTTAAAATTTTCGATTAACTACTTTTTTAAAAAAATTTATATAAATTTTTTGTAATTTTCAAATCATTTATTATCTTTGGAATTTAAAAACTGTTTAGATATTAAGTCTCATAATTTTTAGGTAAAGTTCGACAAAAAAAGCAGAAATATACAACCAGACAGCGAAAATCTAATTTTTAGTCCGCAAAAGGGACTTTATAAAAGTTGTTATAATTTAATAAATTATATAAAAGCTCACTTTGATAATATATTAAATATTTTTATGCTTAAAAAATATTTCAAAATTAAGTTCGAATTTTCGAACATTGAAAAATTTAATATTTTTAGCCGTTGTTTCAAAGTTTTAACAACCAGAGAAATATTTTGAGTTTAATTCAAAACTTAGAATTTTTTTATACAGTTGAAACTTTAGTTAATTTTTTCATAATGGGTCGATAACGCGAAAAAAGTTCGTTGGAAGTAAGCCATTGCATTAAAGGAAAAAGTGTTCGTGACATTGTTTAGTTAGTAAAAAGACAGAGATATCGTAAAACTAAGATTTTTGAAAATAAGTCATAATCAGGACATCTTGAACTGCTATCTTTATCAGCTGGATTGTTAGAAAAATAAAAGAAATCTCTTGTAAGTAAAATCAACAGAATTAAAAGACTAAAACAACAAAGATTTTCCAATTTGGAGCCAAGTGTTATTTGCGGAATAAGAATAAGCTTATGTATAATATTCCGATCAGTTGTATAATGTTATGTTTGGAGAAAGGCCGCTGACTAGCTTAGAGTACATCTACGACCTACTGTAAATCATAATATGGCTCTATTTTTTTAATAATTGATTTCATTACTGACCACTCTAAATAACTAACCATTCTTAGAGGAAATTTAAATAAAACTGTGGATAAATTTGGTGTAAAATATTTATTTTACTTCTACCAGGACAACTACCCCAAACATACAGCTCTTAATGTCCACTTATGGTGTGCCTCTATAATTGCACCCAAGTGCTTAAAACATTTATGGTCACATTTGGAAAATAAACTTAAGAACCACACTGTATCCAAAAAAAATTACCTTGAGAATGCATTAAATGAAGAATGATTAAAACTTGAGTTCTAAGTATGTCGCAAAATTGTGAAATCAATTCCCCGCAGATTAGTTGAGGTCAAAATAATAGAGGTTTGCCAACTAAGTATTTAGACATGTTCAAGTAAAGTAAAAAATTTTTTGTTGAAAAATTTTTATTTTTACCCCTATGTAATGTGATTTTTTAAACAATCTGGCACGTTTCTCTGAAGCGATCTTCAAAATAAACACTTGCTTGTATTATTTCAAATTAAATAAATGTTTAGCTGCTGGTTGAATTGTGTTGTTCTCTTTGGAGAAAGTTTTGATTATTTTTATAATTACATTGAAAACTTTGCGTTAGTGTATTTGCTGTTGTTGTAGAGTATATTTAGTAAAGCTTTTGTTGTTTTTTTTCTTCATTGTAAAAAACAAATACATTTTTTATATATTTTTTGTTGTTAAAAAGTGGGTTTTTTTTGCTTTCTGGCGGTGGTCATGATTCAGTGATTACTTTCAAACATTACAGTCAACATTTAATTTAATATTTAAAATTATAAAAAATAAAACGTAGCAATATTTTTATATATTTTTTTATTTAATAAAATTATTAAGGGAATTTTTATAAAAAATGTCAACTGAAGAACTTGTGGACGAAGATGGTTATAATGTAGTGCCTGAAGATGAACCGGTTAATATCTCAATTATTATTTTGTATTTTGACTTTCTTTATACCTATTTAAGATCGGTATTTAAGACATTTGTTTAAATTTCGATTTTAATTGTTTATTTTTATTGTTTACTATGAGTTCTTACTTAAACAACAACGTGTCGTTTAATTTTTGAATTGTGTGTTAAATTTTTACTTTAAAATTTTAACAATAATTGTGAAATCTTTTGGCTTTTTTTATTTCAAGTACGCCAAATACTTTCAATTTTATTTATATTCTTGACTCGTAGATTGTCTTTAACGGAAGTTTATAATTTACATAATCATATATTTTAATCACTTTTTTGTGTAGATAATTGGTATATATTTTCTTTTATTAAAATGAGTGAAGATTATGATGATGTAAGAACTAAATTTGTTAAAACCACAAAATAATTATAACAGGATTATTATATTAATTAAAAAATAAAATAATAAGAAACGTAGATAAGCAAAAAATAAGGAACTAATTAAGTCAAAAATCATATTGAGAAAATTTTTTGTATAAAAGAATTTTCTATTGACGAAATTGATTATATGAGGTTGTCAAATGTAATACGAAATTGTTTAATTTGTTTACGGAGAGTTCTGAGTTATAACGTATCCGACTATTTAATGGATCGTAAACGTTTTCCAACTTTATTTATATTTCTCCTTTGCAGGAATACACAGGCCCAGGCGAGGAACAAATTGAAAAGCCCTCAAAAAATGAAATTAAGGTCGCCAAATGGATGAAGAAAAATATTAAGACAAAGAAAACCAAATTCTTAAGTCACAATGTTGAATACTTCACCTCAAATAAAGCCATTGATGGTCTAATGAAATCAAAATTTGCCGAAGGTAACGATGCTATTTTTACGACCCGTGAACAGGTTGTGGACTTTTTGGATCTTATGTTGGAGCACAAGTTTTTCCATCGTGCCAAGAAAGTTCCCATCAGTATAGATGAATTGCGTGGTGTAAAATCTTCAAAGAAAGAAGATAAGGAGGAAAACACAAAGGAAAAGTTAGCAAAAAAAGAAAAGGATGAGAAAAAAGACACGGAAGCCGAGGCCGAAGCTAGTGGCAATAATGGTGTCAGTGATGAGGCAGGTGGCACTTCGGCCACGGGTGAAAAGAAAGAGAAAAAGAAACGTAAGATTCGTTTAGACATGCACCCGGAACAGGTGTTTGTTGATGGCTCTGAGGCCTATGTCTGGATATATGATCCTATACCCATACATTATTGGATTTATGGTTTGATATTATTACTGGGAGCCATCGGCATCTGTATGTTCCCATTATGGCCACCAATGTTGCGTAAAGGAGTCTATTATCTCTCTGTACTGGCTGCCGGGTTTTTGGTATTTATAATGGTTTTGACTATAATTCGTTTGATAATATTCACTATTGTGTGGCTGGCAACAGGAGGAAAATTGCATTTTTGGATATTTCCGAATTTAACCGAGGATGTGGGTTTCTTTGCCTCATTCTGGCCTTTATACGAAGTGGGTATTTATTTAAACAAAAATTTTTGGACAACACTTTAATATTATTTTTGTTAACTTTCTCAGAGCAATTATGTTTCGGACGAAAAGTCTTTGTCTAAATCGAAAAAATCAAAATCAAAGTCCAAGAAAAAAGAAAAAGATAGCGATGCCGAAGATAATGATGAGGCGCCCGATGCCATACCGCTGGAGCCCACTAAAATTGAAGAAATTAAAGAACACGATGCCGATATTGAATTAAGATTACGCAGCAATGCTGGCTCAGAAATTAACAAAGGTGATACTGAGGATGAGTCTCATAGCGGCAGCAGTAGTGCCAATGAAGCACCCCAGGAGTCCGACGCTAAATGGTGAGCATTTTTTACCCTCAACAATAAAAAAAGAATCTCCTTAAAATTATTAGTTCCTTAACACTTCAATCACTTGTATTGTCTGGGTTTTGTAAAAACGTCTTTGTACTTTATTTCTTTTCTTCATTAATTATAAATATTATTTTATTTATTTAAAAAAAAACATAATTTTATTAATATAAACATTTAACTGCATGTACATATTTATTTTTGCTTTTCTGTTATGAAAATATATTTAAAATAAATAATTATACTAATTTTATTAAAAAATAATAACAATAAAAATAATAAAAGTCTCTTTAAGCGAGAACTCATCATTTTATTTCTTACTTACAAAATGTTCATGGCTGGTTCATTTCAACAAATTATTTTCAATTAAAAACAATAATAAAAATGTTTCGTTGCTTTTCTATTATCCTCAACGAAAATTAAAACATTTCTAAGGTTCAAGAAATTTCTTTTGCTTTAACATGGTTGCAAGTTATAGGTAGGAACTGTTTTAAAATACGTACGTACTTGTGCAAGAGTAAAATATGGAAGAGCGAAAAAATTGGACAATTTCGATATAAAAGAATTTCTATATAAATTTAATTTAAACTAGTTCATAGTTATTTTTTAAAAGGGAAACATTTTATTATGAGATATTTTTAAAAATTTCAATATAAGATGTTTACAAAAGGGAAAGTTTTAGTATAAGAGATTTTTTTTACTGCAAGTATAAGAAATTTTTCGTTAGAAAAATATGAAAATAAAGATTTTTATATAAAACATTTTTAGTATAACAAGCTTTACAAAAAAAGTGTGAGAGAGGTCTTTCTTCAGTACAAGAGAAACCGTTTTACACAATAGTTTTTTAAATAGAAAAATTCTATAAACAGATTTATCTATAAGAAATTATTTAAAACAGTTTTTTTTAATAAGAAATGAATGCTGCATATAAGATTTTAATATGGAAAAAATTGTGTATTAGAGATTTTTCGATAGAAAAGGCCCGTATACGATTTTGGTTTTCAGGGAATCGTTTCAGTATGATATTCTTCTTTAGAAAATTTTTACTATAATAAAAATGTGTGTAGAAGGGGTGTCTTAAAGAACGAATTTATAAAATAATTATATATCAAAATTAAATATAGTGCATGCGACTCTGATTTAAGAAAGTTTAATGTTTGAGAAATTAAAAGAAAAAAATTAACATTATCTTACAAAAACATAATATATGAAGGAGATGCCACTATAGTAACATCTTTGCTTAAGAGATTTTTTTAAAGAACGTGTGTTACAACAGATTTTTCTATAGCGAATTTGGCAAAAAAGATTTTACTATAGAAAATTTGATAAAAAACATTTTAAACAATTTTTATATACAAATAAACTAAAGATTTTCCGATTGAAAATAAATAAAATAAAACATCTCTGTATAGGAAATTGTTTAAAAATTTTTGCTATTAAATGAAATGACAAGTGCAAAAAAAAAAAATTATACAAATCGAAAAAATCGTTATAGCACGTTTTCACGGCAACGATATATGTACGTAATTCGATTTCTTTTTTATAATTCAAAGCCTAATTTTGAACCAAATTACATAATTTTCTAATGAAAAATTTTACAAGCAAATTACTATTTTTGTGGGTAATTCATTAAGAATTACCATCCGAATTATAATAAAATCAGTGTCTTCTCTAATTTTTATCGGTAGTTTATCATTTCCAGCTGTCAAAAAAATTAAAGCAAAGCGAAAAGCAAAACGAAAAAAATTCAATTTCATATATAAACAAGTAAGAGTGCTGTATTTGGCCGTGCTGAATCTTATATACCCTTCACAACGTGTAGTCATGCAATAACAGTAGTTTGTATCACCATTCATCTCATATGAATAAAAAACATACATATATAAAAACATCCCATTGTAAAATTATAAATTTACGTATGTATGTTAAAAAAAAAAAAAAATAAAAAAAAAAAATTAAAAAAAAAAATTAAAAAAAAAAAATTAAAAAAAACAAGTAACAGTGCTATATTCGGCCGTGCCGAATCTTATATACCCTTCACAACGTGTAGTCATGCAATAACAATTGTTTGTATCACCATTCATCCCATATAAAATACGTGCATACGTACACGTTAGAATAAATGTGGCATCGAATCCCAGCTGAGCCAAAAAAATTTTATTTCATTTTATTTAATATATTATTTATATTTTAGTATTTTTTTTTATATTTTTTTTAAATTTTTTTAAAAAAATTTTTTAGAAAAATTTTTAAAAAATTTTTTTAAATTTTTTTTTAAATTTTTTTAAAAATTTTTTTTTGTAGTTTTTTTTATTATTTTTTTCTTATTTTTAATATTTTTTTTTTTTGTAATTTTTTGTGTTTGGTATGTTTTTTACATGTATCTATGTATGTATGTTGTTGTTGTAATTGTGAAAAAAAACGAGGTGGTCGTGGTTTTTTGCTCATATCTCACAAAGTTATGCGGCGATTGTGCTGAATTTCAATAGCGATTCATTCCTGGATATTTCCAAGAGATTGATACCATATACAGTTCTGAGGAACATATAGTTGCTTCTAAAAGTTGATTTCAACCAACACACGGACAGACGGGCAGACGGACAGACGGATAGACGGACAGACGGACAGACGGTCAGGGCTTAATCGACTCCTCTATTCATAAGCTTTCAGAAAATATATACTTTATGGGGTCGGAAATGAAAATTGTAGAAATTACAAACGGAATGACAAAGCTATATATACCCTTGTGCACCACAGGTGAAGGGTATAATAAAAAAAGCTCGAAGAAAAACTGTCAAATCAAATTAACAACATGTCGTGGAAACAGGGTGATTCACCATAGTAATTTAAAGAGCGAATCAAGTAATTGAATGTGTCGTGGAAACATGCTATTATACACGATATTTTTTATTATTCGTTCACTTTGATCTTTGAAAACTCTCCAATCGATTTCAACACAATTTTTTGAGTGCATGATATGTTCCAGCTTAAGTTATAGATTGTATTAGAACTAATTAAATGCGCTTTTTATATATAAAGTCTTTTATACATGTTTTTTTATAGATTCCTTATTTATACATATTTTTAAAAGCATCGTCTAAGTTTCTTGATCGTTGTATTAGGAATTTGTTATTTTTCTTGAGCTTGAGAGCACTTTTTGTTTCATTTTATAAAAATATTTTGCTTCCAAACAAGGGTGTGTAGCTTCTTCAGGGTAAATATACAAATTATGGCTTGTATCCATAAAACATATTGTAGGTTTATTAAAGGCTTATGTGACATATTTCTCTACAACATCTGCCAAATAAGCCTTTAATTAACCTAAAATATTTTTTATAAATACGGCTCTTTATATAGATATAATTTAAGAAAAAAAAAACAAACTAAACAACTATTCTATTTTATACAAGAAAATAGAACAAATTTTGTATAAAAAAATGTGTGAGGAAACAACTTACTGCATACAAAGATTTTATTAGTAATTTTATTTTTTCCATTTTATTTCTCTTTTTCTTTGTAGTTCACAAAACCAATCCGAATCTGAATCTGATGGCAAAGATTATGAAATAATCAGCTCTAGCGAAGTGCAAAATGTCAAATGAAAATCTTTAAATTCCATACGAAAATATCAACAACAACAACAACAATAATAAACGTTTAATTGTTAAAACAAATAAAACAAACATTTATTAAATTATTTAGTTGATAATTTGTAGAAAACCTTAAACTATAATTAAATGTAATTGTAAATTATTATTATTACTTTTGCTTAAAATTCAAAATTCAAAATTTTATATATTTTTCTTAAACATTTTTTTTTAACAAACAAACAAAATTTGTTGTTAAAAACATGACAGCCAGCAGGCAATTGGCAATTTATTTGAAAATGAAAAAAAACTTTTTACTACTTAAATCACTACAAAAAGTAGAAAACATTAAAAAACAAACGAAAGAAGCATTTCTTAAAGTGCATTTTTTTAATTATTAAAAATTTTCATCATTGATTGATTGATACGCAAAAAAGAAAAAAGCAATAGTTGTTAGATATGTATATGACCAATTTATAAATGAAATATTTTTAATTATATTTTCTATTTTATTTAATGAATTTAAAATATAAAAAAAATTAGATTTTGTTTATTTTTTTTAGTTCTATTATTGATGATTTTCACAAAATATTGTGTTACTATTTTCTTTTGATTATTACTTTCACCATTTAAACACTAATAAATGTATGTAAACTATATATTGCTTGAGTAAATCTTTAAGTTTATATATTTTTAATAAATAACAAAAAAAAAAAAAAAAAATTATACTTCATGCTATACATTTTTAGTAAAATATATCGATGTAATTTAAATAAATAAGTTTGAAAAAAAAATAAAGTTTAAAATCTTTAGACAGAGTAAACAATTTCTTATCTGGATATGGCATTGTTTCAATTTTGTTAAAAAGTGGTTGCATTTTTAATACAGTTTAAATGACTTTTATATAAATTTATTTCTAATATAAGACTTCTTATATTTAAACAAAATTAACATTTTTATTCAACATTTAGATTTCTTAACAAATTGATTATTTTTGGGTTGTAAGATTATTCGCTGCAATAGACATATCTTTGCTAAAGCAAAACTTTAACACATTAATAAATAATTTTAAAGTAAAATAATAAATAACTTCCACCAAACACAAGACACTAAAGCCCAAAAATAGACCAGCTGTGCCGCCAACTGAAACTGAAATTAAAAATATATATGAACTGTGAATATGTTGCAGGCTGGAGTACCAAATATTTATTCAACTCATGTTGGTGCTCTGAGAGTTGAATAAAAGCGGAAAATTTGTTGTGAAAATGAAAGAAAGTGAAATATTGAGTTGAGAATGACGATGCAAATTTATCAAAATCGAGTAAATTGTTATAAAAGTTTTGAATCGCAAAAGGAACTAAAAATTTCTATATAAAATTTTTTTTTTTGCAAAAAAAAAAATTATATAAAAGGTTTTGTTAGAAAAAAATGGATTTACAAGGTGGCCCAAGTGCCGCATTGTCATGTCATAATTCTACCCAGCAACAAAAAAAAAAAAAAAAAATTATTTTACAGAGGTTCAACTGGTGATAAAGTGTTGAAATTTAGGTGAAAACACTAATAATTTTAACATAAGCGTGTCATTGTTGATCATGTGTTTACATTAATATATCAATAAAATGCACTCCAATCTAATAAGTTAATTTTGTTTGTTTACCAGGCATGTTCTGACACTTCCATGTATATAAAATCGCATGTGATTTGAAAATCGCCAAACTTTTCTATGCATCATGTTCTGTAGTTCACGAATTTTGCTGACGATTTGCTATATTTCAAACATAAGTTCGAATAATAAAACCATATGTTTTTGAAAAAGAAAAAAAAAAGAAAAACAAAATTTTAAACAAAAACGCCATCTATTTTTGTCATAAATTAGTTTATATAAAATTACCAGCTGAAAAATTACCGATTAAAATAAAATCTTAAATTTGATAATTTCAACTTAACGTTCTGAAAATATTACTAATTTTTGTTGAATATAAAAAAATTTTAAAATAAAAATAAAATATAATAAATTTAATTTACGTTTAATTTTATTGTTGTTTTAAATTATTTTTTAAGAAAAATACATCAGTTCACTTCAATATGTTCTTGCGAGTTCAAGTCGCAAACCAAGTGTTTTAAACTCGCATCGCAAATATCATGCGAGACGCATTTGTCAGAACATGCCTGTACATGATTTGTTTAAGAAATTTTGCATGATGTTGCAATAATTTTGAAGCACATCTTAAATGACAAATTATTTCACATTTAGAGAGTCATTTAGAAGGAATGCTTTTACACTATTGGTTTAGAAGTCTGGAAAATGGAATTCACTTTGCACTATTTCCAATTTTTTGCTGGGTACTAAATACTAAATAAATAAAAAATGTGAATGTTTGTATGTTTGTTATTTAATCACACAAAAACGACTGAACGGAATTAAATTAATTTGACAAATAGATAGACAACAACCTTAACTAACACATAGGCTACTCTTTATCACGATAATAAAGCAAATTCGCGGAAATATTCAATAAATATATTTTTTGTATTCAGTAAGTTCGCAGCTCAAGGGTTTCTAGTACCCAAAATTTAAGCGGATTTGCAAAAAAAAAAAAATCATCCAACATTGTCTATAGCATATTTAATTCTATCCCTAATATAATATATATAAATGTTTGTATGTTTAAATGTTTTGATATTTTTACTCAATCATTAAAAACTGACTAAACGGATTAAAATGAAATTTGCCCTACAAATAGATAACAATCTGAATTATTACATAAAGAGGCTATCTTTCTTATCTACGCAGACGAAGTAACAGGCACTGGCTAGTTTTTCATAATTTTAAAAAGGGTAAAAAAAAAAATTGATATAAACAATAAAATACCTTTTATTAATTTCAAAATTTTTGGGAAGTTATGACAATACAACACATTGGGACTTCTTGTAAAAGCACCATATAAATATATCTATGTATGTACATATAAGTATATAAAAAAGACATGTGTAAGCAACCTAAAATTTAACTCACCCAACAAATCGGTAAATGAAAATATAATCAAACGCTTCAAGCGATACGTGGGCAAATTAATAATGGCAAATAAAATACTGTTGCCACCAACCAAAGCATTAGTTTTTTGCAATTGCTGTAATATAACAGATACTGAGCATATGTTTATTATCGTAGAAAATTAATCTTGAAAAACTTACAAGTCTTGATCTTTTATTAACAATAGCATCTCGACAATTTTGCGCACAATAACAGGGCACCAATTGTTTATTGCCATTGGCATCTACTTTGTATAATTTTATAAAAAAATCTACGAAATAGGAAGAGAACATTTTTTAGAAATCGCAAAAATCGCTTATATACAGGGGTGTCATTAGAAACCACATTAACTTTGCTAATTGTCTTTGGTTTCATTTGGGGTCTTGAAAAAAAGTTGCTTAAGTTAACTTTGATTGTAAATAAAGTTAAAGTTCGAATCAGCTGCTGATAACTTCAGTTTGTCGGCTTACAAATTTTAATTTTACTTTTTTGGAAAAAAATTTAAAAATAAAAAAAATATATTGTTTGATTTCTGGTGTTAGGTCACCGTATAATATATACTAAAACTTAATATTATTGTTTTTCTTTAAATTTGCTTTTATTCTTAATATAAATTGCATTTAAAATAATTCATATTTTTGGCCCACTGTTACCACTGTAATTTGTCATAAATTTTGTATATACTAACCACTGTAACTTATTTTAGTAATCAACCGTTAGTTTTGTATTTGAAATTATTGTTAATGTTGAATTCGCATAAGCGTCATCCCTTTTTATTGTCGCGCTTCTCACGGACGCAGTTTTTTAAACGTTTGAATAATCATTGCCCAATGAACATTTCAGTAGCATATACTATGTACATAGATAACAATCTATGTATGTAGGTAGATAACAATTCGAAATAAACAGAATTGCTCTATATACTTATGTAGATGCCGGTGAAAAAAAGCTCTTCATCGTAAAACTGGCAAGGCATAAGTATTAGTTTATCAGGTAAACGCAGTTAAAAAACAGAATGTTTGTTTACATACATATTTTTAATATGAAGTTTGACATTCTAAATTAATAAAAGAAGAGAGAAAATTGTTTTTTATCTATGTGTAAACTTTGACAACTGAAGATTAAAATAAGTGAAGAAAAAATAAAATAAAAAATGATAAATAAATATGCCTTGGGTTACTGGGTTTATGCTGGTCTAATTAAAAAAAAAAATTAAATAAAAGGTGAAAGTAATTATAAATAAAATAAAATGGCATCAGCAGTTGTAGCATTTTTTATAAGAAGTGCGCTTAAAAAAGCGGAAGAGAAAAATTCTGACAGACTGCAGGAATCTACTTGAGTTAATAATTGCCCTATAAACACGTCTTAAGCTGCTAACGTTTTCTTTTTATATTTTAATAAATTCGTCAAGCTTTTTGCTTGTTTTTAATCCAATAAGAAAATATTGGTTTCTATAACAAGCCAAAACGCCATTAAGTCTAGTTCGAACATAAAACAAATATCATTGATTTTCATGACACCAAACATTTTTTCCTAGTCGTTTTCAAAACCAATTCTGACAATATTGGTTTTTATGACACCCCTGATAATCACTATTTAACAATATACAAAATGGCCGCCGTTAGTTTCTGCATATTAATTTTTTTTAGCAGTTGGCAACATAATTGAGCAACTTCTATCGATATTCCACCTGTTAGTTAAAACTTACGAGCATGTTGCACCAGGCATTCACGTAAAACTTTATAATTACACACGGGTTTAGGATTGGAAACTGTAATTGCAAAATAAAAGTAAATAATTGTTATTTTACAAAAAATTATTTATATTTTTTGTTTTATATTGTCTTACTTCGATTTGGATAGAAGTGTGGTATACATTTGCAAGTTTTATACACCAAATTCAAGCGACATTCCTGCAGACATATATTTCTTGTATACACCGGATAATGGGTCAAATTGCTCTCATGTTGGAAACGACATTTGCGCTGCTCCACACTAGCCCCGCTTTATATAAACAAATCCTTAGTAAAAATAAATTTTAATTTTAATTTAAAAATATACTTCTCAAAACCCTCTTCTGTTATAATCTCAATGCAGTCCACATCCACTTGTAGGGATTCACTGGTATAACCCAAATTATGATCCACTTGCATGATTTCATACGAACTGTGCAAGAAACCCTTAAAAAAGACAGATAGAATTAATTACAAAAGCATTTTTGAATGTGTTACTTATTTTAAACTCACATCTATAGGGTTTTCGTTGAAACCCAAAAAATTATAACTAACATCACTGTCAAAATAACTACTTTGCTTAACTTGTAGTGTTGATTTTAGGCCTCTTATCTCATTTACCGGGTATTCACCCCATATTAAATATGATGAGGTGAATTTTTCCGACAACATAGTATTTGTCATATAGCACAGACCATATTCAGTTAAAATTTGTCGTGTCTCTATGATAAAATCTCCCGTAGTGCTGCGTATTTTATCCGTTATATCAGTTATATCCATTTTGTATTTGATCGAAGTATCGCCCGTTAAATTGTAAATAAGTTGCATATATTTATCAGGTTTTATATTTAAACGATCCAGTATAAGATCTATTGAATTATTGTTGGGTATATCTTGGAAATTGATATAAGTGGAGTTGGCCAATTTTTCCATGAACTCGAAAAATTCTTGTTGTTGCCAGGGTTGCAAGTTGTGTTGTCTAAAGATAATGAATAACTTTAAAAAGTAGCAGTTTTCTGGTCTAGATATACATTATTTTATAAAATATTCGTTTTAACACATTTTACAGAATTAGTAGTTTAATGTAAAAAATACATAGACGACAGCAGGCTAACAACTTTAATAAAATTTTATTAAATTAAACTGTTCATGAATTCACCTTGACAGAATAGTTAAGTCTAGCACAACTGATTTCAATCGTAATTATTTGCTCTTTAGCCAATTATTTAGAAAAATGCATATTCCGTTTGGTATTAAACGACTGTCATAGTTTCGACTAACTTATAAAATTAAATAAACAACAACAACAACAACAACAACGACAGTTATTCAGTTTTTCCAAAACTGTAAGTTAATAATTAATATAAATCATACGTCGCTGTGTACGATAAAATGTGACAAAACAGAATAAAAAACGTGTCTTTAAGACTAAATTGTAGAGTGTAAATTTATGAATGAACAAATTAGAGCAAAAATTCTAACAAGTTTGAAAATTGTTTTTTTTAAAAGTTCTTTTTTAAATTGCGAAAAAATGAACGTCCCAACTACACTATTGGTATATATTTTTCTACAAATGCGTTAGAATATGACTGAGTCTTGTTCTACAGACTGGTTAGACAATAGACTACACAATAATTATTATAAAGACTAGACTACATAAATGCATAATAAATTATGGACTCGACTATAGACTAGAAGAAAGACTAGTCTTTAGACTAATAAAAGTTTATAGATAAGGTTATAGGCTGGAGTATAGCACTGCTTATTAACTAGGCTAGAGAAGAATCTTTAAACTTGACTACAAGTAATCTTTGTAATAAGCCACTAGAATTCAGACTATGTTATAGAGTTGTATATGGACTGCAGAAAAAACTACAGTTAAGCTTATTGACTAGGTCATACTTAAAACTAAATACTAGATTTACACGGAAACTATAGACTAACTACCTTATTTATAAGAATTAATAAAGAATAAAGGAAATTTTATGTATTAACTTTAAATTGACTGTTGAAATTTTTTATAATTTAAGCCGTTAGATAACATTATAGTCAGGAGACTATTATGTGTACCATAAAAAGGACTAGTATAAGGTATACAAAGTAGACTATATCAAAAGCAGATTAGACAATAAGATTTAATTTTTATACAAATTTGTTTAAAATTTTTTGCATATATTACCTTCAATTATGTGCGGAAGAAAACTAACAAAGTATTAAAAAATATATTTTAATTTATTTAAGCCAAAGGCAAACCTTAGAAGCAAAGTTATGAAGCATCTTGCAACATCACCTCCTATTTAATATTAATCATACGCCTACGCATAAAAATTTAAATTAAAGGTAAAACATAAACTTGTACTATTTTTTTGTAAGATTTTTTTTATAGCTAAAACCCAACACAACTTGTTTGAATGTATTTGTCACATTAAGCCACAAAGAGAATGTATAAAATAAAAAAAAAAACAATTTACCTACCGGCAATATTCATTGAATAGTTTGATGTCTAAACGTATTAATGGACAAATGGTAACACTTGGCATTGTTGTATTCCAATAGTAGAAATCTCGCTCGAGGCCAACAACAGTGCTTTTCGTATAATAACGATCAACAGATTGCAAACCAATTTTCACACAAAAATACATCGATATAATTAAGAGCATCAACCAAAGGCAACTTTTATGCAAAAAAAAAACAAAAAATAAAAAAAACATTCAGAAACACGAAACACAACAACATCAGGTTAAATGAAAAAGAAAAATGTTAAAATTAAAATTGAGTTATTTGATTAAGTGTGTGTGTGTGTGTATGGTTCATGTATATAATCGATGTGGGTGCCTTGCTGGCTATTCAAATATGCTGTTATGAATGTCTACTACTTACTTTTCAATTTTTGTTAGTCCTCCCTTGACCACATACTGTAGTCCGTGTATGTTGCTGTCCTCAAAATAGGCCGCTATAAATGTGATAATGGCTTTTGTGGTTTTTCTTAATTTAGTTTTTGTTTTCCCAACAGCTGCAGTATTTGCATTAGTAGTTGCTATTGTTGTCTTTGTTGCTGATAATAGTTTTGTTTTAGTACCTCCACCATTTAACCATGAATTTTGTCGATTCTTTTTAGGTTTTCGAAAAACATAATACATGTTGATTTTGTTACTTCAGGCATACAGATGTCTGTATGGTTGTTTGTTTGTGTTTAAACAACGTGTTTATTATGCATTTATAAATCTTCTGTTATTGATTTGTTAGTAAAATTGTTGTTTGTCGAGTAGATAAAATGAATTATTAGACGAAAAGTGAAGCGAGGACAGAATAAGCCGAATATAATGAATATATAGGAGAACTGTGGATAGAAAAGAATAGTATTTTTATATAAAAAAAGAATTAAATTAAATTAAATAAAAAAAATTGAAATAAAATTTTTAAAAAAACATTACAAAACTATAAAATTTCTTTAAAAAATGTGTTTAAATGTGTTTTAATCTTAGCTTATTTTATGTAAATATATGCCCTGTATGATAAGTTATTAAAAAATTTTGCCGCATTAACTTTGAAAAAACTCAAAATATTTTTTAAATTTCCAAATTTATCCTCGTTTTTGCCATTAGCTTTTAGTTATTTTTTAATTTATTTTTAAGCAAAGCTATTAATTTAAAAATCGTTTATGATTTTAAGAAAATATCTGCACTACACTCAAAGATATTAAAGTTATTGCAGCATTACCTCTTAATTAATATTAATCATACGCATGGTGTTATGATTGTAGAAAAATAATAATCGATTCATATTTTAAAGCAGTTTGGTTGTTAAAAAAAAATAAGGAGTTAATCAATCAGAAATTGCTCCTAGGGGTGAGTCCACGGCTTGGGATTGCTAGAGCGGGGTGTAAAAGTGTTTCAAAGCTTCTAGCTGTAGAATCCTGGACTTTAACCAAAAAAATATTAGGGAGGCTTAGAGGTGGTCGAGTGACAGTATATTTACTGATAGGACACATGAAAATTCTGAACAAAAAGAGTTCCAGGGAAACTCAGATTGTGGTAGACACAGAATCACAGGTAAGCACACATTAAGTATGGATGCTAAAGGGGACTTTAGTCAGTCGAAGATGCTGGCGACTAAGAAGAACTGAGCGATGAGATTATCGACAATCTTCAATCGGTAATGTGAAATCGTTTACTAGTCCAGAGAAAACGTTTATAGTGGCACGGAGCTCAGTTAAAGGAAGGGATGCTGATTGGTAGGCATGAAATCACTGGGGAGCAAAGATGATAAGAAAATTAGTTAAAATAGCCATGAGCTGTTTCGATATTCCCCCAACAAATATACTTTTATACACAGAATAATTCAGACACATAAATATCGTTCCATATTATCGCCTTATTAGCTAAAAGGGCTTAATTTTAAAACTTAAAAAAAAACTTTTTAAACTTTTAAAAACAGCCAAAAATTTTTTTTGGGTTACAATTTTTAAATAAAATTTTAATAAATGTGAATGTTTAGGTGTTGAAATTTAAATTAACGACAGAGAACTAAAGTTAATATGGTGCACTGGCACATAAACTAGATTAACACTTAGGCTATCTTTTAATCCGCTAACTACGCAAACAAAGTCGCGGACACACTCTTTATTTGAAAAATTTTATAAACACTCAAAAACACTAATACATTGATCAAATGAAAAGTTATTAAAAAATTGATATATTTCTTTATAGATTTTCCAACTCACCACTATGATAACTTTTGCCAACACCACAAGTAGACCAAAAAATATTGATGCCAAATCACTTATTACATTGATGACTGGACTCATAAAACACATCCTTTTTATGGTATTTGTGATTGAAAATTTAATTTAATTTTAATAGTTAGCGTGCTAGATGGCTCATAATAATTTTTGCAATATCATGGCGTACATCAGCACATCAACATGACTGGCCATTAAATGAACAACAAAAATAAATTTTGTTGTTAATAAATAATTGTTGCTTAAACATTTATGCATACACATCGATGACATGGCAATGACGTGTTTATAATGTAGATTATTGTACAGGGTGGGTCAAAAGTCATCATGAGGTTTCAAAATTTAATAATTTTTTCGTTTATAAATTTTTTTTGAGTTTTTTTTTTAGATTTTAAAATGTTCAAAAAGTATGAAAAATAATGCCACTTAAATTAATCCCTTTTATTTTCCGTTGCATCGTTCAAAATTTAAGACTGTAGCTCCCGAATATCTGCAACAATGTTGATTTTTTTGCTTTGGGTTCGTCTCAAGCCTGTTTACAGAAACTGCTTCCTTCAAATAGGTTGGGAGGAAAAACAGGCAACTATTGTGCAGCTCGGTTTGGTCCATGATGGATTGATTTCTTTGTGATACCTGTAATAGTATAATAAAATAATTAGAAATAATAGATTAGATTAATAACGATTAATAAAGATAAGGAGGAATAATAGAACAGAAGAGAGACGCTATCTAGAAAATCAGCTCTAAGTGTCGTCGATTTCTTAATTTTTGGACTTGTCCAGGGAGCTACCCAGACTGCTCTATAAGGGTCAAAACTTTAGTAAGACATAGCGTTGTCATTTCTGATAGGTTATGTAGTCCTTCATATGTTTTCCAGCACCGTACTGAGACACATGAATTGATATGTAGCTTCCTCCTTCTCTTTGTTAAGATAGCTTCTATGGAAGTCATTATAGGTTGTTGCAATTCTCCTGGCATGATTGGCAAAAGTGTAGTGACCAGTCAGTGTAGCCACAATGTCTTTCGGGCGCTTTCTGTTAAATAACCCTAAAGAAAATAGTTGTTTGTTTGGCGATACGTTAGCAATGAGGTTTTCGGAAAAGTGGATTGCTAGTCCTCCTTTCTTAGATTGGTGATAGGGCTGCTATCTTCGCGTCCAATCCCACGTTACATTCATGCTTCAGCAAAATTTTATTTACCTACTGGCCTGAGACGTCAGGATCTACCATGACCATTCAGGCTACATGACTGGTTGCCTTCTCACTCTAGCTAGCTTCTAGCGGATGCTGGTAAGCCATTGCCAAGGAAATACTTGGTCTAGGACCGAAAGTAGTGAGCTGCTTGGACAGTCAACAGAGGAATCATTTCTGGTCACTCCCAAGTGAATGACAAACAGAAACTTTCCGCCCTACGTGCACCTCTGCAGAAAGTCCCATTTCCCATTTGGCGCCCTATGCTCCAGTGGGAGTTAGAGGAACATATATATATAAAGAAAATAGTTAGGTGCTGACAAATCAATTTCTGAATTTCTAACAATTTTTTATTTTCCAAAAACTTGTTTAAAACATACCATTGTGTCTTGGGCAGTAGCTCCATCTTGCTTAAGTCATCTTACTTAGATCTTTTTTCAAGAGCAAAGCGTGAGAAAATGTAAGGCCCAATGATATTTTGAGACGTAATGCCACACCAATCTGTGCACCTATTTATGTGCAATAAGTGGGTGTTGATTATTGACTCTTGGGTTATTCTAGCTCCAGACTTTACAGTTCTGCTTATTAACAGAGCTATTTAAAATAAAATGAGCATTATCACTTATAATCAGATTTTCAATAAAGGTGTTAATTTTTCTGGGCATCTTTTAAAATTAAACTGCAAAACTTGAACAGTGTTGATAATCTGAGGGTTTTAATTCTTTCACCAATTGCCCAATTGCAGTAAATCTTTTTTTAATACGCTGTGGTGACGTATGAATCATTCCTAGCTGAGCAAAATGCCTTCTGGTAAATGTTTCTATTGTAACACTTGGCTCTACAAGTTAAATTTTTCTCTGTAGTGAGAATAAAACGTTGTCGAGGTACTTAAATGTTTTACAGCAGGAAAGAAATTCCTTACGATGCCATATTAATGTTGATGAGGATGTAAGCAAAAAATCATTGCTTCAAAGGGCGATATTGGAACGATAAAATAATTGATCGATAAAATAATTGAATTAAAAAAAATCTATTATTCTAGTTCTTTGTTATGAACCTCTCCATTATTTATTTTCCAGGCATCATTTATATAATCTAAGAATAATAATAAAAATATATTAACGAAAAATTAATTTATTATTTTAACCCTCTGATAACTTTTGGCCCACCCTTTTTATAAATATATTGTTGCGGCATTTATTTGCTTTAATTACAGACAGACTGGAAAATAGCAAATAACTATTAACCCTCATACAATATGAAATGAAAAAATAAACCATTTTGGATATATAAATAATTAAGGGTTCTAAATTAAATCATAATGTTAGCTAAATGTTTAGTTAGCAAATAACATGCCTTTTGTTTTTCTGTTCATAAATAATAGTTAAATGAATAATTGTTTTAGTAAATTCGAAATAACAGATTTGAAATATAAAGGATGAAGTTGAAATTCGTTTGAATGATATAATAATTACGATAAGAATTGTATTAAATCGATGAAAACAGCATTAAACATGTTAAAAGTTGTTCAATTTTTTATTTTATTTTATCGAGGCGTATGAATAATATTAATTGTGTGATAAATGAAAAAAAGTTTAATAACTACGCTATATGTTAATGGATTAAAGACATTTTAATGAATTTTAAAAGCTAGTATTACGGGGATTAAAAAAAAATCATTAAAATATTTCTTTAAATTAAAAAAATTTGGGTAAGGTACTTGTTTTGATTTTATTTATTTATTTTAATAAATTTATTATCTATTCTTAACTAAAAGTTAAATTTAAGATAGATAAAATCAAAGAAATAATGTTGAAATGGCTTAACATTAACCTTCTAAATTGATAAAATTATTAAAGTTGAACTAAGTTTGTAGAATGAAAATTCATAAATTTTTAAAGGACGTCTCAGTAAGTATGCATTTTAAATTTATTAATAAGACAGTTGTGTTTTTTAATTGGATTATAAAGAAGACACATTTCAATTACGTATAAAATTAAATATAAACCAAACGGCCCCTACGGCCTTATTGACAGGTCATTACTATTTTCTTGAAATTTTCCATGACTTTTCCAGAGTGATGTGGCTGTATCTCACCGATGATACCTTTGATCTTAAATTCGAGCTCATAAGCCCGATATTTCACAAAACCCCAAAGAAAAAAATTCCACTTCGTTAAATCTTATGATTTTGGTGGCCAGTTAATATCTGAAATTGTTGAGATTATTCATTCTGAAAATTGCTGCTAAAATAAATGAGTTGTTTAGGAGCGGTGTGGCTGGTGCCGCTATCTTACTTAAACCGTATATCATCCTGATGCTTTCTGTCAAGCTTAGGCCACAAGAACTCCATTATCATGTTGCTGTAACGAGTGCTGTTCACAGTAAAAATAAGCCGTTATAATCAGTTAAGCTCAATCACGTTGCTTGACCAAAGTCCTAACCAGACAGACAGTTATTCGTTGTGAGCGTGTTTGTTCTAATGGATTCCATGAGGATTTTCTAAGCCCCAATTCGACAATTTTGTGAAGTTAGAAATCTTTTCTCAAAATATGCTGACCTCCAGTTTGTTAAAGCATAGCTGTCTTACTGTTCAAAGCCGAACCACTTTCTATAAATCTTTTAACTGCTCTTTAAATGCTTGACACTTTAGGTGAACTTTCTGGACTTAAAATTATTTTAAGTTTAAAAACACTCTCAGCCCAACTTTCCACACTTTTGAGTTAAGTTTTCAACATTGTATTGCCTTCTTTCATAGAGAATGACATGAGTGTTAATACCGTTAGTATTTTCACCTAAATTTAATCATTTCATCACTAGTTCAACCCCTGCATACTCATTTCTTTTTTAATAGTGTTTTTTTGCTGGGATGTAATAGAATAATATTTTTTTTAAGGTTAGGACTAACATTTTTTTTTTGAATTTTGGCGAGGTCAAATATCAGTTTGAAAATGAAAAATAAACTTGTAATAGATTTCACTATATTACTTTAGTCGTATGATTAATATTAATTATGTAGTACATATACTACACATGCAAAAAAATTTTAATAACTTTTGCTAGAGCAAAACAAATTATAAGATTCTTACTAAAATTAAAAGACAAATCCTTTTTATTTTCTTTAAACTTTTAGGTATTTTTAATAATTTTTTTTAAGTGCATAAAATTAAGCATCGAAACAGTCTTTCTTATTTTTCTTTGTATAAAGTCCTTAATAATTAATGACAATTTTCCTTAATTTATTTCATCATTATAATTTGTTAGGGTTTTTGCAGTTTTCAACACATCTTTTTTATGATCAAGTTGCTGAGCTGTGTGTGTATATAGCGGAAAGTGTTCATTGCACGCACCACAGAAGTCACAACGTGCAACCATTTATTGCATGTATTGCATTAATATTTTTTATTTGATATTATCGCTGTTTTTCTTTTGAATTTTTTTTTTGCATTCTCTCTTGACTTGGCGGCCAAAGGCAAATAAACTCATGATGAAATAGAAAAAAAGGACAATTTAAAGCCAGTAGTATATAATCTTTAACAAACAACAACAACAACATCTACAATTTTATGACTTTTTTTGCTGTAAGAAAAAAAAAATACTTAATATGTGTCTTGAAGTTATTGTGTGAAGCGTTCTAAAATGTTCTGACAACTTTTATATGTTCGAAGACATGAACAAAAACTAATTTGTAATAAAAAAGAGAGAGAAGAGAAAAATAAATTTTAGTTTAAAGTAATTTATACTGGCGTTTATTTTCTTTTTATTATTTTTAATTATTTAAAATGTGTATGGCTTTTAAATAGAGATATCAAAGGAAGTCCTTATGCTTAACTGAAGGATATGTTAAAGAAAAAATTATGTAGAATTCAAATCATGATAATCTTTTAGGCGGAATTTTATATGTATTAATTTTTCTTAAAAATTTCCAGTCTAGGGAATTATGAAGTATATTACTTTATAAGGAAATATTTGAAGCGAATTTGCATAAATGAATGCAGCATTTTTCACCAGTTTTATATCCAAGCAACAAACACTTTAAAAACATGTATAAATATATGAAAAAGATTAATGCAATATAATTAATAAAACAATACTGTACATAAAATACACATTTCATAAATTTTATTTAACAAATTCAAGGCATATTGAGCAGCTGTTCAGTAACATTCCATTTACTTATCTGCTGGCCTTGTTAAAAAGGTTTTAATAATTATATCTCTGTTGGAAATTCATATTGTTAAATTATTGTAAATATAAAAATTAAAAATATTAATTTTCTTTACATTAATAACAGTATTAACGGTTGTACGATTTGTGGATTGGATTAGTAGTTAACGAAAAATGTTAAGTCGAAAAAAAAGAAAAAAGCATGTAGCGTAAAGAAAAAACACTTGCTTTCGATAAAACGTTATAAATTCAACTACTACAATTATAGAGCTAAAGAGTACTAAAACTGTAACTGTATAGAGAATTTTGTTTAAATGTAAAATACAAAAAAAAAACATATTGCAATTTAAGAAATTATGAATGTACAGTGTGGGTGAAATTTATACATAACAATCAAATTACTGCAATGATAAATTCAATTTATGGTAACAAATGATTTTTCAAATATAGTATTCAGTTATGTGTAATGGTATTTAAAATTAGTATTTATAAAAGACATTTCAATAATTATAAAATAAGAGGCTCCAACAACGGTATTTGAAGACTTTTCCTATTTTCGTTATATAGGGCGTATGATTAATATTTATTGGGGTATACATTTACAAAATTTGTAAGATTTTTGTTAGTAACTGATGGACAGCTGTTGTTGGTTTACGACATTAAGTATGATATCTATGATTTCAAATTTTTGTATAAAAAATATTTTTATAAAAATATTAGCAGAAAAACCATTAAAAATAGATTAATTAGTCGAAAATGACGTGGCAATCATGGTTGGTGATAAGTTCATGGAGACCATTTTTGCATGAGGCTGCCGTTCAGGGTTACCGAGAAATATTTTTGTAAGCAAGGAAAGACCAAACAATATGTAATGCTCTTCATGAGGAAAGATAAGAGTATAGAAATTGTATCCTTTTGCTTTTAAAACCAAAATCAAAGTGTCCAGTGAAATTTTTGGGGAAAACGCTAGATACAAAGCTAACCTGGAATAATCATGTTGGGACAAGTATACAAAAGGCAAATAAATTTTTAATGTTTTTGTAAATGGGTTTGTGGTTGAGCACTGGACTTATACGGTAGTGGTGGAATTGACGATCTCATGCGCATCTGTTGCCTAATTGTCAAAGGCCTTATAGGCGACGAATAAACTGGAAAACGGCTGCAAAATCAGTAAATCGGATGCACAGCGATTGCACATGATATAGATTTAGGTCGAATGTAGGACTTGAGAGATTATTATATTATTAGATATGAATGCAGAGGTAAGTGAGATTCAGATACCGATTGAGCGCAAGATTCGAGTTAAAGTAGTCGCACACTAAAAGTGGATGGATCCATGCAAAATAAGTGATCTTTACTTATATGTCTTTTATGGACGGGTGGTCAGGGGCTGGTGTTTACTCCGTTAATATTAACCTTTTCTGCTCTTTGAAACTGGGGACGTATGTTTTGTCTTTGTCTATTAAGCAAAAAAGGTAAGTTTGCTATACGCATTAGATCACCCTTCAAAATGTCAACTGCAGGAGAAGGGAATTCCCATTACGCTTGATAATCAGTCAGATAATCAGTTATAAAATGCGTGCAGTGGATAGATGAGAAATTTTTTTTGGTGCCTAGTGAAAAGTGTGTCTCTACAAATTTGATGACACTGATGTAGGTTAAAAGATACTTAGGCATAGCTTATGGATGAAGCTGCTGGCAAACTAGCGAAGAGGAGATCTGCTGCTACATTCTTTGAAACATAACTCATAACTGCTACGGCTACTGAATTAATGCAGGCATAGGTCCTTAAATGGGTAAACTCTTTAAAATTGCAAAATAGAGTGGAGAGGCTAGTATGGTACTTAAAAATCTTCTTGGCAACAATGCGGTTAAGATACTCGATTTTAATCGGAGCACGAAGAACTGATAGATGCGTTTATTATATGACATGGAACTTCAAATATCATCTGACAAGGATGCGGATCGAGGATGATATTTGTAGAATTTGTTTGGTTGATAATAAGATGGCCATGCATATAGTAGGCACATATCTAGCACAGGTAAGCGTAAAATAGAGGATTACAGGCAAGTAAAGTACACATTAAGTGTGGATGCTATAGAGGGCCTCAGTCTGAATTAAATACTGGCGATTAAAATAGACATCGTTTTTTATTCTAAGGCAAACTCAGATTGTGGCGCAATATTCAGTAAAAAAAAGCAGTACCGTGCGGTATCCTAGAAATCACTGAGAAGCGAGCAAAATTGAAAAGGAACCAGAAATAGTAGTGGCATGTTTCAATGCTCCCCTATAAATGAACGCAAATAATTCAAACAGTTGGCGATAATTCTGTTTTATATAATAGTTCACTAATATTATTTCATCAATCTTAGATCGCAATAATACTATGTGTATGTATGCACTACAATATTAAGTACACAAAATTTTAAAGATTTAATTTCTTTTCCGTTTTAGAGAATTTTCTCTAGACGGACTAAAAACCGCAATGTTTTTGAGAATAAAATTTAATTTCTATCAGCGTTTGCCCGTGACTTAGTTTTTTTTGGAACTGAAAGATAGCGTATGCATAAGATTAGATTGTTGTCTATCTGTGTGTAAAAATTCATTTAGCTTAGTTAATAGTTTTTGCGTAGTTGAGTAACAAAAGTTTTAACATACAAGCTGTTGGGGCGAGGAGCTTTACAAATATTGTATTGGCCAGAATAAATTATAAAGCAAATTAATTTTTTTATTTTCCACTTTAAATTTATTTAACTATTTTTTTTAAATGTATGTAAGTACAAGTGTGTTGTGTTTGTCTCGAAAGTTAAAGTATGAATGTTTTTACAAAACCTTTAAAGAAGCAAAAAGGTGGTGGTTTTTTCTTCGTTGTATTTTGTTGTTGTGATCAACAAAATAAAGAAGAGAAAAAGAGAGTGCACACACATTTATTGCATAGTCCGGAGCATTTGCATAAGGGCAACATTCCAGTTCATTTATGTAAGGGAAGATGGATGTCGGGCATAAACATCCCGCCCCCCTTGCCATATTGCAATTGTAAGGAACAAGAGTTAAAAAAAAAAAAAACTTAAATGTATATAGAGTAGTTACATATGTATGCAGATATAATTCAAGTGTACTATTATAATGAATAATTGCTTATATATAATATAAAGGGTGTTTTTTTAAGCCCGATAGAACTTGAAATTGTAAAAAATAACACAAAAAATTAAATTGTAATCAAAATTTTTTTTTTATTCGAAAGATCAATACGTGACATTAACATTTGAAAATGATTTCGGGCATATGGGCACCGCGGCTGTTCTTGACGAAGCGCATTCTGGACGTCCAATTTTGGGCCACTTTTTCGAGCACTGCTGGCCGTATGTCACGAATAACACGAACAATGCTGGCCTCCAAGGCGTTAATTGTTGCTGGTTTATCAGCATAAACCAGTGACTTCACGTAGCCCCACAGGAAATAATCGGGAGGTGTCAAATCGCACGACCTTGGAGGTCACTTGACAGGTCCATTTCTCGAAATCAACTTATCGCCAAATTTTGATTTCAATAAGTCGATGGTTGCGTTCGCCGTATGGCACGTAGCGCCATCCTGTTGAAACCACATCTCCTCCGGATCAATGTCATCCATATTTTCAAACAAAAAATCATTGATCATGGTGCGTTAACGATCTCCATTGACCGTAATGCGAGCTCCGGCCTCATTTTTGAAGAAATAAGGTCCGATGATGCCACCAGCGTGAAAACCGCACCAAACGGTGCATTTTTCTGGATGTAATGGAGTCTGTAGGGTCTCTTGTGGATTGGTCTCGCTCCATATGCGGCAATTTTGCTTATTAACAAACCCGTTAAGCCAAAAATGCGCCTCATCGCTGAACACAATTTTGCGATAAGACAACGGACGTCCAGAATGCGCTTCGTCAAGAACAGCCGCGGTGCCCATATGCCCGAAATCATTTTCAAATGTTAATGTCACGTATTGATCTTTCGAATAAAAAAAAATTTTTGATTACAATTTAATTTTTTGTGTTATTTTTTACAATTTCAAGTTCTATCGGGCTTAAAAAAACACCCTTTATAAAGAATATGCATAAATACTTATGTAAATACAATTCAAGGGTAGTATGATACAAAATGTTAGTGCTTATAATATATATAAAGAGGATGCATATTCTATAAAAATTAGTATAATTTATAATTCATTTTTTTTACATTAAAGATAACAAGGTTCAAAGCCAAAAAATAATACAAGGTATAAATCGCAAATATATATGATAGGGTCAGATTAATAGGTAGTTGCCAAAGTAGAATACAAATTTGATGACTCGTGAACGAAACGTGTTTAAAAACCAAATTTTCCAATTATAGTCCAGCCTAATAAGGTGTCTTGCGCCATGGGTGTTGCATGATGATTTTTGCCACTATGATCTTGGGGGAAAGCCATCCAGCGGGGTCAAATAGTTTAGCGATTTCAGAAAGAACAGCTCGTTTTGTTATTAAGGTTTTATCCGGATGAGTCTTTAAATTAAAATAGAAATAGTCTTTTCCGGCATTCCACCTTAATCCAAGTGTTTTAGTAACACTAGTGTCAGACAATTTTAAAAATTCTTCACCTAATAGGTGGTTTGAAGGGAGATCCCTTAGTAGAATCTCATTGTTTGCTGTCCACTTGCGAAGCAAAAATCCGGCAGACTTGAGAACGGTAATGAGGTCATCGCGTAGTTTTACGGCGGATGACAGATTATTGGCACCTGCTAACACGTCGTCGACATACATATAACTTTCAAGGACCTTAGAGACTTGAGGATGGTTTGGGGCACATTCCTTAGCCAGCTCCAACAGAGTCCTGATAGCTAAATACGGGGCACAATTTACACCAAAGGTAACTGTGTTAAGTTCGTAGTCTTGAGCTTGCTCATTGGGGGAGTTACGAAAAACTATTCGTTGATAAGGGGTTTGAGTGGGGTTTACTAGGATTTGTCGGTACATTTTTTCTATGTCCGCATTAAAGACGTATCGGAAAAGCCTCCATCGGAGCACGAGAATAGTCAGGTCAGCTTGTAATATAGGGCCGGGGTAAAGTAGGTCGTTAAGACTTATTCCATTTGATGTGGGACTTGAGGCATTAAACACTACACGTAGCTTAGTGGTAGTGCTATCGGGTTTAAAAACGGCATGGTGAGGTAGGTAGTAGGTTTCATTATTTTTCGCTGATTGGTCTACTTTGGTCATTTGCCCTAATGTAGAATATTCGGTGATAACTCGATCATATTCCATTTTAAGTTGGGGGTTTTTGGATAATTTTGATTCGTTTCGTAAAAATTGCGATAAAGCTATATTTCGAGATTCACCTAAATTGAGTTTCTCAGGAAAATCTTGCTTAAAGGGCAGAGAAACAACGTACCGACCGTCACTTTTTCTAAAGGTAGTAGATTGGTATAACTTTTCACAGTATGAATCCTCCGGGGAAGGCCTAGACTTTCTAGGAAGGTCTTCGAGTTCCCAGAAACTTTGTATTTGTTTGGATAATGCGATTTCATTGAAAAAGGAGAGAACTTGGGTTTTATAAGGATAATCTTGCACCTTTCCGGTGACAATCCAACCAAATACGGTTTTTTGCGCTACCAAAGATTGATTTTTGCTCCATTGTAGGCCATCTTGTATAATTCTGGGATATACGTCGCCTCCAAGTAATAAATCAATTTCGGAATGATTTTGATGGTATGCGTCAGCAATGTGGAGATGTGAAAAGTTGTCATCTGTGAGAGCGGAGGAGGGGCAGTAAGGAATGTGACCTGTGAGTTTTTTAACGACAAAAGCCTCTGAATGTATTTCGAAGGAATTCTCGATAGGGGATCCAATTTGGATATAACAAACTTTGGTGGATGTAGCTGTCAGTGAATCATTTAGTCCATGCACATGAACTTGCAATGGTCGAGTCCTGAGACCAAGTCTCATTTGCAACTTCTTTGAAATAAACGTTGCTTCGGATGCAGAATCGATGAGTGCGCGAACAGTGCATTTAACATCATCTTTATATACATCAACCAAAGCGGTGCCGAGGAGGACAGATGGTGAAGGGGATAGCAATTGGGTCGAATACGATTGTGTTGTCTTAGTTTCTCTGGCAGTTTCATCCGTGGGAGTATAGGGGGTGTTAGCTGGTGTATAAGGGGTATTAGCTATTGGTCGCGAGGGGTAAAAACCATAAGAGTTCTTAGGATTGGAAACAGTTGGAATTGAGTTTTGCGGGAAACCGTTTGTTCGACTTGAGGTAGAAGGGGGTCCAACGCGGTGGAGTAAAGAGTGGTGTTTTTTCTTGCACACGTTGCATAGAAAGCGACTTTTACATTTTTTATACTCATGGGAGGTTCCGAGACAATTTGCGCATCGGTTCTGTTGTTTGACGACATTGAAGCGATTTTCAACTGACATTCCGAGGAATTTGGGGCACAATCTCAAGGGATGTGACTCTGAACATAGAGAGCATTTGTCTTGATTGTTGTTTAACATTCTGGTGTTATAACTATTGATTTTCTTCTGATCAGTTGGATTTGTTCTCTTTTGGTTGTTAGATTTATTAGAAATTGAAACATGGGAGCTTGAAAACGTGGAGCGAATGTCTGCAACGGATTCCAGGGTTTGAAATCTAGACATTAAGAAAGCATCCATCTCTTTCCAGGTAGGTAGGTCAGTGGTGTGGGGTAACGAATGCTCCCATAGGTTAAGTGTGACGTCTGGTAAACAAGTAGAACAAATATATATAAAAATTATGTCCCAATTGTTTGTATCAATTTGCAGAAGGGTTAAATTAGTGACGCAATCATTTATTGTACGTTGCAAGCGTCTAATATTGGGTCCAGTTTCCTTTAAAAACGGAGATAAATTAAAAAGGGACTTTAATTGCGCATTAACGAGAACTCTTTTGTTCTCATAGCGATGGACGAGATTCTTCCAAGCCATGTCAAAGCCGTCGTTTGTGATGGGGCAGGTTTTAAGGAGATCACGAGCTTCTCCCTGCGTCTTCTTTAATAAGTGGCACATTTTTTCCACGGGGGTGAGGCGTCTGTTGTTTCCGTAGAGGGCCGTGAACATATCGCGAAATGTTGGCCATGACTTGTAGTCACCATAAAACACTTCAGTGTCACATGGAGGTACAGATATATGGGGAGTGGGGTCAGGTTGAGTATGCGAAGTTGTGCCTTTTGATACATCTGGTGACTTTTGTGACAGATTTTCTAAGAGTTCATTAATCTTCGCCAGCAGTTTAGTATAAACTTCAAAGGTGGCGAAAAAACGAGAAGACAGGGTTTCCAGGGGGACTTCCTCTTTTACCTTATCGGCTTTTTCTAGCACTGTATCATATGCTGATCTGAAATCAGTCCAGAGACGTACGATTTCTTCTTTGTGAATTTCGAGGGTATGAATAGAATAATCTTCTACTGGGCGGCCATCAAAATAAGTTTGAAAGTCCACCATACGGTCAGAAGTACGAACAAGAGTTTTTACCAGTGCCATTTTTGTGAAACAAAAATATTATAGTAAAACTAATCAAGAAAATTATCGATAAAACGAGATTGTCGATTGCAAGGAAATTTAGATGTATCAAAAAAAAAAACAGATATAGCGGTTTATAACGCTGCAGCATACGAAAGAAGATTGAGTGCGCCTTTACAGTTATCCACGCATTCAAAGAATCGCTTTTATTTCATAAAAAATTAAAGAAATTTCAGAACGAGCTACGTATGCAAAATATTCAAGAATCTTATTAAGATGTAGGGGGTTTATTATCTCGCTGAAAGTTAAATCACTTTCAGAGCAAGCCACGTATTTCAAATATTTAAAAATTCTATAAAAGTATAGGGGGTTTATATTATCAACAAAGGCTTAATCACTTTCAAAGCAAGCCACGTATCCAATATATTTAAATTTCTATAAAAGTATAGGGGGTTTATATTGTATCAACGAAAGTTGAATTGTTTTCTGAATAAGCCACGTATTCAAAAAATATTTAAGAAATTCCACAAAAAATGTAGGGGGTTTATATTACTCCAACAGGGTTCAGTTACTTATAGAACGGGCCACGTATTTAAAATATTTAAATTCCATAAAGAATATAGGGGGTTTATATTATTTCAACGAAAGTTCAGTTACTTGCAGAACGAGCCACGTATTTAAAATTCTATAAAATATAGGGGGTTTATATTATAGCAGCGAAAGTTGAATCACTTTCAGAACAAGCCACGTGTTTTAAATATTTAAATGTCGATAAGAGTAGAGGGGGTTTATATTATACCAACGAAAGTTGAATTACTTTCAGAACGAGACACGTTTAAAAAATATATAAAATTTCTATAGACGTATAGGGGGTTTGTATTATCTGACCGAAAGTTTAATCACTTTTAGAACGGGCCACGTATCCAAAAATATTTACAAATTTATATAAAAATATAGGGGGTTTGTATTATCTGAACGAAAGTTTAATCACTTTTAGAACGGGCCACGTATCCAAAAAATATTTACAAATTTATATAAAAATATAGGGGGTTTGTATTATCTGAACGAAAGTTTAATCACCTTTAGAACGGGCCACGTATCCAAAAAATATTTACAAATTTATATAAAAATATAGGGGGTTTGTATTATCTGAACGAAAGTTTAATCACTTTTAGAACGGGCCACGTATCCAAAAAATATTTACAAATTTATATAAAAATATAGGGGGTTTTTATTATTTGAATGAAAGTTTATACACTTTTAAAACGGGCCACGTATCCAAAAATATTTACAAATTTATATAAATATGTATTTATGTATGTATGTTTATATGTATATTTGTGTATATTTTCAACCTTGAGACAAAATTCAGAAAAATTAATTAGTGTATAGGGGTATATATTATTTCAAAAAGGTTTTATTCTTTAGTCAAAAGTAATTTATTTTCATATAAAACAATGTAAATTCAAAAAAGTTTAAAAAAAAACACATAGGGGGTTTATATAAAAAATCATACATGCATACACTTGTTGATATTGCAAGCCTTTTTTTGTTTGTTTCGTTTATTCATGTACAATATGTGTACATACATTTGCTGGTATACATGTGAGTCAGAGGGCACGTAGACAATGTTGCAGATCCCACATACAATCAGCATCCACACTCTTAACGATACCAAGAGTATAAAAAAGTTTATATTTGCAAAAACTATGCTTGTGGATTTCGTTGCGTTTATGAGGTATTTTTGTGTGGATTACAAAAATACCTAACGGTACTAATCGGTATGACACTAACTATGTACGTATGTATGTAAAGTATGTGAATATGGATGTGTGTATGCACGTATTATTGGTGTGGTACAAGTACACCGATATACATAATTATGTACATAATAATATGCACATTATAGATATGTTTGTATGCACGTATTCCAATAAAACTTACTCAGTGGGTGCCACTTTCATAGGCTTCTAAAACGGGTCAATAAATTATTTTTCCTGGGTTTTGTGGGAATATACCAAATATCCAGCTTGTTGTATGATGAAGGGGGGTTAGTGCACTTACAGGTGTCCAAAATGGTTCGGTAAATTGTTGATTCCTGGGTTTTCGGGGGGTTGTGACCAGATATCCTTATTGGGTTTGTCCAGGTATCCGTATGTGTTTTGTCCAGGAATCCGGTTCGAAGGACCAGTAATGTTGGGGCGAGGAGCTTTACAAATATTGTATTGGCCAGAATAAATTATAAAGCAAATTAATTTTTTTATTTTCCACTTTAAATTTATTTAACTATTTTTTTTAAATGTATGTAAGTACAAGTGTGTTGTGTTTGTCTCGAAAGTTAAAGTATGAATGTTTTTACAAAACCTTTAAAGAAGCAAAAAGGTGGTGGTTTTTTCTTCGTTGTATTTTGTTGTTGTGATCAACAAAATAAAGAAGAGAAAAAGAGAGTGCACACACATTTATTGCATAGTCCGGAGCATTTGCATAAGGGCAACATTCCAGTTCATTTATGTAAGGGAAGATGGATGTCGGGCATAAACACAAGCATTCAAATTTAAAATATTTTTGTTCCTTGTACCAGGCAACGTATGATTAATATTAATTCAGAGTTTTTAATATTTTTTTTTAAATGTAGTATAACAATTTAATGAATTATACCCATTTATATTGTCTTGAACTTGAGCTCCATTCAGAAAACATTACATGATATTAAATATAACAAAGAGGTTTTTGGCTTTAGTTTTACTTAGTGCATTTTTTGTTCGTTTTCGAGATGACTGATATTAGTTATCTTAGGCAATATGTGGGCTTGTACTCAAAACTTTTGTCAATGATTTTAAGAAAACTTAATTTTTTCTTTATTGTTGTAAAAAATTCTATAAAAAGCTGGTCATATAACTTTAAATTTTTATGCGCAAAATTTAAATTCTATTCTAAATGGGACTAACAGAACGTATGATTGATATTAATTTTGATTTACAAATTCGTTAAAATTAAAAAGCAAATAACAAGAAAATATATTAAAACAATTTTGTTTGTAAACAAAATCGTTTTTTCATATTAAAATGACATCATAAAAAAAAAAATTTCTTATGAAAATCCCTTTTAATTTATACTTTTGTTATAAAAATTCGATTTTTATGTGAAAATTAATTTCCATTTGAAATAAGTTATTGGAATAATATTAAAAAAAAAACTAAAGTAAATTTCCGTTTAAAGCAGACAATAAAGTTTAACATTTTTATTACTAGCAACCTTTAACCCGTTTTATTTTGCAACAAATATTTTTCTTTTATTTCTCTATATGGTGAACTTTTTTCTTTTAATGGCATGTCTTTCAGTTATTACAAGCACATTTTCAAAAATATTATAAAAAAAATATGGTAGTTAAATATAAAAAAAAATATAGTTACTATGATTTAGCAGCTCATAAACTTTTATGACTATTAGTTTTTCTATAAATCTCGGTAGATGTTTGCACTAGTAAAAAAATTTAATTTTTTTTTTTCATAGATATTTAATGTATTTCATCGATTTTTTTCATTCATGTTGCCATTGGATTTAACAACTTTTTTTTTGATAATTGTTTTAGTAATGTGATAAAAACTATCAGTTAAAGTTGTAAATTAAATAAAATGGCTAACAAAAATAATCATAGGATTTTGTATGTATACACTCCAATTTGTTAAAATGTGTGTGTATGTGTAAAGTAATTGTTTTTGAGTGTGTGTTTTTGTTTGAAATTTAAGTGTATGGCGTTTAAATGTCATTTGTTTAAAATTCAATGAAACGGAAGCGTCGATTTTTATACACACCATAAATTTTTAAATGGGTTTGTTGACTTTTTTTCCATCCTCGCTTTGCGTTTTTCTGTTTTGGTTAGCAACATTTTAGGAAATGAAATTTAAGCAGGACATGCATTAAAAAAATGTTTAAAAAATATTTATTTGCATTTATTTATTTTTAAGTAAAAGGGGAATGTTGTGAAAAATTCCGGATTAATAATTGCGGAAATATTGGTATGTATATATAAAGCCTAAAATTAGGCAATAGTTTTTATCAAAATAACTTATGTATTGTTCTAAGCTTTAACTTGATTATAACTCTTTTTGTTTTGGTTTTCCTATTATAGAATTTAGTTGGAATTACTTATTATGTATTAAAAAACTAGCGGCATTTATAAATAAAAACTTGAAATTAATATTAATCATACGTACCATTGCTCATACTCAGCAAAAACAAACGCGGAGAAATGTGTGATTTTGCTGGGGTTGAAGTGATGACATAAGGGTAAAAGCTCATATAATTTAAATATTGGCATGTCAATGAAGCTCTTGCGTTGATACTAATGCTTTGATAAACTTAACTTTAATAAATGCATAGAACCCATATGCATATTAGATAAAAAGAAACCTTTGCTTCATAAGTTAACGCTGTTTGTTTAAATGATTTTTCTAAGAAATTTTGCATGATTCAGCATTCGTCTTGAAGCACTTCATTTCTGAAATATTGTTTTGTATTAATGGAGGCATTAAGGTTGAATACTTTTGCTTTATTGATTTACAAGTCCTAAAAATGTAATTCACTATGCTCTGCTTTTAATTTTTTTTTACTTGTTTTGTATGTATGAAAAATTTCCCATAAAAATAATGCTAGAAGTGAGAGTATTATTTCTAGAACATTACCACTTAATTTCAAGTCTCTTTATTGTCAAAGATAACTACTTTCAGTGTGATAAAATTTCGCTTAAAAAGAATCAATGCAAAAGTTAAAAAAAATTAAAATACCATCTGCTAAAAAAATGTGGGATCTAAAACTGTCAATTACCGGACAGTCTTTTATAAGTACAGTCAATTTTGTCATGAAATTTTTGTCTCCATTAAGTATGCTTTGCAAGTATGCAGTAAATAGTGTTTAAGTGCTGCCAATGAATTATCTTAAAATTTATCAAATTAATTTCTAGTTGTGGCAATCAATACCTTTTATAATTTGAAAAAGTTTTTAAACAATAAAATAGTGTGTTTGTGATGTGGCTGTATTTCTCTGACAACGTGTAGGATCTCTGATTTGATCTTAGTAAATTTTTTCTGGTTTATTCGAATAAAATAGATTTTTCAAAAAAAAAAAAAAACACACTGCGTTAAATCGCATGATCTTGGTGGCCAGTTCACATCAGAATTTATAATTTTTTCTGGAAATCATTGCTGCAATAAATTTTTTATTTTTTCAAACTTGGTGTGGCAGGTGGTGGCATATTGCTAAAACCTCTTGACATCCAGATTCATGCCATCCAGTTGAGGCTACAAGAACTATATTATCATGCTCCTGTAATGAATGCCATTCACAATTACTATAATTTTGGCCTCATTTTTAAAAATGGAAGGCCTAATCACGCCACCTGACCAAAATATTTACTACACAATTGTTCGTTGTGGGTACATTTGTTTTAAATGGATTGCGTGATGATTTTGTCAGCCCTAAATTTGTAAATTTCATTCATTCAGATATAAATGCATTTTATCGGAGAAGATTACATTTTTAAAAAAATTGGCGTTGACTTTTCTTTGCTTTATTATTCATTCAACAAACTGCGATTTGGTCTAATGGTTTGTGTTGAATTTCATACTTATGAAAGTGAAGATCTTTTATCAAAAATTGAAACACTGTGTAATTTGAAGTTGTGGGAACGATGCCAAATTATAATTTCGGGGTTTTCGACTACACTGTGGTTTATAAGAGCAATATTTTTATAAGACCGATTAGTACGCTCAGGAGTCTTGATGTCCATAACCGATCCAGTTTCTCTAATTTTTTTTAACTGCTTCTCTAATAGTTGACATATAAGGTATACTTTCTCAAATTATTTTAGTTAATTTTGCCAGCGGTCTCAGCATATCTTTTCAAATTTTTGTAACAAGTTTTCAATATTGTTACGCATAGTTCCTTCGTAAAGCATCCAACTTTTAATATTTAAAATAAACATATCTGTCAGCTGCCAAAGTTCTGAGTATTCATCTGCTTAAAAAAGACACTAAATTTAAGAAGTGCATTTTTAGTAAAACACTCTTCATATACTTTGATATAATATCAGAATTTGAAACAAAAAACAATTAAGAGCACTTCATAAATATATTCGGCTTTTAACAGACGGAGAGATGGACAGACGGAAATAGCAAGATCGTCTTAAAATGAAACTAGGACTTAGAAAATATTTACTTTATTGGGTATAAAATGAATATTTCGATGTGTTACAAATGGAATGATAAAATGAATGTTCCCCTACATAATTTTTTGTGGAGGGTATAAAAATAATAAAAAAAATATGAAATAATTAGAGTAATTATTTTAAGTAAAATATTAGACCTACACCATTATATGAATATATCAATTATGGTATAATAAATTTTTGATTTAAAAAAGTAATACCAGTCTGACTATTTATAAATGTTAGTCTCTCTAAGACTTTTGTAAACGTTTTAATGATAAATCCCATTTGATTTGAATCGGCAGGTGTAGAATTAAGATCTTATATAAATCCAAATGTCAAATATTATATCCTCTTCCTCTTTCTTTAATATTGGCTACAAAAAATTGTACAACCTTGAAATTTCCTTAAAAATAATCAATTTTATTGTCATTTTTTTACAACTTTTTACATTAACAAAGTGTTAACAAATTAATATAGTTAAAAGCCTTAAAGGTAGTAATATGTATAAATATTAAAAAATTTACACAAAGGCCCTTACGAGATAAATATTATTATAAAGTTTGCATATTCTTTTTGAACTAGGGTCACCCAAAATTTGAGCAAAATTAAAATTAGGTTTTACTTAAGCAAAAACATATAACATATAAAACATATATTAAACATATAAGGTGATGATAAAGATAGTAAATATATATTGTAAATGAAACAAACAATGGTTTGATAGTGTTCAGCAATATTTTAAAAACTTTAAAAGCTGAAAACTTTTAAGAAAATATTGCTGGTTTTAAAGAGTAATTTGTTTGAAAGTTTTATTATAGACCTAAACTTATTTTATGTGGTTTATATTTTAATAAGAAATACAATATTTACACGCGATAAATTTATTTTAAAAATTACTTTAATCTTGGGACACCCTCTATTACCGACTGCCCGAAAATAACGGAAAACTTTTAAATGTCAGTAAAAAAAAAGTTGCAAAAAAACTGCAAGTAATTTATGAGTAAATTTCATACTTTCGTTTTAGCGATATTTTATGTTTTATACACGCAAAGAAAATCATTGTTGTTGTAATTATAATCTAAGAGCACCATACTATGAACGATTTATATGATTGTGGTTAAAACATATAATAATTGCATGTAATAATTATTATATTTAAGGCTTCCAGCTGAAAAAAGAAGCTTGGCTCTTATAAAACTTCCAACTCGTAAAAGCTGTTAAAAGCAACATTTATTTTAAAAATATCAAATGGGGATATTACATTAGAATTCCTTCTTAGTATAATAAAAATTATTTTTCGTTTCCGTCCTTTAAGAAATTATTTTTTTCATAGCCTTCACAGACCTTCTCTGAGAAAAGGGACCTAGTGTGTGAAAATGAAACTTTGGTGGCGTCATGCCTTTGTGGTGACGTATTTTTTTCGCTTTTAGTGAGACAAGGGTGCCCCGGTAGACTAGTCAGTAGTGTGCTCGACTGCTAGTTTTGGGGTTGCGGGTTCGTTTCCCGCAAGAGACTCTGGACTTGTCTGCTTCTATTTTTTCTTTTCTATTCTATTCTTACTTACAGATATCATAAAGGGATTAATATAATGGACCCAAGTGAGCTGTACAACAGCTGCCTGTTCTACCTAAACTAGTGTGACATTGCTATTGTTGCTGCTCTGTTTTTTAGGATCTCGATACTTGATTTCATACTTATTTTTCATTTTCGACTCTATAAAGTATTTATTTTCTGAAAGCTTTAAAGTTTTCCGTTTATTCGTGTGTTTATTGAAATAAATTTTTCGAACCTCCCTAGATTGTTAAGAACCGTTTGAATTGAAAATATTTTGTAGTAGATCGGTATTGAAAATTAGCACTATCGCTTCATAACTTTTCGAGATATGAACATATAACCATGACTGCCTTCGTTTTTCCCTTTTTATTTATACCACAAAAATTAAAGTTTTCAAGCCCTATGATAATTTATAGACATGCTTGTGACTTTTTTATAGATTTGGTATGCCTCTGGAGATATTTGTGAGACATTTTGGACAAATCGGTTACTTATCGGTAAGTTATAAGCAAAAATTATTTCATAAAACTAAATATATATTTTTTAAATATCAATTACTTCAAGGTTCTAAATAATTTTTGGGTACTAAATAATAAAAAGTGGTCTCGAAAATTATTCCTGAGAAAAACTAATAAGTCGGCTTAAAACCAACTGAGATATAAGCAACAAAATACAACTGCATTGGTGTTTTTCCAATATAATTTACAAACAAAAACCATTACTTTACCACCTAGTGATCCAATAAGGTTCTCAGTTGGAAGTGCTTAACCAATTAAGTATGAAAAATTAAAAATCCAAGATGGCATCCTAGATTAAATGGCAAAAAAATGAGTCAAATATAGTAGTTACGTCTTTGTCCCCTTTAACTCCCCACAATATTGGTTTCAAATGACAAGCTTTGACTAGTAGAATAAAGTTAACTATGTAAGAACTCAAAATCAAAGATGGCTATGGAAATAATAAAGAAAATGGCGTGTAAAATGAGTCTTGAAATCTAGGCTAGAGTAGGATGTGTATATAATGGTTAAGGATAACATCAGATTTGGCACGGCCGAAAAAAGTACTCTTACTTGTTCAAATATAAAAATATATAAATATTTAATATCTTATGGACATCATGATTATGTCGCAACCATGTTTTTTTTTGAGTGTAGCAAAAACCAAATGAACAAGTAAAAGCTCTTGTCGAATCTTATATATCCTTCCGACAGTTTGTACCACCATATACATACAATTACAAACTTAAAAATTCCTTTTTATACTCTATTGTGGATCTTTGCTTATAGCTCAGTAATTTGTATAAAAATTTTGTGAGTTTTTAACACTAACAGTTTCAAGACCATAGCTGACAATTATATGGAGACATTTTTTTTAGGAAATCAATAATAAGGGGGCAAATTACGGCATTTGAAAGTGATCGAAATTTAAAAAATTCTTATTTGAATTTCTATACCTAAAGCACAGCGAACTCGATCGTTCGAGAAAAATTTCGATCATGATAGAATGCCGTAATTTGGCCCCTGGACTTTTAATTGCTATTTTTTATTTGAATGATATCTTTGTCTGGAAATAATCGATTTAACCAAAATTTTCTGTAAATGTGGCCACAGTTACACAATTTTTATAAACTTAATAAAAATTTCAAGAATTATATAGGCTGTTTAATTTGATTTTGGGAGGAAAATAGAGGCATTCGTTTTTTTCGCTCATATTTTAGCTCGTATACATGCATATAATATATTTTAAATAGCAAAATTATTGCAAGCATATCTAACAAATAAATATCATATAGGAGTCTGAAGTATATGCGGGGTGCCCCGGTGGATTAGTTAGTAGTGTTAGTCTGCTAGTTTGGGGGTTGCGGGTTCAATTCCCGCCAGAGACTCTGGACTGGTCTGCTTCTTCCTCTCTTCTATTATTTTTCTATTCTAACTATTCTACTCATATGGAGCGCACAACATGCCAATTGGGCATAAGGGTATACCTTCCTTTTAAACCTAACCTTACCCTGATAAGCGGGGCATCTAAAAGTTGATAACCACATACACAAGAACAGACATATAGATGGACAAACAAACTTAGCTAAATAAACTTCTATAAGAATTCTATAAGGATTCAGAATTAATATACTTTATAGAGCCTCTAATTATTATTGTAGAAATTACAAACGGGATGACAAACTTATACATACCTTTTTTCACTGTCACTGTGCAGGGTATACAAAAGTAAACAAAATGTTTTAATACTTTCTTACAACCTTTGCACAAGTTTGTAAAATAGTTTATTTTACACGCTTCTTTTTTTTTGTAAAAAAACTGTATTTTCTTTAAAAATTTTTAGCTCAAAGTTTAAAGAAATTTTAATTATTTTTTTCATGCCAACAAGGCGTATGATTAATATTAATTTTTATAATAACGATAAAGACCTGTTTCCTTTTGTTTTTGAAATTGTATAGTTTCTTTGTATGAAAACTTAAAAAAAACTTTCAATCAACGTAGAAAATATTTAATTTCATTACGTTTTTTTCTCAACAAATTATTAAATGATCCTTGAGGATGTATACGCATTAATTCATAAACAATTTCTGTTTTAATAATTTAGCTGTTTATTAGTTATTATTGAAATATTTTTACTTAATGGAACATAAATAGTTATATTGATTATATTTACAATTAAGTTGGGTAAATCAGCAGGTATTTTTAATTAAATATTAATTTAAAGAATTTCTAAAATTTTAAATTTAATAGTTTAAAGAAGAAATGTGTGTATCACTTACTTGCGTTTATATTTAGGTTATTTGTATGCCCTTCACCTGTGGTACCAATGTTATAAATAGGTTTGTCATTAGATGTGTAATTTTTATAATATCAAAAGTAACTATTTTCAGTAAGGATATGAAAAGAGGAGTCGATTGAGTAGTGTCCGTCTGTCTAGTGTTGGTTGCAATCAACTTTTAGAAGCCCTCACATGGAGTCCAGATCTGTTGTGGTATCAAACTTTTAAAAATATTAGGAAATGAATTGCTTTTGAAGTCAATTCCAATCGCTTGTGATTTTTAAATTATAAGTTCATAAACACCTATATTTTCTTAATCGAATTTAAAATTTTCTGCCTTTGAATAATTTATAAACATGTTTGATAGTATTTGTTGATATGATTTTGGACAAATTGGTCACTAATCGGCAAAGTTATAGCCAAAAGTAATTTTTAAAAAGTAATATTTTTTAAATACTTCAAGTTACTAAAGCTCCTAACTTAATTTTGGACACGCTGAAGACACCAAACTATAGGCGGTGGTCTCTAAAATTAGTCCAGTTAAAATCTGTAAAATCGGTTGGTAAACAACTGAGATATAAGCATACAAATATAAATGTTTTTGGTGTTTTTTTCTAAAATTTACAAATAAAAATCAATTTCTTTTTTAGCTTGTGGGCAACAGAGAGAAACGATATGGTTGTTAAAGATAAAAGAGCTTGATTAGCAAGGTATAATTAATGTTAAAAAAAAAGTTCAAAATGGCGTATAATTAATTATATATGGGTCAAATTTAATATTAAAAAAATGAACTCAACTTTTCCTCCTCCCTATTGGTATCGAATGAAATAGCTTGACCAGTAGAATACAATTCAAGATGTCGTAAGAAATAAAATAGTCAAAAATAGTAATGACGACTATGTCCACTCCAACCCCCACAATCTTGGCAACAAATAAAAAGGCTTAACCGGTAGAATACATTAAGCTTAGTTAAAGAAAAAATTAAAATCCAAGATGGCGCCCTAAACAAAAGATTTGATAATGTTTTTCTCAAACCCACAAATAAGCTTATCAAATGAAAGGGCTTGACTAATAGAATACAGTAAACTATATAAAAATTCGAAATCAAAGATACTGTCGGTAATAATAAAACAAAACGGCGCTTAATCTTAAATCTAAAATCTAGGTTAAGCGTAGACCCAAGTCGTAAGTCCCATTTTTATGTACATGATAATGAAGGGTATTGCCAGATTCCGCACGACCAAATAAAGCGTTCTTAATTGTTATTAATGAAATTATTGTTTTGCCCTTGATGAGTTATTATTCAACTTAATTGTTTTTACTTTTTACCCTCTACCTTGAAATATGCAATGAATTTTGTTATATATTTACCCTCTTGTTATGCTTTGTATCTTTTTTGAAAACAATTATTTCCATATTGAAACTAAAATTTTTATTCTTTTCATAGAACACTATTTAAAATTGCATTTGTAATGCCTTTAATGATCGTCAAAATCCTTTCAATTTAAACAATGTAACAAATACAATTGACTTTTTATGTGCTTGTGTGTATGTGTGTGTTTTTTGTTCTTTAGACGTGATTTTTCCTCTTATATTGAAATAAAATAATGCAGGAGATTTTTAAACAATAATAGTAAATATATGTTTGTATGTATGTATGTCTATACGTGTGTTATGGTTGGTATAAGAGAGCATTTAGTAAGTGGTTACTTAAGCTTTAAATTCAATTATAGATTTTGTTATAGCTGCATTACATATTTTATATTGCCAGCAGTACACACTGGGATCGAGAAGTTTTTTTAGTTTTGCTCAGATGTAATTTTAAGTTTCAGTGAAACTAGTAGACAAATTGATGTCCCAGAATATACTCAAAGAGTAAGAAAGGTTTAGGGAAAAAGGGCTACACACTTGTATCTGACTGTTACCCCAAATGTTTTATACATAGTATCCTCATAGCTCAATTTTTTTTGTCTTTGATGATGCCTTAAGTCCCTAAAAATCTGGCCGATGGCTTTAAATATCTTGTTTAGTAAACTTTACGAAATTGCTTTAGCTTCTTCTTCATTTCTTTTAATGTAATGAAAATTTGTGGATTTTTAGCATATATATAGAATAATCAATAAAGTTAATTTACTTTTAAATAAAACTAAAGGTGGATGTTTACAATGCTTGCTTTAAATATTAAAATTTATCTTTTAAACAATATTCCCAATTTATACATTTTTATATTTATAAATTGTTAACTTATTTCTTCAGAAATGCTTGCATGAATGTTTTGTTTATAATATTGTTTTTAGGCCTACATCAGTCCTTTATTTAACACGATTTATTTTCTAGAAGTTAGTTAAAAATGTTCGAATGTTTTTGACTTTAAGTAGTTATCCCGTTTCTGTATTTTTTATATATGAACGCCTTAAGTTATGCTATGAACAGTTTATAGTAGTTAAATTTAATATACAATAATACTTTTTATACTTTAATATATTTCACACTTTTTCTAGTCGATTTAAGAAAAAATAATTTGCATCTTCTTTTAAATAATCGTTTATTACCAAATTCAAATAAAAACTCTCTTCATAGTTATTAAACTAAAGAGATACATGAATAAATAAATGTAAACTATACTTAAATGAAAATGAGTTAGTTCTGTCTTTGAGCTAATTTTACTTAAACTTTAAACAAATACGAATTAGTTAAAAAATCACAAGCTTAGGGAATTATATTATTTGATAAAGTTCTTGCCACTTTTGTACATATATATTATGGAAACAACGCACTGTGTCAGGGTGTTATGAATAGGTATAGTGTTTCCAAGAATGCTAGCTGAGGAATGCACAAAAGTGCAAAGGGTTCGGTCCTCAACTAAACAAACTTAATTGTAACAGCCAGTAATACCCTTTATAGACTCCCTTTTTTCTCTATTATTTTTTTTCCACTTTTACATTATTCGTTTTTTTGTTTCCTATTAAATTTACACTGGCTCTCCTGTCATAAATTTTTCCTTTTATAGATAAGTATTGTTTTTTTATTTGCCAGAAACACTGAAAAAAAACTTATTTTAAAACCGAGTGCTTTCGTTGCTTTTCATTTAATGCCACTCGCTATTTTTCGACCGTTAACTTTTCTCTATTTTCGTTACGATCCACAAAAAATTTAAGGTTAACAAAAATTCTTAAAATTCCAATCCATAAAAACAATTTCAATAGCATTCTGATATACAGAAACAAAATATTCAAAAGAGAATACGTAAAATGCTCATCCACATACAGAGGTTGCCGGAGCAAACCGAAGTGTAGTTTGATCCTTTAAAACACAGACATGTTTACACTTCAAATGTTTTGCTAAAATACAAGGCCCAATCTTAGCAATTAAAAAAAACCGAAAATTTGAAAAAAATTTCCAAATACTAATTACTACAAGGAGTCTACATTAAAAATACTGTATAACATTAATATTTGTAACCAGATTTAGATACGGTTTGCCGTATCATCAGGAAAGGACCTGGGCTTTCATACTATCATATGCGAAAATGCCAATCTTACAGTGGTTTAAACTTGTCTGTTATGGAAGCGATTAGTTTAAAGTAAGTAAAATTTTGCTTACAATAGTTTTCAAGCAAAAAAATGTATTGATAACAAAAGCCTTAATGCTTGTATTTTCAAGAAGCAAGACTTGAAATTTTGTACACAAGTTAGGTATAGGTATATTTTGCTTATAGCGCCATCTATGTTTTAGTTATATGCCCAAAGAAATATGCCAAAAAGTGATCATATTCTGTATACGTGCCTTAATTTATAAATTAACCCTAAAAATATTTTAGAAATTAGGCACCAATTACTCAAATCAACATTCCCATTGTGCAGTTTAAAACATTGAGGGGTTTATTTAAACCGCTATGCAACAAAAATTACTGACAATGCCAAAATAATATTGAAAAAAAAAGAAACTAAAAATTGCCAGTAATGGTGGTAGTACAAGTACCAATATCATCATGATGATGACTTTTACAATAATAAAACTGTTAAATACAATTTAAACTTAAAAAAGCTTAATTTTTTTTTTGATTTTAAAAAATATTTTTTCCAGTATTTGTTTAAGACCTTAAGGGGGATTTTAAAGAGGAAATGGCTTTCTCTTCAGAGTTGTTTTTTTTTGCTATAACATTTTCCAATGTTAAACGTGCTTAAGTTAACAAAACAATATAATGCAATATAGTAGTAAGTAAACCGTAGAATAATAACAACTACAACAAGACGATTAGTTCTTTGTATTTACTGACTGATATAAAAATAAAAGAAGTTTGTAAAAAAAATTAAATTTTTTTGCTGGGCAAGTAATTTCATAAAGAAAAAAACTACCAGCTGTTTTTTTTGGAGGTTTATTATTATAGATATAACTATTGTTGTATTAAAAGTAAAAAAAATATATCTCTTTAACAATGACAAAAATTGGTCATAAAACAAAAAATAAAAAAACCTAAAAAAAACTTAAAATTTCTATAAAATGCTTAAGAGGAAACCGGAAAAATTTTAGAAAACAATATTCGAAAACTGGGTTATTCATTAGAGTTGTTACTATTCATACGAAAAAACTGGTTTAATCAGAAGAACTGTTACTATTTATAAAAAATATTTATAACAAGCAATTATCTGTTTATTTTAATATTGTCAAAGATTTAAAATGATTTAATTTGGTAGGCGATTACCAGCATTACGCCACTTGTCACAAACTTGACCACCACGTGCGAATAAGGGTTAATTTTTTTATACTTTACTGAGCCCTTAACGCAAAAGTAACGTAACTAAGATATATTTCGAAATTGATTTTTTAATGTCGAATTGTTTATCAAATTGTATAACGTTACTACGGTTAAAAAAATCCGAGAGTCCCTGAAAGATTAGCAAAATAAATAGATAAATTAAATATAAAGAGAAACAAATGTTAACGTATCAATGGCTTAATACAAAAAAGTCGTAACTCGTATCGTAGCATATAAATAACTCGTTCCTTCTATTTTTGGTTCAAGAACAAACTAGTGTCATTGTAGAAAAAAACCATTATCATATAACGCGTTTAAAATTATTGGTTCTAGGACATACTAGTATTATTTTTATAAAAGTTAGTGATCTACACTGTTGATCACAACCACAACGGCAGTGCTTATATAAATATTAGTACAACAGAATGTGTTGGGTGTATAGCAAATTAAGTTTGATAACAAGGTGAATAAGAATAAGTGGAATAATAAATATTAATGTTTATTTTGTTTAAATTGAACAAAGTGCCTGTAACCTTTTATACTGCAAATTTCAAGTGTTATTTCGTTTGCAAAACGAACCTTGGTTTATATATAGGAAATAATCTAACATATATAAAAAGTATTAAAGTAAAAATATAAACAAACTAATTTTTTATAAAAATTTTAAAATAAAATTTTTTTATTGAATATAATTTAAAATTCTTTTATTTGTTTTTTTTTCATTTTAAAAATTATATTTTAGTTTCTAAGGTGAATTGAATTCTATAAAATAAAATATGTAGTATATTTTGAGGGGTTATAAATTTTTTGATTTTCTTCTAAACAATGCTTGGAAAATTAAGATCTTATGTTATAAAATATATTATTATTAAAATTAGTAGTAAGAAATGTTGCCATATATATTTTTGTTATACTGGTTTATTGGCCTTAATGGCTTAAAAAAACTGTGAATTGAATAAATAAATAAAAAAATAAAATAATACGGTATAGTTTTAAGTATTCTATTAAAAGTTATTGTTTGTTAATCTTGTAATATGAAAATAATGAAGTCCCAATAAATTTAACTAACTAACAATATTTGGAAAATCATGCAGAATTTCATAGCCTACTTTTGAGTGTGAAATCATATTTTTCTTCTTCTTTTTATTTCTATTTACTTCAACTTATACACTAAAATATACATATATATTTTACGAAAAAAAACAACACATCTTCACAGTCTTTTAAAAATAAAGAAAATTTTACTTATTGAGTGAATAGAAAAACTTTTGGGACTTAAACACTTTTCGTTTCTATATGACAGTGGTTCCTAGAGTTTAAACTAAACCGTAAGTGGTAATTTTTATATCCTTCACACTAGTGTGTAAAAGGGTACATATAAGTTTGTCATTATTTTGCAATTTCTACAATATTAATTTTATAGATAGAGGAATTGATTTAGCGAAGTCCGTCTGTCTGTCTGTCTGTCTGTCCGTAAGTATGTGGAAATCGACTTTTAAAGCCCCCACGTATACTTCAGACTAAATAATCATGTGGTCCTGAATTATACCATAGTATGGCGTATTAACTGCTCAGATAAATGATTACGCGCAACGTAAATTTAGGTTGAGGTTTATAAGATTGGCAAACAGAGTTCAAATTTTGGAAATAAATGTTCACAGTTTGTTGTTCTGGTGTAAGTTTTTGCATGGTTTATTACGTTTGCCAATTTTCTTAGTATGACAGCTAGTTTTACAGTTAAAGCTATCGGAAGTTTAACACCTCTTGAAAAAATCTCTTATTTTCTGAGAGTTTATGAAGAATTGAGTCAATTGGGCAATGTCCGTCTGTCCGTTTGCTTATGTGTAAGTTGAAATTAACATTTACATGTTGCACAACCCTCTTTGTGGTTTCAAAATATTTAGGAATGAATTACTATTTAAATTCAGCATAATCGCCTTATAAAGTATTAATATATAAGTAAATAAACACGAATGTCTCTGTTTGTTCCCACATTTATTTTACCACAAAATTAACATTTTCAAGGTCCTAGTCTAATTTATAGGCAGGTTTGCTACTAACTGTAGATGTTATATGTTTTTCGGAATATGCGTACAATATCTTAGATAAATCGGCCAATAATCGGCCAAAGTTATAGGTTAAAATTATTTGTAAAATATATTTGTTTAATATATTAACTTCTCATGCTACTAAATAGTTGTTTTTGTCAGGCTAGTGAAACCAAACTACTAGTTATAGATTTAAAAATTATTCCTTTGGAAATCAAATAAATCAAAGTAACAGAGATATAAGCAAAAAATACAATTGTTTTGATGTGTTGTAAAATTTATTAATACGAAAGTTTTGTTTTAGCTTCTATTTAACCTAGAGGGTCAATATGGGCAACCAACAAATTAAAATACACTATGAACATTTCAAATCCCAAATTGCTTTATGTAAATTTATATTTGATGTCAAATCTAGTATTTAAAAAAATATACCCCATTTAACCCCCTCAATGTTAGTATAAAAGAGTTGGACTCTGCAATGAGGTCGTTATATCTAAGTACATGGAGGTAAAGGGGATTATCAGTTTCGGCCCCCTTATTTGCTTAGAACGAATTGAAAAATATGTTTTTTGTTGAATTGCATATATGGAGTTTGGGAACTTCCGCCCTCTCAGTCTATATTTATAACAAGTTTTTCCTTTTCAATAGCTTGATAATCGTTAGTTAAACTAGATAAAGTGTATACTATGCGGCATTAAACTTCAGAAGCAGCAAATCCACTACTACTGCTACTACTATCTCTATTAAGTTAAAAAAAAAATATTTGATGAAATCAAGTGAAAAAGGACACAATTTTCTGCTTATTTTAACACTTTGCCACACATCACACAGCATACACACCCTCAAATCAACAATTCAAGTTGCTCGCAATTTATGCACGTTCTCTTTTTAAGGCAAATACATTTATCTTTGAAGAACAACTATTTTTCAATAAATTTGCACATATTTCCATTTATATATAGTTTCATCTACCTTCTTCTTTTTTTGCCGCCTCTAATGTATGCCACATAACGAAGTTAATTTTCTGTAGTTTATATGGGTTAGTGAGTGTGTCAGTTTTATACTTTTCCTTAGTTGGTGTTAAATAAGTGTTAGATAGTGTTAAAAAAAATACGAGTGGTTTTTTTCCTTTGTGGGTTTAAAACATAATTTAGTTTAAGATGTTGCTGAAGCGTTTATTTATTTTTTTTGCTGGAGTTTGATTAAAGAATGTTTTTTTTTAAAAGACATCTATCTACATATATAAATACAGCGACACATCATTTGGCAAAATTGTGGTTTCAATTGAAAACATCATAAAAGAAAGAAATAAAAAAAACTTCAAAAGATACTTGTTAAAAGTAATAGATTTTTTAACTAGGTGAAAAAAGGAATAAATAAATAATAATGTTAAAGAAAGTAGTTACACAATTTAAGTTAATTGTTTGTAGAAAATTTTATTCAGCCCTAACATGTGCTTTGAAATATATTTAAATGTTTAAGCCTCATGGCGGACAATGTTTATTGTAAAGAAACATTTAATATGTTAGTTGTATATAATTGTCAACTAAACAACTGTAAGCCCTTAGAAACATAAAGGGTGGGTCATTTATTCGGTTTATTTTTGAATTTAAAAAAATCCTATGAAAAAGTAGTTTCTTATCTTTTCGCTAAATACTTCCACAGCATGTCACAAAAATTGACATCCCAAGATGTAACGAAATCCTCCGCATTTGTAGTTAGCTTTTAGACCAAAGTCTAATTTTATAAAATAGTTAGAATACAATTGTAATTATTAAAAAAGAAGTCTTCTTATCCGTTTCGCTTATTACTTCTGCGGGGTGTTGCAAAAATTCTTACTCTATGTTGTTTCGTGACATCATTAGAGTCAGCTGACACTTTTGCATTATTTTTATTTTAAATATTTGGCTTTATATAATTGTTTTTTTTTTATAATTTCGAACTGTTTTATTATTTTTTTATTTAAATTAATCCTTATAATTACTAGCTTCTGCTTGCTGAACAAAATTATTGCTTAAATTAGCGCCAAAAAATAATGTCTAGTTTAACATGATCATCGAGGAAAAAGAAGTATTTTAAGGCCCTCAAATTCTCCGGTGGCAACATTGTTAAAATACCATGGAAATATTATTCAGTAAAGTTCATAGACCAAAATCTGCAAGGTGATTGAAAATTCCACCAGATGTGCTCAGAGAAGTTACATTTTCATAGAATTACTTAGCATTAGTAAAATTTGAAACCAAGTGTTTCTTAAAGCCCAACCATTCTTTTAAAAGTTAATCAGACAGAAGTATGTTACGCTGAAAAATAATCAAAAACTGTTTTTGCCACCAGACAACCAAAGAACTAAACACGAAAAAATTTTACTTGATCACATAGAAAATATTAGTTTATTTAAAAATTTTACCAAATCGGATAAACCAGTCAAAATATCTGTCACCAATAAATTTTTTCCAGTGGAAATTATTATAGTGTTAAGCAAAGACAAACGCACATTTTTTTTACAGATTGAACTACTTAGTAGGATAGTAAATCACGAACTTTATAGGTACCATGTGTATAGTCAATCATACAGAAACTTTATTTAGTTTACGCCCTAAGCTAGGCAACACCATTTTCTTTTTTTTTAAATCTTATAAATATACTTGGTCATTCCATTTACAATTTCTACAAAATTTATTTCCTACCATACAAAATATATATTTTCTGAAAGTTTGATTGAGCAATTTTTGTCTGTCAGTTTGTCCTTCTGTCCGTCTTTACGTCCGTCTGTCTGTCCATTTGACCGTGTGCTGGTTGAAATCATTTAATGATAGCCTTCAAATCTAGCATAGATTAGTATGTTGTATTAATATTTTTCAAATATCAGGGAATAAATCCTTATTGACATCTAACACAATCCCAACATAATTTTTTGAGTCATGGGAAAATAAACATGACAGATTCTTTCTTCCGAATATTTTTACCATATTTTTAAAAATTTCAGCACTAGAATAATTTATAGACACTTTTATTACTAATTACAGATAAGATATTCCCCTAGATCTCTTTGTGAAAAATGTTTGACAAAACGTTCACTAATCGGCAAAGTTATAGGCAAAAATAATTTTTTAAAAATATATAAAAATATATATTTTTAAATATACCAGAGTTACTAGAGCTCCTAATTATTTTTTGGCCACGTTAAAGACACCAAAATACAAACCGTTGTCTCAAAAACTTTTGCTGAGAAAAACTGAAAAATCGGTTAGAAACTAACTGAGATATAAGCACAAAAACACAAATGCTTCGGTGTATTTTAATTAAAATTTACAAACGAAAATCTACTTTTTTAATTTCCAGAAAACAAAGAGAGTCAGTAAGGGTATCGGATGAAAGGGCTTGTTTAGAAAAATATTTATACAATAAAAAAAAATTTTTAAAATCAAGATGGCCGCTACTGCAAAATGGCATACAAATAGTTTATATATGAGTCAAATCTAGTAATTAAAAATATACCCACTTCAACCCCTAAATAGTAGTATCAATTAAAAGGGAGTAGAATACAGTTAATTATGAAAAAGTTAAAATCCAAGATGGTGCCCTAAACAAAATGGTGGATAACATTTTTTTAAACCCCTAAAATAGGGTATCTAGTAAAAGGGGCATGACTCTACTAGTCATGACAATATAAAAAGTAAAAATCAAAGAAGGCCTCAGAAATAATAAAGAAAAATTGCGTACAACACTAAATCTAAAATATGGGCTAAGCTGCGATGTGGTCACTACACCTATGTTTATGATGGTGAAGGGTATTTTTAGACTCGGCACGGCAAAATATAGCATTCTTACTTGTTTTTAATTAAAAACAAAACTTTGAGAAAAATTTTAAAACCACTAAAGCTTAAAAAACCTTTTTAACTTTTCTATTTGCCAAATAATAAATAGCGATAGTCTTTCTTCAAATTATAAATATTATACTGCCACTACTAACTATGTATTTGAAATAAAAGTCCACCCAAGCCCTGATAATAATATTTATTAAAAAGAAAAAAATAACCAACAAATAAAACGATTTTATCCACTTACAAATAGTTTATTTACTTAAACCGTCAACAATAGGAAAAACCACAATTCTACTTACTAATACTTATTAGATATTTTTCTTTTATATATTTTCTAACAAACAACAATAATGTCATACAAACAACAGAAATAAAAGAAAGTATAGTGGAAAGTAGTTAAGGAGGAGGCCAGAGAAAATTCAGTAGAGGCTTTATAGAAATATAAAGCAAATATCAAACAACGGTAATAACAAAAGTAATGTAAAAAAATGTTGCATAACTTGAAGGCGTTTTAGGTTAGAAAAGCATAGAATATAAAAGATGCAAGCAAGAAAAGTTAAGCAAGACGAAAATTAATTTCAAACCATTTTCATTTAAATGAAGGGCTTAAATGGCAGTTTAAAAGACAGCAGTAAAACAGATGAACATACCAACAAACGGCCAGATGTTATGAGGCAAAACTAAGCGTTATTATTTAAAGAAAAATATGCATCAAATGCTTATAAAAAGTTTATTTATTTTATTTTCTTGTTAGTAGTTGCAACAACCACTAAGTTCAACTAGAGTGGGTCACAAGGGAGTATTAAGGGGCTTTAAAATATGGGCCAGACAATGAGTGCTAAACAGGTCATCTCACTACAATACTAAACTGCAGATACGACAGCAAACGTCAACATGGTATTTACAGCTCAACGATTTAGTTTAACGAGTGTTTGGCCAAAGATTTATAAAGTACAAGTTTACTCTCACACACACATACGTACACACACACACACATACCCAAATACACGCATATATACAGACTGGCAATAGCAAATGTAATAAGTAAACTAACAAACTGGTAACAAAACCAAATGCAAAACAGCAGCAACTGTCATCAGACTCATTCACTCACTTATAAACAAAGAATACAACATCAAAAGTTGTGGGATATAACTGCTGCATATTCTTTTAGTAAATTTTGTGGGTCAGATGGCAAAAATAACTACAAAATGTAAAATAACAAACAATTTTGAAAATTAAAATTATTAAAAAATTTAACACAATTCAATGATAAAATAAATGGACAAAATGATGGAGGTGTTGGAAGAAAAAAAAAATAGTCTTAAGTCTAGTTCATAGTTCAGCCTGCAATCTGTTGTATTGTCTTGATTACAGTTAACTATATATTTAATTGTATGATATAGTCTAGTATATCTTGAATGAGTATTAGGTTTATAATCCAGCTTAAAGTCTAGTCTATAGAGTGACGAAACGGTGTCTTACAGACTCTACTTGATAGTTTACGCGCAATGAACTGCTAGTATAACCTTGCTTATAGCTTAATTAATACCTAGTTAAGTCTATTTAGTCAGGTTTTTACATTTTACCATGGGTAAGTGAATTTTTTTGTAAACCAACACAGTGTGCACTATAACGCTTCACTTACTACATTTAAGATAAAGACAAATATTTAACAAACTTTTAAAAACATTTAATACAACAAATTTACAAAAACATACACACACACACACGCATACACAAACTCACATAGACATAGTTTTACGTATAAATAACAACTGAGTGATGCTTTGCAACCAATAGAGAGAATTTTTGTGGCCAAGTGTAGTTCAAACTGGCGTTCATTGCTATTCTAAACCATTTATATTTAGTTTTGTTTAAGTTGATGTGGTTCTGTGAAACAGCAGCAATAACAACAACAACAACAACAACAACAACAAAAAAGATCCGACCCCTTTATTGGAATTTTCATTTGCACATACAAACACATTGTGTGTGTAAGACCACAAAACTACTGGCGCTTACAAACTCTAGCAAATTATATATTTACATAGGCACACAAATGCATATACATTACTTTATTTATATCAGTGTATTTGTGTGTGTTTTTTTCTGCATATTTCCGGTTATGTTTGCCCATTTATTTACTTGCCCTCTATCTTAGTACACACTCATAAGCACACAAACAAAAGCCTGTAATGTACATATTTTGTATGTTAATATTGCATAGTTTTAGGCTGTTTTCTTCAGTTGATCTAAACAATTAAAAAAAGTTATACTCTTTCTCTTTTTTTTGCGTCTACAATTTCCAAAACGAGAGCAAATAAAACAATTGCAAACACAGCGACATTTCAAAAACTAAAATGAAATTAGTAGATTTATTAAAGGAATTATAATAAAATGGAGAAAAAACATTAGTTACAAACTTCAAATAATTTTAGAGAAATGAAAGCATTTTAACGATATTAAAGAAGAGAGCTAAGAATTTGTAAGCCAACTATGTTGGGAATAAATTATTATGCATATTGCCGCCAGCAGGGTGGTTTCTTTGGGTATGGGTATGTCAAAGTAAATTATTTAAAATGGAGTAATGTTATTAGAAATATGTTTAAGCATAAATATGGCGTAACTGCATATATAAACTGATTGTATTCTAGATCAGATTTTTTTCAAACGTAAATTCTATATGAAATTTGACAATAAAAAATTTGGGATCTCTCTTCTGTTACAGGCTGGGCCAAAAGTCACCATAGTGTTAACAAATTTAATAACTTCTTTATAAATATATATGTATTTAAAAAAAAAAAATTTTTTTAAAAAAATTTTATAAAAAAATTAAAAAAAAAAATATAAATAATATATAAAATAAAAAAATTTTTTTTGGCTCAGCTGGGATTCGATGCCACGTTTACTCTAACCAGTATATATGTATGTTGTTGTTGTAATTGTGAAAAAAATGAGGTGGTCGTGGTTTTTTGCTCATATCTCAGAAAGTTATGGGGCGATTGTGCTGAATTTCAATAGCAATTCATTACCGGATATTTCCAAGAGATTGATACCATACACAGATTTGAGGAACATATTGTTGCTTCTAAAAGTTGATTTCAACCAACACACGGACAGACGGCAGACGGACAGACGGTCAGGGCTTAATCGACTCCTCTATTTATAATATTTCAGAAAATATATACTTTAATGGGTCGGAAATGAAAATTGAAATTACAAACGGAATGACAAAGCTATATATACCCTTGGCACCACAGGTGAAGGATATAAAAATGTTATTTTTTTACACTTATTTAGTAGGAAAATAATTCATTTAAGCGCGTCTTGGTTTAAGCTTTGCAATCATGGGCTCGTTTTAGTGCACTTTTCCAAAGATATTTCAACATTTGTGGCTGTAGCGCTCGAATTTCAGCAATAATATTGGCCTTTAGTTCAAGCATTGTCCCGGCCATTTTCACGTATGACCGGTTCTTCAAATAAGCTTAAAGAAAACATTCTGGTGTTGACAAATATGGCCAATTAATTTGCGAATTTCTGTAAATTATTCATTCTCCTATACTTTTGACTTAACAGTGCATTTTATCTTGGGCAGTCCATATTGTTGAAATCACATCTCAGACTGGTTTTCAAGGATGTAAAAGATGTTCTATCTAAAACCAATACTGCTCTTACTTTGTAATTACAGCTCTTTTTACTTAATTTTCAAAGAAGTAAGGCCAAATGATATTTTTAGATTAAATGTCACACTGCATTGTTTTCCTAATGCTGTGCATTTGGCGTTAATGAACAGCTCTTGGACTTTGAGAACTTTAGAACCTATAGTTATGTTTATTAACAAAGCCATCCAAATAATAATGAGCTTTATCACTAGTAATCAGATTTTCAATAAACTTGATTATTTTTTGGCCAACTGTTGAAATTTAGCAGCAAAATTTGGACATTGCCGATGATCTGCTGGTTTAAATTCTTGCGCCAACTGATAAAATTTAGATGTTGCCGATGATCTGCGGGTTTATTAAATTCTTGTGCCTATTGCACCTTATTTCGAAATAAGGGTAAAATTTTTTTTCATATACGAGTGACATATGAATCATTCTTAGATGCTTCTGGTGTTTCGTTAACACTGTGCACTACACGTTCAATATTTTCTGTAGTGCAAATCGAACTTTATCTAACGTTTAGAGGACACTCTTACTGTGCAATGTTGCTAATGATGTTCAGCTAAGCAGCGAATCATGGTTAAACTAACTATTTTATGGCTTTAATACAATGAAAAAGAAACAATTTTTATTAAATTCTTTTACCACAAAATCACAAAATATTTATTAAAATATCTTTACAAAATCTTGATTTCATTACAACAAATAATATATATATTTATGTGCATAAGTAATACTCTTAAGTACATGTATTTACATATCACACTTACAAAAAAAATTCTAGGAAAATATTGCGAAAAAAAGTAACGTGAAATAAAATTTTTCTAATATAGAATTCATTGTACTTTTTGCAAACAATTCCAAACTTATTTACATTGAAGTTGGAGTATTTTTTTTTATTTTACATTCATTTGTTGAATTACCTTTACAAACATATAACTGTATTTTTATACACGAAAAAAAAAATAGGAAAAAAAAAAATTAAAAACTTTTTTATTTAATATTATTGTTACTCTTGGTATTTGTAAAACTTCTGTACATACCTGTACTGAGTATAACAATTTATTTATTTATTTTTATTGCTACATAAAACACAATCATATAGTGCACACAATTGTGTATAGAAAACTGGTAGTAGCAGCAGCAGCAGCAGCAGCAGCATCAGCCATAAAGTAGGCAATGATTTATATTATAATCCAGTTATATAGGTTGCCACTTTACTACTCATTGTATATGTATGAACATACAGTTACACTCTTTCTAGTAAATGTATTTAAATGTGTGTCTGTGAGAGATTGTGTATGTTAAAATGCAGACTTGTGTAACATTAATGCAATACGACATAATGCGATCTACGCATATTTATACATACGTACATATTTGTTTGAAATTATACATGTATTTACTATACATAAGTATTAAATGTCGAACAAAAACAGCATAAAATGCGCAAAAGAAGTAACGAAAAAAAGAAATCACAATATATACACATAAGCCTTAAAGTAGGCTTTATAAAATGCAAATGTTTGGCTTTAAATTGTACACACTCATACAATTTAAAGAAAAACCCACAGTGTGAAGCCTTCAAAAAAAAAAAAAAAAAGATGGAATGGCTTGAATTAAATAAATATTTTTTATAAAATTATAATAAAAATATGAATTTAACATTTAAAGTGCAAAATACTTATTAAACGTTGAAAGTCAATTTTTAGACTCCAAAGAAGCAATGTGTTTGGGGCACTTTGGCACTACAGCATAGTATATTGAAAAGCTTTTTAATATTTTAAAAATATTTTAAAATGATTTTAAAATTGTTTTGCGAACCGACTGGGAGTTTGACAGGATAAATGCACATATTTTACTTACAGATTATTGTATTATTTTATTATTCATTATTATTATTATTCACAACCTGTCGTAGCTGATGTATTTATACGACTTTCTATAAATATAGGTAAAATTGCTTGCAAAATTTGAGCTGCCTAGTTTTCGAGTCGAGTTTTATCGTGGTTTCAGACAGACAGGCAGACAGACAGAGACAGACAGACAGACAGACAGACAGACAGACAGATATAGCTAGATCGTCATAAAATAAAACAGGAACTCAGAGAAAATATACTCTTTGGGGTCTTGAATGGATATTTCCATGTGTTACAAATGGAATGACAAAATGAATATACCCGCACCTTTATTTTGGTGGCGGGTATAAAAATGTGTACAACACCTAAGACAGCTTGTAAATTGAGCATATGTTTTAATAAATTGTAACTTTTTATTTAAAAATTTTAATATTCTAATAATCATCCATAATGAAACTTGTTTCTATTTTTGTTATTTTTATAAACGACTTTAATTTGCATCTAAAATGTGTTGCCTTATTTTAGGTATTAAAACTCAAAAACTAAATATAAAGAGTGAAAAAAAAACATGGCAAAAAATACACTAAGCCCGGGCAATTAGGACAATATTACGTGGCAACAAATTGCTGGCATTTTAAAACACAAACTGCAGCTGAAATTCTAATTTTTAAAGTTTTTTTTTCACTCCAAGAAACAGAGATTCCTAAAAGGAGACAATGGTCTTATTAAAGAATAATTTAATAGTCTGATCTGGTCATTTTTTAAGGTGATGACAACGCATTTAAATATTGCGTATATTAGGGTGTGTAGACATGGTTTGACAAAACAATTTAAAAATCAATCTGGATGGACATGGCTCCTTGTAAAGTATATTGTGGGTGATATCGCTAAGTGTGAACCACAAGGCATATTAATTTCTCAGGTAATTGCAGTTCGGGGAGAATTTTTTTGTTCATATTTTTTATATATGAAGTTAGACATTTGAAATAAGTGAGAGGGAGAGAAAATTTTTTTTTATCTATAGACTTTGACAGCTGAAATTTAAAATAAGTGAAGAAATAATAAGAAGAATAATCAGCCGACGAAACAACACTACCTGATGAATAAATATGTCTTCTGTGAATCATGGATTTTTGCTGTTTATTTCGACTGTCTATTTGGCATCATTCTTAATGCTCGCAAAACAGCACAACCCAATTGAAGTAATAAGTCTTCTTGATTAGTAAAAAAAAAATAATGTGAACAAATCCAATGTCTACTAAGATTATTTTAAAGCAAAAACTGATTGTTGTTCACCTTATAATTAAAATACGGCTCTAACAAAAATCGCTCAAGTAAAAAATCCCACCCAAAGTTTAAACTTTTTGGTATACCTTCAGGTTGGGCTCAATTTAAACAGTTTAAGGAACACTGCTGCAGCGTAACAAAACACACTTAATTCCATTTCAGTGCAAACGTTTATGTAACAACTTTTTAACACTTTTTTTGTTAAACCATAGTAAAAAAAATTCCACAAGAAGTAAATGTGATATGTCTTGCTACTTTATGAAAAAGTTAGTGGCATTACAAAAAACGATGCGATTTTTTAAATACGTGGGCAGACATAAAAGACAACACTCGTGCGGCATGTAGCAATGGCCAGCGTTACGTTTTTTTTTTGTGTGGGACTAGTGTAAATAATAACCTGAAGAAAATGTATTATACATGTAGTTGTAGTTTACGTTTTTGTGTCTATTAGAAATTCATTGAAATTTTTAGGGTATGTGTGTGTTTAAGCAGCGTTCATTAATATGGTAAATTATGTAAATGTGTGAGAGTTAGAAAAAAAAAATTTATAAAAATATTAATATTTTAATTCTTAGAAAAGCAAATGAGACCAGCTGCAGTTTAACTTTATTGAGTTAAATCTGCTTAAAGATACAGTTGTTTTATAGAACGCCTTACAAAAGAATAGATGTCTTAAAAGACGATGGTCTTAACAGATGATGGTCTTAACAAAAGATGGTCTTACCAGACGATGGTCTTATCAGACGATGGTCTTACCAGACGATGATCTTACCAGACGATGGTCTTACCAGACAATGGTCCTACCAGACGATGGTCCTACCAGACGATGGTCCTACCAGACGATGGTCCTACCAGACGATGGTCCTACCAGACGATGGTCCTACCAGACGATGGTATTAATATACGATGGGCTTATTAGAAACTAAATTATGATTTCTTGCTAAATCTAGCTGACTGTTTAGATCATTGAAATTGTCATCTATTTATGTGGCTCAGAGACCTGGTTCCTTATTGCCAAAAACCCATGTCTTAACAACGTTTAATAGTTTAAGGTTAAAAGCTTCTTTGGATCTACTGTATTTAAAAATTATGCCTGTTAATCGTGGCCCATATATAAAGGTTGTTTTTTCTAGACCTATAAAACCTCTAATAGAGAAAACTGTAAAAATTGCTGTCATACTAATAAAGTATGTTCGATTTTTCTTTAAATACACTTTGGTAAATCACCATGAAAAGACTTATACCAGAACAATGTTAACAAATCGTGAATATTTATTTCTAATAGTCGCGCTCTGGTCCTTAAGTTTATAAAACATTTAAACCAATTTAAAGGTGCGCCTAATTGTCCTTCTGAACAAGTAATAAGCATGACCACATTAAGTCATCTTAATAATATTCGTCTTAATCTCACCTGTACCATTCGCATAGAAGAAGCCTCTGCCGCTGTGTGACAGAGGACTAGAATTTATCGATGTTGGCAATAACACTGCTCAGCAGAAAAATCCTCCATTTAATAAAACTATGTGGACTATATGGATTTTGATGCGCTGAAGTCAAATCTATTGTCGGTTTTTTTCCATAATAATTTTTTGTCGAGCAGTGTAATGTGTTTAGCAAAATAAGCAATAAAAAATATGTAAATAAATGTACTCAGGTTTACAATAGGGCTACAATCAGTTAATTCAAAAAAATTTAATTATCAGCATGATGTTTGACTTTGTTTCACTGCAGTCGTTGAATGGATAGTTTGTCTGAAATTTTTAATTTCCACGTGTGTGATGGTCATCTGATGGGCCGGACTTTAATTGGTTTCTATGGCTGCCTAAATAATAGTTTTGGTTGCTTAAAAAGAGTGTTGGACTATTTCAACCTATTCTGCATACATTTATTTCCATCTAAACTGATTTCAAACCATAAACAATATGATAAATGAGTTTGCTGTATTTTAAACATATTATATTAATTAGTGTGGGTAAGGTCCGGTTTCAACAAGACATTGTGATATATCATACAGCTACTAGATTCAGTTACTAAATTAAACAATTTTTAGGCACTTCGATTCTACTTACGGTGATCAGAATAGGCATCTAAGATAATTTAATTTCACTTAAGTGAATTATTTGTATTACATGTCTTAATATTAAAGACGTCCGTTAAATGCAAATAGTTGGTCCTATTTTCTTGAAAGATATTAAATTATCTGGTTGAAAAATTCACTACCTTTAAAATCTTTTAATTATGTTTTTTTTAGCAATTTTTGGCTGGTTGCATTAAAACCACAAATATTTTAATATTTTGAATATCTGATGTATGTATGATTATGTGTATGTGTGACTATAACATGCAGCTTAGTCGCTGTGTTAACGTATTTAGGACAGTGTTGCCAGAATTTCTATTTAATTTAGCATAGGAAAGATATAAATATTCAACTAAAAGTTTTTATTAAGCAAACTAACAATGAAGTTATTATATCCTGGCATTTATTAGTTTATTTCGTTTGAATAAACTGGTTACTTTCTATTGCAAATAATAAGCTTACTTGATATTTTCTTTATTACACTACTATTATACTACTATCACACTACTATTACACTACTATTACACAACTATTACACTACTATTACACTACTTTTACACTACTATTACACTACTGTTACTTGCACACTATAAACCAAATGTTAGAGTATTTTATTTAACCTTTTTATACCTGTAATACCGAGGGTATATATAGCTTTGCCATTCAGTTTGTAATTTCTACAATATTAATTTTTGGCTGCACAAAATATTTTCTAAAAGCTTATGACTAGGGGGCTTCATTGATCCATGACTGTCTGTCTATCCGTGTTATGGTAGAAATCAACTGTTAAAAGCCTTTACAGATCTGTGTGTTTCTCAGGTCTGTGTGTTGTATAAAGCTTTTGAAAATATTTGAAAATAAATCTCTATTAAAATCCAGCAAAAACGCATTATAATTTTCTGAGATATAAAAAAATTAACACAACTGTCTCTGCTCTTTTCATATTTTTCGCATAATTTTCCTATAAAAATCAAAATTTTTTAGCCCAAAGATAATTTACAGACACATTTGCTACTATTTAAAGACATTAAAAGATAAATATTTGTAAATAATTTTGGACAAATGATTCCTAATCAGCAAAGTTATAGGCAAAAATGGTTTTTTAAAATATATATATTTTTCAAAATATCTCAAGTTACAGAAGCTCCTAATTAATTTTAGGACACGTTATAGACAACAAAAACATAAACCGTAGTCTCGAAAACTATTGCTAAGAAAAACTGATTAATTGGTTTGAGACTAACTGAGATATAAGCACGTTTTTTTCGAAGAGTTTTAAAGCTGCAAAAAAATTCTATTTGTACAGATTTTTATGAGAAAATATAAAACAAGAGTAATTATGTGCTTATTTCAGTTTTATAATTATAATGAATATTTGGCTGACTAATTTTGTGTGCAATTAAACAATTAAAAGGTAAATCTACAGGAAAATCTTGTTATCCAAAAATAACCTTGGAATCAAGTTTCTAATTTTTGCATAATAACATAGAAAACGGCAACACTGACTCGAATGCTTATTTATAACGGAGTCTTTATGGCACCACCACTGTTGGTAGATATTGCAACACATCTAATAAAAGAGAAAAAGAGAGCAAAACAACAGAAAAACCATTAAGCCTGAAACTATGCTTTGAACTTAATTAGCTGCGAATTAACAAATCTTTTTTTCACGTTCTTTTTTTCTCTAGAATTTGGCGTTGTTGTCGGCGTTGCTGGCAGTATGTAAAATTAGAAAAAAATAATAAAACAAAAATATAACTGTAACAATGTAGCAAAAAAAAAAAAAAATAAACATCCCGTTTTCAACGCTAAAGGTTATGTGATTATAATAATATTTTTTTAAAAAACAATCTATATATATTTTTACCACTGGTATACAATGAGACTAAGTCATAGAGTGGTAAAAGTTAGACAACAGTAAAAAACTTTAGTTATAAATGACGTAAAGGGGGGTGGAGGTTTAGTGGCTATAGGTGGTTGTAGGGATAGGAAATTTTCACAAACGGAAATGTAAAATGTCATCCTGCAGGCAAAGTAAGAAGATTTTTACAAATGTAATCATGTTGTAACATGCAGGCAAAAAGCGAAAAAAAACTAGAAAAATAATTATTGTTACTAAAACACACATAATTTATAAAAAAGTTTTTTTCTTGCAGAAAATTAGGATATTAAATTAAATTTAATAAGGAAAATTTAGTTGTAGTAAGTGTAAAACGTACAGTTGATATATGAAAAATTATAGCTACAAAAAAAAAAAAGAGGAAGAAATACATCAATATGAATAAATACTTTTCAAAGAAAATGACAAAATTTATATAAAATTTTATTATTAAAAACTACAAAAAAAATTTTTTTCAAATTTTTTTTCTTAAAGAATTTAAAAAAATGTGAATCTTTGAAATTTTTTCTAAGAATTTCGTTGGCTAATTTTTTTTTTATTTTTTTAAGAAGACAAAAAAATGAAACAAGTAAAAGTGCTATATTCAGCCGTGCCGAATCTTATATACCCTTCACAACGTGTAGTCATGCAATAACAATTGTGTGTATCACCATTAATCTCATATAAAATACGTACATACATCTAAAAAACATACATACATATATAAAAATATCCCATTGTAAAATTATAAATTTAACTTACGCATGTGTTTCAAAAAAATAGAAAAAAAAAAAAATTTAAAAATTAAAAAAAATTTTTTTTTGGCTCAGCTGGGATTCGATGCCACGTTCACTCCAACCAGTATACACATTTGTATGCATGTGTTGTATGTTGTTGTTGTGAAACAAAAAACAAGGTGGTTTTGGTTTTTTTGCTTTTATCCCAGTTGTTTATATACCGATGTTTCTTATTTTCAGTACCGATCTGCTCCCGAATATTTCTTATATTTTAATACCTCACGCGGCAATGTTGGGGGGCTTTAAAAAGTTGATTTCAACATACACACGGACAGACTGACAGAGCTAAATCCCCTATTCATAAGCTTTCAGAAAATATATTCTTTATGGGGTCAGAAATGAAAACTGTAGAAATTTCACACGGAATGACAAACTTATATCTACCCTTTTTCGCTGTGTGAAGGGTATACAAATATTCCTTGTTTTTTTAGAATGCTTATAATGAGATATTTTGATCTAAAAGTATATATAAATAGTCTCTTATTATTTATTATTTAAATAAAATTCCTTTAAAGATTTAAGCGATTTTTAATTTTTTTTGCTCAAATTCGAATGCTTATTTTTAAATTTATTATTTTTGAACTTTTATTTTTGTTGGACTTTTTTGTTTAAACTAATATTCTTAATCAGGCTTGAGTTCATATTTAATATTCATTATTTTTACAAAGAATTTTTTTAATTGTGATATATGAAAGAATAAATCTTGAAAAATTATATTTTTACCGACACTAGCCGAGTGGAATGCATTTTCGAAACCAGCTACGATTTCATCATCAGCACTCCCTGATCGGTGGTTACATGTTGGTTGTAAATATCATCTATTTAACTCACGGGACTTATGTTAATTGAATTCGGTAACTAATTTTTTCCACTCGGCTAGTGTCGGTAAAAATATTATTTTTCAAGATTTATTCTTTCATTTATCACAATTAAAAAAATTCTTTGTAAAAATAATGAATATTAAATATGAACTCAAGCCTGATTAAGAATATTAATTTATTATTTTTTTTATATTTGAAATAAGTAATTGATATGAAAAACTATAATTTTTAACGCATATTGTTAAATATAACTCATACGTATGAATGTACAGCTCTAGTCTCAACAATAAATATCACTCATACGCCATGTTTTACTTTTTACTTGTATGCAACTGTATTTATTTGATTTTTACACATTCATACTTACTTTTGACTTGATGCTTAACATAAACATATTTCATGTCTTCTTATTGTATTCAGATGCTGCACACGTCATATGATCGCACACATTCAGAAATGTTGTGCATTTAATATGACATTTGAAACGTGCACAAAATCCACTCAAATTCGTAGCATTTACTCAGTCTTAGAAGAAAAAGAAAAATTTGTACAACTTACCAAACAATAAATCAAAAAATAAAATTTAACAAAAGAGAAAGTTTTCCTCCTTATGAATACTTGATTTATAGTTGTAGCATTTGTAATCATCTAAACTTTTATTAGGTAAATAAACAAGTTTTTTTTATTTAGTCATTTAAACTCTTTCTTGTTGCTAAATTCTAAACAAGGTGCAAATATTGTGTAAAAAATTACTTTGTGGAATTTCCTAATAAAAACGGAAATGTGACATCCAAAAAGTTATTTTTGTTTGTGCTAACCCCACTCTCATTTCCTTAATGGTGTGTATGTAGGTATGCTTGAGTTAAAGTTCCGTTTCTATAAGTATCACCGCTTATTATTCATGGTGTGTGGCAACGTTTTTGTAGTTTAGCTCATCAACAGTTTTTAGTTGTATTGAACAACTTAAGTATGTCTTGTTGCTGGCCAAAAAGCTAGAGATACAGGAAAAAATCTAAAACTAGGAAAGTGAGAGAGAGAGAAAAAAAAAAACTTCAAAACAAAGTTACGTGTTGAGCATATCAATGAGTAAGTATTTTTCAAAAGTAAGGACATTTGTTAAGTTCGTTCTATAAAGTTTAAAGTCCTTAGCATTACAATTGACAAAATTATACAACAATGTAAATAGAAAACGTCCGGTGATTACAGATTGAATGTGGTAATAGATATTGTTAGAAAAAAATAAAGAATAAAAATTAATAAAAACTTTTAAAGATTATTTAAGAGCAAAATATTTTTAAATGCAATTGAAATACGCAATTTAAACTTATCAATTTGTACATACTTTTAACAGCGTTAAAGATTTTTAAGAACAAGTTAAATTTTTCAAATTAAATGCTGCTCGGAATTCGGTTTAAATTTTAACTATTAAAATACGAGTATGTTTTCGTTTTATACACACATTTTTCAAACTTTATGTAGCTGGTATATTTGAACTCAAAAAGGGGGCCTAAAAATATAAAACCATAAAAACTGAGGACTTTTGACAAAAGATAACGAGTCGAAATAAAGAATACTTTTAGATTCTTTAATGAAAGCGTTTCATATCGCTTTGCTTACACAAATCAGCATAATTCCAAGAATAATAATTATCACTTATAACACGTAATAAAGAAACAAATAATTGAATGCACTTTTTTACTCTACACCTGTGATATCAGGTTTGAATATAGAATTGTCATTCCGCTTGTAATTTCGACAATATTTATTTCTGAATATCGATATCAGCCTTAATTATCGAACCTGACCAGAGTTGCATCCTCCCAAGCTACGGAGAAGCCTGAGGTATTGGTTTAACCTCTTTACCCCGTACTTACAATATATCTTGCCCAGGGATTAGCCAAGGAAATATGCCTTCAGAGGGAATCTTATGGACAGCAGAGAGGAACGATATGAGTATCACAAGTAAGGACTTAACACAGTAAACATATAATAAAAATTAATATAAAAATAAATAAATTAATATAAACAAATTTAAAATCCATAATGGCCGCGACTACAAAATGGCGTACATTTAATTTGTTTATGGGTTAAATATAGTATTTAAAAGTACTTATACCCCCTCAAGATCCTTGTCCTGTAGAATACGTTAAATAATTAAAAAGTTAAAACACAAAACGGCGTCTGAAATAAAGAGGCGGATAAAGGGGATGAATATATTAATTACGACTGTGACCTCTTCAACCCCGTAATAATCAGAACAAATCAAAAGGGATTGACAAATAGACTACTGTTTAAAAATTTAGGGCCATTATTACAAATTGTTGGTAGCTTAAGGCAGGATTTTGTCGGACAGATAAATGGCTTTGAATTATTAACCTTTAATGTATTACTTTTTTATTTTATAAATTAATAATTATAATAATAAAAAATGGAAGTTGTAATAATGCTAAACTATTTTTCGGGCAGACAAAATCATACCTTTAACTAGAGGCAAGTTGTAATAATGGCACTTAAAATTCAAGATGATACTTTCTTTCTCAATCCATCATTATGGCTATCAAATGAAAGGGCTTGATCAGAAGAATAAAAAATAAAAAATATACTAAATCAAAATCAAAGATGGCATCAATAATAATAAACAAAATTTGCGTATAACATAAAAGTTGAAACCCAGGCTTGGCTACGATGTGGTGTCTATACTTATGCACATGACGGTGAAGGACTTTATCAGACTCGACACAGCCGAATAAAGTATTCTTACTTGTTTTATCTCTTCTTGTTATATAATTATTATTTACAGTTGGATCTTAAAGTGTGATACAATGATAGTTTTGTCTCAATGTTGAGCTCTAAAAAATATTGATCTCAAGCACCATATACAAGGTTTTAACCACTAAATCTCAGTGTCTAATGGAAAAAGTAATCAAATTTTTTTTATTTCTTTGTTGTTTCCTTAAAGACTTTCTTCTGAAAACTAAATTCGTTTTATCTTTAACTGAAAGTGCGGCATTAAATGCCGCAATTAATTATGCCTTAAAAACTTTACAGTTAAAATATTTAACACTTATATTTTAGGAACAAAAAAAAAAAACATAAAATTTAAATTGCAGTGAAAACGACAGAGTGAAAATTCATTACGGTAAAAGCAGCATAAAAGTGTGTTTAACAAGTTGCAACCATAATGTTGCAACAAATTGTTTTCATTTTATTTTGGAAATAAAGAAACAGCAACAACTGCAGAGAAAGAAATATAAATGAATTATATTTTTTGAAGCCATTTTAAATTAAAAGTTTTCAATTTAAAAACAAGAAAAAATATTAACGCACACACATACACTCACATACACACACAAAATCCAATGATATTAAAAATAAACTACGCAAGCAGGTATAGGCAGAGGGGACAGGAAATAAAAAAAAGCACCAGAATATAAAGAATGAACCAGAAAAAATTCATATTTGTGTTAAGTGAAATAAAATTTAAATCGTTTCAAATGAATATCCTTAAGAATATGTAAATTTATTAATATATTGTAAAAATGCATTGAACATTGAAATATTGGCATATTACACGGTATTATGTTTGATTTACAAATGTATCCGCTTTTTTCGCAAATCTTTCCATTAAAAATTTTAAAATTGCTTCTGCTGTATTTTGAAACGAGGTGCTTTTTTAAGGATTTAAATCAGACATGTGATGGGATTAGTTTCCTGTGTTATTTAATTTTTTACAAAAGCCCAACTCCTTTCTAATGGCCGAAGTTGTGGAGGGTTGGGTCTGTTTGCCTCCAATGTTACAAAATTGACAATATTGTTTGAATATCACTTTTTCCTCGGTTTTTTCCATGATGGCATAATGCAAAATTGCGCCTGAAATATAAAGGCACTCTATGCTCTCTTAAGAAATGCAAATACCATTTTAAAGACTCTACCATTCTATCGTGTCTGATATCACAAATGGTTGACTTATTTTGCCTCAACCGCAAATGACTTGCCACACAAAAAACTTCTTAATAAATTTTCTTTGTTTTTTAGCCTGTATTATTCCTGGATATTATCTTCTCCTTAAGTCACATTATACCTTTGACCTGGAATTTGTGAAAAGTCTGCTAGTATATAAGTTTCATCAGCCAGCACACAACAGCTGTTTTTTTAATAAAATTTTACTGAATTCTTATTGCTCTTATTTGACCTTTATTTTATAAATTTTTTTTAATTGATTCTTCAAGCTCGGGGTCTTTATAAATATTTGTTGATTTATTTACTATTCAATATTTCGCTACTCCTTTGTGTAGCATCTTCAGGAAAGAAATTGTGTGTTTTTACAAAATTTTTTATATGAAAAATATATAAATATATAAATATATAATTATATAACAAATTTTGTAAAAACACACAATTTCTTTCCTGAAGATGCTACACAAAGGAGTAGCAAAATATTGAATAGTAAATAAATCAACAAATATTTATAAAGACCTCGAGCTTGAAGAATCAATTGAAAAATGTTTTATAAAATTTTACCTCAATCTCTTCGTTCGTTACTGCCTATATATTTTCAACTTTATGCGACTTCAGCCCAACATTAAATTTGGCTCTGCGCATTAATATTAACGAGCTTGTTTTCTAATAAAATTATTCGGTGCTCTTAGAAAGAGTTGTTTTATTTATTTTTCCTTATCAGTAATTGTTAGAGTTTTTTTTTCTTCCTTATGCAGGTTTGTTTCAATGTTCAAGTCTTCTTAATATTGTTTAATGCCTTAAAACAGTGTGACGATTTTGCTATTCTTTTAAAAGTCTATATCGGATTTTTTTTGAAAATTTTTAATTATTTTTTCATGTACTTTTTTGTTGCGGTTTATGGTGATCGAAAAAATAATTGAAAATTATTAATTTAGAAAAATAATATCTCATTAAAATTGTATAAAAAATTCAAATGTGATTATAAAAATAAGAATCCATAAGACCAAAGGTTTAGTTTTGCCTGAAATAGTATGTGTGAGTCTATTCTGTCTCACTCTTTATGTGTGCATGCTTACACATGTATTGTGCGACTCCATACGGAAACGGATGTATACTTTTAACACTCAATTGTTTTTATTTCATTCGCAATACTCTCTCACTTTTAGTTCTTTGTTGTTTTCGTGCTTACACATGTAAATATTAAAATAAATATTCAATTGCATCAGATGGATTTTAAGTTTTATTAATACTGAATTATAAAATGTTTTTTTTTGTGCTTACACACATATGTACACATACATACATGCACATTGACATTTACACATTTTTTACTTGAAAAACTTTACAAGGATGCGTACTTTGTATATATGCTTGACTTGATTTGAGTTTTTTGTTGTTGGGTTTTCTTGGTTCATTTGTAACCAAAACAACAGCCCTGGTATGACTATTATCACGCGCACTACTTTATTTACATCCTGTTTATGGTAAAAACAACAACAACAACAACTACACTTACTGAAGTGAAATAAGTGAAAAGAAAGGCGTATGCACAGATATGTAAGTCGAATGTTGAATACGCTATTTTCAAAAGACCCAATGCCTTTATATTAGACTGTAGAGTGGATTATAGGCTCAAGCATGGAACTTGAAAAATTTTTAGAATGTTTTTTGATATTTTATTTAAATAGTTTATTCAAGGCATATTCATAAGGTATATGTGACGCGAAAAATAGAAAGGGAGCTAAGGGTAAAAACAGGTTTTGTTCAGGAGAGCCATTTTAAAGATTTAAATACGTGTATCTTTGGTGTACCATCACTGAGCATGTTGGTATTGGTCTCATTTGAAAGCGACACATCTTATGACGTCAGGAACGTGTTGGTTAACCTTGAAAACGCGCGTAGGTCGTCACTACTTTTTGTTTTATGTAGTTAGTTTTTACGGTTTTCTACCTAGCGCGCTGTTTTCATGAGTTTAATATCAATTTTGCTCGCGTTTTTTCAAATCCAGAGTTATTTTCTGAAATTATTAATTTTGAACACTCATTTAGTACTATAACGACTTAAGAACATTAGTCAAGCATGATCCAAATGCCATGTTTCCAGGTATTCCAGAGGAGGATTATCTAGTAATATCTATGGATTATGCTCAAAATGTTAGCTTTTCGTCGGGTTCACAGCAAATAGGAACTGCATACTTTAAATCAGGTCGAAAAACAGGAATTTTCGGAATTACAAACGAACGTCAAAATATTCAACACATCTTCTGTATTGACGAAAGCGATTCCATTGCAAAAGGTCCGAATTCAGTAATATCAATGCTTGATTACTACCTACGAGAAGTGTATTCAACTAAAAAATTAGTGATATTCGCTGATATCTGTGTTTCACAAAATAAAAACAATGCGATGATACGATATTTACAACACCTTGTCGAAACGAGTCAGTTGAATTGAACTTTTTGTTAACCGGACATACAAAGTTTTCACCTGATCGTTTATTCGGAGTTTTCAAATCAAAATATGCCCAAACTAATGTCGACTGCTTCATGGATGTAGTTGATTGTGTTCGAAAATCATCTCGTAATGGATTTAATGTTCCTGTACCTATTTGACTTCCAAACTCAAGTGAGCCTGTTGTTGAGTGGAGAAAATGGTACGAATACTTCTCCACTAAATATAAAACTTTAGTTGGAATATCGAAGTATCATCACTTTGTATTTATTGCTCAGTCACCAGTGCAATGTAAAGTATTTGCGAATTCAGCCAGCATAAATGAAAACATACATCTGAGTAACAATACCAGTTTCAATGACAAACCAATTATAATTCCGTCACCAGGGTTATCGATGAAGCGTCAATGGTACTTGTATAAAGAGGACCGGGGCTTATGTTTTGACATATCAAAAAAGATTCGGTTGCTTCTCTTCCTTTGGTCTCTGGAAATGGAAACGAAGAGGAGGATTCGGAGAAAGTAGACAATCCTCAAGAAGTGGAGGCAGCAGACGTTAAGAAGAAATCGAAAAAAAATAAAGGACCGGTACCGTCAAGTTCTAACGAACCAATTCGCAAAAACCGTCGATTAAAATGATTTTTCTATTTTTTAAATTGTTCATAAGGAAAAAAATAAATTTTTTGTAGTTTCGTAAATTTAAGTTATTTATAAACATTTTACAATATAAAAAAATATTTAAAAATTGTATTGAAATATTTTTCATCTCAAAAAATTTTATTTTATTTTAAATTTAATTAAATTAAATTTTTAAATTTAATTAAATTAAATTTTTAAATTTATACAAACAATTTTTCAAAAATTTTCTATATTTATAGAAAATATTTAACTAATACTCTTTCATTTATCCTAAAACATTTCAATTTAATTCGTATTCATTAAAAACATTTAATCAGGCAAACTGTGCAAATGTAGCAACAAACCTACGAACACCATTACCGTCCCTGATGCAAAAAGAAGGATGTGAAAAAGGAAAAATAAGGGTTTACCTCATATGAAATGTTGCAAATGTAATTAACACATTTAATGCCTTGAATAAAGAAACATAAAGTCAATTGAATAAAAGTTTTAATAAAAACCATATTAATATCTGAGCATGCTTCGCAAACTGGCAACTTGCACGTAGCGGCGACAAGCACACATATGCAAACACAACCATTTAACATTATTACAATTGTGCAGCAGGCATAATACCTGGCACTTTGGCAAACGCCAAAAGTGAATGTTTGTATGAATGTTAATGTGCGTGTGTGTTTGTAAAGCGAATGTAGCAAAAATTGAAAAAAAACAAAATAATAATAATAAAAGGCAAAAAAGTCGAGTTTTTATAGCTAAAAGTGCGTAAATGTGGTATTTTTATGCCACAAAACCACATACCTTAAGAGAATCTTTATAAATATGCAGCAGCAGAGTTAGCAAATTGTGTGTGATTTTATAGATGTGTACATAAGTGCAACGGAAATACTTGATAAAAAAGTCTGCACGTGTAGTTATTTTTAGTATGCCGGCATGTGTGTGCATTACAGTCTTTAACAGGATACATATTAAAACTTATATACATTCACCTTTTTCTCTTAACTTCACCTCGGGTACTTTCTATGAATGTATGTCAAATTAATAAACATGAAAATACACACGAACCTTAAAATACTGATAATACTAATACATTTGCAACACACACTACATTGTATAGTATTTAGTAGATGTAAGCAAAAGGATTTTTTTTTCACAATTTTATTTTATTCAATAAATGAAATTCCATTAACTTAAGTATTTCTATAATGGCAAAAAAAGAAGTTTTTTTATTAACAGTTTTTTCGTAATAATAAAATGAGGAAAACTAATTATGATGGCGTCAATCAAGCAGCAGAAATCTATGGCTTTAAAGAATAAATATCTTTAAGATAATCTCTAATTATATACAGTAGCGAGGAATTTAAAAAAAATTAAACATTTTTGACTTACAACTTAAAAATTATTTTCTATAAAGATTTCGAGGTTGGTTGGTGGGTTATTGTAGTAGTAGTAGGTGAGTTAGTTTACTATGAGTGAACTGTCGAGTGAGATCTGCACGACAGCGTCTTAACAATACCACATATGTATCTCGCCAGATTAATTGTCTCTTAGAATAAATCCAAGAAGGGTCGTAGTAGTAGATTCACCCCATAGCTCTGAGGTATGGCAGCAAATCGTTCCATCTTCCATCTTGATTGTTGTTTCATTTATTCTAAGACAATGTTTCTCACTTCTTAATTCTTTAATTCATATTTATATTTTCACAGAAAAAAGAAATTGTAACACATTTAATATATTTATTTTGCCTGTTTTCTTTTAGGTTCATATTCAGCGGCCATTGTGTTTTTATAATGAATGTTTACCAGAAAATTTTTATGGAACTTCTGGAATTCCAGAGGGAAGTCATTCTTCCAAAGGCTTTTCCATGCATCAAAAGTTTAATATTTCTACCATTCCGTATGCGAAGTGTTGTACTTAACAATTGGGCTTGTGTTATTTAATAAAACAGGCTACTAATGTTAGCAATGTTTACAACCATTCTTTTTGCCCGAAATGGAAGGTTTGTACTTATTTGACATAAGGTAACATAGACCATTGAGATTTAAGTTTCGTGAGAAATTAATTTCACGTTTAAAGGAAATTTATTCGTCGCCACGTTCATGCTTATGCAGGGACAAAGTAGCTAAAATTCCAATCCTGGAGCACAATAAAATAGTTGTCATCAGTGAGAAACCTGTCGAAAATTTGGGAAAAGTAGGCCCAATTTTAAGCTCGTGGGCAACCCTTAAATGAAATAACCTTTCTAAAGTAAATGGCAGGCACTCGTTTTCTGAATTTTTTTTCATTTTCAAAACCCAAACGGTAACCTGGTATTTGTTTCTTTATTTTATTAGCATTCGATACTGCTTACAAGATTAGTAATCAATCACACATACACCTGTTATGCTTATTAATGTACACAAGTCTCTATATAATAGTATTGGCGTATGTGTGTGCATGTATATAGCGAAAATTGTTGCCATACAACTTTTCAGAGTTTAGCTGCCATTTTCTCATAACGCTTCAAAAGATTGATTTTATATAAATTTTTGACAGTTGCAACTTGTTTTATGTTTTGTTTTTTTTTGTTATCGTGAACTTTTATCATCACTCCCTGACTTTTTTGGTACAACAATTGATTACCTTTAAGTAGAGGAAGCTGCAGATTAAGAAAAATGTTGCAATTGATCTTCAAGATCATGGACAGGAGGTTTTATTTAAACTGTATTAAGTCTTTGATCTACATCAAAAAATCAAGGCCAACCGAGGTCTTTAAATACAACACTCGCTCCGATATGACTGACATCAGGGGCCAAATTACGGCATTCGATCACAATAGAAATTTTACTCGTACAATCGAGTTCGCTGTGCTTTAGGTATAGATATTCTAATGAGAATTTTCAGACTTCAATCACATTCGAATGCCGTAATTTGCCTCCCATGCCACCATTGGAAAAAAAATCTTATTGGAAATTGGTTTTCTCGCTTAGACATCCTAGCCTATGTGGTCATATGATGAATATAAAAACAAAATATAATTATCTCTAGAATAAAGTCAAATTAAAGGCAATTAGTACGTTATTTGAGTTTTCTTTTCTTGAAATTTATGATTCTATACTAAAAAAAACACCTAAAAAACTAATTTGATATTTTTTTTTTGACACAAAATTATCTCGAACAGAACTAAATTTATTTGGTGTATTTGGTCGGATTCTATTTTGGATACAGCATGGCATACAGTAGGATGATATTATTAGTTATATTATGACTACCATGCCCATAATAGATTTAATTTTCATGGGTGACACTCATGTTTATTAAGATAAATTATTCAATAATTTTAAAGTGATGTTTACCACTTGATATAAAATACATCATATTTTCCTTATTAATTAACATTTAAGTTTATTATTTGAAATGCTTTCCAAGACATGCAAATTCACCATATGCTACCGTCTGTAATCAATAGCATGACACTATTATCGTAAATAATGAAGGCGTTTTTTTATTGCCAATTTTATTAAAATAAAAGAAAGTTTGATTTGATTTTCAATTTTTTTTATTCTCAATTTTATTTAAATACAAAAACATTTGATTTGATTGTGTCATAATTTTTGTTTAAAGAAAATTTGGACTAACTTGAACCAGGGATGGCGAAATTGGTACAATATTACTTTTTTTTTGTATAATTTAAACTCGAAAAATACACCTATGGCTTATTTAAAACAATTAAGGAATCTCCCCAGGTTTACTAACTTGGGAACTCATCACTGTCGCTGATGTTGAAATATTAAAATCAAATATTAGCGAGTTCTAGGTAACAGTTTCTAAAATAAAAACCAAGGGAAAATTAATTCACGTTTTCAGTCCGTAAAAAAATTCGAACAGGTGAACTATAACTCTTACATTCATCACCAAATGTGGAAAGACTCTTTTCTTATCAAAATATTATCAAATCCAAAGAGAGTAACAGACCTCAAACTGCAACACTTTGAAACTTAATCCAAACAAATTTGATTCACTGAATTTAAAGAATTGCAATTGTTTTAATATAAATATATTAGTTAAGTTATTATCAAAAATGTAATTGTGATTTTAAAATCGATTTAAGGCTAGTACGTAGTATCACAATTTTTTTATATGTAAGTAGTTTATACGTATTTAATTCCAAATTGATTTTTTATATTGTAGTACAATTGAAATTTAATTTACCTTTTTGGTATTCTTAATAAACCTAAATAAAAATATTATAAATTTGTGTTTTAGTACAATAAAAATAAAAAAGTACCTATTTTCAAGTTATTTAGTACAATCTCAAATTTTCCATCCCTGACATGAAGTAAAGCATTCAAATGACATTGTGTTATTTTCTCTTTAAAATAATGTGGTAATATTGCTTTATTATAAATATATCAATCGAATTTGCTTTATATCTCTTTGCATATTTTTTTTTAATTTGCAAAATTATCGTAATTCTAAATAAATAAAAAAATGTGGAAAAAGTAATAACCAATATCTAAAATAAAAAAAAAAGTAAAAAATAAATTAAACTATACTACAGCCAGTAACACACATTTCAACAAAGGTTCTTGGCACGTTTTTGCTGTTGCCATGATATTTAATACCTCTTGAGCTCGTTTTTCTTTATAGCATTTTTAGACAAATATTCTACCCAAACTTGCATTACTTTTCAATTCATATTCAGGTAAGTATTTTATTTTTTATTATTTTCTTTTTCTATGTATTTCGTATTTCTTTGCAAACAATTTTTTGGAAAAGGTAAAATAATTTTGTTACCAAAACAGTACGTGTGTTTCCAATGCAATTTCGCTCACTGACTCCGCATACAAGTAAATACATTCTTGGCTTAGAGAAGAGTTTATAAAAAAAACTGTTAAAATTTTGTAGATACTGTCATGTTCTATTTAGTTTGGGGTTTTTTAAGTTTTGCTAAATGGCAAAAACATTACCTTTTATATTTTGTTAAATATTAAAATCCTCTTAAACTACGTTTTAATATTTGGGCAGGACAAAAAGTTGTATTTTTGTATGGCAAAGGTACAATGATTTTTGTTTTAATTTTTTTTAAATGTTTTTTGTTGTATAAAAATACTCATATTGTATAAAACAAAATTGGTTTTGAAAATGTTGCGGTTTTTCTGGAAATTACTGTTGTTTAAGTATTTTATAGAATTTTTGGCTCCTGGAACAAATAAATAAAAAAAAATTAAATTTAATTCAACTGGCCTAGTCGGCCACCTGGTTGGGCTTATATTTCAAATGCAGTTAAATGCCAACACAAAAATACTTCAATTGTATAAAAGAAAAGGATTACAAACGGAAGATGTTTTTTTTTATCCGTAGTTTTTTGGGTTTCATTTCCGGCCATAAAAAAAAATGAGAGAGAAGGAAGCTTTTTTAAGGCTTATGCATTTTGAATGAAAATTGTTTGGTAAACCGTAGATGATTTCTATCTTTGTTGAAGAAATTTTGTGAAATAAAAAATATATATAAACTTTTATTTTTCTGGTTTTTCTATTGAAATAAAAGACATAAAATTTATATCGTATTTAAAGTGGGATTATAAAGCGAATGAAAAGGATTTTAAATCATATTTACGAATTAGAAAAATTGGTGAAATAGAAAATAGCTTTAAATGGAAAGAGTAATACTTTTATTAAACAGTTAAATGAATATGCATGGTTTTTAACTTAAAGGTTTAGTTTTGTTTTTTCTTGATAATTTTTTTAAAATTTTTTTACAGCACAGTTGTTCGAACTTTACTGCAATACATGAAATAATTTTGTTTCTTAGAATAAAATTTTTCTACTTGTTGAGAAATAATTTTTTTGTTTGCAAAATTTTAACTTTAACAGGAATATTGATTTTTCTAATGAAAAATTGTTTTAAATTATAACCAAAATATTTATTTGTGGATAAAAATCAAATTTTTGCTAATATATTAATACTCATGTTATTTATTTAATACGATTTTTGGTTTGTTTTCTTTATTTTTTTAATAATAAAATCATTTTCAAATTTGATTACTAACTGGCTTTAATGTTATACATATACATTTTTGCCCAATTTCCAATTGGGTTTTTTGTTACCTACAATCTGCATGTCTTTTTACTTTAGTGCATTACTTTAAAGTACAAATTCACAACAACAATGTTTGTTTGCCTTTCTTGCTACTGGAGTAGTGTTTTGTGTTGATAGCATACAAACATATGTGGGTGGTATAATCAATAACAATAACAAATAAAACCGGCTTACAATTCCCCTATTCAGCATACATTAAACACAATGAGAGTTAAATATTGTATTTACATACATTCTCTAAACAGTTTTTGTGACTCTTTTTTTCTTTTCTTTTCAAACAGCAACAATCAAACATGAATCACAAAGCAAAACAAAACAACTGGTTTTTTGTATTTAATTGATAATACGAGCTTATAAATATTACAATAATAAATTAAATGGAGAAACACTCTCAGGTATTAACACATACTTATGCATAAGTATATTTGTACGAGATAAATTCAAATGAGGGTTTATTACTACGGGTTTCATGAGTGTTTTTTTTGGTTGTGATTTTGTTTTCTGTTTTTTATTTTACACAAACCGCAAAAATATTACGCAGTCGCGCAACCTCTTGTATTAAAACAAAAGAAAAACAGCTTAATAATAAGTTAAATTACTATATTGCAGCAACAACAAATAAATAATAATTATTCATATAAATAAAAAAATGCTGTAGCAATACTAAAAAGACAGAAACAAAAAAAAGCAATATAAATATTCAAACAGTGGCTAACAGACGTTAAAATTGGTAAGATCGTTGTACACATACATACTAATGTATACATACACATACTTTTTCATTTATTAGGAATTTATGACAAATTGAAAACTTCTAATTTTATTTTAACTAAAAAAATATATATAAAAAATACATATCTTAGATAGTTATCGAAAAGTTTTTAATTTATTTAAAATTTATATATTATTTTGTGTTAATTCTCTTCAAAAAAATATATTTTTAAAAATCTCTATTTAACAAGTTTTTTGTTCTACTTAAATTTATAGAAATCTTTTGATGCTTTTTTTAAAATATATTTAAAGAAGTTTTGATGTATATAAAATTTAAAAAAGTGGTTGGTTTCATTTAAATTTTTTTCTTAAATTTTCTTTAAAATAAAAATTTTTAAAAACTTTTTTTAAAGAAATTTTTTTATTCATTCTTACATTTACAGAAATCTTTTGGTAAATTTTCTGTTTTTAAAAAGAAGTTTTATTTATATAGAGGATTTTAAAGATTTTCGATTTTAAAAAATTTCGATCTATTTAAACATTTATATATTTTTTTTCATTTAAGAAATATTTATATAAATTTAAAAAATTTTTTTTTTATAAAAAATTCGATAAATTTTTTTAAACAATTTTTTTTATATATTGAAATTTTTTTAAAAAAGTGGTTAAATGGTTGTATTTAATAATTTTTTGAATATTGCTTGAAAAACTCCAAAAAAAATATTTTTTTTTAATAATTTTTTGTTAATTGTAACTCTAAACAGTGATTTTACTCTTTTTAACCCCTGCTCTGAACTATAGACAATAACAATTGAATTTCACAGTTAAAGACCACAAAGTAAATTTTGAGAAATATTTTATTAAACAAAAACGTGATTTAAAAACGGGTGAAACTAATACTTACTTATATACACAACATATATTTTCAACACCACCGCCACTATCATCTAAACAACTTCTGAATTAACCAGTATTTAGCCGTACCCAACAATATGCATGATCGAGACTCTGCTACTGCAATCACTTTAGATTTCAAAGTTAAAAGACTTTTTTTTAAACTTTAACTACAAGTTTTGTGTTTTATTTTATTTTTCCATTATTTAACTTGGAAACAACCTTCATTGACTTCTAGTCTTTTGAGTGGACGCAAGGAGAGCAAATCGCGGTTTTTAATTTGAAAGTGAAAAATATTTAATTTTAGTAAAAATATAAATTTTGTGAAAAAAATTAGGTGTGGATATATATTTATAATACAGAAAAAAGTGAAAAATTTTTATAATAAATATTAGAAATTTTGTATTTAAAAAAATTATTGAATATCATGTAATAACGTTTGAAATTAAAAAAAAAATTGAAATATATTTAAAATAAAATCTTATTAAATATTTAATTTAATTTAATTTAATTTAAAACTTATTTTAAAAGTTAATGTCTTTTCAAATGATTTTTCTTAGAAATTTTAATCCAAATAAAAATGGCGTATATCAAGTTATGCATATTTGCCATGGTTATAGGTAAGTTTCTTTAATAAAAAAATAACATAAAAATTTAATGTCAAGCATGAAAAAAATTATTGCGTATAACAAAGGTTTTTTATTTTTTTTTAGTTACTTTAAACTGAGCTTTCATTATTATAGAAAAATCTTTAAAAGTAATGGGGCATATTCATAGTCATCAAAAAAGTCGACTTTTACAGTACTTAAGTCAATTTCTTAAAAAAGTCTACTCTAAGTCATTCATAGACAATTTAAAGTTGGTTTTTGACATTAAAGTCTGCTCCAAATTTAAAACCAGCTGAACCTGTTGTTAACTCTATTTACAATAACATCAGCTGTTCATTGTAAAGTTAAAAGATTTATTGAAAATTAAAAAAATGCCAAGATTTCAAGATATTGAAAGAGATTTTTCAATAACTGGTGATTGTGAGGATGATTTTTGTGTAAGGAAGCCTAAAAATTACAAAAATAGATTTAATCCCTTCGACCTAAGCGATGATAATTTTTATTCCCGCTACAGATTTGACAAAATTACAACTCGTTTTTTGTTAAGCTTTGGTAAGATGAAAGCATCGTTTCCCTTTTAGCTTTTCACGAATTTTTTTTTCTGTATTAATGAAATATCATTTCCTCTGTTTTCTACCATATCCAAGTATGCGTTTACACACTCCCGGAGGCATTCTTTCTCAGAAGCACTCCAATTTGCATTTCTTGGCTTCTTCAGTTTCTGAAAGTAAAACATTTATTAAATGCCAAACTAAAAATATATCACACATATGTACATGTGTATGTACATGCATAAATATGTTATTGAGACTTACCATTTCTGTTTTATCCACTATTTTAATAAATTTTGATTTTATACATAGATGTACATAAAACGTTTTAAAATTTTTATTTTTTATTGTTTGCTTCAACAAAAGTAAACAAAAGAAAAGCAGCTGATCAAGTTGCCATTTTTTATTTTTTAAAAAGAAATTGTATGCCAGAGTTAAACAAATAAGAGTTGACACCCATTTAAAGCCAGCTCAACTTAAAGTATACTTTTTTTTTGACTATGAATACCAAAAAGATAGTAAAAGCTTTTAACTTAAAGATTAACTTTAGTAAGAGCCGACTTTAGTTTGCGACTATGAATACAAGCCAATATCTTTAATAATAAAATCGTTGATTTAATTTTTTATTTAGAGAAAAATTCCAATATATTGTTTAGAGAAAATTAAAAAAAATTTTTTTTTGCTAATAAGTGTCTCATATAAATAAAAAAAATTAGCGGTACCAATTTTTTTAACCAAAAATATTCTATGAAAAATTCCTAGAAAAAAAAAATATTTTTTGTGAAATAAACAAAAACATGTTTTTGAAAAATTTTATTAGGGTTTATAAGTTATGCAACAAATACAGTCTAAAAATAATTTTTTCATGTATTTTAATTGTCTTCACAATGACATGGTAGAAATTATTCCGTGAATACAAAACATACAATCAATTCGTATATGGGTTGAATATAATATTGAAAATATACTCCGTGCCCCTAAATATTGGATCAAATGAAAGGGGTTGACCAGTAGAATGCAGTTAACTTTGAAAAAGTTAAAATCCAAGATGATGTCACAGTACTCAGACTTACTCATTACGGCTTTGTGCCCTTCAACTCCCAAATATATATAATTACGCCATTATTTTCAAAAATATTCAGCATTAGGGTGGGTATGAACCAGTTTTCGGCTTAAATTTAAAAGTGGGTATTAGTAGTGAAGACTTTTCAATAAGTATGAATGCGTATAAATCAACGAAATAATGAATCATGATTCAAGTTGACTTACCTAATGAGTATTCGTTGCAGATCTCTGGTACGAACCGAGTTTTTTAATGTCATTACCAGCATTTGGCATGGTTGTGGAAAACTATTAAAGACATACATATAACCCTTAGAGAGCCATTAACAGGGTTATACAAAATGCTATTATCTAACTAAAAATGGCGACACAGTGAACAAAATACTTAAAGAACGGTACTTGTATTTATGCATGGGGAAAAATATAAAAAAATATTTTTGTGATTGGGCTTACATTATCTTTAAGCCTAAGGGGTGACGGGCACAATTTTTTTTTGTATGAAAGGCGAACCACTCTATTGTACACATTCTCCAACGTGCCAGCAGTTCCGACTTTTTTCAAATTGCATGTTTTTTATTTTAAAATTTTATCACAATTACGTGCATATCTTAGGCGTCACTCTATATTTTTTTCAAGACCTAAAACTTAAAATGCCTCTAAAACTATATGTAGAAATATATATGTAACCCAATTCCACTTGAGAAATTGAAACTGGTTTCATATTCGTTTAAAGCAACATACAAATTAAATTTCATCTCCGAAACAACTTGTTTTTGCGGGATGAAATTAAATATAATAAGAATTGACTAAGAATACCAAATGAAATTTTCCTTACGACTTATCATACTGTGTTGATTATCTGTTACTCTGTTACTATGTAAAGTATTCCATTGTCATAACTATTGTTATTAAAAAAAGAGTTAATAATAATTGCCCTTAAAAATATTTATAGCGGAGGATACTAATTATTTTGTCCTTGCGTGACTCTACAAAAAAAAACCCTTTTACTTTAACAAGTGAAAAATATTGTTAAACAACAATAAATGTTGATAATTCTGAAACACAATAGAGAACCAAAAACAAACTAGTTCATTTCACATACTTACTCATACAAGTGTATTGTTTATTTTACCAGTTTTATTGTTATTATTTCTGTTCGATATATTTTTCTAGGTTTTTTTTTCGTAAAATACCAAATATTTTTAGTTTTGAAATTGTTTACCACTTTTTTGTTATTGGCTTTAAGGGTCTGATTATGCATTACCATGTTCAGTGCACACGAATGCATGCGTATGATTATACAAATATATGTGTGTATGTGTGAGAGTTTGTGTACGTTAGTATATGTTTTAAGCCGGTTTACAGTTTTGTAAAGTATTATAAGTGAATGTCTGCGTATGTGCATGTGCATGTGTAAGTGTGTGTTTGTGTTACTTTATGCCAATATGGTCATTGTCAATAAAAAGAAAAAACAATTCGCAAACAGGAAATATAAAATAAGGGGATAAAAAGTGTGAGAGGAATATTTATTTGTAAAGATAAAATAAAATAAACTAGAAAGATAGTAACTAGTAGTTGTAGTTGTCATACGTTATTTAATATTATTGCAAAAAACAAAATGTTTATACAACAATATACAAATATTTATAAGTAATTCGATTGTGGATTTTTTGATATTTTTGTTAAGCTGATACCAATTTAAGGCTAAACAATTTAAGTCTGTATAAAAAAAAATTTTTTATAAAAAAATTAGAACAAATTTTTAATTTATTCTTCACTTTTTATTTTAAAGTCTTAACAATTGCAGTGACTATGGTAAAGAATAAAATACCCTAAAAGTGCTCAATTAAGTATACTGACTGCATTGCCAGAAAATTAATTTTTTAAATTGTCCGTTACAAGTTGAGAAGGCACAATTTCAAAAGATTTTAGCCACTTAACATTAAGATTTGTGTAGATGACATGTTGGTAGGCATATGCTGGCTAACGGTTGTTTGGTAAAAAATAACACCAAATGCCTCTTGATTGTCTACGCGATATGATGAGAGAATCAAATGTTTTTAATTCATTATATGTCACCAAATAATATGTCAACATATAAGTTAACATACAATTTTTATAAATACCCATTAATATATAAGAATGTATATATGTATGTACATGTGTATATTAAAGTTGACAATATTCTTTTAACTTATTTGTAGCTGTTATCACTTTAAGTGCAAAATTAACATACATTTATAAAGCATACGAATTTTTTTTATAAATTTTAAGAATTTTTTTTTTTGAATCCAGTTTCTAAACCTCTAATAAGGCCAGTCTGTAGTTTTGCCTGAGTTTTAGAAAACAAATTTATTTCAGTTGTTTGTAAAAAATCTTCGCTAAGTGTAATAGCGTCCCTAGTTTAAATAACAAGTGTCAAAAATTCCGTTATTAGTTTTTTAAGCTGCGCACTGGCAAACGAAATTAACTAATTAATTGATTAAAATTTAAAAATGCAATTTACAAAAACCGGTACCACATAATTATGAAAATTTTTTGCTCTACTATTTCAACCCAACCATACAAATCAGAAAATTATTTTTAAAAGCCCTGTTAACCCTTTTCTAATTTTTATGAATAAGGCAGTGCGTTTTATTCATGACTTCTAATGCTTGCTTGAAACTTATGCAGAACTGTATAATAGCCTTAGTATAAAAATTTAACTTTTTCAGTACATTCACTTAAATTTAGATTTTTTTTTTCAGTTTTAGTATTCTAATGAACTTGATGGAGAAAGGTTTATAGTATTCTTCATGGCTGAATAAAGCACTCTTGTGTTATATTTTGATTTTTTTTTCAAGAAACGATAAAAAAGTTCACTGCTTTACTTTTATTAGTAAAATCGCTTAACAAGCCAAATTTAACGAAAAAAGTAAGAGTGTTATATTCGGCTGTAGCGAAACTTATATACCCTTCACACAGCTTGTACCATCATGTTATAATCAAACAAGTTTGCAGTGGATCAAAGATTAAAATTTTAATTGACATATTTTTTTAAATTTTTTTTGGGCAGTACCTTTGGCCGTAATTGACTCATTGATTTTCTGTAAAAATTGTTAAAAGTACCGTTTATTTATATAAGAGTAAATAATCTCCTTAGTTAAACCGATACTATTGGGTATTAATTTAAGGGTGTTTAGCTAAAAGAGATTATAATTATAATCTCTCAATAAATGATTATAATTGTAGGGAATAAGAGAAAGAAAGAGAAAATAAGTGTTGGTTTCTGTTTTTTTAATTTATTTACAATAAATTCAGTTAGGCCCATACCTAAACAAGAGCGTTGAGCGTCAAGCGTTGCAATTTTGCATGTATTTTGTTATTGTAACAAAAACAAAACACATGTAAAACTCCAACGCTTGACGCTCAACGCTCTTGTTTAGGTATGGGGGTTAGATATATACTTCGGTATATATCCACCTTAAGTATTTTGGGTTGCAGGACACAAATTTTCACAAAAAAGGTTAATGTTGATGGTTCGGTGGTTTGAGAACAGGTAAAAATAAAAAGTTTTATCAAACGGTTAAAAGATTTCGGGTTTGTTTAAAAGACGACGCTAAAGACTAAAAAATTACAATTAGAAATTTGTACTAAAAAGTTGGTTTAAACATCTTTAACCCTTCTTTGTTTATTTGAATATAAAAAAATTTCAAAATTTTTAATTAAAAAAATACTTTATAATTTACAAGTTAAATTCAATATTCAAATGTAGGAAATAAAATAATGAATAAAAATGCATTCTGTAGTTTAATTGAATATCAAGTGCAAGAAGCTTAAAATTATAGTTTTGATGGACTGCCCAATTTTCTAATCACGAAACTGTAAAGTCATGACAGCTCAATATGTGTGCAAAGTTTCAGAAAAATCAGTGAAGTTTAAGCAGCTGAAAATGATAACCTTTTTTATTGGCGTGATCCTGTCCACTTTTCTAATCATGGTTCTAGTGCAAGTACCTCAAAATTATAACTTTTTTATAGGCGTGGTCTTGCCCAGTTCTCTATTCACGGAATTATATAGTCATGACAGCTCAATATGTGAGCAAAGTTTAAGAAAATTCTATCTAATGCAAGTAGCTAAAAATGATAAATTATTTTTTATGGGCGTGGCACTGCCCTCTTTTCTAATCACGAAATTGTATAGTCATGACAGCTTAATATGTGTGTAAAGTTTCCGAAAAATCGGTCAAGTAAAAATAGCTAAAAATTTTAACTTATTTTAGCTAAAAATTTTATTTATTTTTATTTTACCACCCAAAAACACTCTTCGAGTCCGATTGGCCTTACGGTTTCGGAGTCTATAGCTAACACATACACAGACAGACAGAGTTTCACTTTTATATATGTATATAGATTAACTTAATAATTAATATAAACTGTAATTTTAAAATATGTAATTATTTGATAAAAAATTAAGTGTTGAATCGTTAATTTGAACAAGTACATATTTTATATATAAATTCGTAAGAAACGTTTATATATGCTATTAAATTATCTATATGCTAAATAGATCAGCATACCTCGAAATATGATAAAAACAAAAAAAATTTGAAAACAAGAATGTCAACATTTAGTTAGATATATACTTCGGTATATATCCACCTTAAGTATTTTAGGTTGAAGGACACAAATTTTCAAAAGAAAAGATGTTAATGTTGACGGTTCGGTGGTTTGGGAACAGGTAAAAATAAAAGCTTTTATTAAACGTTTAAAGGATCTCAGTTTTATTTAAAAAGCAACGTTAGAGCCTAAAGAATTACATTTGGAAATTTGTACTTAAAAGTTGATGTAAATATCTTTAACCCTTTTTTGTTTATTTGAATATTAAAAAAATTTCTTAATTCTTTTAAAAAAATACTTCATAATTTACAAGTTAAATTCAATATTGAAATTTAGGAAATATACTTATAAATTCAATTAAAAAATTAATATAAACTATAATTTCAAAATATGAAATTATTTGATAAAAAATTTAGTGTTCAAACGCCAGTTAAAAAATGCAAGAAATCGGGTTTTTTTTGCGCATATCTTCGCTCTTAATGTACCCGCACAAATTATTTTCAATAGCAAAATTCTCGAAAGCATATCTGGTAAATTGATATCAAATAAGAGCCTGCAGTGTACGTTGGGGCTTAAAAAAGTCGATTTCAACATACACGCGGACAGATGGACTTAGATAAATTAATTCCTTTATCTATAAGGATTTAGACTATATTTTAGTACTTTAAAGGGTCGATAATGAATATTGTAGAAATTACAATCGAAAGATAAACTTATATATACCCTTTTACATTCTTGTATGAAGGGTCTAAATATAGCAAGTTAGGAAACTCTGCTTCAATTATATATGATATTAAATAAGCTATATGCTAAAAAGATCGGCATACGTCGAAATATGGTCAAAATAAAAAATTTAGAAAACACGAATGTCAACATACGTCAGTTGGGATCGTTAACATATCTGCAGCATATGTGCCTTAAATTTTCAACATAAATATGCTGACTCAACATACCGTCTTTGCTAAGTTTTAAAATTACTACAAATTCCAACTTTGTAATTTGTCTGTAATTCAGACAATTACCTAAATTTTATATTAATCAGTTTTTACGGTTTAAAACTGAGTCCTTTTAATTAAATAAGTTTTGACAGAAAAACTTTGCCTACCTTAAGGCGAGCTATGTAAACTTTCATATTTAGTTTATTTAATCACTTCATATATTTTTTTTATTAATAATTTACTACCGTTTATTGGTTTGATTATAATTCAAGCTTTAGTATAAATTAAATACAGTTTAAACTTAATTTTAGCGAATTATAAAAGTGTGCAAATAAATAAAATTCATTTAGCATACGTTGTGGCTGCATTTAATCAATATTTGTACATATTTGCTATATAAACTATTTTTGATTATTATTTAAAAATAAATAAATTTATTTATTATGTACACTTTTGCAAAAACATAGAACATACTTTGGCCTACTTCGAAATACTTCAAACAATGTTTAATATATTGTCTATAGCAGTGGGTTTTCATAGCTAAATGAAATTTTTGTAAATTTCATTATAAAATAAACATTTATGTATTTATTATAACAATTTCACTTTAATAACAACAACAACAACAACCACAACAAAAATGTCTATATCACAACAAATCCCTTTTGATTTAAGCTTTGCTACATATTATTTTTGTTGTTGCTCTGTTTAATAACAAAATATTTTCTAATTTAATGATTTTTCTGTATGCAATTTGCTATCAACAGCAAATATGTTTTAATATATAATACATTTTAAATTGATAATTTAAACACACACACACACATTTATTTAAGAGGTTTTGTGGAGATTTTTTTTCGATAAAATTGTTTGTTAGAGTTTTATTGGTTGTTTTTGTATTTAAGCCCTAAACAGTTTGTGATTTTCGATTAGGAAAAGTTTATTTGTTTATGTTGAAAAGTATTATTTTGCTATTTAAGTGCGATTGCAAATGAAAATTATGTAAAACGTGATTTTGCTAATTATTTCAAAATTATGTAAATACACATTGGAAATCATGTCACTATTTTCATGTAAATATCATGATGAAACATGATATTTTTTTCTTTGCGCTTTACTATAAGCAGAAAGGTTATATAAGTTGGTTATTTTGTTTGTTATATCAAAAATATTGGTTTGGACTACCTCATAAATTATATGTTGTGAACCTGGGTTGTGCTAAAACTGTGCATATTAGCGTAACTAAGCCATTCTTGGAATATGGAATTGTTTTTGAAAATAATTTTAAAAAATAAACTACTTAAATTTAATATACATATAAAATTAGCTCAGTTCAAGGTTTTGGAAAAAAAATGTTAAGCCTTTGCTACACCCAAAAAAATTTAAAGATACACCAGTTGCTATACATCTTTTTGTGTGTTAATTGGATTCAGGGTTTTGAAGACCCCATTTGTCTTATGAATCAGTGAGTTATTTAAATAGTTCGCAGATATTGAAGAGTATCTTATTATCAACGTTTTGCAAAATAGTGAATACAAAGGGCTGAGATATAAGCAAACGAACGACTCTATTAGAAGCTTTTGGATGCAACAAGCAATTTTATAAGCATCCCGATGATTTGTTCATATCACTTATGTATGTATAAGATATACTCTATATAAAATACTTTTATGAAAACACAGCATACAGTTTTTACAGCTTCGGCTCTTTATTAATACGTATTGAAGCCAAGTTTCTCAACAAATGTCAAAAGTTAAAAAATCGTCCTTGGCATACCTATTTGAAAATTTATGAATTTTAAATATTGCTGTAAAGTTGTGCCACATATTTGTAAAGGAATACTTCACCCTTAAAATGCTGTCAATATAATGGTTGGTTTAATTCTGTTTATTAGAATATTTATACAAAAACTAGAAGTCCCTTTTAATAAATGCATTTTAATAATAAAATATTTTTAAAGATACAAAGAGAATTCACAAAAAGTCCTAAGTGTCGTATTGTCATAAAATTATTATTCACCCAAACTTTTGATATAAATTTTTTTTATATTTTAAAGTTTTTTAAACCAAAGATGGAGCGTGAATTAGTTTTCCTGATTAAAATCGTTGGAATTTATGGCGTAATATATTTATTTTATTTAAAAAATTTGAAATGCATCAACGCCAAGGTTTGTGTTTCTTCAAAAGCTATTGGTTTTTCTCTTGCTTTAAAATCGGCCGAAATAATTAATTTTTCTGTAAAAACTTTCCAATTGGCTCCCAATATAATCAAATTTTCTCGTACAAATTTCTTCAGAAAAAACTACGTTGATCACAATTGCTATGGTAGCAAGCTTCTTTAAGCGGTCTTCGGTGACAAACAAAATTTTATTTTTTGTAAGCTGTTTCAACATGGCTTAAGATACTTTGCGTAGAGTTGAAGAATACATCTGAGTTAATAAATCTAGAGGTTTTCTATTAGACAATTCGACTGCCAAAAGTTTTCTAGGACAATTTTCTTTTAGGTCAGAATATGCAAAAATAAGTTTTTCGTTTAATGTTTCGAATATGTTCATTGCTGGTGAATTAGTTATAGTGTCATGAGTCTTTTCTTCTCCCTATGGATGCCACAATTGTTTGAAAATTCCTCATGTTCTCAGTTGCACCAGCCAAATTGCGATTCTAGTTGCTTGAATGAAAGCAATCGATCTGAACGCTAAAATTGTGGTGCTTTAACAGCAAGAAATTTCCATCAAATGATGGAAGAGATGAAAAATCGTCCTCGGAAGTTGACATGTGGAAAATTCAGCCTCAAAATGCGGGGTCATCAATAAAACCTTTTGTATTAAATTCAATCAGAATTAAAAAATTATGGAAATTTATATTTTTACAATTTTACTATCAAGCCAATGAAATATATTTTTTAAATTTGTTTTTGTTTTTTCAAAGTGTTTCATTGCAAATTATTTTTACGGACTCCATATTTGTTTAAATGACTGTTTTATCAGACTACCCCAAAATTTTTCCTTAGGGGTAACACTGCTTGACACCATACTATTTCAAAGAGAGTGAGAGAGAAAAATGTTTGTTTCAACTTGTTAAATTTTTACTTATGTCCGGACCAAGACATATTATTCATCAGGTAACCGCAGTTTGGAGAAAATTTTTTTGTTTATATTTTTTATATATGAAATATGACATTTAAATTAAATGAAAGAAGAGAGAGAATTGTTTTATATGAAATATAACATTTGAAATAAATGAGAGAAAAGAGATAATTGCTTTTATGCATGGACTTCGGCAGCCAAAATTTTAAATAAGCGAAGAAATATTAATCAGCTGACGATTCCAGACTACCTGATGAATAAGTATATCTAGTGTCCGAACAAAGCTGAACTTAATTGCCACTTATTTAATTTTGAATAGAGTTGCCACATAATATAGTGTTTGCGTTGCAAAATTACACATATTTACTTTAGTCATAGACTTTGTTCTTCCATGTATTAAAGTTGGCTAAGGGTGTATAGGATTCAGCATAGCCAATGGTAACACTCTTATTCGTTTACATTAATTTTAGATTTTAATTAGTGAGATAACAAAAATAAAGCTTCAAAGGATTTTGAATTTATTAACCAAAGCGCTAAGGTTATACAGATTGGAGATTTAAATAAAACAAAAACATTTTTATAAAAAAAATATTCTATAAAAAATTATAAATTTGTTTAAAATTTTCTCTAGAAAGCATTTTACCGATATTTAGAAACAAAAAAGTTATATTAAACTTTTTAACAAAATAAAATTTTTTTAATAGGCTGTTGGCGAAAATATAAAAGCACAAACGGACACAAATGAAGTTGTCCATAAAGAGGCGAATGATATGGTCTATATGAATAATAGTGATTTAAATTCGGTTTAAAAAGAAACCTTTCAAGATAATAATAAATGACGATTTCAAAAATTTTTTGTATTAAATGTTAAAATTAAAGATCTTCCATTTAAAGTCAACTTATTGAAAAACTCTTTAAACCCTCTAATGATTTCTACACAATTTCTCCTCAAATGTCTCTTAACTAATTATTTGAATATTAAAATTTTCCTCAACATGCATAAATTCTATAATATCTACAATCAACAAAAGTCAACTTTTCACATAATCTCTTAATATTTAAGTATTTCATTAGGCACATACATTAAACCACTCATGTATGAGAAATTTGCATGCTAAACTGTTACATTACCACTTTCCTGTTGTGAGAGTACTTACAGTTTTTGGGACAATTTTAGGTATAGCAATAGAGTGTGAGAAGTAGATAAAAAATGAATTCACAATAGAATAATTTAAAATGTAGCAGCCCAAAATAATAATAAAATGCTGAATAAGGCGAAAATATTACAAAAAAGGAAAGTACGTAGTTGTTAGAAAAACATACACGAAACACTGTTTCTAAAGAAAAAGTATCGGCATTTTGCACACTAACCTTTAATAAACTTTGTAGGAATTATCTATAGTGATATCTTAGCTTTTAAAATAAGGTAAAATGTTTGATGTAGGTATTATTTGTTAAGGTGGAATTGTACAATTGTTTGCCAATGCACCAATTTGACACAATTTTTATTATGTGGAATTTTTGCACAAAACTGAATTAGTTCTAGACAAATACTCGGCAGTCAGACAGTTTCCTAATTTTAGAAATAATTTAATAAAAGCAATGTCTGCCAATAATTTTCACAGAGAAATTGTTGAGAAACGCTGTAGCGCCAATAATTTTCAAAGTAAAAATTTTTTGAAAAACGATGTAGTGCCAATAATTGGAAATGCGGTAAGATCCACTTTGTGTTCTATTTGAACAACAAAATACCATCAATTTAACAATTCTACTTAGCACAACCACGTACACGATAACTATAAATTCATTTTATTGACTTGCTTTTCACAAGCATACACACACACTCTGAAAAATATGTTTATTTGTATGTACACTAACATGACAGTATAGAGATACACCTTTTAAGCCGGCTTAATTTGTCTTCAAGGCATCTTTAAATTGTTGAAAGGAATAGTGGTTGGGGAAACTCCATTTATAAATCGGATATTATGGTCTATTATTACAGGAAGGAAAAATTACAAATACTTGTGCAGGTACTTATCATTGATAAAGAAACCCTTAAGATTTATTTAGAGTAAATTAAAGAATATTTAGTATTTTCAACATTCTTAAAATATTTATGTTAAATGTGTAAACAATTATTTGCGTTTTTGTGGAAAAATTTTATTTTGGAAAATTTTCTAGATTTTTTTTCTTATATTTATTTGTTTTTATTATTTTTTAATTTTAATTTAATTTAATTTAAAATAGACAATAAGGAAGTAACTTCTTGTAAATTTATTTATTTAATTTTGAATGTTAGTTTAAAGGTTTTCAATTATTCCCAGCAAAAAATTGTAAGCAGTGCAAAGCGAACTACATTTTAAAGACTTCGTAATTAATTGTGAAAAAGTAATATTTATAAATGACTTCCTGAATACGAAGCAATTTGTCATAAATAATGTGCTTAAAAATTAATGCAACATCATGCAGAATTTCTTATACAATTCATGTAAATAAACAAAATTAACTCATGTAACAGTGGATGCTTTTCACCATATGAGTTCTGTGTACTTGTAAAAATAGAGTGCAGTATCTTTAAGATATTTGTGTAAACACATGATCTCCAGTGACACGCTAATGTTAAAATCATTACTGTTTTCACCTAAATTTAATCACTTTGTCACCAGTTGAACCACTACAAATTCACTTTTTTGTCATAGATTTTTTTGGCTGGGTTCTGTTATTATTAAGGAGGCGTATGATTAATATTAACCCTTTAGTGGATATCGAATTAAGGTCGCACAAATTGTCACCTGGTCCTAAGTGGAACCGCTAGATTTACAATGGAAATGTGTAATAGGGTTTTAAACCTCTAAAGTGAATACACCACAGTTTAATAAAATATATTTTTATTTCGTCAAATAACATAAAAAGAATCCATTTAGTTAAAAATAACAAGTTTAAAAAAAATAATATAGCTGGAAATATTTTTGAACATTTCCTTTCAGTCTTCAAGCCTAACATTTAAAACAAAGATACTCGCGTTTTGAATGCTAAATGCAAACTATACTTTTTGGTTTAATTTCTCTTCCATATGTTTTTTCATTAAGAAAAGCCCAAAATCATTATGTAGCTTAACCTTAAATATAAGCTTTCACCAAAAACCAACTTGCCTGTTAAATTAATGAAAAAAACACTAACCTAGAACTACTTAAATTGTTATTAAACTAGAAATTGTATTAAATAATTAAGGGTTATTTACGTTAATGCATAAACAAGACCTCCTCGTAAGTAAAACATATTTTGTAATTCGCTTTAATTTGTTGTACAAATTATTTATCAGCATTATGTAACAAGTTATGTAAGCGTTAAGGGATTAATTAATTGACACTTGAAATTGTCTAAAACTTTACACAAAAGCATATTTTCTACTACTCTAACTTATACAAATAGAAGCGTACATTTTAAAGCATGTGTGTAAGATACCTCTATGTAAGGGGTGTCTCGAAATGCTTTTTTACATTTTTTTAAAGGGCACTATGCAAACAATTATTATTTAAATAATTTTTTTGTTCCACCCTGTGATAGTTAAAAGTGTCAACAATACTTTGTTAATAAGTTTATTCAAATTATTAAATCCGTATTTAAAATGTCGTCAAATAGAGAAAAAGTGAGAAAAAATATTGTGGATATTTATAATGAAAATAAACAACTTTCTTACGCTGAAGTTGCGCGACGGGCAAAAGTGTCCAAGTAGACTGCCCGTAACGTTATTTTTAAATTCAAAAAAGACTTGTCTATTAAGCACAAGAAAGGTGGAGGTACTCGTGGTTTTAGGAATTCTCAAATCGTTAAAAAGGTGAAGGCACTTTGGAAGCAAAATCCAATATTTCGAAGTCGCTTGTAGAACGAATAAAGAAAAAAGAAAACTTAAGAACATTCAAAGTCAAGAAAGCTCCTAACCGAAACGAAAAAGGAACAGAAACGGCAAGAATAAGAGCAAGACAGTTGGTACGTCACAAATTAAATAATTTTAATGGACGATGAAACCTATTGTAAGGCTGACTATTCAGAGCTTCCTGGTCAGGGTTTTTATGTTTCTTATAAAAGATCAAATGTTTCCGATAAATTTAGGAATAAAAAAATTTAAAAATTCGCCAAACAATATATGATATGGCAAGCAATTTGTACATGTGGGAAAACTTCAAAGGCAATCATTGTGAATCGTACAATGAACAGCCAATTTTATATTAATGAGTGCCTGAAAAAGGCTGTATTGCCATTATACAGAAGCCACAATATACCTCGACTGTTTTGGCCCGACTTGGCAAGCTGCCACTACAGCAAAGACATCCTTGAGTGGTATGAGGCCAACAAAATAAATTTTGTACCCAAAAAACATGAATCCACCTAATTGTCCAGAGCTAAGGCCTATTGAACGCTATTGGGCTATAACTAAGCAGTATCTAAGAACAAAGTTCAAAGCTTCTGCAAATGTAAAAAAATTTGGATTTATTTGGAAAAAAGCTATCAAACACTTCGGTAAAACGTGTATCCAACGTTTAATGCAAAGCGTTAAGACAAAAGTGCGAAATTTTGCAAAAGAAAATAAAATTTGAAACTTTGGTTTTTTGCATAATAATGTTTAGAAATTTTTCTCCATAACACCAATAAAATGTGTTTTTTGTTTGAAAAAAACTAGATTTGGGAGACATTTTAAAATATAAAAAAGCATTTCGAGACACCCCTTATGTGTGAATGTGTAATAATTTTACTTAGTATTTCTCTTGTTCTTCTTATCATTATACAATTTAGTTGTATTTATTATGTCAAGTGTTTTGTGTAGGCTCCTTTTTCTTTAGTTTTTTTTTCTTTTTAGTTATAAGTTCAATTTTCTTTATGCTTTTGCTAAGCTTGTATGGAAAAACTAATTTTCATTTTAATGTGAGTTATGGTTAGGATTGACAGACGAAAAACAGGACTGTCGTCTCTCATGTATAAAATAAGTTTTTCACTTAAATTAGTTAAGAGGTTAGTTAATGAGTTACTAAAACTACCTGTGTAAAAGTTTAATGATTTTCACAGACATATGTAAATCTGTGGGTGTGTGTATGTGTGTGTGAATATGTATGTCAAATGTGCTACATAAAAGTATTATATAAAGTAAGCATATGACTGTAAATATGTTTAATATAAATAAACATTAAAACATACTTTTAGAAAAGTTTTGTGAATTAAAAAAGAAAATTAAATGCAATTCCTATGAAAGTAATTAAAAGTGTAATGTTTGTTCAATGACTTTAAAGTATTTAGTCTTTGAATAGCAAAAGTAGTTGAGAACTCATTTACAAATATTTAGTTTAATTTTCAAGAAGTCTTTTGTAAAGCAATGTAAAATTTTTAAATCTAATTAAAGCTTTTTAGATGTTGTTAAATTTATTTAAGGTTTTTTGTTCCTTTTTTTCACGAAAATTAAATCCAGAATGCTGTGTTATATTTTTGTGTTTTGTAATCAGAAAATTAAATTTCCAAGAAGTCATTTATGTTAATGAAGTTTAAAGTCTTTCAAAACAGAAAAAGAAACAGATTTTGTTTAAAGCGAAATGAACAGTAGAAAAGAGAAGTATGGTCAAAGCATTTAGTTAAAGAAAATTATTAAATAGTATTCCAGTTTGTCTTTAAGATGTTAAAATGTTTAAATACGGAACATGGTGGCGTATGATTAATATTAATTAGGCAGTAATTTTACAAGAAGTGTTATAATCTTTACGTAATACTATATTTTTTACTACTTTTATAGAATTTCTAAAGCCAAGACCTTTGTTAGCAAGCTGTACTTAAAATTTTGTAAACTTTGTTCTTAAGTTCTTAAGCTTTTTAAACTTTTAAACCAATTTTCAAAAAGAAGTTGTAGTATTTTATTTCGTATTACAATTTATTTATGAGATAAGATCAACAAATTTGAATTTAAATATAAAATAAGCGTTACTGAGTTATTCATAAAAAATATTCTGGTTTTATTTAAGGCTTATTTGACAGATGTTGTACAGAAAATTTTTCAATTGAAACTTCAATAAAGTCAAAATATTGTTTTATGAATACGGCAGCTAATCTTTAGTGTGCTAGAATTTAAAAAAATATATAAAGACACGTTGGCCTACGAATGAACAAAAAGTTGCTTAAATTCTTGTGACATTTAAAAATATTTGAATTTATTTTGTTAACAACCATGAGGTAAATAAATTTCTTTCGCCAGACATGTAAATGCAACAAATGTTAAAGACATTTAAAAGACTTTAAAAATATTTTTTCTTAAAGAATATATTTTAAACTCGGAAAGAATATTTTTAAAGAAAAATTTTAATGAAACACATCCTTAAGAAACTAAAAAATTTCATTCAATGGGTGTCTTAGTAAGAATGCACTTTCCCAATTAAGTGTACTTTTTTTAATGCAATTGGCAACTCTGAAATACGGTAATTGTAAAACGTTACTGGAATAAACGCTAATTAAAAAATTGATCTTAATGCTCTTTTTTAACGCTCGCTTTATAGGAAATTTTATTTAATACAAAAATTTGGAATGTCATTATGATAGTGCTTAGAGGCTTCGGAGAATCTTCAGTCGAGAAAGTGTATAAACCGTTCAAAGAGTGGTAAAAAAATTTGAAAAAAGCTGGGTGGATTATGGACGGATGGGTATGGATGGATGGGTAACGTAATAGTCGGTCTTTTGAAAAGATCAATGTTGTAAATGGAAGTGCCGCCAAAAATGGAAAAATCCACAAAAACGTTAATTTGAAATAATTATCAACAACTTTAAATTTCACAAATTCTGACAAAAGACCTCCACTTTTATGTTAACAAAACTAAGCTTGCTTAGGAGCTCAAGTCTGCAATGCTTGAAAAGCGCCGGAATTTTGTTCAATTTTAATAAAACAAAGTGAAGAATTAATAATTCGAAAAATTCATCTTCTCCAATGAAGCGTATGTCCATCTGAACGGCTTTGCGAAAACACAAAATTGTCTAATTTAAAATTTAAAAAATCTTTATGTGTTCTAGGGGAAACCAATGCACCCACAACGAGCAACGGTTTGTTGCGAATGTTGCTTAGGCGTCATGATAGACACTTAATTTTTTGAATATGAGGACAGATTTTCAGTGAACAACATTCGTGGTAGGAACATGATAACCCAGTTATTTTCATCTTAAGTGAACGGCATAGATCTGGACGGCAGTAAGTTTCAGCAAGATGACAGCATTTACTATACAGTGAGTATAAAAAAAAACCATTTATTGCAGAAACTTAAAATTAGAAAAATTTGCAACAGCAAATTAGAAATTCTACTGTCAGCTGGCCACAAAAATTATGCGATTTAACGCCGTGTACATTTTTCTGTTTTTATGCAAATAAGTTAGAAAAAGTTTCTGAGCTCAAATCCGAAATCCAATACGTCATGGGTGAGATACAGACACATGAGAAATTCAATGAAAAGATTAATAGTCAGTCATCAGGGTGTTGAGGCCGATTGACGGATACTTCACTTAATAATTATTCAAAACATGTCTTCTTTACAAACCAATAAAGAAATCATAACTATCTGAGGAGATGTGTGTTTTTATTTCAAATTAAAAAGTTAATTTTTACTAAGACCTCCTTTATTAGTTAAGTTGTATTCTTACAAAATGGGTCAAAACCTTTAATGTTTATTGTTACAATTTAAACTAATTTAAAAAATTTTTTTAACAACTTGACTTTAAAGAAGGTAAACTATGTACAATTTTAAAAATTTATTTTTTTATTTATTTTTGTTTAAAACTGAAATTTAATTTTAATCAAATAAAAATAAAAAATGTTTTATTAACAACTAAAGTTTGCCAAAAAAAAAATTTTGTATAATGTTGCTTGAAAACTGAATTTTTTTTGTCCCACTTTAATATACTTAAATGGCATGTTTGTTGTTATTTTCTTTAATTTTTTTTAAACAATAACTTCCGTTTAATACTAAAAATGTGTTAAAAAAATCAAGTCACTTTATGAGCAAAAAACTTGTTCATTATTTCATTTTTACTATCATGGTCAACAGGTTGTTGAGACAGGCACAGACATAAGCAGCGACGCACAGATAAGACACACTTACAATCAAGTTTAAATAAACAAAAATAACAAATAGCATTAAACTGTGTGTTTTAGTATCAGTTAAAATTGTACACACTGGCTATAAAGCTGAAACTAAAAACGTGCAGTTTAATTAAGGAAAAACAAAAAAAAAAAAAGGAAAAATAGCAAACAAACCTGCTCCCCAACAAATGTGTTTGACTTTCAACTGTCAAACAATTAGTGCACAACGAGAGACTTTATTATTGGGATTTTATTTTTTTGACATTCAACACTGTTTTTCAGTTTTTTTCTACTCTTTTTCAAAATAAAGTTGTCGTTAACAGAGATTTAACATTGAAAACAAGTTGCAGGTAAAAATGTTGCTAATAGTGACAACAGCCACAGTGATTCCACTCTAGATAACATTTACATGACAATGAGTGCAAAAACAACAATACTTTTTTGTTTATTCTTGACTGCTGCAGTGGCCCTAGAGCCAAATAAAACATGGAGTGTAAACTGGCGTGTTCATGAAATTAAAGAAACAATAAAATGCAGGTTAAATTTTTAATCAAGGTTGAGATTAAATAGCTTTAATTGTATTGTATTTTTTTTTTTTTTTGATTAACAAACATATGGAAAAAGTCGTATGAATAATTAAAATATTTATTAATTACATTATTTACATGGAATAGAATATGTTTACAGTATTAAAAAATAATACATTTTTGTACTTAAAAACAATTCTCCACTACTTACAATTTGGCATCTAAACCCATAATTTTTACATGGCGATGTCATGGCAGGCAAGTACTTACAACTTTCTTTTAAAAATAGCGACTCGTATAAGTACTTTTTACGATTGCTTATAAATAGGGACCAGGGAAGGAAAATGGCTTTTATGATTTTGTACCAAGTATGAATAGATAATGTACTTTTTAGGCCATGACGGTACCATTTTTTCTAATATTTATTAATAAAAACATAAACTTAACAAAAATGTTTATAAAAATTCCGAAGTATACAATAAAAAATATTAAATATTACATTCATAGGTACATACGTAGAGATCGGTTGTTTAACAAATTTTATTTATTAAGTTCTTTAGATAATAAATTTTCTGTTATTTTGAAATTAAAGCAACAAGAAGTTGTTGGCTTCAATAAATCTTTTGTTTGTATCAAATTTAAAACAGTAGAAACGTGTAGTCTAATTATTTTCTTTGTTTTAATTAGGTTTAGGAAAGAAAAAATTCATGTGACGTTGGCCGAGGAATGCGGAATAGAAAATATTTCTCTTTAATTTTTCATCTGTGATACTTTAGACCAGAAATAGGAAATATTTAAATCTTTGTGTGATCTAAGTTTAATGTTTGGTGCAGACTTGACACCACCTTGTACATGAATTCGCTTTGACAACAGCATTGCAACCAAAATAGAGAAGTTGACAGTATAAAATAAGACACCAACAAACAAAATTAAAGAGAACAACTAAGAGCGCTATATTCGGCCGTGCCGAATCTAATATACAAAAATTAAAAAAATAATAAAAAAAATTAAAAAAAAAATAATAAAAATATAAATAATATATTAAATAAAAAATAAAAAAATAATATAAAAAAAAATGTTTTTTTGGCTCAGATGGAATTCGATGCCACTTTTTCTCTAACCGGTATACACGTTTGTATGTATGTATGTTGTTGTTGTAATGTTGTTTTTGCGAAAAAAAAATCGAGGCGGTCGTGGGTTTTTGCTCTTATCTCAGTTGTTTATGTACCGATATTTCTGATTATCAATACCGATCTACTCCCGAATATTTCTGATATTTTAATACCTCACCCGGGTCCAAGCGATGTCGGGGGGCTTCAAAAAGTTGATTTCAACATACACACGGACAGACTGACAGAGCTTAATCGACTCCCCTATTCATAAGCTTTCAGAAAATATATACTTTATGGGGTCGGAAATGAAAATTGTAGAAATTTCACACGGAATGACAAACCTATATGTACCCTTTTTCACTGTGTGAAGGGTATAACAAGAGAACAAAATTATTGTTGCCATATAGTGAGACATTGGACTTTTTAAATTGTACCAAGTAGCTTGCGGTAGTACCACGGTACCAACGAGGTCAAAAATGTACCATAAAAGTACAATTTTACCATGATTTCCATCCCTGATAGGGATTCGCATAAGTCCTTTTTACGATCGCTTATAAATAGGTACTAAAATAAGCACTTAATTTTATAGCAATAAATAAGTGCTTGATTTTAATAACCTAAATAACCCATTAATATTTTAAACTTACACAAGGCGTTCGGTTATGTATTTGAGTGGCATCAAGAAATTGTATTGTGTGTGTATCTGGCAAATGACTGAAAATAAGTTCTTACGTATCACATTTGAAATCAAGTCATTACTTAAATACTTCTTAGTAAGACAGACGATAATGTTAAAGTCATTGAAAAGTATGTTGTTTAGTAAGAGCAAGTCATTACCTAATTTTTGCTAGGATACAAATGCTATAACATCTGTGTGTGTAAAATGCATAAAATTAAAACTTGGCGTGCTATTAAGGTTATCTCTAGAATAGTCATACAAATTTGCATTCACTTAAGGAATTGGTGAACCGAAGCCGTTGCGAACAATTTGTTGTTTGGCCGATGTTTTATGTCACACATAATTGTCATAGATTGTTCTATCGTCATAAAAAATATTAAGATAATTCTCTGAAAAATTGTTTGTATTTACAATTAATATCGTGCATTTCGGTTGAACCACCCTGTATATATTAACTTTGTTAACAAACTATTAATTTCTAGAGATTTTTCTTTTGTTATAATCCTTTACTTTTTCGACCTTGATTTTCTAGACAAAACTTTGGCAACTGTAATTTGTTTATGTCTAGTTTGTTTACTTAAAATATCCATCATTCACATGTGGATACATAAGCACATATAAAATGTCAAATGGTAATTTAAACATTAGTCTCACCATAATTAATCATTGTCTTTTGTTGCTTATAATGATGTTGTTATAAAGATCAACTTAACCGAAGAGACCAAAAAAAAGCAATACTTTTAGTAAAAACATTTACGTTAGAAGAACAAACTATTGTTAAGTTTCCTTCTTTTTTTTTTTTTTTTTTTGTTTAGTCAGGTTACTGGGCAAACTAAAAGTCATTTTGGTAGACATGATTAAGCGAAAAATAACAATATACATATATATAAAATACTTTCTTTTTACCTGGAAAAGGGATGAAGAGGGTCTTTTCAAATTAGATATTAATAGATTAATGAATTGGTGACTTTGCAGCCATTATATTGGGGGGCGAAAAAAAAAGAGTTACAAAAGTTTTGTATTGTCTTTTTACCCATTTCATTGAAACTTAACAAATTTAAAATTAACATTAACATTGTCATTCATTTAATATTTGGAAAGTAGTCTTTGAAATTTAACAAAAATTCAATTAAATAAATTAGAGATTTCTAAGTATTAAACACATATCATTGAACAATTTCAATTAAATATTGTACAATTTTATTGACATTTCACAAATGTCGTTAAAATGAAATAAGCTTTACATTATTGTTTAACTTAACAATAATTGACATGTAAAATACACAAATATTGGCAAACTGAATATACAAGGAAAACAATTAAATAAATCCTTAAAATTAAGAAGTCCTTGCAATGTTATTCAAAGTACAAAACAGACAAGTGTAATATAAATATTTTTAATTTAGAAAGAAGAGAAAATTATTAGAAAAACATTAAGACAAGAAACAAGAGCATAAATATACAGCTTTGACGAATTTTTGATACCCACCACCAATTTTGTGTATAACTTTTTTATTACAAGATCTATTATGTTGTAAACAATTTTAATCATTGAAGAATATATTCTTTTTACCAGTGCTATTCAACCTATGGTACGCGTACCACTTGGTGGTACGCGAAAAATTTCCAGATGGTACGCGAATTCTTTTAAAATTTTAACGATTTCTATTGAAAAATCATCCTCAAAGTATACCTTTAATGTACATGTTCTTATGTTTTTTGTAATTTTTATTATTTTTTTTTTTTAATTTTTTGTTTTTTATTATTAATAAATAAAATAGATTAAAAATTTTAAAATTGTTTACATTATATTTTTTTGGTGGTACGCGAAAAGTTTGTCGTGAATTTAGTGGTACACGAGCCAAAAAGATTGAATAGCACTGCTTTATACCAAAAGATGTATTTAATTATTTCTTTGTTGAAGTCCAATTTGCTATTGATTTATTATCTTACAATTAGTTTCAAAATGAAACCTTAGGATTTCTACAATAAAAGTGTTCTTACCTAGTTATTTTAACCGCAATATTTCAAAAGTTAGACATAAAATATTTAAAAGGTTTTCTATTGAAAAAAAAAATTTTAAATAAATTTTATTTCAAAAATGAATTTAAAAAACATTTAATTTGCAAGTATTTTTTTAAATTTGTTAAAAAACAACTTTAATTTGATATTAATAGAAAAATAGGACAATTATTATTTATATATCTGGTTATTATAAAAGTTTTATTTTTGAAAAAGGCGTTTTATTTTTTATAATATTCATTCGAACTTTTTGTATTGTGTATTTGAATTTTATTTTACATTAATTCATAAAGAGTCAAACCTAAACAAGAGCGTTGAGTGTCAAGCTTTGGAGTTTTACATGTGTTTTGTTTTTTTACAATTACAAAATACATGTAAAATTGCAACGCTTGACGCTCAACGCTCTTGTTTAGGTAGGGCTTAAACATTTAAGAATATGGAAAAATTATTTCGAAGGATGGACATAGAAAGCATAACTAAAATGTATTAAAAATATGAGTAAACAAGAACATGAAGAAATTCTAATTTAATTACATTCTAACATAAATAAAAGTGTGAAAATTACATATGAGTCACCCGAAAAAGTGCTGATGATGAAATCGTAGCTAGCTTTGGAAATGCATTCCACTCGTCTAACAACGAAATAGTTTTACTAATTTTAAATGATTACAATTTAATTTCATTTAATTTAAAAACATTAAGTTTAATAATAAAAAATTGTACTTGAGCCAGAAAAAAATCATCCTACTTATATAATAAATGTTAATGTTTGTTTGGATGTTTCGATATTTATTACTCAATCATGCAAAAACAGCTGAACGGAACTAAATGAAATTCGGAACATAGATGGATAACAACCTAGATTAACACATAGGCTACTTTTTATCGCGATAATAACGCGGAGTCGTTGGCAAACTCATCATAACACATCGTAAACGGTTTGTTTGTGTTGTAAATATTTTTATTTATGTTGTTAATACTAATTCTTCTATTTACCCCGACAACTACTCAGACGAAGTCGCGGGAACAAGCTAGTTTAAAATAAATTTTGAAACAGAAAGTTTGAATGAATATTTATTTTTTTAAACATATTTTAAATTTTCGAATGATATTAGTTTACTTAAGATTTGTTTGGGATATTTTGCAGAATTGTTCACTAGAGGGATTTTTTTTATTTTTTAATTTTGCAAACCTTTTATTTTATATATAGAGTAAATAATAATTTTCATATTTATACAAGGTTCTGATTGACAAAGAAAATTTCGTTTTTAACGTAACTTTTTTTTTTAATTTTAAAGTTTTAAAATGTTTAAAAAATCCTCTTAAGCGTTGTCTGTTACTCTGTACTATTAATACTCTATAAATATTGATTTCTTTAAAAAAAAATTAAAACAAATTTAAAATTGATATTTGTGCTTTTTAAAATGCAAAAAATACTTTTAAAATTTTTAAAAAAAATATTTTACTAGCTGACCCAGCAAACGTTGTTTTGACATAACAATTATTTCTAGGAAATATTTTTTACATTAAAAATTGTGTAAACTTTATGTGTTATACGGTCTACAGATCTATCTTAGTTTAAAATTTCATTGAAGTCATTACGTTATTTAGGTGTGGCATAAATTGTCCCTTGGGGTGAGTCACCCTCAATATTTAGGAGTATGAGAAATAGATGTTGACCGTTTTTTAAACGTTTATTTCTGCATTGGCTGGACTATAAATTTTATAAAATTTAAAGAAAAACACTAAAAACTATATCAATGCAAGTACATAATTAAAAAAAAAGTGGGCGTTAAAGTAGACGTGATAAAAAAGTATCCTTTTAATCATATCAGAGTTCGAGTTATATTATATGAAAAGCTCAACAAGATACGTCCAGCAATCTGGCCTACTGAGAGAGCGTAAAAAAATCGTAGCGTTGAGGAGTATGAAAAATAGATATTGGCCGATTTCCTACCGATTTTCACACAAAAATTCTAAAAATCGGTCGAGCCATTTCAAAAGAATTTGATAACAAACACCATGACACGAGAATATTACATATAAGAATTTACTGATGGATATTTTTTAAGTTGGCTCAAGGGAACTTATATATGATTTTTATACGATTTGTAAAATTTATCTTTAAGAGAAATTTTATTTCCTTATACCAAGGCATATTAATTTATCAGATAGATAACCGCTTTAAAAATAAAATTTTTGGTAATATTTTTTTAATATGAAGTTTACCATTTGAAATAAATACGAGATGAGAGAAAATGGTTTTTTATCTATGGACTTTGACAGCTCAATTTTAAAATAAGTGAAAAAAAATCAATCGAATGAATAAATATGCCTTGTCTTTATACAAGTATTTTTTTTTTTTACATTTTTAAATTTCCCTTAATTATAAAAAATTTTATGTTAGAAAGGTTGTTCTTTTCATTTGTTATTTTTAATTTAAAATAATAATATTCGTTAAACTTAAAAAATTATTTCTTATTGTAACATATTTAGTTTTTTTTCTTTGCCAAACATAACTTTTGGCTTATATTTTCGAGATATCATTGTAAGTATTTGGTTTTTTCTTTATACACTGACATACTGACATTTGTTTTCACTACATTGTGCTGTTGCATTTTTAGCTTTTTTTCACATTTTTATAAAATCTTTCTCGTTTGCAGTAAATAATAAATAACGTGACAGTGGTGGAAATTGTAACAGTAGTTGTTTGCTATGCTGTAATTGTATTTTTATATTTATGTAAACAGAGAGAGAGAGCGAAAAAAAAAATAAAACGGGTATAACTTTTTAAAGGATCATATTGTTACACTTGACATGTGTTACAGTTTTGTAAAGAATGTGAACAAAAGAAAGAAAAGTAGTGGAATTTTTGATTCCAGCTCAAAGAATCTTAAGTTCTTTACAATTCAAAGCGAATATTTTGACAGAGCAGAAGAAAAACATTAACTTGTTAGGAGGGATTTGAAGCAATAATATTTGTTTTTTTTAATTTAATTTTTATAATGTTTAAATAACATAACCTTAATATCAAGTTTTCTTTATAATTTTTAAGGTCATAGTAGAAAGAAAATCATACTGTAGTTTTAAAATAAGCATTAAATTTATACAATACAATGTTTTCGCAAAAACATGCTTAAAAATTTGTTTAATAAATTCTATTAGAACAACACAATTTAATACTTAAACCTCTATCGAAAAATTCTGTCCTGTAAATAGTACTTAGAAAATACATTTGGAAATCCTTAATTAAGTTATTGTGAAAAACAACATTTGCTACAAATGACGTGCTGACTTGTGTATATTCTTTTATTTCTTTCAATATATCAATCATTATTATATTAATATTAAATTTATTATATATTCTCTTTAAGGTTGTACATTTGCCCAACGCCCAGGCTTTAGAGTGGGTTCTGGTCATCCAGCCTCGCAAAGGCATTTACCCAAGAGACCCACCGATCCACCACCAGTAAAGGCTGATTACGTGCCCACCGAACACTGTCCCGAACCGAATGGTTTCTATCCCAGCGATGAACAATGTGATAAATATTATGCCTGTGTGTAAGTAGCAACACAAATTAACAATTTCCTTTAAACGATAGGGAATTTCCTTAGTAATTTCCTAACAACTAGCCAGACTAGTAGAGAATTTTAATGTAATAATAATTACTTTAACACTTTTTTTCAAATTAACTATATCAATACCAGAGACTCCACCAAAGTCATTTCGTAACAAACATTTAAGGCGTAATTTATACATTTATGCTGGTGATACTATTTGTATAAAATCCTTAAATCCCTCAGCGCTCTTCTTAATAAACAGGAAAAAACAAAAAAAAACAGATTTTTCACACACACACACTCAATCTTTTAAGCAATTTCTCCACCCACTATAATTACTGCAGTTTAAATAATGCAAAAACACATTAGGAAATACCCTTGGCATTTAATATAAATATATTAACACAACAACAACAACAGAATTCTCTTTAAAATCCACTAGAGCAGAACAAAACACACACTCTCACACTAAATTAAAGAAACACTCAATTATATGTAGAATTACCTTTGAAATTTCCATATTAAGTACATACATACGCCTTAGGGAAATGTATGCTCGAACCGAGAGTGTATTCATGTTAATGAGTGTGTGTTTTTACATGTATTTGTAACTAAAAAAAAAATATTTAATGCTTGCGTTCGATAGTTTGGAGATTTAGCAAATCATATCCTCTTGCATTTGGCGCCAACTAATTTATTAGTGTAGTTTGGAAATTGACTCAAAATATTTCGATAGAAATCAGTTGATACTAGATAATAAAGTTGGAAATTGAAAAAGGAAAAACCAAAAGGAATAAAACTTCGGGAAACATTTTAAGGGAAAATGTGTGAGTCTATTTTACGCTTGGAAAATATAAAATAATATTTTTCGATTTTTTTAAAAAATGTTTAAATTATTTTTAAGTAAAGTTAGCGTTTTTGAAATATTTTGTATTTTTCTATTTTCAAAAATTTTATTTAGAGAAATTTAGTTTTGTGTGTAAAAGTTAAAATTATGTGTAGAATTGAAAGTTTTGTGTTATAAGTAAAAATTTAATGTCAAATTAAAAAATTCGTAAAATATTAAGGGCAGTATTCATAAAAAATATTATAGGTTTATTGAAGGATTATTTGACAAATTTCTCTACAACATCTGTCAAATAAACCTTTGATAAACCTGAAATATTTTTTATGAATAGAGCAGTAAAATTTTTGTCAAGATTTTAAATTTTAAAAGTAAAATTAATGTTGAAAATTGTAGAAGGTCTTCTTCGATCCAAATTTTCAAAGCTCTATATTGAAAACTATGTTTTGAATACTTATAAAATTTTCTTGCCATTTCAAATTGAGGTATTAATTCATTCCTTGTCTTAACTTAAATTAAACAAGTTAAACTTTGTACTTTATAGTGAAGTAAATTTTTCTGAATGAAAAGACGCGATGTTTCGTGTAATAGTTTAGATTTTGAGATTTTCGCATTGCGTTGTACAATTGCATCCAACAATCAGAAAATTGAGATTATAATTGAAACAAAAAATATGAAAATTTAAAATTTGACAGAAAATTTCTGTTTATACACATGATTTCAAATTGTACAAAATGTTGAAAATTTAAAAAAATATTTGTATGAACTTAGAAGTAAACTACCAAACCATTTAGAATGTGCTCAATTGTGTTTCAATGAAATTTCATGCAGAATTCTAAACGTTACACAAAATTTTAAATTTTATACTAAATTTCACATTTTCCTCAAGTAATTCAAACTTTACATGAAATCTTCACTATCAACTTAAAATTTGTCATAGAGAAGAAGGTGAATATAAAACCTCTTCAAAAGATTCAGAGACAGTGCTGCATTAGTATTTGCGGCGCCATGAGGACCACATCGACAATGGCCATTGAGAATATATTATCCATTTGGCCTATTGAGATACAGGTAAAATATGAAGCGGCCTTAGCTGCCACAAGATTAATGGCAATAGATGAGTGGCTTATAAGAGAACATAAGACCAGATACCAAAGAATAACGGATATCTTACCGATAGGAAATATTACAGAATTAACATGTGATAAAATCCCGATGAGATATGAGAATATTAACTGCATCACCATTATACCGGAAGAGGGTGAATGGAATGAGATAATCAGGATGGGAAACACCCACGGAATCGATCTTTATACAGACGGTTCAAAGATTGGTGACCAAACTGGAATGGGCTTATACGACATAAGCCGAAATAGAGGCAAATACTTCCGTCTACCAGATCACAACACTATTTTTCAGGCTGAGATCATGGCGATTACGGAAGGAATTAAATGGATAAAGGAAACGAATAGCGAAACTCCGATTCGTATCTTTACGGATAGCCAATCAGTGATTAAGACATTGAGAAAGGAGAAAGTTGAATCCCGGAACGTTTTGCAATGCAAGAGTGAGATAAACTCATATGCAAATTGTGAACATCTGGAGATAATATGGATACCAAGCCATCACGGGCTGATCGGAAACGAGAAAGCCGACAAATTATCCAAAATGGGAGCTCTTTTGAGTACTATAACTTTGGAGAACGCCAAACCCCTTAAACGATTTAAGGATGAACTTAAACGTTGGGAAATGGAAGAACATGTCAGAAAATGGCAAAGCACTGATGTCGGTAAGGTGACAAGAACACTCTGGGGTGACCCAAATCTTGGGAAGTCAAAGGAGATTTTGAGACTAAGTAGACCTACACTTAGGAAATTAACCGGTGTAATTACAGGTCATACGGAGTTGAGAACTCATTTAGCACGCATGGGATTATCTGAGGAGACGACATGTAGAGCTTGTGAGGAAGAGGATGAGACCCTGGTACACTACCTCTGTCATTGTCCTGCGTTTGGGCATATTAGACGCGAAAATTTTACAGTAGATAATATGCCGAACTTGGAATACCTGGGGAACTCGAACTGGAGATCCATAAGGCGTTACATTGAGGGGACTGGTTTCTTGGACTAGTCCGATATTTATGGGAAATTATGTTTATGGTTTTTTGTTTGGGAATTCCGTTTTCCACATGGAGCGCACAACATGCCAACTGGGCATAGGTGTATACCTGTCATGGGTTTGGGCTTTTATACCCCTCCTTTTCAACCTAACCTAACCTAACCTAAAATTTGTCAAAAGGAGTTTTAGAATTAAACAAAATTACAATTTTAAACATCGTTTTTGGTTTTACACATAATTTTTAGGTCAACAAATTTATTAAATTTAACACTAAATTTCCAATATTACACATAATTTTTAGTTTTACAAAAATTTTAAATTTAACACAAAATTTTCAATTTAACACAAAATTTTCAATTTTACACAAAATTTTCAATTTACACAAAATTTTCAATTATACACAAAATATCCAATTTTACACAAAATTTCCACTTTTGCACAAAATTTCCAATTTAACACAAAATTTCCACTTTTGCACAAAATTTCCACTTTTGCACAAAATTTCCACTTTTGCACAAAATTTTTATTTTTACACAACATTTCCAATTTTCACAAAATTTCTAATTTAACACAAAATACTAATTTTACAGAACATTTTCAGTATTATTGAACATTTTCAGTTATTTTCAAAATTTTAATTTTTTTTTGAAATTTTATCCAAAATTTTCAATTTATTAAAAAAATTTAACTTTATTAAAAAATTTTCATTTAATAAAAAAATTTCAGTTTGATACAAAATTTTCGTTTTTATAAAAAATTTTCAATTTTATACAAAATTCTCAATTTTATAAAAAATTTTCAATTTTATACAAAATTTTAAATTGAACACAAAATTTTCAATTCGACAGAAAATTTTCAGTATTATTAAATATTTTCAGTTTTTTTCAATTTTCAATTTTAACAAAATTTCTAATCTTACACAAAATTTCCAATTTTACAGGAAATTTTCGGTATTATTAAACATTTTCAGTTATTTTCAAAATTTTCATTTTTATTAAATTTGATCAAAAATGTTCAATTTATTAAAAAAATTTAAATTTTATTAAAAATTTCTAATTTCATAAAAAAAATTCAGTTTGATACAAAATTTTTAGTTTTATAAAAAATTTTAAATTTTATACAAACTTTTCAATTTTATCAAAAATGTTCAATTGTACCAATATTTTAAATTTTATCAAAAATTTTTAATATGAACCAAAAGTTTTAATCAAAAATTTTTAGTTTTAATAAAAATTGTCAATATTTTTTTATTAAAAACAAATTATACAAAATTTTAAATTTTACACAATATATCAAAATTTAGAGAAAATTTTCAATTTTGATTCAAAATTTTTTATTCAATAAAAAAGTTTTAAATCTACATAATAAATTTATTTCATTTCATAGAAAATTTAAAATTTGATAAAAAATATTTACTTTTTAAACAAAATGTTTACTTTATTCACAATTTTAAATTTTACACAAAATTTTCAAAAATTTAAATTGAGCACAGAAATTCCAGTTTTACACAAAAAACAGAAAATTTTCAGTTTTGCACAAAATTTCAAAATTTGGGTTCAAAAATAAAATTATGTATGAAATTAAAAATTTGCAGTAAAATGTAGGACTTTGAGTAAAATTTCGATTTTAATTTGATTTTTGTTTGTAAAATTATACACTTGGTGTATAGTAGCAGTTTTTTGTAACATACAAATTTTTTTTAAAACTGAAAATTTGTGTAAAAGAAAAAGTTAATTTAAAAATTGTTTATGCGTGCAAAACTTTATTTTGAATTTAAAAATTTTTTTAAATATTAAATTTTTTATAGAACCAGATATTTTTTATTATAAATTTTCTTTTTGTAGCAAGTTTTCATTAAGTTTGATTTAACTATTTTTTCACAATATTTTTATACATGTACCCATTTAGTTGCCTCTAATTAACCAGTGTGTTTTTCTTTAACTTGTGTATGTTTAGTTATTTATACCCCCAGTGTCAACAAATTTCAATAATTTTTTTTTTATTTCTCTTAAAATAATATGTTGTCTAATTTAATCGCATTCTTTTCCCCTCATTGTTTCTCTTCCCGCATTAACTCAATTGTAGTGATGGAGTGGCGACTGAAAAATTGTGCGCCGATGGCATGGTATTTAATGATTACAGTCCTAATGATGAGAAATGCGATTTGCCCTACAATATCGATTGCAGCAAGAGACCAGAATTACGTAAGTTATATTGTTGTATTTATAATTTAAAATTTTATTTGACATCAACTCAACAGACAACAAATGTACGTTGAAATGTTAACGTAGAAGTGTATGTGTATTTTGTAAAGGATTTAAAGCGATAAAAAAATTTATTTAAAAGATTTAGTAATAAGTTTTGAAAAGTTTCTTCTAAAGTAATATTGTTAATATTTTGTGGTTGGGTTATAATTAAAAGATTTTATTATTTGTTTTCGAATTGAGTAGTTTTGTAGTTGAAGTTAAATTTGCTTTTGCCTTATCGTGAAGACTACTATTTAAAACTAAAACTGTCAATAAGTTGGTTTAATTTATGTGCTTTAAGATAAGTTTTTTTTTCTGTTTGAGATTTAGTACAGTGATGTAAGTTTTCTTTTTGCTGATGAGATTTTGTGTTAGTTTTGAGAGAAAATTTAAGATATGAAGATGGTGATTTATAGACTTTATTTTATTAAACTTGTAGGTAATACTGTAGTGTAAAATTTGATTTAGTGTTTAATATTTTTTGCGAAAGATTTTTTTTTTGGAGAACTAGAAAATTTGTAGAAGAACTTCAAAGTGCAAAATAATATTTTATTAAAGAAAAATTTCTTTTAGATTTAGAAAACAGAAAACTTTTTGGAAGAAAAAAAAATTTGTGAAAATTTGTAAATGAAAGAAAATAATTTTCAAATTAAAGAATTTTTAGTCTGAATCAAAATTTCGTGTAAAATCAAAAATTCCAAAAAATAAAATTATTATTCTGTGTAAAATTTTTTTGATTTGATTTCTTTTTCTTCAAATTAAAATGACGTACTGACTTCTCCTTTTTCTTGTATAAACAACTGTTGCAATAGTGAGTTTAGTAATACACCAAGGTAATTAGCCTTACAGGAGAATAAAAGTGCTGTACCACTCTATGTTAGCGGACTGATTCCCAGACTCTTTTATCTCCTAGTAAATAGTATCAATTCGGTTTTCATCGATTAATACGCGGGCCATTACTTTTGTGCTTACCTAGTGGGCAGTTCCATTAACATGATAGCTTTGTGCGTCTAATTGAAGAGGATTGTATTTACAAAACTGCGGGGAAAAAAACAATTTATTGTGGCATACCCTTCGTTGTATTTTTTTTAGAAAGATGTAGCCCAGCTTTAGCATATTTCCAGTCCAGCTAATTATCCGTAAATGTACTCCTACATTGGGTTGGGTTTTTAAAACAGTTTTTTATAGTTTTTTTTTTGTGTAGATTTCTTTTTTTTAAAAAATAATTTAATTTTCAAACTTTCACTGACAAATTTCAATTTGACTTTAAAATATTTCACTAAATAGTTAAATTTAACCACATATTGGAAAAATACACAATTGCAATAAAATTTTAGAGAAAAATTTTTCCACACAACAAAATCCAATGTTTAACAACACAGAAATTTTTTATACTAAATGCAAACATTTGGCTATACAAACATACATACACACATACATATAGTATATCAGGCTCGTATCCAGCTTACGCGTTTGTGGGGCAACATTTGGGAAAAGTATGTGTAATGTTTAGTTAATGACTGCCATAACCTTCACTCATCAAAAGAAAAAAGTTGGTTTCTGAAATATCCTTTTTTCCATCCACCTACACCCGCTACGATTGCATGTATATATTTATATATATTTGTATCATATGTTTTTATGTTATTTGAAATGCTTTGCATAAAGTCATAGTAAAAAGATAAAGTTTTCATCAAACCAAAGCCAAAATAATGAAAACAAGTTAGAAATTCTACATTAGAAAGCCAAACACGAAATAAAAAGTACGTACTCTAATTTATAAATTTTGAGTATTTTTTTTTTGTTTGGCAATATACTTATTTATTTATGTTAATTATATGTATGTACAACAGTAGAGTAAATAGCAATAAAATGAACTTAATAAATAAGTTCAATTATTTTAATGGCAGTATTCCAAAAGCATCAAGAATTTGGCTTATCGCAACTATTGATCATTGTCTTCAAGTTTATTAAATAAATCAGAAATTTTAGAAATTGTTTAAATTAAAACACGCTTCTTAGTGCGAAATTTCTCTTTAATTTATTTTGAATCAAGTTCTTGATATATTTGTGCTTCGAATTCGCATCCCTGCTTCTTAAAACATCTTTAATTTAATGGATTCTTCTTTTTTATTGTCGTTTTTGTTTTGGTGCAAAAATTCACATTAAATTTAATACTTGAATGTTGTTAGTTTTGATTGGTGTTACTGCTACTTTGGTTGTTGTTGTTTCATAAAATTCTACTTTAATAGTTGTTATTGCTGTTTTTTATACCCTTCACACAGTGAAAAAGGGTATATATAGGTTTGTCATTCCGTGTGAAATTTCTACAATTTTCATTTCCGACCCCATAAAGTATATATTTTCTGAAAGCTTATGAATAGGGGAGTCGATTAAGCGCTGTCAGTCTGTCCGTCTGTCCGTCTGACCGTCTGTCCGTGTGTATGTTGAAATCAACTTTTTGAAGCCCCCCGACATCGCTTGGGCTCGGGTGAGGTATTAAAATATCAGAAATATTCGGGAGTAGATCGCTATTGAAAATCAGAAACATCGGTACATAAACAACTGAGATATGAGCAAAAACCCACGACCACCTCGATTTTTTTTTCACAAAAGCAACATTACAACAACAACATACATACATACAAACGTGTATACTGGTTAGAGAAAACGTGGCATCGAATCCCAGCTGAGCCAAAAAAATTTTTTTTTAAATTTTTTTTTTATTTTTTTTTTTTATTTTTTTTTTTATTTTTTATTTAATATATTATTTATATTTTTATTATTATTTTTTTTTTAAATTTTTTTTTTTTAATTTTTTTTTTATTTTTTTTTGTTTTGTATATATTATATACATAATAATTTTTTAAAAAAATTTTTTTTTAAAAAATTTTTTTTTTTAAATTTTTTTTTTTTTTTTAAATTTTTTTTTTAAATTTTTTTTTTTTTTGTTTTTTTTTTAACATTCATACGTGAATTTATAATTTTACTATGGGACGTTTTTATATATGTATGTTTTTATATGTATGTACGTATTTCATATGGGATGAATGGTGACACAAACCACTGTTATTGCATGAATTCACGTTGTGAAGGGTATATAAGATTCGGCACGGCCGAATATAGCGCTCTTACTTGTTTTTCTTTGTTATTCTCTATAGCAATTTTACTCAATGTGAGAATGTTCTGTTTGTATTTGTCTATGTACTAACTTGTAGTTGTTTTGTAGTTGTATGAAAATTCGCTGTGGAACAGTGAAGCAAATATATATAAGGGTGAAATTAAAATTAAAAGTAATAAAATGTAATATAAAATATTTTCTTTTTAATAAATTAGAATAAAGAAAAAAAAGCATTTCGTGCAATATTTAGTCTTTGACTAATACTTTTTTTTTCGGTAAAAATATAATTTTTCAGATTAATTCCTTCATTTATCACAATAAAAAAAATTCTTTGTAAAAAATAAAGAATGTTAATATGAACTCGAGCCTGATTAAAATTAAAAAAAAAGATATTAGTTTAAACAAAAAGTTCGATAAAATAAAAATTCAATTATCCTTTGACGTTGGGCAAAAATGTCTTGAGTCAAAAAAATACAGATTTATAATTGTTCCCCTCTTTCGCTAGGTATCAATAATTTAATAATTTAACGACAATATGTCTTTGCCGTTAGGCAAAAACATTCTAAGTAAAAAAAAAAAAAAAATTACGATTTTTGAATTGTTCCTTTCTTTTGCTAGGTATCAATAATTTAAGTCTACTACTTTTAATCATTATAATTTGCTCTTTAGCCAATAAATTAGTAAAAAGTTGATTTTGCTTGGTTTTAAATAAAGACTGCAGGTCCTGACTTGACACCTTTTTGCCCAACTTGAAAGACATAATTTTAAATAAATTCAGTACTTTAGAGGGATATTGGCGTTTTTGTGTTAAACTTGTAATTGTGTTTTAAATTCTGGTTTGTGTATAAATTGTTTTTGCATATAATTGGTGGATTTAGAAGGTGTACTTTTATGTCGTATTGTTTTAATTGAAAAAAATTTAAAATGGTTGATATATATTGTTTTCTCTATTTATACCCTTCACACAGTGAAAAAGGGTATATATAGGTTTGTCATTCCGTGTGAAATTTCTACAATTTTCATTTCCGACCCCATAAAGTATATATTTTCTGAAAGCTTATGAATAGAGGAGTCGATTAAGCCCTGACCGTCTGTCCGTCTGTCCGTCTGTCCGTCTGTCCGTCTGCCCGTCTGTCCGTCTGTCCGTCTGACCGTCTGTCCGTGTGTATGTTGAAATCAACTTTTTGAAGCCCCCCGACATAGGTTGGACCCGGGTAAGGTATTAAAATATCAGAAATATTCGGGAGTAGATCGGTATTGAAAATCAGAAACATCGGTACATAAACAACTGAGATATGAGCAAAAACCCACGACCACCTCGAATTTCTTTTCATAAAAACAACATTACAACAACAACATACATACATACAAACGTGTATACTGGTTAGAGAAAACGTGGCATCGAATCCCAGCTGAGGCAAAAAAATTTTTTTTTAAATTTTTTTAAAATTTTTTTTTTAAATTTTTTTTTATTTTTTTTTTTATTTTTTATTTAATATATTATATATATTTTTATTATTATTTTTTTTTATTTTTTTTTTTTAAATTTTTTTTTTATTTTTTTTTTATTTTTTTTTTGTTTTATATATATTATATATGTATATAATAATTTTTTTTTTTTTAATTTTTTTTTAAATTTTTTTTTTTTAAATTTTTTTTTTATTTTTTATTTTTTTTTTGTTTTTTTTAACATACATACGTGAATTTACTGTTATTGCATGACTACACGTTGTGAAGGGTATATAAGATTCGGCACGGCCGAATATAGCGCTCTTACTTGTTTTTTGTTTATTTTATTTTTTAATAACATATTTTAATTTTTTTTAAGATATGAAAATATGAAAGTCAGAAGACTCATTTGGTATATTCACAACTAATAATAAGTGTCATATTGTCATAATATTCTAATTACTTAAAATAATTAAAATAAAAATGTTACGTTTATTTTAAAATTTTGGAAAATTATCACAATACCTGTCGTATTGTAGCGAATTAATGAGTTGTGAATCCACCAAATATATTTGTTCATATAATTTTTTTTAATTTATGCAGGGTTCAATAACTAATGTCTCTTAAAAATGCACTTTTTAAATTTAATGTCATTTTATTTAGCAAGTGCCTACACTGAAATTTTACAGCTCTTAGATATATTTATTCCGATTATTAAAAATGGAGCGCTTTATGAAAAAAATAGCGTTGTAGTTGTGAGAACTTATTTAAAACCCAGCAGACAATAGAAAACGCCGGCAATTAGATCAATCTTTAAAAGAGCAAATTTTTAGAAAAAGCACATTTTTATTTGATCGACTTCTTGAATATATAAAATTGTAGATTTGGGACTAAAAAATCCTCCAGCAATCGATAAGAAACAAATGCACTCACAGAAAGAAACAGTCTGGTGGCGTGATTGTGATTTACTTTTTTGAAAATAAGGTCGACATTGCAGTGGCTGTAAAGTCTATTCGTTGGCAGAATTTGAAAACGGTGTTCTTGTGGGATCAGCTGAACGAAATATAGTTTCATAAAAAACGGTGCTACACCGCGCATAAAATTTTCCGAAAAAAATATCTCAAGAAATTTTGATGTCAACTGGCCACTAAGATTAAGCGATTTAGCGCCGAATTTTTTCTTTTATTAGGATTTTGTGTAATTTTTGACTTATGCAACAGAGCCGTTGGGGTCATTTAACGAATGTTTTATTTCATACTTATTTGGAACATGTCTTCTTTAAAATTCAAAATCGAAACTATTTCGAAAAATACGTGTTTTATTTTAAAAAATAAAAGTGCACTGTTACTTATACTCACTTTAAATGTGTAGAAATTCTAAAATTTTCCCAGAATTTTCTATTTCTTAAAGAGGGATGTAGAAGGCATTGTTGTTTTGGCATTATAATTTCAGCTTTCTAAATTAAATAATATTAACATTGGCCAGTCAATACCAAAAGATGTCATCAAAAAATATTTACTGAATACTATGTAAAAATATTTTTTTTTGTTTACACTCCAAGTTTTTGTTTATATGTTGATATTTTTTATTGATTTTGGCTCCACTGTTTTCAATAACTGCTACTGTTGCTGTTACTACACAATATCTTTGTTGTTGTTTAACTGATTATTTGTTTATATACAAATAATGTTGCTCATGTTTTTGTTATTTTATTGGGTTATCGTCGGGTTACTGTAGTTTTGCATTTATTTTCATGTGAATATCCACATGCAAGATTTGTAATAGTATACGTGTTTATTATTCAAAAAATTAAACAACAACACACATGTTTGGAAATGTGTTTGTGTGTGTGTGTTCAGTGTACACGATGTATTTTCACTATTTTATATTAGATGTTGTATCAAAAAGCAAACGCAACGCAAAAAAACATCTAAGTAAATGTGTGTAAAGTAATGTTGACTACATACATTAACAGATGTGTGTAAATATGCTGACATCCAGAGAAAATGTTGTCGGTTATTGACCACCAGTTTGTGGTTACACTTACTATATCAATATTGTGGTTGTTTAGTTTATATCATCATAAAGTATTTGTTGTTGTATGAGCCCTACTCATTACGATTTGTTGTACAACTGAACTGAATTGAGTTAGTTGTTCTCGCTAACATTAAAATTGGTTGTACAATAAATCACAACGTGTTACGGCCCGCATTATAACATATAGGTTAAGTTTTCATTTTGTCTGTGTGGATGTGTTTCTAGTTTTTCTAGTTTTCTTTGCCTTTAATGTTTTTCTAAACATTTTTGTTAATTTGTTTGAGATGTATATGTTTAATAAAAGACTTAAAGAAAATCTCTAATTAAATTGTGATATTAGATAAATATTAATATCTAGTGGTATTTAAGGCGTTTAGAGATATTGTTGTGAAGAAGCTTAATAAAAAGAAATGAGGGTATATTTACTTCAATAAGATTGTCTATTTGAGCGTTTATCTGTGTATTGTTTGAAACTGATTACCAGAAGTTCATGGAAAATTTTCAAAGATTTTATTAAAATTAAAAACTTTGTGTAGGTTAAAAGGACCTTTATTATTTTGCGGGCATATTACAAATTACATACACATTTGAAAACATGACTTTAGACTGAAGTTGTTTTCGTTGTATACTGTAAAAAACTGGTTTAAGTGGCAGCTGATTTAACAGTTCTCGGTTGTTTTCGGGTGTCTTTGATATTGCAATTCATTATAAATAGACTAACGCCTCAGCAACATTAGAAAATTGTTCAAATTTATTTTGAAATCTATGGTTTAATTCGACAAGCTCATCGGGAATTGAAAGAAGGACAATTTTGGTTAAATAGTTAACAGAATTACCTTCTTCGGAGCGAAGATAATCCTCAAGCCATGGTTGCATATAAAAAAATCACTGTTCGCTGTTTTTTACAGGCTGGTTATTGGTTCATATGTCTTCACAAATAACGCTGATCAGAACATTACAGTTAAGTGTGAGCGATGTAGATTTACACTAACTTCCTTTTTTGTTCCTCAATGTGAAGGTATAAGTATTGTAGACCCACATGTACCAAAGGGCGCGAAACAGGCAATTTACTGAGAAAAAATTTGACGAACAAAATGTAAGACGTTCCTTTTAATTAAAATTTAAGTTATTTAGATTTCATATGTTGTTTTGTAAATATGAGAAAACCAATAAGAACTTATAAAATTCAGTGTCTGCAATTTCCCTTGGAAAAAAAGAAGTTAGCTTTGGCTACTTTCGTCTTCTTACTGGAACCAAATGAAGATTAGAGAAATAGAGAATTAATTAAAAAAAACAAAAAAAAAACACCGATCGTTGAACAAACTTATAAATTTTGTAAAAAAGTTCATTAATATTGCAATTCAGGTATCTGAAATAATCTGTTGTATACATTTAGGCTTAAACTTTTTATATTAGTATTGCCACAGGCATACCGCGGAGTATCTAGGCGATTTTCCTAGATGATGTAGTTAAAGAAATTATAGTTAATTATTTATATTTACTCTTATTTTGGATTCATTTTATTATATGTATGTAGTGGGAGTGGAAAATGTTGATGAAACTTGGTATGTAGCTTTTGTTTATACTGAAGAGTTTATGTATCAAATATAAAACGATCAAGATTGTAGTAACGGTGGGCAGTAGGAGTAGCCAATTTTTATAAAACTCCATTTTGTTTTTTTTTTAAATTAAGTGAATATAATGTTTGGTTCAAACTTCTTATATTCAAGGAACGCTACTTATATTTTTTGCTCGGAAACTTATGAAGGCTTTCCACTGTCATTAATTTCCATAATATTTCATGTCTTGAGTTTGAAAATATTTAAATGAACTGATAGTTGGTCTATAGCAGATTTTAACGTTAACATTATGTTTGCTCCTTTAACGATTCAGTAACGCTCAGTTAAATTAATCGTTCAAATGAAATAAGTCGTTCATGACCAATTCGACACTAATATTTCAGCTTCTTTATCGAAACTATTTCTAAATATAACCCTAATTCTTAAAGTAGTTTAAACCTGATAATTGTTACAATATTTTTTTTTAGCAAAACTGATACAAAATAAATTTAAAAAAAATGTAAAAAAAACAAGTTTTATTTTTGTTAAAAAAGTAGTGATTTTCGTTGTTGCTCTTTAAGTACATACAAAGACGTCTTTCCAGTGGTCAGTTTAATCATGTTTACCACGTACGTGACAATGACAAAATGTCAATGAAAAATGAAACATAAAATCAAACTTACAACAATCTGATAAGTATAAAGAAAAGCAAATAAACTGTCTTTTTTTTTTGATAGAAAATACGATGACTTTTGCAAAATTTGACAAACTTAAAAGCCAAAAAAGAAAACCGAAAAAAAAGAACAAGAAAACAAATACATATCTATGTAAATATTTATGTATAAATGTACTTAAGAGCTTTAGTAAATAGATTTATAGTAGAATGCATACGCACACATATTGTGTTACGTTTTACAAATTATGTTTAAACTTCAATATAGACAAAGTCATGTAATACATGATGATGTTTAAACATTCATTACTCTAGCAAATGATCAAAAAACAATATTTACAAAATTCATACATACAAAACAGACACACACATACATACGTATTTAGTATGTTTGTGTGTTTGTTTGTTTATTTGTGTACACACTTGTTTTGTTTACTATACCTATACCAAAAATAAACAAATATAGAAATAACAAAAACAACAAGAACAACAACACCATCATGTAATATTTACTTTTTTCGATGGCACATCAATAGTCGACAGGCGTTGAACTATGAAAAATCTTCACTTAAAGAATGATATATCGATGCCTTACTTCCTCAACCTCGTATCTTAAAAAATACGGTTTTGACTTTTTCATATCAAACGATGGTTTTATGCTTTAACTAAAAAAGATAAGTATATTATTACTACTAATATACATAAATACAATCAATTCCTAAATAATTGCATTTAAACTTTTAACCAAACACCGAAGTATAAAAAAATTAACCGTTTTTTTTCTCTCCTGAAAAATTTTATTTTTTTATGATACGAGGTTGAGGAAGTAAGGCATCAATATAAAGGCCAAATATAGTAATTATGGATTTGCTAATTTTAAACCCCCCAATATTTTTTTTATCAAATACAAGGTCTTGACCAATAGCATACAGTAAACTATGAAAAGGTTTAAAATCCAAGATGACGTCCAGATCGAAATGCGGGATATTATTTTTCTTTTTATTTATTATTCCTAACCTTATCAATATGGGTCTCAAACAAAAGGACTTGACTAGTAGAATCTAACTAACTATACAAAAATTTAAAATCAGGGATGTCGCAGGAAAAAATAATTCAAAATGGCGTAGAAAAATTAAATCTATATTCCAGAATATTTTCAACAAAACATGAACAGTCTGAGAAGAGTAAAGAAAAGTTTAAAAATCAATAAATGAAGTGGATTATTAACCAATAGGTGTTATTAAAAACAAGCAAGAGCTCTATATTCGGCTTTTTATACCCACCAACAATTTGATGTACTTTTATAGCACAAAATTTATTATTTTGTTATTAACATTAATTGCTTTCGAAAAATCTCTTTATCACTTTCTTTGTACAACTTCGTTGTTCTATTAAAAAATATTTTCGTAAATGTAGTCTTTTAATGAAAGAGGGCGTGTCCATATAGTTACTGCTAATAAATACAACTAAGATATTTCAATATAGTCCTTCATTCTTCCACACAGAAATTATATGAGTTTAAGATAAAGTGTTATATGGGAGCTAATCGTTAAAGTGGGCATGCCCCCTTATTTTCCGGCATAACAACGATATTGACTTGAAAGCTATATGTACAAAATTCCATCATCATACCTCTAATTTCTAACAGTAGATTACGTGAAAAGTGGGCGTTATAGTAGGCGTGTCGAATTAGTTTCTGCTAATAAATTCAACTCACATATTTTAATAAAGGGTCCTTTATTCTTCCAAAATCTTTATTCATAGAGAAATTATATGAAAGATATATAAATTATGCATTTATTTTCTGTTAGTACAAAGCCTTTGACCAAAAAAAAAAAAATGTTTGCAAAATTTCATAATCATACTTCTAATATTGTCAGTTTTATTACGTTTTAAATTTTGAATATACCAAAAAAATACACTGTGAGCTATAAATTTTCGTACATTTTGATCTATAACTCCTTTTCTATTGCATAGATTTAAGAAATTTTCAATTTTCAGGGAAAAATATTATTTTTACTCAGGAAATATACATAAATATACAGACGGACGGACAGACGGACGGACATAGCTAGATCGTCATGAAATGAAATTTCGACTCAGAAAATATATACTTTATGGGGGTCTTAAATGGATATTTTGATGTGTTACAAACGGAATGACAAAATGAATAAAGCCTCACCATTTTCTTTTTGGTGGCGGGTATACAAATATGATTCTAAAAAAATTCAGACTCATAGAGCTATGCCTTAAGAAAATTCCACATCTCTCACAGTGTCTGTGGCATAGTTGAAAAACATTAATCTTTATATTAATTTCCAGTTTGCAGCAATTTTTCTATTTAAAGCAAATTTTTCATACTAAAACAATGATTCTATATATTTTTAAAACAAATTCTATTAATAATTTATAAGTAAAGTTTAATTCAAAAAGTTAAAAAAAAACTTTATTTAAAGACAAATTTAAATTCTTTTTTCTGTTTAAAACGGTATACAGGAAAACCACCATTATAAACTGAGAAGAAAAAACAACAAACAACTCTAATAATAATAATAAAAAAATATCTCTTGTTTTGTGTGTAAGCACAAACGTTTCTTTTTCTTCTTTTTGAATTAAATGTAAACTTGTTAAAAATTTGTTTGTTTTGTTGTTGCTGTTTGTTTGTAGTGTTGTTGCTGTTTGTTTGTAGTGCTGTTGCTGTTTGTTTGTTTGCTTGTTTACTTGCTTTTTGCTGTCATGAAAATATTATTATTGTAGTTGTCAATGTGTATGTCATTGTTATTGATGTCGTTGTTGTTGTCGTTGTCGTTGCCGTTGTTCTGTTATATTGTTGTGCATACTAATTGAGTTGTATGTGGTCAAACCTCATCGACCAATAAAACATGATCAACTATTACACTAGTTATTAGTTGTTTTAGTTGTGTAATATATGTATGTAAATGTATGTGAATGTTTGTACTGGCAAACACAGGGAAAATTTCTCAACTGAATGAATGTGTGTGTATCTCTTTTTTCCTCTGCTTGTTGTCCATACAAACAATATGTGTGTGTGCGTGTTTTGTTGTTAATTTTTTGTTAAACATTTGCCTAGAAATTTTGTTGGCTGTGAATGATGATGATGATGATGATTTTTTTTTTGCATATTAATATTCAATATACGTACCCTTGTAAATACACACAATTATTTTGCATATAGTTGTCTGTTTGTCTTTTGTGTATCATTATTTATTTTCCTCTACTCTGCTCTGCTCCGCTTCGAGTGTTTGTATGTATTTTTTTGTTCTCAATTTTTTTTGTTATTTTTTGCATCAGTAACACACATTTTAGTAGTTCTTGGCTTAATACGGTTTTTATGTTACATTTGGGACTGCGATTTATTGATCTATGATTTTGATGTGAAATTTTATTTGCTATGTGGTTTGTAACAGCAGTTTGTGTGTGTGTATAACCTAATAATTTATCAATTCATTAACTCGTAAGTGGTGGGAATTATCAATGTAAAATGAGAAATAACAGGGGTGGCCAAAGAAGTGATTTATTTTGCATTAGCATGAAGCTTAACTATTTTCGTATGGCTAACATAATAAATGATGTTAGAAATAAATTTCGTTTCCTGCAAGGGCAAATTTTGGCTTCAGAAAAAAATAGAAAAAAATACAAGTAAACGATTTTTCTAGAGCTTTTTAATTCTTATATACATTTAAATACAGAAGAATTTTATAAAATTATTAAATATTTTCTTTATAAATATAAGTTATTCATCTTAAATCATATTAAAAATTTCTCGAAATTGTTTTTCTTTTTCTACATACAGAAATAAAGAAATTTCTTTACATGCTAAAAGATATTGTGTTACATTTTTATAAAACAAAAATCTAAAATTTTTCAAAAATGGTCAACGAAGTTTGATCGAAATATTGGGAAAAAACAAATATTGAAAATAAATTAAATAAAAACAATAAAAATAATTAAATAATTGACCTCAAGCCGAATTAATAATAAAAAAAATATTATAACTATAATAAGGTCAACTAAAATGTTTCAGAAATAAACAAAAATTAAAAAAATCTCAAAAATATTCTTTAAATAAGTTTTGTGTTTTAAAAAATACCATTTAAAATATTCTTTAGTTAAAAAAAAGAGAACATATTTTAATTCAATATTTTTAAAATATTTCTTTCAACAATTACAAAAACGCAAAAAAAAATTTTTATAAATAATTTAATTTTTTGTAATTTTATTTTATGTAAAACAAAATATTTTTTAGAAATAATTTGACAAAAAAAAAAAATTTAATAGAAAGGGTTATATTTTATTTTTTTATATTTGCTTAAATTTTTTATATTTGTTTTAGCTTTTAATAACACAAAAATGTTGAGATTCTTATTTGATGGAAAAAAAAAAATAATAATTTAAAATTTTTTTAAAAAATATTTCTTAAAAAAAACACCTAATAGCATTTTACAAATTTTTCGCGCCAAATAAAGATTAATTTTACCCAAAACTAGAATTCTTAAATAATCTTAGAAAAACAACTTAAACAATTTTGTTTCGTATAAAATAGAATTTTATAGAATTTTCTTTAATATTAAATACTAGCCAGACCCGGCGCGCGTTGCTACAACCATTAATGAATCTAAATGCATTCTGAATTTTAATTGATTATCAAGTGCAAAAAGCTAAAAATTATAATTTTTTTTATGGGCGTGGCATTGCCCACTTTTCTAATCACGAAATTGTAAAGCCATATCATCTCAATATGTGTGCAAAGTTTCAGAAGAATCGGACCAGTGCAAGTACCTCAAAATTATAATTGTTTTTATACGCGTGGCCCTGCCCACTTTTCTTATCACGAAATTGTAAAGTCATAACAGCTCAATATGTGTGCAAAGTTTCAGAATAATCGGTCCAGTGCAAGTACCTCAAAATGATACCTTTTTTTTATGGGCGTGGCACTGCCCCCTTTTCTAATCACGGAATTATTTAGTCATGACAGCTCGATATGTGTGCAAGGTTTCAGAAAAATCAGTCTGGTGCAAGTACCTCAAAATTATAATCTTTTTTTATAGGCGTGACCCTGCCCACTTTTGTAATCAAAAGATTATATAGTCATGACAGCTCAATATGTGTGCAAAGTTCCAGAAAAATCCGTCAAGTGCAAGTACCTCAAAATTAAAAGTTTTTTAGGGGCGTGGCCCCCCCCACTTTTCTTATCACGAAATTTTAAAGTCATGACAGCTCGATATGTGTGCAAAGTTTCCGAAAAATCGGTCAAGTGTAAGTAGCTAAAACTGATAACTAATTTTTATGGGCGTGGCCCCGCCCACTTTTTGCCATCCATAAATACTCCCTGGTATGTGTACAACAACTTGCCAAAGTTTGAGTCCGATCGGTTTTACAGTTTCGGAGTCTATAGCTAACACACACACACACACACACAGAGTTTCACTTTTATATATATATAGATTAAAATTTTTTTTAAAGATTTTAAACAAAATATATAAATGTCTTTGATTTTTCTTTATTAATTCAACACATTATTTTCTTATATAAAAATTTATATTAAGATATAAAAAAATTTTTTTTTAAAAACAAATTTATTTCAAGTTTTAAAACTAGGACAACATATTTTTATTAAAAGTTTCTCATTAAAATGAAATTTGCCAAAAATTTTATATAAAAAAGAAAAGCTTCTATAGAAAATTCTCAGAAGTAAATATAACAAAAATTTTGTTAATTTTCTATAGAAAATTTTCCATTAACAATGTATGTATATAAATATTTTATAACTGTTAATAAATAATACTATTAAAGTATATAAGCATATTTCCCAGAAAATAAATCTAAAAACTATTATCCTTCTTAAACCAACTACACATTTCTTACCGTCAAAGTGTTATATTTTGTTTTATTAAAGACTTAAATGAAAAAAAATCTTTTTACAAAAAAAATTGATAAAAGCAAAGTTGTTATTTGAAAATCCCTTTAAGTGCTAAGAACAACAAACTACTTTTAACCAATATAGCTAAACTCTCTCACAAAAAAAAGTTAAAAAAAAACTCCACTGAAACACAAACTTCAATAACAGTTACTAAAACTAAAGCATAAACACTCATTTACAAACATATGCAAACACACACATACACACACACCATGTAAAAACACGGCTGTATTTGTATTTGTAGCCGAAGAGCTACAATGGTTGTAGGGTTTAGCCGAAGAGCTAAACCCCACTAAACACCACTTAAATTGTCGTTTAACATGACAAACAATGCAACGAACACATTTACGCGAATATGCTTACAGCATGCACATCTTTGTTTACAAACATTGCTCCAAACAAAAACCTGTATTCTAGCATTATATCTTGTTGTTGTTTGTGGTAAATCGTAGGTGTAGGCAAGGATGTGTGCAAGTTAATGTTTATATCTAAGTATGTGTGTGTTTGCCGATTTGTGTTTATGACGACTATAGTAGGAAGCTTGTTTTACACACATACAATAGAGAAAATCTTGTTCAGTTTAAAAGTAGATGACATTAACAGAGTAAAACAACACAAGGTTTTTTGTATTTTGTATCCAGTTATTGTAGCTGCTGCTGCTTATAAAAACAAGCCTGTAAAATCTACTAAGAATTCCAGTTTTTCGTGTTAATGTGCAATACAAAACGTGCTAAAATGAAATGCTGGAAAAAAACACACACTCTTAACCCATATTGGAGGAAAAGGATTTAACCATTGTTGTATGGAATAAAAGGTATACCTTTGGGCTAAAATATATTTAAAGGCACTATTAAGAGAGAAATTGGCTTTGAAATATTTTTAATAAATCTTGAATTGTATGTTTTAAAAATGGCCTTAAAATAACAATGAATTGTAAGTTTAGAAAATAGTCTAAAAATAAAAAAATAAATAAATAAATAAAAGAAAATTAGTAAAAATCAGATAATACCTGTATTAAAAAATAGAAAAAATAATATCTCAGCAAAAACTTTAATTTTAAAATAATGAGTTGAAGATACTAAAAACAGTTTTTAACTGCTTAAAATATTTCATCTAAACCGATTAATTGGCGATCTCATTGGAGACTATTACTTACCACGACCGCTTACAATTGGGACTTAGAATAGTACGTACTTACAATAAGCTAAAAGTCCATACACGCGTTCTCTCGTAAGCACATTCTATCCATTTTATAGCTTATACGCTTTCTGCATTGCAAGTTACATGCTACACTTTTTATGCATTTAGTAGAACAAGTTGAAAGATGGCATTCATTATGTAAATGTCATCGATAACCAAAAGGCAAATTTTGTTCATGAATAAATTTTTTAAATATTTAATTATTTTATTTATTTTTTATTTATTTATTTTATACGAAATAATTTCCTAATTTTTATATATTTTTTATAAGAAAATAAATACACACTACAAACATAATTATCGATAAAATTAAAAATAAAATATAATTAGTCTTCTCTGGCCTTTTAACTCAGTTGATTTATTCTCTTGCCGCTCATGACGCTTAAAAAAGTAGAAAATAAATGTACTTTTTGCATTGTATGCGTCAGAGCATCCTACACGTTGTGCTCTTTAACTTGCATACAACTGCATTAATTCAAATTTTTTGAGAGAGGCGTACGACGGTCAATAGTGTACAAAGCATGGTGTAGACTTTCAACTTTAGAATTAAGTAAGTACTTACTTCAATTATCTGAAATACCTATTAAATGTATGGACTTTTCGAAGTCGTTCAGTTTTTTTAATGGAAAGCATTAGGTTTGTCTATTCCGCGTAATATTTTATTATGCTTAAGATTACATAAATTATTAGCAATCTATGAAAAACTCCATCGCAGTTGCCGAACACATTATTAGTTATAAATTAAGTGTGTTTATAGCAATAAGAAACATAAAATGTTGTTGATTGAATGCCTCTTAACAATTTTCGCAACAAAAAAATTAGTGTCCATGTCTAAGCATTTGTTTATTAATAAATCATTTTGAAAGACAATTCATTACTTGTACATATACTTTTTAGTAGGACGGTCGTTATATGGTAGACATTGAAAAATATTTTGTTCAATAATTCCAAATCATGAACTAGTTTTTGTTGCAATATAAAAAATTTTATAAAAAAATTTTTTTTTTTAGTCAATTAAATTAAGGGTTAATTTTGTAACATATTAACGATGCTATAGCAAATTGAACGACTGATACATTGATTCCCAAAGTAACAAAGGAAACTTCTATTCGATAAATTTATATGTAGAAAGAATTAAAATTTTTTTAATTAAAATATTGAAATGTGGAACATAATTTTATTTTTACATACTTTTTATAAAATTTTCATACAACTTAGAAACCATTTTAACATTTTATTTAACGAATAATTTTAATGAAATTCGTATTCCTAACAAATATCACAGTTCAGAGAATTTAGTTTTTTTAGAACATTTTTTTTTATAAATTTTTTTTTTTGCAAAAAATTTAAAAAAATTTTTAATATCTTGACATAAGGGAAAACATTTCAATTAATTTAGAAAAATATATCGATTTTAAGAAAACGTTGCCTAGTATAAATTCTCAAGAAATAAAATTTTATATAATAGTTTTTTAAACTTAAGGTCTTTTCAATAATAAAAAATCTTTCTGTTCTTTTTTTATATTATTTGATCAATATTTCGCTACTTCTTTGTGTAGCATCATCAGGATACGAGGTTTTTATTTTGTATTTGTTTTTTGTTGGTTTAGTGTCTTGATATTTGTTTTTTTTAAATAAATTTATAGTTTGATTAACCAAATTGAAAATTAATTTGTTATTTTCATTTTTTTGTTGCTGTTGATTCATGGCATGTCATCATGTATGTAAAACATGCACAATGAAGCAATGAACCAAATACAACAACAACACACTCACATTTTTAACAATCATAATACCGCCTGGCTTTTTTGTTTTTTTCATAGAATTTTGTTTTTGCAATCTCCAAAGAGGCCTGCGTAGTTTTTTGCTTATATCTCAGCCACTAATTTATTGAAATATCTGATTTTCGATACCAATATTTCCGAAAGTATTTCTAATAAACTGATACCACATAAGAGGCCAAGGAAAATACGTAGGCTTCAGAAAGTTGATTTCAACGCTTTTACAAAAGGACGATTGTGCATTCCGAGCTTTCTATCTGTAAGAGTCTTTAATATATTTTTAGGGATCGCAAATTTATATTGTAGAAATTTTAAACGGAATGGCAAACTTTTATATACAGCCTTTTACACTCTTGTATGAAGCGTATGAAAATGTTGACAGTATGTTTTAATTTTCTGATTTCTATATTATTTGTTTTTAAAAATTCTTTGTTTAAAAGTTTTTTTTTTATATTTTTTTCTAATTATAAAATCTTTCTAATAAATAGTAAGTGGCTTTGTAAAAAAAGTTTAAAAACTCTGCTTTAAGTAGTTGAAGGTCTGAACAAAAATGTTTAATAAAAGTTGTTCAAACAACGTAAAGCATTCTTTTAGAAGACATAATGACCACCTAATGTTATCTGCAGGTGAGTGTTTGAACAAAATGAACTCTAACAGGAGTATTAAGTTAAATAAACTACAACCTTGACAAATGGCCAGTTTAAATGAATTTACTCTGAACAACAACAAACAACCCACATACATCATGCAAGCCTTATGAGTTCTTAAAAACATATACACTGTTACACTTTTATTTCGATATTCACACTGATTCCCTCACAGTCATGTTTGCTGTTAAGGTGTTTATTTATTAGAGAGAAAGAGGGTGTCTATGTCAGAGCTTATTGGTTGTGAAACATGTCAGTGTCATACATACACACTTTCACAGGCATAAACAATTCAGTTGCCCAAAGAAAAGTGTTAGTAACCTTTTGAGTTGAGCCCAGTACTTAATGCACGAGTAAGAGGAAAGAAATAGAAGTAAATAAAAAAAATATGGATTTACCGCAAAATTTTTGTCTACATTATGAAATTTGTAAACTTGCCTGTTGGAGTCTGTCTATCTAAAATAAAATACTTGCAATACAAAGACTAAATACCTAAAAGCAAGTCAAAGAATATTACTGTGCTCTATGTTGTTGCAAGAGTTTTTGTTGTTTACAATGTAACGTCTCTTAACTATAGGTGCACTCTTTGGTTAGACTATTACTGTGACTTTGGGTTCAGCATAATGGAATATTGTGGTTATGTTCGTCTCTATAAAAATGTTACTGTGAATTTTTTTTAAGAGTCAGTTATGTCAGAAAGATTAATTGACACTTATGCCAGTAGTAGACTTTATTTTGTTGGAAAAGTTTGTGTTTCTTTTTCAGAAAGAGAGAATTACGTTTAATTAAGAAATACTGTTTCAAATTTCATCTTTATTTACGTTTTTGTCATTTTGCCTAAAACGTGAAAAGTGACCTGCATGTAAAGAAACTGCTTTAGTTTGCTAAGAAAGGTTTTGCAAGATTTATAAATTTGTTGTTGCACAACGACTATGTTAAATATGTTTTTGAATTTTTACTTATTACATACGTTAAAAAGAAGTCTTTTAAAATTAACTGTCAGGTTGGTGGTTTTTCGTTAAATTTTGTCATTTTTCAAAAATTATAGGAAATGTTTATAAACATTTGTTTAATAGTTAAAAATGTATCTTAAGTCACTAGACATCTTTTTATGAATTTAAAAAAATTTATAAAAACACACACACATTTAGAAAAAATATTCAATATATTTAGGAATATTTTCAGATTATTCAAAACAAATTCAACATGTATATAAACATTTAAAAAATTTTTGATAAATGCTTAGGATCATTTTAAGTGCTTTGCAATATTTTCTAATAATAAATAACATTTTTTAATTTCAATATAACTTTTTAGATGTTTGTAAACACTTTTAAAAAGTATTATGCAAAAAAATATAAAATTATTTCGAAAATAATTATTTATGAAGTCCAGTACTCCGTTTTAATTTGTGAAATATAATGAACAACTGTAGTTAGTTCACACTATGAATTTTTTTAACAAAAATAATTTTTAAATCGAGCAAACAACAGAATATATTAGCTATTGCTTTGAATTTTCTACGTTCATATTATTTTATATGAAATAAAATGTTGCTTGAATGCTGATAGAAACAAACATATGAAATGTTTCTGACAACATTCATGCAACATTTTATTTTATTTGAAATAATCTAAACAATAGTTATTTCGTTACAAAACATGAATATTAAAGTTAATTGTTTTTGTTTACTCACATAAGTTTTATAATTTTTTTTTAAGTTGTTGTAACAAAATTCGTTTCTTTACTCCCAACAGAGACACCCCAACCTTCTCAACATTGCCCACGCAAAAACGGTTATTTCGGCCATGAAAAGCCAGGCATTTGTGATAAATTCTATTACTGTGTCGATGGTATGTTCAATATGATCACCTGCCCCGTTGGTCTCGTCTTCAATCCTAAGACCGGTATCTGCACATGGCCCGATGAGGTCGGTGTCACCGGTTGCAAATCCGAAGACATTTTCGAATTCGAATGTCCTAAAGTTAATGAAACTGCAGCTGCTACACATCCACGCTATGCCGATCCCGATGATTGCCAATATTTCTATGTGTGTGTAAATGGTGAAATTCCCAGAAGAAATGGCTGCAAATTGGGTCAGGTGTTTGATGATGACAAAAAACACTGTGAATGGTCACGCAATGTGCCAGAGTGGTAAATTGGTGTTGCACAAATTTATGGAAAATGAAAAAATATTTATTTTGTTAATTGTTTTTAGTGCCGATTGGTATAAGGACCGCTTGACCGCTGCTGAATTAGAAGAATTGGAAAATCCTAAGCCCAAAGAAAAAAAACCCCAACGTATTCGCGGTGCCTCTAGACGTAAGACTTCTCGTGTTGTTGCTGAAGAGGAGGAAGAAGAATAATTTATTTTCGCACAGCTAACTTTCTTTAACGAATGCAGCTTAAAAGAAAAAACTATAAAATTTATATTTTGGTTTAGCTTTAGGTTTCTTGCAGGAAACAACTCAATTGTATATTTTAATTATTTTAATTTTTAAAATTATTTCTCAAACAAATATTTGAAAAGAAAAAAAAAAAAACAAGTAAACAAAATTAAACAAAAAACCAAATTTGACTTGAATTTCTTATAATAAAAATTATCTTGTCTGCCACCCCATAAAACAAATTAGAAAAAAACAAAAATTTAACTCTTAGCTTAAAAATGTATCATTGTCAGTCATCACTCTGATCATCATTATAGCAATTTACATGATTCTCCTCATCAATGTCATTATTATAATCACCCTTAAACATGTTGCAAAAAATAAAAACAAAGAAAACGAATAAAAACGTTTATATGGCTCATAATAAAAAAAACGTTACTGCTGTAGAATTTATAATAAAACTGCATAAATCTCAGTATATATCAAATGCAGAACAAAAAAAATTTCCCACCAAAAAGAACAGAACTGCTCTCATGAAACGTATGTCTGTATTTGCCATAAAGTTTAAATAGTTTGTGTTAGTTGCTGCATGTTCGAAACTACTCATACATTTAATGTATTTTTCTATTGGTAACTCTGCTTGCCAGCAACAACAACGTTAACAAACTTTTGAGTTTTATGCAAAAAAGTGAAGAAAAAAATTCATATTATTTTACTCTTCTTAATAGAACTCCTTTTGCTATGCAACATATAACTTTTGTTATTTTAGCTGCAAAAGTATTTAAACTCATACTTTTATAAGTATTTTTTTTGTGTGTGTGTGTGTGGATAACAGAAATTTCGTTAATACATTTTTGAAAATAAAAACTAAAAACAAAAGAAGTAATAATAAAATTTTAGCAAGATAAGCTCGTTGGCGTCTGATTAAGCACTACACACACATATTTTCATTATCTTTGTGGTATTTTTCAGACAGTAGCTTAAGGTAACTGGCGTATTATTTGTTCGTTTAAAGATATTTTGGTCAAGCTGATAATTGTTAGGGTTTGAAAATTTATAAATACGTATCTTATTAACAGCGGATTAATTTCGTAATTGTAATTATCATACAGAATTATATTTTGATTTTTTGCATAGTTTTTTACTATTTTGAAAAAAGGCATAAAAAAATTTTGTTCTTAAAAAGGCTTTTTCAATTTGTTAATTTTCTAAATAAATTTTTATATGTGCAGATTTTTCTACAAAAACTTTTTTATAAAAATTAAAAACAGTAAAAATATAACTTGTTGAGCTTGAGATCACTTATGTTTTTTTTATACAATTTTTTTTATTAACAATGTTTCACTACCAAACACTTCTTCAGGGTAAATATCCATACAAATAAAATGTAACTTTAATAGCTTTTTTTTAATTTTTCAAAAAAAAAACCGTTTTATAAAAAAATAAAATTTATTTAGAACAGATTTTTAAAGCTTGAAAGATTATTTATTATATGAAAGTATTGTTACATTAAAGCTTATTTATAAAATGCTTGTATTTGTTTACATTTTTTATTAAACCCTTCATTGATACAATGATTTTTATAAAAGTTTTCTTTATAAAATGTCTCTTTATGAATGATTTCTTTAAATAAACGTTTAATAAAAAAGCTTTCTTCAAATAAACATTTTTTTCAAAAGCTTTCCTAAAATAAAGGTTATCGTCCTTTTTAAAAGCTTTCTTTATAAAACAGCCATTTTTAATGAAAAAAAAAAACAATAATCATAAACAACTTTTAATTTTTTTCATCAAAACCCTATTCTATTAAAGCTTATTTATATAATTAAAGAATATGTATAAGCTCTCCCCTTTTTAAAGGTTTTTTTTTATATAAGAGCTCTCATGATGAAAAGTTTCTTAAACAAATTTTTCCTAAAATTTTTATTTTGTAAAAGATTTATTTACAAAAGCTTTTTTAAAAAAATAAATAAAAGCTGTTTTATTATATATTTTCCTTTTTGTAAAGCTTTCTTTAAAAAATGCTTTGAGAACAAAAGTTTTCTTTAAAAAAAGTTTTCTCCAAAAAAGCTTTCTTTTTAAAAGCTTCTCTTTAAAAGCTTTTTCCATAGAAGCTTTTTTTGATTAAAAAATGAAACATTCTAAATATTGTTTAAAAAATTATTTGTCACACAACTTTTTCTGTTTTGATTTTATGTAATAAATTGTCTTTAATATCATATCCTTCACTCTCTCCTTGAAGCTGAAGTTATAACCTTCAACTTATTTATTTAAACAGAAGTATTGGTATCATATGCTCGTTCTTCTTTCGATGTTTGATTATCTGTCACATAAACTTGAATTAGATTGTAATTAACTGGAAAAGAATAATTTCTTAAACAAAGTGCTTGTATTTTTAATACTATGTAAGCGATATGCTTAATAAGATAATATTTTTAGATAAGATTTACTATATATATACAGTTAAATCACGATAATTCGTAATCGCAAGGGACCGGCTATTTCTTACGAATTATAGGGGTTTTCGATTTAGCGGGGTTTCGATTTAACGGGGTTAAAATAAAATAAATACGAATTAACGGGGTTTTTTAATTTATTTAATAAAACGATAAAAAGAAACAAAAAAAACAATTGTTAAAAATAAAATACAAAATAAATAAAATTAATACTCAAAATAAATGGCAAATTCATTTACTTAGCGTAAAATACGTGTAATTTTAATTGCAAACAAAAAACAATAAAATAAAGATTAAACTGATAAATTAATTTTCCTAACTTAAAATACATAATGTACATATTTATCACTGAGGTTGTTCAAGGTATTTTCTATTTTTATTAAGGAATTAAAAATTTCTTTGTCCACATTATGATTGGGGACATAAAATCTTAATTTATTAATTGCCAATATTGCATCTTTATTCGTCATTAAAGGAACTTCGCCATCATGCTTTTAGCTTTCTTTCCATGTTTCTGTTGTTTTTATTACGAATTACAAGTGGTAGTTAGCAAACAATTACGATATATAAGAGGTAAAGAAGATTTTATTTGAAACAAAAAATTACGAATTAGCGAGAGTTCAAAATGTATGGAAATTTTACGAATTAGCGAGATTTTCAAGGGACCGACAGTTTATTACGAATTATCGGTATTTGACTATATAGCCAAATTAATAGGCGATTTCTGTTTGAATTTTTTTAAATAAAAACTAAAATTTTTAAGTAAAGGAAATAGTGGATTGGACATTTTATTTTAATACGTAATTATTTAAAATGAATTTTTTATTAAAAAATAAATTTCTTAAAAAAGCACTGTCTTTATGTAACCTAGCGGATAAACAAAAACGGGTCTTAGTGTAACAAGCCAGAGTTGCAATTGGGAATTTTACCTCCAAACCACCGGGGCATCCTCTCTATTATTATTTTATTGTCACATATTTTTCAAAAAAAAGTTTTTATTTTTTTTTTAAACAGGAAATTATCTCCGTTTGTATTATAAATAAATATTTTATTTATTTAATGTTTCTTTTTTCTTTCTTTTTTTTTTTTTGCTTTGCTTTGTTTTGTTAAAAATAATATTTTTGTAAAAACGTTTAGTTTATTTTTTTCCCTTGTCTATGCTAAGTATTTATTTACACATTTATGGCAAATTCTCAAAATCCATTAAATGCTTTTAACAACAAAATCTGAAATATTTATGAAACATAAACATACAAGTGCACCAGAGTGGCCAGTTTAATGCAGACAATTTTTAAATAATATTCAAAAATGTGGTGGGTGGTGAACTCTCTTATACAAACTAAATAATTGTGGTTAGATTTATTTGGTATAAATCAGGGGTGTCGAAACTTTTTTTAATAAAAAAGATTAAGAAAAAATTTTTAAGCCAACATTTTTTTAAATTGAAATAAAAGTTCAAAAAATTTTGTATATACAATTTATGATTTTTTTTATAAAATGTAGAATATTTGCTATTAAGGGAAATATGAAAAGAGTTTGAAAAAAGTAAATTTATTTATTCTTATTAAAGCCATTTTGTTAAAATGAGTCTACTGGGTCGCTTAAATAAGACCTACCAATATTAAACCCGTATAACTCCTGTAATAACTATTTGTTTTAATTATCTTTTTATTATAATACATTTGATGGAAATTAAAGGGCACTATGTGTACAATATGATATCAGACAATTATCCACCATTTTGTTTGATACAAACATGTGAAGAGGTTTCTTGTGGCAGGTTTTGTTGTTCATCTTAAATATTTTTCTTAAGCTATTCAATAATCTCTGGTTTGTTAACATAAATTTTTTCTTTTAATATATTTCCATAAAAAAATGCGGGTGGAATCTAAGCTGCTAAACGAGGTGGCCAAGGAAAATCTAAATTTTTGGAAATCAAACATTTGCCAAAAATTTCACGTGGAAGTTCGAAATATTATCTAGCAGTGTGCGCAATTCCTCCATCTTGTTAGAACAACAAATGTAGATCCTAATTTATCGCCGGGTGCAAAAAGTTGTCGATTATTGTTTGTAACAAACCCAAGAATCGTTTTTAGCGTTTCATCATCTACATTGTTGTTGTTGCAGTGCGAATATTGCTATGATCACTGATCTATGTTACTCAAAACAATGGACCAAAATCATATCATGAAGGCTGTAGGAGCTGATACATTTTTAAAAACTCAATTCTAATTTCCAAAAAGATAAAAGCAATTATATTTCAAAAGAAAAATATTATACGTGTTTTACATCGGTAGCTCTCATCTAACCCACCCAGTATTAATAAATTTTGTAAAAAAAAGTTTTTCTATAAAATTTAAAAATTTTTTTTCAAAAATTTACATTAAATGAACCCCCCTCAGAATGTGAAAAAAGTTATTTATCCTAAATTTAAAATACATTTGAAATTAACTCAGTTAAAGATTCTTCTAAAAAAAAATTGTTTAGCTTTCGCCACACCCCAGAAAAAATTTGCAGCAAGATATTGAATGCCAAATACACAATCTTGTGAATTTATTTGTCCCTGCAAATATGTTCTACCTGTTTGTAATTTGTTAGTGTAAAATAAAAATATATTTTAATATTTTTCAAATGCAAGACCATTTGCACAAGATTGTGAATAGGGCTAATATATGTGTAAGCTTTTACGCAAACAAATTTTCTGGGAAAAAATTTTTTTTAAAGAATTTCCATTTAAAATATGTTTAATCAAAGATTTACATTAAACAGAAATTTTATCAATATATTCCTTCAATCCAAAATTCTATCAAAAATTTTCTTTAAACAGAATTTTTATTAAAAAATTTTCTTTCAACAAAAATTTTGTTAAAAATTTCTACTAAACAGAATTTTATTAAAAAATTTCTTTAAACAAAAAATGCATTATAAATTACTATTAAACAGTAATCTTATCAAAAATTTCCCTTAAACAGAAATTTTGTCAAAAATTTCCCTGAAACAGAAATATTATTAAAATTTTTTTTTAAACAGAAATCTTATCAAAAATTTTCATTAAACAGAATTTTTGTCAAAAATTTCCATGAAACAGAAATTTTATTAAAAATTTCTATTAAACAGAAACCTAACCAAAAATTTTCATTAAACAGAAATTTTTTCAAAAGTTTTCTTTAAAGAGAAGTTATATTGAAAAATTTCTTTAAACAGAAATTTTATTAAAAATTTTCTTTAAACACAAGTTTTATCAAAAATTTCCATCAAACAGAAATCTTGTCATAAATTTACATCAAACAGAAATTTTAACAAAAATGTTCGTTAAACACAAGTTTTATCAAAATTTCCATTAAACAGTAATCTGGTCAAAAATTTCCATCAAACAGAAACTTTATCAAAAATTTTCGTTAAACAGAAGTTTTAACAAAATTTTCATTAAACAGTAATCTGGTCAAAAATTTACATCAAACAGAAATTTTATCAAACATTTTCTTTAAACAGAAGTTTTATCAAAAATTTCCATCAAACAGAAATCTTGTCAAAAATTTACATCAAACAGAAATGTTATCAAACATTTTCTTTAAACAGAGGTTTTATCAAAAATTTCCATCAAGCAGAAATCTTATCAAAATTTCCATTAAACAGTAATCTGGACAAAAATTTCCATCAAACAGAAATTTTTTCAAACATTTTCTTTAAAATGAAGTTTTATCTAACATTTCCATCTTGTCAAAAATTTCCATCAAACAGAAATCTTGTCAAAAATTTACATTAAACAGAAATTTTACCAGAAATTTACATCAAACAGAAATTTTATCAAAAATTTCCATCAAACAGAAATCTTGTCAAAAATTTCCATCAAACAGAAATTTTGTAATTTTGGTATTTTTTTTGTTTGTTATTGTATAAAAAAAATACCTGTAAAACTCCAACGCTTGACGCTCAACGCTCTTGTCTAGGTTTGACTCTTAAACAGAAGTTTTTTCAAAAATTTCTATTAAAAATAAATTCAATAAAAAATTTATATTAATAGTAAATCAAATAGAAAAATTTCTATCAAAATAAATTTGATCAAAATTTTTTTATAAAAACAACTTAATAATTAACTTTTTAATATTATTATTATTAATCAAAAATTTCCTATAAAGAAATAATCGTTCAAAAGTAAATTTATCCAAAAATTTATAAAAAAATATTTTTTTGAAAATTTTCTACAAAAATAAATTTTGTAAAAGATTTGCTAATAAGAAATTTAGTTTAAATTATAATAAGGTATAATCAAAAATTGTTTAAAATATTTTTTTGGATTAACGTTTTCTATTTCATTAAAACTTGTGAGTTAAGTGGATGTTATTTTTATCTAACACTAAACATTACGATCAAAGAGTGCTGATTATGAAACCGTACTTGGTTTTGAAAATGCATGCCACTCGGCTAGTATCGGGATAAAATTTACTCTTTCAGCTTATTCTTCCATTATCAAAAATAGAAAAATTAAATCTCATCTCTTATAAAAATTAAAAATAAATGAACGCGTGCCTGTATTAAATAAATAAATAATATCTTTAAAAAAATTTTTTTCTTAAAAATTTTGTTTATTGGTTGTTGGGTTTAAGCTGGTCTATATACATTTCAAAGGCGCTTAAAAATAATTTTTTTTTTAATAATTTTATAATAATACATTTTATAAAAAATTGCCATGGGAAACATTTATCGAATAAATTTAAAATTTTTAAATTAAATTTTCTATAAAACAAACAATTTCTATTAAAACGAAGTTTATTCATAATAAAATCGTTTGTTCATATAGAAAATTTATAAAAAAAACTAAGCTGTTCTTTAATAAAGAGTTTTTCAAAAATTTCTTTTAGGTGTAAAATTTATTAGGAAATTTATTTATTTCAGAATTTTTCAAAAATTCTTTTAAAATAAAGTATTAAAGAGAGATGCAATTAACAGCGAGAATAAAAGGTTAACCAAAAACTGTTGGTGAATTTCAATTATTTTGTAATTTTGTGTTCAGACTTGAAACAAGTTTTCCTAATAAAAACTTATTTTGAATGCAGTATTTTTGAAAACTTTCTAAAAACACTTTTTGAAACAAGTTGGATATCTCTGGTCAAAAGGGTATAAACTATTTGAAAAAAGATCTAAACATTTATGAACTATTAAAAAGATTTTAAAACATATTTACTCAAACACAACAACATGATACAGCATTCAAATGTAATAGAATGCTTAGTTGTAGGTTGTCGGTATCAGTCGAATACTGAAAACACTACTCTATTCAAAGATAGCATAAGTACAACTGTAAGTGATGCAAGAACAAGCAGTTATTTGTTTAATGGATTGTTGTTGCTTGAGAGTGTAAAATATTTTTCAATAAAGTTGGAGAGTTTTTTAAATTGTCACACTTTATACTTGTGTAGTCTTTATACAAGTAGGGTGTTGTTAATACCCCTATTTATTCATATATTTTACTAACGTTATTTTTTTTTATTTTAATCTATTTTTTTGCGGTTGTAACTTATACGTATTTTTAATAGTTTACTAAAAATAACAAGAAAAAAAAAACAGTATTATTTATTGTAATTTCATAAATAAATAAAGTTGTTATTTTTTGTAATTTTTTTTGTTGAGAAAATGCTTTTAATTGTTATGGCTTTTAGACAATGAGGAAATAGATTTGTTCAAAATCTGTTTTAAATTCAAGCAAAATAACAATTTGCATATTTAGTTTAATAGTAATAATGTACAGAGAATATGAGAAACAAATTTAATTTCTTGTTTTATATTGTTTAAAAGAAACCACCAGAGAAATGAAAGAAATTTTGGTGTTTTTAAATAACTTAGATTTTAATTAAGTATTTTATCTTCAAGTGCTGGGTATAGCAAATATTGTAAGGAACTTCTTTGATAAGTTCTCGCTGATAAGTGTTATTTCTTAGTTGATAGAAAAGATTTTTGCTGTTTTATATAGAAGTAACTCTTTTATGTTTAAATCTATATTTATAGTTTAAATATTCAAAAAGTACCAACAAAAAATGGTACCAATATTCAGTTTTTTTCTTTAACCAAAATTCGGTATAAACAATCATACATTTTTAATCCACAAAGCACTCTCAATTAATACTCTGTTAAATAAAATTTGCGTTTTTTTTGCATATTAAATATTTAGAATAAAACATTACCTGTGTTTTTCACAAGTTACCAGTCGCTATGCTCAAACAAATCGCCCACAATTGGACCTTCCAAACAGATCGCCTCATGATATGATTTTTAAACAGTAAATGCCATAAATTGTTCCTTTAACGGATTATTATTATTTTTGGTTTAACTTTTAAATTTATGTGTTTTATTTTATATGAAAGAGAATAATTTTCGCCCTGTTGAGCACATTTTTCATTACATTCTCACACATTTCACGCGATATTTCATTAATTTCAATACAAATATTTTCTTTGAGTTGCTCTAGCGTTTCTGGCTTGTTTGCGTAAACTTTGCTTTTCAGATATCACCACAAAAAGAAGTCTACAGACAAATCAGGCTACTGTGGAGGCCCATCATCATCACCATTCCTTGAAAAAACTTATTGTGGAAAAAGATCTCGCAGTAATTCCATTATAATCCTGGCTGTATGCGATTTGGTACCTTCTGGTTGAAAACACATATTTTCGAATCCAAAGCATGCCGTTGTGGCGTTAAAAAGTTTTCAACCATATCACGATATCGCCCCGCACTAACAGTTACCATTACGCCGTTTTCAGTTTCGAAGAAGTAAGGTCCGATTTTTCCTGCTGACCAAATTGCACACTAGGCTGTCAATTCTAATGGATGCAAAGGTGGCTGATGAAACGTTTGAGGGTTTTCCATTGCCTGGAACCAACTATTCTGCTTATTCACATGTCCATTCAAATAAAAATGTGCCTCGTCACTCATTATGATTTTTTCATGAAAATCGGGATTGTCATGGGCGAGCTGTAACATCCTATTGGCATATGTACGGCGGCGTAAAGGATCTTCTGGAAGAAGCTCTTGTGTGAACTTAATCTTAAATGGAAACAAGTGCAAATCTTTGTGCAAAATTGTGGCCAAAGATGGTCTTTGAAGACCAAGCTCCTGAGTACAGCATCGAATCGAGATTGATGAATTGTTTTGAATACTTTCTTGAACAGCCGTGATATTTTCAGCCGATCTTGCAGAACGTTGTTGTCCATGTTTGGACCTATCAGCTTTAGTCCGTATTTCTTCAAAATCGTTCACTACACGATAAATAGTGCGTCTTGTTCACACGTTGTTTCTCTAAAAAATTTCACGTAACTTTCTCATCGTCACAGCAGTCGGTGATTGACTTTGATAAAATGTTTTAATGATTAAAACATGTTGGTTTTTCGAATATTTTTCCATAATAAATTTGCCACGTCTTTTCTGGATGTCTGCCAAATATGAACTGTCAAGACTAATATTTACCAAAATGGCGGCAAAACAAAATAGTATACCTTTCCAGAGGACACCGGAATAATCAAAACTTCCGATGTATCACCCGATACATATGGGGCATTGGATGTCAAATCGGATAAAATTTTAATTTTAGATTTTATAAATTTTTTTAACCTTTTTTTTTAGAATCCCTCGAAAAACTCTCCTCGAAAATTTTTGTATTTTTTTACTTATTCAAGAGTTAAGAAATTATTTCAAGTTCTTAGCTATAATTATACCCTTCACACAGTGAAAAAGGGTATATATAGGTTTGTCATTCCGTGTGAAATTTCTACAATTTTCATTTCCGACCCCATAAAGTATATATTTTCTGAAAGCTTATGAATAGGGGAGTCGATTAAGCTCTGTCAGTCTGTCCGTCTGTCCGTGTGTATGTTGAAATCAACTTTTTTAAGCCCCCCGATATTGCTTGGACCCGGGTGAGGTATTAAAATATCAGAAATATTCGGGAGTAGAACGGTATTGAAAATCAGAAACATCGGTACATAAGCAACTGAGATATGAGCAAAAACCCACGACCACCTCGATTTTTTATTCACAAAAACAACATTACAACAACAACATACATACATACGAACGTGTATACTGGTTAGAGAAAACGTGGCATCGAATCCCAGCTGAGCCAAAAAATTTTTTTTTTTCAATTTTTTTTTTTATTTTTTATTTAATATATTATTTAAATTTTTATTTTTTTTTTTATTTTTTATTTTTTTAATTTTTTTTTATTTTTGTTTTATATATATTACATATATAATAATTTTTTTTTTAATATTTTTTTTACATTTTTTTTACATTTTTTTTTAAATTTTTTTTTTTAAATTTTTTTTTTAAACTTTTTTTAAAATTTTTTTTTTTTTGTTTTTTTAACATACATACGTGAATTTATAATTTTACAATGGGATGTTTTTATATATGTATGTTTTTATATGTATGTATGTACGTATTTCATATGGGATGAATGGTGTCACAAACTACTGTTATTGCATGACTACAAGTTGTGAAGGGTATATAAGATTCGGCACGGCCGAATATAGCGCTCTTACTTGTTTTCTTTTAAAATGATCCCAATTTATTAACTTCTTAAAATTACAGTAGAAAACAAAACAAACAAAAAAGATTTCTTTTAAATTTGGATAATTTTTAAAGAAGTTATAAAGAAAATATGGAAATCCTCGATGTTTTGTTTTAAAATTCCATATTTTTTAATGGATAATCAAAAAAATTTAAAATTTTTCCAGAAATAGTTTTTGATGGGTATTAAAAAATTCAAGAAAACTTGAAAAAACAATAAAAGTTTTCAAATTGTCATATTTAGCATAGAAAGCCCCATATCGATGGTAACTGGTTAAAAGGTCCTGACTCGTATTTGAACGAAATTTAATTTTTAAGTGATTTTAATACAAATCACACAAATATATTACGATATAAAAATTCAATGCATTAGTATCTAAAATAACAGTTTTAAAAGCAATTTTACAAAATGAATTACATTTTCATGATAAAGTTTTTATTACGTTTTTGCCTTCTCCTGTGACCAACGATATGTTCTTCAGTTTTTTTTTACATGAGCCTGTATTATTGGAAACTTCATCTTGTCATTGAATTCCAAACAATCTTGCTTTAAATCACACATACATAAGTTTACATACTCAAACAAACGTGCTAGCACTTTAGCAATTAAGTTAGTTATTTGCATTTTTATTTTGAATTCATATTGCATAATTTTGCTTATGAATCACATTCATTACGCTAAATAGTTTTCAGTTCTTCTCAATCTTTCTATCACTATCTCTGAAAATTCAATACACCATCATCATATCATCAATGAGTAGAAAAATATGACACACAGCATCACATAAATAATATTCCATCACATAATGTGTGTGTATGAGAAAGAGATTGTGTGTGCATGTTTATTCAAATTATCTCATATATAACTGTCTGCTATAGTTTGTTGTTTTTGTCATCACTAGTATTTGTATTCGTATTCGCATTCGTATTTGTTTTTATTAAGTTTGTCTTTTATTGGATTTGTTTTAGAAGGTTAAAATAGTTGTGCTGTTGGTGTTAGTGTATAAATGACTGACTAAGTAACGGTTAAATTGTATATAGATTGTATTTGCGTATGTGTATTAACGTTAGTAGTTTTTATTGAATTATGATTATTTATGACTTTGTTTGCGTGCAATTTTGTTGCCATACAATAATCATGAGCAGATAGATGAACAAAATGTCAATGTTGCAACTTTGTTGACAACTTATCAAGCTAATGCAATTTTGTAGCAAACAATGAGAAGACGCATGTACATATATATAAAATAAATATGCTTTTTATCAAGAAAAGAAAAGTTTTAAAAAATAAATATTCAAAAAGCGATGTATATACATACTGAAGCTGTAAATTATGTTTTTTAATATTAAAAAAATTTTTTTAAATTTTTTTTTTTATTCAGAAAATTAAATTTATTAATTCTAAGATTTCAACAAAAACTAGTTAATTTCTAAAAGAGTTGTTACAATAGCTATGGACTAGAGTAAGAAATAAACAGGTTTTTTTATGTACATATATAAGATATTATTATTTTATTTTTATTTTAGAGTTCTTGGATTTCGAGGATTCCAAAAATCTTTTGTTTGTTATTTTCCTTTTGCCACCTTATCACTATAAATATTCATTTGCTTTAAGTAAATTTTTGAGAATATATCTTATCAGTGAGCCTGTATTTAATATGATATTAAATTAAAAATTAGCTAACACATGTTACTTGTTGTTACAACATTTGCTAATGCTTTTTTTCTGGCTAATTTTTAGGCTTTAGGTTATTTTCTGTTTTGAGGTTTTCTGTTGCAATACAGATTGTTTCCTTGGGATATGAATTTTTTCTTTTGAATGTGTCTAACGCTTAGGGCTGAAAAATGTAATAATAGAAACAGAAAAATATCAAAGAGGCAATTCGAATTGATAATGAATAACCTGCAAGGGTAGATGTTGGCATATAGTTGGAAAAAATTAACGGAAACGATCTAGCAGAATTGGGTCATCGTATGTTTTAGCGTACTGTATCTCAGTAATGCAATAGATAAATTGACTGAATTTATTCTTACTAGTATTTGGCTTGTGGTGAAACTTTAAAATTTTGTTATAAATTTGCTTAAAGCGTCGAAGAAGTTAAACTAATTTTAGCAAAAAAAAAAGTGTTAACTCTGCCAACTTTTCCATCTCTGCATGAAATTTATAAAAGTTTTTTTTTTGGTTAACTTTTACTTGGGGGGAAATAGTATATCACTTGTGTAGTAGAAGCACTTACAGAATATTGCTTGATCGGGTTGTTTTCTGTCCACCTTCGTCTGCCGCACATCAACTACTGCAGAATCTACTAAGACGGCAAGAATTTCAAACGTCAATATAGAATTTCCAGCTCTGTAGTAACGCAAAGTAAGATTTTTAGGTCAGAGTTTCTTCCAAAATCTAAAAGGTCCTTGGATGAGCTAGGTTTCGTTTTTTTTTAATTATCTGAGTTTGATAAAAGTGTGTTTTTTGTAATTAATTTTATATTGTTGCAAAGCCCCCTATGGTCTCTAAGTGAACTTGCTAACCGCCATTTTAGTTTTGAAAGACTGAATTGAGATTGTGTTTTTTCTTGTTTCTCTTACTCTTTATTGGCAATAATATTTGTCAATCAAAAAATTTCTGTTTTGAAACGAAAGGCTTCTTCATAAGGTTAGTTTTCAGAACGTGAACTATTGGCTGGGACCAATAACTCCATTTTGGATGTTCTAGAAGAAGAAAATTTAACTGTAATACGAGTGTACGTAAATTTAACGACTTTAATTATTATTTGATCTAAAGTTGTATTTCAGCTTAAAATAATATCATCTAAGTAGGACTTGCCCAAAAACCAATAACATAACAAATGTTTTCCTTAATTTTTTCTGTTCTTTGAAATCTCTTTTGCTTTAGGAAACTCGAAATTTGTGGCCTATAAAACACAATTTGAAAAATAAAATTTTTGATATTAAAATCTTCGATATTTTTACAACATACATACATACATGTGTATGTCTGTATATTGATTAAAAGTATCACGCACATAAACTCAATTGAAAAAGCGTTGAGGCATTAATGCCACAAACAACCATTTCATTAAGTCTAATTATCTAGATTGGAGGAGGCAATCTGTGGTTGTTGCTGTCACTGTTCCTGGCTTTCACGAAGCAAACGTGCTGAAAATTAAGAGTAACAAAAGGCGAATAGAATGTACATTAATTTGTAGCTCCCGGTTATGTGATTACGTTGTGTCACATAATTTAACTAATTTACATATAGAATCGTATAAACACACAGACATTATGGATGCTGTTGGTGAGTCATAGGTGTTGACTTCACAACATATATTTCCATAACAAAGTACTTTTATATAAACAAAATTTCTGTTTAACAATTTTAAGCACCAAACATATGCAATAAATTTATATTTTTTTTTAAATTGTTTTATTTTCTTTAACTTCTTTTTTATCACTTTAGAGAAAAAAAAATCAACAAAATGTGCAATGAAATGTTAACATGTCTTTCAACTAATGCCAAGAAAACCAGCAACAAATCGATATGGATTAAAGAATTTTCTCTATACTGAACTATAAAAAGACATTGCAATAGTAACTAACGACCAGTGTTGCCACTTTTTAAATGAAGCAAAGCGTCAACTATTTAGTGAAAAAGGGTAAAACGTGAAAAATCTCTATTCAAAAAAGTGTCAAATGAGCAAAAAAATTTTATATAGAAAAACATTTTAAACTTTTATAAAAATTATATTTTTTAATATTTTATTTGGTTGTTGGGTTTAAGCTGGTCTATATGCATTTCACTGGTGCTTATACCAGATCATCAGTAGACCTTTTACCCAAATTCTTGAAAAAGTTTTAAAATGTTATAAGTTTTATTTTTGAATTCTTATTTTGTTAATAAGACGAAAAAAACTATAAAAAACTTCCTCAAAAGCCCAACCAACATTTTTTTCTTATTAAAGTATTTGAAATGAATTGGTTAATATTTGCAAAAGACAGACTTGCCTAAAAACAAATATTGGGCCCATTAAACTTGAACTTGTAAAAAATAATACAAACAACTATATTTTAATCAAATCCATTTCTCGACATCAACTTAACGCCAAATTTTTATTGCAATAAATTTATAGTGGTCGTCGTATGACACTTAGCGCCATTCAGATGAAACCACATCTAGACCAAATTAATGCCATCCATATTTTCAAATAAAAAATAATAATTTCTCAAGGGCGTTAACGATCTCCATTGCCCATAATGCGAGCCCCGCCAAGCGTCAATCTATCCATAATAATTTGAGTATATTCGGAATTAAGTAACACAATATAAAAGGTTTTCCAATAAATGTGATATGATTTCTTTAAAAAAACACACACACACACTTATTGTTAAGGGAATTCAAAAGTTTTTTATTAAATGCGAAGTACAATCGATACAATTAAGTTATAAATAAAACGTCATTCAAATGGCCTCCACGTCTTCTTCTGCAGGAAAGAATCTGATGAACCTAATGTTCGAGCACTTTTTCCACTAAATCAAATCGTATGTCATGAATGGCGCATTCAATATTGACTTCTAAAGCTTAAAGAAAGAGTCTCGTTTATTTTGAAAAACCAATGACTTTAAATAACGCCACAAGAAATAGTCTAATAGTGTTAAATCACAACTTCTTAAAGGCCATTCAATATCAAAATTTCTTGATATAATCGAATCTTCAAACTTTTCTCGCAATAATTTAATTGAAGCATTTGCTGTGTGGCATATAACCAAATATTGGAACCAAATATTGTCAAGATCAACTTCTTCCAATTTCGGTCATAAAAAATTTGTTATCATCGATCAATACCGCCCTCCATTGATAGTAACGGCCAGCTTCATTTCGAAAGAAGTACGGACCGATGATCCCACCAGACCAAAAACCATACCAAACTGTCAATTTAGGTGTCTTATTAGCACTTGAACATTATGTAAAGAAAATGTAAGCTTAAAATTTTCAACAATTCGACAAATAGCGAGCACACTTGGACGATTATTACGGCCATAAAATGGCAAAAGCGCACGAAAAGTTGCAATTGGAGAACGATTATTTTGATAATAAAACTGAATAATTTGTAACCATTGTTCTTGCATATAACTCTCAATGATGAAATAATAAACACTACTGAATACAATGAAAACAAAAAATTAAAGATCATATTACAAATGGCCGAAACATCAGTTCAAAATCATATCATCACTATTGGAAAACCTTTTACAATTATTATGTTCGTCTTATTTTTATTTATAAAATATATTGCATAAAATATGAAAATGAAGCTGCTTATTCTCTTTTAGTTGCTTATTTTCTTCTTTTTTTTTAGTCAGGCAGTAAATTCAAGAACTACTTAAAAACACAACAATTCAGAAAAAAATAAATTGCAAAAGAGCCACAAAAAAATGGAAAATAGCGTCTCAAAATACCCTTTTTAAAAATAGGGTACTGGAAATAAAAGAATAACGAGATCAAATAAGCGTCATAAATTTCTCGAAATGGCAACACTGCTAACAACTATTCGCACACAATTTCTTTTATATGGAAACAAAACAAAAAAACAAAAACCAACAATAATTGTATTTACTCCATAAACTACATACACACATACAAGAAGAAAAATTGTAAAACAATGTTGCATATTTTAGAGAGCAACTTCAAAATTGTATATGTACTACAAAACAACGACAAAATCACTGCTGAGACAGACTAGAAGATATAGTAGCTGTATTACAATCTGAAATATAAATTGAATTTATGCGCTGTAAGCAAAACTAAACAAAAAATAAAGAAGCAAAAATAAATAACAAAAAAAAAAAAAAATACTTTTCAACAAAAAACAAGATTAAACTACGAAAAATATTTTAGAGTTTGCAGTTGGTATTTGATTTACATATTATATACAAAAAAAAAAATGATAAAAATAAAAATACTTAAAGATAAAACAGTACGAAAAACAAATCACTAATATTATTGAATTGCAATACATTTATTCACTGAATCGTTCATTTATTCAAACAATCATTCATTCGTTCCAGCATGATTGCATACCAGTTACTCTAACAATACCTAGATAAAATCACAAACACGAACACATTGACATACGCAAATAAAAGATTTTAGACGACAAGACATTCAGTCGCAAGTTGTCTGATATGCAAGAATTTGAAAAACGAGGGGAAACGCACCAATTTCTAAGCAACAAAAAATATGTGTTTGTAATTGTTTGGCGTATGAGTTAATCTATAATTTGGTTCATAATCTAGAATAAAACCTGGTTTGTAATATAGAATTTATTTATTTATTTATAAAATTTATTTTAATATAAATAGAATTTATTTTATTAAATAGTACTTAGTCTAGAATATAATGTATGATTTAGATTATACTGTTGAAAACTCCTTAGTCTGTATCATGAATTAGGATATAGTGCAGCATACGGTGTACATAATGATCTATAAAACAGCGTAGATTTTGCCAAATTTTAGATCCGATAAACTAGATCCCTAAGAAAAAATAAATATGGGAAGTTATTCATTCTCTTAGTTAGATGTAGGGAATTAGTTTAAAATGAAATTAATCCCCTATTTCTAAAAATAGAATAAATCTTTCTTTCCCTTATTGACACAAAATATTGAAATGTTTTTTAGGTTGGAAGGAGGGGGAGGGTGTTATTGTTGGGGATTGCGATAATTTTTGCTTTTTTATAAATATGATAAAATTATAATTTTTAAATCTTTATAATGACTAAGATACATATAAATGATCATTAATAAATAACACTTACGTTATCGTTATCGCTTATAAAAAATGTTGTACGCACTATGATTTCGCAGGATACGTTTTAATAGAAACTGCCGGCTTCGCAGGCACAAAAACTTAAAGCTCTAGTAAATTCAAAATGTGGAGTCGAGTTCCCATAAATCTGGTCGAAAGCCACCTGCCTACAATACTTTTGATCCTCACACTATAAGACTTGTACCTGGGCCAGGAAGAAAAAAAGGCCTAACAGGTATTGGTAAGACAAAAGAAGTCGAACAACTCTTTCAAAGAGTACCGGACATTTCGTACGGGTAAATATTCTGATTCTTTTGTGTAGCGAGTCAAAGCTAATGTTGGGTTTAATTCGTATACCTGCTGTCTGATGATCAAGATTTCCGCTTCAAAATTTTTTTGTCGCTAATGAATAAGCATTTGCAGTTGTGGCAAGAGAAGCCAATTCTTTGTGGCAGCAGGCACAATAAACACCGAAATAAATGTGACGGAATGCCTACTAGAATGTTTTTTTTCCCTTTATTAAGACAACACAAAGAGCCTTTATATTTCTAGCCAGATTTGGCATCATGTCTCTATTTAAAATAGGACTTTTGATTGATAATCAGACAATAATGTCAATTTTGTACCACGGAAGGCAATTTCTCACAACTGTCTACAACTTCAGGCTATGGAAACGTAGTGGGGTCTTATAAAAAAATTAAAGAACACTTGAGATGTATTCCAGGATGGAAAAATATAACCTAAGCAACTATAAAATCTCTCATAAAGTCTTGTATAATAAATAAAGTTCTGGAAAAGGGTCTCATCATAATTTTGGAGAGTCTTAGCAGCGGTGTTTTTATTCTGCGTAAACGATTTGTTGTTCTGGACGAAGAATTTACTATATCAGAATGGCTTCGGAGAAACGTTATGCTAAAAAATTTCTGTGCCTGACTAAAGCCAAATGTAAGGCACTAATTTCCTTGGTTAAGAAAGACTTGATAATACTGGACATTGAAATATTAGATACTATTTAAAAAAACGGTAGGTCTAATGTAGTGATCTGTCGATTTTGCGATATGAAGGATGAAAACGTAGGGAATGTTTTTTGCAATAGACTGGCGCCTTGCAATAGGAGATTGCGTTTTCTTGAGTATAAATTTACAACAAAAACGGTCATTTACAATTAATTTGCGCATACAGTATTGGGTTTTATTAAAAGCTGAGTTATGAAGCAGTTAATTTAGTTCAATTATTTAGATAAGTTTAGTCCCCAGACAAGCCAGTGCTATCGTGTAGATCATAAATAGGTCTTTCCTCCCCTTAAAAACACTTTTGATCTTACTCTCCAAAATAAAACTATACTTGTACTATTGTCCATCTTTATTGATGGATGTGTTTGTATGTGTATATGCATGGTTTTGTTTTACTAATGTTTTTGTATTGACTTCAATTGCATCCACATGATATTGTCATGATTTTATGTGAATATTGGCTTTCATATTGTGAATTGTTTTTTTTTTCTTTGTTTACAAATTTTGTATGTAAATAAAATTATTTACTTTACATTGTGTTCATGTTGTTAAGCGCTCATACTGTTTTGCATACATTTAAATATAATTTGTATGTGTATACGAAAAACGTTGTTGTCTAGTCAGCAGCACATTTTGTGTGTAAATTCTACCGAATGTTCTGTTCTTCGGAACAATATTGTTAACAAGTAAATTCATAAATCGTTTTTATACCAATCGACCACAAACTTGTGCTGGGATGTTTCTATAATTTAAATTTAAAACTTTTGTTGAATACATTTCATACATACCTAGAAATATGTAGAGGAATGTTGTTTGTAATGGCATTATTAACTATAAAACCTGGGGTCAGTGGAATGCAATGCTGCTAGTTATATAAAATGGACGATCGAATTATTTATTTTAAACTGAGTTAAACTAAAATATTTAAAGAAACATGAATTTCTTACTTGTTTACTAAACTGGTGTTGAAGGTATATTAAGTAGTTTTATTTATATAAGCTCAATTTTGTGTTAAACATTATATTATTAAATAAAAAGATGCACAAAATAAAAAAATTACATATAAGAATATTAATTAAGTCTAGAGAAGTGTGTGCATATTATTGTCTCAATACAAAATACATAATTCTTAAAATCTCCGTATTTTGCTTTACGATCAAAATATTAAAGATATAATAAAACTTAATAGAACACCATTGGAACAAAATGAAGCTAATTCACAAACAAAATGACATGAGACATTAATACTACAGTAGAACACTTAAAATATGTTTGAATGTGTTGATAGTTAACCTAGATCAAAGAATGTTTTTAATCTTTAATTTTCTGTAATGAGATGAGTGCATATGTAATAAAAAGAATTGTTTTTTCTCTTACAACTGTCCTAAATGTAATTATTAAGTATTACTGCTGCTAAATATTTTTTTTAAGTTTTGTATGCATTCTATTGTACAAACTTGATGTTTTTTCTATGATTTACCGTTTGTTTTTTCATTGTCATCTCTTGTTTTGATATTCTACGTCGTTTGAAAACACACACACTAACAAAGTTGTTTAGAAAAACTTTCCGTGTAATGATTTGTTTATTTTAGTGAGAGAAATGTTTTGTTATTTTTGTTTTGGTATTTATGTTAAAATATAAAATATAATTTCAGTTCATAACCTCAGTTGTATTATTGATATTTTTGTATGAGTTTAAATTATTTGGGTGATTCACAATGTGTCTTATCATGTCATATTGTCCTAACATTTTGCAATGGTTTAAAAATGTTGTTGTTGCTTTTCAAACAAAAAGTGTCTTAAAATAATAGAACTTTGTATGCTATGTTTATTGTGCTGTCGTATTTAATAAGCAGAGACCTGTGCTAAACGGCTAAGTCGGCTAAGACAAACCGCAATAGTTTTTATAAGCCGTCGCCGTTCATTGTGTAATTTTATCGGGGCGACATCCAAATTTAAGCGAATTTGCTAATTTTTGATAACAAATTACTGGTGGCGTCAAATAAGATCAGCTAAGGACTCAGCTGTGTTTTGTTTATCAAACAAAATTTAATATATTTGCGATTTGTTTACTTGAGTCTGCCATTACAACATCTAAAATATACTTTTCGCACAAACTGGCTATTATTTTGTTTTTTTTTCACATGGTTTTGGCATTATGAAATAAAATATTTGTTTTTACAATTGTTTTACATCAGCTGATTTAAATTCAAAATAGCACACTTAATTATGAGGGGCTGTTCGCAATAGTCTTAATTTTTCATACTATTATTATAGGACATATGATTTTATGACACTACTGTGAATCCCCCAATTATATGGTTTTTATTAAGTTTTTCCATTGAGATATTTTGTATAACAATACAGTTTTATTTCATATATTTTTAAAGTGTTGTATTGAATTTATACAGAGATAGAAAATACGAAATTCTTGAAGAATATAAAAATAATTTTTTTTAAACTTTTTGCTCAACAAAAAAAAATTGTTTTGTAGATTTTTTTTTAGCTCTGCAGAAGCATGATTGCATTAACATTTTCATTCCTGGTTTTTTAGTTACTTGACGTTTAATATAAATTCACTTTTAACAATACAACAATACAACAGAAATTGTGATCACATGTAAATAAACCGAAAATGTATTTCATCAGACATCAGATACAGAATATAATACCGGATTGTGAACTGAACAGTAGTGTTTGAAAGTAGTATGAAATAGAGCACGTAACTTAAGATCATTTTACGCAGCTTCTTATTATAAAATATGTTTAAATCTAAGTTTTCATTATTATTAATTTTGGCAGAGAGATCTTCATCAATAATTTATGATACAATAGAAACACATTTTAAAAATTGAACTGGTCTAGTGACCATAATGGAGTAAACATGCATATCTAGTTACTTAAAACACAAGTGCATGACATTATAAAATATTTTTAAAGTTAAGGTGAGAATAATGCATGTGATTTAAAGATAAATTAGGAAATATATAGAAAAATTAATATTAAAACACAAGCTCATTTAAATAAAAGCGATTTTTGTTCAGAAACTTTCTATGGATAAAGATCATCTATAGATTTCTTAACGCTGTTATTTTTGAATATTTTGTTTTTTGTTTTCAAAGTACGTAGAAGTCGCTGTTTGCTTAGTTGCCAATAAATCTCTTTATAATTTTTCTTATTTTGCAAACAAATCTTAAGAAAGAAAATCTCTGCATAAAAACTATTTATTAATATTTTTGTTTCCTATTTTATTTATCCTTTGCATTTTTCATAGAGCAGTAAATAGAGAACACAGACATTGAGAAATTTCTTTATGGCCACCAAGACGTATGATTGACATTAATTTATTTAAATGGTTAGTTGTTTGGCAAAGAGAATAAATTAAAATAACTGCAGATTGCACATTAAAAGCGTTCGCTGCAACAAACGTCTGAAAGTCTACATCAAACTGTTTTATGCTTATTTTGCCATTAAATTATTAAAATTATTTCTTTTTTGCTCTGTCAGTAAAAAATTAATTTTTATTCTGGAAATCTAAAAAAAAAATACAAAATTTAAAACTTTTTACAAACATTTGTTAAATATTTAATAACAATAATTATAGTCTTTATTAAAATAATATCAACATTAAAAAACAATTACGAATAAATAAAAAAAATTTTGTCACAACAAAACAACAAATTGGCATGTTTGTGTTGTTAATTAAATGTCATGTAAAACAATTAATTTTTAATTATATCAACATTTTATTTTACTTATTTGTAAAATTATTAGCATTATTTTTATTTGCTTTTCAACACATTCAAAAAAATAATTCCATATAAAATTCATTTGTAGTTATTTTTAAAGAGTTGTTAAAGCAACACTGTTGTGGCAGTGAATATTTTTTGTTTGTTTTTTATTTAAAAAAAAATTTAAGAATTAAAATAATTAAATTATTCAAATATGTTTAAAAAGGATAAAATAAATTAAGTGTTACATATCCTAAAGTAAAAATTTTTAAAATTTAAAAATTCCTGTAAAAAATTTTCAATTAACATTTTAAATTTTTGTTAATTTCAACCCATAGGTAATTAAAATAAATTTTTTAGTTTAGATTTATGTGTAAGTATCAATTTATTATTTGTTTATTAAAGAGTCATATTGTTGTAATGTCATATTTTTTTAATTTCTAAAGTAAACAATTCAATACTTTTCATTCATTTTAAAATTTTTGGGTGATTAGGACATTATGAAAATACTGCACTTAACATTCATTGTAAATACACCGATAGTCTCTAATATAATAAATATCAAATAAATTAATTACAAAATTAGATTTTTGGACATTTTCGAATTTCAATGTAATTTTTTATAATTTAAAAATATTGACCTCAAACCTCTATTGTCACGGGAGGTCTCTTCTTGACTCAATTATTTCAAGGATATCGGACAACATTCCTTCTTTCTAGATCCTTACACTCATTGTGAATTGATCTACCCGCTATAAGTGTACGATATAGCCTTTCGACCATTTTCATGCGACTCATGTGCTCTCTGTCACCCTTACTTCTAAATGTAGGAGGTTCACAATTTTCTTATGCTTAAACCTGATCCAAAATGATACCATCTTCCATCGATTTGCATTCGAATTGTTATTTTGATAAATAGTTAATTAAGCCATTATTTCAGTATTTTTTATATAACTTGCATGGGTGTAGTATGAAAAACATTATAACAGAATTTAAACTTTCGCTTAATCTTTTCTAGATAACAGGTTTGGTCTCACCATCATCGTCCAATGTGCAGTCTTAGGCTAGATTAGCCACTTTTGACCGCAAGCCCGTTAACTCTGATGAAAAATCTCTTTATCAACATGATCATTCCAGATTAGTTTAGTTGGGTTACTTCCAGATATTTCACCTTCTTCGACACTCTGATTTCAGTTCCAAAAATTAAAAAAAAAATATTCCTTCTCTGTGTGAAAAGCATAGCATTTTAGTTTCAAAATTTATAGTTAGAAGGTCCTGTTTATAACACCATTTCTTGGTTACCCTGAGGGCTTGTCTCTAATAACCTTCATTAATACCAACCACATAACCTGCTTACTTTCTCGTATGTGTGTAATTCCAGGGCCGAATTACGGCATTCGATCACGATCGAAATTTTACTCGAACGATCGTGTTCGCTGTGCTTTAGGTATAGAGATTCTAATAAGAATTTTACAATTTCGATCACGATCCAGTCTTCTAAGCAAGCCACAACAAAGGTGATAGATGACCTTCTTGCAGAAAAGCTTTTATTATCCTTATAAGAATCCTTGTGCATCTTTTCTTTCTGAGATTCACAGACCCATATTTAAGCATGGAGACTTATCATTAATTATAATGGAATCAACTGCTCGCTTATTAAGGGCACTTCTAAGACTATCAAAAGAGATCTTGTCAAAATGGAAAAAGCAAAGCTATTTAAAATCTCTATTTCGGATTTTTTTTTACATTCAAAATTTAACTTAATTAAACTTATCCAAAATTTTATTAATGTTTAGGAAAATATTTCTTTATTATTAAAAATTATTTTTAAGTTTTAAAATATATGCTTATCAACATTATACCCTGTTCAGATAGAAATTTTTAATTGCTTTAATATAATGTTGATTGAGCAATTAAAATATGTGTTTACACATACTCAATTATCTTACTCTATTAGCATTTCACTGTCCTTAGTCCATGCCTGCCCCTTTTTCTTGTGTTTTTTCTGTTCATTAAAGATATTATAATTATATATATATTTTTTAATTTGTTTAAACATTTTATTAAACTTACCATCAACTTCGCAAGCCATTTTTTTACTTTTTGTTTTGTTTATTTATTTGTTTAACATAAGAGATGCCACCCTATAATCTTATAGATATTTATTCTCACTGAACAAATTTCTTATACTCCTGACAAGAGTTGCATTTAAAATTTTGGACAATAAGTAAAACAATACAGTATATACCAGGGTACACTTATACAAGATGGCGGTGCCAGCCCAGCTGACTATTTTTTTTGTGTTCTGGAGTATGTCAAACTACATATTAAAAAAATGATTTCAACTGTGTAAATTGTCAAATTCCATACTTAAAAAAAGAGAGCTGAAAATCGCTCTCCTTTACGCTATCACCTTATGTAATTACACCATGGTATGTACTGCTAAATTCATAAGTAATTTTTAGTATGATTAAATGTGCTCAATTAAGGCCTTTAATTGCCATAACATAATAAATTGACAATTAAAGCGCACGTGTGAACATAGTATTAATTTGAACTATGATTGAATAATTTATACATTTTTAGTACAAAAAATGTAATGGAACCAACTTTTGAATTTAAAAAAAAAATTTTTTATCAGTTTTTGTTAAAATAATTTTTTTTTAGCACATCGAAATATTTTGGATAACAATGATTTTTCATTTAATTTAAGTAGAATTAAGTAAAACTTTCTTCAATCAATTAAACCTGGTAAGCGTGTAAATTAAAATATTATTAAAAATTCTCATCATTGCTGTCGGTGAGATGTCCAATTGTTAAGCACAATGACGAGTCGACGTTGACAGTTCTTCTGCCACACTTTAGCGAAAAAAAGCAATGTTTTCTATGGAACAAACTAACCGTGCATGCTCGGTATTTTAACATTTCCTACAGACACGATTTGCAAAAATATGCCCACAATTCTCTTCATGGTTGAATTTGTCAGACAGTGAAACAACGAAATATTGAATTAAGTTTGGCAAGAGGTTGACTTAAGGATGTGCCTCACCATTAATTTCGTGCATTGTGCTTGGAGCAGACTTTAAAAACTCAGTAGTTATTAAATTGTGGTTTAACGTGGTGACCTTTAGCCCACTCTCTATAAAAATTATATTATTTGTTTGGAAGTTTTGTAACCAAAATTTATAGCAGCTTGTTTTCCAGTTTATAATGAATTTACAACAATTTCTTTTAACATTTTAAAAAATAAATTTTTTTTTATATATGTACATAAATGTATGTTTGACTGTAATACTATGTTCACATACGCGCCCTAATTGCCAATTTATGATATTCTCGCAATTAAAGGCCTTTATTGAGCTCAATTAACCATACTAAAAATTACATATAAATTGAGCAATATGTATTTTATTGTTTCACTTATTGTCCAAAACTCGAAATGCAACTCTTTAGAAGTATGTTTAGTGAATAAAAAATTCTATAGGTGGCATTCTAAATTTCAAACAAATAAATAAACAAAATCAAAAAGTAAGAAAGAAAGAAAATGTTTAAATAAATTCAAACAAATATATATATTTAATTGTAAATATATTTTATGAATAGGAAAGAAACTGAAGAGAAAGATTTGATTATTTGATATAAAAACAATGTATTTTTACAGCTGTCACTTACTAATGGAGTAAGATAAATTGAGAATGTGTTAACATTTTTAATTGCTCAATTAACATTAAATTAAAAAATATCTGTCTGAACAGGGAACAATTATATTTCATAATAGATTATAATTTACAAATTCTAACATTCCATTATCTTTCCTATATTTACCTATTTAAATTACTTACAAACAATTATTTTTTTTAATTTGTTTTTATAATACGTTATACGATTATGTGTGCCCCTCTGTATTTGTAATAGATCCCATTAATTTATTATAAATCAGCTTTTAATTCTATATAAACTTCATGTGGCAAAACAAACTTTAATAATGTTTAGCATAATTCAACAACAAAAACAACTTTGAACTCTTCAAAAAGTTCATGAATTAACACACTTATATGTACATACACGCAACATACATACATACATACTCATATAAATAGGTATTCTTAACATTATCTTGTAATATTGTCTGTATTTATACACATGTACACCCAAAGTACGTATGTCTGTGTGTATGTGTATCAGTTTTAATTGTAATAATATCACGAAAGCTCTTTAAATGTTTGTGACATATAGGACAACTTGTTAATATAAGAAAGACATCAAGCATGCACATATGATGGAAAGTTATTTGTATACAGGTGAATGTAAAAACACAACTACAACAACTACATTTAAAATATGTATATGTATATACAAACAAAGCTATAGCACTAATGTGATGATGATGTTAAAGTTGACAATTATGTCAAATATAAAACCTATTAAAACTGACACAGTTTATGAGAAGAATATAAACTAATTTTGATTTGAGACCTTTGATGCAAACATATTTCATTGCTAGTGTAACCAATCTTTTGGGAAAATAATACATATGGTATAACTTAGACTATAACGACATTTTCTACAACATAATTCCGTCAGCCAGTACAGTAGTAGTAGATTAAAAATTTAATTGAAAATGCAAGCAGACATGTCAGCAGACAAAAACGCATATTACTTGTATGATAAACATGCTCATAGCTATACATGCTCATACACAAACACAAATACAAACACTTGCAAGCATTTATTACACTTGTGTACACACAGTGTCATGTCTTCAAAATACCTCAAGACATATTAAAGTAGATGTTTAACACAACATAAAAGCTTGATGGAATATATAATACTCTCTTGTGTGCAAAGAGTCGGGAACAAAATAGGAATAAATAATTATATGTTCGTACAACTGAAAAAAGAAATAAGGGAAACTTTTGAGCAATTCTCAATGGCTTTTGCAAAATATTATAATTTGAAATAAATTTTGTTGCTGGTTTTTAAATGTTAAATTTCTTTTGAAGCTTCAAAGTAGCCTTAAAACTTAAGTACAGAATTTCTTTTATAAAAAAAAAATATTTTTACTATAGGTTTAAACTGTTTTGCCCATAACTGTAATGATTTTGCGGGCGTAAACGTTTATGTGACATCTTAACAGTACGTTTTGCTGTAACGAAGGTGTCATGTAATAATTTGTAAAGAGAATTTCCTGAAGTTATTTTAAGGCTAAAAAGTAATTTAACAAGTAAATAAGTACATATGTATACTTACAAAGTTGATATGGGTGTAATTCAAAAAAATAAAAATACTTTTTATGAAAAAAGTAAAATATACACTTAAGCCGTTTTACTTTTCTCATACCAAATATTGTACTTTTTCCTCCCTGCATTATACTAGATTGTAATTTCAACTCAATTATAAGTTATTCTTTTTAAAATATATTAAATTATAATAAATTTAATTTTATTTCTTTAATGTTTACAAGGTTTTCTTTATTTTGCTCTCAATTCAATACCTTTTAGTGTTGCAAATGCATTTATTATTCATTTTTATATTTTTGTAAAAATAAATTTGTTTCTTTTATGCCATTGATTTATGCCATCATCATAATAAATTCACAAGATTTATCTAAAGAACTTTTCCGCCAAAACGTAGCGAGCAGTAATACACACTAAAAAAACAACAACAAGAACAACCCCTGGAATTAATGTCCTTTACAAATTTCCATACAAGTTCCTCAGCCAGTAAAAACAAAAGTGGCTAAGAATTTCGGATTTATGAATAAATATGACTATGCTGGTCAAGGCCGTTAAAAGAGTGCAGCAATTTTGCTATTGTGTAAATAGAAAAGTTCACAGGTTCAACAAAGCCTTTTAAAACAAAAGCAAATTTCGAATGTGCATTTAACGAGAGCCTACGTGTATGCAAAGAAAAAAACGTCATAAATTAATGGAGTAGATTGCGTAAATTTTATCCTGCGTGTGTGTGTGTGCTATGGCTATAAAACTAACTAAAAGATATCGTTAAGTCAGGCTGAGTTTTAAAACTGGTAATAATATTTTTAAATTACCCATAAAATTATGACTGAGCTACAGGAGATATAACAAATCCCCAAAAGTCTGCTACATTTTTACACAGTATCTTTTATATTTTAAGATTTAATTTTATCCCTAGAAAGTATGCTTTAACTTTTTATGAAAGCAGTACATTTTGACGACTATGTTTTATTACGTTTATCTAATTAAAATAAACACCTCATTTGAGTGTGCTTTTACTTAGTCAAATTGTTTATTATGACTCATTTCTTTCATGTAAACAATACTTCATTGTAAGTTTATAAATAACCACACATTTTTTATCTTGAGAATAAATTATTCATGCCAGAAGAACATAAGAAAAAAAATACTGTCTTAGATTATACACATACAATTTGATGATTTCAACGTGGCTCTCGTGCTGGCTGTTTTTCTTTTATTAATTTTTTTCCCACAGATTTCTTGCTAATTTAGCCTTAAATGATTTTAATGTTTTATTTATCAGCCACAAATCTTGTTGTAGATATTTTTGTCCTCAATATGCATAAATCTCGTTACTACATACTTTTATGAAAACAAAATTACTACTACCATTTACTTGTAAGTGAGAATGTGACAAAATGGTACGAAAGGGAGAGTATAAACAGTGATATAAAGTAGCAGGTTTGCTTTTTAGGTTATTGTTCTAACGAAAAGCCTAAGCTTGTTAGCAGTTTTGACAAAGTACTTTACATAAAATATGACCAGAAGACAAATAAACAGAAAGAAGGTATTTGGGAAATTAACAGGATACCAAATAAAGAATAGTAGACAATAATTAAATTAAAACTAAACTTGAACTGGAATATATTAAAAGTAGAACTTAACTAGAAAATATAGGTGGGACTAAGACTGTGCTAGGAGTTAATATGTATTAGAAATAAACTAAAGCTAAGCTAGAATGGAACGAAAACTGAACTAGAAATGAAACAGAACAAGGCTAAAACTAAACTTAAACTTAAATACTATAGAGCTAGAGCTAAATTAGAAATGAACTAAAACTTAACTTGAACTGAAATAAAACTAAATTATAGGTGAATTAGAACTGAACGAAATTGAATTAAAACTGGCCTGGAACAACTGAATTATAATAAGCATTTTTAGATGAAATATCTAAGATACAAATTTACAAGAAAAAAAATAAAACTGAACTAAAACTGCATTAAAACTTAACTAGAACTGAACTAAAACTGAGCTATAACTGAGCTATAACTGAACTATACCTAAACTATTCCTAAACTAGAACTGAACTAGATCTGAGTTAGAACTGAACTAGAACTGAACTAGAACTGAACTAGAACTGAACTAGAACTGAACTAGAACTGAACTAGAACTGAACTAGAACTGAACTAGAACTGAACTAGAACTGAACTAGAACTGAACTAGAACTGAACTAGAACTGAACTAGAACTGAACTAGAATTGAACTAGATCTGAATTCAATCTGACGTAGCAAAAATTAAAATTGAACTAAAACTTAACTAAATTTGTACATGTAACAACCAAAAATAGATTCGTTTTAAAACTGTGATTACCCTTACTATAAAACTACATTTTGTTACCACACAAAATTTATCACTTACAATAGCAACTAGTTTATGATTTAGAATTCCAACAGTTGTTTGGATATGAAATATATGATGGTATAAAATTCACTGTAAATAAAATATTATTGATGTTTGTTTTTGTTGTTTTTTGTTTCGTTTAATAATATAAAACCGCTTTCGTTAGAGTATAAGCTGAGATTTATTTTATGCTTTATTTATAAATTTTATTATACAAAAGAAAAGAAAAAGAAAAATTTATAAGAACAATATGTACATTTAGGGTTTTAAAGGAGTATTGAGGCTTTTATTAAGAGTAAAAAGCACTGCATATCTTTAGGCACATTTAAATAATACATTTTAAATGCTTCTAATTGAATATGTTATACGATTTGTAACTTACACTAAAGAATATGCAAAACAATGTTATTGAAAATTGTTTATCATTCAAGAGTAGTTTGAAAATGTCTAAAATTTTTGCACAATACATTGAATTATGTTGAACCAGCAGTCGATTTAATTTCATTTAAATAACAATGGCATACTATCAGACAAATTAATTAATTTCCTTTTCATTAGCATAAAACCCTGCATTTTTTTGTTTGTTTTCACAGCAGCCAATTATTTTGAAATGCTTCAAATACCATGGCACTTTCAGTTTTATTTAAGTTTCCATAAAACTATGCAAATTAAGTTTAATATACATAATGTTAAGGTCATAGAAATTTTCATTTTATGTAAGCGTGTGACTTGATTTACAAATTCAAGAATAGATAATTGAAAAAAATCAATACAAACAAAAGAAAAATCTGTTAAGTGCATATTTGAGCAAATACCAAACAGCTTTTGAATTTAAACATACTCTGTTGTTAGAGCAGTTGATAGCTAAAATCAAAATAAAAATTAAAGTTTTTCTTTTAAAAGATTGGCATACTTTGTTTTTGGCTGTATAAAAAAAAAATTTTAAGAATGTCTTCTACACACGCAATCAAGCACGCTTAACAAAATATACAACAAATGCTCTTGCATATGTTCATACATTTAACACACATACTCACATACATACATACATTAAAAAAAAATCAATTTAGCATTAATGTGGGTATAGGAGAAATCTAAAGATTTATAGTCAAACAGAATGGAAAAAGAAATATTAAGAAATACTTTTTTGCAATACCTCGCACATTGTCTGCTGATGGTTGCTATGTTGTCGCTTCCAACATGTGTTTTAACCTCATCATTGAATTTGTTGTTTTTCTGCTATATTTGTTGTTTTAAACTTTTTAGCTTTTTGTTACCACGACTTAGCATCACTCCAGCCAACACGCAATCAGCCAGCCAACCAAGCATAGCAACCATTCATTCAATCCCTCACTTACATTTCCACTCATACATGCATAATTTATATTATTTTTTTCTCTCTTTGTTTTAATACATACATTATTTTTCTCATGCATATAGCATATCTTTAGGCTGTTGTAAGGACAACAATAAGATCTGAACATGTCTTGAAAGTTTTGTTTTTTTACTTTACTTGTTCACATTTGCCTTTTTAACAACTTGTTGTAGACGTAATATCTCTTATGTTCCTGTTACTGTTATTTGTTGCTATTCAAAAGGCTTTAAGAAGTGTGCCATTTGAAAAAAATTAAATGAGACAACAAATATTTATAACATTTATCTGGATGTTATAATGATGGTGAGATGTGACTGCATTTTATTTGCTCTGAAAACTCTAACGAGTTGTTTATGTAAAATTTTAAGGCAACCATACTAGATCTTAACTAAAACAAAACTAAAGTAAATGTTAGAAGGCACTTTATCAGTTTAAAATAAAAAATGTATTTTTTGAGAAAGTTATGATTACTTTAAGTGGATTTCAAAACATATATATTCCGATTAAGTGAGCAATAAAATATCGGTTATATGACCTCAAGGTGCTGATGTCAGGCTGTTACTCTTTTTCTGACTTTTTCACAGAGATGTGGCTGCTGCTCATTAACGATGAGTTGGATCTGGGGTTTGAGCACAGGAATTGTTTTTGCTTTATTCACCTAATTCCGAGAAAGAGACTGACAGAATTTCGAAGAGATACACGGAAAATAATTATTCTGATAAGAAAATTATTATTGGAAATGGCATATGATAATGTTTCACGGCATCACAATTTCCCATTTATTGTACCATAGGTTTCGAAAAGTATATGTGGTAGTGTGAATAAAAGTCTAAGATGTACCCGTATATGTATATGTACCATCAAGCCTTAAAGTGTGAGGGAATGATTTACATGTGTTTGAGTTTATTTGTTGTTTATTTAAAAGTATTTTATGTATGTATGCGAAAATGTACATACTCAGAATATTATTTCTTTATTGTGTTTTATTTTATTGCTGTTTCCTTGACTTCTTTGTGCCAGAAACAATGCCAAGTGTTCTGTTTTTTATATCTCTGCATACATATGTTTCTGGTAGCAGTTGTTGCGACACCTGCTTCGGTAACGTCTGCTTATAGAGTGTCAATTTATTTGTTATACCTTAAGTAAAAGTCATCTATGTTGGTTTACAACATATGAGTATTTGCTGGTAAGTAATTTATTTTATTTTATGCTTCTTGTTTCTCATTTTTTGCTTGTATGAGATGACTGGGTGTTAAAACGTTTTTATTGTTTTGTAATAAAATATTTATAATACTCATGATTTTTGATTGAAAGCATATAAAGGAATATGTTTTTTTGAATTCGTTAACTTGTATCTATTTGCATTTGTCGTAAATATGTCAGAATAAAAATTATTGTAATAAGACTAATGCTAGAATGATTGAAGGGAAAAATTTTAAAATTATTATAAAGACGTCTACATACATAATTTTAAACTAGACTAAAGTTAAGCTTGAATTGCAGCCTGAACTTAAATTACACTTAAAGCTCAAATAAAATTTAAACTTATAAGAGAAAGAATTTTTTTATTACTTTAACAAGTCCCCTATAAGTAGGCACCACTTTTATCCAATTAAATTACCCAAACAATAATTTTTAATTTACCACAGAAAACTTTTCTGTTTTTTCTTATTTTTTTTTTTTAATTGTTACTGCTATTTTGTTAGTTCTACTTTCTTTATATAATTAGCATTCTTTTGTTCACACTCATTTATTTGTAATAAAGAGAAAAACTTTTGTCACTATTAAGTTTTAAATTGAAATGGAGAGAAAAAGAAGTGGCCTAGAAGAAATAAAAATATTTCTACCAATGTCTGATAAATGTCAATTTTACTTTGACTGTTCACTTGATATATTGGTGGCTTGTTTTTCGTAAGAAATTCTTTTTAATTTCAATTTCCTTACTTTTTCTGGATTTTAGTTTTAAAAGATATTGAGTTTAGTTTTATTCTTAATACTCTTTAGCAGCAATTCCCTAGTATACTGTCTTTTGAAAACACAGTTAAATTTACTGGCAATCCAACAAACAGTCAGACACTCAACGAATCAAACGAACCACAAATACATTTGCTAACACTCACACACACTCTCACAATTTAGTAGTATTCTTATTGTACGTACATAGTTGTGTTCGTTTCACTGTTGGGACATTTTATGCCTCTTCTTGCATTGCATTTGACAACTTTTTAATTTGCTTCAGTCTCGAGTACCAACATTTGGCGTGAATAAGTTTTTAATTTTGTGTTTTTTTTTTGCCTTTCCTAGAAATATTTTTCTCTCCGTTGGTTGTTGTACAAACAACATTTGGTTTTGTTAGATTTTCTGCACCTAAAACTTTGTTTGCTTTCTAGTGGTACTTATACACTGTACAAGTGTAAAGTAACCCAGCAAATTGTCGAGGAAATAAAAGGTGCTATTACAAAACTTAAAGAAAACAATACAAAATTTATTTTTATATCTAAACTTTTAAAGAAGGTAGGTTATTCATATTTTATTAAAATAAATGTGTGCTGGGTTTCTTATTAATATTTTTTCTGTAGCCCTGCTCTACACCCTCAAATGAAATTAAAAGTACTTAAATTGAAATTTAATTCAAATTGTTAAGAAGAAATCTTTGGATAAAAACAAATGAAATTCCTAAAAGAGGAACTTGTAACAATTAATTGGAATTTATGTTACGAATTTTAAACAGTGGTATTATATGTATACAGTAACGTGTCATTTAATAGCAGTATATTAGGAAAAAGTTTGTAAGTGTGCAGTACAGACGAAAAACTTTTAAACATCAAAATTATTTTATTTTAAAATTTATTCTTCAGCATGCGAGTAGCTACTACCATTTCGAGGCCCTTTTCGACCACATCTCTTCCTAAGTACTTTTTAGGCTATCGATCTGCATCTCTTATTTCACTGAATTCCGCGCTACCACCACAGTATGCTGTAGACTAGAAAAAGATTTCACACTGCCGACAATCATCATGGGACAGTCCTTAGTAATCGCCAGTACCTCCTTCAGACTAAGTTCAGCTATACTTAGTATTCACAATTAATGGGTGCCTGCCTTTAATCCTTAATCTCCTGGTACGCTAAAGTCTCAACATCATCCAGACAAATTCTACTATACAAATAACATCATCCTGGATCTACATCGGTTGACAAACCAGAAAGATATTTAGTTCTCTTTTCAGATTTTTATTCTTCTCAATACTTATAACCTTTTTTGTCTCTTCCCTAGTGAAATAGACCCAAGTGTATTGCATTAAGACTACCTGTTCTACCTAATCTAAGCTACATTCCCAGCTTACCGTCAACTCATTGGTAGAAGCACACTTATCAGCAGTTTACATCCGACTGATTATCAAGTGCAATGGAAATTCTCTTCCCTTACACCCCACACTTCTACAGATGATCTAATGCGTGCGACAAACCAAGCATCTCTGTCTGGTTGGCGGACACGTACTCCCCAGTTCTAAAGGTGTAGAATAAATATAACTCTAGTGCGTATACAGGACGAGTCAGTTGTAATGTCACTATCCTTGAACTCATTGGTTATTAATAAATCCGTTATGATCTTGCGTTGTAGTTGTTCGACTCATGCGCTTCATATACATCTGAATCTACCTAACCTGTTTATGGACGAGGTTCAGGACTTTCCTACGCTCCAAATTCGACTCAAATCGATAGCATGGGTCATCGCTTTGTATTCGAATTAGTTGTTTAAATATTTTTCTTTTTTATAACACACAACAACAACAAAAAACATTATAAGGCAAATATGTATGTCTTCTGCTATTAAATTGCTCATTGCTTTAAAACATTACATTTCCCCAAGGCACACTTCATTTTTGCAACGAAAAAAACAAAAAATATTTATGTTAATACGTTGTTGTTAAACCGAATAAATGAAAAAATAACTTTATATTAAATGTTCAAACCATTAATTATTTGATTGTCTGAAATAGTAAACTAATCGTTTTATTGCTTTTAGGGGAAAGGGAGACAGCCTCTACAACGAAAATAACTCAAATCAATTGTTTAACACTTAAGAAAATGTAAACATGTGTGCGTCAGTATAAAGTCCATATGTGTGTGTGTGTAGTTTTCTACATGAACCACTGCTACTTGAAACACTATTCTATGTACTCGCACTCGTATCTATACTAAATACATATCCTTGATAATAAATATAACATGTAGTACTTGTAGTCTGTAGATGTGCAAGTGCAAGTAGTAAATAGTTGCAGTAGAAGTGGTATTACTATTGTTGTTAATGCGTTTATTCTCAATGATACTTAAGGAGATTTTTTTAAATTATATTACTGGGTGTTTGTGTATTAAAGCCACCCAAATTTACAGTTTTTATTGATTATATTTTAGCATGCCTAAAATTAGCTATGGGACTAAATTGAAGGGGTAGAATATTTTTGCTATATAGGGAGTATTATTGATAAGCAAGGATCTGGTACTGATATAACATATCGGGTAAGAAAAGGACGACAGAAGTTGGTACTGATATAACATATCGGGTAAGAAAAGGACGACAGAAGTTCGGAAGGAAGCCTTTAAGTCTTTAATTAAGAACAGAGACAAAACATATTAAGTGCAGGGCGGTAATATCGTGAGATGCTTAATTCCACATTTCATAGCCGTAGAATATGTAGATCGGATATTAGAGTTGATATCACTGCAGAAAGTCGAAGATTTCTATATCTTGCTAAATTGGCCATGGTCTTGCGTAATCTTTTTTTTGTGATGCTGTGATCTTAGCGCCAAGGCAGCAAAACGAATCAACCTGCTCTAGAAACGCATTATTAATTTTGAACTCATCTAGCATACTCTACCATATCTAGCTGATACTACATTTACACCTACACAAAATCTAGTACTTAAGGGATTTTGAGCGAAATCTACCAGATTTCCCATACAAAATGAAATCTACTTTGCCACTAGATTTTGGCAAAATCTACATAAAATCTAGTACTACTTCGTGATGCAACTGTGGTTTTTATTAAATTGTACTAAAATTTACTACGCTGCACACAGAAAAATTCAATCATAATATATAAGATGGTTGCAATTGCACAAGTATTTTATTGTTTACATTTTTTTTTATATGGAGTTTGAATTTTGGAGAAGTAGAGCATAGAGAGCCTCTCAGACCACCTTGTAAATAAGTATATTGTTTTGAAAACGAAATCTTGCAAAATGTCAAAAAACAGTGGTATAAACGGTTTAGATTTTAATAAATATTTTAAATCAAATCTACTAGATTTCGCTTAGGTGTAAATGTAGTATGACTCTAAAGTCCCCATATAATACCTCTATTGTCCGACATAGCATTGATAAAAAAAAACTTGACATTTCCTTCCACATTTTCACAAACTTAAAACAACTTGTTTTAAAAAAAAATAATAAATTTGAACCACTCTAATATTAATGTGAATGCACATTCATGTATGTATGTGTAAATTGCATTTGTATCCTATTTTCAGCTTCCTTTACATTACTTAATCTACAATCAATCTTTGTTAACAAATGTAGGTGATTTATAGAAAAATCCTTTATTTATTTAATTTTTTTTCGTTGGCCAAAAAAGTAAAAATTTTATTACGAAATTTATCTTGGTGTCGTTGAGAGCATTAACAAGTTGCAAACAAAATAAATATTTTAAAAATAAAATTTTTATTTCCAGGAGATAGTGAGTAAAATTTGCACTGATACAAAGTCAATGATGGTAATATCGTTTTAATGTGATTTTTGATTTTTTTTATAAAAAAAAAAATAGTAATAAAATTTAAGGGCTAAAAAAAATCAGAACGTTTGGCAAAGGAGATATCCTTTATTGCGCAGGATATATTTGAAATTAATTTATTTCAAAATAGTTTTCGAGCAAGACCTTTTTGAAAATATTTTTTTTTAATTTTTCATATTAAACTATCTTTTAATTTTTATATTTTTTGTTTGTTAGCCTTTAAATAGAGTATTTAGGTTTAGTGTTTTTTTTTTTATATAAAAAAAAAATTCAAGTTCAAACATTTACATGCCACACTTTGAAAAAAAAAAATTTAAACACAATAGTGAACGCACTATTATGCATTCACAATATTGAAACTAAAAAATTGAATCTAAATTATATTTCATTTATTGTTGTTTGTTTCTTGACAGCTTTACGTGTGTAGATTTTAAATGTTTTACTCTGAAACTGAATAATTCACGAGTTCATGATTTTTTGTGAATTTTTGTTTTTTCACATGCATATTTGTTTTATACGTGCTTATCTTCTTCTTCTTGTGTTTTTTTACTTAAAGTTTTAAACCCAAATACAAACCCACTTTCAATTTTTGACCAATAGCACGCAAAAAAAGAGGAAAAAACTTAAACTTGCAGAGATTCAAAAAAAAAGATAAGGACGTACTTTAGTTACGCACAATTATCAAGTATTTATAACCAACTAATTGAGTTATTAAAATGTTTTATTTTTATTTTTTTTTTTCTTTTAAAATCAATTTGAAACGATTTCATCGAGGGCAACATATTTCTATATCGCTCATTTACATCAACAGTGTCATAGCTCAAAAAGAAACATAGTTTTGAGTAAAAGAACAACTTTATAATTAAAAATAAAATTATATAATTTAAATAAGTTTTTTAAATATTTTATAATAATTAAAATTTTTTTTTAATATAATTTTTTAAATTTCCCAATCAATTTAAAAAATGACTAACTCCTAATATTTTAGTCAGTTTCAAAACTGTTGAAAATAATATTATTATAAGAATTTTTTTCTTGTTCATACTCAGTTAAAAATTAAAAAATTTTAAGTTATAACACTATTAAGGTAAATGAGAGAATGAAAGATTATTAAATAATCATCCTTTACACCCTGGATTAATAGAAATTATAGCTCTTAAAAAAAACAAAAATGGTTTTAATTGTTGAAAATAATATTACTTAAAGATTTTTTTCCTGTCCATACTCAGTTAAAAATTTGAGAATTTTAAGTTATAACACTATTAAGGTAAATGAGAGAATAAAAAGTTATTAGAAAATCAACCATTATATCCTAGATTAACTGAAATTGTAATTCTTAACTAAATTGGTTTTACAACTACCATAAGTATCAATTGTTATCGATTTCACTATTAAAAAATAAGTGTCTGTCTGTACGTCTGTCTGCTTGTCTGTCTGTCTGTCCGTCTGTCTGTCCGTCTGTCTGTATGTCCGTCTGTCCAAGTATGTGATAATTTCATGTGAAAAGAAATTGTCTCATTTTCATTATTATAACCACTTTTCACTTCAACTAGCATACTCTTATGTTCTCTTAAATAATATCTGTGGACATTTGACAAAACAACTTTTTTCTTAATTTAAAGAATTTAGGAAAGAGATAAACTAACAACAAATAAAAAAACAATTAATTTAAATATACTTTTCTTAGTGATAACTATAATCTTGTAATTCGTACCCAGAAGCGGATAAGTATAAATGAATCGAAATATTAGGGACTAAGGTTAATCGATAAAATAAAATTTAGTTCAATTGTTACATTGTTGATTCCTTTTTAACGTTATATCTCTTTAAGTATTATAGTTAGAAGGCCGTATAAAATGTGACAATGTAAAAAATATTGCTTTCTAGCCTTAAAATAGCCTTTACGCTATCTGTTAATACAAGGTGGATCAAAAGCATTAGCGTAACTAGATCATACTGGGTGGTGCAATGACCAACACCACGTCCTCCTCACCTAAACTTATTTTTGAAGACATTAAATAAATTTGTTATTATGAATAAAAAATGAAATCGTTTTAAAATTTTGAAAAAAATAAGCTTTTGCTACCCACAGACAAAATTTTTAGCTACGCCAATGATCACAAGTGTTACCTGCGTGTTTTTTGCATGATAATAATTTTAATCTAATAAACTACAATTTAATTAATTTTAATAAACTGCATTTTAAATGATACACAATTGGTCTTTCAAACAGTCGTTTTGCATAATGCATGCTCTACTGCTCTGATTTCATTGTTAAAATTATTTTAGCTGCTCTATAAATTGATGCTTGTTAATATACACTCGTTCTTTGAGATAACCCTATGGAAAATAATAAAGGGCACTTAAATCTGGTGAACGTGCTGGCCTATTGAATTCTGAATTTCTTGAGATAATTCAGTAATTAAAAACTTGTGGCACGGCCCGTATGTTCTTTTGCACCATCCTGCTGAAACCTTCTATTAATCATAGTACGATACCTGTCCCTATTCACTGTTACTGCATTACCAACTTTATTCTCGACGAATCACACGTAATCACACTATACCGTTTATATATTGACTTGAACGGGTGCAATCGACGCTGGTGAACAATTTTGGATTTGCAGTAGCCCAAAATCATGTATTTTGTTAATTTAAATATTCATTAAGATGAAAATAATGAACTAATTATTATTAAATTGTTAAGAAACTCGTTATTCCCTGTAGTCACGAAGCGTGTTGCCTAAGTTAGTTTTTGATAGTAGTCAACCAGTAAAAGTTGTGGATTCATGCGTAAATGTCGTGATAAAATACGTCAAAGTGATGTTATACAGATGCTCGGTTGTCCAGAATATCTCGTGTTGAATTTTCTGGACATTCTTCAAGACTGTCCCTTTTCCTGGGAATCAGCTACCTCACGAAATCACAAATCTCCCTAACAATTTTTATTATGTTCGGTTCTTACTCCCAAATAAAGCCTATATTCGGAAATCACTTTTACGCTTGAAATTTTTAAGATCTTTTGCTGACTTATATCTAATTTTCACATCTTAACTAAAATTAATAATAGATAAAGTTGAAATTTACCAACTTTCTTAAATATTTTTTTATACTAATTTTCGTTTGCGGAGCATTTTTTTTATAAGATTTTATAATTTATTGATTTAATAAGCTGATTTGCTTAAAATTATTTTTGCAATAAGTTTAATTTGTTACAGATAATAATGATATATATAATAATACTCAAGAAAACCAAAGCGTTTAGTAAAACATGAACGTACATGCATACCAACATCTCCCAGATTCTATAAAACCCTGCCGCTCTTAGTGATCCAGAAGCTAAATAGTAACGTTTTTTTCTTATCACAAAGGAATCAATATGATAGACCCAAGTGAGCTGCGCAAAAGCTGCTTGATCTATCTAACGTTTTGGTCCAGTCATAGAACTAGTTTAAATGATACTGTCGAAGATCTCACACGCATTAACTGAAAATAAACAAACTCACTATCGTCCATGGCAAAATTGAAGATTATTTTGTTTTACAAGCAAAAACCTTTTTTTTATTAATTTAAAGTGATGGTTTACTGGTGTAGTCGTTAGAGGGTGATTTAAAACCAATGAAGCCTTGTTTTAATCCCGACTGAGTCAAGAAAAAACTTCATAGCGCTTGATGCTTAAATTGCTGAGTGTAAGTGCACTCAGTCACCTCTCTCTAATAAAAATTCGTATTTAAATTAGTATTAAACGAAATATTTATATACAAATTAACTATTTGAACTTCTATAATAACTTACTGTTTAACATTCAATAGTTTGATATACATATGAAAAAAAGAAAAGATATAAAACAAGTCTAAATTTAAATGCAACTAGTATATTTCTAACCACATACTAGTTACTTTATCTGCAGGGTAGGCCTCAATATATAGATACAAAGAATGTCAATTATCTATGTACATTTAGGTATAAGATTTGCAAAATAATCTCTATGACAATGAATTATTGTGCAAAACTCGAAATTAAATATTGTAAGTAAACCGCTTTTAAAATTATCTTTTTCCGCCTTTTCTTTTTTTAGGCTCCAAAACAAAGAACATCATTACTTGCTTATTTTAATAATTTATATATTTTTAATATGTATGTATGTATGTATATGTATGTATATGTATGTCTGTATGGGTATGTTTGTATTTGATTGCAAAAGATATTTTAAATCTTCTTACATAACCTATAATCTGTATATTTTCGGCTCAGAATGTTGGATTTAATGCATAAAATATTTTATAAAAAAAATAATTAAAATTCTTTTATATTATTATTTAGAAAAATAACAGGAAATTTGATACACACCAAAAAAATCCAAAACTAATTACAACACATGTTGCCGGATTAAAACGGATTTGAATTATTGATTTTTGTTAAAATGCTGGCTAGAGAATTTGATGGATTAAAATCAATCGTTGTTTTGACATTTTTAGATTATTAAGTTTTTTTTACAAAACTTGTACAACATGCATACATACATACATATGGACATTTGTATGCATAAGTAATTAACATTATTAAAACTAATGTGAATAAAAGCTAATAAAAATACAATAAAAATATTCTAGACTACAATTGTTTCAGTTATACCAAAGACGGCAATACTGATGCAGTTGTGCCTTTTTTAATACAACTAAAACCTGTGGCAAAATTACGGCATACAAAGGCAATCTTAGTTTTATAACTCATATTAAAATCTCTATTTTAGAAGCACAAAAAAACTCGAAAGTTTGAATAAGTTAACGATATCTTTTATATATCATAATTTGCCTACAGTAGAATAAATACAGCGGCACGCTAATGACTCATTTGGTACAATTTAAATATTCTCAAAGTTCTGTATTTTTTTCAAACCCTTCACTCGAGAGTGTAAAAGGCTATACATGTACATATGTATATACATATACGTAAGATTGTCATACCGTTTGTAACATCTACAATATTCTTTTCAGACCCAATAAAGTTTACATATTTTGAATTTTTATAGATAGATTTATTGATTATAAGTTCATCTATTCGCCTGTCCGTGCATATGTTGACTCCTTTATAACTACTAACAATCAGTTATGTGCGTATATTACGAGCTGATATATTAGCAACAGAACACGATTGCCTCTGTTTTTTTTCCTAAATAAAGTCAGCAGCTTCTATGGATCTTCTAACAACATTTTAACACTCATACATAAAATGGTATTCATATGTATACAGGTTTGTCATTCCGTTGAAATTTCTACAATTTTCATTTCTGACCCCATAAAGTGAAAGCTTATGAATAGGGAAGTCGATTAAGCATTGTCAGTCTGTCCATCTGTAGGTCTGTCCGTCTGTCCGTATGTATGTTGAAATCAACTTTTTGAAGCCCCCTGACATCACCTGAGGTATTAAAACATCAAACATATTCGGGAGCAGATCGGTACTGAAAATCAGAAAAATCGGTACATAAACAACTTAGATATGAGAAAAAACAACGATCACCTCGTTTTTTCTCAATAACAACAACAACATACAAACGTGGTATACTGGTCAGAGTGTACGTGGCATCAAATCCCAGCTAAGCCAAAAAAAAATTGTATATTTTTTTATTATTTTTATTTTTATATTGTGATTTTTTATAAAGGGTCCGCCAGCTAACGTTTTTTTTCAACTAGTGCTTATTTCGTGAATAGTTACACTTAGCTCATGTCTGATTTGACAAATAATTAGTTTTATCCTTCCGCTGAACGAATATGGTTGTTTCTACGCTTGAACAACGCTGGGAAATATTACAACATTTCTTTAGCCGATTTTGCCAAAAAAATTATCATTTCAGATGAAGCTCATTTCGATCTTGGCGGGTATGTAAACAAGCAAAACTGTCGCATTTGGGGCACAGAAAACCCGCACGCATACATTGAAAAGTCGATACACCCAAAACGAGTCACTGTTTGGTGCGGATTTTTGTCCAGAGGTATAACTGGGCCATTTTTCTTCGAAAATGAGCGAGAAGTGGACGTAGTCAATGGCGATCGTTATCGGGCTATGTTGAACGAATTTTTGTTCACAAAAGGTAAAGAGGAGGATATTGGCAACATTTGGTTTCAACAGGACGGCGCACAGAGGAGTATTTGGCCTGAAAAGCTGGCCAAAATTATAAAACATGTTTTTTAAATTAAAAGTTCTAGTTTTTTGATAGTTTTAGGTGTAGTATGATATAAGAAATCTAGTGGCAGATTTTGAAAAAATTACACTGCGCAACAAAAGTACACTGCTAGAAATAAAAGTATGTGGACTATATTGATTTTGGTGCCCTGAATTCAAATCTGTTTTCCGTTTTTCTCTAGTACGTAAGGATTTTCTGTTAAAGGCGTGGCATATTTCACTCTCTAAGTCGTTGGGTTGCCTTATATATTTTGTCATAACTTGAAAACGGATTCTCCGATTTTAACAACAGGAGGATCAGAAGATGCACCGGAAAATTCTGCATAAACTTACTAAACACAATTCTTTCCTATCTATTACTATTTCAGAGTTATTAAAAATATAATGGCGAAAAAAAAATTTTTTCCTGCAAAATTCGTAAAATTTTTTGTTTTCAAAATGCCATAAAAAAATTTTAAGAACCAAAAATTTAAATTTTTAAGATTTTTCCAAAAGCCACATTCCTAAGGAATAAAAGTCGGTATAAATAGTAAAACTCAATTAACAAATGTTGATTTTAAAGGTTTAAACTTATTCTTAACAGACTGTATGTACATGCATACATATTATGATTTACGGTCTAATTAAAAAGAAAAATTTTAAAAATTGTAAGGCTCTTATAGAACAGTATTTTTTTATGAAAAAAGGCTTTATTATATTAATTTTATATTATTTAATACTTAATATACGGAAAAGTTAAACTAATAAAAATTCCTTAATAAGTATTATGTCGTATGTATATCCCTATTAGCTGCATCATCGGTGTCCTGAAGAAGAAGTGTGATGGTTTCTAAAAATATTTTTTTTATTACCCGTTCCCTTTGCGTACTGCTGCTTATAAAAGGGTCACTGCTCAGAAATAACCTATTCAAGACATCTCGATTTGTATCGCTTCTGCTGAATTTCCTCGAATAATTCGTACGATATAATCGTAAGTGCTTATTTCTGGCCTCGGCAGCTTCTTCTGACAATTGGATGGTAGCCTGATACCTGGGTGCCCATGTATTTTTTATGTCCTGTTTTTATACCCGCCACCAAAAAAATGGTGGGGGTATATTCATTTTGTCATTCCGTTTGTAACACATCGAAATATCCATTTTAGACCCCATAAAGTATATATATTCTGAATCAGGGTTCGATTTGATGACGATCTAGATATGTCCGTCCGTCTGTCCGTCTGTCCGTCTGTCCGTCTGTCCGTCTGTTGAAAGCACGATAGAGGTCGCACCGAAAAAGCTAGGGGGCTCAAATTTTGCCAGAATCTTTCTTATAGACAAGGTTTGTTTGGTATTGAAAATGGGCTAAATCGGAATATTAGGAAGATAGTTATAGCTCGAAAAGCAAGAGTAGGTCGAAAAAACCATGTCCTTCAAACATCGAATAAAATGGAATTGTGTCTAAACGCATTAACGTAGACTCATGAAACTTCGAATATATATTTCCTGAGTAAAAACAATATTTTTCCCCGAAAATTATCTAAATCTATGCATTAGGAGAGGAGTTATCGATCAAAATGTACGAAAATTTATACCGCACAGTGTATTTTTCGGTATATTTAAAAACAAAAACGTCATAAAAGCAACAAAATTGGATGTACGACTCTGAAATTTTGCACACTTTGCTTATTGGTGAGGCGCTTTTTTGTAACGGAAAATCAATGTGCCACGCCCACTTTTACGCCCACCTCCCATATAACGTTTTACCCAAAATTCATATAATTTCTCAATTTATATAGATTTTGGAATAATAAAGGGCTATATTGAAACATCTCAGTTGTACTCATTCGAAAATATAACTTTGACACGCCCACTATAACGCCCACTTTTCACGTTATATACCGTTAATTAAATTTAAAAGCTCATAAAACCGCCAAAATTAGAGGTATGATGATCAAATTCGCTACGTATATCTTCCTAGGCAATGTCATTACTGTGCCAGAAAATTAAGACGCCACGCCCACTTTAACGCCCACCTCCCATATAACGTTTTACCTAAAATTCATATAATTTCTCAATTTATATAGATTTTGGAATAATAAAGGGCTATATTGAAACATCTCAGTTGTACTCATTCGAAAATATTACTTTGACACGCCCACTATAACGCCCACTTTTCACGTTATATACCATTAATGAAATTTAAAAGCTCATAAAACCGCCAAAATTAGAGGTATGATGATCAAATTCGCTACGTATATCCTCCTAGACAATGTCATTACTGTGCCAGAAAATTAAGACGCCACGCCCACTTTAACGCCCACCTCCCATATAACGTTTTACTCAAAATTCCTATAATTTCTCTATTAATAAAGATTTTGGAATTATAAAGGGCTATATTGAAACACCTAAGTTGTACTCATTAGCAAAAACAACTTTGACACGCCTACTATAACGCCCACTTTTCACGTTATATACCGTTAATGTAATTTAAAAGCTCATAAAACCGCCAAAATAAGAGGTATGATGATAAAATTTGCTACGTATATCATCCTAGGCAATGTCATTACTGTGCTAGAAAATTAAGTTGCCACGCCCACTTTTACGCCCACCTCTCATATAACGTTTTACCTAAAATTCATATAATGTCTCTACTAATAATGATTTTGGAATAATAAAGGGCTGTATTGAAACACCTAAGTTGTACTCATCGCAAAAATAACTTTGACACGTCTACTATAACGCCCACTTTTCACGTAATCTACCGTTAATGAAATTTAAAAGTTCATAAAACCGCCAAAATTAGATGTAAGATGATCAAATTTGCTACGTATATCCTTCTAATCAATGTTATTGTTGTGCCAAAAAGTTTAGGTGACACACCCACTTTAACGACTACCTCCCATATAACGGTTTATCTTAAATTCATGTAATTTCTCTATTGACAAAGTTTTTGGGAAAATAAAGGGCTATATTGAAATATTAAAGTTGTATTTATTAGCAGAAACTTTAACACAGCTACTTTAACACACTTTCATTGAAACACTACATTTACAAAAGCATTTTAGTAGCATATCGAAGTTATAAAGGGTGGTTAAATTTTAAGGACCGATGTTGTCTTTAAATAAAACACAAATTATTTAGGATATTATTATTTCTTTTTATAATGATAATATTTGTATGGTTCAATTATGTATTTAACAAAATATTGGCCAAATGGCCCCCCCCATCCTTGGCGCCACTCCTCTATCTGATGGTCCAAATTTTCAATGACAATATTGATGCTCAATTGTTAAGCATGATGATGAGTCGAGGTTGACTGCTATTTTGCCACACTATCGCAAAAAACAGCAATAGTTCCCATTCAACGAACTAAGAAGGCATTCACAGATTTTCTAACATTTTATACAGACCTGTTTTGCAGAAATTTAAATATTTTTTACAATTCTCCCGATTGTGGACGAATTTGAACGATTATGTTGATCAAAAGAATTACGAAGTGCACTAAATGCATTTTGATTTGAACGCCCATTTTTATAAAAAACCTGAATAACTTTAAAGCGTTGCTCATTTGCGTATCTTTCCACGGATCAAAATGAGTAAGTTTGAGATAAAGAAATGTCAAGTGAAATGCAGAAAACAAATTTAAAGACTAGGTGTAGTTCACCTTAAACATGGGCCCTTAAAATTTAACCACCCTCTATAAAGAAAGTGATACATATTTTATTATTAAGAGATTATTCTATAGCGATTAACAAAATAATAAATATTGTGCTTTAAATGTACACAAAATTGGTGGTGGGTATAAAAGATTCGGCACAGCCGAATATAGTGCTCTTACTTGTTATTTTTTGTAAACTTATTTTTGTGATAAATGCTTTTAATAATTATTCTTATTAGGTACGCATATTTATTTTTTGAACAAATAATGTTTTGTAGAGCAGGTATATAAAAATATCCTTTATGGGGATGCGTGGGACATTCCCTTATAACTATTATCCATAATAAAGAATTTTTAAAATTTATAATTATAGGCGGGTATTAACATTATGAAGTGTTAAAAGTGAAGTGAATAACAGTTGAAGTCAATAATTCAAAATACATAAAAGTTTATGACGATATAAATGTATAAGAAAAACTGCCTGATGAGCAAAAATAAAAAAAATGTGAAAATTTAAAAAAATCGTCAAAAATAATGGCGCAAACTTGCGCACACTTTTTTTCTTCTTTCTAAAATTAGAGATTCCAAGTTTTATTGTGGTACCAAATATAATTCTTCTTTCTTCATTTTCTGTTTTTGCAAAAAAATTGTATATTTTTTTTTGTTTTCAGCTTTTGAACGAATTGTTTCAACGTGAATATTCAACATATTTAAAATTTTTTTTCTTTTTTGAAAACCCTATGACCAAACCTTTCAGCGAAAAAAAAAATCTTTGTAAAACCTTTATTCGTTTAGGTGCAAAAAAAATATCATAAAAATATCCAGAAACCGAAAAAACATTAAAATCTCATATAATTTTCTTTACTTTCCCGACTTTAGCAGCGTCTCAGAGCTACAAATCGAAACTAAAACTCTTAAAAATTTACAATATAATGTAAAATATTGTTGTCTGTCAAGCTGCGTACTTAGTTTTTAATATTTCTTAAAATTTAGTTTTGCCTTTTTGGCCAGCTTTTCAGGTCAAATACTCCTCTGTGCGGCGCTATGTGCCACACAGGCGAAGCTACACTTTTTTTATAGCATTTTCAAAAAAAAAAAAGTTATTTTCGGACCCTTTATTTTTATTTTTTTATGTATTTATTTTTTATCATACACACATAAACTCAATTTATAATTTTACAATGGGATGTTTTTATATATGTATGTTTTTTACATGTATGTACATACAAACGTATTTCATATGAGATGAATAGTTACACACACATTTGTTATTGCATGACTACACATTGTGAAGGGTACATAAGATTCGGCATGGCCTAATATAGCACTCTTACTTATTCTTTTATACAATTGTTTCACACTATACCATACAAAACAAGTTAGAAGTAAGTAATGTACAATAACACCGATTATGTTTTATCATGATCAATGACTCTTTTTGCCTTTTATGTAAATAAAATTCTTAGCTCATTTTGCCGGTAATCAAATAAACAAAATATTTTTTGCCAAAAATTTTTTTTGTTTTGATATAAGTAAAATTTTTTTGTTAAACTAACAAAATAATGACTGAGATCCTGTTAAAGAGATTAAAGTCTTTTATTGTTTTGTAAAAAATACAAATATTAAATTTCAATTACTGACCTTTATGTGTATGTAGATTTATTTTGTGTTCACTAAATCCAATTGAAAATCAGATTTTAATATTAACATATTTTAAGCCTAAAAGGTTGTCACAGCCAATGAAATTTAATATTTAAACATAATAATGGCATTACTTTAAAATTTAACAGTTTGATTCTCTCAGCAGCATTGATTCTAACAAAGTACTTATTACTTTTTATTTCAAAATTTATTTGGCATTTCTTAATCATGTCATAATATTTATCAAAACTGTTTCAGTTCTTTTTTTATAAAAAATTGCTGTGAATTTAAAATAATAAACGATAGTTACAAGTTTTAAACAATGATTGTAATTTAAACCACTGCCGACCATGAATCTTGTTTTGCTCTGTGTGACTATTCTCTCATTTCTCTCTTGGTATTAAGATGACGCTTTACAAATATGTTTACAAAATCCCAATAAATAATTTAACTAGTGCAGAAGCCATGGTCTTAATATTTAACGCTCCAGCTCCATCATCTGTCAAATTAGCCGTTAATAAACCTAAAATATTTTTTATAAATACGGCAGTTTATATATAGCGATTTTTTTTTTAAAGAGAAGCATTTTTTTGTTTTTTTTTTTGCTTATTAAATATTTTTTTTTTATTATAATTTTTTATAAGTTGAAATGAGTATTAAATATTAAATCTATCTTGCTTCAAAAACTCAATGTTTTACTCTTTAAAATTCTTGTATATTTTGTTAAACAAGCTTAACTTTTTTGATAAAATTGCAAACAAAATCGTTTCAATTTTAATTTTGAAAACGTACTTCTTCAATAAAAGACATGATTTTTTGCTTAACTGTATAAATTTTTTAAATTCAAAAGAATTTTTTACATAACTTTCAATTCCAATCAGTACAATAACTGAATGCCATCACTGAGCATAGTGTGACCTTTAAAAAATATTTACTGTTAAATTTAAAAAAATTGTTGGTGTTTTTTCTTCAGTTAATTGTAACACATTGTATGTCATGTATTAAGACTAGTGTCACACGAAACAGTTGTACAAATTCACCATACGTAATTTGCCAGTTTGATAAATTTGCTAAATTGGTGTAAAAGTACAACAACTATAACAACTAAAACTAACTATTTATGAGACATTTTTATTGCAAATAATAAAAACAGTCATGCCTTGAATCCAACAACACACACAGAATAAATAAAAAAATGTTAAAATTGGATCGTTTAACAAAATCTAAACAAAATTTTTTTTTTTAAATTTGAAGAAAAAATAAATAAAAAAAAACACAATACAGTTTGTACAGGGTTTACAATGGAATAATAAAAAGCTTGTGTAGTTTTAAAACAAATTAAAAAAAAAAATGATTAAAAAAATATTTTGAAATTTTTAATTTTTCTGTTATTTTAGTTAAAATTAAAACTAAGCATTTACTTAACTTTTTATTAAAATTTGTATTTAACTTTATTTATTTTGCTTACGGGGAATTTTATAATAAAAAACAAGTAAGAGTGCTATATTCGGCTGTGCCGAATCTTATATACCCTTCACAACATGTAGTAATGCAATAACAATTGTTTGTATTTTTATTTATCTCATACGTACATACTAGGGTGATCGACTCGGTTTTACAACCGGTAGAAAACCCGGTTTTTTCCTTTTTCAGCTGGCGGTTTTTTCTAAATGTTGATTTTTCGAATATCGAATACACCGGTTTTTTTATCCGAAAAAGCCGGTTTCTTTATTTTTTTTTCAAGTTAATTTTCATATATTTTTGTAACCAATCGTACCATAGTATATTTAGTACGCGAAAAGTTTCCAAAAATCAGAAAATAAAAATTATTAAATATTCTTCTTTAATATTGTAAGAAATTTATTTGTTGTTTAAAAAACAAATGTAAAATAAAAAAAATAATTGAGCTTAAATATTATTTTTTTATAGGATATAAACCAAAAGTCAAAAGTTAAAGGTAACTGAAGCATAAACTTAGCTGATCGGTCACTTTTATGTAAAAAGTGTAGTTACAATAAAGAAAAACCAATAATCTCTCCTTCCAGATCCCAATTTTCATTAACGGCATTTAGTGTCTTACAACTTAAATTTCAATTAAACCATCGAATAAACTAGTTTATGCCTATATTTGTGTGTCTGTCAGGGGTATAAGAAAGAATTTGTAAAATAAAATTTTAAAGATTTTCTCCCTTGCCTTTAATATGTATTTCAAATTACAGAAATAATAAATAATTGCGTTATTGTGCAGCCAAACGTATATTAACTGTAAAAATTTCATATTTAGATATAATTTTAAATATAAGCTTTTTTACAATATTTTTTAATTTTTTCTTTAAATATTATATTTTATATATTCGAACCGGTTAACCGGTTTTTTCTCAAATTTCAAAATAGCAACCGATTTTTTTTAATTCTAAATTTCAAACTATTTGAAAACCGGTTTCTTAAAAAAGTCGAATAATTGATCACCCTAGTACATACATATAAAAAACATACAAATATAAAAACATCCCAATGTTAAATATAAATTGAGTTTACGTATGTTAAAAAAAAAAAATATAAAAAACAAAAAATTAAATAAAAAAAAAATTAAAAAAAAAAAAAAAAATATAAATAATTATAAAAATAAAAAATAAAAAAAATTTTGGCTCAGCTGGGATTCGATGCCACGTTTACTCTATACCACGTTTGTATATATGTATGTTGTTGTTATTGTGAAAAAAACGAGGTGGTCGTAGTTTTCTCTCATATCTCAGTTGTTTATGTACTGATTTTTCTGATTCTCAATACCGATCTGCTCCCTAATATTTCCAATCTTTTAATACTTCACGCGGGTTCAGGTGATGTCGGGGGGCTTAAAAAAGTTGATTTCAACATACAGATGGACAGACTGACAAAGCTTAATAGACTCCCCTACTCATAATCTTTCAAAAAATATATAATTTATGGGATCAGAAATAAAAATTGTAGACATTTCACACGGAATGACAAACCTATATATCCCTTTTTCACTGTGTGAAGGGTATAAAAATTTGTTTAATCAAATTACCATAATAACATACTTATGTTGCTGTTCGCCTTCCCAAATCATACATTTATATACTTATGTATATTTGCATTCAAAAAGTACAATTTATAATATATAAATATATTTGCCCAAAAGAGTGGTCAAGATTTTCTAGAAGTTAAGCTTTATAATTCATTTATAATTCGTTTTAAAATATTGTTTAAAGTTTTATTTTTTTTTTTTTAACTTTTTACCATTTTTATATTATTTTTATTTACAGAAGCTTTAAGTCCCTTGATATGTTTAAAACTTAATTTTAAATGCAATGCTGTTTGTATATTCTACAAAAAATAAATAATGTCTCCTAAACTTAACAAACAACAAAATAGTTAATACACTTAAAAAAATAACAAAACAACCAATACTTGAGGTGATTATGACAGCTGTCAATGAACATAAAAGTAAATAATTTATCAAAATTGTACAAAGCTAGTTAAAAAAAAAAAATACAGTTAAATTGCAATTTATACAAAATAAAAGAAGTAATGATGAAAATAATCATGATCAAATTATGTTTTGTTTTCAAAAACTTTACAAAACTAACAAAGATTACAATTTTTTAATGTTATTTTGCACAAAACAAATTTGCATTAATGTTAGTATTAAATATTTAAACAAATTAAAGTAAAGTACTACTGTAAAAGAAATTAAAACCGTAAATAATGTTTTAATAGCAAACAATTAATAAATGTCAACAAATATTTTTTTATTGTTTAAAGCAGAGCTTTCCAACAATTTCTTTTTAATATGCTCGATATGCACAAAAATTTGTTTTTGATTAAAAAAATTTTTCAAAAAATTTGATAACAAGCAATAATTATAAATTTCTATCGATTCGAACTTTTTTGTTTAAATTTGTATAACGGAAGAATTTTTAAATATTCTTAAATGCCAAGAATTTTATTTCAAATATCGTAGGTATTTATTTATCAATTAATTTAATAGATAAATAATATTTTCTTAAGGTACTTTTTTATTTTTTTTTTTCAGTACAAGAAAAAATAGTTGAATAAACCATTTGTTAGAAAATTTCTTTAAAAAATAACTTTTAAGTTTAAAATTTGTTTTAATTTTATTTTTTATAATATTTGAAAGCATTTTGTGGAACACTGCTTTAGGATTTAAATTATGTACTACTAATGGATTTAGGCCTGAATAAAGTTTACACACATTTGTTTTTTTAAATAAGCGGCCATACAAAAGTTATTTAAATATGTAATACGATTTGTTCAATAACAAATTAAATCAATTTAAGGGCTTTAATTGTCAATTTGAAAACGTGAAGGAAAATAAAATAAAATAAAATAAGCGCACAATCAGAGAAACAAGTTTAAAAAATAAACAACAAACACAGTAAAAACATGGATTTTGGCAGCTAAATTAACTGTCATTAAAAAAAATAATAATAACAAAAACAACATAAACTACCACCACAACGACAAACGCCCTACTAGACTTTATTCCATGCAATAGTTTCAAAAAATGTATTTTTTTTAAACACACAAATAAAGTAACGAGCCTGTGTTTTTAAAAAAAAGTGTGGGTGTCGTGCTTACATACACATACATACACACATATTTAAAATAATTTTTAATTTGTTACTAATTCTTGTACATTTTGTTTAATACTTCTTAATTCTTGCTGTTGTTTCTTGCTCCCCCTTATTTTTTTTCGCTTTAATTTAATTGTCGCTTTTATTTTTTTTCCTTCCCTTTACTGACATGTTATGTTGCCTGCCTGAGCTTCTTAAGCTTTATTAACTTTGTTTTTTTTTTTCTTGTTCATGGTACCTACTTCTTTTGCGAGCACCATGCTTTGTAGCCATAGAAAAAAATCGTATAAAACTGTTGAGCCGTCATGTTGACAGCATCACAACACAATTGTCAGTTGTCATCGCAACAATATCGAATATTAAAACAGCAGCTAGCTGTCAGTTTGTATCGGAATATTTTGAGTGTGTAAAAAAATATATTTTCGCATTAAAAAAAATAATTGAATAACGTGGCGTATATCTGTTACAAAAAACAAAAAAAAAAAAAAACAAAACAAAATTACAAAAAATAAAACAAAAATGGCAAGCAAAGTAAGTTCTATGCATGGGCGACAGGATAAATGATAGACGGAAATTTAAAAATTTTATTTTAAAGGATCATTCGAAATTCTAAACAATAAAACAATTTTTATATAAAACAAAATATTTATTTGAAAAAAATGTATTTAAATTTAGAAATCTTAAAGCTTTAAATATATAGACAAATTTATTACAATCCAACTATATTCATTAATTTCTAATTATAACAATCGTTATAGTAGAAATAAGCCAAAAAAGCTTCTCTTTCGTTTTGAAACATAAATTCAGCTAAAATTAACTGCAATTCAGACAAAAGACAAATTTATTACAATCCAACTATTTTCATTAATTTCTAATTATAACAATCGTTATGGTAGAAATAAGCCAAAAAAGTTTCTCTTTCGTTTTGAAACACAAATTCAGCTAAAATTAACTGCAATTCAGCTATAAAATTTATTCATTCAGCTAACGAATTTTATTAAAATTTTTCGTTATCCGATAACACCATTACAGATCTTGATTATTATTTTATTCAGCTAAAGTTTGTTTTACATTCAGCTGAAGTAGTATTTTTAAAAAATGTATCTTGAAAAAAAATAATAATTCTGTTGAGTATTTAGTTAATTCCCCTGACATATATTATTAAATTTTTAAATAATACAAATGTTTCTAACTAAACAATTAATTCAGCTAAGGAGCTTATTAATTCAGCAAAATTATCTTTAAGTACTAAAGTTGTAGTAAAGTAGTTAAATGGTGCCAATTCCTTTTTAAACGTTATTTTAAAACTGTTTCTTTTTGTTTGATTAATTTAAAAAAAATAATTATTTTTATTAACGAAATTCATTACAATGACGCAAAGTTTATTGACTCAAATAAAGTTTATTTCAATTTAATTAAAATGTTCATCAGTACTGTGGTGGCCTTTTAACTCTTCGCAAGCGTTTGTATATATTTTTAAAGTCTTAACATTTTTTCGTGAATTATTGTTTTACTTATTGTGTATCTTAATTCTCTTCTTTTTTTGTCTTTCAGTTCATTACCTTTGTTGGCTTATTAGCCATGTCCGGTTCTTGTATGGCCGGCATCGCCAGCTATGCTTATAATCCCTTTATCAAAATGTATGCTGCTATTCCCTCGCCTTATGTTAAGGCAGCACCTTTGGTGGCCGCAGCTCCTTTTATAAAGTCATATCCTGCACCAGTTGTTAATGCGGAAGAAGTCGATCCTCATCCTCAATACGAATATTTTTATGGCGTTCATGACTCTGTTACTGGTGACATTAAAAATCACATAGAGTCTCGTGATGGCGCCAATGTTGCTGGCTCGTACAGTGTTGTTGATGCTGATGGTTACAAGCGTACTGTTACCTATACTGCCGATGATGTCAATGGTTTTAATGCTGTGGTGCAACGTGATCCAATTCTAACAAAGACTGTGTTAGCTGCTGCTCCTGTTATAACTAAGACTGCTGCTGTTGTTGCTGCTCCGGTGGTACGAGCCACCCCTCTTGTTAAAGCCTATGCAGCTACTCCTGTAGTACATGCTGCACCCATTGTTAAGACTATTGCTGCTGCCCCTGTGGTGCAGGCTTCTCCAGTTTTTAGGACTTATACTACAACACCTTTAGCGCATGCCACTCTTGTTGACAAAACCTATGTTGCTTCACCTTTAGTTAATGCTGGTTTCAAGTCTTATGCTACAGCTCCTGTTTACCAAGCTAATCCTATTGTACGCACTTCGTACTTGACATCTACTCCCGTTCGACAATTGCATCGCCTGCCTTCACAACAGCAATTGTCTTACTTCGATTCTCCTGCTGTGCTACAACAACACCATCAAGTCAAGGAAGAACGACACGATGTTACTGAAATACAAAATCAAGAACAACCTCAACAATCAGCAGCTGCTGAACAACCCGCAAATGAACCCACTACTACAGAATACTCAGAAGAACAGCAACAGGAACGAGAACAACAACACCAAGAAAAACAGCAAGAAGTAGAAACACAACAATTGCAACAACAAGAACAATACCAACAACAGTTGCAAGAACAACAACAGCAACAGCAACAAGATCAACAACAATATGTTCAAGAACATCAACGATTCATACAAGAACAACAGCAATTGATTGCCCAACAACAAGAACAATTTGCTGCCCAACAGCAAGAAGTATTCCAACAACAACAAAGATTGATCGAGCAACAACAAACATATTTTCAACAGCAACAACAACAACAAAACTCGCCATACCCTCAATACGAAATTCCTCGAAATCAATTAAACCCTGACAAAGATTCCGAAGTTGTTGCGGCTCGTTCAGCGGCGAACGGAAAGCAACAAGCACAAGCTGCCAAACAACGCAACGTACAAGAATATAAATTTAAATCATCGACCAAAACTGTGGCTCCAGCACCCGTTAATGAACATCCAGAAGGTTCTAATAACAAAGATTAAAACAAGTTCGCTTAAGTTCCTAGTTTGGATTGCGATTTTTGTAGAGAAAACTAAAGCCTGAATATGATTGCCGCTTTTTTTTATTTTATTTTTATTTTTTATTATTACTATTAAATACATATTAAAATTCATTAAACATATGTTCTACCACACACTTGAACTCACTAGCTGTTATTACGAGTAAAAAAATATTTGAGAAAAGAAACTGAAAACGTTTTTAATTTGTGATAAAAAAGTATAGATTGTTGGAAATGACGAAATTTTTTTTTAAATTTGAAGTAAATTTAAAGAACCCATGGTACAAGAAAACCAGGTAGATCATAAGATCAGCTGTTTATCAGATATTAAGAAGATCAGGTGTTTATTATAAAAATTTGTGTTTTTTTATGTTTATTTAAGCGGCTAATACACGGCATGTTTTTTGTTTTTTTATTTTTGAGGAGTCAAATTTGTGTCTTATATCTAATTATGCATGTCTGTCAAAAATTTTATTTTAAATTCAACCTCCTCTGAATGTTTCCAGAAATTTCTGCCAACAGCTGATATCAGGTGGCTTGTCCAAACAGAATAAAGCTCACTCTTATTGAAATTTTGTCAGATGACTTTGCACAGATGTTTTACGGAAGCAATGTTTTAAAGGTTGCTCTTAGCTTAGCTGCATAACATTTAGGCAGTGGCCAATTGTTTTGAAATTATTAACATTGTGGTACGATGTTAAAAAAGTTTTTGTTGTTGTAAAAATCTAAAATTGAATATTTTTTTTAAAAACAAAACAAGTTTCTTTAATAAAAAAAATAAAATAATTGTGTACAGTTTGTAAAAACGCATTGAAATTTTAAAAATTTCATGTGAGTGTGTATGTACAAAAGCCCTTAGATGTCTTTTAATAGTCAACGATATTTTCGAAAAGATTTTTTTAAGATCACTTACGACCACAAGAGAATATAATAGAATATTTTCGTCATAAGTTTCCATGTGCTAAATCAAAATATATGTCAACTATCTATTACACGTTTTTTATTGCTTTATACAAGAGTTAACTTTTTTAATTATATTTAAATTTAATTTTTCATTAAAAATCATTTTCAAGGGCATTTGTGTTTGAAACCAAAAGACTAACAAAATATAGTCCTGATTTTGTATACAATAGGGATTCATTTCCTTAATACTTTTAACAACCAACCCGTGCAATTTAAAATCAGTCATGCATTAGGCTTAATACTACATTCCATAAGGTTGTGTATTTGAAAATATTTTGTGTGTGTGTGTGTGTGTATGTGTAAATAAGTTAACTGCCCTACAGTTGTAACAACTGTTGGTGAACCTTAAAATGTAAAAGTTGAAAAAATTAAAATGAATTCCATGCAAATAACTACAGGGCTTATGCTAATATGTGTGAGTATATGTATGTGTTTTATTTGCCTTTTAGGAAATTCTAACATTTGACCTTATGACAAATTCTTTTTTAATTGTTTCTTATTTTGTTTGTTGCCCACATGAAGACCTAAATACTAGAAAACAAACGAGCAAGATAATGAAAAACTAAAAACTTGGGAGAACAAACAAACCTATTGGAATCCTTAATATTCTAAGGGATATCGTTTATGCACTAAATCATTTTCTTTTTTTTCTGAATTGATTTTCTTTGTTTGTTTGTTGTGTTTGTTTTTGAGGCTTGTTTTTTTGCTAGTTTGTTTGTGTATTTTTCGATAAACTGAATGACCCTTATAAAGTTAAAGATGTTGAAAGCATTAAATACCCAACAACAACAACAATGGCAGCAAACAAAAAAAAAAAACACTGAAAATCAACAATACTGAAAGTTAACAGAAATGTTATTTATGGTTTAATAGGCATGTGAGGAAAGAAAGATGACCAGAAAAAGATTTTTATTAAAGTTGAGACCATTCCTTTTCTAAATTTTTATTAAAAGTTTTAATTTTACACATCTAAATTTATATCTTAATAATAGCTTAGCATAGATTACAGGTTTAATTTTATTTCCAATTTTCTTAATTATTTCCAACAGCACCTTTGATTTTGAATTTTTACATAGTTAACTGTACTAATCATGCTCTTTCATTTGATATTTTATTGAATATGGGTATTAATGGGTGTTAAAAAAATTGTCCGCCATTTTGGATTTTACGCTTTTTAGTTTAATACTTTTTAGTTTATTATATTCTACTGGCCAAGCCCTTTCATTTGATACCATAATTATAGGAGTTAAAGGAGACAAAGCAGTAACTACAATATTTGACTCATAAATTCGCCATTAAATTTAAGACGACATCTTGAATTTTACTGTTTCATAGTTGACTGTGTTTTGCTGGTCAAGCACTTTCATTTAATAACAAGTAACAGTGCTATATTCGGCCGTGTCGAATCTTATATACCCTTCACAACGTGTAGTCATGCTATAACAATTGTTTGTATCACCATTCATCCCATATAAAATACGTGCATATGTATATACTGGTTAGAATATATGTGGCATCGAATCCCAGCTGAACCAAAAAAAAAATTTATTTTATTTTATTTAATATATTATTTATATTTTATTATTTTTTTTTATATTTTTTTTAAATTTTTTTAAAAAATTTTTTTAGAAAAATTTTTAAACAATTTTTTTAAATTTTTTTTAAAATTTTTTTTAAAATTTTTTTTAAAATTTTTTTTAAAATTTTTTTTGTAGTTTTTTATACCCTTCACCTGTGGTGTACAAGGGTATATATAGCTTTGTCATTCCGTTTGTAATTTCTACAATTTTCATTTCCGACCCCATAAAGTATATATTTTCTGAAAGCTTATGAATAGAGGAGTCGATTAAGCCCTGACCGTCTGTCCGTCTGTCCGTCTATCCGTCTGTCCGTCTGCCCGTCTGTCCGTGTGTTGGTTGAAATCAACTTTTAGAAGCAACTATATGTTCCTCAGATCTATATATGGTATCAATCTCTTGGAAATATCCAGGAATGAATCGCTATTGAAATTCAGCACAATCGCCCCATAACTTTCTGAGATATGAGCAAAAAACCACGACCACCTCGTTTTTTTCACAATTACAACAACAACATGCATACATACATACATGTAAAAAACATACCAAACAAAAAAAATTACAAAAAAAAAAAATATTAAAATTAAGAAAAAAATAATAAAAAAAACTAAAAAAAAAAAATTTTTAAAAAATTTAAAAAAAAATTTAAAAAAATTTTTTAAAAATTTTTCTAAAAAAATTTTTTAAAAAAATTTAAAAAAAAATATAAAAAAAAAATAATAAAATATAAATAATATATTAAATAAAATAAAATAAAATTTTTTTGGCTCAGCTGGGATTTGATGCCACATTTATTCTAACGTGTACGTATGCACGTATTTTATATGGGATGAATGGTGATACAAACAATTGTTATTGCATGACTACACGTTGTGAAGGGTATATAAGATTCGGCACGGCCGAATATAGCACTGTTACTTGTTTTATTATTTTTTTTGTAATTTTTTTTGTTTGGTATGTTTTTTACATGTATGTATGTATGTATGTTGTTGTTGTAATTGTGAAAAAAAACGAGGTGGTCGTGGTTTTTTGCTCATATCTCAGAAAGTTATGGGGCGATTGTGCTGAATTTCAATAGCGATTCATTCCTGGATATTTCCAAGAGATTGATACCATGTACAGATCTGAGGAACATATAGTTGCTTCTAAAAGTTGATTTCAACCAACACACGGACAGACGGGCAGACGGACAGACGGACAGACGGTCAGGGCTTAATCGACTCCTCTATTCATAAGCTTTCAGAAAATATACACTTTATGGGGTCGGAAATGAAAATTGTAGAAATTACAAACGGAATGACAAAGCTATATATACCCTTGTGCACCACAGGTGAAGGGTATAAAAATATTGGCTCTTTCAGTGGTAAATATTACGAAAAACACCGAAGCAGTTGTTTTTCGGTGCTTGAATCTCAGTTAGTTTCTAACCGATTAGTTAGGTTTTCTCAAAAATAATTTTGGAGACCACTGCTTTTAACTTGATGTATATATCGTGTCAAAAAATTATTAAGGAGCTTGAAAAATTTGATATACAGTGCACCCGCGATCTTATGAACACCCTAATATATGAACACCCCAAAATTCGAACACTTTTTTCCTTCTATTGACTAGGTACTTCAAAATATAAAAATATGAAAGCAAAAGTTTATGTGGAGGTGCCAAAAAAGGATTTTTAATAAAGCATTGAAATGGGCCCAAAGTGAATTGTTTGATCAACGAGATTTTAATATACTCAGAGAGTAAATCTCTATTAAAAAAATTATTGCTTTAAAAGAAATGTACATTCTTAAACAATAATAAAAATAAGTCTTTCTTCACTAAATGTAGTTAAGAATGATATGACTCGGTGCCGTTTAATCTTACCACCTTTTTTAAACTTAATCATAATAAATTGTAACTTCTGAAATGAGTTGTGTTTAAATGAAAAAACAACATAAACAATTGTAAAGTACAAAATATAAAAGTGATTGTTTTGTTTTTGTATTATAAATCCAAGTACAATACTCAACATAGGATGACAGCAACAATAAAATAATTATGTTCTGCTTTTCCCCCATTTAAGAAACATTTGAAGTTGAAAAGAATCACAAAAAAAACAAGTAACAGTGCTATATTCGGCCGTGCCGAATCTTATATACCCTTCACAACGTGTAGTCATACAATAACAATTGTTTGTATCACCATTCATCCCATATAAAATACGTGCATACGTACACGTTAGAATAAATGTGGCATCGAATCCCAGCTGAGCCAAAAAATTTTTATTTTATTTTATTTAATATATTATTTATATTTTATTATTTTTTTTTATATTTTTTTTAAATTTTTTCAAAAAATTTTTTTAGAAAAATTTTTAAAAAATTTTTTTAAATTTTTTTTTAAATTTTTTTAAAATTTTTTTTTTGTAGTTTTTTTATTATTTTTTTCTTATTTTTAATATTTTTTTTTTTTGTAATTTTTTTTGTTTGGTATGTTTTTTACATGTATCTATGTATGTATGTTGTTGTTGTAATTGTGAAAAAAAACGAGGTGGTCGTGGTTTTTTGCTCATATCTCAGAAAGTTATGGGGCGATTGTGCTGAATTTTAATAGCGATTCATTCCTGGATATTTCCAAGAGATTGATACCATATACAGATCTGAGGAACATATAGTTGCTTCTAAAAGTTGATTTCAACCAACACACGGACAGACGGGCAGACGGACAGACGGTCAGGGCTTAATCGACTCCTCTATTCATAAGCTTTCAGAAAATATATACTTTATGGGGTCGGAAATGAAAATTGTAGAAATTACAAACGGAATGACAAAGCTATATATACCCTTGTACACCACAGGTGAAGGGTATAATTAAACGCACATGTAAAACGGGGGAAAAAATATATTTATAACCCAAAGAAATTTAAAAAACAATTTTGATTTATAATAAAAAATAACAGGATTTCAACAATGGAAGAACGTTTCGCCTAAAAGTATGCTTTAAAAAATTTGAGGAAAACGATTTCAAACGGGTTAAATTTAAAAACAACTTAAATTATATGTTGAATTTACAAAAGTGTTTTTTCTATTTTTGTTTTTGCTATTTGAGAAAGAAAATGTGAAAGAGTGAGAGTAAGAAAGAGTGTCAAAGAGAAGTAATGATAGTAAGAGAGGGAGTGTATGAGGTTTAAGTATAATTATTATGAAGTTAATTTAAAATTCTTTAAAATTTAGGTAGGTATTGTTATTAAATTTTCTACATTTAATTATTGTGAAAGTTATTGCATTTAATTTTTTTTATTGATTATGTCAACTAGTTGTTTGTGTATAAAAAACATTCATATCGTCGTTCGTAAATTATTGTGTTCTATATGACAAAAATGTTTTATTGGTAAATCCCTGTTAAACTTTAATTGTTAATTACAAAAGTGTTGTATAGCACAAAGTTGATGTCTCATATTTCCGAAACTGTAAATAATTAAAACAAACCGATTACACAGATCGATAGATCTTAAAAAGTTTACCTTTAAGTCAGTCTTATTTCAATTTTTTCTATTTTGCGGTATTGATCATAACAATATGTGAATGACGATATGTTAGTAGTGGTAGGCTAAAATTAGTTGAAATTTTAAAGTATTTTGTTTTAATTATTAAAAGTGGGCTTTTCAAAGTAAATTAATTAAGGGAGTTACTCTTTAAAATGTTCCTCTAAAAACGGCCATAACATTTTCTAAACCACAGAAGCATAGTAAAAGTCGGGCTGTTTTAAAGTTTTGTTTTGAATAATACATATGTAAATACTTATTTTAAGAAAATAAAAAAATATAAAGAACTTTTCATTCACATTTAACACTTGATCATTGATTAATAAGTACTGACTTTAAAAACATATCCGATTTCGAAAATATATTTTACTCTACTATGGCCGGCAATTATATACTTTGTCACATCATTCTTTCATTATCACAATAAAATTTCTCTATAAAAATATTTAAAAAAAATGTTCTCAAGCCTAAATAAATTTAAATATTATTTATTTAGTAGTTATAAAGTAGTTAAAGTTATACCTACAATAAGAATTAAATTACTTTTTATAGGTAATTTAAAATTTAAAAAAAAAAAAAAAATACACAAACTAATAAGCTAAACACTGAATAAAAAGTCTAAATTTAGTCTTAGAAAAGGCTAATTTGACAAATTTGATAATAAAAAAATAATTAAAGTTGAATGGTATTTTCATTAACAAGTTTGAAAAACATATTATGAAAATAGGAGCATATTTTTTGGAATAAATAACTAAAAATACATCGATAATATATGTGTTCAAAATAACGAATATTTTAACATACATATGTATGTCACTTTAAAATTATTACTTATTATATTTTATAAGTGAACTAGCCAAGCCCGGCGCGCGTTGCTACACCCCTTAATGAATCGAAATGCATTCTGAATTTTAATTGAATATCAAGTGCAAAAACCTAAAAATTATAATTTTTTTGTGGGCGTTGCATTGCCCACTTTTCTAATCACGAAATTGTAAAGTCGTAACAGCTCAATATGTGTGCAAAGTTTCAGAAGAATCGGACCAGTGCAAGTACCTCAAAATTATAATTGTTTTTATGGGCGTGGCCCCGCCCACTTTTCTTATCACGAAATTATTAAGTCATGACAGCTCGATATGTGTGCAAAGTTTCAGAAAAATCGGTCAAGTGCAAGTAGCTAAAACTGATAACTAATTTTTATGGGCGTGGCCCCGCCCACTTTTTTCCACCCATAAACACTCCCTGGTATGTGTACAACAACTTACCAAAGTTTGAGCCCGATCGGTTTTACAGTTTCGGAGTCTATAGCTAACACACACACACACAGAGTTTCACTTTTATATATATAGATTGTATACAAAAGTTCTTGTTACTACAAACAAGTACAGATTAAAATGTTAATGAACAGCATGAAAAAATATATACATACATATAGATGTTGTTGTTGCTATTGCTACAACTGTTGTTATAAAACCTTAAGTTTTGTTTTAAAATTTTATTTGTTGTCTCTAGTTTATACACTTTACAACAGCTTTGCTATACAGGGTGGCACACAATAAATAAAACCATTAAAAGATAGAAATATTTTTGCAAATTCCATGCATGGAATGTTGTTCAAACAAACACTTGACTAAAATTATTTTCATTTTTTTTATAAATATTTTAATTGTTGTTATACATGTTTAGTTTAAATCTCGTTTAAAATAAAATTGTATTAAAAAAAAAACAGATTTTTTCTAAAATTTTTTTGTTTGAATTTATAATTTTAGTGACAGGCACTAATTTAAATAAATTTTTGCTTAAGCTAAGATCCCACTTCTGCGCAATGTACCAATTTTCACCGTATTTCATGTGCCGATAATGTGTACGCACAGTTTATTTTTAGAAATGCAACGATCTTAGCCGAAATCACGTTAAATATATGCAATCAAAACCAACTGCGATAATGTAAGCACTATTGTGCACAACGTCGAACAAACAAATTGCTAAATTTGTGCCGACTCAAGTCAAAAAAAATTATCACAATATCCAACTAAAATGGGATCGCTCAAAAATAGATTTTTAAAAATGTGTACCGATTAAGCACGATAAAAATCGGTACACATTGTGATATTTTCGCCGATGTTGTTATCTTGACTATAGTTTTGTAAATTTTGTTATTGAATCTAAAATTTAGTTTTCTGTAGAGGCATGAAAAAAATTATATTATTTACAAGACTATTGGACAAAATTTTCATTCTGGTTATCGATGACATTTACGTAATGAGAGCTATTTCTCAACTTCTGTTAAAGAAGTTAAAAGGCATTGCATATAGTTTGAAATGCGAAAAGGCGTATAAGATATAAAAGTCGCAGAATGTGCTGATGAAATAATAAATGGTATAATTAGCTTCAGACTCTTAAGCGTTTAAAAAGAGCATCCGATTAGAAATCCAGAACTTATTGTCTTGACTTGGCAGCAATAATAAAACTGATATTATTTTAAAATAACACGTTTAAATAAACATTAACAATACAAAATTTATTAAAATAAATAATATACATAAGATAAATAGAGGTTATTTATTATGCGCCGCCCTGTATATTTATACAAACAAAAAAATTAGGTCTTTAAGGACTATTAATAAACTTCATAATATACACACAATCTGTTTATTTGTTTCCACCTCTCTTACGCCTATATTTTCCAAGTCTGTGTCTTATGCTATTGGAAACGATATTAAAATACGTACAACAAAAATATATTTATTACAGATAATAGATTTCATAAAAGAATGGCATACTAAATTGGTCAATACTTATGGTAACAGTTGTTTAATATAGCTTATTTTGGAATTTTACAAAATTTAACACCACGCACAAAAGGAATGAGCGAATTGAGTTGTTACTTCATTAAATACAATTTTAAAATATTTGTCTACTTTTTATCATTCATTCATTTATATATGCAGCAAATTTTTAGGCGAAAATTGCTTCTTTTTGTTTTCAAAATTTGTCTTTTTCATGGTGAAGCTTTTTTAATTTCAAAGGTTAAAAAAGTTTTAGTTTTAATATTAAAAACATCCAAAGGAAATCAATTTGTTTATGTGTAAATTATAAATCAATAAATAAATGTAAACTCAGCTTATATGACAATTTTTTTAAGTGCCTTTGATTTTTCTATTTATTAAAGATATTTATTTCTATCAAGGTCATGGTTATATTCATAAGGTCATTGCAATTCAGAAAACATTTTTATATCATTCACATGAGAGTGTAAAAGGATATATACATATATATAAGATTGTAATTTTGTTTGCGTCGCATTAAAGTATATATATATTATGAATCCTTATACATAGAGCAGTCGATTTAGCGTGTGAGCATTGAAATCAACTTTTTGAAGAAAATCGTATGTAGTATAATTTTACCAGAAATATTTTCTGAGATTTGGGTATTTAAAATCAGCAATTATAACCTATTAGTAGCTAAGATATAAGTAAGTCATTGTAATTAATATAATTTATATGCTTATTCATATGTACAAATGGTAACAAAGTGTCTTAGTTCTAGTTGGTTTATATATTTTAACACATACAGAACCAAAAAAATAATTTTAAAAAATACAATATTAAAATTGAACAAGTAACAGTGCTATATTCGGCCGTGCCGAATCTTATATACCCTTCACAACGTGTAGTCATGCAATAACAATTGTTTGCATCACCATTCATCTCATATAAAATACGTACATACATGTAAAAAATACCAAAAAAAAAAAAATATTATATATTAAAAATAAAAAAAAATAATAAAAACAATTACAAAAAAAATTAAAAGAGTATTTAAAAATTTTTTTTTAAAAAATTAAAAAAAAATATATAAAAAAAATAATGAAATAAAAATAATATATTAAATCAAATAAAATTTTTTTTTCTCAGCTGGAATTCGATGTCACGTTTACTTTAACCAGTATGTATGGTTTTTGTTGTAATTGTGAAAAAAACGAGGTGGTTGTGGTTTTTTGCTCATATCTCAGAAAGTTATGGGGCGATTGTGCTGAATTTCAATAGCGATTAATTCCTGGATATTTCCAAGAGATTGATACCATATAGAGATCTGAGGAAGATATAGTTGCTTCTAAAAGTTGATTTCAACTAACACACGGACAGACGGGCAGACGGACAGACGTTCAGGGCTTAATCGACTCCTCTTTTCATAAGCTTTAAGAAAATATATATTTTATGGGGTCGGAAATGAAAATTGTAAAAATTACAAACGGAATGACAAAGCTATATATACCCTTGTGCACCACAGGTGAAGGGTATAAAAAAAATTAGTGATATATACAGGTAAATATAAAAAATGCCAAATTTAATCAAAATTGTCTGCATATGTATAGCTTTTATACAATCCGTTGATGCTGTTAGTTACTGTATTTATCTATTTATTACTGTGATTTATATAAAGCCCCTTAAGGTATGCTATATGCAATTAAATAAATAAGTGTTGCAGATAATTGTAGGAATAATCACTGCATAAATTACAATAGGTGTAAAATAAATAAAAAATTAAGATTTTTTTATTGGGGAAAATTGTTTAAATAAATATTTCAAATTAATTTAAAATTTGCAAAAATGTTGGCAGATTCCGCCCTTTAAGTTTTTATGGAACAAGTTAAACAAAAGAAAATTTGATTTTTTTTAACATGTAAATAAATAAATGCAAATAATATAATACGTAAATAAATTTCACAAAAGTTGCTAGCTTTTATCTATAAACCACACAAATGTAAATCTAGCGCGAAAATAAGCATCGTTGGCTGTGTATGCAGAATTCACACTAGTTGCATTTTATATATTTTTAAATTTAGTATAAGTCACCCTGTTACTAGTCCTTTACTTATTAAGCTCTCTTTGACTACATAATATGCAGTCATCTATTCTCTCATTTCAATTACTTTCCACAATTCATTTATATTATAAAAAAAATTCTTTCGCATCAATTACTTTCACTCTTTCTCTCTTTTATAATTTAAATCTCTCTAGTTAAAAGCATAATTTTTTTCCATTTACTATTGATAAGGAGCAATTTTTTTTATTTTTTAACTTAATTTTCTGCTGATGAGTATTTGTTTGCTCATGGTGTCATATTTATTGTTTTATATTTGAGTGTGTGGGTTTATGTTTAAAGCTGATAACATTTTCATGAAACTGGTAGTACACTTGATACGACAAGGTCATTGTAAGCGGATGCTTTCAAATGCTTCCTTCACACATATACACTATGTTACACCCACATTGCATATACTTTTTAAGGTGTTTACGAATACACATTTATTTGTATACATGTGTGAGTTTTTCTAAGGCAAAGGATTTAATTTTTTTAATATTAATGATTTGACTGAGAGCATTAAAAGAACACTTTGATTTTATTTAAACTAATTTTATTATGTTTAATTAAAATCATTGGCGTTGCTACAAATTTTTTCTGATGGTGGCAAAACCTTTAACAATTTTTTTCTGGAAGGGACAAGATCTTAAACTGAGTTAAGTTTATATGCATATTAAATATAAACAGCTAATTTTTGCAAATTCTAAGAGAGTTCTTCTCTGTTGAGTGTGACAATACACGAACCAAATTCCAAACCTGCGGACAGACAAAAAATAAAAAAGAATAGAAAAATGTAGAACTCTAATTATAGTCTTTTAGAACTGAAATACCTAAAAAATTTTAAGACATATAAAAAAATATATTAAAAAAATTGAGAACAAATTTTGAAACGTTGTCAAAGAAACAAAAATGTGTAGAGTACATTTTGTCGTGTACTACACAACTTACATTTTTTTCTTTTTCCAAATAATTACCGTATAAGTTTAATTTTCAGGATTTTCTCTAAAATTTAAGAAATTTTAATGGAAGATAGCAGCTTATCAATAAATTAGTTGAAAAATTCAAATCACTGTTTCAACAATTAATTATCCTGCCTTACCATGGAGACACGGCATTATCTCTACATTTGAAAATTACATAGTACAGATCATTCACAATAAAACAATACAACCCTATTTAAAGCGCGCCTTTTTAGTTTATTTTTCTTTGTTATATTTCTATCCAATTTATCCGAGCAAACAGCAACAACAATAAAACACAACAACAGGTTTGCAAAGGCAACAAGAACTAAGAGAACAATTCAAATTTTTAAACGGTATTTTGCACAAGGGCGCGTTACACACATAATCTTCGGCCAAATAATTCAAGCAATTTTTCTTTTAATTTAAGTAAATATTGGAAAATAATTAATTAAATAGACTGTTATTAATACATTCTATTAAAAGATTAAAAGAAATTTAAAGTGTAAAACCTAAACTTTGATCAAAAGAAGAGTTTAAAAAAGAAAAGTTAGTAAAAAAAAATAATTTAGGTATGTATTAAGGATATATGCGAGTTTTATATAGCTTGTGCTTTTGTATTTCGAGTGCTACAACGTTGTTTCTTTGTTGTCCTTTCACAGTAGATATCCTCTTCCTTGAACGCTAAAATTGAGGTTATAAAATTGTGTATAATTTTTTTTTTCAGAATTGTAATAAAACAATGAGTAGGATGGAAGCTACCAGACAAGGTTCTTATAAAGGCAACACTATAAATACAAATGTAAGTGTAATTAATTTTTTTAATTAAAAGCATAAAATTAATATTTTTGTATTAAAGGAATCACGTTTACGGCGCCATGAGGTCACAGTGGAATTGCGTAAATCTAAAAAGGAGGATCAAATGTTCAAAAGACGTAACATTAACGAGGAGGATCTCACTTCACCGCTCAAAGAGCTTAATGGTCAGTCGCCAGTACAACTGACAGTCGATGAAATAGTGATGGCCATGTTCAGCACTGATCCCAAGAGACAGTTTATAGGCATGCAGTCAGCTCGTAAAATGTTATCACGTGAACGCAATCCACCCATAGATTTAATGATTGGTCATGGCATAGTGCCCATTTGCATAAAATTTTTACAGAATTTCGAAAAGTATGTTTATATAATCCACATTGTATTTATGTACATTTTAAAACACCTATTAAGCAAAATAATTTTTGTTTCAGTGAGGCTCTACAATTTGAGGCTGCTTGGGCCTTAACTAACGTCGCTTCTGGCACTTCGGAACAAACACGTTGCGTCATTGATAATAATGCTGTGCCTCATTTTATTTCTTTGTTGCAATCGTCTAATATAAATTTAGCTGAACAGGCAGTCTGGGCTCTGGGTAATATTGCTGGTGATGGTGCTGCTGCCCGTGACATTGTCATTCAGCACAACGTTATCGATGGCGTTTTACGTTTGTGCAACGAAACCACACCACTGTCGTTTTTGCGCAACATTGTTTGGTTAATGTCGAATTTGTGTCGTAATAAGAATCCTTCACCACCGTTTGATGAGGTAAAACGTTTATTGCCCGTCCTGTCGCAACTTTTGAGTGGCACAGATGTTCAGGTTTTGGCTGATGCATGTTGGGCCTTATCGTATGTGACGGATGATGACAATCAAAAGATACAGGCTGTTGTTGATACGGAAGCTGTGCCACGTTTGGTCGCTTTGCTGGGCACTGATGAACCATCGATTATTGTGCCGGCTTTGCGAAGTGTTGGTAATATTGTTACCGGCACCGATCAACAGGTTAGTTTTTTACAATACTACTTGCATATAAAATCATTCTTGCGTTAGTATCGCACAATTTCCAAAGCCATATTAGCTGTTGTAACATTAACTAATAGCTGTTTTGTCTTATTTTTTATTTTTACTCTTTATAAAAATTTAAATAAAAGGGTTTTTGTTTTCTTCAAATTATGCATTATATAAAACAAGTGCTATTCTCTAAGTCATCTTGCTTTAATAGATTGAAGGAGAGCGGCTACGCGAAATATACTAATTTCTACAAATGCACTTTTAATCACTTAATTACATTTATTAGTCAGTTTGTAATAAATATTAATGCCTAGGAAAGGTAAAAAGATAAACTTTAATATATCCTTTTAGCCAGCCTTTGTTGTTATGTTTTCTTCATAGTTTTATGTGATGTATTTCAAGTCTAGCAATTTACAGTTGTCTTCATTTTGTCTTGCCGTTAACTAAAGCTATGCAAAAATATAGTAACAATAGCTGACTGGCACTTAAGTGCATTAACACTTACTTGAATGTTTAGAGGGGGGTTTTTTTTTAAGAGAAAAATAATTTAAACACCTACTGCAGTAGTAACTGTATTTAGAAAGGTTAGTTTTGCAAATTGAAGAGAATGGACATAAAAGGCATTCAGAAAGTACGCTGCAAACAAATTATTGGAGCTTATTTTTTAGGGGTAAAAACATTACTTCGTGAAAAATATTTTTTTTTTGGAAAGAGCATTTCTTTTAACTTGATAAAGTTTTGTCTACTTATGTGATTTAAACAAATTTCTAAAAAAAGACAACGCTTTTCTTTAATGTGCTGAGTAATGCGAAGTTTAAACAAATTTTCAAAAAAAAAGTCGTCCTTTAGAAAAAGAAATCAAACAATCTGATAAACTAAACATAACATTTGTGTTGATTACTAAAGAAAGCAAAGAAAAAAAAAATAAAGGAACATTTGCATTGCAAATTAATGGTGGCTTTAGTAAACGAATGTTAGTAGTTGAGGGTTTAAAAGAAAGCATCACTCAAGATAAAGGGGGAGAAATACTTTTAACATATAGGAACTGGCATACATTATTTTTTCCTATTTGAGCAACATACTATGCACTCACCCAAAGACATCACGAAAGTTTTGAGGTATTTGTTTTAACAAAAAAAAAAATGCAAAATGGAAATGCAAAGCGTCACTTAAAGCCTTTCAACGTATTGTTCTTGAAACAACGTGCTAAATTTATTTGTTGTTCTACTGTTTTTTATACCCTTCACCTGTGGTGCTTAAGGGTATATATAGCTTTGTCATTCCGTTTGTAATATCTACAATTTTCATTTCCGACCCCATAAAGTATATATTTTCTGAAAGCTTATGAATAGAGGAGTCGATTAAGCCCTGACCGTCTGTCCGTGTGTTGGTTGAAATCAACTTTTAGAAGCAACTATATGTTCCTCAGATCTATATGGTATCAATCTCTTGGAAATATCCAGGAATTAATCGCTATTGAAATTCAGCACAATCGCCCCATTACTTTCTGAGATATGAGCAAAAAACCACGACCACCTCGTTTTTTTTACACAATTACAACAACAACGTACATACATACATGTAAAAAACATACCAAAAAAAAAAAAAATTACAAAAAAATATTAAAAATATTAAAAATAAAAAAAATAAAAAAAATAAAAAAAAATAAAAAAAAAATAAAAAAAAAAATACAAAAAAAAAATAAAAAAAATTTAAAAAAATATTTAAAAAAAAAAATAATAAAATATAAATAATATATTAAATAAAATAAAATAAAATTTATTTGGCTCAGCTGGGATTCGATGCCACATATATTCTAACCAGTATATACATATGTACGTATTTGATATGAGATGAATGGTGATACAAACAATTGTTATTGCATGACTACACGTTGTGAAGGGTATATAAGATTCGGCACGGCCGAATATAGCACTGTTACTTGTTTTGTATTATTTTTTTCTTTCTCAAAAGCGAAAAAAAGTAGTGAAGATATTCATGAATATTTACACAAAGCGGATAATCTTGATGATGATGAAAATAGATGTGAAATGACAGAAGTTAAAAGATGACTTTGGTAGGGATAATTTTATTTCTTTGTTTTCTCATTCTCTAAATTTGATATCAAGAAGCAAAAGAAAAATGTTTGTTGTTGTTTTTTTTTTGTAGCACGCCAAGTGTTGTTTTTAAGTATGATAAAAACAATGAAGATGTGTTGTTTATTATATCTGTGCTTGGGAGCAACCCTGAACTAAAAATACGTACATAATTTCAAAATTAAAAAATTTGAATTAAGTTGTCCAATTTATAAACAATTTCGACAATCTAGGTCTTTTCGAGAAGCACTTTTAATTGCAATTCAAAACGCAGCATATACATAAAGAAAAAAATACGTGTGAAAAATAATGGATTCAAATAAAAACAGCTTATGTCGATTTTTAGAGAAATCGCGTTTTTATCGTATTCTGGTAACCCACACACACATCCCTTAAAATTTTGTAAGATTTGGTCGAAAATAACAGATTTATCGCTACATAAAAAGGCCCTATCTCCTTTATTCTTTAACATTTTAATCAAGTTGTTTTCCATGTAAAGTAACAGAAAATCGAGATACGCCCTAAATAAAAATAAAAGTTAAAGGTTAATAAAATATTTTGAATACGTATTCAATTAAAAATAATTGATATAAAATTAATTTTTTGATTGCATGTGTACTACGTTTATGTGCATGTTATTTGTCTTGACAATTTTTGTGGTAATTATCGTTGTTTTAAATCGAAATTATAGCGAAGAAAGTACAATCGCTTGAAAAAATCTTTTCTCGATTTTAAACCCAATTTCTTCATTTTCCAAGTAAAGCATGTACAATATACTTTTTTTTAATTAAATTTGAATTTTATTATTTTACTTATTTCTCTCCAACTGCTCTATTAATTCAAACTACTCACATATAACTGCTACTATAGCTTCTTACTACAAATAAGTTGCTAATTTAATTCTTAACGCCATTGGAATAGTGATTACAATTTTTCTTACCTCTCGTACTTAAAATATACATCTAACTTTAAACTCGTTGTGTATTCATTGTCATCAACATCATCAGGATAAGATTGGTACGTTTGAAACGAATTTGCATTTCAAACTGTGTTTTCACATTGACACCTTATATTTTCTACAATTTTACAAATGTTAGTGAAAGTTTTTCATCTGTTTTTCATTTGCCAGCCTATCACTAAAAAAAAGAAAGATGCTCTTCTCTACCATGCTTGTGCTATTTTAATTTGTTTAAATTACCTGGCAATTTTTATGCCACTAAAGGCTGCTGTCTCCTCCTGTGAAATTTTTATATTTAATCCGGATTTTTCACTTGTTTTATTTTCACCATTAGTGTTTCTTTAATTTTCTTGAATTGCGTTAATAAAATTGGTTTACGTTTATTTCCTACATCTTCATTTTTTGCACTGCCTTACATTTAATTGTATTAGTTTTCATTTTTCTTTTGTTTTACAACAACTATTACAAACTTAAATTTTTCCTGCTAATACATGTGTACATACCATTGTTTTTCTTTATTTTTTTTCTTTGTTCTTAAAAAAGACTGATGCCGTAATTGCTGCTGGCGGTTTACAGAAGTTGGGTGTTTTATTACAGCATTCAAAGAATAATATTGTGAAGGAAGCGGCCTGGACAATCAGTAATATAACAGCCGGAAATCAAAAACAAATACAAGCTGTTATTGATGCGGGTAAGTTTTATATAAACTTTTTTTTATTTTTTTTATTTTTTTTTTTATTCTTGCTATATAGTATCTAACATCTTAGTATAGTTTTTTGTATTTGTATTTTTTGCTGTAGTTTTTTGTGTAATGGCAAGTTTCCTTTTTTGGGTTATGGCAACATAAATAATTATCTATAATAATTTTAATTAGTTTTTTTCCATTAATTTCATTTAATTTTTCACATCAATTATACGCCAGTCAGATCTTCTCGAATAATTTTGTTGCTGGTTGAGTTAGGTGTAACATGCATTTTTTAGAAAATATATATTTAAAGAAATTTTTAAAACCTTGGGGTCTTAATTTTTTAGTCTATCTTTATCTGTTACTTTTTTTCCATAAAAACATTTTTTTTGTAAATTATTTTTTCTAAAAAAATTTCGTCTGAAAAGCTTTTTCTTTTACCTAAAAAGATTTACTTTTACTTAAAAAGCTTTTACTTAAAAAGCTTTTACTTGAAAAGCTTTTACTGTTACTTAAATAGCTTTTACTTTTATTTAAAAAACTTTTACCTTAAAAGCTTTTACTTAAACATTCTACTTTAACATTCTACTTTTACATACTTAAAAAGCTTTTACTTTTACTTAAACAGCTTTTACTTGTACTTAAACAGCTTTTATTTTTACTTAAAAAGATTTTACTTTTATTTACTTAAAAAGCTTTTACTTTTACTTAAAAAGATTTTGCTCTTAATATAAAAATCTTTCTTTCACTTTAAAAAGATAAACTTGAAAAAATTTTTAGGATTTTTTTACAAATTTGTTAAAAAATTTTTTTTAAATTTTTTTTTTACAATAGATACCCACCAGTAATTTTTTTTTGATTAATAAAAAAAACCTAATTTTTTAATAATTTTTTCAAATCGTTTTTATTCTTAAGAAATTAAAACATTTTTTAAAAAATTAAATAAAGTATTAAAAATTAATATTTGGAAAAGCTTCTTTTAAATTTTGAAAATCACAATTCGGAATGCTGTTGTTTATTATTTCCTTGAAATGTTTATTTTTAAACCTTATCGTTTATTATAAATTTAATAATATATTTTATGATTTATTAGAAAATTTTTTCTCATTTTCTTTAATATATATTTTTCCTAAACAAATTTTCACATAAAATCCTAATTCGTATTACATATTTTATTAATTTCCTTTAAATACAGATATTTTTATGCAAATACGCAATGTATTGGAAAAGGGAGACTTCAAGTCCCAAAAGGAGGCTGCATGGGCTGTAACCAATACCACTACCTCCGGGACTCCCGAACAGATAATCGATCTTATTGAAAAGTATCAAATGTTAAAGCCGTTCTGCGATTTACTCGATGCCAAGGATCCGCGTACCATAAAGGTTGTTTTGACTGGTCTAACAAATCTATTTGCTTTGGCCGACAGATTGGGTGGTACGGAAAATCTTTGTCTTATGGTGGAAGAAATTGGTGGCTTAGACAAATTGGAACACTTGCAGGAACATGAAAATGAAGATATTTACAAAAAAGCCTATGCCATTGTAGATGCCTATTTCAGCACTGCAGATGGTGCTGAATCAGAGTTGGCACCCCAAGAAGTTAATGGCGCTCTTGAATTTAATACACAACAAAGAAACGCTCCCGATGGTGGTTTTACTTTTTAACATTCCACTCTTCATATTCTTTTTTTTTAAATTCTTTTCATTCTTATTTAACATATGCTTGTTTCTTTCTTGTGCTCAACGGTTTAATGACGGTTAATACAGCAATTGCTTTTGAGTATATATTAGGTGAAATGTATTGAGAAATATAACAACAAAGTGTTAAAAATTTTTATACAGTATTTTTTGTTATATTTCCCACTCTTGATAAAAGTTAAATAAATTTAATCATGTTTTATTTTTTCTTTTAATTTTAAACTGTAATCCTACCCCCCATACATTTATTTATTTTTATATAATGTTTTTTTTGCATGTTCACTCCTCTCATTATTACATATTTTTATCATACATTTTCTAATTTGTTATTTTTTTAAATTTTATTCATATTCTATCAAAATTGTACTTCATCGGCATTTAAACTGTAAGCTTAGAAAAATGTTTGTAGTTACTATTAAAAAATTTTCTAGAAACCCATTCCAAAACCCACCTAAAAATAATGTAATATTCCCATTTTTTTTTTACAAGTTTTCTATTTAAGATTAAAGATGGTTTTAAAAATTAAAGTAAATGTGTTTTGTTTGTATAATATAAAATTGTACGAAGTTCTTAAAGGTAAGTTTATAAATAAAGCCGTTTACATGTAAGGCCATTAAACTAGTATAGCAAAAATATATGACATTTCTTATAACAAATTTTACTATTAATTTAGATTCTAGGTTTGTTTACTCGGTTTTAAAGTTTAAAATTATAAGAATTTCATTAATCGAATCAATTATGTTGATGTGTTTTAAATCTTGGATATTTATCTCACATATTCAGTTAACATCTAGGTAGTCAGGGGGCAAATTATGGTATTAGAGAGCTAATGTGGGGATTTACATTGCAATAAGGATTTAAAATTTTTTAACCCCGTAAATATGGGTAGTAGAATACAATGATCTACGAAATAATTCAAAATAAAAGGTGACGCAGGAAATAAAAAAAAGCTACGACGTGTACTTTATATCTATGCTCAGAGGGCAATTTGACCCGAAAATTCGGCCAAAAATAGTTTTTTGCACAATACAATAGTATTGTTCGATTAAGAACATATCAAAGCAAATAACTGCATATTTCGTTTTTTAAAAGACTAATATCAGCTGATTTATGGGCAGTCAAAAGTGACATTTGCAAGCAACGTGCTCAGTGCAGCATAAAAAAAGTAATTTTGATATAAAATAAACCATTCTTTAATCAGTTATTTAACAAAAAGGAGGAAATAGTGCATAATATGGTAAAGAATGGGAATTGTAAGTAATAAAAAAAAAACAATATTTTGGTGGACGTTATTGCTTTTGTTAACAAAAGGTGTAATTCTAACTTAACCTCAAATAAATGACTCCATAAATATAAACTTTGCATAAGATTTTGATAATGTTGATAATAATGTTCCTTGATAAGAGAAGAATAAAACGATTTATTTTTTTATTTTTCGTTTCGGGTTTTTTCGGTTTTTGATTCATATCATTTTCTTTCAGACAGCCTCAACTTGAAATAAAGTGAACTATTTAATATTTGGATTGAAGAGAAAAAACAAAACAAGTAAGAGTGCTATATTCACCCGTGCCGAATCTTATATACCCTTCACAACGAGTAGTCATGCAATAACAATAGTTTGTCATCACATGAAATACATACATACATACATACATACATACATACATATATAAAAACATCCCATTGTAAAATTACGTATGTATGTAAAAAAAAATAAAAATAAATAAAATAAAATTTAAAAAAAATATATAAAAAAAAATTTAAAAAAAATAAAAATATAAATAGTAAATATAAAATTAAATAAAAAATAAAATAAAAAATAAAATAAAAAATAATAAAAAAAATAATTAAAAAAAAATAAAAAAAAACCAAAAAAAAATTAAAAAAATAATAAAAATATAAATATTATATAAAATAAAGAAAAAATAATTAAAATAAAAATTTTTTCTTGGCTCAGCTGGCATTCGATGCCATGTTTACTCTAACCAGTATACCACGTTTGTATGTATGTATGTTGTTGTTGTGTTAAAAAAAAACGTGGTGGCCGTGGTTTTTGACTCATATCTCAGTTGTTGATCTACTCCCGAACATATCTAATATTTTAATACCTCACCCGGTTCCAGGCAATGTCGGAGGGTTTCAAAAAGTTGATTTCAATATACACACGGATAGACGGACAGACTGACAGAGCTTAATCGACTCCCCTATTCATAAGCTTTCAGAAAATATATACTTTATAGGGTCGGAAATGAAAATTGTAGAAATTTCACACGGAATGACAAACCTATATGTATATAGCCTTTTTCACTGTGTGAAGGGTATAAAAACTGATGCTGTTTACAATTTTATTCAAACTGAAATTGATTTAAATCATGTTTTCAAACATGATTTGGCTTCGTTAAAGCAAAAGGTGCAAACTTTTTGTAAAAATGTATCGTTAAGTTGGCACAAAGTTCACGGAAATTTTAATTTTATTTATTTCAGATTTTGTTGACATTGTTTAAACGTCATTTTTAGACCTTTTGCATATTTTCATCGTGCCGAATTTCAAAAAATTTATCCGTTCGTTTTTAAGAAATTTAGTTTTTTTTTAATTTTTTTTTGCATATTGTGGCAACCCTAAAAATTTCAACTATTAAAAAAAACAAAAAAACTCAGCTGTTGTGTGTGCTCATGAAAAACTCTTAAATTTCAAATTTTAGGCATATCGGTCCAAAACTATGGCTGAAATTAATTTTGGCCTAAAAAGTAGTACAAATTACTTACTGTGCCAGGTACTGACATGATGGTGAACAGTGTATATACATGTATACATGGTTAAAGTTGTTTTTTTTTTCTAAATTTTAAAATGAGAAAAATTTATGGTAAATTTAAAAGCTTCACAAATTTGTATATAAATTGTCGGACAATTTTTTAAAACTAAAGCATAAAGCATTTTTTAATAAAAGTGTGTCATATTCAAAAAATAAAAAAAAACAAAAAAAAATTAATAAAAAATCATTGAGAATGCCCGTAGTAACCGCTCATTTCATATAAGACAAACATCAAAACGTTTTTTTTTTTCTATATAAGATGAAAATACATAAAATTCATTTTTATTATTCAAAATAAAAACTAAATAAGGCACAACAATTAAATGGTTTTAAAATTTGTACAAAGAAAAGCCAAACATTTGTGTAAAAGGGGTGATTTCATATGAATTATTAAAAGTAGCAGCACATGTTGAATTTAATTAAAAGCAACAACAACATTGTCCAGCAGTCCAATGTTGTAATTTAATTAAAATTAGTTAAAAAGAGTGGTATACACAAGTACATTTTTTATTGTCATATAAAAATGTCATGTTACGTTGATGTCATTGGTCGGACGACATCAAAAAAAAAAAATAATAAAAAAGTGAACGAACTAAAAAATAATAATGAAAGTCAGAAAGTAAAAAAGTATATTGCACAAATATAAGAAAAATAAAATTATCCCTTGAATAACACTTAGGTGGATCTGTACTATTCGCCTTTCCAATTAGAAACATTAAAAAATCGTTGAAGATAGAAATAAACATTGAAGAAAGGGAAAATTTCGAGAAGAAAAAATAGCCGCAACAGGGGCGAATACACAGGTCAACACTATTTCTTAGACCCGTGTTTTCTAGTCAATTTGAGCTCCAATGTCTGTAAATCACTTTTGAAAAATCCCTTTCATTTAACTGTTTTTCGTTTTTTATGGGAAGAGTACACAATGGACCATATTGGTGTGGGTGTTGGAGGTGGCTCTTGCTTCCTGCATCCTCCTTTCCTACCTATGGGAAGAGTCAAGTTAATACAATTTATCAATGGTACCAAGTTTTTTTTGATTATTTTTAATCTACAATTAATAATGGGAATTTTCGGTTGGTGTAAAACAAGGTATATTACCTTCAGGTAGACGCACCATGTATTTTGTTGCTACAAAAAACTTCCTAAATGTCAAAACAAACACTTACTTTGAAGGTTTTTAAAAATATTTTCATTTTTATTTGATTTGTCAAAATTTTTTTTTATTTTTTATTTTTTTTTAAATATTAAATTTTAATGTGAACCATTTTCACCCCGGCTTAAGTTCATCTATTCCTTTATTTAATTTTATAATTCAAATTTTATTAAATTGTAACCATTTTTAGGAATATTCTTTCTAAAATTATTTCCGATATTAGCCAAGTGGAATGCATTTTCGAAATCAGCTACGATTTCATCATCAGCACTCTTTATTGGTATATTACTATGTAATTTAAAATTCCTATTTATATTACAATTCAATGAAATTTGAATTAGTGAATCTTAGTATTAATTTTCAAATTTGTGGAATTTTTATTTCACGTATCAAATGACAATTCATAATTCAACATGTTCATATTCCTCCATATTCGTAATACATTTTCGTTATGCTTTCAACATTTTTTCTCCATTTTTAATCAGTAGAGTGTCTGATAGTCGTCTAATAAAATAACTGACTGTATTTTTTTTATTATTTAGCCAATGCTCCAGATCATTAAGTAGAACTCAAGTGTTTTATGCTTTAAAAATAATCAAGCATACATTTTTTATGTATTTTTTTTTGCTCTCTAAGAATAAACTATTAAAATGACGTCATCGTGCAAAATTCTTGATGCCGGCAAAATTTAGGAAGATAGATAGATGTTTATACCAAAGCAGAGGAGATGTTAAAGCTAGTGAATTTCTTTTTAAAGAGATAGTGAAATAGAGAGGAACAAATTAAATAAATACAATAAATAATACTATTGTAAAATTAAGCAAGTAACAGTGCTATATTCGGCCGTGCCGAATCTTATATACCCTTCACAACGTGTAGTCATGCAATAACAATTGTTTGTATCACCATTCATCTCATATAAAATACGTATGTATATACATATGTATGTACATGTAAAAAACATACAAAAAAAAAAAAAATTACAAAAAAAATATATTAAAAAAAAATAATATTAAAAAAATTACAAAAAAAATAAAAAAAAAAAATTAAAAAAATTAAAAAAAATTTTAAAAAATTTTTTAAAAATTTTTTTAAAAATAAAATAAAATTTTTTGGTTCAGCTGGAATCCAATGCCACGTTTACTTTAGCCAATATGTATGTAGGTTGTTGTTGCAATTGTGAAAAAAAACATATCTCAGAAAGTTATGGGGCGATTGTGCTGAATTTCAATAGCGATTCAATCCTGGATATTTCCAACAGATTGATACCATCTGAGATCTGAGAACATATAGTTGCTTCTAAAAGTTGATTTCAACCAACACAAGGACAGACGGGCAGACGGCTAGACGGACAGACGGTCAGGGCTTAATCGACTCCTCTATTCATAAGCTTTCAGAAAATATATACTTTATGGGGTCGAAAATGAAAATTGTAGAAATTACAAACGGAATGACAAAGCTATATATACCCTTGTGCACCACGGGTGAAGGGCATAAGAAAAGGGAAAGAATGTTATGGTCGACTTTAATATTTCCTACACGAGAACTTTAAAATTTTTTTATATATTTAATTTAAGTAAATGGAATAAAACAAAATAAATGACATGGACTATGTCATTTTCAAATAATTTTTATTAGTTAAACGGAAATAATCGTATTTAAACGATCCTATAATGTTATCAAAAACTGTATTATAGAAATGTATGTAGTTGCTCCATCGAGTAGTGATAAAAAGCAGTTTGAAGACTACACCGACGTAATTCAATGCTGTGTTTTATGGTCCAGCCCAGCCAGGATATCGAAAAGCTTAATCATCCTCATTTTCTTTATACATTTAGGTTTCCTTTGAACTATTCCTATTTGCATACACATATGAACTAGTCGCTTTATCTGCAGTGATAATCAAATTCAGAAAAATTACACATAATAAACATTGTACTATTTTTTTTAAAATCGTTTCTCTCTGTCTCTCTCTCTCTTATTTCTTTCAATATCTCGGTAATTAATATTTGTTTTGTTGCGTTAAGCAAATGTTTGGTTTTATGAACAAAACATGACATGACAGTTAAAAAGAATGGGGTTGAGTAAGAGAAAGTATTAACCAAAAATTGTTTATCAAACTGTACAAATAAGACAATACAAGTATTGATGTATGTGTAAATAATTTCATTCTTTGAAATGAAATTTATTAATTTTTTCCCCACTTAAATAATGTCAATTTCCGGTATTAACTTATAGTACCTTTTCCTTTTATGGTGGTGTAGGGTATTAACAGCAACTACATATTATGCGAATTTATGCTTTAATAATAACTACAAATGAAATTTATGCATGTTGTATATACATATGTAGTATATCGCCAGCTGAATTTCAAATTAACTTAAAGTGTTAGTATAGTTCGGTGGAATATAAATAAAATTTTATATTTAGGGAAAGAGACCAAACAGTTCGTTAACTTAAAGTTTTATATACCCTTTACCTTTGGTGCCAAGGGCACATATAGCTTTGTCATTCCGTTTGAAATTTCTACAGTATTCATTTTGGACCCCAAAAGGTATTTATATTCTGAAAGCTTATAGCTAGGGGAGTCGGTTAAGCAATGTCTGTCTGTCCGTATGTTTGTTGAAATCAACTTTTAGAAGCCCCCAGAAATTACGCTGATCAATATGTGATATACAAAAGTCTTTGAAAAATATCCGGGCGCTGTTAAAATTCAGCGCAATCGCCTGAAAACTTAAGATATAAGTTAATAAAAAACATAAAAAACTATAAAAAACAAAAATTTTCAGCCATAGGATATAACATGCATCTGAAGCTATTCGTAAGAAGTTTTGAACAAGTATGTCACTAAGCCGCAAAGTTACATGCAAAAAAATTTTTATACAAAAATATAAATATATTTTTATAAATATATCAAGCTACTAAAGCTTCTTTTTTACTTTTGACGCGCGAAAGACACCAAAATAAAAACCGTAGTCTCGAAAACTATTTCTAAGAAAAACTTACAAATCGGTTAAAAATTAACTGAGATATAAGCACACATAAACAACTACTTCGGCGTTTTTATTAAAATTAACAAAAGACAGAAAGCGATTGACTAACTAAATATAATACACTATAAAAAAATTTAAAATACATGATGGCCACCACTCAGAACTGGAGTAAAATAAATTTATGTAAGAGTAAAATCGAGTTTTTAAGAATGTAATCCATTCAACACCCTCAATAGTGATATCAAATTAAATGGCTTGACCAGAAGAATATGTAAGTATTTTATCATAGTTTAAAAAAAAGTTAAAATTCATATTAATGTCAAAAATAAAATGGCGGATATAAGAGTAAAATAAAGTAATCACGGCTTTAGCCCCTACAAAATTGGTATTAAATAAAAGGGCTTGATCTGTAGAATAAAGTAAATTATGAAAAAGTAACAATCCAACATGGCGTCCTAAACAAAGTGGAGAACATTTATTTTGTTAACCCCATTAATGTGGGTATAAAGTGAAATGGCTTGACTAGCAGTATACAATTAATTCAAAATCAAAGATAGCTTTAGAAATAATAAATAATATGAACATGATGGTGAAGTGTATTATCAGATTCGGCAAGTCAGAATATAGAATTCTTACTGGTTATATATAAAGAGTTTAATTCAACTATTTTATTTTTCTTTTGTAAAAAAAATAAAAGTAAAATTTTTTTAATGATGCGATGTTTTGCATTTCAGCTAACGATATTTTATAATTTATATATTCAAACATACATGCCTAATGTGCTTAAACAATGTGCACATTTGTTGATATTCTTTCAACAAAAATATTATTGAAAAAATGAGGGAGAATATTTTTTCTAATTTGTTGTTTTTTTTTTATTAGAATTTTCAGTTTTCATTTAGATTTCGTAGAGATCAAAACGTTTTAGAAACTAAACACAAAAAAATACTTACAAAAAAATATTTCAAAAAAAGGTAAAAGTTTAAACAAGTAAAAAAATATACAAAAGAATTTGAATGTAAAATAAAAACTAATTAAACTTCATAAAACTGACCACAGCAGAATAGACTAACTTCAAAAAGCGCCGTGATGTAATTTTATGTGACTTATTTGTAGAGGAAATAGAGAAATTAATTTTTTTGTTTTTGTTTTGGTTTTTTATACATATTTTTTGTGTATGAAAAAAACACCCACATCACTTATAATGCATTATAGTAGTCTTCTATATGGTCTTTATAACAAACTCGTGTGCTCAAAATGAATTTCAAAAATTACTTAAAATTTTTCATTTAAAGTGGTTTGAGTTGATGGAAACTTTTAAAAATTATTTTCAACAATTCGATAATGGGAAAAATTACAAAAAAAATCTAAATCAAAAAAATTTTGACGTTTCTTCCCTAAATGCAAAAGCAAAACATATTTTTTTAAAAGATTCAAAATTAAATGATTCAAAATTAAATGATTCAAAGTTAAATGAATATAAATAAATATATATAAATTAAACAAAAAGTTTTATACTAAATATAAACAAATGCATGAAAAATATTAAAAACAACATTTTGTAATGGCCAAAATAGTATTCATTAATAAAAAAATTAAACAAAGTGTTTCTAAATGATATGCCACGTCTAGTTAAATAATAAATATTGTTTATTGTTAATTTATTTAAATTTAGTTTTTTTTTTTATAAATTAATTTATTAAGTTAAGAAAAAAAGACTATGGGGTGTCCCAAGATTTATGCAAGAATTAAATCGAAAAAAATATTTTTCAAGGGTAATTTTTTATTTACAATATTAATTACATAGAGAGTAGGACTATTTGTGGAAGACCACATTGGGCAAATGACCTCAACAGCTTTTTTTTTTTTTTTTTTTTAATTTTCCAAAATTGCTTGGCACACATTTAGGCCCATACCTAAACAAGAGCGTTGAGCGTCAAGCGTTGCAATTTTGCATGTATTTTGTTATTGTAACAAAAACAAAACACATGTAAAACTCCAACGCTTGACGCTCAACGCTCTTGTTTAGGTATGAGGGTTAGTGTCTGTTGCAGTGGCCGTAAGCAGTAGGAAAAATTTTATTATATTTTTGTTGTAATATTTTTTTGTTGTTATTTTGTATAGTATGTAGTCCATTAGTTAGTAAGCATTTAAATCTGTCAGCTGTCAATTTGTTTCTTTCATTGTTTAGCAATAATTTACCGCGCAAATAGCGTCAAATTTAAATGGTGCGTAAACGACCTACAAAAACATGTGTATGGGTTAAAGTGTTGTAAAATAACCCCAAAAAAATACTCCTAAAACATTAAAAAATGAAATTGTAATATCAGGTTATTTTTTTCAAGGCTGCATGATTTTTTTCTACTATAAAGTTATTCAAGCTATTTAATTCAATGTATTGAGATGTTTTAGTATTTTTTTTAACTGTTGGCAGCTCAGTTGCTTGTTCATGTTTGGCTCACAAAACCATCGTTTAAACACAATTAAAAAATTCCACATACTAGGAACGTAAGAAAGAGGCTGACTTCCTAAACGCAAGTTGCAATTCATAATTAAAAAAAATGCGTATACAATGCTAAACATGTCTTAAGTGCAACCTTGCATTGCAGAGATTTTGTTTGCATTTTATCGGCATTTAGAAACGCTCATAGATCCACTTTTTGTCTCTGCAATATAAAGTGTTTAATTATTTAAATTATTAGTCTGCGATTTAAATAAACTCTATCAATTATAAATAATTTATTAAAAATAAACAAAGAAAATACTAACTCAGCCATTGCAGCTAAAATGTTTGCATACAAAATAAAAATGATGCGCGATTTTGACAGCTGATACTTAGTAAAATGAGTTGCCAAACGATTAGGAACATTGGACATTGCTAGAAAGTTTACATATGCGTTTACAAAGTGTATGCATTGTAAATATGCATTGCAACTTGCGTTTAGGAAGTCGGCCAGATATTCAACACTGAAATTCATACTACAATTTTTTTTTTTGTAAAGGGAGAATAAAGGAAGTAAAATACGAAAACAAAACAATACGATTTTTTATATGCAATTTTTTTTACAGAGTGTTGATGTCTTAAGAACTAAATAAATTTGTTCAAAGTTCACTCAACCTAATGTAAGCGAAGTAAAGAAATACTTCATCAGCACACTGTACACAGCTGTTCAATTTGCTGAATATTAAAATAAAAATTTGAAATATGACTTTTTAAGAATATTCCGAACTCAACTTTACATTAAAAATCAATGAATGAACAGAACCTCATTTTAATACAAATTTTGTTTCTGTTAAAAAAGTCCTCAAATAGAAGTATCAATTTGTGACAAAGAGCGGCAGTTTAAAAATATTTGCTTGTAGTGGTGAGTGTATTTTGTGTGCACTCAGAGAAATTTCGTGAAACTATAGTTTCTTACATGGTGTAATTACATAAGGTGATAACGTTAAGGAGAGCAATTTTTGTCTCTCTTTTTTATGTATGGAGGAGTTTGACAATTTACGCAGTTGAAATCATTTTTTATACCCTTCACCTGTGGTGCACAAGGGTATATATAGCTTTGTCATTCCGTTTGTAATTTCTACAATTTTCATTTCCGACCCCATAAAGTATATATTTTCTGAAAGCTTATGAGTAGAGGAGTCGATTAAGCCCTGACCGTCTGTCCGTCTGTCCGTCTGCCCGTCTGTCCGTGTGTTGGTTGAAATCAACTTTTAGAAGCAACTATATGTTCCTCATATCTGTATATGGTATCAATCTCTTGGAAATATCCAGGAATGAATCGCTATTGAAATTCAGCACAATCGCCCCATAACTTTCTGAGATATGAGCAAATAACCACGACCACCTCGTTTTTTTCACAATTTCAACAACAACATACATACATACATACATACATGTAAAAAACATACCAAACAAAAAAAATTACAAAAAAAAAAAATATTAAAAATAAGAAAAAAATAATAAAAAAAAACTACAAAAAAAAAATTTTAAAAAAATGTTAAAAAAAATTTAAAAAAATTTAAAAAAATTTTTTAAAAAAATTTAAAAAAAATATAAAAAAAAATAATAAAATATAAATAATATATTAAATAAAATAAAATAAAATTTTTTTGGCTCAGCTGGGATTCGATGCCACATTTATTCTAACGTGTACGTATGCACGTATTTTATATGGGATGAATGGTGATACAAACAATTGATATTGCATGACTACACGTTGTGAAGGGTATATAAGATTCGGCACGGCCGAATATAGCGCTCTTACTTGTTTAAATATGTAGTTTGACATACTCCAGAACACAAAAAAATAGTCAGCTGGGCTGGCATCGCCACCTTGTATAAGTATACCCCGGTTTCTTACACTCTTTGTAGTGAATTTTGTTAGCTGTCATGTTGCCTTTGTGAAAATGACGAAAAGTGTTTGGCATCCAGAGGGCATAACGTGATGAACTATGAACTGTACAAATACAAAAGTGTTTAAGCAACGGCATATCTACATTTATAACTAAAACGAATACCTGTTTGCTTTGCTGTGACTGTGTCTAACAGTTTAAATATATAGTAGAGTAAAACATTAACATTTCTACATTGTTGTTGGATATATGGAAGTAAATGTAAAGGCAAATCAATGAATGTGCTTGTGTATTACTTTAATAAGTATGAATATTTATTTTTTTTTACAAAATATTTAAGTAAAAAATCGCATAGTTTTCCAATCGGTCGCATATTAAATATTTTAGTCTTTGAAATTTTGTTATCAAACATTTTTCATTACACATTGTTCCAAATATAACAATTTTGTCAATTTTCGTTCTTTTCAGCTACTCTCTCTGCAATCGAGATGGACTCTTCAAACAACAATAGCTTCGAAACGAATTTTGGCCTGGAATTATTTACAAATCTACTAGAAAGTAGTGAAGTAAATTCTGAAGCCTCAGCAGATAGCAATATTTGCATATCACCATTTCTTTTGGAGGCTCTCTTGTCTCTAATCTATTTGGGTTCCGATGGTAAAACTGCCGAAGAGTTGAAGAACAAACTACAGCTTAAACGTTTTTCCAACAATGGCAAAATGGCCAATTATTTTGCCGGGAATTTGGCCATTGTAACACAAGAATCCATAGACACACAATTGGAAATTTGTGCCACAATTTTACTTCATAACAGCTACGAGGTAGATGAGCAGTTTAAGAAAATTGCTAAAAATTACTTTCTAACTTTGATGGAACAATTAAATTTTGAGGACAAGAAAAATGTCTTAACAGCCGTAAACAACTCCATAGAAAAATGCCTACATAAGGCCACAAATTTGCGTGTAGCAGAAAATGCCAAATCTTTGCTGGTTGCAGCGGCAAATTTTAAAAATAAATGGTTTTTGCCCTTTAGTGCCTATCGCTCTGGTTTGTATGATTTTCACATGTCTTCTGACTGCACCAAATCAATACCCATGATGCTGGATAATGAAATGATGGTGAGATTTATTGAACTCAAAGAATTAGATGCCCGTGTGGTGGAGTTGCCCTATGAGCATGATGATGAATTGTCCATGCTATTGATTTTGCCAAATAAGAGAGATGGCCTAAGGGAGTTGGAAAGGAAACTTAATGATGTGAATTTAAGCACTCTCACCGAACAAATGCAAATGGAAAGTGTACAGCTGTTGTTGCCAAAATTTAAAATTGATTTTGAGTGCAATTTTAGAGCGATATTGGAGAAGGTAAATTTATATATTTTTTTTCCTTTTAAATTCTATGAGATTTTTTATAAAAAAAAAGATTTACAGAAAATATTCTTTTAAAGTAGAGTTTTTGTAGAAAATTCCTTTTGAATAAAAAATCTTCTGTAAAATTTTTTTTTGTGTATAAGATTCAAATCAAAATTTTATGGAGAATTTTTTTTAAATATTTTTTTTTAGTTAAAAATTTTTTTAAAAATAAAAATTTAGGATAGAAAATAATATGTAAATATTTTTTTTGTGTATAAGATTCAAATCAAAATTTGATGGAGAATTTTTTTAAAAATATTTTTTTTTAGTTAAAAATTTCTTTAAAAATAAAAATTTAGAAAAGAAAATAATCTGTAAATATTTTTTTTTTGTAGAAGATGCAAATCAAAATTTTATGGAGAATTTTTTTAAAAATATTTTTTTTAGTTAAAAATTTTTTTAAAAATAAAAAATTTTTTAAAAAATTTTTTTAACAAATTATTCGAAAAAATTATGAAGTAAATTCTTTTTGCAAAAAAAAAATCGTCAAAAACGAAATTTAAATAAAAACAGCTCTTCTCATAAACTGGTTTGTGTTAAATACCAGCAAAACCCGGACCGCTCAGCTGGCACCAACAAATATTTTGCATTGTATTCACTACATATGAGGGTATCACTCACCCTTCTCCCCCTTTTCAATTCCAATTAGAAAGACCGAATATCATTGTACAACTAAGACATTACGATACATGGTTTGGTAACTTTTTTAATAAATAAAATAAACAATAAAAATTATAATATGGAAAATGGAGGACATTTTGTTGATATTTGTAGGGCAAAATATAGAAAAATCTGAATACAATATATAGAAAAATCTAAACATCTCCGGAACTACTAGGATGATTTCGTGCAAACTGCACATAAACCATTTATAGACCATCCCCAACGTACCCTGAAATTTGAAATCGGCCGATTCGTTTCCGCAGTTAGTGGTGACATCAAAGTGTACACTTCTTTTTACATACATATGTATGTAATAAGGGGTCTCCAAGTAGCAATATTCATTGTCGCAATTGTCAAATTTGATTTCGTCCATAAGAATTGCGACGTGTAGAGCGTAAATTGCCATATTGCCATACTTAGCAATCGTTGCTTTGCTGATTGCTTGGGCAATTATTGCTACAATGAGCTGTTAAAATCGTTACATTTTCTTTGAATTTTTTGTTTTCCCTTGCAGAAAATAGGAAAATTTAAATAGTTTTACCTAACTTGAATTGAGATATTACAACCATAAAAATTCAAATAAAAATATTAAATTTTATAAATAATTTATTTGTCTCTTATTAATAAATTACTTGTCTCGTGTTCTCCACTAAATGAAAATAGACACAATTTAGCAATAAAGTTCCGTTATTCTGCCGATGTTTTAGCTTATGCTTAGCAATAAAAATTGCTACGTGGAGATCCAGCGTAAAGCTTAATAGAACTTGAAATTGAAAGAAGTAATTTTTTTTTTATTTAAAAGATCAACACATGACATTAACATGAAAAGGATTTTCATTATAGCAACTTTTGATGAAGAATATATATTCTGTACCTTAAATGTTGGGTCTCTGTTTTAAGCCTTCTAGGCAACAATTGTTGCTGAATTATTAGCATGAAATAGTGAAATTGTGTGGTTCTACAAGAAAAAAAAATCAAGAAGTGTCGAATCGCACGACCTTAGAGGGCAGTTGATTGATCCATTTATCCAAATAAACTTATCGTAAAATTTTGTTTTTAATATATTTATGTTTGAGGTCACCGTATGCCACTGAGCCGTTAGGCCAGCTTTGGCTTTATTTTTGAAGAAGTGAAGTGTTGCCACCAGGATGTAAACTATACCAAACGGTGCAAAGGGGACTAAACAAACATCCTGTACAATTTGAATTAGAAATTTTTCTTAAAACACTTTTAGAGAAAATTGGTTTTAAAAACAGAATATTATTTTTAAATAGTTGACTTTTATAAAAAAAATCTATTAAAAGAGTATTTTGACAAAAAAAAAAAAAATCCCTTCAAAGAAAGAAGTTTATTAAACAATTCTCTTAAAAAATATCTTTGATAGAAAATTATTTTGAAAAAGAAAAATGTTTTGATAGAAATTTCACTTTAAAAACAAAATTTTGAGTAAAAACGTATCTGTAAAAGAGTTCTTTAAAAGAAAATTCATTTGAAGAGAGGATTTTGGTAGAATATTAACTTTAAGGGTAGTTTTATTTTTTGAAACAATCTTTACAATATGAGAACTTTCGTTGAAAATTTTTAAATAAAACTAAAATTTTTAAAGAACTAAAAAAAGTTTGAATTTTATAAAAGAATGCTGTTCTATTTCAAGGACAAAATTTTTATTTATTTTTATTTTTAAATATCAGTTTTATGAAAAAAATGTTAAAAAAAATTAGTTCGTTTCTTTTATTTTTTTGCTGAACTTTTCTGTTCGAATAAAAATTTAATTAATTAATTCAGGCCCGAGTTTACTTTTTAATTTTTATTTTTACTAAGAATATCACTATCTAAACTGGTAGCTAGAGCAGGAAAAAACTAGTAATAGTATAAAAAATAATAACAAACAAAAAATGGGTTGCTGTTGGTAAATTTCCATCTAATTTGTTGTGGTAAGAAAATATATAAAAAAAGAAAACCAAATAATTACCGAATTCAATTTACTTAAAATCCTGGAAGTTAAATAGATAAAATTTACATACAACACTTAACCACAGAACAAAGAGTGCTAGTGATGATGAACTCGTAGCTGGTGTCGAAAGTGCATTGCAATTGGTTAGTGTCGACAAATCATACATTTTTTCATTATTATTTCATAATCATCATTAGAAAAATCTTTGTAAAAATAAGAATGTTAAATACGAAAAATGTTATTTTAATTATTTTTAATTATTTATTTAATCAATTTACTTTTTTTTCTGACAGATGGGTTTATCACTAATATTTAGCGAAGAATCTAATTTTAAAAATCTTTTGGCCCCTAATGCTGCCACCACCAATTTACCCATTAGCAATATTTGGCATAAGGCGTGTATAGAAGTCAATGAATCTGGTTCAGAATCGCCCAAAGTTGAAGGTTAGTTAAATAAAAATACTATTTTACTTAAACTTTTTGTGATAATAATTTTTTGCTTTCAATTTACAGCCACCAAACCCATAGTCATTAGTAATTCCATTGACAGTCGACAAAAGTTCTTTCGGGCTGATCATCCCTTCTTTTTCGCCATACGCAATCGAGAAGCCACATTTTTCTTAGGTCATGTAACAAAATTTTAAGTTTAATAACCTTCAAAGATTTTAAAGGATGTCATAGTTGTAAGTCTTTATTAAAAAGGTGCTTCCCTAAAGCTATTTTGGATTTTTTATTTTTTTAATTTATTCCTTTATATCTATACTTACCCTTAATTGTTTATTGAAACAGGGAAAAATTAAAACTGCTGTTATGAACTGGATTTTTTTTATAACAAAGATTCTTGAAAATTTTTATTTATTTTTATTTGTTAATTAATGTTTTTAAAATACATATTTCAAAAATGTTTTTTTTTTTGTTTTGATTTTTAGTTGAAGAGTGTTTTACTTATTTTTTTTTAATTTCTTTAATTTGATTTAATTAGTTTTATAATTTAAAAACTATTTATTTAAAGTTCTTGTTTTAGGAATAATTTTATTTATTTAACATGTATTTGTTTAGTTTGCATTTCATTTACATAAATTCTTTTGGCTTTTGATTTTATATAATTATAAATGGTTGTTGTTGTAAATTATTTAAAAATATTATTTACATAGTTATTTTTATAATTTTTATTTGTATTAGCTATTTTTTGTTTATTTATTTTTTGATTGATAACACACAATTTCGGCAACATAGTGAAATATTTACATTTAAACTTAAGAATACAAAGCTTTTCGACGTTTCAAAAGCAGGAGCCAAATTATGGCATTCGAACGTGATGGAAATTTTAACAGTTTAAAGTACAACAAACTCAATAGTTCGAGTAAAATTTCATTAGCGTTCGAATTAATTAATTAAGTAATTTGCCCTTAAATTAATCTCTCATATTATCGAAAATTCTAAGGTGATGATTTAAAAGGATGAGTCACATAGAATCGGTCTTACGTTATCCATCGTCATCGACGTTAAGTTGACGACAGAAAATGTTGCCACAAAAAATACCTTGCTATTGATATTAAATCCTCTTAACCAAAGTGAAAAGTCAAACTTCTCCACGTACGTTAAAAGTTGACAGTTGCTTTAGTATTTTGCATTGACGATTACGTCAACTCAGCTGCCAGTTGAAAATGACAACGAATGATATATGATGGATTCTATATGCCTCAGCTTTAATACTTTTTTATATCGTTTTTGATCAATAGAGGGCACTTTTGAAAATGTAACAAAATATCTGTTAAAATATTTCTCTGATTGTATAGAGTTTTAATAATAATAAATTTCGCAAAAAGTTGTCATAAATAAAGTTTTTTTTTAACAATTAAAAGTTATTGAAATTAAGAGTTTTCTAGAGTTTATCAATAATTTAGCAAAAGCTTTTTTTATGATAACAAGTTCGCTAGAAAATTTTTATTGAAAAAATAATTACTTTGTCTTTTTATTGAGCTTGAGATCGCTTTTGTTTTTAAAAAAAATTTTTTTTATTAACAACCAAATGCTACCAAACAATGGGTATCTTCTTTAGGTAAATATACAAATTCAAAACAATTTTTTTATATTTAATTGTTCAGATTCATATCATTCACAGTATGTTTTTGTAAAGTTTTAATACAAAATTAAACTTTATTTTATTTTCGATATTACTGAGTCTTAAAATTAAATTGTTAATAATTTTTTCTGATAATGCAACACAAAAGCATTGTGAAATATCGAAAATGAAATATAATATAATTTTGTATTAAAATTCTATAAAAACTATGAACGACCTAAAGCTTAAACAATTCAAAAGTATGAAATTAAAAAGGCCAAATAAAAATTAATAATTATTAAGAATATGTGTTTATTCTTATTCGATCTTTTTTTATTTTAAATCCAGCTTTAGATTTTTTTATTCTTTATTATTTATTTTGTGATTTTTATTTATGTTTTTAAAAATTTTATTAATAATTATATATACCAGTTATATTCCTGAAGTTGCTACGCCAACTAGTAGCAAAATATAAACATTTTGTTTAAATTTTTGCATAAATTATTAAAAATTTTTTTTAATTCTTTACACAAAATTTTAGAAATGGGGAAATTTCCAAAAAAAAAAAAGAAAATAAATTTACCAGATATTCTCTATAAAACACCCCATACACGTTTCAATTCAATTGCCAATTAAGTGTTTCAATTGAATTGATGCTTAGTCACACACTTCATAAATAAAATTGAAAGAATTGAAAACTACAAAGAAATTTTGACAGCTGATCAAGAGACTTGAACACACACAGAACAATCGAATTGAAAGACTTACTAGCCAACTTGAGGAATGAAAATCTTTTGATTTTTCTTCAACTAACTCGCCAACTGCCAAACTAATCAATTGACATAGCCATACAGGCCTTGATTTGGATAACAACCGACTCTGTTACCAATTGGATTGAAAAGTGTATGGGGTGCTGAAAGTTTAAGGGCCGTATTCATAAAAAATATTTTAGGTTTATTATAGGCTTATTTGACAGATGTTGTAGAGAAATTTGTCAAATAAGCCTTCAATAAACCTAAAATATTTGTTATGAATACGGCCCTAAATAATTAAAAAAAATTTTAACAAAGAGAAAATTAGTTAATAAATCTCTAAATTTGTCCAATATTTGCTAGTAACACAATTGCCACGAACAAATGCTTTACCGCGAATATTCGTCTTAAAAACTAAAACATATTTGTATAAGTATTAGAAAATGCACACAATTATGGCATCTAGTGCAATTCGCCTTACACGGCGAGCTTTGTAATACATAAATTTTAATTTCTTACATCGACTAACAAATAAATAAATACATGTAGTCATATACATGTTTGGTTGTTGTGTTCAAGTGTTTAAGTAAATAAAGTTACTTTTCACTTTAACAATTGTCTTATATAAATTTTATAACATTAAAATAAAAACAGTGAGGCCTCGATTAACCGTGATTTGATTAACCGGAAGCTTTAGTTATGCGGCAGAAAAACAAAGTTAATTTCCATAGCTTTAATATTTTTTTAATTAACCTTGATTACCTCTACTTGACGAGATTATAAATATAATTATTTTCTTTCTATTGTTTCAAAAAATAATATGAATAAAACGAAAATGGTGAATTCCCTTATTTGTATACGATGAGTTATATCTAAATATATACATGTTTAATTTAATTAAATTTAGAAACTTGAGAACAGCGGATGGTTAGTCCTTGTTTTTACAATGGCATCCTTAATCAGCAAAAACATAAAATTGTCTTAACTATTGAACACAAAGTTGAAAAAATTAATAAACATTCAAAAAATAATGAGTGTTAAATATCTCTCACAAAAATACTGGGTGGGGATTCAAGCAATTGATGACATTTAAAAGAAAATTAACATGAATTTTTGGTAAAATTATTATTTTTCGCTATTTTATGTAAACATGTTTATAATAGCCTTGAACGATTGTGTTTAATATAAATAAAAAAAAATCGTTAATTATAAAAAAATTATTATAAAAAAAACTAATAAAAATTGTTACTCAATTAACTGGGAAAATTGATTATCCAGAATCAAAGCATATTCATACAGGTATATGCAACGGCGAACAAATATAACAAAGCAACTTTTTAAGGGGTGTTTTCTGTCAAGGCCAATTCGTATATCAGGGATGGAAAAGTTGTTATGTTAGGTTTAATTTAATGAAATTTATATAAGCAGTTGTTTCCTGTATTGAGCTTGAGATCACTTTCTTTTATAAAAAATATATTAAAATAATGAAATTTAATTAAAAAAGGAATAATATTATAAATTACGCAGAAGCAACAAATATACATAGATTTAATAAATTTCTTATCAAAAAAATAAATTTAAGTTAATTGTTTAATACCGAAGCCAAAATCACATTTTCCTTCCCTGCATTAATAAATAAAATCAAGGCAAATTCAACTAATTTTGACAAAAGGTTTCCCCATCAGCTGGGCTGATAAATTCACCTGTATGCATTCGCCTTGTCCAGAATGCTTCGGTCCTGACCATTACGGATAGTCGAGGTCTCACTGTATACAACATAGATATAATTTAAAAAATTGTTTTCAGTTGGGTTAATTATTATTTTTGTTTATATTAAAAATAAAACTTTAATTAAGGTTTACTAGACATACCAACCACCTCTTTCACAAACGTTAACGTATGCGTAAAAAAAGCTTTTACTTTAATAAAAATAATATGAGTTTTATTTCGATGAATTTTACACAAATTAAAATTCTTTGATAATTTTATTTTTCTTTGCAAAAACGATAATTAACTTTCTCAACTATAACATGTGTTATTTTTTTTGTCTATTTTGTGTTTCATACGACGAATTTACACAACGATTTTTTATATGACAAATTTGCGGTGCTGACTGAAATTCGACGTACGTTGCAGTTGTGTTCCTAGCAAAACTCTATTAAAAGCGAAATTTTTAAAACTTTCTTTCATGAGAGAGTGTTGTTTGAAATGCTTACGTGATAAAGCTTTGTTGTTGTTTTTAGTTTATTTATTACAGTTTTTAATACCGTGTTTTTAGAAGTTTCTATTATTTACAAATATTTAGCTGCCCTAAGATAATGTTTTGATTATTCTCTAAAACACATTTAAACTTACTATCAAAAAAAAAAGGATGAAATTAATATTCTAATTTATTATTATTATTATTGATATTTTACAAAATTTGAAATTTAAACATGATCATGTATTTTTGATATTCGACACGGAGTCATCAATAATATTCTATATAGTGTGTGTGTAATTATAATAAATGTACATATGTATGTGTTATATGCATAATATTAAATTTATTTATACAATTCATCCTTTTGAAGTATTACCTCAGCAGTTGATAAATCTGTAGAGGGTATTGAACCTGTAGGAGGTCTAGGCGGTGGTGGTATTTGATCATCTTCTGCACCATTTAACAGATAATTAAGATCGTGTGTTATACGATCCAGCATACCTCCCGTGTCTCCTTTAACTTCTTCACTTTCTTTACAGCCACTACTGACTTTATCCTCTTGTGTCTGTCCGCTATTAGTAGTCACTGTTATTATCGGTGTGGGATGTTGTTGTGATTTTGGATCAGTCGAGGTGTTGGTGGTCGTTGTTGCATTAGCTCCCGCCAGTGCCACCATTGTGGGCAGTAATGGATCAAATGTATGATTTGTGGTGGGCTCCATTATTGTCACGCGTTTTTGTGGTTTTGGCGTTTGTGTTGTTACCGATGTGGTTGTTATTATGGTCGCTGGTATTGTATAATTTATTGTTCCTGTTGCTGCGGCAGCTGTATTAGTTAGATTACTTATTGATACTATGGTACCGGCCGGTATTAATTGTGTGGCTGACGATGGTAGCGGCGCAGTATTAATATAAGGACCCAGAGCTGGATTTGTATAGTGCACTATGCTAGTAGGATGATATGATGACATGGAAGAGCATATACTGGTTGGGTTAATGGGAGAACGAATGCCTATAAGAGTGTCTGAAAAGGAGCAAAAAGAGAAAGAGAGAGAAAGGGCAAAAGAGCAGGAGTTATGAAAAGTATAATTAGTGTAATAAGGCAATAAAATTGTAATAGTTTTGAAAGGCAAATTTTTAAAGAAATATTATTTTATCTTTATTACCTATACAGTTTTAACAAAGACATATTTGTTCATTAAGTAGTCAATTTTTTTAAATGTTATCTTGTAAACATATATAAAAATGATGTTAAAAATGTATAGTAATTCATAAAATAAGAACGGCTGAACCGATTTCTGCAAAATTTTTTTCAGTTGTTCGTGATTCCGAGGAGAAGCTTTTTACGGAAGAAAATTTGGGAAAATCCCCCCAGAAAAGTCGGAAAATTGGAAAAGAAAAAATCGAGTTTTTGTATAAAATTTTGTGTTAAATTATTCCTTAATGGCTTTTCAAATAAAAAATAGGAAGTTCTAAGCCAAAATCCGATAGATGGCGTTATACGTTGGCTTAAAATTGGGGCGAGGCGAAGTTCTTCGGGTCCGCTAGCTTTTTATACTGATATTAAGTTTTGGTATTTTTAGTAAAGGAAAAGAAATAATTTTTTATCTATAAACCTAAAAGGTTAAAATTTAAAATAAGTAATAAAAAATGAACCTAAATAATATTATAATAATATAATAATAAACTAAATAATATTCTTATTGTCTACAATGAACTCATTATATTTTTTTTTTCAAAATATTGCTTGTCAAAAAGTCGGCTTTCTTTACACCTCAATTAATTTCGAAACTTATTAAAATAAACCAAAGGAAGAACAACTGCAAAATTTTTTTTTGTGTTGACTTAATCTACAGACTAACAGAAATATTTTAACAGACCTTTTAATGTTGATTAAATATAGTGGGTCTATAAAGATTTTTTACACCACAAGTTCCACAAAAAGCTTAAAAGTACAGGATACTAAAGTCAAGATTTTTAATCAAATATGGATCATGCTGGTGGTGAAAAAAAATTTTAGGCTGCCTACAATTGGGCGAGTTATGTTTTAGAGAAGGATAAGTGATATTGATGAATTGAAATGCATGCAAGTTCAATTCAGTCGGCTAATTTAGCGTGCAAAAAGAAACTGCAGCCCCTACATTAAAACTCTGAAAATTTATTATAAATTCATCGTACAAAATTTACAATGACTACAACTTTACTGCCTGAGTCACGTTTCGTTAACTTAAACTAATTTGAACACAATATGGATTTTATATTAAAAGCGTAAGTTATCCTGAATGAATTTAATTTTGCCTTTACTTTAATTTAAGTACGAGCAAGATGATTTGCAGATTTTAACAAATTGCTTAAAGATCGTGATGTAATAAATAATCTAAGATTATGTAGCGATTACATGAAGATTAAGTTATAGACTAGAATATAGCTAAGGGTATAATAGAGTGCCCCTACGGACTAGTCAGTTGTTTGGGAATTGCGGGTTCGATTGCCGCCGGAGACTCTGGAACTGTCTGCTTCTCTTTCTCTTCTATTCTTATTCTATTCCTCTCTCTATTAAGGCGTCACAATGGACCGTAATGGTCTCCTGGTGAAGGTGTGAGGGTAACTTTGCACCCCCTGCGGACTAGTCAGTACAGGACAAGTCAGTTGTTTGGGGGTTGCGGGTTCGTTTCCCGCCGGAGACTCTGGAATGGTCTGCTTCTCCTTCTCTTCTATCCTAAATATTTCTATTCTTATTCTATTCTTCTCTCTATTAAGGCGTCACAATAAATCGTAATGGTTTCCGAGTGAAGGTGTAAGGGTAACTTTGCACCAGCCTTACCTACCTACCTAAGGGTATAATATAAATTGTAGACCAGATTATGGAATGGACTATAAACTATTAAAAGCTTGCAAACTAGACTATAGACTGGATCGTATAAAAGTAACTAAATAATACGAGATTGATTCCTTAGAATGAAGAGAACCTCCAAAAGCAGTTAAAACCTGCGTAATAATATAGAAGAGAGAAGAGTTATCAGCAAAAGTATCACATACCCACTGTGCAAAGTAATATCTAATGGCAGTTCCTTGGCATGTGAAATAAAGGACGTATGTGGCTTCTGTCGTTAATTCTGTCAACTTGGGCCTATGAAGGTCTCCACCTCCTGCAGAAAAGATATTTGACTATATACTGGTCCATATATCAAAAACGAAACTATACTTTATAATAGCCTACAGACTATGAGACTATTTATAAGACTATAGACTAGACCCAGACAAATTTATTCATCAGGTAGTCTTGTTACTTCAGCTAATTATTTCTTTCTTTTTATTTTAAACTTCAGATGTCAAAGTTCATAAAAAATTCTCTCTCTTCTCTCATTTATTTCAAATGTAAAATTTTTTATATCTATATATATAAAAGTGAAACTCTGTGTGTGTGTGTTAGCTATAGACTCCGAAACTGTACAACCGATCGGACTCAAACTTTGGCAAGTTGTTGTACACATTCCAGGGAGTGTTTATGGGTGGCAAAAAGTGGGCGGGGCTACGCCCATACAAAATTAGTTATCAGTTTAAGCTACTTGCACTTGACCGATTTTTCTGAAACTTTGCACACATATTGAGCTGTTATGACTTTACAATTTCGTGATTAGAAAAGTGGGCAGTGTCACGCCCATAAAACTTGATATTCAATTAAAATTCAGAATGCATTTTGATTCATTAAGGGGCGTAGCAACGCGCGCCGGGCTTTTCTAGTAAATATATAAATAAAGAAAAAATTTTCTCGTAACAGTGATTATCTTATGAATAAATATGCTTTGAGTTAGACCACAATTTTAATTGTATGCTGCTGTATAAATAAAGCTTATCAGTAATTTTTTAATAATTTTTAGTCGAATTTGCTTAGAAAATCAAGTTTGCAGAAAGATAGAAATACTCCCAATATTCACACTCGGAGACCAATGTGGTACGTTATGTTAGAACCCTCTATAAATCTCAGATAGCTTTTAGGCATATGACAGAAGGACTCTAGCCTATAGATAATTAAGGCTATAAAATACACTTTAGACTAGACTAGACTTGACTGTGGATTAGACTTGAAAATCGTTTAGAATTGACCACTCATATAGACAAACCAGACAATACTTGATAGGAAAATAATTTACAAACAAAGTAAAGCAAAAAGGAAAAACGCAAATACGAAATAAAAGGCAGTATTAATAATACTCCACACAGTTATTTTTAAAAACTCTTTCGTTATTCTATATCCTCATTTTTAACTTTTTTAAATCGTATATGATTATTTAGCTCAAAAAAATAAAAATAAACGCAAATATATTTACAAAATCACAAATATTTATTTTTCCTAAATATTAAGCCAATACAGCATGTATTTAGAAATTTAAATATTTTAATACGAACAACAAACAAATAAACAAGACACACCAATACGTCTCAGACAGGTAGGCCAAAAACCGTTTAAGTCAAAGCGTTAGTAGTAATTTTTTGCTCCTAAACATGCACGAGAAAGCAGATTAAATATTTAATGAACAGCCTAAAGCGATTGCTGCTTACTTCAATAGTAAAAAAAAAATAACACAAAACATAAAAAAATATATATAAAAACAAAAGTGTGGATAAAAAAAATATTACAAACATTAAAACCTGTATATTGCTCTTGTTGTATTACAAGACTACAAGACGCAAATTGTTGCTATAGCTGTGATAGTCAGTACTCTAGACATACATAGTAGAAACACACAACAAACATATTGTAAAACATTGACAATATACCCCGAGTTTAGTCCCATGTTGATATTATGAAGAAAAATATATTTTGTTGTTTTAATGTTGTTGTTGTAGCTATTGTTGTATATTTTGCTAAAGCTAAATTGCTTAGCAAGCATTTTGTTTAGAAAATATGTAAATAGAAATAACTATGTTTTTGTTGTTCTGTTGTCACTGCACTACCTTAAACATAAGTACGTAGTTTTGTTATAACTATTTCCGCCTAAGTCGCCTAAATAAAGCTTCTGAAAGGAAATGGATAATATAAACATAAGAAGATAAAACTAACGAATACACAGCTGCATTATATAATAAATATATTTGTATGTACATCGCCAGACATAGAGAAAATGGACAGTGGAAAATAAAAAGAGAGGAAATTCATAGTTCGGCTTTAGTGTAGTCTATATAATCCACAGTCTATTATGTGAGGATTATTGTGCGTACATGTTATAAAAGTCCAGTCTATAGTCTGGTATATAAAGTGGTATAGAGTAAATGTCTTGATTAAAAGTACATAATTCCCGAATTGAAAAAATTCTAAAGCTTAAAGAATACAGAAAATACTATACAAACAGAGAAAAAGTACCTTTTATGATGCCCATACCACTTGTAGTCTCACCTCAGACAAATAGTGACTAATCTAAAAAATAAATGTTCATAAACAAAGAAATCCTAAAAGGACAAAATAAATGCAAAAGTAACTTTTTGGTCACACATAATATTTCTTAGCCTCATCTCGACTTAACTGCAGCTACTTTTGATATTTCAGCTTCACAAACGTAAAGAGTATAAAAAGTACCGTAACATACGAATAGAATGCGAAAAGGTACCTTTTGTATCGTCCATTAAATTATCAAACTCAATTTTAATTAATAGTTCCAACTTCTAAAATCTATATTCATAAACGTAGAAATAATAAAAAGTACCATATGAATACGAAAAAGTATCTTTTGGGTCGACCGTATTGTTCTTAAACTTAACTTGGATCATTAGTTCTTAATTTAAAAAATTTATATCAAAAAACGTAGAAAATGCAAAAAGGTACTATAAAAATAAGGAAAAGTACTTTTTTTTAGGTATTACTAATGTATAAAGTAATTGCATGAATTCCAAGTTTAAAATGTTTTTATAATAATTAAAAAGCAAAATATTTTAAAAAACATAATTAAAAGTGCATGAATGTTCTCTTTTTTTTTTTTATAGAAACAACAATGTTTTAAAAAGTACCAGATTGTCTACCCGAATTTTTGCTTTTGCACTCCGTTATTAATGTGTTCGAGTTGTACTAAATAAAAAAACCTTTTGTCTGGTGATATCCTTATTACAAATTTGATACGAATAAGCACTGTTAAATATTAGCTATTCTATATATTTTCTTCTTTTTGGTACCTTTTTATCCTCTTAAAATTTAAAAAAATTTTACCTGAATAATTATACATATTCCATTAGGCGTTAGCATTTATCAAATAGTGTGCTGTTGATAATATATATATATATTTTCTTTAAAGTATCAAAATAAGGAAAATTTTTACCCTTTATACATGCGAATTAAAAAAAAATTGTCAAAATTCTATTAACATTTTTTTCTGATTAAATATTACATTTTTTCTTTGCTTTATGTGTTTGGAAGTTACATATGTTACCAAGAACGCACCATAATATAGATATTACCTGTTATTTCTCCTTAGGGGATAACAATTTAAAAAGGCCACACAGGGGTCAGCTAAATTTTTTTAATAGTTTACAGCACGTTTTCAAGTTAATCTGTATTATTTTTAGTTTAGAAAATATATGAATACCGATTTTACCCGTTTTTATTCTTTTTACCCCCTAAAAGTTAAAATTCCAAAAATCCCTTCAAAGTGCATGTATACCTCAGAAGGAGAATTTCATGTCTCTACCTTTTTGCATTTGAGCTGTGCGATGATGAATTAGTCAGTCAGACACGTTACCCTTTTATTTATATTAATAATAATGAATTGTTTGTTTTTCAATTATAATAACTATTACTTCTCAAAAGCAAAAATTGGTTGTGCGGAAGGTGAAGTAATATTTTTCCCCTAGAGCCATGCATAATCAAGTATACAATTTGTCTAATCCTTTAGTTATTTCAAAATTTAGTTCTAAGGCTACATTTTTCTTTGACACTGTTTTTATTATTGTTGTCTCTAGGAAGTCACATTGTTATGAATATAGGTAGACAAACAAACCAAATTTTCTTAAACATCTTCATTATCTCCATCACTGTGTCTCTTAATGGCATTTAGTTCCTTTCTATTTAATTCCTCAAACTTTTACACTACTAATAACAAAATATATGTACAACTGTTATAAGACTATTGTCGTGTTATTTTTATAGTAAGACTTTCATATTATAAAAAAATCTTAAGGTTTATTTTCTCTCCGCTTTAGTGAGGTGACAGCGTAAGACTTTGAATGGCTTTTACATTAAATCGTGATTATTTGTTGTTGTTGTTATGAAAACTTTAACAAGTTGTTAGTATTTAATGGTGAACAGTGGTTGACAGTTTCATTAACGTGTGAGCAAGTTTTCTCTAAAATATTTATGGTTAATGTTTGATTGTTGGCCAAGTACTTACCCGGTGCTACACCCTGCAATATATCCAAGGTTTCAACACCCACAAATTCATGTGTTAAAGCCGGCTGGTGATGTGCTGCAGTAAGATGAGTTCTACGATTTAAACTGCCAGTCATATTTACAGAGGATGGTTGCGAAGTGGCTTGCATGCTGATTGCTGCCGCTGCTGCTGAACCATATGCATCATAATATCCTACTGAGTTGCCAGAAACAACTTGAGGCATGCCGGCAAGCTGATGTTTTGGTTGTTGTGACATATTATTACTGCCCCCCATACCAGCCAAAATATTGCAACATCTTGTGGCTGGTGAATTAATGCTGGAAGAGACTGTAGTAGATTGTAGGTTTTTGTGTTGTTGCTGTTGTTGTTGCATACAAACTAGATGATTTGCTGTTTTACGTTCTAGAGTAGAATTATTACCACCTCCGGCTCCTACAAATGTCTCAACACTTGCCACGTGATCTTGTTGTGTTGTGGAGGCTGTCGCCGCCAACAAAGGCAACATTTGACAACGTGGAGCTGTTGAGATTATGGTTAAACCTTGCATTTGACATGCTGCTGCAGACATTTCTAAATGTTGATGAGCCGGTGAGGGTGGCGTTTTATGCATTAAAGGTGGTGCGGCAGCACAACTTTCTGTTTCTTTTTCATGGCTTGTATAAACTAGATGAAAAAAGAGACAAGTTTGTTATAAATTTTTTGTTGCTTAAACTATTTTTAGAAAAAAAAAATTACAATTAATTGGTGTATTTATGGACCCTGTACAATAATTATCATCTAAGCTTGTTTTGCTGGAACTTAATTTCTTTTTCTTACTATCACCCATTTTGCCAAAATGTGTCGCGGATCCCCGTGTTGTTCGCAACGGGCTTTCAGGTTTTAAAATAAAACAAAATAGTATGGTAAAGCCCTGAAAATGAAAGAAAAGTAAGACACATGTTAAGAAGGTTAAATGAAGTATAAAATTATCTTAATATAATAAGTTTTTAATTTTAATATATATTGTAGGAAATTAATATTGCTCATACGCCATATAGTGCAGAAAAACTTAAAACAACGCAGCAGAAAAATCTATGACAAAGAAAGTGAATTAGCAGGGGTTCAGTGATTAAATTTAGGTGAGAATACTTAAGTATGATTTTAACATTAGCGTGTCATTGGAAATCATGTGTTTACATGAATATTTTTATGAACTGCACTCCATTCTAATAAGTGTATGGAACTCATGCATATTTGATGAAAAGCATCGGATGCTTCATGAGTTGAATTTGTTTGTTAACATGAATTTTTTAAAATATTTTTCATGACGTGGCATTAATTTTTAAGCTTATTATTTATGATAAATTATTTCACATTTAGGAAGTCATTTAGAATGAATGCTTTTACCCAATTGATTTTGAAAACTCGAAAATGTAATTCGCTTTGCACTACTTCTAATTTTTTTGCTAGGAATCTATATGAAAAATTTTTGTTCAAATTGATTTTAATATTTATAAAAGTATAAGGAAAATACCAAAGATTTCTTGTACAAAAATAAATTATTTTTTTTTTAGTACAATATGAGACAAAGAGTAAAAGAGTTGAACGAACGTGACTAGGGAACATTTTTTAGTTAAAAATTTTTTTATAGTTTTAATTGTTTTATCTTACACATTGCAAAAATATACTATCATTCCGTTTATAGTACATAAAAGTAATACTGTGGACCCCATAAGATAAGTATGTTTTGATTCTTGGTATAATTTTTTGACGATTAAGCTATGATTGTACGTTTGTCCTTCTGTCCATTAAAACACAAATAAAAATTTTTGATTTTCTTTAAGGTTTTTCGTTAGTGTTATTGTTCTAACAAAAAATTGAGGTGAATTGAAACACCTTCCATATAACGATTTTTTCTTAGCTCATATTATTGCAATATGGAAAAAATGTTTAAAGAATAAGAGACTGAAAATTTCAATATCTAATTTGAAATCATTAAAAGACATTATGTTGACACAGTTGCTTTAACGCTCAATTAACAAATATTGTGGTAAAAAGGAGTGGGTAATATTAATATTGTTGTAAAAATATTTCGATTTTATTTTTAGACTTATTAAAAGAAAATAAATTTAACGCAACTTGGATTTATACATAAATTATTCTATATTATTCAGAGTTGTTAACCAAATAATACATTTTGTGGTATAAAAGTACTACAAAAAATATATGCAGGCATATGTCACACAATGGATTTTTATTTTCTTCTTTAATTAAAATAATTTTTAAAAAACTTTAAAGTGAAAACTTTTTATTAATGATTTTAAATTTTTTAAAACGTTTTAAACCAACTGAAATTGCGAATTTTTTATTGTATAATAAAATTGAGAAAATTAAGTTTGACAACTGCAGGCAAGACTTTTAAAAAAGTTGGTAACGCTTAAGGCGAATTCATACTGGTGAAATTATCAGCACATGATGATGGGGAAGCACAATGTCTAAATTTGTTGAATTCCAGATTTCCATTTATTAATGCAGGAATGCAAAATTAGATTTTGGATCCCGAATTAAACATTTAACTTAATTGTACTTTTCTGATAATAAATTTACGAAATTTATGTATATTTGTTGCTCTTGCACCATTTATAATGTGCTTCACAAATACATATCCTTTTTTTAATAAAATTTTATTGAATTAAACATATAAAAAAACTGTTCCATCTCTGTTATACAAATTGGACTTGACAGTAAAAGTCCCCTAAAAAGTTGCTTTATTGTTTAAACTCGCCGTTGCATATACCTGTATGAATATGCTTTAGTAACGCTTAAAAAATGTATATAACAAAAATAGTCAGCTGATTGGATATGCCTTGAAACCAATCAATATTTTGCCCTAAAAAAATTTTTGTTATTGTTTCTAATAAGAAATTTTGAAGCCATCAATTCTATTCAATTAAATGCGGTTTACATATTTAAAATATTTGTATAAGTTCCGAATATATTTAAAATATCCCTTACCCACACCTAATTAACATTAATTATACGCCCTAAAAAAAATATTCCAACAATTCACAACCTATCGTAGAAGTCGTAGGTTGTAAAAAATTCACTTCTCCATATTGAAGGAATAGTACTAAGTTTTCCAGCTATAATGTATTTAAACGACATTCTATAAACATAGGTAAAATGTTGTATATATAGGTAAGTGTTGTATAAAAAAATAATGTAGACATTTTCAACAAAATGTTTACAACTTCTACAAAGTACAATACCTACGACAGCTTGCGAAAAATATTTCAATATTTTGTGTTGTTTTTTTTATAGGGTACGTTTTTGTTGTTTTAATAAATAAACTATCCAAAAAAAAATAATTATTAATTCATTAAAATTAATTGGAAAAATTTAACAAACAAAATAAGAGTGTGTTTTTAAGCTACTTTATGAATTTGAATACAACTTGTAAACTAATTGGTTAAAAGTATTGTGTTTTTGCTATATTTTTCTAGTATGTTTTAATTTAGTTTTTGATATAACATATGAAAGCAACTGCTGAATAAGTGAATGATTTTTTATTACTCCCCTTTATTGTTGCTTAATTAGTACAATTTGCTAGAAGACAACTTATATTCAAATACATACGTCCATCCATAAAAACGTATCTGTGTGTGTGTGTAAGTACAACTAATTGTATGGGTTTCTTTTTATTAGTTTCAGGCTACACAGATAAATATTTATATGGATACAACCAACATAAAAGCAATATACATAAATACTTTATATGAGCACATATTTGAAAAACGAAATTCTATTTGTAAGCTTGTGTGAAATAACGAACAGAATACTATATTTTCTCCTGTATACACACACTTATAAATATGATTACATTAAAATATCAAAAACATATACATAAGTATTGTTAGCAATAAAAATAACAAAAAATTTACTCATTTACTCTTCCATAGATGTTTGCTGCTTTTTTTTTGAAGTAACATCCGGGGTTAAGTTACTAAAAACCATTACAACAACTATAAAACAGAGTAAAATAGGAAAAAGCTTAAAATATCAAAATATAAAAAGTTATTGCAATAGTTTTGACTAGCCAAACATTATTAACATGTAGTGTATACTGGACGATAAGAAGAGAAGTTTGGAGGGTTTGTTTACTGAAAAGATTGTATTTTAAGCTTTGGAATATTTTACTATAGGCTAGATATTGATGCTTACAGTATAGATTTCACCTAATCGAAGCTATAGACTATATCATTATCTTAGCTTTAAACTGTACTTTTAACTATAAAGTAGTTAGGCTAGACATTAGTCTATACTATATTCTACTGTTTGAGATACACTATAGACTAGACTTTAATTTATAAAGGTTTTTATTCTTATTCTCATTTCTTCCCCAGCCTTACCACACTACCTACGTTATAGTATCTAAATACTTAGATGTTCTTCGTTGTATGTGTATTTGTTTACATCTTGTTATAAACATTATTTTTAAATAGAGTACTGTGTACTTTTTTGTAGTAATACCTTTTTATTATTGCATGTTTTTGCTATTATTGTTGTTGTTAACATAAAGCAAAATATAATAGAAATTATAAATATTAGGTAGGAGTAAGAGAAATTTCTTAACAAAGAATATTTAAATAAAAAAAAAAAAAAATTAAAACAAATGAAAAAACAAAGTTTTTTTTAAAATGAACACAAATTTTCAAATTCTCAGCAAATCATTTGGGTATCTTAGAGACGTTCTCTGGTATATATTTTTGCAGGATTTTCTGTCTCTGGGCAGCTAGGGAAGGACAGTTGCAGAGAAAGTGGAGAAACGATTTATCGAAAGATTGCAGGCGATATCAAAAAATTGCCATGTAAAATTGGCCACTCTAGACCACGCCAGCTGTTACCGTCTTTCCAAGAAAGTATCTGAAAATCTTGCTTTTAATAGTCCCCAATGTCCAAAATAGTTCCTTCTCTGGCTAGCCCGTTCGGCTGCATTTTACCAAGAGGTAACTACAAGTATTCAAACTAGAGCAAAATCAGTCAGCTGACCAAGACTTGACAACTCTCACCTGCATTAAGCGACTAATATAGACATGGTGGTGTAAGACCTGCGGCCAAATTACGGCATTCGAACGTGATCGAAATTTGAAAATCCTTATTAGAATCTCTATACCTAAAGTTCAGGGAACTCGATTGTTCGAGTAAAATTTCGATCGTGATCGAATGCCGTAATTAAGCCCGCGAAAGCCAAAAGTACCGCTAGATTTTTAAATAAAATAAAACAATATTTTTGTGAATATGTGCCATTATTACATGTGAAATACGCTACACTCATCCAAAAAGCAGAAAAAGACTCCCATCTTTAGTTCGCCTGCAAAGACATCGGACTTTACTCCAAAGCCTAAAGAAGAGTCGATAACAAACAGAATTACAGCATTTGGGCTAATAAAAATCCATTAATGATTGTTGAAAAGCCGATGCATCCATAAAGACAGTCAGCTTAGTGAGGCTTATTTGCTGGCGGCGTCATGCATTTCTTCGAAAATAAGGTTGGCCAAGCAGTTATCGTGAATAGTTTTGGCTATTGCAATTTGATAGCGGACTTTTTTTTACCTCAAATTAAGTATATGGACCAGGATGATATGTGGTTTAAACAGATTAATATCACACAGCCAATGAAAAAGTGTATTTTTTGTGCGAGAAATTCAATGACCGTGTTATCTCACTTTGTGGATATGTTAATTAGCCGCCACAAAAAAAAAAAAAAATTAATTTGATTTTACAAAAGACAAAGGATGTTTTAAACCCTTAGAAATACGTTAAGGCTGTCAAATATAGTTTTTATAAAAACTAAAGAAATATTTATTTTGTTTTATCCAAAATTTTTAAATAATAATTTTTAATAAATAAATTTTAATTTAATAAATTTTAATGTTCTCGTAACATAAATAAAATTATGCTAGAGCTTCTCAACATTTCCTAAGAACTCTTTTTCATACCCACATAACTTATTAAAATCTTGAAAGGATTGTTTATTTCTGTCTTGTACTTTCTCTCTCTCTCTCTCTCGTTATTAAAATTCTTACTACTCTTACATTTTTTCATTACTATCCACTTTTTACCACTTTTAGAGTTATTTTCCCATTAAAAGGGTTTATTTACTTATAGTGCTAGTTGTTGTTTTTATTGTTGTTATCAAGTTCCTTTAGAAGAATTATGTTTGTTGTTGCTTTTATTATGTTTACGTTTATAATTAAGCCATTTCCTGTCATTACACAAACAATGTAGAACAATTTGTGTGTAAGTGTTTTCATACATTCCCACTTTTGTGCGTTTATATTTGCACATATAGACATAAAGGACGAATGTTTAGACTAGCAAGTTTCCATAAAGGAAACCAGAAAGTATTATGGTCAATAGAATTTATAATTTTGTTAAAGACTTTAAGTGGTGAATAATGTAGGTAAAGAACATTTTTCAATGAAGTTTAAAAAAATCAATAAATTTAATAACATCTTAAGTCTAGTTATAGCTTGATTGAAGGTTGAAAATTTTGTTTTTATATAAAATATAGGAAATATTTTTTTTTGCTTAATCACAATATTGTTGATATGAAATTTATTAATTTTTTTATTAATACTGACGCTCCTTTTGAAGAACAAAAATGGCTTTAAGATTTCCAAAGCTTTTCAGACTTAAAAAGGCCAACTTTTGTATTAGTATAAATCATACGCCATGTTAAACATTTGTTTATTTCTGTTGTTTATTCCTTCAAAAGGCTTTTAATTATACTCCCAAATGATATAACAGTATTAAATAGCTTCCATAGCAACTAGAATTGTATTTCTGTTTATATGGAGATTTCTGGGAATATAAATTTGTAAATAATATGTACATATATGTGCCCTTGAGCCTGTGAGTTTAAAGGATTTTAATGTATGTTTCTGTATGTAAATCTGCTCGGCATAAAGCCAGCGCGGTTTTTGGGGGATGAAAAAATTTTTTAACCCAAAAGAAAGTTTTATTTTCTTTTGATAAGTAAAAGAATTTGACAGCCAGTAGTCTGGGTCCGCACTTGACCAAATGTAATACTGGAACTGGTGTAGCCTCTTTTTGAATCAACATTTAAGTTTTTTCATAAAGATAAAGATATATAAAGATACTAAAATGCTCATTTATACAAAGAGGGAGGCTTATAAAAAAAATAGAAAGTTTAATTTTAAATGTTCTAAAATATCTTGTTAGATAGATTGGGTAGAAATGGAGGGTCTTTATTATATATTAGACAGTACTCATGTATAGTATACAGGTATGTCAATACAATATATGGCATTTATTGCAATATGTTGCATGTAATGCAAGGTTGTTCTCCCAAAAAGTTGATTAAGGAGAAAAAATAGAAATAGAAAACAATTGCAGTATGCATGTAAAAGCATAACTTAAAGATGGCTTAACCCATTTCGCTGACTCTTTTTGGGTTATATATGTAATTACTAGGAAAAAGTTTATATAGAAAATGTGTATTAAATTTATTCAATTCAATTTCCCTATAAATGTAAGGCTCCGCGAAAAGCCCCCAATGAAACAATGCCCAGGAAACAACCCCCAATGAAGTAAATCCCGAAAAATTTGAAATAACACCCAAAAACAGTGAATGAAATAACATGGAAAAATAAATGAAATAAGCCTCAAAGCGAAAATGAGACAACCCCCAATATTTGAGAGTTACTTCATATGAATATGAAATGGGTTACCCAATGAAATAAACCCCATCAGCACATTTTTGATTTCTTATGCCAAAAATTCAGTCAGTTTCACTAAGGATTTTATGAAGTCAATATGGACCAACAGCAAAATCGCAAAATTATTGATATAAATCGTGTGGAGGCCCGCAGGCGTCTTCTTCATTATAAGGATATGTGCAACTTCAAAAGTCTGCCAGCATTCATAATCAATTTTTTTTTGTTGAAGGAACATACAAACCTCGTTTAATAGTGACTACTTTTGGTTTTGTAAATGGACTAAGTCCAGTGCAGTTATTTTCCCTTATACGTTGGAAGCAATTTCAGATCAACGATATATCCTTAAACTTTCAAATGACATGAAGATCCAACTCATGGGAGACGTTATAATAGTTACAATCTTGTAAAGTGGGCAGTAATTTTCTTTAGTTTAGATGTGAGGAAGTATGGACAAAGAATTGTTAAATATTTCCAAAATATTTATTTTTGAAACCCAACTACCAAAAACTTATTTTCATGTACATACATAAATAATAAACTTAATACATTATACGTAAGAAATGGTAAAAAAAAACAAAATGTTTGCTCATGAATTCAAGATGGAGAAAATATTCGTTGTATGTATAAATGCTGCCAGTTGAATACACTTTGTTATTATGTACCTCCTTACTTCTTGGCATAAGTGGAACCAACAACCGATTACTTTTGATTTAGGAAAAACAATCATTATTGCCGTCCGTAGACTAATTTCGTAGTCTGTCACGAAGGTCGTACCATCCAAATCCAGAACGTCATCATTTATGTATTTGAAAAGATATTATAATATATTCACAGGCTAAAAGTTTTCTTGTAAAAGGCCTATTTTTATATAATTTATATACAAACATCCCCAAAACCAAAAGCTTTAAAAATGAAATAACCCCCGAATACAAAATGAAATATCACCCAAATTATACACGCTATGAAACAAGCCCCGAATTTTAAAAATTTGTTGGGTGTTATTTCATAATTTGAAACCCCAAATGAGAAATGCAATAATTAAAAAAAAAAAAAAATGAAAAATGGCCCAAAAAAAGTTGGGAGTTATTTGGAGAATATTTAATTTCTCGTTTGGGCGTTATTTCATTAGGGGGCTTTTAATAAAGCCTAAATATAAGGGCTTAAGTTGAGAACGGTTTGAATTCATAATTACAAGAACATAATTCGATATGAACACATATTCTAAGAATCTATTCGTGGCTTCTCCCTTTAAAAAAAATAAATTTCCTTAAAAAACAATTCACCTATTTCAGTTGGTCTTTTTGTTTTGAAATTTCAATTACTACATGGTTTGTATGAAAAAAAAATATTAAAAAAGTGGGCGTGGTATATTGAATACAAAGAAAATACCCTGCATTAATGAAAAATAATGTCTTGAAAACGGCACGAACATTATGGCTGATTCTTTATTCGTTGAATTTGTAGTTACCAGGATGTGTTTGATTAAAAAATAGAGAGACGAACGAGAATGATAATAAAGGCGTGGTATCCTAAATACAAAGAAAATATATTTTAAATGATATTTGGAAATTATAGTTAAAAATATTTTCAAGTTCCTTATATGACATTTACATTTAAAGAGATATTTGGGGAGCTATGTATATATATTTAAAATTTTTTTTTTGTTTTTAGTAAATTTTACTTGTGTGAAACCAAGTCATGTATTTAGTTAAATTAAAAAAAATAAGAACGATACTGATTTCAATTTTATTTTTACTTAAATTTATATATGTTGAGATTTTTCCGAACGCACTAATTTTTTATTGCTCAGAAAAGATAAATTTTAATGAAAACAATTTTTTTTTCAAAGTATAATATTTTGAAGAATTTTATGGGACATACTTGAAATTAATATTATTCATACGCCTTGTTGTATGCATAAAAAAATAATTGAAAATCTATTATATTATAGAAATATTTATATGTTTGATGTAAAGATAATATTGAATATTTTGTTGTTCCTCTTTTGCTAATACGATGAACTGAAAAATTCTTTAAAAAGACTTAAAGATAAATTCGTTCAAGTATAAAAAAATTTGGCATTATTTTTTTGTTGTTAATGAAAATGCTTTAAAACCGATTTTTTTTTATAATATACTTTGGTTTATGGAATAAGTTGTATAATTTAAATTGTATCTAACTGCGTATCAGAATTTAATAAGAAATTGTTCCTACAAAATCTGCCCATATAACAAAAGCAGTTTTAAAGAATGTAGAAATTTACCTTAAAAAATCTTAATAATTTCAGAATTATTTTAAGAAAATTTTTTTTAAATGTTCTTTCAAGAAACTTTGTAAACCTTTTTTAAGATTTAAATGTCTTTATAGTAAACTATATTCTGCTTCATTTATTTCTATATTCATTACATATATAATTTTAATCTTTTGCTATTTTCTAATTACACGTTGTTAATTAACTTACAAAAATATGTGACTGTGTGATTATTTATCGCCAACATCCCTTAGAAAAATTCGACAAAATGAAGTCATTAAACTTTTGATGTTGTTTTTCCTCTTCCCCCACAAAACACAATGCTGTTGTACATTTATATCACATTTTTTTTGCGGCTAAAGAACCCCATATTCTTTAGCATATTTTTGGATAATTAAAAATTTCTGTCACATGTGCAGCAAAGCTTAGTTAACACACATCATAATAAAAAATTCTACCATCTTTCACATATCATGCTCATTAAATGCCACAGGAGAATATTGTTGCCTTATTCAGTCTTCAGTCAGTTTTACGGTTTGAGTAAGATGAAATATAAAAGGGGTAGAATAATTTGTACAAAATATATTTTACTTAATTCTAATGACGTTTAAAGGAATTTAAAGCTCATTTAAAGGACTCCAAGCCATCATACTCAACAATACATAAAAATAAATATAAATGTTAACGACATTACATTGACTTAAGCATTTTTACAAAAAAATAAAAGAAGATAAAACACAAATAAAAAACATTAATAAAAATGCAAATACATTAAAACAAATGTTTATTTTAACACATAAAAATTTTATTTGTATGCAAATAAATGAACATTATTTTTTAAATTATGATGGCGTATATGAGTTTAATTATAAAGTAATTAAAAGTTGTAAAATACATAGACTTCTATGAAAAGTAAGTGATATTTAAAATATATAACAAATTGTTAAATGAATAATGTATGCTTTGAAAATTCGGAAATTAATAGAGATAAAAAAATTAATTTTTAAAACTTGAAAATATTGTTACGGATTTGGTTTGATTTACATTTTTATATATTTAAAATATCGTTGGATTAATATGCAATCCAGCTAAATCCACTTTTTAAAAAAAAATTTACATTTTGATGCCGTGTGTTAGAGAAAGATACGCCTCGTCGACTAGCATGTAGTTTTTATTCAATTGTGTGTAAAAAGGTGTGTGTAAAAGTGTGTAAAAAGGTGTGATAAGAAAAAAAGTGCTAAATCCTCTCACATAAAGTTGTTTGTAAGAAAAACTGCTAAATCCTTTACAATATTAGTTCAGTGTTTATTACTAACTCCAATTTAAAATATGAAATATGAGAAGTTTTTTGTCTCTCTTGCAAAATTTGATGAAGGGGAGTTAGCAGGTTTGCATACTAAGACGACTATATTCCCTGGTTGGTTGGTTGAAAGTATCATATTAAGTAAAGCACAGATGAAATGTTTATCATGTGTTGCATACTTTAGGGATTCGTTATTTTTCCTTAATGTTAGTTAATATTTACAACTCATGTCTGTATGTAAATATTACGGTCCCTGGTAATTACCAGAATATACTCCAGTGTATTGGAGGGTATTTTGTAGAAAGTTAGAGATTATCACTAATATATGATACTGATACTATAAATAACCGAACAGCTAGTACAAGTAGTATTATAATAGAGCTTGCTGCATACAATCTAATTGAGATTTAACTATGCCGAAAAATATAAGCAAGCTGCATTTAAATTCTAAATATTGTTTTAATTTCGGCAATAACTAGTATTAAGCCTATTATATCACACTTTGATCCACTTTCACTGTTGGTATTTGTGTTAACATTATTTTAAAGCTTCAATTTTCACTTAATTTTGCAAGCAAATTTTAGTTCTTAACAATAGTTGAAAAGTTATCTGCATTGATATTTAAATAATATATTCGCAGTAACACACGACGTATGATAAATATTATTTATTACAGAATTTTCAAAAAAGTGTCCCTATCTTAGAATTTACTTATTTCTTACAAAAAATTCCTATAAATAACGCTACTTTGTAAGTGATACAATGCTACAGAAACAGGAAATATCATTTAATTTTGTTTAAAACTTGTTTTAAAAGAAACTCTAAACAATAATTTTACAAAAATTACTTCTTTTTTTTAAGAAATGCGTTATTGCTACTTGTTTAAAAGTTCTTTTTAAATTTTAATTTGCAGTCAAAATTGTTAAAAGTTTTTTGAACTTTTTATTTTAAACTGTGTGTGTTTGTTTGCTTTTGCATGTGTGTGCAAGATACGTTTTCTTTTTTTACATAGATTTCATCTTACTCCCCTCTATAAATAACATTCATAATTTGTTGGTAAAATATAACGAGTGAATAGAGAGCAGTGTGTTGTAGTGTTTGCCAAGTAGAAAAAAAAACATAATTTGGGTATATAGCGATATTCAGCAATATACACAAGATAATATATTAATTTACAAAACAAAATAAAATATGACTTTTGTCGTCAGTCACTCACAATTTGCTTATTTAAGGTTGATGGGTATCTTTAAAAAAATTATTTTCATTTATAAAAAAATTTTCTGTAGTAAATATAAGCTTTGATATAGTTGGCTAGGGAAATTCAATTTACATGAATTTTATTTAATTTAAAAAATCTACTGTTTGTGCTCTCACAAGATATGATTAATTTAAATATATAATTCTTGACTCTCTAAGATCCTGAAAACCTGTTGGTAGTCTTAAGAATTTTTTGAAAATGCAGCTTGTACTGCTTTTTTCAAACACCAAATCGTGATAATTTCATCTGTCACCTTCCTTTTAAACTCATAGGGTAATCTGTAAATGCTGGGTGCTTTGTTTTCTTTTGGTGTTTATAATCTATTAAACCTCTGTAATTGATATAATTTTACATTCGTCTTTGTAAATAAAATTAAGATTATGATCACCAAGGAGTTGTACAAAATAAATTATAAATTCTCCATTTTTATCTAATAGCAATGATTATCATGATCATCGTTATCATCGTAATCATCGTTACGAATCACCTTTATTATTTTCTAGCAATCTTTGCTATTTGTGACTTGATTTATTTTTATAATAAGATTTTGCTAATATTTTTGTAGAGTTTCATTGTGTAATTTTTTATACCCTGTATAAATAGATCAACAACAGAATCAGATGTGCGGTCTAAAAAAGCCGAATAATTCATTATATAACAGATTCTGTTAAAAGACAACAGCACTCCGAAACATATATGGTTGCCTGAAGTTCACAGTGTGGGCACCCTACTTCGAGTATAGACCATTAAACCATCTTTTTCTATTTCTGTTGAGATGGCAAAAGCACCCAGAAACTTTCGTGGTGTTCGAAGTCTGAACAAAGTAAAACATCAGACATTAACCATATCCGAAGCTGTTTTCAGGCTTGAGAGCAACCTCAGCCACCACGTGCTCTACGAAGAGGCCTCATTAATAATCATACCAGAATAAGTTCTGGGGGCTTTTCCGTGGTACCATATAGGTCTCTGGTCAGCTTTGAGTTACACTTTGACCAGAGATTAAATTCTCTCAAGTAATGACTTCAAGAATCTACAGATGTTAATCTCACCTCTCTATCCCGTACTGCTAATTCACCAACAGCTTGGAAATAGCCAGAAATACATGCCCTTGATGGGATGCAGTACTGGACAGTACAAATTCCTAGACTGTATGTAAGTAAGTCAAATATTTAATACGATTTGATTTCAAAATGTTCTAAATTTAGTATAATTTGAGCTTAATCACAAATAAACTTGTACGATGCAGAGAAAAGCTCTGTGAGGTACTTAAAACAAGATAATGCTTTAAGGTTTAATAAAAATTTTTTGAACTATTTCCTTAAACTAATATTTCTTAACCCTTTCTTAACTGTAGCGCAGTACAATATAATTTTTTTATGCAATACGAGAAAAAAGTAACTACTATTTGCCTTGTAGATTAAGACGAAAAAATTCAATGGAAAAGAATGCGAAAAATATAAAGTGCGTATACTTGAACATACATATAAAAAGGGGAAAAAATTACACTAAAAAAATTTGAAAAACTTTTATGCAGTTCAAGTTAAGGCGCTGTAATATGGTTTTTATATTTCACACACACACATTCATACACACAGAAGTATGAACTCTAGCATATTGTGCATTTTTTTGTATCCGAAAACAAATTTATTTACACAAGGAAACTGTAAGTTCATTGACATTGAGTTGGTTACTTTTGTTGAAAGAGCTTTTTGAAGACAAGTTTTCTTTCTCACGTCTTGAGGTTTTTTGAGGATAGAGCAATGAATTTAAAGTTTTTAAATGTGTCACAAAAAAAAAAAAAAAATAAGAAAAATAAATAAAAGTCAGTGACATTGAGACTTATTTTGTTAAAGAAGTTTTGTCAGTTCGCAAAATTTTTTCTAGTCTTGTTAAATTCTTTGCAAATCACAAATAATTTAGCAAAATATTTAATGTAAACTTTAAACATTTTTATAAAAACTAAATCTAAATATTATTTATCTTTAAAATTTTTAGTAAATAAACATTTTTATTATTTTGTGTTAAATAAATTTAACGTACAACCCTTGTGAGCTTTAATTTAAAAACATAAATTTTCATTTGCTTACTCACCATTAAAATACACGATATGCCAAATGGATAAGACCAACATGTTGTTTCCATGACCATGGTATTACTATATACAATGAATAATGCATCCGTACATAATTTGATTAGTAACAGGCAACCCGTTCTATACAATAAACCGATTCTGTAATGAAATAAAAAATGGGAAACACAATAAATACCTAAATGAGTAAATAAATTCGAATGCAAATAAGTTTGTATGTATACATTGTGGTAAGTTCAAAACAATAATAGTCCACACATTTTAATCCATTCCCTTTTTCACGTTTTGGTTTTAAAATAATTAAGTGTAAAGGTAATGGCACAGAGTAGGGTAGAGTGAACAAGAATAGAGATATTAAACAAGTGAATTGTGGTAAAATTTAAAATTTTTGGTGAAAATTGTTAATGAAGTTTATGAATTTCTTCGCTAGTATTTGTAAATTTTGAACACTCGAAAAATTTAAACAACCGACTAACTAAATACAAAAAAAATATTTTTTCGCTTTATTAAGCGAATTCGGTAAATTGGTCTAGGTTGTCGCTTATTTGAGTGCTAAAATTTATTAAGTTCCGCTCAGCCGTTTTTACGTGATTGAGTAACAAACATCAAATCTTACAAACATTGATATTTACTATATAAAATAAGAACACGCAAAGAAAAACCATGATTACGACTTGATCACGATGACTATCTTATATGCTCTATACCAATATTTGGTTGCCGAAAACAAGTAATAGTTAAATTTATTTTATTTCATCATACGTTTTGTCACGATAATCTAGCGCGTTTTTTGAGTTTTATAATTTAATGTTTACTTTTCGCATAAATTTCGATATGATTGCCGTTTAAAAATAGTATGATTAAAAGAAAATTATCATGAGAAACATAACATGGTATTCAAAAACATTTAAAATTACAAATAATCATTAAATAATATGTGAGATAACAGCATGAATTAAAAGCAAGCAAGCAATGATTTTTTATAATAATATTTTAATCTCTTGCTGCATAATTTTTTTTAAAAGTTTGAGATGTCAAAAAAATGAAAAAGAAATTTTGAAAAAACAAAAGAAATTTAAAAATAAACCAGAAAATATAAAAAAATATTGGTATGAAAATTGCAATTAAAATGACAAGTGCAATTAAAAAAAAAGCAAAGATTGTCGATTTCACTGTAGTTATATATCTGTGGCTTAAAGCTAAATGGGCCAATGTCAAAATATTTAGAAAATTGGAATTGAACTTTAATTTTTATAGATGCTTTCAAAGTGACATTGGCCAGCATTTTATTTATGAAGCTGTTCTGGGTTAAGTATGACTTTAGCTGTTATACCATAATGAAATAGAGCAAGAAAACAAATCTAATGCAATGATTAACTCAAAAGAGCAAAAAAGTGACATTGGCCCTTTTAGTTCCAAGCCACAGATATATGGTTATTGCATGATACTTTAATTAAACATAATAATGATAATTGGTAACCATTATATGTTCTAACTAAAATCATACAATTAAATCATATTATGTTGCTCTTAAAGGCCTATTAGACACGCATACTTGTCTTAACACATGTACGATGGCATTCCAAGTCTCACTGTGTAAAAGGATGTATGTCGAGTATGTTAGACATGTATGTTGGTTTTCAAAAATTTTTGAAAACCTAAGTCTGTCGCATACCAACATAATCGTCTAATAGCGTGTCTGTCATACTTCATACAAAAATTCATTCAAATTTTTGCCGCTGCTGTGTGCATATCGGAAATTAAAAAAAAATAAAAAACAAGTAAAAGTGCTATATTCGGCCGTGCCGAATCTGATAATACCTTCACCATCATGTACATAGGTATAATCCCGCATCGTAGCTTAACCTATATTTCATATTTTACGCCATTTTTCCTTATTATTTCCGACGCCATCCTTGATTTTGAATTTTTACGTTGTATTCAACTAGTCAAGCCCTTTAATTTGATACACATATTGATGGGGTTGAACAAATTTGATCCGCCATTTTGTTTTAGGCGCCATTTTGGATTTTAAATTTCTTAATAATTTACTGTTTTCTACTGGTCAAGCCCTTTCATTTGATACCAATATTGAGGGAGTTCTAGAAGTAACATTTAAAAATACCAGATTTGACCCATTTATAAATTTATTGTCCACATTTTGTAGTGGCGCCCAACATGAGTTTTAATTTTTTTTATAGTGCTTATATTGCGCTAGTCTAGTTCTTTTAGATGATACCAATATTGACGCTTTCGAATGTCTAACAAAATTGATTTTCGTTTGTAAATTTTTGGAATATATATTTTTAAAAAAAATTTTTTGCCTATAACTTTACCGATTAAAGCCCGATTTATCTAAAATTTTTCACGAACATCTCTCTAGGCATATTATATCTAAAAATAGTTACAAAGGTACCTATAAATAATTCTGTGGCTGAAAATTCGCGTTTATTTGCTCATATCTCAGAAAGTTATGGGGCGATTTTGCTGAATTTCAATAGCGATTCATTCCTGGATATTTCCAAGAGGTTGATACCATATACAGATCTGAGGAACATATAGTTGCTTCTAAAAGTTGATTTCAACCAACACACGGACAGACGGGCAGACGGGCGGACGGTCAGGACTTAATCGATCCTCTATTCATAAGCTTTCAGAAAATATATACCTTATGGGGTCGGAAATTGTAGAAATTACAAACGGAATGACAAAGCTATACATATAAACCCTTGTGCAACTATTGACAACTTTCCGCTTCATTGCCATGTTTTCGCTTCAAAAATTTCAAAAATTTCTGTGTAATGTAATGTGTAATAGACAGTGTAATAGCTAAATCCAAAGTATGCCATTACACATGTCTTAAGACATGTATGCGTGTCTAATAGGCCTTTTAGATTATAATTACCACAACCATATTTTTTCTTTGCGCGAAGTAAGATACTTAATAGATTTTAGTTTTCAATTTGATATTGAAGTTTTAATGTGTCGTAAATGTTTTTGATTTTTTTATTCTTTGATAATTTGCAAACTTTGCTCAAAATTAAATTTGTGTTTCAAAATAAATAAAGTTATCACATTAATATTTTCAGAAATGGGCTCCGTTTAACATTTCAATGTTGCCGTATCTTTTGAAGATTGTTAAAATGATTAATTTAATTTTTCTTCAATATTTGATAAAATAGTTAAATTCTGCGAATTTGCCCGAGTATTGTGAGAAAGGGTAGCCTAGGTGGTTGTCTGTCTGTGCGCAAATTTCATTTAGTTCCGTTTAGCCGTTTTTGCGTGATTGAGCGAGTAACAAGCATTCAAACCTAGAAACATTCTCATGTATTATATAAAGTAGGAAGTAAGATACTAAATAGATTTAAGTCTTCAATTTGATACTAGTTTTTTGTTATTTAAGATGTGTCTTAAAGGTTTTTTTTCTCTTATAATTTCTAAACTTTGCCCAGAATTAAATTTGTGTTTCAAAATAAATCATGTTTTGCCAAATAAGCGATTTAAAACCGCCTTTATTGTTAACACAATAATATTTACACGCTCTGTTTAATATTTCAATATTGCCGTATCTCAGTTGTTAAAATGATGAATTTAATTTTTCTTCAATATTTGATAAAATAGTTAAATTGTTGATATTTTATATGATAAAATCTCTTTGACTTCAAAATTGTATTTTGAATTTAAAAAAGTTGTTATTTTTTTATATATAAAAATATTTTTTTAAGGGCTCTGGCTCCAATTAATGTTTATTTTAATAAGCAGTGATTTTTTTTTTTAAATTTGATAAAAATATTTAAATTATTTGGGTCTGTTTTCATAAAGAAAAGAATTTTTGCTTTAAAAATTGATGAGTTAATCATTTTTGGGCAATGCAGTCATGTAAAATTATTTTTTTATTAATAAATATCCATTTTAATAAAAGACATTCACGTTATTGTTTTGTAAAAATATTAACTGGTTACACTTGTTTTAAATTTCTATTTCACCAGTTCAAGAAAGTGTGCAATTTTGCGCTTTCTTTTTAACAAATTAGTGATTTCAAAATTTTTTTCTGAAAATTTAACATTTACCAAAAAAAATTTTTAATAAAAATATTACCCCACTTTAAGAGATACTTGCAAACATTATATGAAGTTTTGATTTTAATCACGAATTCAAGAAGTTTTATTAAAATGTTCGAAAGTTTGTTATATACGACGACATTAAAGACAGTTTGCTCTCACGAGAAATTAGCGCTTTTTTTTTTGTATAAAACTCAAATTGTTTTTGTAGATTTTGTAAAAGTTTTGACAAATTTATGGCCTTTCTCTTAAATTTAAATTAGTTCTTTCCAGTTGCTCTATCCCTTTGGGAATTTGTGTGCGTGTGCACATATTAATGTCAAGTCACAGAAAATCTCCCGCTCATAAATAAACTAAATAAACCCACCTTTGTTTCATGACCATATTGAATTTATCCAAAGCGGCATTATTGCTACTATTGTACGTTTGCTGATAATGGTGATGATGATGCTGCTGCTGCTGTTGAGGCTGCTGCTGTTGCATGACATTTGTATTTGTTGTTGCTGTAATTGAGTTGGCTGATAGAGACAATGATGATGGCGCTGTTGCCGTCGTTGCATTATTTGTGCGACGATTTTTATGCCAAAGCCATAAAAGTTTTTTTATTAAAATCGCAAATAGAGCAAAAATTAAGAGAATGAACAAAATATCGACACACAAAAATAGAATAAAATTTAAGGCTGGTACAGCGGGTGTCATAAAGCCCACACCATCAGCCAAATTGGCAGCTGAAGTGGTGCCGAGACTATAAATGTCTTCATTGTGAGGAAATGAAATTGAGGTTACTGGGGAACGAGCTGTCTGCAAGGAATGCGACCAAATTGTGGATGTTAAATCAATTGTACTACTGCTACTACTGGTTGTTGCTGTGAAATGAACATTTGTATTTGTGCTATCTAAGGCTGTGGTTGTATTAAATTCCAAAACACTATCACCATTACTCAACAAAGGTGGCTCCGTAGTAAAGGGTGTTAAATGTGTGCGTATGTAACGTTCATTTAATGGCACAAAACTATTGGTGGCCGTGTTCATAGCAAATGCGGTCGTACCCATGGTATTTGCACCATTGTCTGCAGCTCCTGATGCTTGGGTGGCCAGCGAATGGCTCATAATTTCCAGCCACCAGTTTTGTGGCCATTTACCATTAATTGTACAAATTAGGGGCGATGTTATGGCGAATAGAAGAGGTAACAACCAACTAATACCTATAGCACCACGGACCCCAGATGTTGAATTACCCTGGTGCACAAATCTTAAAGGGGGTTTTAGCGTTGTTGATGATAATAATGACTGTCTTAGTGTTTGTTCTGTATTTGTGGATGATGCTATTGCATTGCCTGAAGATTGTAAGTTTGCTTGTAGTATTGTGCTAGTGTTTTCTAATTCCTGTTCTTGTGTTTTCGTTAATGCTCCTGTTGTCACTGCCATCACAGCACTGCCGCCAACATTTTCTCCTCCTGCTGACTGTGCACTGTTAATGTTTGTGGTGGTAGCAGCTGTTGAAACTGTTGTAGAGTTTGTTGCATTTGTGGACTTGTTATTTACGTGCAATAATTTCTTGGGCACTAATTCCGAGTGTATTACTAATGCTATTGCAATTAGTGTAGATATACCCAGCAGTAATAGCGATGCCAATGAAGAACTAATTACAGGTTGCCAGTTCTAAAAACAGGAAGTAGAGGAAAAAAAATAAAGTGCAAAAATGAGATAATACTTAGACCAAGCAATTATTTGAAAATTATTATATAAAAAGATTTAATTTTTTATACATAAAGAATATGTTTGGATATTATTAAAAATTAATTATAAAATCTTCAACAAAATTTATTGTATATTTTTCTGAAATAATCCTACATTATCTTAGTCTGGGGTTAAGATTTTGATCTGTTCTAAAGTTTGTGTAGAAATTGTTGTTGTTTCATAGTATTCCTTTATATAGAAAACTTAAGTCTTATCAGTTTTAGTCTTAAAAAAATTATCACTTTATTAGAAATCTATAATAAATTACGGCAAATAATTTCTTTATGAAGAATTATTTATCTTTGTCTAGAAATTATTTTATTAAATTTATCTCCATTTAATGTATTAAATAAAAATCAAAATTATTCTCTCTGGCGTATGATTAATTTGTTTGGATTCTCTTCGCATGGTGCGTATGATTAATATTAATTTGTTTTGTTATAATAAAAGAAATAAGAAATGTTTTTTTTATAGTTCTGTTTAAGATGGTGCATTTTATTGAATTATGTTGATTTGTATTTATTCATAAAAATTATTAAATGTTTGTAATTGGTTTAAAGAACTGATTTTCTATGGAAATGTGATTTATACAACTCTTATAAAGTCATTTTAAGTTTTATGAAAAAGTTACTAAAATAATTTTTATGTTATTTTCCAAAATCTAAGAAACCTGCATTTGTGTTTATTGAATTTGTTACATTTAATTTCACATGTATTTTTGAATTAATAACAAAAGTCATTTAAGTACTGCTGAAGGAATTTTGAAACCAATAGATTTCTAAACACCGAAAGCAGAATAGTGCTTATTAAGTGGATTGTGCTTAACTTACAAAATAAATCTATTTTTATGATCTAAAAAAGTTCTCAAATTAACTTGAATATAAAGAAGGCTGGGTAAGGTTGAAAGAATGTGCATTGAAAAGCACAAGGTCATAAAAATATACACTTATGCCCAAATTTGCTTTCTGTTTTTGACCCTAAGGCGACAAATATACTGTAGGGGGACCGAAATCTTAAGAAATCGAAGCAGATGCTGAAACTGAGTAGGTAGAAGATAAATTAGTGTAGTAACAGATCACATGGAACTAAGAACCCTTCTTGTTCATCATTAAACTGTCGGATGACATGACATGTAGTGCAGACGAAGAACAGGATGAATTTAAACTATCTAAAAAAATTAAGTCCAGTCTCTGTTAGAATATTTTTTTAATGGCCATATTTACAGATTTTATTATTTAACGTTTTAGTATTAATGTTAAGTTTGGTATTAACAAATTCTCAAATAAAGTTTATTTGATTTAAAGTAAAATAAAATTAAAACTGCTCCATGGTATAATATTTAAAAAAACATAAAAAATATATGTAAATTTTGGCTTTTTACTGATATGGCAGTATCCATTGCTTTTACCTCATTTCAGCAGTCCAATAAATATGTTTTAAAAAACTAAAAGTTTGTTAACATGTGCGTATGATTAATATTAATTTGTGACTATATTAATAAAACTCCTATAACTTTTGCACTATAACATATTTTTTAATAATTCCAAAGAATTAAAAATTAGACATTTAAAAGTTACTTTTTCATTGATTGTCGAACTAAATTAAGTTAAATGTAATTAAGAAATCTAATGTATATTATTGTATCATAATGTCACAGTAAACGGACAAATTTTAAGTGTGTGTGTAACAATTTTTAGGATTTTTTAAAACTTATAACACTTTGACAATACGACACCATGGAAAGAAAATTTAAGAAACAACTTTAATTTCTTTTTCTATAGAAAATAAAAAAACAATGACTTCAAGTATTTGTTTAAATTTAAATTTTGTTTTTAAACTCTCATTATATTTTTCTCCATTGTTTTGCTGTAAAAAAATGGGAGAGATTAAATTTCTTTTATTATCTTGTCCTGCTGAAAATATTATACCCATTACATTTTTATTACCTACAAATTTGACTTGTTTTATTTTTGTTTTGTTGTTTTAGCATTTGTTGTCCTTAAAATTGATGTTGCTCATTTGATAAGCAAATTTATAACGAAATAATATTTTTTTTAACAAGTTCTGTAAAAAATTTTTCATTTTAATGTTTAGCTGCATAAGATTGAATAATAGAGGGTTTTAAAATTTAAGGTTTTCTTAAGACTTAAAATTTTTCATGCATTAATTTTTAAGAATGGAGAGAGAGAAATATTCCCTCAAGATATGAAATTTAATAAAAATGTTTTCTTTAGTAAACATCCGACCGAAAATGGAGTACAACTCTCACGTATGAGCCGGTGCTTCAAAGTCTATTTTGGAGCTACTCGACCGCGTACAGGAGAACGCAAAGGTGCTTATTAGCGACAGTCGGGTAACCAACTCTATTGACTCTCTTGAACACCGTCGCAACGTGGTTTGCGTTTCACTGTTCTATCGATATTACAATGGAATATGCTCCGATGAGATAAGCGATCTTGTTCCCGAAAACCGCAATGTTGCACGTAATACTCGTCTTTCCAGAAGAGCATACCCATATGTAGTCGATTGGCCAGTGGATCGAACTGCACACTACAGGGAAAATTCGTTCTTTAGTCGTACTGCTCGTATGTGAAACAGACTCCCCGCTGAAGTTTTTCCAGCCACTTACAATCTCCAAAAATTTAAATGAAATGTCCACAAATACTACTCCCTTATGCTCCTATCCATAACCTATTTTCCTGATACCAATACCATGCATTGCATGAATAGGGGCCATCCCCTGAGTATTGGATCTATTGAAAAAAAAACCAGGAAGGTAATACCAGAGGAATTGCTACCAGTAAATTATTGTAGTTGAAAAGAAAAAATAAAAGGGTCTAAATGTAGAAGAGATAACGACCTCTCTAGTTCTGCAGCACTGCAGTTGATAGGTAAATTAACCTATAGTGCAGTATTGTAGCGCCATGCGGTTTAATTTTAAGTATTCTTAGTTATGCATAAAGCAAATAGCTGGAAGTAATAAAACAAAAGAAGCCTAAATATAAATAATAAATATCTCTAAAAGATTTTTCATTTTAAGGGTGTATTAGAAGAAAGCCAGTAATATCTTTTACTTGTATGAAGTTAAATGGAAATTAAGCATTCAATATTAAAATTTAAGAAAAAATTGTACAATATGCTAAAATATTGGCATATTCTCGGTATTCATAAATGTGAACACTTTTTCCGGAAATTCTTCTATTAGATGTTGGTTCCATTACCTTTTTGGGTGAGATAGTTCACTTACACTTACAATTAGACATGTCTTGGTATATGTTTCTTGTGGTCTTTAATTATTTTTTATTGCCAGAGCAAAAAACCTTTGTACAGGACAAAATTCCAAATAGTTGGATTGATTTGCCTGCCGTGGCACATAATTTGAATTATTGTTTAAATACCACTAAAGGACCTTTTTTGATACTTGAATTATGCCAAATCGGGTTAAAAATAAAAAAGGCACTATATGCTGTCTTAAGAAAGGTTAAAGCCATTTTTGCAGACACGGCATAATTTATATTTCTGTATTTATCGTGCTTATTGCCACAAATGGTAGGCTTCTTTCGTCACAACTGCAAATGGTTTACCACACAAGAGTGTTATTAGTATTTTTTTTACCGGTATTATATTTTGAACATTACCTAGTTTATCAGTCGCACAATGGTCTTTGCCCTGAAGTTGGAAGTACAAAAGTTTCAAGATCTATCACACAGCAGGTGTAGTTTTTATAAAATTTTACCACAAGGTTTTCAATGGTTCTTTTGCTTTTAAGTTCCTAATTGAATTGCGATTTGGAATTTAATTAAATTTATATGGATTAAACCAGTATAAAACCTACAATGGCTTTTGCTCTGCATACAGTAGAATCAAAAAATCTACGAGTTGCTGTTCTGGTATAAATTTTCCTGCAAACATCAAATAAATTTCTGAAGTATTTAGAAAAATCGAAGTAGAAGGAGACAATAATTTGCTAATGTCTTTATCACAAGGCAGCTTTTGAATTTATTATTTATTTTTTAGCTTTAATATCTTCTGAAATGTTTAACATTCAAACTTAACCAATACATATTTTCGAATTTTCCCAAGACCGCCTCAATGCGGGATACGTTTTAAGATCAAGCAAAAACTTGCGAAAAATTTGTTTCTTCTGTTTTATAGTCTTGCTATCTTTATACTACCGGCAGTACATCAATAATTTTTTTTTATTTAATTGTAACTACCCTGCAATAAGCTTTTTGTCTAGTATTTTGATGAAATTTTGGTGCTATTTTCAACAGAATGTCTACACTTTCACACTTTGAAATAATAAACAGAAAAAATTCCAAACTCTATCAGCAAAAATGTTTTAGATTTTTAACTGTAGTTTACTTTAACATACATACAAAAAATATATTTTAATTTAATGGGTTAAAAGATACCAAAAGTGAAGTTGAGAAGTTTACTAAAATGAACTGATAAATATTTGTTCTTGAGAAAAGAACATTGTCTGGGTTAAAAATAATCGTTTGTAGTACTTTTGATACATTTTCTGCAGGGCTCTTAATATTTTTAATATTTTTTTTTGATTAATTTTTTTTTTGCAAAATAATTATTTCATGCGTATTTAATTTCTTTCCAACTTCAAATGACCGTTATATATATCCAAAGCTTCAGAATTTGTTGCAAATGTAATAAAAGAAATAATTGACTTTCGCAAATAACAAAAAAAAACAAAACGGAATTTGGAAGGCGAATAAGTGAGCAATCAATTAAGCCCTCTGAAAGCGGTTGTAGGAACCAAAGGATTAATTCTAGAGTCTATAATTTTTTAAAATTTCTATTCCACAGTTCTTATATGTGTTATTTTTTTACATACATATATATGCTTTAAGCTTTAGGAAACTCCATTTATTTCAGTAGAAAACACTGATACAAATCTTTCTATAAATTTCTTTTTTATTATCTCTTGAAAGAACTTTTTAGTATGAAAAAATTTTCATAAATTAAAATTTACACAATAAATTTTTTAAATCTCTGTTCGCATTTCAATGTTGGGTAATTAATAAAAGTTTTTGCTCATTAACTGGATTATATGACTAATTGTTATTGTTGCTAAAGATAAATAAATATGCTGGCGTAACATCTGAATATTCATTTAGAAACTTGCTCGGTGTTGTATAAAATTATACCTTAAAAAGTGCTTAAACAAATTCTATCGCATTGTTACGACCGTGATGAAAAAGAGTAATAAAATATTTTGAAACGTATTAAAAGATATTTTGTAAATTTAAAAATTCAGCAAGAGTAAAGAAAAAATCATAAATTATATGGAAATGATTTTAAATAACATGCACGAGAGGTTTCTGTACGAAAAGGTTATTAAAATTTTAAATCTGTATTTAAAAATTTCACTCTGCCTGTAAATAATCCGCTATTATGCTCTTGATATGGAAGAGTTGATATCGCATATTAAAATAGCTAAATTATTTGTATTTAAATATTTGCATATATCATCCCAACAGCACAGATTTTCAAATATATTTTGTTAATGTAAGTGCTGTATGTCTGCCTGTTTTTCATTGTTGAAAAGTGCCTTTTGTTTTTGTTTAAAATGTTCTTGGCTTAGTTTGAAATTCGCAACAAAAAAACAATTATGCAAATCAAATAAAAGCAACTACAGATTCAAGGTTCCTTTTATTAGAAATACAAGTGGAAGCATAAAATTCCTTAAGATTGCAAAAACAGCGGCAGATAAGAAAAAGGAATTTCACTTAAATTTCACTTAAGCGTTAAGTTTTTTAATTTAAATTTCGTTTCCCTTAAGATTATTTTTGAAAGGTGGTGTTTGAATACTAAACTAAACCAAGAAAGTTTATTGTGTGAAAGAGAGGGAAAACGATTGTCAGTTAATCGGGGATAATTGGTAATTCTGATTTAACGAAAGGCAAATATTTTCTAGACATCCTTGGATATGATTCAAAAGTATTTTGCAAGATTTTGAGAAACATTTAAATTTCAAAACATGTTTGAACATTTTAATTTATTACATTTTTTACAAAACTTTTAATACAAATTCAGTTAAGAGAAACTTGATATGCTTTTGTTACATTTTCGACATGTAAGAATATCTGTCAAAGTTGTTACAAAATGTTTTAATGCAAATTTATCATTAACAAACATTTTCGGTAAGCAGTTTTATTTATATTTAAATCTAAATGATGCGAAATTTTGGTTTTTGAAAATAATCAATTAAAACAAGATTTGTCTAAAAAAATAAAAAAATTATAATAAATATTCTGTAGTAATATTTTTTATAGAAAAATTATTCGAACCGTTTAATGGTTTATTTAGAAAACTGTTTGAAACTTAAATAATATATATAAGGTTTATTGCTGGCTAAACTTTTGAATAGAAATTATTATTAAAAAATTTATAAAAACAAAATTTGTCTAAAGAAAACTTATCATTAAATAAATTATTTTGTAGAAAATTAATCAAAACTTAAACAGTTGTCGATAGATAACTTATTGATGGCAAAACATTTTTATAGAAAATTAATCGATAAAAATATAAAAAACTATCTCAACTAACTGCAAAGAAAAGATTTAAGTAGAAAACCCGATAAAAAAAAAAAAATATCGTCATGTTTTTTTTAAGATATCGATAAATTATTAATCGATAAAATAAATATTGTAGAGAAAATTTTTGTTAACAATAAAAATGGTCAAGAGTTCATTGTTAACAAAAATTTTCTATAACTTATGGATTAAAATTTTTGTTTTGTAGAAAACTTGTCGATCTTAAATATTTTGCGAAGAAAGTTATCGATAAAAAAAATTTTTATTGTGGAAAACTTATCGATTAAAAATATTAAAAAATATTCTGTTATATGTTATCGATAAAATAAATCTTATAAAAAATTTGAAAATAAAATTTACAAAAATTTCTTCAACAGCAATTATCTGCTATAAAAATACGTCGATAGCAATAATTTTCTTTAGAAAATCAATTATTTGCTATAAAAAACTATTTGAAAGCAATAATATTCCAAAGAAATTTATTCGAGAGTAATTAATCAATAACGATTATAAAATTATTCGATTAATAGGTTTAGGTGAAAAAATTTAAAACAAAAATTATCGATAATATTGACAATAAAAATTTTTTCTAGAAAACTTATCTACAAGTAAATTAGATTAATCGATAAAAATTAGAGTCTTGTAAAAAACTTATTGATAAAAAAAATTAAAAAAAATTTCTGATATAAATTATCGATAAAATAAATCATAAATTTGCTATAAAATTTTTTCGATGGCATCCATGTTCTATAAAAAATTATTAAAGCAATAATATTCCAAAGAATTTTATTCGATAGCAAGCAATCAATAACGCTTCTAAAAATTAATCGATTATTAGATTTATGTATGTTGAAAAAAAAAATGTATACAAAAATTATCGATAAAAATAGGTTAAAAATATATTTATTATAAAAATTTTTTATAGAAAACATATCGACAAGTAAAGTGTTTAAAAAACAATTATTCGATAAAAATTACTTTCTTGTAAAAAACTTATTGATAAAAAAAATTAAAAATATGTTATGTTATAAATTATCGATAAAATAAATATTAAATCTGCTGTAAAAATTCTTGGATAGCAATAATTTTATGTAGAAAATTTGTTTTTCGAAGGCAATAATATTCCAAAGAAATTTATTCGATAGCAATTAATCAATAACGATCGTAAAAATTAATCAATTATTTGATTTATGTTGAAAAAAAAATTTTACAAAAATTATCGATAACAAATAGGCAAAAAATTTATTGATAATAAAAATTTTTTATAAAAAACTTATCGACAAGTAAAGTGTTTTAAAAACAATTATTCGATAACAGGAATTTGGTATAAAAAATTCATTGAGAACAATTATTTAGAATACAAAATTATTCGTTATTTTTAATTGAATAGTAATCGATTAGAGAAATTATCTAATTTAGGTCTCTACAGAGAGCTGAAAATAGTGCATTGAAAACAGTTTTTAATTTGCCTCTTACGTATTCAACAATACCTTTGTATAAGGACATAGCTTTAAACATTCTTCCTGTACATGGCTTTCACAAAATCCAACTTTTACTTTATGTTTTTAAATCATTGAATAACATTGGGTATCACACAATAACATTTTCCAGAAACCAAACAGCTTTCAACACAATTAATAATTCGAATTTAAGGATAGCACGATGTCGATTGGAAACCACAAAACAGCGAGTAGAACACAATGGTAGTTTGGAGTTTAATAACCTTCCTGGGAATACAAGAAATATTGTTCGAATCTCTATTTTCAAAACAAATGTTAAAAATTATATTTTTCAAAATTTAGAAATGCTTCTATTGTGATTATTAGTTTGATCTTAGTTATATCTTAAGTTTTGCTTTATTTATTTATTTATTTTTTTTATTATTTTAAAATTTGTTTTTTTTTTTATTATTATTAAATATACTTAAGTTTATATAATTTTTATTTGCCAACTTGCCTCAATAATGTCTTCAAGACGCAGAGGCACAACATATTCTTAAACAATTATTATGAATAAATTTTTTTATATAGAAAATTTATCGACAAAAATTTTTTAGGAAAATTTGCCGTTAAGTTTTTTTTAGCATATTTATTTATATTTTTTTTAAAGTCATGAAAATTATTTTTTTTCAAAAATTTTTCAAATAATTTCTTTACAGAAAAATGATTGATTGTTAATTGCCTAATTACAACGAAATTTTTAATAGTATTTCTAAAGAAAGTAGTAGGTAATCATTATTAGAAAGACAATGAAATTAATGCATTCTTTAATTATTATACACACTGTACTACAGCATAACATAGAGTTCTTTGTAGAAATTAAAAACCTTAAGGAGATTTTTTTAAATATCTTAACAGATCACTTCACTTTGTTCGGAACGCATTAAAAACAATATAAAGATGTATAGATGCGGTAGGCTTCTAAGAACGATTGCTACACATATTCGCGACATTATCTTAATTAAAAAACCAAATACCCATAGAAGTCATCAAGACAGATTTCTGCTCAAACAGTATATTGAAAAAGGTCATTGAGAAATTTGGTAAAAAAACCCACACCGAAAATATTTTTTTATACAAATTTAAAAAAAAACTATGAAAATATAAGAAATCTGTATTTTGTTTTTTGTAAACCAAACGCATCAATATAAAGGCTCCACCATCTAACGTTTTTTTTTAAACTAGTGCTTATTTCGTAAATGGTAACACTTAGCTAATATCTGAGTTGACAGATAATAAGTTTTATCCTTCCGCTGAACGAATATGGTTGTGTATACGCTTGAACAACGCTGGAAAATATTGCGACATTACTTTGGCCGATTTTGCTAAAAAAATCATCTTTTCAGATGAAGCTCGTTTTGATCTTGGCGTGTATGTAAACAAGCAAAATTGTCGCATTTCGGGCACAGAAAACCCGCACGCATACATTGAAAAGCCGACAAGTCACTGTTTGGTGCGGATTTTGGTCCAGAGGCATAATTGGGCCATTTTTCTTCGAAAATGAGCAAGGAGTAGCCGTAGTCAATGGCGATCGTTATCGGGCCATGTTGAACGAATTTTTGTTCACAAAAATTGAAGATGAGGATACTGGCAACATTTGGTTTCAACAGGATTTTGCTACGTGCCTCACAGCCGAAGCAAAACTTTTTTTATAGCATTTAAAAAAAAAAGTTATTTGGCGGACCCTTTATAAGCTCTATTCACCTGAAAACAAGGTCAGATTTCATTTATTTAATAAATTTTCTATTAAAAATTTGAGTTATGGATTAATTATTTGTAGAAAGAAAAGACTAAAAAAACTTTTCTATGCAAAGTCAAGATATTTGTTATAATTCTGAGAAAAACGAGAGTGTTCTGATTTATAACAGGATAAATATTGATATTAATTCAAACGTAATTTTAAACAATATCTAATAGCATTACTAATAACAATTCTTAGCTTTATATGAAAACATTACAAAGATTATAAACTTTCGGAAAAAAAACTTGAACTTTCGGAAATAGGGTTGTAAGAAAGAGTTATAGTGCTGCAAATAATTATAAGATCACTGTATAGACCTACATAAAACAAAATTCTGTTTCTTTGTTTTGCTTAATGTAGCTTCTTAAACAATTATAGTCGGACTTCTTTTATAATGTATAATGTAACACAATGCATAATGAACTATATATGCTTTCCTTTTGCTGGAAGAGCCTTTGTGACATAAGAAATACCCAAAGTTTAATAAATATTATTACCGTCGTCGTTTAGTTTTTTTTTCTTTTTTGGTATTATGTGTCTGTTTTTTTTCTTAGATTTTTGTTTTGCCATAATTGTCTGTATTTCATTCACGTTTTCTTTTGAAAGACTAATATCATTCCTACACCACTCCCACATTTTTTTTTTAAACAATTCATGTTTGTAGCATTTCATTGTTTGGCTGACTTCATTTCTTTTTTTATTATTTTGTTTTTTCATTGCCATTTAATAAATATTAATTTTGACTTAAAAAAAAAACAACGAAAAACTGTTGAAAATCAACATGGCATTCAGTGTTTTTCTCATTTCGCTTTTAATATATTTCCTATGCTGATGTTTGTAACAGGACCCTATCACGATTTGTTGCTGCTTTCTTTACTGCTGTTGGTATCCTGTTACACAAATAACAAAATTACGCATAAAATGCTTGTTGTTGTTGAGTAATTTGTTGTTTTCCTTGTATTTGTTGACATTTAATTTTCATTTACATATTTTTTTTAAGCCAAAAAAGAAACACATTTTTTTTCTTTTTTTAAGAGATTAAATTTTTTGTAAGTAATCCTACAGACACAGACATGCATACACACACTCTGAGGCATATAATTTTAATTTGTAAGTCAATATGGTTGGCTGGGTTTGGTGTTGGAGGGGAATTTTCAAACAAACCTGAAATATTTATAAGCATTAGGAGAGGAATTGTTTTAATTTCTTTAAACAGGTGGGAATTGTTGCTGTGTATTTGTTTAACAACAAATGGCCTTTAGCGCTTAAGTGATTTTTTTCTCTTAAATTCTATTGAAGTTGCTCCTTTATTTAATGAATATAACGTTATTATTTTTATTAATTCTCAAAATAAATTGGGCTTTAAGTAAAAATTAATAACGTACAAGAGCAAGAGGGTATTAGGTATATAAATTAAAGAAAAATTTACAAAAATTCTTTATTACAAATGTTTGTATTACGCAGGTAAATATTTTGATGAAAATCGGGAAAAGATTCATTAATTATTTACCTTTTGTCTTAACTTTATTGTCTTTATGTATATTTCCCCCACGAAGACAATGAGAGAAAATCCAAAGAGGGAAAAAGATTTTATTACTTTGTTTAAGGCTACACAAGTTGGTCTGCTTAGAAAAGCATAATAACACTTTTGAATATAAAAGTGTTGTAAAAGGATTTAATCCGTAGAACTGAATAATCATATTAAAAGTTCGCATTACATTTCCTTATTATTAATCGCTTTTGTGCTCTTTCACAAGCATGTAACCACACAAATATTTACACATGTGTATTACATTAAAACACCACTATTTATTTGTGTTGTGGTGGGATGTGTAATGTGTGACAAGCAGGATGTTTATTTATTTATTTGGGATGCCTAAACAGTTGAAACAAAAAGATGTCAAAACAACACAGACAGGAAAAGAAACGGCATAGTCAGCCATTAGGACGACGATAAAAAAAGTAACGTAATTATGATGACATTTTATTAACACATTTACTGAAAGCTTTAAGGATTTCATAAACACACACAACCATGAGTGTATGTGTATGGTTAAATATTTGCAGATATACACATGTTAATGTCTAAATCTTTTGTATTTGTTTAGGTGTTGTTTTTTGTTTCTGTTTTATTTTTTTGATTTTCAGGAAGCACACATACATTTAGATACAATTTCAGACATAGTCTAATACTAAGAGGTTAAATAAATACTTGTAAGTTTATGTGTGCATGTTTCAATGTATGTTGACCTTATTTGAATCAATTACACAAAACTTTGGCAAATTAAGAGGAGTAAAGCAAACAAATTTAATTAAATCATACTAAAATTAATAATGTTTGCAATAGCCAGCAATTTAGCAGATATACAAACATTTATGCACATATGTACGAGTTCATGTACTTATTTATGCTGTCGGAATATTTAATAAGACAAACATTGTAACGAAAAAAAAAAAAATTAATAAAAATAAGAAGAAAAAAAAAAATAAGGAACGTGCTTAATATAAATTTTGTTTTCATATATAAAAAGTTTTATGAGAAGTTCTTATCTATAAAAGAATTAACGATAATCCAAAAACTCAATAAAAAATTTAACGTTGACTTCAATTCTCTACAAAAAAAAAATTAAAGGATAACAAGAAATATCGTTTAGAAGATTTAGCAAAGAAAACCGTTTCTAGACAATAAAAGCACAATAAGGATTGTTAATAAAAAATTTATTGGAAACACGAATTTGAGATGGTATGTAGCAATAAACTGAATATAAATAATTTAAAGTGTACCTGAGTTATTCTAGAATATTCTTTAATCGCTTAAAATCTATTAATTAACCGTGATTGTTTTAATGTTTCAAAAACTGTGGATATATATCGCATGAACTTTTTTAACAATGCAAATACAAGTGTCAAATATGAGTTGATTTCCGAACTAAAAATTTTCTGATTTTGATAAAAAGTCATGATTGTGACAGCTGTCAGAATAAAATTTGTTTTTCATATTGCCTAAGCTCAAGGCATATTCATAAGGTATATGCAACGGCGAATTGATACAACAAAGCAACTTTAGAGAGGATGTTTTATGTTAAGGCCAATTCATACATCAGGGATTGAAAAGTTGTTTTGACATATTAAATATAATAAAATTTTATTAAAAAATGGATGTAAATGTTGGAAACATATTATTAATGACGCAAAAGCAACAAATAAACATAAATAAAATCAAGGCAAATTTAACCAATTTTGACAAAAAGTTTCCCCATGAATGAATTCGCCTTGGCCTAAACTATACTTATTTAGCTAAAACATAGTCTTAAAATTTTTGATAAAAATTTGCTCATCTATTTAATTTGAGTTCGTCCTTAAGCTTACGCCAGGATGCACGTTACTGTTTCCAATGCCTCGACTTTGGTATTTTATTGGTACAGAAAGTGTCATCAACACCTTTGGCTGATTGGAAAAGGTAAAACTGTGGTTAGAGAATTTGCTTTGGGACTGACCAGAGACCCATTTTGTACCTCGGTTGTAGTAAGACCTTAAAATTTATTTTAGACAGGTTAAGGTCTCTGTAGAAAACACGTGGTGGCAGTGGCTTGTTTTCAATCGACGGTGGTTTAATGGCTAATGGCTACAACTAGAGCTTCTACTGTTTCTTTCTCAATAAAAAATGAAGAATGCAGTTATAATGCCTAATGCAAGCAGAGGCGGACCAATCGGTGGACTTCGATAAACTATTTACGACTTGAGGTACTGTTGCTATTAAACGGAAGTAGCTACTTCGTGACTTGATCTGATTCTTGCCGACCCCAAATCTTATCACTGATTAATGTCATTATGCTCTTAACGAAAACAAAAAAAAAATAAGGTTTTAGATAGTCCGAGGTCTTTAGCAAAATATTGTGTTTGTGTCTATATATAAACACAATGCTTAGAAACATTGAATTGCACAACATGTTACACAGGGGTAGGTGCTTGGTCAGAAACTCAATATCGTGCTTAGATTATAGCATTTTATAAATTTATAGTGTCTGGATGTCAATCAAACCATACACATACACATATACATCGATGTATGGCAGTAGTGGTTATTTAAATAGTTATAAAATATAGGGTGGGTCAAAAGTCAAAATGGGGTTAAAAATTAAATATCCTCTTTGTTTATTTGTATTCTGAATTATAAAATACCCAAAATATTAATGTTTATTTATATCTTATGGAATTTAGTTATTCTATACGTTCAATATTTTCCGCAGTGCAAGATAAAAGTGGTCTAGCGATTCGACGTAAATCTCTAACGGTGTGATGTTAGAGGCGACAATAAACTAAGCAACGAATCATTGCTTCAGAGAGCAAAATTGTAAAGATAAATTGCACATGATATGCCCTTCTCTCTTAAAAGATTTACTGCTGTCTTAGATACAAAATTATATTGTTCTGGTTGTTTTTTTATTTTATTTGAAAGTAAAATATAAATAATATAGACGAAGATTTATAAAATTTGTAAATCCTACTGTGACTACTTGCTCAACTTGTCCTTTTAGTCCTTGTAAATGAAGTGAATTATTTTTTTTTAATAAAGAAAATTATATTAAAAATCTTAATAATTTTTTTTATAATTAATTACGAAAAAACCCAAATCCTGCAAAATATTTCCAATTTGAAATTCCAAAATTTTTGAGCCCTAAATTTCCAAACCTCTGTTTCGTTTAGACAGCCCTAACAGTGACACAATTGTTTACAAACTTTTCCTTAAATCTCCCCAATTTAAACAAAAATTTATTTGCAAATTTATGGAAAATTTATTAGTAACACTGATGGTCTTCCTGAGTTTCTAATGTAATTTATTTTTAATATAAATCGTTAAAGCTTCTAGTTGTAATTTTATTATCTAATTATGTAGGTTAAATAACAAAGTTGTTTTATTTTACAAAACATTTAAGATATGCACCATCAAGTGGTACAAAGAAAGCATGATTCTCTAATAAAACTTGCAACGAAAGTGAAAATAAATAAATAAAACTGAAAGTGAACTTGAACATAAAACTAAAGAATTTAGCATAAAGTATAATGAGTACTAATGAGTCAAAAGAAAGTATCTAGTAAAACAAAAAGCTTTTGCTGTTAAGATAGGAAAAAAAAAATAGAAAAATACTGTAATAAAAAGACAAAATAAGATTTTTTTAAAATTTTATTAGTACAGCGGGTGTGTTAAGTTATTGTCAATAGAAAAGGTAAGTATTAATCATTAGCCATAAACTCTTTATAAAGTTAATATTGCAACATCTGTTGTAACAAGATTACAAAGCAAACTTGTCTGATAAAAAATATGTTAAGTTTTGCTAAGTAATTTTTAGAAAACCATAAAATTTTAAATTTATTTTTTTTTGTTATTTGTTATTCTGCTAACAAATTAGCTCTTCGTCTGAGGTATGAGTCCGGCCAGACCTTTTTTAGTTTGAGCGGTTTTTTAAAACATATTTATTACTTAGTTAAAGACTTGAAGTTTTAGGTACGCTCCTTAATTTTCGATTGCTCTAAACACTTAAAAATTAAATCCTTAAAAGGAATCTTATATTTTACTGCACATTAATAACACATATGTATGGTCTGGCTGGACCCACACATATATAAATGTTTTTATTTAAAATGCTGTGTTGTTAAGATCTTTTTGCTGTTTTCAATTATTTCTTGTTAAAGTGTTTTTTATTTCGGAACGATGTTGAAGAGATTTTTTTTATATTTAGTATCCAATATTGAGATCCAAATGAATACCATTCATGGCAATTGATTAGTTCAGCTATGTTATTGCTTTTAGGAAGACCCGAAAATGTAAGGTTTAGTTAAATACATGTTTTTAATTATTTATTAAAACAATTTATTTAATTTAATATATAATTTATGTTTTGACTAATTTGGATTATACCAGTAATAACTTGTGGTACTACGGAAATGAAATTTTTTTTATTATAAATTATATTTAAAACAAAGTGAGTCTCCCTAGACTCATGTGTTACGAATCAGTGATCGGCTTTGAGTCGTTTTTTCAATATTCACAGTGAGTCATAAAATTTGAGTGCGTATAAATCATTGAAATTAAACTGAGCTGATGCACGCATACCCACAACAACTTTGATGTATAAGTACAACTCACAATGAACATAAGTACTACGTCGTTTATAGAAAACTTGTCGATCTAAAATATTTTGTGAGGAAACTTATAGATAAAAAATATTTTTCTGTAGAAATCTAATCGCTAAAAATATAAAAAAAAAATTTTCTGTTATAAAAAACTAATAAAATAAATCTTAGAAAAAAATTAAAAATAAAATTTGACAACAATTTTTTTTTTAAAAATTCTTCGATATCAATAATTTTCTATAGAAAATAAATTATTTTCTATAAAAAGTCATTCAATAGCAATAATATACCAACGAAATTTATTCGATATCAATCAATCAATAACGATCGTAGAAATTAATCGAATAATAGATTTATGTTGAAAATAAAATTTATAAAAAAAAATATCGCTAACAAATAGGTAAAAAATTTATTGATAATAAAAATTTTTTATATAAAACTTATCGACAAGTAAAGTGTTTTAAAAACAATTATTCGATAACAAGAATTTGGTATGAAAAATTTATTGAGAACAAGAATTTGATAAGCAATATTATTCGAATACAAACATTTCTAATTGAATAGTAATCGATTAGAGAAATTATCTAAATTAACTTTATCTGTGGCAAATATGTATTTTATATAGAAAATTTATCGGCAAAATTTGCAAGGGAAAAGTTTTCGTTAAAATTTTTTTTATAATATTTATTTATAATTTTTTTTTTTTAATTGATGAGAACTATTTTTTTCCAAATAGTTTTATCAAATATTTTTTTTTTATAGAAAAATTATTGAAAAAAATTTCTGTCGGCTACTTAATTAAAACGAATTTTTGCTATAGATATATATAGCGTCCAATTCTTATATGATTTGCGAAACTACTCACGTTGATTCATATTTTTAAGAAACTACTTATCTTCATAGAATGAAGCAAGTTGACTCAACAACAAAAACATTAACAGCTCTCATTTCTATGAAGAAGAAACCATGTTGCCAGGTCGGAGAGTGCAAGATATTTTTTAGCCGCCAGAAAATTTGCAATTTTACAATGTATAATACACAATTTTTGCAACTATCACTATTTAATTTTTAAATAAACGCAACTGATTATGACCTTTAGGCTTAGTTATTTTGTGTTTTTTATTTTCATGTTTTAATTTTTTTCAGCAAATTAAAAACTTGCGTTTTACGTAAAAACAAAATCTAAATCTTTTAAACAGACATTAAAACACACAACTTCATAATGAGTTCGCGAGCCATACTTGCTTTTGATCATCGGTTTATCTTGCGTGAACGACAATAGCAATCAACTGAGCCATACGTGTTGCTAAATATGAGTACTATAAGTACCTTAAATTTAAAAGTGCGTATAAGTAGTGAGGACTTTTCAATAAGTATGAATGCGTATAAGTCAACGAAATAATGAATAATGATTCAAGTTGACTTACTTCATTAGTATTCGTTGCAGATCTCTGTAAGGAATGTGAAAATCAAAAAGTATGTTAGAGAACAACACAGCGTATGATTAATATTAATTTGTTTTCATTTCTTAACCTCTTAAGACCGCAGGTACACATATGTGTACCTTTAGTTATGACTCAATTTTTCAAGCAATGCCATCTTGATGTGGCTTTTCTACTTTTGTTGCATTTTATATGATTATAGGCTTTACTAAAAATGAATAGCAGGCATTAAAACCAAGTTGCACTCATTATTTTTAAATTTTGATTTAACGTTTAAAAAAATTTCTAGTAGGCCATGATCATGAGTAAAAAACATTTATTTTTGAACTGAACTTATTGGTTGGATTCACTTGCTTTATAAATTTTTGTATATCTATGTATTTTAAAAAATAACTGTTTTGAAAATTACCATACCGTTAAGCATTTTGACAGTTGTTAAATATATGTTAAGACCTGAGGTGCACATTTATGCACCACTTTTTTCCATTACTACTAATAAAAAAAAATAATAAAATAACAAATAATTGTTATATTTTTATCCTAAAAAGTAAAATAAATATATAAAAACCGAAAAAAATTAATTTGTTCTTATTCAGGTCTTAAGAGGTTAAGAACTTTGTTACGCAGAAGTTATCTAAATGAATTGCGAATTTTGGAACTCATATAGTTCCCCATGAAATTATTTCGTTAAGGTTAAAACAATAATAGACATTTGATAAAAATTTTAAGAAATTTTACATGGTCTTATATCATTAAAAATGTTTTAAACATCATAAAAAAATTTTTATTCGTTACAGTACTTTTAAACACATGTATACAAATTACACTGGTCTGCAAAAATAAAAGAATTTGCCACATTTTGAAGAAATATATGTGGAATATAGAGGTTTTGACGTGCTCAATCTAAATCAGTTTTTTTTTTATCGGGCTAAGATTATAGTTTTTCCAAAGTAAGCAAAATGTGTTATACAATTTCTATGAAAGTGAATAAAATCAAAATTTGTCATTTATATCATATCTTATGATTTATGTCTTATTTTATTCACACGACTTTCTTTACGAAAATGTTATTTCTTTACGAAATCTGATTAAAAGGTAAAACTTTTACCCCAAAACGTTTTAATAAATTTTTGAGTACAATAAATAGTACTCAATTTGCATTAAAATAAATTTCATCGTTACTTGTTTCTACATAACTCCTTAACACTTGAATATATAAGAAAACGCTATTCATTAGGCTTTAAAAAAAATTATTATTAACCATTTGCTGGTATTCTTATCAAAATCAAACTTATCATTCTCATGTTCTGATGAAAGGTATAAGCATAACCGCCGTGTTTTGGGTAAAATACTAGACATGCCCGTTTTCAGTAGAATACACTGAAAGCGGGTTCAAATTTGGCATATTTACATATTTACTCAAAGGTAATTATTGCTGTAGACTAGTGTTATTAAATTAAAAATACTAAACAGTTGTATTATTATTCCGTAATGAAAAAAAATATTAAGTTTTGTGGTAAAATTTGTACCATTAAAAATGGAGATGCAATAAAAACATTCTTTATTGTCTTCTTTCATATTTTTTTAAATGATACATTATCTAAACAAAAAAAAATGAAACTTTTTAATTTCTAAAGGTTTTTACTTGTTTTTAGAAAGTTGATAAAAAAAACGAAATACAAATCAAGCAAAAAAAAAAAATTCTAAAGAAAATAAAAAAAATTATTATTTGTTTTTCTTAAATGGAGTTGGGAAAAATTGTGTTGTATAAAAGAAAAAATAAACTTGTCATTAAATAAGGAAGTTTTTGTTTAAAAGACGATTTTTGTTTTCTCTTTTATCTAGATATGACTTTCCAACACGGAAATATTTAAGCGTAAAGCAAAACAATGTAAAAAGGGGGGAGAAACTTTGCCAAAGTAAATGTTAAGTAATATTAAAACACCAAAGAGCAAAAAAAAAAAATAAAATAAATAAAAAATCCCAAGAAAGTTATTGCAATATGATGAAGTTATTTACACATAAAAAAATATATGTAAAAATATTATTTAATAAAAAACTTTATCAGGGAACTTAAATATGTGTTTAAATATGCAAAATACGATATGTGTATCAGGGCATGTGTAATAAAGTTACAGTCGCAAAAACAAATATATAAGTATGCAAGGAAAAGATAAAAGAAAGAAATTAGGCACTTGAATGAAGCAATGTTATTTTTTTATTATGCAATAAATTGTCTATAGAACAACAACTTGCTAAAAGCAGAAGACTTTTAAAAAGTTTTGAATTTAAATCAAAGGTAATAAAACTGTAGACTTTATATGGTTTTTCTATTGAACAAGCTGCTAAACTTTTGCTACTAACAAAAGCTTTAGCTAAGTCTGAGTGAAAGCTGAAAGTAGCTTAGGAAAAATTTTTAACAAATTGTCATGTTGTATAAAAATTTTTTTCTTAAATTATTGTCACAATAAAGCCTTATGTTTTAAAACATACTTTTATATGTGAAATATATTTTCAATTTGGTTTTTAAATAATTCCTAATTAAAGTTTTACAAAAAGCTTTAACTTTGCATATTCTACTATATGTAAATTACATAAATAAATACTTAAAAAATATTATTTGAAAGCTCTTATATCTATTTAATTAATTGTTATCATTTATCTCTACAATATTATGCTGATTAAATAATTTTTTTCTTAAATATTAAAGTGCACTTTGTAACTTTTCAGATTCTCGTGAAATTTTTCATCGCAGTAAAAATTTGATAAAGCTTTTATACGACTCCTTACGAAACAGCTTTAATATTAATTTTTACAATAATTTGATAAAATCTTTATTAAACTAGATCTTTCTATTATACGTATAAGGTAATTTTGTTAAAGTACTAGATATAATCTTCAACTGAAATAGAACTGGAACTAGAACTTAACTAGAACTGAACTAGAACTGAACTTGAACTGAACTAGAACTGAACTACAACTAAACTAGAACTGAACTAGAACTGAACTAGAACTGAACTAGAACTGAACTAGAACTGAACTAGAACTGAACTAGAACTGAACTAAAACTGAACTAGAACTAAGCTACAACTGAACTAGAACTGAACTAGTACTGAACTAGAACTGAACTAGAACTGAACTAGAACTGAACTAGAACTGAACTAGAACTGAACTAAAACTGAACTAGAACTAAACTAGAACTGAACTAGAACTGAAGTAGAACTGAACTAGAACTGAACCAGAACTGAACTAGAACTGAACTAAAACTGAACTAGAACTGAACTAGAACTGAACTAGAACTGAACTAGAACTGAACCAGAACTGAACTAGAACTAAGCTAGGACTGAACTAGAACTGAACTAGGACTGAACTAGAACTGAACTAGAACTGAACTAGAACTAAACTAGAACTGAACTAAAACTGAACTAGAACTGAACTAGAACTGAACTAAAACTAACCTAGAACTGAACTAGAACTAAACTTGGACTGAAATAGAACTGAACTAGAACTGAACTAGAACTGAACTAGAACTGAACTAGAACTGAACTAAAACTGAACTAGAACTAGAACTGAACTAGAACTGAACTAGAACTGAACTAGAACTGAACTAGAACTGAACTAGAACTGAACTAGAACTGAACTAGAACTGAACTAAAACTGAACTAGAACTGAACTAGAACTGAACTAGAACTGAACTAAAACTAACCTAGAACTGAACTAGAACTAAACTTGGACTGAAATAGAACTGAACTAGAACGAAAATTAAACTAAAATTGAATAAAAACTAGAGAATTACATAAATAGAACTAACCTATAACAAACTCTTTGCCAGAAGCAATCAAAAGCTGAATTAATTTTAGTTAAGTTTTAGGTAAAAAAAATACCTTCTCTCATTAAATTGTAAATTGCTTTGTAAACTTTTCATAGTTTTCATTTCCAAACCTTTATCAATTCCAACTTAATTTACACAATTATGTCTCAAATAAAGTTGTTTGAAATAATTTCACTGTGTGCGTAATATATTTTAAGTAATTGTCTTGGAATCCTTTTATTTATTTTAGAATTGTTTAAGTTTTAGTAACTGCCAGTTAGTTGAATTATTTTTACTTTGATAATAAATTTAATAAAAACAATAGCAATGATATAAAATTCAAAGAAAGATATAACGATTTAACAAAAACAAAAGAACTAAATTACTACAACACATTTTTTCGTTTTGTTATTATAACTTACCACAGGCAACATTTTCAAAAATCCCAGTAAAAATATCACCATTATGCTGGATGTTGAGACACAAAATTGCATTTTCAGAAATGTTATGGCACACTGACGGTTACACCAAATGGGCAGCAGAATAATAAATGCTGAGCACGATTGCAATAAACAACAAACACAACTAATGATGACGAAAATTGGTCGGGGCGGTGCAGACAAATGATGAGACTGTTGTAAGAGAATAAAGAAAATATTAAGGAATAAAATAAATAACAAAACATTGATGTCAAATTTAATAAAAAAAACTTTTTAAGATGTAATTTGTAAAGACGTTGTCTTTGTGTTTGATTTAATGTATATTTGAGACAAGAGTTTGAGCAGACTTATGAAGACTTCTTAAACAGGTTGTGGGAAGAGTGAAAAAAAAACAACAAATGAGAGTTGTAAGTAGCAATATAGTGTTAAAGATTTTATGTGAAAGAAGCTGTGATTATACTTCTAACATTTTTTGAAATTTTATTTGTTAACAAGCTTTATTTAAAGTGATAATATTTACTGATAAATTTATTTTTATTTTTTAAAAGCTTTCGAGTTAACTGATAGCTACTTAAGAAGTTTTTTGAAATTTATAAAAAGCTTTTGTAAAAACAAGAATTTGGTAAAAGTTTCTTCAAAAGCTTTTCTACTTAAATAAGCTTACTATAAGCCTCGTTTAAAAATTTTTAAAAAAAATTTTCTAACAGATTAAAAAAATTTATCTTCAAATAATTTTTTATATCTTTTAATATTTAAGGCATTCTTTGCTTGTCAAGTTTTAACATAAGTGTGTTATTTTAAATCTTCAAATATAAAAATATTCAAATATAAAAATATTCTTCTTAGTTGTACTGATTTAAATTTAATATAATTAGTTCATCACTATGTTGTTCGCCGACATTTACCCCTCGTGTAAAGTATTTTTCATGGTACCAGACATCTTAATGCATTGCGTTCTCTTATTTACCCACTTCGTAATATTTTTTCGCCATTTTTATATATACATAAATATGTTTTGTTAACATTAAAGAATACTTTTAATACCAGTATTACAAAAATATTTCCACACTTTTTCTGCAGACTTAGTAGTTGTACGTAAGTAAAAATATAAAAAAATTGTTTGTTTAGTTTTATTTTATATTAGTTTTAAAGTTTAAGTTCACAACCTTGCCACTGCATATCTAAGATTGTTTACCACAGAAAATTGTTGCTTCAAATGAATTATATTGTACAAACACTTGATTTAGCTAAAGTGTTTTCTAGTTCGACTTGCTTTGCTCTTTTGTTTTTAGTTTCCGTTTAAAACTTTTTTGTTTATATGGAATAAAACTAAACTGGAGAATGATCAAAGGAAAGGAGGCAAAACAGTAAAGTTAAAAATTAAGAAAAAATCACAGTTGACTTTAAAATTAAAATTTTTTTTTTATTAATTAATTGCTAAAAGCAATACCAAAGCAAAACTATGCAAAATTAGTTTTATTTATAGATCATTCGACACATTCGTGTATGTGTGCAAAATTAGTTTAATTTATAGATCATTCAACACATTTGTGTATTCTATATAATGACAAAAGAATAGAACTAATATATCCCAGCAAAATAAATTATACGTTGTTTGAGGTTAATTCTAGTTTCAATACTTCTAATAAATAGGGCAAAATCATAAATTCTAAAATATTCCCTTATTGCGAAATAATTTACTGATCATTACTAATGTGCTTTCAAATAAATCCAAAAAAATAAATTCATAAACATTGTTTTTTTCTTCCCAAATGTGCAGTGCTGTTCACTAATAAATTCATGTCAACACATGATCTCCAATTACACGCTTATGTTAAAATTATTTGTATTTTCATTTAAATTAAATCACTGTATCTTCAATTGAACACCTGCTAAATTACTCTTTGTCACGTTTTTTTTTTTGCTGGGAGACTACAAATTTGCTTACGATCAGTAGCTTAAAATTTAAATAGGGTATTTAGCCTGAAGCAACATAATATAACTTTACGTAAGGTCAAGTAACATGACGTTACTATACGTGTCTTGACGTAATGTTACGTAACATGCTACAGAGCTATACACAGTTGAATTGTATAAATCTTTTTTTAGTTTGCATAATCATCACCTCTACAATCCATTTGCTTATTTTAACATAAAGGAACGAATGTAATCATAGATTTACCCATTTACATTTAAATCTTAACAACTGCACTCATGTGCTCTATGTTTTCATGATACTTATCATTGTAATAAAATAAAACAAATACTGCAGCACACGAGAAAGCAAAATAACTCTCAACTTTATTTATGAACTTAAAATGCACACAAATCGACCATTAGAGACTTGTACTTGTGTCGAATGAGAGGAGAGAAAGAGAGCAAGATTTTGCTGAAAAGCACAGAGGTAATTTCACAACATGCTGAAGACCAAATATACCGTAAACAATAGCAAATATGCAAAGACATTAAAACAACAAATTAACAGCAACAAAAAAAAAAAAAAAATAAATAAATAAAAAAACTTCTGTAGTAAAGGTGGTATTAGTTTATAATGGTGTTAGTGTTTGAGGTTTACTTAAACAAGTTCTATAATGCTGTGTATGTTTGTATATAATGATACTTACATGATTATTACGTTTGGTAAGCATGACCACATAAGTACCAGATACTGGACAAATACAACGTGTTATATTCTCCATTAAATTTTTGGTAATACACAAATCAGAACGCCAACTAGATTCAAAGGATGCCTTATAATCATGACTAAATTGAAGACAGAAAAAAATACGAAATAAAAAGGATTTTATACATTACATTCTCTTGAGCTGAGATATTTAATGTTTTGTTTCTTTTAAGAATTGTTTACTGCTTTTGTTTGTTTATTTTACTTACCCACACACTGCTATCCACTCGCTGTCCTTGGGTGCTTTTTCATGTTGAAATATAATCTCTACATGGCCATGTTCAAAAGGTAAATCTAATGGCTCTCGCATATTATCATTAGAGCGATTTGATTGAAACAGCCACGTTTGTATAATGCGTGATGCCAAAATGTAGTCTGATTCCTTAGGATCACTGTATCGTATAAAAAAGCAGAAACCACAGAAAAATAAAAGAAAAAAAACTTAGTTTCTTGTATTACTAGATTAAGATATAAGCTTGCTTTCCTAAAATTGGTTTCCCTAGTACTTATATAACAAAATGAATCTACAAAGATTACTAAAAAGCTTGAGAACCTATATTTGAATTTTGACAATTTGGCTACGATACCGTAATAAGTTATACACAACATGTGGACTTTCTTAAATTCTTAGCGTTTAATTTGAAGCAGTTGTCCAACATATAGTCAAAAAAAAAAATCCTAAATGCTAATGGCATATTGTTATAGTAATCTTTAGAGTTATTTAAACAATTTAAAATATTCGATTTTTTAATATAATGTTTTAACCAAACTTACCTTCCTCTTGTGTAATAGGTTTTGGGTAGAAAACTTTTTAAATTCTTATACGAAATAACCGAAGCAAAGATGGTGTTATTTGCCATAATATTAAGCAAACGATTTGATAGTCCTATATCCATATACAGCTGATCGGAGAAGAGATCATCGCTGGAAAGAGAATTTTAAAAATATTCGTTTTATTTATAAATAATAAAAAATATTTATTTAAATATTTATTTAAAAATATTTAGCTAATTCACACAAGGGGGTTCTTAGTGTCTTTTTTTCATAAAGTCATAGTATTTCAAAATCTTAAAATTATAAAAAGGTTTGTATTAATTAATTAAATTAAATTGTATTAAATTAAAAATTGTAAAATATAAAGGCGTTTTTAAAAATTTTAAAAATTATGACATTATGACAACACGACACTTGGGATACCTTGTGAATTAGCTTTTGTTTTTCATAACTGTGTGGAAAAAGTGCTTAACGCGTTTCAATTACTAAAAACTGATTTTATGCACTTTTATCTACTTTTTATAGAGCTTTGTTAAGGCACTATATTTTTCTTAAGGTAACTTTTATACATATTATTTTTTTTTAAATTTATATTACTTTTTATACTTTATCGTTTTGTGCTATTTACTTTGCGTTTTTTAACTTCTTTCTTCTGCTCAACTGCTGCAGCAGGTTAAAAATTTAAAGTTATTTCTATTAATAAAAACCGTCTTAAAAATAAAACTGAAAAAAATTTCTTAAAAAATTTTACTTTTCTGTACTTTTCCTTTTTGTGTTGCTTTTAGTTTTTTTTTTTTTTAAGTTGGAAAAGCATTTTTTTCAATATTCCGCGGTATTTTCTTTTACCGCAATTTACTTTATTGTTTTAACATTTGTTGACGTTTAGCTTTTTATATGGTCCTTCATTGCTTAAAGAAACACTGCTCCCTAGTGACCGTCAATAGTTTTTTTGTTTTAGTCTGGCTTCATGAATTAATCAAAAGTAAGTTTTCTTTTACTTACAACTAGCTTTGTTCTAAATTTTTTTTAGCGTAGAATATTTATATTATCTTTTACTCTACTTTTACTAATTTGTAAACCCTTAATTGCTACAAAATGTTTAAAAAAGTTTAAGAAATATGTTAAAGAAAATTGAAAATTAATTAGTTTTAATTAGTTTATCAAAAACAATGATCAAAAAGTGAGCAGAAAGGATAATATTTATAAGCAATAATGAACGTTCTTTATACTTCAAAAACCTAGGGCAAATGAAATAAGAAAATAATATTATGCAACGTCTTGACATTGACAAAGTTTTGTATTTTGGTTGTATTTTTTTTTAACGGACGCCTTTGTAATAAACATTTTTCCTTACACTTTAAACTGCTCACATTTTTTTAATAATTATTTAATGTTTCTTAAGAAAATGAAAAAAAAATATATTACGGGGCGTATGATTGATATTAATTACTTTCATTTTTTGTATTTTTTAAACTTTTCTTAAACAATTTTCTAGATTTGATAACTAATCAAAAATCTAGAATTTTTTCTTTATTATAGTTAAAAGAAATACATCAATTTGTAAATCTGATGTAAGAAACTAAGCCATTTTTTCCAGTTTAACTATTTTATAATTGAATTGCTGTTGAAAATATTTACACATTTTCCTGAATATTCTGATATTTTTTATTTTAGTTTTACCCGACTTTTGTTTAAAGGAAAGTGCTAAACTTTAGTAATTAAAAAATCAACAACAAGGTTTACATTTTATTAATATATCATTACCCTCTCTTTTCGTTTAAAATAAAAGGTGAAAATCTGTTGGCGAAATTAAATTTCTTTTTGGCTTTTGTTTTCTTTTTATTTAATGTAATCATTGCCAAAGAAAATTTTAAAAAAAACTAAAAGAAAATGAAATAAAAAAAAATATATATAAAAAGACTTACCCGTAGATGCGTAAATTGAAGGGTAAAGTTTTTATGGACGTCATATAGATGCGCAATGAATTAAGACGATCCAAGGACAATGAATCTTCGTCTATGGTTAAAACACTATGGTCACCATCATTAGCTGCCATACCAGCTGCCGCAGGAGAGGTACTGTCTTCTCTAATTGTATCAGTTTTTAACAAACTTTGTTGTTTGTTTTTGTTGGCAATAGTCGCTTTAGATGAGGAGGAGGAGGAGGATGAGGAAGAAGAAGGTGATGATGAGATAGTTGCTATTGAAGAAACAGATGTTGCAGCGTTATGCATGTGTGTGGTGGTGGAGGCAGGTCTTTCATTTATTATTGACTGGGTTAATGTTGTTACATGTGATGATGCTGCTGCTGATGATGAGGATGATAATATGTGCTGTTGCGGTTCTGAAGAAGAGGATGACAAAGACGATGATGAAGAGGAAGAGGATGCCTGGGCTTGTGTTATGCTTCCTGTTGATGTTGATGTTGCTAATTGTGATGCTGCAATTGTTTCACGGTTCAATGCTGCTGATTGCGTTAAAAGTTGTAACTTTTTAATTTGCTGTAAAAATAATAAATTAAACGTATTTTTTGTAGCATTTTTTGTATTAGAAAAAAATCATATATATTTTTTTTATTTTTTGCTCCTTCTCTTCTGCTTTCATAGTGCAGGGTATTAAATAAAATACAGACAATATTTAAGGTATTCACCAAGAATGTAAACATAAATTGCTATTATGCAAAAATTTCTTAAATTTAAAAGTCGTTAAAACAATTTCGTTTTTAATTGTTGACTCTAAAATAATTTAAGAATTTTTTAGAAATAATGGCAATATGATATACATCAACACAATGTGAATACCCCAATTGTGTGTTTAATTACTAATTTTATACTTGACTTGTTTAAATCTTATATTTACTTGCAACCAATTTACTATGTATTTACTGAAAATTGTCTGTCTGTCTGTCTGTCTCTCTGTCTATCTGTTCCTATATGTTCAACTTTAAAATGCATTAGTTGCCTGTTCTTTTTACTAAAGACTTTAAGACTCTTTTACACACTGCTAAGTTTGTTAAATTTTGTTGTAATTTTCATTTCTCAAGATAGAATATACAAGTATTTTTATTTCTTGGAGAATTGTTGTTTAACTACAATAATACCGAATTTACGTATAACAGGCAGCTGTTGAAATCAGCTGAAATATTTTGTTTTCTTATGAAAATAAAAATAAAATTAAATGTCGTTTTAAGAAAATAAAAACTTTGAAGAGTTTACTCTTTTAACATTTAAAGTATTTTTAAAATACCATCCTTAATACCATCTTTATAAAATAATTCAACGGTACGTGTATATGTCACTGAACTCCATCTAAGCGGCTGGACTGATTTGAGTGAATTTTTTTGTATGTGTTTGGGTGGCGCCCTGGGTATGTCGTGACTACGATTTTTTTGTTATGGTAAATTTTTGATTTGGGCACACATGTGTGCAACAAGAAAAAAACAAGCTGCATGATAGTGAGTGAAAAGTTATTAATTCATTTATTTATCTTGTTAATTTTTCTCCGAATCTTTCATTTAAAAAATTTTTTTTTTTAATATCACTTACGTTATTTTTGCAGTTACACAAAAAGTTGGGTGTGGTTTACATTACAATTAAATGGCTTATGTTTCTGTTACTATTATTACTTTGGTTTCGATATTTTAGTAGACGAGATATTGGAGGCTGTAAAACAATTCTGTATCCAAAAGTCGATTTCGAATATATGTCAGTTGAGTTATTTTTACTGTTAGGGCTCGACTTAACTGCATGCGGGAACATGTTCAATATTAAAACAGACGAGGTAATAGACTCTGTTCTGTATTATAAGGTCAATTTTAAAATATATTTCAGTTGAGTTATTTTTGCTGCTAGGGCTCGACTTAACTGCATGCGGGAACACGTTCAATATTAAAACAGACGAAGTATTGGAGGCTGTAGAACAATTCTGTATCAAAAAGTAAATTTCGAAAAATAAGTCAGTTGAGTTATTTTTGCTATTAGGGCTTGACTTAACTGCATGCGGGAACAGGTTTTTCATAATATTTTTTCTTCTTAAGTTTAATAATGACAATTCTTACTCTTTTACTTGCCTGAAAGGGATTTTTCTACGTATTGGTATAAAGGTCTGCTCTAGCTTCTGTTTCAGCCTTTATGTTTTGTTTTTTTTTTTTCAATGTACAATCATTATTGAATGTGGACATAGAGTCACCAGTTAAAACAAGTTCATTTAAAAAATGTGACAGCTTTTCTATTTTTCTAATAAATTTACAAGACTTTCCCTTTTCGCACATATTTTTGGTATAGATTTCATTGCTGTTTGCTTTCGCTATAAATATAGTAGAGCTTGTAGATAATGTGTGCTAATCAAATAAATTATTGCATTACATTTATTAAAAAAAAAAAAAAAATAATAAATTTTGTTAATATGTCCATACATATTTTGTTAATGTTAACTTATTGAATGAACTTAATCGTTTGAACTTAGCTTTACCCGTAAAAAAGAACAAAAAAAAAAAGACATTATTTGTTTTTGTCCTCAAGAACTTAGTTAATAATTGAAAACAAATAAATGTTTACAATGAAATATGTATTTCCTAGGACTAGTTTGAACTGCTCCAATATCAGCTGCAACTAATTCTAGACACATTTGCTCCCAATAATTGGGGGACAATTTGAAACAAAAATACAGCAACTACAAAGTAAGTAATTTATGGCCCGGACTTTCTGTTCCCATTTTTCTGTTTGTAGTTTTTAGTCATATTGTTTTTTGTGTTTTTTTTTTGACAATATAAACGCCTACTAAATTGGCAGAACTGCTAATACCTACACAGTCGTGGACATTTAAATGGAGAGTAAGAACAACAAAAATAACTGCAAAAATAACACAATATAAAATTCGTTAAAAGCCTAAGCAGTAGTTTTTAAACTTTTTCAGTCTCTAAAAAAATTCAACAATTAAATGAATTTATAAAAATTTTTATAAAGGAAAACTTCTCTTAAAATATTCTTTAAAGGAAATTTTCTTTTATCAAAAATGTTCTCTATATAGAATAAAAAGAAGTCTATAAAAAGCCTATTGGGAAATCCTGCTTTTGAGCTTTAGTGGGAAAAAAGGAAAACATAGTTTTGCCACATCTAATACATTGTATGTATTTTCGTAGTAAATATTAACACCCATGTAAAGACAAGTACAATTTAGGTTTGGTATACTTTACCAAAATGCCGGGGGTATTATGGCTTTTTTATGCCGTTTGTTGTATCTACAATATTCATTGCCGATCACATAATGTATATATTTTCTTAAAGCTTATGTATAATAATAATTATAATCATTTTGCCGTGTTCCATCAGGAACATAGGCTATTTATAGAAAATCTCCAATTATTTCGATCTTAAGCTAAGTATCTGAGTTCGTTAAAAAATTCGCGGGTTTCATTAAAGATAATCACTCGCCGAATGTGCTTTGCCAAGTGTTGAGGTTGACCTCGTCTTCGGGAGTCTGATGGATATCACTCTGATGCTGCGTGACAGATTTCATCATAGGGCTTCCGCGTAATCCAGCCAGTTATATTTGCGCCTTATAATTTGAGTATTGATGTCCTTTTGCCTTGTGAGTTGAAGGAGGTTTTGATTTGAAATTACTCGGATCCACCAGATCTTAAAAATATTGCGCAGGCTTTGGTTAGTAAAAACTTGTAGCATCTGCTTTATTTTAACACTGACTAGCGACGTTTTGGAACTATATAGTAGCTTAATGCAGGCTTTTTATACGTTGACTTTCGTTGCAGGAAATCCTTCAATTAAGCGCCAGATTTTGCGTAAACAGGCAAAAACAGCGCTTGCTTTTTTTTCTCTATTATACACGTGTACGGTGCCGCCCGTAGGGGTATTTAAGCTACTTAAGAAGCTAAAGTAGTTGACGTTCTCTATAGCTTCGTTGTTTACCTCAATGATGTAAGCTTATAAATAGAGGTGCAACTTAAAAAATGTTTGTATGTCCGTATATCTGACTGTATTTCCATCTGTTCGTGTGTGGATTGAAATCAGATTTTAGAAGCTATTTGCAGCACAAACTTGGGGGGGTTACTCCGTAATTCTATTCGAAAAAAAAAATTTCGAATTACAATGTTTAAAGCATACAATTTCGAAAAGTCTTGGTTTCAATCTCTTAGAAATATTCGGGAGAAAATCAGTATTGAAAACTAGCACTTCTGACCCACAACTTTCTGACATTTCTTTCCTACATTTTTATCACAAAAAAATAAATATTTCAGCACTTAAATAACTCATATTTAGGTTTGTTACTATTTATGGGTATTTTATGCCTCCTGAGTTATTCTTCGGAAGTTTTTGACAAACCGGTTCTTAATCGGCAAAGTTAGAGACAAAAATTCCTAAAGCTCTTTATATTTTTGGGACATGCTAGTAATATGAAATTGCAAGCCAAACTCTCTAGAATTAAGGGGTGTCTCGAAATGCTTTCTACATTTTTTACAGGGCACTACGCAAACAATTATTATTTAATAAATTTTTTTGTTCCACTCTGTGATAGTTATAAGTGTCAACGATACTTTGTTAATAAGTTTATGTCGTCAAATAGAGAAAAAGTGAGAAAAAATATTGTGGATATTTATAATGAAAATAAACAACTTTCTTACGCTGAAGTTGAGCGACGGGCAAAAGTGTCCAGGCAGACTGCCCGTAACGTTATTTTGAAATTCAAAAAAGATTTGTCTATTAAGCACAAGAAAGGTGGAGGTCCTCGTGGTCTTAGGAATCCTCAAATCGTTAAAAAGGTGAAGGCACTTTGGAAGCAAAATCCAAACATTTCCATTCGCGATATCGCACGAAAACTTAATATTTCGATGTCGCTTGTAGAACGAAAATAAAATTTAAGAAAATTCAAAGTCAAGAAAGCTCCAAACCGAAACGAAAAACGAACAAAAACGGCAAGAACAAGAGCAAGACAGTTGCTATGTCACAAATTAAATAATTTTAATGGATGTATTTTAATGGACGATGAAACCTAATGAAAGGTTGACTATTCAGAGCTTCCTGGTCAGGGTTTTTATGTTTCTAATAAAAGCGCTAATGTTTCCGATAAATTTAAGTGTAAAAAGATTTCAAAATTCGCCAAAAAAATATATGATATGGCAAGCAATATGTACATGTGGGAAAACTTCAAAGGCAATCATTGTGAATCGTACAATGAACAGCCAATTTTATATTAATGAGTGCCTGAAAAAGGCTGTATTGCCATTATACAGAAGCCACAATATACCTTCACTGTGTTGGCCCGACTTGGCAAGCTGCCATGTACATTACATTACATTATGAGGCCAACAAAATAAATTTTGTACCGAAAAACATGAATCCACCTAATTGTCCAGAGCTAAGGCCTATTGAACGCTATTAGGCTATAATTAAGCAGTACCTAAGAACAAAGTTCAAAGCTTCTGCAAGTGGAAAAAAATTGTGATTTAATTGGAAAAAAGCTATCAAACACTTCGGTAAAATGTGTGTCCAACGTTTAATGCAAAACGTTAAGAAAAAAGTGCGAAATTTTGCAAAAGAAAATAAAATTTAAAACTTTGGTTTTTTGCATAATAAAGTTAAGAAATTTTTCTCCATAACGGCAATAAAATGTATTTTTTGTTTGAAAAAAAAAACTAGATTTGGGAGACATTTTAAAATGTAAAAAAGCACTTCGAGACACCTCTTATTACGGAGAACGAATAACAACGGTTTGAGACTAACTGATACAAATTGTTCAATGCTTTTTCTAAAATTTACAAACTAAAATCCATTTTTCAGCTTCTGGACAACCAAAAACGTCAATTGATATGTGTATTATATAAAAGGGCTTGAATACAAAATACAGTTAAATATCTAAACATTTAAAAAGCCTAGATGGAGTTAGAAATAACAAAGCAAAATTTTGTATAATTTTTTCTTTAATACATCAAGTTCCTAAAGCTCTTTGTATTTTTGAGACATGCTTGTAATATGAAAATGCAAGCCCAAAATGTAAAAACTAAATTTTTTTTAACATTAAAACTGAAGTCAAGTATATGCCACGATGAGGTCATTATACTTTTGAACATGATGTTGAAGGGAGTTTTGGCATTCGTCTCGGCCATATACATATAGCACTCTTACTTGTTTTATTTTTAGATTTTTTTATATTGAGTGTATGTTTATGTTAGTGGCAGTGTTTTTATTGTAACATATTGCCACAATGCCACTAGTGTCATAAGGTAAAAATGACCTAAGTTCAAAAAAAAAATTCAAATACGCCAATACATACATACTTCAAACACATTTTAACAACTACAACAAGCTGCCATATATTAAATGCTTGTAATACATTGTTTTTAATGTCAAGATTTGTTTGTTTTATTTAGACACTGTTATTTTTTTTTGCGTTCTACTATTTATTTTGCCATTCGTCATCATGTTTTTTGAATTGAGTAGTTGCCATTTAGTTTGTTTTATGATATATATTGCCTGATTACTATAGTAAAAGGTTTCTGTTTCTTTGTTGAAATAAGTAACAAATTGGTAGTTAATTTAGAAAAACTAAAATTGATTGACTTTTGGAATTAAATAAAAATAACAAAGCGATGGAAAAATAATTCTTAATAAACCCCTATAAAAACTTCATTACAAAAAAGGTTACCAACTGTTAAGAACGACTGTATTTAGAAGCCCTAATTATTTTGCGCAATGTCCCACTTCGTATATAAAAATCTTTTTGTACCCTTAACACGTGTGTGTAAAATGGTATAAATAGGTATCTCATTATATTTGTTATTTCTAAAATATTAATTTTAAGCCCAATAAAGTATGTACTGATTCTGAATACTTAAACAGAGAGGAAGTGATTTAATCTGTCTTTCTGTCTATCCGCGTGTATGTTGAAGTCAACTGTTTGAAGCTCCCACGTATACTTCAGACGGTATAAATTTCTTCAAATATACTTTCGAGAATTTTGATATTGTAAGTCAGTTACGTAGAAAATAAGCTGAGATTTGAGCAAAAAGACACGATTAGCTAGATTTATTACACAAACAGTTCCAGTACCCATATTTTGTACACTTAACACGAGAGTGTAAAATGATATAAATAAGTTTCTTATTTTGTTTGTTATTTCTACAATATAAATTAATAATAATTTTAGACCCAATAAAGTATATACATATTTTGAATATATAGTTTGAGATGGAGGAAGTGATTTAGTATGTCTTTCTGTCTATCCGCGTGTATGTTAAAGTCAACTGTTTGCAGCTCCCACGTATACTTCAGACGGTATTAATTCATTGAAGTATGCTTTAGAGAATTGTGATATTTTAAACCAGTTATGTAGTCGTATTAAAAACTGGGATTTTAACGAAAAAACACATTGTTTACATAAACAAAGTCAGTGCAGAACGTATGGAAACATGTACAAATTTGCAGGTTCAATAGGTCAGTTACCGACAGAGATATCGGCAAATAAAACCTTTACAAAAAACTTTCAATTAATAGTTCAAATTATGGATTTCCTACACCATATAATTGGCAGTTGTTAGTATTGTCATAGAAATTACTGAGATATAAGAAAAATCCACCAAAACTTAGAGATGCAACATTGCCCATTAAAACATCGCTGTTTTAAGTTACGTGTTTATTTATTTATTAGAGTCTTTGAATTCTAGATTGTTAAAGAATATAAAGCAGTACATATAAATTGTTTAATATTAGTTTTTCAAAAACAAAATTATTTTACTTTTCACAATATTAACATTTAAGGAAAAATCTATGTGTTAATAAAGTTTATTGAACTCGGTACAAATCCTTAAAAACGGATCGAAGTTGGCATAATTCGTTCTAAAAACTTTGACTGATAGCGGACAAAAATGACGTGTAGAACGAGATGGTACATTAAAAATGAAATTCGCTATTAGGATATCAGAGCATTTTCATCCTTTTATTAAATTTAGAACAAACGTAACATTTAGCATTGTTGTTCACAAGTTCTAGTTAAGATCGATGTTTGCATCCCTGCCAGTAGTTTCGAATTTTTTAGTTAGTTTTTACGACTTGCCACTCGAAGTCACTAGCGTGTCCAGAAAATAATCAGCTGGTTAATAAATTAAAATAATTATTTCTCCGAATAATTTTTTCCTCGAACTTTTTATTCATAAATTTATTATAAATAATTTTTATTCTGGCTTAAGTTTATTGTTCTATTAAGCTTCTAAACATTTTAAACATTTCTTAAATTAAATTGCAATCATTAAGAAATATTAGACAGACAGACAGACGACAACGTTAATTTGCATTAGAATCTCACTAATGCAAATTAAAATTTTGCTTGGACAGATGACAGTTTTTGCATTAAGTAAAAATTGTAAATGCAGTAGCAATCACAAATCTGAACACGTTTCTAGAAGTTGGGTTGGAAGAAGGACACTCTGATATAAGAGAAAGGGAATTGTGGAAATTCGTAGGTTTAATGGTATCTTTTCATGGAGGTTATAATTCATATGTTGGTATGTATATGGTATTTTTTTTAAAGGACCGTAACAGCGCTTTTTGGGAGAGTGACGATGGACGATACCAGTATTAAGAAAAACTTTCACCTAAATAGAAAGGCATTCCAAAAAATATGTAAAAAAATTTCAAAATATCGAATCTATTTTAATTTTACATATTTTATTATTTAATTTTTGATTGATTGTCGACCGTGTTGCCATATTGAAATTGCTAAATGCAGTATAAATTCAATATGATTTAGTGCATTTACGTGAAATCTAATACACACTGGGATGGGGATAATTTATGAGTTAATTTGAATTAAGACTTTTAATGCAAATTAACGCTGTTGTCTGTCTATGGTATTAAGCTGAGTCTAAAGCATTTACGAAACCAACTACGATTTCATCATCAGCACTTTGAACTTTAAAATGAGTGAATAAAAACTAACCAGCTGGCAAATCAGAGCTACCTAATAAATAACCTTGCCATAAAATATTAAAAAATATTAGTTTTAAAACTGCGCTTGAATTAAAGATTACTTTCAACCATTTTATGTTTGAACCACAATCATATAACTTAATTATAGTATGTTGCTCTAAGATTGTGATTATCACAACCATGTTTTTCCTTGAGTTGATTAGGCGTAGATAAATGGGATACAATTTGGTTGAAAACGTATCTTACATACAGGTAAAGAAATCATAAAAATTAATTACGTCCTATGCATAATTTTTTTTGATTAACTTCAGACAACTTATATGTGACAGCGCATAGAGAAAAGGACCTAAGGGTAAAAACTGGTTTTGTTCAGGAGAGCCATTTTAAAGATTAAATGATTTTTCTATTTTTTTTTTAAATTGTTCATAAGGAAAAAAATAAATTTTTTGTAGTTTCGTAAAATCAAGTTATTTTGTTAATTTAGTAGGGGAAAAATGAAAATAACTAAATTTTGCCGTTAGGTCCCTTTCTATTTCCGTCGAGTACACTTTACTAAAACGCGCATATCTCTGGGAGGGAACCCTTTTGGAGCAAGGGAACGGTCTCATTCGATGTTCAGATGTTGTCCACATCAAAAAAAAAAAGAAAAAATTGTTTTTTACCCTTTGGTCCCTTTCTCTATGCGCTGTTACATATACTGTTACAAAAAATAAATCATTAAACTTTATGTTTAAAAATTATTGCAGACAATACAAATCTGTGGAATAGACATAAGTATGGTTACTTGTAAAAAAAAACAAATTTGCATTAGATGTATTATATTTTTTATAAAATAATTACAAGAAGAAAAAAAAAAACAAAATAAAATTAAAGGCTCAGATTTCGTAATAATTTAAAAATTTAAGATAAACCCAGCACAATGATTTTTAAAAAAGCCAAGAAATATTGTCAACGATTTGGAAACTAAATTTGTAACCTCCTGTTTAAAATGTTGATTTGTGTTTTTAATACAATTTCTCATTATCTGCTGGGTTATTAAACTCACATGCCTCTCAAAGACTTTATAAATTATGAGCTTTTGCTTGAAGATGTATGACTTGTAACGGTCTTGGTGCTGTTGTAATATTCATGCATAAGTATATTTTTTTTTTGCCTCATTTACATGTGTATTTGTAAGAGTAGTTCTGTTATATGTGTCGTGCTTTTATTGTTAATCTTGCTTTTGCATACAAAATTTATGGCCCTTAAAACCTTTTGGTAAGAAATATTTGATGCCATTTTTTTCATAAAAAACACTAGCATTTTTAGTATAAGAACATTTAGAAAAACATTAGTAATAAAGTTGTTTTATTCTCCTTTAAGACTTGAAAAGGAATTTCATGTTGCAAATTCTCATTTTCAGCCAGGCTTTAAGAGGCAGAGATAGCATGAGCGGCAAACGGCTGAAGGACAAGAGGCAAAAGTATTAGCAGAAGAGTGCAAATAAACTTAGGATTGTGTAGTAAATCATGGAACAAATGGAGTATGAAATATATTTTATATAAATACTGCCATTGAGCAACATATTTTTTTGTTAAGTACTAAATAATATTTCTTGGAAAAAAATGAGAAATAAATAAGTAGGAAAAAGATTTGTAACAATAATTTCTTAATGCAGTGAGTTTTAGTTGAGATTTATGGAAATACATAGATTGTAAAGAAATAAATTAAGAGTCAGAGATTGTGATTGTTACAGTGGGAACTATTATGAGATTTTTTTTTTATTTTTTTAATATTTAAAATAAGTTAAATTAAGAATTCTGTTTTGAGGAAAATGTGTTAAAAAATTAAAAAAAAAAATGCAGGCTGTAGCAAGCTCTGATGGCAAATCCTCACTAAGTATTTGTATTGTTTGGACCAAGGCATATTCATACAGGTTTATGCAACGGCGAATTGATACAAGAAAGCAACTTTTTATGGGATATTTTCTGTCATAGCCAATTTGTATAACAGGGACGGAAAACTTTTTGTGATATGTATAATTTAAAAAAATTTTACTAAAGAAAGTTATATATTTGTGAAAAGGTGCCCCGGTGGACTAGTCATTAGTGTGCTGGTCTGCTAGTTTGTGGGTTGCGGGTTCGATTCCCGCCGATTCCCTCTGGACTTGTCTGCTTCTCTTCTCTCTTTTCTATATTATTAGTGGTGCAAAAACAACAAATAGACGTAAATTTGGTACATTTAATATCAAAAAAGTACATTTGAGCTAATTTCTTAATACTGAAACCAAAATTCCATTTTCCATCTCTGCTTATAAAAATAAAATCTAGGCGAATTCAAACAATTTTAATAAAATACCTCCCCATCAGCTGGGCTGATAATTTCACATATATGAATTCGCCTTGGTTTGCACTAAGTATTTGTATTTCATGGCAAGTTTTCACTAAGAATTTGTACTGTTTGGACCTTTCAAATATTTGATTTTTAAATACAACGTTTTTAAAATTAAATTTTACAATTTTTATTGTTGTTATTCTCTCTTTTATGTACACATAAGAATTTATACATTTTAAAATCATAATTCTTAGAAGTTAGGCAAAAAGGTATTAAGTCTGAAACAGAAATTTTTGTTTAATATCAAGCACAATACCCTTTAGTTTGTATTTTTTTTTTTCTAAATAACAAATTTTTACATTTAAAGGCAGATTTAAGATATTGATACTCAACAAAGGAGAATTAAATTGACTAAAACTTAATAAAAAATCCAAGCAGAAAATCTTAAATAAGAGAACTCTTTGCCTAACGTCATAGTCGTTAGTTATGAAGACTTTTGTGGGATCGAAAAATTTAAACTGAAACACATCTCGCATCCTTTTAAAGTTTTCTTATGAAAATCTGTTCAAGGCCGTTGGAGAATATGAAATAAATAGAAGACCCAAACTCGTATTAAGCCGAGATTATGACATAAATTTCATTTCGCAAGGTGTGGCATCCAGAACAATGAATCACCTCTAATAACTAGCGATATATGTTTTTCACATTGTAGCGGTTTCCAAGCGAATATTCTCTGCTTAAGGCATTTGCGCAGCAATTGCACCCGGCGCTGTTAGATTTTCCTCCTCTGAGAGTTTTACCATTTGCTCATGAGGCAAACCAGTTTAAATGTCCTTTATAATTTTTTTTATTTTGTTATCAATGGGGTGAAGATATGAAATGGTTCAGTATCATTCAATATTTTCCAAAGCTTTATTAATATAACCCGGAAATATATAATTTCTGGATCTTGTATGGTTTTTATAATATTTTTTTAATTTATTTTTTTATTTATTATTATTATTATTTGATCACAAGAACATTAACAGTTTGTATCTTTTGTAGTTCAATATCATTTTTATAAAAAAAAATTAATTTTAAAAGTTTCAATTTAAAAAATATTTAAAAAAAGAATTGTATATAAATATAAAAAATAATCATCTTTTTGAAAAAATCGTAGTGAGAGGTATACTAAATTAGTTGTTTCTTGAAAAATGTTAAAAAGAGCTTTGAGAAAAACTAGTTTTTCTCTGTATAGGTTTTTGATTTAACGGTAGATTCTTGCATAATTTAATGACGTTAATGAAAAAAAATCTTCTTGTATTAAGGTGGACATATCTTGATATTAAAAGTGTAATACAATGGGTGGAAGTTCCAAAAGCAAGTTTATAGTACAATTATGTCGAAGCTTTTCTATATAATAAATCATTAAGAAAAGTAAATTTCTATGCGTAAAAAACCCAATAAGTCACAACCCAGGATCACTTTACGCCAAAGAGAAACCCTAGTGTACCACTTTAGGCCATACAAATAGCGTATTGCATTGCTAAAAGCTACCTGAAGCTTGTGAAGTGATTATGAATCAACATTACGATAAACTTCCGCTGACTATGTAATTAAAGGTAGTATTATTTGAACAATAAGTTTCCTTTTAACTGCCATTGGAACAAATAGACAGAAGTCATTCCCAGATGACGAAGTGTAAGAAATATATTTCGAACAAATGTATTTATATGGTATTTACAAGTTAAATTGAAATTAATGTAGAAACCTATGTTTTTTACTTTGTCAACATGTTCAAACACAGTCCCTTTATCTATATATATATAAAAATCAATGTGTGTTTGTATGTTTGTTTGTGCTTTATAGACGGTTAAACGGCTGGACCGATTTCCTTGAAATTTTCACAGAATCTTTCTGTATGTGTGGAAAGAACTATAGGCTATACTTTGGTTTGAAATTGTAAGTGGGCGGGGTGCCACGCCCTATTAAAAAATAAGTATTAAATATTATATATCACGAAAGTTAATACAGCTAGAGTCTTCAAAATAAGTACGGTAAACCTTGACACCCACACGAACATTTGGGTAAAAAATGGGCGGATTTTCAATAGTAGGCGTGTTCACATGAATTAAATACTAAAATTCGTATATTTGGAAAACGATATCGATTAGAGTAGTAAAATTTTGCAAGAGCAACTTTGACACCCAAATGAACATTTAGGCAAGAAATAGGTGCATTAACAATAGTGGGCGTGGCACCTACCATATGAATTAAATACTAAAATTCGTATATATGGAAAACGTTATCGATTAAAGTACTAAAATTTTGCAAAACAGCTTTGTTAGTCAAATAAACATTTATGGAAAATATGGGTACATTATCAATAGTGGGCGCGTTACCGACATATGAATTAAATACTAAAATTCATATATTTGGAAATGTTAATCAAATAAACATTTATGGAAAAAATGGGTACATTATCAATAGTGGGCGTGGCACCTGCCATATGAATTAAATACTAAAATTCGTATATTTGGAAAACTGTATCGATTAGGGTAGTAAAATTTTGCAAGAGCAACTTTGACACCCAAATGAACATATAGGCAAGAAATAGGTGCATTAACAATAGTGGGCGTGGCACCTGCCATATGAATTAAATACTAAAATTTTGGGTGGCAAAGCACATCGGGTATTAGCTAGTGGGACTATAAAGTCTTATTAATGTCTACTTACTGGCAACACAAGGTTTTAATTGGATTAAGCATCAAATTGTTGCGACTAGACCAATCATCAATTGAGATCAGATCATCATTTAGAGCAAAACACATATCCTCAAGAAGGCCAACACAACTAGATATATACAACTGAATATCATCAGCATACGCATGTATTTTTTTAATGTATAGGTTTTGTTATATTTTTAATAGATACTTTTTTTTTTTTAATTTTTAAAAGCGGATTAAAATTTTTCTACCAAATTGTTGCTTTGTTGTAGCTTTTCATCGTTGCGTATACTTGTATGCCTTGCTCTTGTATTGTGTGTAACATATTTTTACTTGAGAGTTTTTCACACAAAATTTTCTGCTTATAACGCCTACCAAACCCATAACAAACATTATTGAAATTATTTAAACAATTTTTTTTATTGATAAAGTTAAAAGGCCAATATTTGAGAGTTAAAAACAAAAAGAAAAATAAAAAATCAATTTAATATCTGTATGCACTTTTTAAACTTTTCCATGAGCCCACTTTAATTTCATATTTGTTTTCAATTCATGTTAAAGGCAATGAAAAAAAAAAAATATTTAAATCAAATGTAAACAGTCAAACATATAAACAATAGAACATATTTTCGTTTTGTATAACAGAGGATATTGGCATATAAAGAAAACTTTTGTGCAATTCCCCTTTTCAGTCTCTCCTTACAAAAGTCATATTTTTTTTATTTCCTTTTTTGGTCTGACTGCACCAAAGTGCTGCCAACTTCACTGCTCAGTCAATCATGGAATATCAATGTTTATTCTTATCCCCTATAACTCTTATTTACATACACATACACATTCAAACATTTTCATATTAAAATGATTATGATGAAATTTGTTAGTATAACTTTTAGAAAAGTGCAACGACTTGGTTTTATTTTTGATATTTTTTTTTTTCAGCAATTTTTGCCATTTCAAGTTTAATAACATTATGAGAGTTAAAAAAGTCTCAAAAATAGCAGAAAAACTTTAAGGGAATTTGGTAAAACAAAACTTTAAGAAAACTTTTTTTATTTCATAATTTGGTTTTAAAACTAAGTGGGTGGTTATATTAGATTTGTCATTACTTTTATAAGACATGAACTAAACTTGTAGAGTTTTCTACACATGGATATAAAAAAAAGAAATGAAAGGATATGTTGGCCCGATAACAAACATCTGACATCTTACATTGACTTAAAAACTATTTATTTTCATTAAACTATAGGCCAAAGATTTGTCTAAGGATAGTAACTGTAAATGCGGTGTATCGTTTTGAATTAATGCTGTATTCCTTTTGAATTACTTCTTTCTTTCTTCTTTTAAGTTCCTTTTTTTATTTTCTGCCTCAGTAAGAGAAGGACTTTTTTTTATTATTTATAAGTTTAACAACATTTTATTGAAACAAATTTTTTTGTTTTGTTTTACGTTGGTTTTTTCTTGTTATGAGAAACTTCTTTAATTTCCGTTTTAATATTCAAAACAATAAAATTGCATTAAAGTGCATTCTTAACTCGCCTTTTTTTTGTATTCTTTGCATAAAACTTTTTAACAAGTTTAAAGAAAATAAAATATAAAAGAAAAAAAAAACATATTAGAAAAAAGTTTGTTATATAATTGAAAATATCAATGAAAATCAAACTATGACAATCATATCAAACTATCACAATCATTTTATGTTTACAAAAAAAAATTTTTTTCATGTTTTCAGTTTTTTAATTTTTAAAATAAATTTTTTTAATCCAGACATTTTTGTGCGTGTGGAAAATTTAGTGCAATATTTTTTTTATGTTAAAGGACACTCTTTTTAATTAAATAAAAATTAATTATACGTTACAGACGGATTGCTTAATCGAGTAACTTGTTAAGGTGGTTTTGTATTGTAAAAGGAATAAGAAAGAAAAGGGTTTAATTGTCTTTGCCGTTATAACATAGCCGCCATAGTCTTTCCAGATCGTCTGCTAGTTATTTAATATTTTTAAATTATTGTATACGAATTTGTTTAACTTTCTTAAAGTTTTGTTTTAGTTGCCTTCTCACGAAATTATTTATTCCGTTTAAAGATTTCGTTTTATTAAAAACAGTCAACTAAAGACAGTAGTAAATTGTAACTTGTTCCTTAAGTTCAATTGTTCTTCTCCTCCGTAGATTTTAAGACCATACTCTGTAACCCATAAGACATTATGACATACGTGTTTATATACATATAGAGTGCTTTTTTAGGAGGTATAAAAATTTTTGTTTTTAAATTAAACACAACAAATTCAATGAAATTACCAAAATGATGGCTCATAAATTTTATGGCTTTAAATATTTTAAAATAATTTCTGACGTATTGCCTTCGCGACTAAGCCTTATAAATGGAATCGTAACGGTCGAATTTAAAACTACTTCTTCAGTTATATCCAGTTCTGTTTCATCAATAGTTCGACGTACCCCCACAAAATGTAGTCTAAAGGTGTTAAATCATACCAACGTGGTGGCCAATTTACGATAAGTTCCTTAAGATAATTCAGTTACAAAATATTTGACTCAACAAAATGGTTGTGACTTTAATTTTTTGAGCATTTTTTTTCTAAACGATTTGCAATGACATGAGGAAAAAAACACGAATTACGAAACCGTGTTGCTGAGACAGGCGTTGGATCGATATATTGAAATCATCTATCACACTCACGTCTGCCGTGGCTATTTCTGTGCCCATGTTACAGGTTCGATTTCAATAAATATTATAGAAAAAATCAATGTGATTATAAATTGATCCGTAGTATAGCGTATTATCTACTCAGTGAGACGATTATTCGCGCCGGAAGAAAGTGAGCTTTTTAGAAATAAATAAACGCGATTTGAAAATATTGTTTCAAAGTAAGTCTTTGTAGGGTGATTAGTCAAAGTATATTGAACAAAATCTAACACACTTCATTACTATGACATTTCTTTACACTTGTGCACCCTATATTTCTTTTTTTGCATTTTATGCTACTTGCTGCTATGATTATTTTTTAATGTTTTGCAGCATTTTAAATGTGATTTATTTTTATTACTTTATTACAAGCTATTTCCCCTTGTATGTTTGTACACTCACATATAAAGGGTGTTTTTTTTACAGGTTTGTTTTTCGAATAGAGATAAAACTGGCATTTTGTGGTCAAATCTGGCAACTCTAATGTCATTTATGTTCAGTTTGGTTTGCCATTTCATCATGAACAGGTTGACAAAAGAACAACGCTTGCAAATCGTGCAAATTTATTTCGAAAATTGAGATTGATCTCGATGCTGATTTTCATCGCAAAATTTTGTTCAGTGATGAGGCTCATTTTTGGTTGAATGGCTACGTCAACAAGCAAAATTGCCGCATTTGGAGTGAAGAGAATCCACATGCGATCCTTGAGACGCCATTACATCCACAAAAACTGACTGTTTGGTGTGCTCTATGGGCTGGTGGAGTCATTGGGCCATACTTCTTCCGAAATAATGCTGGAGAAGCAGTTACCGTTAATGGAGACCGGTATAGAGCCATGATAACCAACTATTTTATTCCCGAATTGGATGGCATGAATGTGGATGAGTTGTGGTTCCAACAAGACGGCGCTACATGCCACACAGCGCACGCCACAATCGATTTATTGAAGGAAACATTCGATGAGCGCATAATTTCGCGGAATAGACCTGTCAATTGGCCACCAAGATCGTATGATTTGACACCATTGGATTATTTTCTTTGGGGATATGTGAAGTCGCTCGTCTACGCCAACAAACCAGAAACGTTAGGGGAATTGGAAGCCAACATTCGTAGCGTTATTGCCGACATACGGCCCCATATGCTCGAAAAAGTGGTTAAAAATTGGACCTGTAGAATTGGCTTTATTCGAACCAGCCGCGGCGGCCACATGCCTGAAATCATATTTAAACATTAATGGCATAAAATTATCCTTCCAATAAAGCCAAATTGATGGTCATTAAAACGATTTTCTTGTGTTTTATTTCAATTCGAAGTTCTATACCACTGAAAAAAACACCCGGTACATATATTTTATGCAAGCACATTCACACGCATTTTCTTTTACTCATACAGATTTACAAAAAAAAAAAAAAAATTTTTTGTATGCGTGTCTGAATGTATACAGTAACATTTATTTAATTTTATGTTGAATGTGTTGGTATGTGTGCAGAGTCGAAGTAGAATAAAGTGTTTGACAGGGTGAATATTATAAAGGATGACAGACAGTATTGTGCAGTTCGATAGAAGTTTTTTCCCTCAATATTTTGTCTTTTAAAAAATATCTTTTTTATCATAAAAAATTTACAACTCTTTTATAGCACTGTACTGTATGTGTGCTTATTGGTGTACAGACATACTATGCTGTATTGTGTGTAAAAGAAATATAAAAATAATACTTGTGCATGAATATGATCTGTTGATTTACATACCACATATTGCAGATATATAGAGATTTAAAAAATGGAAATTATATTATTTTCTGTTCAAATGTAGCATGTGAATTATTGGTTATTATTAAAAAAATAAATATATTATTTATATGCTCATAAATATATTATTTAAAATTTAGCATTTTTTTTTGTAATAAATATGAAAGGACTTAATATCAGTCAGATAATTAACAACAACATTATTGATAAAAGAAATTGTGAAATATTTTAAGTGATGTTACTTATTAAATAAAATTCTTCAACATTTTTAAAATGAACTTAATGGGGAATTTTCAATAAATACGAATTTTATGAAAATCTTTCATTTTTTGAATCTTTTGGCAGCACTTTCATTTAACATAAAAATGTATGAATTAATTTTTTCATATATTTTTTATAATTATATATCCATGTTAAATTCAAATTCACATTTAACATTTTGTTTCACTTAAATACAAAAGTAAATATAGGAAATTTTAATATTTCATTAATCAAAACAACAGCCGAAGGTTTGTGTCCACACTGAAACAGCAGTATAGTTTGTGTTCACGCTACAAACTCAAAAACTCAACAAACCACCACACATATGTTTGAGTGTATGTGTTTAAACAATTTTCATTTGAGAAATTTAAATATTAGGAAGATATCAACCAATATGAAATGTATATCAAACGAAAGATAAGATCTTCATTTACCTACAAAAAAATTTTTAAAAAAAGTTATCTTGCCGTTTCCGCATAATCAATTAAATAAAGATTACAACAATAACAATCTGACATGACTCCCTATACCGTAAGGTAAGACGTATTCTACGCCAAAAAAAATTAAAAAAGAATGTTAAGAGGTTCATTTGATCTCCATTAACTAATAGTAAACACATTTTATAAAACTTTTCAATGTTTGTTATCATCATTCATAAGATGTCAAACAACTGTCTTTTAAAATATTTTATTTGTATGAGGGGTATTAACCCTTTATTTTTGGTTTAGGATATAAAAATAGTTTCAAAGTGGCTTATAAAAAGTATTTGCTAATCTGTTATAACTTTTTTTAATGGATCACACCACATCATCGGTTCTGATTTTATCAATTTTCATTTCTAATAAGTAAATTATAATCAAACTAATCTGCTGAACGTTTGAAATAAAACGGTATTTTTTATAATTCTTCAAATATGGTATGAGATATTTTCCTTCTGTATGAGGGGTATCATGCCCTTTTAAAATGTTAGAAACATGTACAGCCTATGCCCGTACAGGTGGTGTACTTAGGGCATATGGTTAAAATAAAATATAAAAAAATTAAAAGGGGCATTGAAAATATATTTCTTTTTAATTTATTGATTTATATAGAAAACAAATAAGACATATATTTTTGTTTTATAACATATCGTCGGCTTAATATTCAAACCTGCTTTATCCACTTTAAAAGTGAATTGAGAATATGATGCCGTATGGTAGAGAAAGATACGTCTCGTCGTTCAGAATGTAGTTTTACTTCAATTTAGTCCTGAAGTGTGTCAAAAGGTGTGATAAGAAAAACTGCTAAAACCTTTCATAGAAAAAGTTTTGAAAGAAAAACTGCTAAGTCAAGTACAGTACAGTTCAGTGCTTATTACTAACTCAATGTACTGTATGTACAATGTACATTGTACATGCATACATATTATGATTTACGGTCTAATTAAAAAAAATTTTTTTTTGAAAATTGTAAGGCTCTTATGAAACAGAATTTTTTTTTATTAAAAAAGTCGTTATAATATTTTTTTTTATATTATTTAATACTTAATATACGGAAAAGTTAAACTAATAAAAGTTCCTTAATAATTATTATGTCGTATGTATATCATTATTAGCTGCATCATCGGTATTAAAAAGAAGAAGTGTGATGGTTTTTGATGAAAAAGTTTTTTGATTAATCCTTTCTCTTTGCGTACTGCAGCTTATAAAAGGGTCACTGCCCATAAATTACCTATTCAAGACATCTCGATTTGTATCGCTTCTGCTGAATTTCCTCGAATAATTCGTACGATATAATCGTAAGGGCTTATTTCTGACCTCGGCAGCTTCTTCTGACAATTGGATGGTATCCTGATACCTGGGTGCCAATGTATTTTTTATGTACCTATATATATTTTTTGTATTTGTGATTAATGCTTTTATTAATTATTCTTATTAGGTACGCATATTTATTTTTTAAGATATAGTTTTTTGTAGAGCAGGTTTATAAAAATATCTTTTAGGGGGTTGTGTGGGAAAGTCCCCCTTATAACTATTATCGATAATAAAGAATTTTTGAAATTTATAATTATAGGCAGGTATTAACATTGTGAAGTGTTAAAAGTGATGTGAATAACAGTTGAAATCAATAATTCAAAATTCATTAAAGTTTATGACGATATATAAATATCAGAAAAAGTGCCTGATGAGCAAAAATTGAAGAAGAAATGTGAAAATTTAAAAAAATCGCCAAAAATAATGGCGCAAACTTGGGCACACTTTTTGTTTGTTTCTAAAATAAGAGATTCCGGATTTTACTGTGGTATCAAACATTATTCGTAGAGATGCTAACCTCACTTTCAAATACCTATTCTTTTTATTTTTTTTTTTGCAAAAAAAAGTGTATAATTTTTTTGTTTTTAGCTTTTGAACGAATTGTTGCAACATGAATATTCTACATACATATTTAAATATATTTTTCTTTTTTAAATAACTTTTTATCAAAACTTTCAGCAAAAAAAAAAATCCTTTATTCGTTTAGCCGCAAAAAATATCATATAAACATCCAGAAACCGAAAAAAAACATTTAAATCTCATACATTTTTCTTCACTTTCCTGACTTTAGCAAGATCTCAGCGCTACAAGTCGCAACTAAAAGTCTTCAAAATTCACAATATGTAAAATATTGTTGTATGTCGAGTTGCGTACTTAGTTCTTAAGATTTCTTAAAATACAGTTTTGTCCTTTTGGCCAGCTTTTCAGGTCAAATACTCCTCTGTGCAGCGTTAAACTGTTTGAAGGCAAAGGCTATTTTCTGAAGAAATGATTCGTTGCTTAGTTCATCGTCATCACTAATATGACACCATAAGAGATTCACTTCGAATCAAGATCGATGTTTTGTTTAGCAATTAAAGGATTACACATCACTATGCCACTTAAAAAAATTCTGATATACTAATATAACGAGTAATTAGAATTAAAATCTATCAGTTTATCGGAAACGTCAAAATTTAGTTTCAACGTTTGGCTTGAAATAAATTAATTTTTATTGAAAATCTGATTATGTGTGATGAAGCAAATAAGCAGAACTTTAGATTCTGGGGTTTTTTAAATCCAAGAGTCATTTATCAAGGCCAATGGCATCGCAGTGGATGTACAGTATTGGGTGGCATTATATCTAAAAATATCATTGAATCCTGTGTCTTAATGGTTTATGATAGAATATTTTTAACATCCTGCCTCTAAAAATAAACCTGAGATATAGTTTCAGCAGATTTTTCGGCAACCAACTATTTTCTTAGAGGTTATTTGGAAAAGGAGAGACCGAGGCAATTCTAGAACGTAAGGCTAACGTTGTTAAAGAAATTTGTGTGATACAGCCGCAAATTTGGAAAAATATTATGGAAAATTAAAAAATTATTTAAAATGGAGAGTTCATTATTGAGAATCTGTTAACGGGGGTCATTTGAGTGTAAACAAAATTTCCATACTTAATGCAAATGAATTTCCATTTTGTATATTTTATACTATGAAAAGAAAAATATAATAATAAAACACAAATATATAAACGAAAAAGTTATTAAATTTTTAAGCCCCACAGCAAGTTTTGGCCCACATTGTATTGGCAATTTCTAACGTCTCAAACAGACAAAAAACGAAAGGTCACAGTGACAGAAGTTTTCGTTTGTAAAATAACTGTAAACACTTGAAATAATTGATTTCCCTAAAAGCATGCTTTAGTTATTATGAAACTTTATTCAACAGGGAGACGATTTTTGGCAGTATATGTATTACATTCCATTACTCACCCAGAATAACCACGAGCCGTTTTTATTTTATTGCAAATTTAAAAATAACATTCTCTACCCACTTTCCCTTAAGCAAATAAGTATGAAAAAACAAACAAAATAAATAATTATAAATATTCATTATATGCATGGTAAGCAAGTATGTTACTCTCTGTATTTGTATCGGAATATACTGCAGATGTATCTGAATATACATATTTCATGGAATAAAGGGAATAAATTTTTTTTTTTATCTATAATCATGTGCCGATGGGATGGAAAACCAACAGAATTTACTTATTTTTTTTTTGGTTCCGTTTGTATAAATATTATTTAAATGTTTATTAATATTATTTTAGTGTTTATTATACTTTTGCATCCGTATTTATTTTAATTTTACAATTGATAAATTTTCGCAATAAATTAAAGCGATGGAGGCTGGAGAAGAGGAGCCAGATAAAAATAATAAAAATATTAAATATCATTGTAAATATTCCTACCTGTTGACTGTTCAATGACTGGGTATTTTGCATGACTTTATCTAAAATATGCAAAATAATCTCTGCGGCCATTTCACGTTCCAGCTGACTGCCTTTCAATTGTAAATAATTATCAAGCTAAAAGTAAATAAATAAAATATACAAACATTATTAAGTAATAATAATAATAAATAAAATGAAATTTATGTTTTTCTCCTAAAACATTTTTGTTTAAAGTCTTTTTTTGTTTATTTCATTTTATCTCTGTTTTGTTAAATAGTTTGTGTGTATGTGTTTTGGTTTTTGCACAAAATTTGTAAAGTTTATACCTCTCAGTTTACAACTGTTTTAGAAATTCTTTTTTTTTTCGTAAAAAGTTTGTGTTGCTCTTAGTTGTCTAAATTTTATTTATTTTTTTGTAATAATTCTTATGGGATTTTAACGAGATTTGTCTGTTAGTTTCTTTAACTTTGAAATATTTTTGAAATGTTGTCTAGCACCTTTAGGGTGGCTGGAAATAAAACTTTTTTTATATAAAATCTTGAGAAAATGTGTCACAATTTGCAGTTGTAATATAAATTTTCTAAAGAATTATAGTTTTCTTCTCGGTCTTTCCTTACAAGTTTTAGTGTTAGCATGACAAATGTTTGGGTTGTGTTATAAAACCGAAGTGAGGGGTAAATGAACATTTAAATTGGCTTAAAACAACAAATTAGAAAAAAAAAAAATAAAAAAATAATAATTTTGATTTTAAACACTAACTGAAAGGTTTTAAGTTTAAGTTAAAGTTTTTGGAACAAAAATTCATGTACTCATGTATGAAAAGCTTTTGCAAATAAAAAAAAAAAACAAAAAATGCTACTTATATTCAGGTAAGACTAAAAGCGCATTATTGAAAATATACATATTTCTATTAAAAAGCTTTTCTTTCGAACATTTTTAAACCTGTTCTCCAAAAGATGTTTATTTCTTTTGTATTGTGAGAAAGCATTTCTTAAAAGAAAAGTTTCAATAAGAAACTACTTTTACTCAAATAAGCTTTTGACACAAAAATACTAATTTGTATTTTTTATAAAAAATTATTTTTTTTAATAATTTTGTGTAGTTAGAGAATTTTTTTCTGAAATATGAATTAAAAATTTAAATATCTAAAAATTATAGCACAACCAGTTTGTAAAAAGTTTCCAAAAAGCTTATAAAGCTATTAAAGATTTTTTTTGTAATAAAACTTTTTGCAAAAAAAGCTTTAGGTGAAAAGAGATTTTAAACTTATTTTATGAAAATCAAGTTTGATTAAAACTTTTTATTCAAAGTTCTTTTTTTTAATGTTGTTAGCAATTCGTAAACTTTACTTTTTTTTAAATTTCGAAAAAAAAAACGGTTTTTTGAAATATGTGTAAAGTTTTGGATAAAAGGATTTAAATATTTTTAAGATTAAAAACAAATAATTTAATAAAAAAAAGCTTACATTGTAAATTTTTTTTTATATAAAAGCTTTAGGTAAACAAATGTTTAAAATTTTTATATGAATTAAAAAATAAATAAAATCTGAAAAGTATAGCACAACCAATTTGTAAAAACCTCTATAAAACTTCTAAAGCTGCAAAAAATTTTTTTGTATGAAAACTTTTTGAAGAAAAAAGCTTAAAGGTGAAAAAAAAATTTAAACATATATTATTAAAACCAAGTTTGATTAAAGCTTTTTATTGAAAGTCTGTTTGTGGAAAGTGAAAAGCTTAAATTAAAAAGATTTTAATTTTGAGAGATTTAAAATAATTTAATTTAATTCAAGAAAGGTTACATTGCCATAATTATATATTTAATACCTTAAATATATTTAAAAGCTTTATAAATACTATAAAGCTTTGTAGAATTTGATAATAAAGCTTTATAAAAATAGAAAACAAAACAGATTTTTTTTTGAGAATATACAATTTTAATGAAAACTTGTACTTGAAATAATTGTAGAAAAGCTTTTTTAATACGTTTTTTTAGATGTTCTTATGACAGATAACTGCTTTAAAAGCTTTGCTGTTAATAATCTAATTTTAAATTTTCCTTTAACAAATTTTTTGTAAAAACTAGATTTTTTTCTTTTACATACATAAGTCTTAAACAGATTTTTTACAAAAATAATTGTTTTTAATAATTTTGTTTTGAAACTGGCTTGTTTTAATAATTTTTTTCAAAAACAAAAAATTGCGTGTTTTCAATTAAAAGCTTTTTATGTATTCTATTGCTTACCTCATGCAACATGTCGATTAAAATGCCAGCCTCTCCGGGCAAAAAATGTCTATACCTTTTTAAGGTGTAGTCCAAAGATGACTTCAGCAGCTCTGAAGTGGTAGTCTGTTGAAAACCCGATACTAAAGCACGAAACTTATTGTAGATCAACAACAATTGATCCCTGATACAACTGCTGAAATCCGGCATTAACCACGTAGAATTGCCCGCATCACGATTTTCGCAAGTTCTCCTCGAAAAGCCCTCAAAGCCGCGAGGACAATCTGAAATGACTGCTACTCCACCGGGAGCACTAGTAGGCCAGTGTACATTATAAGCAGTTTCAGCATGACACACATGCACTGCATTGCGGTCAATTACAGTGATGTACACACTTTTTGATACCGGTTTAACAGTATTCGACACTATGCACGAGTATTCGGCTGATTTTTGTATATTATTAATTTTCAATATGCTGCCATCTGGATAAAGATCTTCCCACATTACTGTTTTAGGATCGGATTGAAAGAGATTGCCATTACGGGTCCAACTATAGCCCAATTGGGCATAACGTTTGATGTCATCATTACCGGGTGAAAGGCAACGTACTCTTAGAGAATCACCTTTGTGCAGTGTAACGATGGCAGGGTCTACCCTTAGACGAGGGGGCGACTTAATGTGAACATGCAGAGAGCGACATTGCTCAACGCCCCAGTCAGTGACCTGAAAAGATTTTTTTTTTTGGGAAATTAGTTTACAAATTTAAATTAAGTATATTTTTAAAGAAACGTTAACAAACATTTCTAATTTCTTTTTGTATATTATATTAAAGATTTTTGTTATTTCCCTGTTCCAGCAATTTGTCACTCGAATTTGTCTGTGATTTATGTCCAGACAAATTTTTTCTCATGTTCAAACATAATGTTTGAAGAGCAAGCAAAGAAATGAAAAACTTTTCATATGACATCTTAATCTTTTTAACATTAATTTCATCTGTTCGAAATTGTACGAAAACCAAAAACAAAAAACAGTTTGTTTGCCTTGCACATACAATCATACACATGTCAACATATTTCCGTTTCCTTTTCACCCCTACCATAAATCATACTTTAAGTAAATGCTTTCCATAACAATTGTGTTAAAATCATGTTAAAGTTTTACGACAATAAGTTAAATGCAAGAAATTTAAGCTGCAAATTGCAAACAATAAACGAACGTATAGATTGAGCACAGGAAAAAAAATTTATAACGATTTTACTAGCCTGACATGCTTAATGCAATTTTTATGTGCCTGTGACATGTGTAAGTATGTAAGCCAGTGTATGGTTGTGTAAAAGCGTTTTACTATGTGTTTGCATTAAGTACAAAGTAAAAGTAATAATATAACTACTGACTATAAAATTTCTGTCTCTTAATGTTTCTGCGGTATGTGTATGCACGCACTTTTCATAAGACTGAATATATCACGAAATTATTGTCAGCACAATACACACTCATACATACATAAGTAAATACACTTAATATAATTTTATTTTTTTTGGGACCATTTTTTTTTCTTGTTGAGAGTGCTTTAATTTGTACAGCTGCTGATGCTACTGCTACTGCTGCTGCTGCTGCTCTTAACAACCGAGTAACTATTAAATGTCTTTACAATTTTTATAACCACAGAGCAAAAAAAAATTATATATCACCGATATTATTGTTAAATATAGTTGCTGTTCGTTCATTAAAAATACAAGTGCAAAGCGAAAAAAAAACCCAGCGAAATTGTGTTGACGTAGTAAATAAAAGTAAAATTTTGTATCAGTTTGTAAGAACGTGCATGCATGTGTAAGAGATGGAGCACTAAGTATGTATTAAAACTTATTATTTACGAAAAACAGTGGTTCCCAATGTCAATGTCTTATATGTGTAACAAAATTTCCCTAAAATTTCTATTAATGCATTAATTATTGAAAATTTTATATTGAAAAAGAATAGTATTATCCCAATATAAATGTTTTCTGTATGCAGCGAAAATTCCCCTAAAAATTTTATAAATGCAAAATTTATTGAACACCTTTATATGAAAAACAGTATTGCCTACTCGTAAAACTCGTTAGGACAGTACTAATAGTGCTTAAAATTGTTGTTGGTAATTTTTATATAAAAAAATAATTAATATGCGTTGGGTGTGTATTAGAAAATAAGTCTTTGATATTTTAGCCTATTCTTCCTCTCAAAAAGAAACATTTCGGTTTTCTTATACCTTGCTTAATATACAGTGTAAGGTTAGATAAGAACGGGCAGCTATGGTGTAGTTTACTTGGGCCCAGCAATCTTTTTGTGATAATACAGTTTTCCCACAAGAACAAACTTTTTTAAACAAATTTATTAGATAAAATTTCAGAATGAAAAAAAATTACTTAAACTATATATCAATTTTAAATGAATATTTATTCGAAATATTGCATTTGAAGTTTTTCTGATTTATTCTGACTTAAGCTTATTTTCCCATTTTGTAAAGATTTAAAAATACTGAAAAATTATTTCGGTATTAGGCAAGTGGAATGTATTTTCAAAATTAGGTACGACTTTGTCATCAATACGCTTCACCGGTATACGTATGTAACTACTGTTTAGGTTTAAATTTATTGAAATAAGAAAACGGGAAGCATATTATTTATTTTTCAGCTGTTTTTTTTATATCAAATGATGTTTTCGTAATGTTCAAATTCTCTCAAATCATTTACATAAATACATAAATCTACATAAATATATACAAAAGGAATGACAAACTTATACACTCCCGATTGAAGGGTATTAAAATTGAAGTACTAGTGGTTTTTTGCTTATATCTCTGTAATTATATAAAAGTTTTGTTCCTTTTTAACTCTAACAGTTTTAGGACACAATTATATGGTGCAACTGCAGTAAAAGCGTATTTAAAAATCAATAATCTTAACTTTTAATTGATATATTTCATTAAAGTTTTTTTTTCGCTGATATCTTTGTCCGTATACGTTCCATGGGAGCTTTAAAATCAAACTTTGTTTTGTTTAAAAACACAGAAATCGTGTTCTTTCGCTTATATCTGAGAATATCTGATATATTGATTCCATATAGGAGTCTAAAACTTAATGGGGGGAATTAAAAAAGTCGATTTTAACATACATATGAGATACCTTGATCAGAACAGTGCACTTAATTATTAAAATAAAAAAGCCTTGACGGCATCATAGATAAAATGTGGGATACTTTTTTTTCTGAACTCCATTAATATGGGTATAAAATGAAAGGGATTGACTAGTAGAATACAGGCATTGTGGGCTCTAGTTTTTTAGCCCAGGTGGGGTGTATCCTTATAAAAATAATAAGGCCGGGTGTTCTTCTTAGAACTAACAAATTTATTTTTCAGCTTCTTGCTGTTATAGATTTTTTTTGATTAATAAAAAATGTTAACAGTTTCTTACTGTTCAGTTCAACTGTTCAACTATTAATAATACAAAAAATATAGAAGGGAATTTAATTTACCGTAAATGCACCTAAATGATGTTAAAAAAAATGAGAAAAGTTATTGCAATAACAAAAGAGTAAACTCTACATAAAATTTATGAAACTACACAGAAAGAAAAGATATATTATAGATATAAATATATATAAATAAATATATATATAAAAAAATATAAATAAATATAAATATATAAAAATAAATATAAATATTTATAAATAAATATAAATATATAAAATAGAGTTGAAGTCGCTTCAACAGGCATATACAACTAAATCAGATCTAAGCTATGCTACAATGCGGTTAGTATAACTATGAGCATGGCGATGAAGTGTATTATTAGATTTGGTGCGGTCAAATAGAGCATTCATACTTGTTTGTTTTAAATTTTTCGAAAATCATTATATTGAAAAATGTCTGGAAGTCACAACATGTTAAATAAAAATGTCGACTGTCTACGCTTCTAAAAAAAAAATGGCAACCTTCGTCAAATATACTTGCTTAAATTTTTAATAAAAGGAGTTCAAAGTCTCTGGTAATATTAACATCACATACTATACATAATATTATATGAGACTATAGTTTCAATTGGAAAATTATGTATTTTTTTGTGCACAATGTGCATTGTTTACACTTACACACTTAGGTTAAAAGAGAAGGGGTAGTGAAAGCCCAAACCCATAACAGACAACTGGCATGCTTTGCGCTCTAAATGAATGAAATTTCCTTAATAAAAAAACCATAATCCCAATATCGTTCATATGTTGATTTGTTGAAAAACCCATTTCCATCAATGTAGGGTTTTTAAAATACGAATTAGGTATTTCAAGTTCGGCATAGGGACAACGAAATTATCGCATTTAATAAGCTCAAAGACAGGGTGCTTGCAAAGGTCTCACACATATCGGCTACCATTTGGTTGCCACAGCAAATGGATCTACGCTCCAAAACGATCCGATCCCTGACTCGGTCAGAGCTTGTAAACTCAGCAACAGCTGTGGTAGATGAAAGACCGATTCTGTAAAAAATCTATTTAAATTTTGTTTTGCCATTTAAAAAAAAATAATATCTTCCACTTGGGAAGCCCTGTTATGGAGTACCTTCATTTACACATATTTATGTGTTAATGCTTAAGTGTATGTGTGTGCGTGTTTGCACTGAACACAAACTGTTGTTAATTATTTGCGTTAAGTTTTAATGTCACGTATTTTAATTTTTGTTTTTTCTTTTAAATTTTATCGCTCCCCTCTGCACTCTCTTTATGACGACCTCTTGCATATTTGCAACCAATTTCAGTGTGTGTGTGTCTGTGTGTGTGAGCTTATGTTGTGAAAACATAAATTAAAACATTTAATTGTTGTTACAGAAGTCTCATAAAATGCTATTATTTTTTGTTTTTTCTCATTTCTTTCTTGCTGTCTTTATTGTTTTTGAAAGTATTACTTTTTTTCCAAACGTAATTATAAAACAAAGTACTTTTTTCAAGCGGGTTAAATTTTGTATTTTTTTTTGCTTAACAGCAAGTGAAAGTAATTGAGTTACGTTTTAATTATTTTGCAATTGCATTTTTATTTGTAATTAATAAATGGAAAATTTTAGTTAGAATAAGTAGTGTTTGTAACAAAGTCTTAAGAGGAAATGGAATAAGAAAAATAACATAGAAATAAATTACCTAGAAAGGGTATAAGATGGATTTTCGATTATTGCTTGTAATTGAGAGCTCACTGCATGTTTAAAGGTTGCTGCAAGTACCGAACTTTTTTTGATGATACAACTGTAAGGTATTTTTAAGAGTGCTGTATAGTTTCATAGAATTTAATAAATTTTTTTTTACAAATTCATTCACTACACCAGTAATGTTTTAGGTATAGTTTGATATTTAAGTTCAATAAAATTTAATGTCACACTGTGATATTTATGTTCAGCAAACTCTAGCCAGCAATAGATAGAACAGATTTTTGCTTAAACAGTGCCACAAAAATATTGAATTCTTTTTTTAAGTCAGTCGTAAGTATGACCGATGTTTTATCTGAAAATTGTACTCAGCGATATGATTAACCTTTGGCTTAATAGGTTTGCTAATAGACAAAATTGCCTAGTACAGAGTAAGTACAATTTACGACAGACTCCACAGACTCTATTACATCTCGAGAATTACAACGTGTGGTGTACATCAGCGGACCTTAATTTTTTTAATAAAGTCGGGTTAGGTTAGGTTATGTTGGGTTGAAAAGAAGGGTCATTAAAAGCCCAAACCCATGACAGGTATGCACTTATGCCCAGTTGGCATGTTGTGCGTTGTGTCGGGTTAGTGGAGATCTTTATTGCACCACAATTAATGATTTCTTGTTTTAAAATATGGATGATATTAATTCGGCTGTTATGTGGTTTTAATAGGATGCTACTATGTTCCATACGGCAGCATTGATCGAGTTATTAACATTAAAATACCGGGTGTTTTTTTTAGTGGTATAGAACTTTCGAATTGAAATAAAACACAAGAAAATCGTTTTAATGACCATCAATTTGGCTTTATTGGAAGGATAATTTTATGCCATTAATGTTTAAATATGATTTCAGGCATGTGGCCGCCGCGGCTGGTTCGAATAAAGCCAATTCTACAGGTCCAATTTTTAACCACTTTTTCGAGCATATGGGGCCGTATGTCGGCAATAACGCCACGAATGTTGGCTTCCAATTCCCCTAACGTTTCTGGTTTGTTGGCGTAGACGAGCGACTTCACATATCCCCAAAGAAAATAATCCAATGGTGTCAAATCACACGATCTTGGTGGCCAATTGACAGGTCCATTCCGCGAAATTATGCGCTTATCGAATGTTTCCTTCAATAAATCGATTGTGGCGTGCGCTGTGTGGCATGTAGCGCCGTCTTGTTGGAACCACAACTCAACCACAAGGTCGCAAGCCAAGATCTTTGCGCAAAATCTTCCATAAAGTTGATGGACAAAGCTCCAGTTGCTGTGCACGGTGGCGAATCGATTCATTCGGGTCCTTTTCAACACTTTGCTCTACAGCGACAATTGTTTCTTCGGTGCGCACTGTTCGACGTCTCTGCGGATGCGTATTATCACATAGAGTAAACGTAGTGCAAAAACGGTCCATGGTTAACCGAATTAATTGCTCTGATGGACGATTATGTCGACCATAAAATGGACGGAGCTTGCGGTAAACTTCGCGAACTGAACCGTTATTTTCGAAATAAATCTGCACGATTTGCAAGCGTTGTTCTTTTGTCAACCTGTTCATGATGAAATGACAAACCAAACTGAACATAAATGACATTAGAGTTTCCATATTTGACCACAAAATGCCAGTTTTATCTCTATTCGAAAAACAAACCAGTAAAAAAAACACCCGGTATATCAATGAGTTGATTCCAAGAAATGGACTTCTCAGTTAGACTTAAGGGTCATATATTTTATCGCCTCTCTTTTTTTTTTTGCTGTGGGGCTACTTAAACTCAGTAGTTTATGCTGACTAACAAGCGAAATTTACTTCTTGGGAGCTAAGTTTGTTCGGCTTGTTTGTGAAGTATGGTCAGCAGTACCTAAAAAGTTAAACACTTGCCCGAAATCTTTTCTTGATATTAATACCATGTATTGACCATTACAAAATTTTTTTTCTGTTAAAATAATTTTTTTTTTATAATTGTTTTTAATTTCAAACTCTATCGGGCTTCAAAAACACTCATTATTTAATTTTTTAAGGTGATATTAAAGAAATTGTATTTTGATTTGTGGACTTGCTGACTTAGTACTGCGCTGTCGCTAAGCCTCTTGAGTACCATAAAATCTTCTAAGAAAATATTGTTCTGCTCTCTCCACTACAAACCAATATTAAGTGCCATTATAGCTTCCTCCCTCTGTCTTCCTATCGCATTGAGCACGTAACAACAACAATTTTAATGTCGCTAGAATCTAGTTGTGTGAGTAGAGTGTGTGTGCAATTAACGAGTTTTTACTCTACAAGTACTTTGTATACTTATTTAACTATTTTTGCTCTTGTAATTTAAATCATTATTTAGAAATTTTTTTTTAATAAAAAATTAAATTATTTTGTTAATGACTGTATAATTATCAAAATTTCATATTTGTTTTATAAACTTCTTCTTTATATTTAGATTTAAATTATAAACTTCTCTCAAACTCTCTTCGAACTTAATAATATTTATTTATAAATATTTGTTGTGCTTTATTTTACACACACTATTGCAACTTTAAACAGTTCAATTTTCCTTAAACAATATTTTCTACTTACGGTTTAATAAAGCTGATCAATGATTTTTTTGCTTTTGTTGTTGTTTGCAGTGATTTTATTGTATAGAAAGTATTAATATACAATGTTTTCTATTATACTCTCAACAAAAGGAATACTACTTTATACAGCAAAAGTAATAGCAGAACGTTCATAACAAATACTTTCATACACTTTCATACAAACAAACTCATACATAATTCTGTTACTAAAGATAGTTGAAATGGTTTTTGATACCCTTCACCTCTAGTGGTAATGGTATATAAAGCTTTGTCACTCCGTATGAAATATCGATTAAGCAATGTCCGGTTGTCCATCCGACTATCTGTCTATCTGTCCGTCTGTGAACTATATAAAATTTCAAAAGCAAAGTTGGCCTCAGAACTTAAAAAGCAATATGGCTATATAATGTTATATCTAAGATCCTGATGAAATTCTTTTGCCTAGATATACATGATAGTAAAGGGTATTATCAGATTCAACATGTCCATTAACAGCACTCCTTCTTGTTTTTGTTTATTTTTTTCTTTCTATTCATTTTATAGTAAAAAGTTGGTTGTTTTGTTAATATTTTGATACTTCATACATTACAGCTTAACATATTGCAACCAGAATAAATTTATTTAGGTGTATGTGTTTGTGTGTGTGTAAAAAAGTTTGGAATGAGTAGTCACGAATATAGTATACTTATAAGTATCTTATGGAAGAAATCAATAGAATATAAAATCAAATCATAGCTTTCTTATGGTAAAAATTGATGATTGCAAATACAAGTGAGCAATAGTTTGAAGTACATGTGTGTGCATAATGTGGTAACAGTGGCTGAAATTTTAATAAGTTCACTTGAATGTTAAACAAGTTTATAGTTCGTTTTTATGTCCATTAACAAAGTGTATAACTTAGTTTATAGTATTAACTTTAATGTATAGACTTATCTATTGTGTAGTATAACATTTATTTATTTATGTCTAAATTATAATACAGGGTGTGCAAAGAAGAGTGTACATATTTAAATATCTTGTCAGTTCTTAGTTGAAATTTGTTACAGAATAAATGTCGCATCTAGAGCTTGTGAGCAGTTTGACAAAGAAGAAAAGTAGTACATTCAGAAAAATTAGACACCTTGTTAATGTCGTTAAAGTTTCACTAACGGATGGTTTAAGTGAAAGGTGCTTTCGACTGGCGTTCGCACACTCTAGACTTTGAACTGCTGAAAATGCTTTACGGAAAACAGTTCTATAAAATCGACCACATTAATTCAAATATAATGATAAAGAATATAATGAAGTTTCCACAGAATTCATTCGAACTGTTTGTAATTCTTTATCTGTAATAAAAATACAATGGGAAAATTACGGCATTTGAACGTGATCGAAATTTGAAAATTCTTATTAGATTCTCTATACCTAAAGCACAGCGAACTCGATCGTTCAAGTAAAATTTTGAACGTGATCGAATGCCGTAATTTGGTCCCAGATACTTTCTTGAAACCAGATTGAAATTGTAAAAAAATAACACAGAAAAGTAAATTATGTTGAGAACTTTTTTAATAAAAATGCGAATATATGACATTAACACTTGGGAATGATTTTGGAGAAATGGCTCTATTTGATGTAGCGAAACTTGGACCAGTTTATTGAGCATTGTTGGCCGTATGTCACGTAAATATAACACAAGGCGTGACATCCTTCAATATATCTATACTAACAGTTTTAGCATAAGCCAGTGAGTTCACGTGGTACTATGGAAATTTGTCAAGAAGTTTTAAAACACATGATCTTGGAGGACAATTAACTGGTCCATTTTTTATAAACAACTTATTGCCAAATTCTGATTTTGAATTACGAAGTTATTTGTATTGAGCTTAAACAGATAAACTTTTAATGCATAAACTTTGGTGATGTTTATTTACAGACGAATTATAAAGAAACTTAAAATATAATATCAAAAGTACATTTATATAGGGGCTAAAATTAAAATCGATAATTTAAGTCAATAGATTTTATTTTACGGTACATAGAGTTATATATACTAGATTTTATTGAAATAAATCTCTTTCGAATTGTGACCTGTATTAAACTAATAAGTTTCATGCTGACAGAAAGACAGTCAGACATCTCTTGCACGACTGAAAATATATTTCTTTTATTTTCAATTAAATATTTTTAAGTAGATACAATAGAAATAAGGGTAAAACTTGCTGCTGTACTAATAAAGTGTGTTTGAATTTTTTTTTAAATTTGGCAAATCACCCTGTAAAGTCTTATACTAATAAAACTTTTAGAAATCAGGAAAATTTTATTCAAAATTTTGCGCTCTGTTCCGATCGGTATGCATAATACGCTGAACTATGGACCGATTCATGATCCCATTTACTTTTTTTTGGATAATATTCATCAAAATCGAACATGTGGCATGCCATCATGGTTGTATGTATGAGTGTAAAAGAAGACTAAAATTTTTCAAAGCGATGCCTTTCTCAATAATCGTTCTGTACCCGTCCACTGCTTGCAAAATTTGGGAAAAGATCTGTCTGCCTACAGCCATATAAGGTGCAATAGTTGAAGCCAGCGGACTATTGGCTAAGTATCAACTGGAAGTTGAACCAGATTTTTGACGTCAAATCATTTTCAGCGATGACTTAACGGATATGTAAATAAGCAGAATTATCGCAATCCTCATGAGACTCATCGGAAAAAACAGTATTTGGCGTCACTGGCCATTTATCTTTAAATCCAAACCAGTGCCAATATGAGCGTGAATGATGAATACCACAGGCAAAGGATTCGTAATTTTTTTTTGAATCCTCATATCATTGTAAATTATGTAGAAGAGAAACAATTCCAATGATATGGCGTAACTTGCCATACTGCACGTTATCCCAAAACTTAAGCCAAACGTTTGTTGTCTGAATTATCTAAAGAAATGGGCCTGTAAAAGTGAACAACTCCCTCGTGTGATTTTGTACCTTAGGACTACTTTTGTTAAGGTACATCAAATCTGTGCACTATGTACGATGATGAAATAGCAACAATTGGTCATTTAGAAGCCAACAATTGACGATCTTTTAACAACATAAGACCGGGTTTGCGCTAAAAATTTTTTGTTTTATTCAAGCAAATCTTTGCCTCTACAAAAAACCAAAAATAGAATGTCTTATAAATATATCAGAGATGCAACGAACAGACTGTCGTCTTTACTTTTCCTTTATATGTTACAGTCAATTCTTTATATCATACAACACCTGCAATAGTTTGTGGATTGTGCAAATAAATATTTTGTTCTTCTTACTACGTTATCGTTTACTGTCTTTTAGTTGCCTTCAATGATATCCGTATAAAATATTATAACAATTCTTTGAACATATTTTTTTTTAAATCATTATCGATGTGTAGCTGGTAAACAGGATATACCCTACAATAAGCCAAACTAAATTGCTTCCGTTTGCAATAATGACAAAAAAAAACAGACAAAATGAAGGAACTGCAATAAATTATTTCGAAATAGAAAAATAATATAATTTCGAAATAAAATAAAAAAAAAAAATAAATAATATGTGGAGCACAAAGAAAAGCTTTACTAAAATAAATTGTTGAAATACATATCACATATCATTTATAATATTCATTTACGTTAATAGTGTCATAACTCGAAATTCAAATATCTTAAAACGAGTGTTATTAATAATTTCTCAAGTGAAGCTAATTAGGGTAACTTAATCATGTTTCTAAAATGATTTTACTTTTGGACTTGCAAAAATTTTTCTTATTAAATGCGTGATTATAAAATTAAAATCCTTCATATATTTTAATATCAAAAAACTAGTATAACAAAAATTTTTATAAATATAAATCTTGTATAAATATAAAGGGGTTTTATAGGAAGACATGTATGTTTTAAAATTAAAAAGAAATTCAATGACATTAACAAAATTTTGCCTTTATTATTTATAAAAAAAAAAACAAATATATGGCATTTAATAATTTAAAATATTTTCTAAAATATGACTTTCTGGCCAGTCACCTGGTGGTCCAAACTTTTTTTTGAGATAAATTATTTATTAGATGTTTGGCTACACAGATTATGGCATATTATGCCATCTTATTGAAACTATTTCCTCTGCAAATAATTTGCAATATTATGAGGAACAAAAAAATCACGGATCACGATACCGAATTGCTTAAAGCAGGCATCGGATCGATAAGTTCAAGACCTCTTTTACACAAGAAAACTTTTGTATGCACGGCAGGGGTTCAATTTGGATGAATATTATTCAAAACATATGTTTGATAGTTTTTTTTAGCTTAAGGACCTTTTAATAATAAAAAATCTTTTTGTTTTGTTTTATATTATTTGATCAATATTTCGCTACTTCTTTGTGTAGCATCATTAGGATAAACGTTTTTTATTATATGTTAATTTTTTGTTGGATTTGTGTCTTGATATTTGTTATTTTTTAAATAAATTTATAGTTTGATTAATAAAATTGAAAATAGATTTTTATTTTTAAATAGATTAAAATAAAAATAGATTAAAATAAAATAGATTTTTTATTATTAAAAGGACCTTAAGCTTAAAAAACTATTAAACATATATTATTATAAAAGGTCAAAGAAAACCAATAATTATTATTCAAAACACTTAATGTGATTATGAGTCGATTCGTAGTATTGATTTTTGCCCATTCAGATGGACGATAGTCTTAAGCTTGACGCACTGCGAGAGTTCAAATGTTGAAAATAAATTTCCACGATTTGCTAACGTTGTTCTGCTAAAGTATATTAGAAACAAGAGCGCTTTATTCGGTTGTGCCAAATATTAAAATACAGACTTCAAAAGTGTGAACATGTTCGTGCAGTAAACAAATGCATTAAATACATTCGTACATATGAACAGAGCATACAGAATATACTAGATACAACAAAAACTCACACATATTTTATCATTATATACAGCACTGCACCGCCTGCTTTTATAGTTGTTTTCTAAACAGAAATTGGATGTTGCAATCTCAATAATGAACAGAGGCATATGTAGTTGTTTGCTTATATTTCAGCCTTTTGTGGGTCGAAATTTTCAATACCAAAATGATCGAAAGCATTTCTGATAAATAAATATCACACATGAGTCCGTGAGGGTCACAAGGACTTCAAAAACTTGATTTCAACGATCACACAGATGGACAGACGGACATAGTTAAATCGACTTATCTATTAATAAAAATTCAGAATATATATATTTTATGCTGCCGTTAGTGAATATTGTAGAAACTATAAATGAAATGATAAACTTATATGTCGATGGCTTTATATAATATGGGCGTATCTCGATTTTCTGTTACTTTACAAAAAAAAGTCAACAAGTGAATAAAATTTTAAGTAATGAAATGGAATAGAAATCTTCTTTGTAGATACAAGTCTGATATATTCGATCATAGCTTACTAAATTTGTCAGGAGTGACTTGTTTGTATGTGCGCTACCGGAAAATGATAAAAGCGCGATTCTGTTAAAAAACAGATTTTCAAGTTATCGATATAACTTTTCACACTATCGTGTGATGATATAGAGTACTTTATTAGTACGATAGCTGGTTTTAAGGCTATTCCAATGGGAAGTTTTATAGCTTTAAAAAAAAGACATTTAAAAAAAAGTTTAAATTTAAGTTTAAGTTAAGTGAAACGTGCTAAAACTACCAAAGCCGCTGAACTTAAAACTAAAAGATTTTTCACTTATGACACTATTGTGTAAATGAGCCATAGTGAATACTTTATGATATTTACTACGATATAGATATAGTTGATGAGCAATTTTGTTAGATTTTATTTTTTAAATCGATCAAGAAAAACAAAGCAACTTTTTATTTAAGACTAAAATTGTTTTATAAATTGTTGAAGAAATATATTGAAAGGTTAATGTAAACAAGTAAGAATACTAGATGCGTAGTGCCGAATCTGATATCAGCCCTACACAATCTTATATATAGGTGTAGTGATCATAGCGTAGCTAAGCTTAGATTTTAGATTTAATGTTACAAGCCATTTTGCTTTTTATTTCCAATGGCTTATTTGATCTAGAGTTTTTACATATATAGTTAACTCTTTTCTACTATTCAAGCTTTTCAGTTTGATACCAACAATGATGGGGTTGAAAAAGAAATTATTTTAGGAAGGACTTCATCCTGTATTTTAAATTTTCAACGCTTAAAAAGGTCCCATCGTTAAATTATAAAATCAGTTAATGTCTATGTGTTTCTGTGTTGTTTTGGCGTCCTATATTTTACCACTTTTCTTTTTTCTATTCTCTCTTCTATTTTGATTCTATACTAAGGCGTCACAATGGACCGTAATGATCTCTGAGTGAGCGTGTGAAGATAACTTTAGACCAGCCTTACTACCTACCGACTTACCTGCCTACCTAATATCCGTGTGTATCAATAATTAAAAAAATAATTGTTTGTTTCAGCCAGGATTCATGCCACGTTCCCTTTAATCCATATACCACATTTGTATGGATGTGTTGTGGAGGTCTTGTATTTTTCCTCATACCTCAATCAAGTTTATGGAACGATTTTTCTGATTTTCTATACTAATATGCTTCCAACTATTTCTTATATTTAAGGGGGCTTGGAAAATTTTAAGTTCAACATACACACAGACAGATTAAAATTGCTCAATCGACTCCCAAATCAAACGAATATTTTAAAAATTTCACATGGTATGACAACCCTACACCCTCTGTGAAGGGTATAAAAATGTGTTTTTCAGCTTTTAATGTCTTCTGGTAGTTCAAAAACAAATGCGTCACTACTAAAACATTTTGTAAGCGGTGGTAAAAATAATGGGTTTATAAAATACCGGAACCCATCTACTTCTTTTAAGTTTTATTTACTTTTTTGCTTTTCGTGTACAGTAGCAGAAAATAGAGATAGTCTGTTTTAATATCAAGCCATCGATAAGTATGTTGGTATTTTAATTTTGAAAGAAGTACAATTTTTTACAAACAAAATTATTTTTAAAATAGGCTTTATTTTCTAATGGCCTAAATTTTGTTACTTTAAAATAATTTAAAAAATCGTTATTTATTTTTAGTAAATTTATGAATAATCATTTCTCTCTAGCAGTAAATATTTATCTAACATCTACAATATTATGACATTAAAAAGTATGTTTTGAAAAAATTTACCAAATAACCAGTCAAATAACCAGTCTACCTTAATGCTTGACTGACTGTTTGCCAATCCACCTGTCTTTCCTTTAGCTTCACTCTGCTCTATGAAATGTTTTAAATAAATAGCAAAACATTTTTTTTATATTTATTTCTAATATTATTCGTGTACCTTTAACTAAATTGTCAATATAACTTTATAGGCCAAACTGTATTTACAAAGGTGATGGAGAGCGGTGTTTGCTTTTTTTTACCCTCCCATGTTATAGAAAACATATTTATTTGCATTTTGTTTTAAACAATTTTTGTCTATATTCATTTCTGTTTTTACATTTGAGTCTTATGGTATTTTTGGTAGATTTTTTTATGTAGTAGTTGGTTCATTGATCTTTTTAGGTTGATTTGTTTGTAAGTCAATACCGATAAAATGTTTTGCTATTTATTTTGTCTGGTCCAATATTTTTGTTGATTCAAGTCAAACCTGTAAAAGGCACACATTTATTCATGCAAATATTTGAAAACATACACCATCATATGGAAATGTACTATAAACTATGTAAATTCCTAATACTTTGGTCTTGAGGATGTGAAGATGTTGTATTCAAATGTTAATGATTTGAATTTACATGAATTTGCCCAGCCATCAATACAAAAAGGTTGTAGAAGTTCTGTTTTTTGAAGCAGTCGAACAGCTGTAATAATATATTTTTATATTTGAAAAATACATGCCTAAGGTATTACTGACAAAGTATTTTATTACAAGACGAAAGGAAAAAATGCCTTTTCAAATAAATTTGTAAATAAATTATATTCAAATCTGTAGAGCGAGGTAACGAATTAGGGTCTATTTATGTTACAACTGAAATTAACTAAATGCTTTTGGATATCAAAGAAAATTTAAAATTACTTTGAGGATGATTGGTCTAGTCAATGGGACAGAACAGTTTTATCCCTCCCTCTAGACCTTAAAGTATTCAAGTTTTTAGTCTAGTTTAAGCCAATATTTATAGTCAATATTGACAGAAAAGTATTTTGTTAATTCTTCAGAATGAAATAAATTAAATTAAAATCTGCAAAATGAACAAGGGAACGACTTAGGCTCTATTTAATTTGTAATTGAAACTGAGTAATTTGCAAGACCAAAGGAGATATTAAATTATTTTGAGGTGTTGTAAAAAGAATACCATAAAAAGCCCTGATGATGTGTTAATAACATCAGCTTGCTTTTGTTCATTAAAACCACGATTTACAAGCGTAGTAAGCTGCAACATATTTATAACTCGAACAACCCTTACAAAAACCCATGTTGTAAAGGAGACAATATAGATGTTACATGATGGCAAAGACGGTCAGTTATAATTTTCTCAAAAAGTGTAGGTATTGTGCTAAGGTTAGAAATACCTCTATAATTAGCGATATTATTTCTGCAGCCAGACTTGAATAATAGTATTATGAAAGAGTCCTTCCACATAGTAGGACAATAACCGGATTTGATCGACATATTGAAAAAAAAGGAGAAATACTTCCAAGTTTTAGATTATTTTTAGTATAATTATTTAAATATTAATATTATTGGTTTTTAATTTGACTTTCCGCTTTGTACGTTCTCATTTAGAGCGTTCAATCATAAACACTGCTGTTGTGGCTTAGAATATGCAGGAACATCCATAAAAAATAAGACGTCATTAGTCACAGGTACTGAACATTTTTCGCACTTATTTAAAAAGAATTTTCCATAAAAGCCTTGGTATGAAGGCCTACAAAATTCAATTAGTCCCAAAACTGGAGACCAATGTGGTCCATTATCTCCCCTTTTTATAGCAGAAAAACCGAGAAGAATTAAACAGAGAAAAAACCGTGAAAAAAGGAAATAAATAGTGTAGAAGAAGTAGAATAAAAGATGTAAAGAATATACAACGAGCCCGCATTGTCTGTTAACTAGCCAACTTAACCCCTCACGATTAATCCGATGGTATTCTTCAGTCTGCTATTCAAGACATCACCCATCCTTTACCTTGCCACTAAACCCTGTTTTTTGTAGTTTCGGACAGTGACACACAACGTGCTCCACACTTCGTCATCCTGACACTTTCTGCAATAATCCAGAGTTCTGGAATCGCATCTACTTATCCTGGCTGTCACCGTACAATTTCCTGTTTTAAACCCAATAGTTATTATAAATGAGCAAGTAGACACCGTTGCCGTCAGAGCTAAGCATTACCGTGCCATGCTTAACAAATTTTTGCTTCCAATTATTCCAGAATATGACATAGAAGATATTTGATTTTAACAAGACGGGGCCTAACGTCACACTACCATCATAAACATCGATATTTAATGCACTGTTTTAAAAAATCAAATAATTAGCTAAAATTTTATTGTCAATTAACGCCCCGGAACTTTTAGCAATTGAAACAAGAAATCAGAGTTGCCACTGAAGATTCAAACCGAAACAATCGAAAACATACAAAAAATTTTAGTTAATCGGATGGGATAATGCCGAAGCTGTTATGACTTCCATATGAATGATGTTGTATTACATTCTTAAATGACAAAGTTCAGGATTTCTAATAAACCAGAAATTAAAAAGAATAATTATTAGCATCCTGTATCATTATAATGGGGCAGGTTGTTTATTAATCGCTTCACTACACACTTTGTTCTTCACTTTTTAGTTTCTACAATATTAGTTTCTGACGCCATAAAGTATACATTAAGTATGTTTTCTGGAAGCCTATTAAGAGGGGATTTCATTGTGTAATGTCCGTTTATTTGTCTGTCCGTCCATCGGTCTGTTGGTTGAAATCAATTTTTAGAATCGATCACTTGCTAAAGTTATCCATATGTAGTATTAGTCCTTTGAAAATATTCAGTTTTTAATTTCTATTGAAATCTAGCAGAATAGTCCAATAGCTTCTTAAAATATGATATGATTTGTATATCGTCGCTTATGATTAACTTCGCATAAATCACGAATAATTATATGTTATAAAGGAGTGTAGCATTTCATGCCTCATCAGCCTTTATTCGGTCTCTGTTAGTTATAAAAATACACATCAAAATTAAACTTAAATTGACGATCGTTTTCAAAAGTCGTAATAATAATGAAAAATTCTTTAGATAAAGTTACCCTGTAGAAAGTTTGACATCGAAATATGTATAATTATTGGTATTATTGTGGTATTTAGTCAAACTATATTGGGTTCTTTACTAGTTTAAATCTGTGGCTTGGAGCTAAAAGGGCCAATGTTACTTTTTTGCTCTTTTGAGTTAATCATTGCAATAGATTTGTTTTTTTGCTCTATTTCATAATGGTATAACAGCTAAAGTCATGCGTAACCTAGAAGAGCTTCATAAATAAGATGCTGGCCAATGTCACTATGAAAGCACCTTTAAAACTTAAAGTTCAATTCCAATTTTTTCAAAAGTAAATATTTTGACATTGGCCCTTTTAGCTTCTAAAAATCTCAAAACGTGCTGAAATGTCCATTCTTGTATACTTACCCCGTTTGTGTGGGCTTACAGGATGGCCTTCTTTCACAGTCGACCTTAATTTAGTCCAGCATGTGGCTTAGGCTTTCGTTTAGTTACAGTTTATATTATATCTTTGCCTATAGTATAGTTTTTAGCCAAAAATTTTCATAATTATGAGTTCTTTCTATAGTCCTTTCTTTTTTATTTTTTTTCTAATAGATCATTATTGAAGATTTGCCTACAGTTTGGTCGGTCTAGTGATTGTTGTCTGATTGAATTTGTATTTGATTTCTTAATTTTTTTTGCATTTTACTTTATATCAATATTAAGTTTATTTTTGCCTCTTTAAATATTTTATTTAAAATTTGTCTAGAAAGTTGAAGCTGTCTCTGAAATTTAATGTTTAAAAATAAAATATACATAATGCTTAAAGAAATCTTAATATGTCAAAATAAAACTATAAACCTGTGACTTGGATGTAATATTATAATATCACAATATTACAATAAACTCGAATGAATTTGAAAGGAAGTACAAACATATGTATTTGGAAAAATAAAGACGAAATAAAAAAAAAAAAAAATAACATAAATGTGTAACTGACATACATTTTAATAAATGCAAAATGCAACATCATGTCCCACTCACACATAAAGACACTAACACACAAACACCTACAAAAGCAGAAAACCATATCTATATGCATATCAAAAACAAGCAAAAAAAAATCAGAAAAAAAATATATTAAAGTTAAAAAATATTCAAGTGTAACGAATGCATTCACTTGACTTGCTTGCAATTGCCAGCACCAACAAACAGTGGAGAAAATAACAACAACAACAACAATCATGACATTTATTGTGGGTGTATTTATTTTTTTATATTTTTCTTTTGATGCATCAGTTTTCGAAACATGAAACATATATGAGACATGCAACATACTCTTAGTTTTTAGTATTAATACACACACATACACATACACAAATTGTGTAGATGTAATATGTACGTATGCAGGAGCATGACAAAGAGCTTGTATGCATTTAACAATTTGTAAAAGTCTGTATGTCACTCAAAAAATGATGTACAGTTTAAAAGTAACAACTCGTACGTAGAAACTCACAAACATAAACTGTCTTTAAAACGGTTTGTTAGCCAGCCGTGCAGTTAAACTAGCTATTTTGCTAGCAGGCCTTTTTGAGGGCCTTGTAAGACTTTCTAAAATAACCTGCACTAATTATTTCTAAGTTTGCAGGAAGGTCTCGAAGAAGTCCTCTATACTTTTTACCAAAAAATTTAAATATTTTTTAAAGTAGGAAAATCTTTGTTGATTTCTTTACATATAGTGTTCTTGGCAATAGTATATAAATTATCAAAATACAGTAAAAAAATGATACTGACTAAACAGCAAATTTGCTAATTGTTTTATATTATATTATATTTTTACTTGTCAGTATAATTTTATTAAAAACTGTCAAAACCCAGACGCTTCGCTTGCCCTTAGTTTATAACAAACGACATGTTTTTTCTGCCAACAGCTGATGTCCTATGTTTTGACAGGAGAAAATAGAGTGCGCTCCAATCGAAATTTTGTCAGATGTATCAACATATGTTTTTTACAGAAGTATTGTTTTAAAGGTAACACCCGACATGTTCGTATTTATCAGTGTGGAGTTTGTCAAGTGAGATGTATAAAACATGCCGTGTATTAGCTGCTTTGGGAGAAAATTTTAATATTATCTGCCACCATATGTTTGGTTGGCAAATTTGTCATTAATACTATTCTATTCGCATGAAAGTTTAAGTTTTTCTTCTCCGATCCTTACCATTTTTTGTTCCAATTAGGGAATTGTTATCAAAATTATCTCGTAATTATTTAAAAAAAATTAAATCAAATGTGTTTTTCGGTGTATGGGGACCACGTGCTCTGGTCTGATCATATCGATCTAGCAACGTAAAAGGTAAGCTAATATCGTACTCAATTACACAAAATTTAAAGCCTATAACAGTCATAGTTCTGCAGATATGCCGTTAAATATATTTTCTTTGTAGGAAAGTTACCACGCTCCCTCATTTAATTATATATAATCATAAGAATGATTTAAGCAATTTTAATTAAAGTGTGTAATAGTTCGATTAAAAACTTTAAGATTTATTGTTTATGAAATGTAATGAGTTTGTTGTGTTAGGGGTATTACTTACCCTCTTTCCCCGATCGTATCGATTTTTGATTGGAATATAACAATTAATATGAAATTAAAATATACAAAATTTGAAGACTATAGATATAATAGTATTCTAGATATCTCATAAAATGTTTTTTGTTTATAATGAGAGTGTCACGCCCATTTTTCTTTTGAAGCCTAATTTAAGCGCAACAAAGCAGGTCGTTTTTATAAAAGATAACACGAACTTTTAAAACACTGATATTCGGCTGATTTTGCTGATTTTGATAGGAGGTGGGTGCCTCACCCACTTAAAATTTTAGGAAAAAATTTCCGTAAGAACCATTATTGAGCTCTATAAATTATTAAAAAAAAGATAAAATTATAAAAATTGGTATAGCCGTGGACATGTATATTTTTGGCTAATTTGGGTAATGGGATACATTTAAAAAAATTTGTGAAATCGATACATATTTACCCTGAAGAAGCTACCCATTGTTTGGTAGCGAAATATTGGTTAATAAATAATTTTTTATAAAAAACAAAAAAGTGATCTCAAGCTTAAATAAGAATCAAATATAATCAATTAAAAAAAATCAAGAAATTTAGACGATATACATATAATTTTTATTTATGTAGAATAAGATGCAATACTTCTTTTAAGATTTAGTATAAAAAGCGCAATTTTTTATATTTTTCTTTTACTCTTATTTTATAATACAGGCTTTTAATTAGAAATTTTTCTTTAAGATACTTTAAAAATAACTAAGTGAAGGAGAAACTTGACAGCAATGAAGTTACGTGTTCAATTATAAAGTATGTAAATGAGTGTGCAATAGCTGTAGTATATGTGGTGTTTTGTTAATAAGGCCTTATAGAAGGCCATCTTTTTACCGCAGGTCATACACCTATAAACACTTTCAAAGCCGGAATTTAATAATTTATAAGAGAGTGAGAAATTTAAGTGTGATCTCATTGTTATTGTAAGCGCACCGTTACAAACATCGCTTATTTGTTGCTGTTTAATGGTTAAACCATGTAAAGCTGTACTCTAAGTTTGTGTGTATGTAGAGAGGTGCTATTATTTTAATGTGTTGACATTAACAAGTAGTACCAGCAGCAAAGTATTATTTACTTTTTTAGGCATGCTTTAAGCTATTTTCGTTAAGTTTTTCTTTACGCGAAAAGGAGATTTTAAAAAAGACTACGAATGTTGCACTTGAGGTGTTTGTATTTGTTTTTTTTAACGGAATGCATTACTGATAATGAAATCAAATTACTTGTGGTTTTTTTAATAAAAATTACGAAGCAATAAAATGTTAAAATTAAAACAATTAATTTTAATAATATTCGTAGAAGCCTGCATAGACAAAAACTTTATTTAAGTCTCCATCACCTGTAGAAGTTATTCATGGTTAATATTATCAAAATAGGATGGCAAATTATAAAATTTATTCCTCATTATGCTTTACCTAGGACTTTTTTTGCCTACTTTTCTAATCATTAAATTGCAATGTTGTCAAATATGTATGTTTTTGAAAATTTTAATAAAAATACTTTTAATAGCAATATTGAAAAATAATATTTATTTTGTGTGGGCGTGGCACTGCCTACTTTTGTTACTTTTAAATTTTATTGTTATAAAATAAATTCAGCATGCACCGGTCTATATTGAAGATCCCCTAAGCTACGTATTTACAATTCGAAAGTCAAGTCTATCCTGTTTTACGGCTGCGAAACCTGGAATTGTACAAGTGCACACCAAAAAACTTAAAAAAAACCTACAAAAAATTCTAAAGATTTGTTGGCCGAATAGCATATGTAACGTTGATTTCCCAAAGGTGGCAAAAAGGTCTGCTGATGTGAACAGAAAAAGAATGAGAATTAATGGCGGTTCAAAAAAGTTTTAAACAAATTGTGACCACTAGCTATTAAGTAATCATGTAGCGGAAATTGTGATTCTTATCAATCGGTGCTGTTATTTTTGGTCCAAGTTTTCAAAGGGCCCTTTCTATGGACAGATACTTCTCGATATTTCAGGCTGAAATTCATGCTTTAATTGAATCTTTAAGAGAGAAAAGCATTTATTTATATTCTTTCTGATCGCCAAGCGGCCTTAAAACCCCTTCTGGCTAATGGTGTCAACTCGGCTTTGGTGCTGCAATGTATTGACGTCCTCTACCGCAAATTCAAATGAATGCCATGTTAGTAGTAAACGGATCGACTGTCTTGCAAATTATGGGGTGAGCCTTCTAATGGCTAACCCGGAACCTTTTTTGTGGTATACCTTCATTTTGTATCAAGAGTGTGTCATAACAGTACAGTGTTGAATAACAGTACGGAATCTGGTTGAAAAAATAAAGAGACATTTAAACTCTGAGCGAACTGATAAAATGAATTAAATTATATTTTAGTTCGTTTGCTCAGGAATCGAATAATCGAATAAATAGAAAATGAAAAATTAAAAAATAAAAAAAATTTGAGGTTTTTAACAATTTAATTTATTGAGAACAGTGCTGTGCATATTTTTTTGTGCTGCTACCAAGAGAACAAAGCCAGTTTATTAAAAAGGAAACCACATGTTAGGCATTTTGACCAAGGACCTGAGGGTGTAATCTAATTTTCTAACAGGAAATTGCAATCTCAGATACCATATGTATAAGTAAATCTGACAGGTCGCATGTCAATATGTGCCGTTTTGCGAAGAAGAGATGAAGAGACTGTGGAGCACGTACTTTGCAATTGCCTGGCACTCTGCACAAGAAGATTACGTTTCTTAGAGTCTATTTTTTATGTCAATGGGCATTTCGAACTTTTTACCTCGTAGGATTAATTTAAAGTCTTGACGTATAGGCAAGCTAATGACTGCACAAAATATCTATTTTTGTTTGCAGTCCCAATGGGCCAATATATTATTACTACTACCAGGAATTTTACAATTTTTATACATCCACGTGCAGTTGTGTTTGGATTGTCGAATTATTTAATAAAAATAATTTTCGTATTTGTAGCTCCAATTATATTTGTTTGTTTGTTTTTATAATACAAGACATCTCTTTAAAAATTTTATAAGAAATATATTAAACATTTTTAAATTTATTTTTTATTGTAGACCAATTTGTATGGTTATGTCGACAATTACATTGTCTATCTTACATACACAGTTAATTAAATTATTAAAAAAAAAATATAAAAAGAAATAGATAAAAGAAGACTAGAAATTCAATTGTATATAATAATTTTAAGTGTAAATATAATGCACAATAATCCATATTGTAACTATACAATATGAGAACCGATAGCAAAGTTTTCAATTTAAATTTACATGTTGTGTGCAAAATTAAATAAAACTTTTAAATACAATAGAGAAATCGTAAACTATTATTTTCTTTTTTATAAATTTAAGCTTCTGTGTTAGTTGGCATAGTTTAACACATAATGAAAAATTTAAATTCAAATTTAATTTAAATGTAAATTTGTGCAAATGCAAGAAAAATCATACACAAAGACATGTGTGCGTGTGCTGTGTATGTTGTAATTGAGAAAGTGTTGAAATGGATTTGATTAGTTAAAAAAAAACAATATCAAGAAAGACTCCTTTTTATATGTGGCAGGTAGGAACGTTTTATAAATTTAGTATAATTTAGTTTATTTTTTTCTTTTTAATTTTGATTAAACTAAAATTTCGTCCAGAGCTGGTTAATTTTCTTTGTTATTTTTTGATATTAAAATAACTTTTTTTTATATCATCCATAAAATTTTACTTGTTTCAGTCTTAAATTGAACAGCCTTTTATTTAGTTTAACAAAATTTTTACAAGCAAAATTAAGAGTTCCTTTTTTATTTCCAATAAATATCTTACATTTATGCTTGGCAATAAAATAAATTAACTAAAGTTATGGTTGAAGAGAAACAAGTAAATACGTAGCATCTAGGTACATGCTAAGCATTAAGTCTTTATCCCAACATTGAAGTACCTATTCGGTTGTTGTATTTTTTTAAGGGTAATAAAACAGTTTCGTGTTATACTTGTATGCATTTGAAGAAAATTTGTTTTTGTATTTGGTATTTAATTCTAGGCTAAATTACAAACAATACAGAGTGGGGCAAAAGTTATCATTAGGTTTAAAAATGTATTTTTTCGGATTTCAAAACATAAAAAATGGAAATTATTTCTCGCTTAATATGTTGAATTGTTTGTGAAATACAAATACTTTGTTTATAAATTCGTATCTTCTTGCTTCTAATTAAAGTAGCTTGGTTTTATACTCAAATGTAAAACAAGATTCTTTTGTTATTCTGTTTAAAATATTCTTCGTATAATAAAGAAATCATTTTGTATAAAAATCTAGAATATGGATTGTGTTTGTTTTAATTATTTTGCTATATATATTAGTCAAAAAGAGCTCCAATAAAATATGGAAAATTGTATCATTTAAATAATTGCCGTTTTTAGCTTTGACTTAGTGAGCTAATTTTAAAGCATTATCCATAACATCTTTTAAAATTTTTACTTTTCCGCTTGAATTTCTGTGACAATATTTTCCTTGACTTAAGCATTATCTCAGGCATGTTTAAGTTTCCTCGCTTTTTCAACTAATCTCAAAGAAATTATTTGGCTGCTAACAAATCTGGGAAATACGTCGGTCAATGTTATTTCCAATTCCTGTAATTCGCTCTCTATCTCTCGATGTATAAGTACCATTGAGTCCCGGGCAGTAACACTTTTCTGTTAAAACTACATCGCAGGACTGTTATCAAGGTCAGAATGTATAAAATATTCTATTATAAACAGATACCGTTCTCCCTTCTACGGTTACGATTACAGCACTACCATCTTCCTTTTAGGTGAACTAAAGACCAATTATATTTTTAGATGTAATGCTTTATAATACTGTACATCTTATAAGGTTTTGTTAACGCCAAAGAATGGTACTTGGAATTTTAGAATCACAGAACCTACAATTCTGTTTATTAACAAAGCTATTCAAACAAAAATGAGCATCAACAGTTACAATCAGATTTTAAATTAAGTTGATTTCATTTCTGACCAGCTGTTAATATTCAATCTCACATTTAAAACATTGATTACGGGCATGTGCGGGCTTAAATTTTTATACCAATTGCACTTTATAATGGGAATAAGAATTAGTCTTTCTTTTTAAATGCACCGTACACAGAGAAAACATTATCGGTTATAATTATCACAATTGTTTCCAATCGCCTAGTTTAGTTGTCATAGCAGAATTTTGCGGTTACATCTACAGAAATTCGTTTCGGAATATAAAAATGTAGTCAGAACTAATAAATTATGATTCTTGCAATAGAAATTTTATAATCACAAATGAAAAGTTCGATTGCAGGAACTGAACCATTCGATTGGCAATGAATGTGATTTACTGCTTTCCGGGTGTAGTTACGATCGAGCCATTCCTAAATGAGCAGAACACCTTCTGGTTGAGGTTTCTGGTGTTTCGTTAAGATTTCCTGATTTCCTGGTTAAAGTGAATCAAATATGTTCAACCAGTTTGAGATAAATCCCTTGTTGTGTCATGTCATAATGAACTTAGCAATAAATCACTGCCTAAGAGGACAAAATTCTGGCATTAAAATGTGGAACTTATGCTCTTTGTGTTAAGACAATTTTCCTATTTGAAACTTTTGATACACCCTGCACCAGCTTGTATTTAATTTAATAAGAAACAAAGAAAAATCAGTCTTTTGATAAGAAACGAGGAAAAGTCAGTCTTTTGATGGATTTATACTAAATTTTTTTTCACCTTTTATGTAGGTATTGAATTTTTTATAACAAGAAAAAATACATAAAACTTTTCTTGAATAATGAAAAAAAATATAAATAAAAGATTTTTATGTCAACTAGTATTTAATTAATTCAACCCGACAGTAAACGATTAGTGTACAGTTCTCCCTTACAAGCAAGAAAAAAATCGTGATAAACCCACGAATATGTAAAATACTAAATATTTAGTTGAACACGTTCTGTATAGCTGGGAATATGTTTGCATTGTGTACAATTAAAATTAAGTTAGAATATCGTTGTTGGTGCAAATTAAGAGTATATTGTTTTTAGTGCAGCCATATTTTTTATTTCTTATTACACTTATCGTTCCCTATTTAATATAATTTTATTTGCTATTTTCTATTAGAAATGAGATATTATCTCGCAATAAAATATATACAATAACCGAAGAACCAAGGTATCTTGTTATAAATCTTATGAAAATTCATCCAATAGTACTGCAGTCAATTGAGTTCAGATAGACACAAAGAAGAAAGACAGACAGACAGATAGAAGGACAGACAGACAAACAGACAGACAGAAAAACTGATGGATAAAAATTCTTAAAAGTAGTCCTTTGTGTTCTAGTTTGATGACCTTATATATTGACAAAAAAAATATTTAATCTACAGATTTTTTAAAATAATTAAAAAAAATTTTTTTCTACGAACGCAGGTGTTGTAGCGATGGTTTTGTTTTAAGAGCCAATGTTTACTATTAAGCATCACCTTTATATCAAAAAATTTAAGTTCGCAAAAATTCATTAAATGTTTTCTAGTATGCCAAAGTTTTTTTTATATAACTTGTTGTGAAATGCAGATTTTAAGTTGTTGAATCGGTGCTTATCGACTTTCCCCAAAACTCTTTTATCATTGGAACGGCTTGTTATGGGATGGCCAGCATAAAAAAAATTACCAGTTTTTTTCAGTTTCTCTTAAGTTCTAATAAATAATGTCTTAACAGTTAACAAAGTTCAATTAATAACCCGACCTTTTTTGCTGTGTAATCTGCGAATAAGAAATTATTTTTATTCCATTCTAACCCTTAGTTATCAGCTACGAGTATCAAGATCTCTTTATAATAATTTTCTTTTGTAATCCAAGCTATTAAGGGATCATAATTTTAAATAAATTTTTTTTAATAGCTTTTAATGTGCCAAACAAAACTGCCACAATTTATTTAGAGAAAGCAAACAACTTGTTAAAGTTAAACCATTTATCTGTTTAAATTTTTATTTTAAGATCTCTGCTTCAAAGGATATTTCCTTTTCCAATTGACTTAAATTTATTGTTGGTTATTTAAACATAAATTAAAACCCTTATCATTTATCACAATCAACATCAGAAGAAACTTGAAGAAAAGAAGTCATAAATTTATGTCTAAAATGCTTTGAATCAATCTAACCGCAACAGCGGTCAGTTATTTAGAGAACATTTTTAATCTTTTCAAAAAAATTTTTGTTCTTTCTTCCAAGTAAGAAAAAGGTGATTATTAATATTTTTAGTATTCTATAGAGGTTTATCTTTAAATAACCTCTTGTCAAAGTAAAGCTAAACAACCCTTTTTTGTTTTAAGCCTTTAATAGGGCTTGCAATTAGCCTTGTTGTTTGTCATTTCATTTTATTGAAATCCTTCTTAGTTTTGTGTAAATTAAGGATATCGGTTCATTAATTTAACGTTATTTCCTTCAAAATGTCGTTTGGTTTTTGGCGCTTATTATTGGCTTCTTTACAGCCGCCTCATTATTAATATCATTAACAGGGTTGCTTATATTTGCAGTACTTAATTATTAAAGAAAGCGATTTAATAATAAAAAAAATTATTTGCAATTTATCGTAATTATTGTATTGAGAAAATATACGATTTACCTAACGCATTTGTAAAGAAATTAGAGGCAACAATTTGATTCTTTATCAAAATATGTAATAAAGAAAATTGTTTAAAGTTTTCTTAAACCTTAAATACTTTTTCATTTTAAATCGTTTGACTTACTTTGCACGTGTAAATGCCCTCATCCAAACGATTAGCTTTTGATATGCCTAATATTGCGGTAAATATATCCTTGGTTTCTGGTGGCAACACTGTAGTCCAAATTTCTCTACAAATAAAGAAAAAAAAAAACACATAAGAAATTTTAATTAGTTTTTTTTCTAGCAAATTTTTATAATGACTAAAACAATATTAATATTTTTTTTTCTAATGACTGGTTAATAACTAAGATAGGCAATACAACTCTTATTGTTTTTTCTCCAACAAAGCAATAAATTTACTCGTACATTAATTTCAAGTATTTATAAACCCGTACTGCCCTGCAGATAACATAGCGAGTCCAAACATGCATTTGAAATGTATTTCATAATGAACTAGGACTAGTTTAAATATCTCTTATATGTCTGGAGACAGAATGGTCTATACTGCAATGTACTAGCTACTAGACCATGTGACCATTGCACTTCATCAGAGTAGTCTCAAAACTGCTCTTCGTCACTACTCGATGGAGTATGTAAATGACTATTATACTGATCGTAAAGTTGTTAAAACACGAACACTTGTCGCCTAACTACAAACTCTTGTTCAAAAATAACATGGTCTATTAATGCACTACAAAGGACCGTATTGTAACTAGTCTATTTTAGCTTGAATGGAATGAATGTAGTTAAATATTATCTGCAGGGTAATCACTCACATATACTCTTAAATATGGTTGTATTATGTGAATGTAGTATATGACAGTATGTCGTAGAGCTAATTAACAATGCACAGATATAAAGATTCCAAACAATCCTCTTGCACTTGAACTTTGTGGACGGTGATAAAAATGTATACAGAGTTAGATTTATATATTACAAAGCAGCATTAATTTTCACACAACCACATACATTCTTAATTACATATGTGCTAAATATTGAAGCATAAATTCTATAATTGAAGTGTTAATACAACCCAGCAAACAATAACTGGGGAGCAGAAATAGAGAAAAAGAAAAATTTTTTCTAAAGAAAAAAATATATTTAGGTGTGTGATGAAGACGATTTCAAGACGATCTTTGGAAAATCTGTAGTAAATTTCAATAGATTTTAAACATCATTTTTAAACCTATCTCAAGCTAATGGCTTTTTAAATAAATTCTTAAATATAAAATATAAATATTATAATTAAACTGTGAACTGAAACTGATCAATGATTAAAATTTCATTAATCGAGTATAGCAACCATATCACATACCTGAATATAATAAAACTGTGAAACGAAATTTATCAAAAACAATTAAAAAACAATTGAAAAACAACTGAAAAACAATTGAAGAACAATTGAGAAACAATTGACAAATAATTGATAAACAATTTCAAAGCAATTGAAAAACAATTGTCAAAACCTCTGTAGCAAAAACATCACACCTCTTGTCGTTTTGAAATAGGTTCTATGTCTAAATGTTCTTTTTTTATCACGCAGCTCAGTGTAAAATTCTCACATACATAAAGTTAATGAAAATTATTTTGAAATCACAATACAACGTCTTTACTAACTGCACTGCTTTAACATTTACTGGGTTTTGTTTCGAACATTTAGTTCATTGCAATATTCCATTTATTTCTATAGAATTGTGTGAAAACTAACAATAAATTAGAAAACAAAAGCAAATACATATTAAAAGTAATTTACCAACCATACATTTTCTGCTTCCATGTGCTACCATTCAAGTGGCAGGAAACTTAAGGGTCAAAGGGGTTTAAATAAAAGTATTGTAACTAATACTCATATCTAACTTAATATTTTACTGAAGGGAAATGTACAGAGAGAAAATAAAATAAAATAAAATAAATAAATATAAACGCAACTTCTTAGTTAATGTGAAAACAATAATAATTCATTTTTATACCCTTCAGCTGTCATGCCGAGGGTATATACAGCTCTGTCATCTCATTTGCAATTTCTACAATATTCATTTCCTTGTAATTAGGAAAGTTCAATGAATGATACCTGCCTGCTCATCTGTCTGTCTGTTGGTTGTAATTAACTTTAAAAAGCTGTCACATGTTGTCTAGTCTTGTGTGTAGAATTCATCTTTTGGAAATATTTGGGATTGTATAACTATTGACAATTAGAAAAATATTCTCATTACTTTCTGAGATACAAGCAAATAATCATGCCTGGTCCATTTTCCCATATACGTATATAAGTAACACAAACATTAAAATTACTGAGCTCTAGGATAATTTAGAGATACGTTTGTAACTATTTACAGATAAGGGTTTAAGGGTTTTGTATAAATTTGGAACAAATCGGTCACCAATTCGCAAGGTTGTAGGAAAAAAATATATTTCCTTAAATCGCTAGTCAATTTTGAGACACTCTGCTGACACTAAAATTTAACTCATTGGCCCAGAAAATATTCTTGAATTATCAACTATCAAATCAGATTTAAACTAACTAAGATAAAAGCAACAAAATACACAACCTCGGTGTTGTTCCTAAAATTTAAAAATTTTTAAGTTTCGAGATAATCGAGAGAGTCATTATCCAGCTAAAAATGCTTAACTACCAAAATAAAATAGATTAAAAAAAATAAAATCCATGATGATCGCAACTTTAAAATTGATTACAATAAAATTTTATGTCGATCGATTCTAGTATTTCAAAATTAAACTTAATATCTTAATATTGGTGTCAAACGGAGTGACTTTACCAGTAAATTAAGAAAAGTTTAAATCCAAGATGGCATTCTATATTAAACAGAGGAACTTTCTTTCTTAACTCCATCAAAATAAAAATAAAAGGCTTGCCTAGAGGAAAACCGTTTATATTAAAATCAAATATGGGTTCGGCAATAAAAAAGTCAAATGGTATTTGAATTATATCTGAAATATTGAGTATGATACAAAGAGGTCCTTATAGCTATGTAAATAATGGTGAAGGGAATGAACAGATTCACTACGGCCGAATATCTTCTCTTACTTGTTTTCTAATGCCAAAGTAGTTATGCATGTGTTAGACACAAAAAACGAGATTGTCTTATGTTAGCAAGTGGCATTAACACAGTGAAGAAAACATGTTGGAAAAAATAAAAAAATCTTAAATTTTATAGGCATTTCTTTTTTGCAAAAATTTAAATTTGAACAAAAAAAATTACGCAATGACCCTAACTAGACCTTAACTATAATGGAACTTGGACTGTGGATTAAAATACAAACCTCGCCTTGTTGCAACGGTTTAGTACAATATCATCTTAGAACTCTCATGTTGTTTATTTTTGAATAAAAGTTTATTTTATATAGATTAAGAAAGCGTAGATGTGAAAGTTAATTCTTAAGGGCTTTTTAATTTGAGTATTTATGTGGTCACTGTGGTTTTGTATTTCTTTTGGGTACATCAACTATGGCAATTGACTCACAAAGGTACATACAGATTATTAGTGGACATGGTTTTTTCGGTCGTACCTATACAGATTTGATGATGATACTTCTCTGTACTGTCCGAGTTGAGATGGCAATATCGAGCAGAATGCTGAACACTTATTCTTTTCCTGTCCACATTTTAATAGGGACAGAAACGTTTCTTGAAGTCATGATAGGCCATAGTATTGATCACAGTAATATTGTGGAAATAATGTTGTCCTCTGCACACAGTTTGTAGTATGTGTGTGAATATGCTAGATCAGTTCTCTTTAAATTTCGTTGAAAGGATCCGAAGTCGTGTCACTAACGAGAGAGCATAATAACAATAAACATGCGCAATGCATAACTTGTTTTTATCATTTTCGACTAGTACTTCTACTAATACTACTACTACTACTACTACTAGTACTACTACTACTACTACTACTACTACTACTATTATTACTAATACTACTAGTACTACTACTACTACTACTACTACTACTACTACTGCTATAGTGTAATAATTTAAACTCCTATTTAAAAGATGTTTTATACTTTTATACTCTTAATGCAAATAAATTTTCTTTTTTTATACCCTTCACACAGTGAAAAAGGGTATATATAGGTTTGTCATTCCGTGTGAAATTTCTACAATTTTCATTTCCGACCCCATAAAGTATATATTTTCTGAAAGCTTATGAATAGGGAAGTTGATTAAGCTCTGTCAGTCTGTCCGTCTGTCCGTCTGTCCGTCTGTCCGTCTGACCGTCTGTCCGTGTGTATGTTGAAATCAACTTTTTGGAGCTCCCCGACATCACTTGGACCCGGGTGAGGTGTTAAAATATCAGAAATATTCGGGAGTATATCGCTATTGAAAATCAGAAACATCGGTACATAAACAACTGAGATATGAGCAAAAACCCACGACCACCTCGATTTTTTTTTCACAAAAACAACATTACAACAACAACATACATACATACAAACTTGTATATTGGCTAAAGTAAACGTGGGATCGAATCCCAGCTGAGCCAAAAAAAAAAAATTTTTAAAATATAAAAAATTTTTTTTTTAATTTTTTTTTTATTTTTTATTTAATATATTATATATATTTTTATTATTTTTTTTTTTAATTTTTTTTTTTATCTTTTTTTTTGTTTTATATTAATTATATATATTTTAATTACTTTTTTAAAATTTTTTTTTTTAATTTTTTTTTTAATTTTTTTTTAAATTTTTTTTTTAAAATTTTTTTTTTTTAATTTTTTTTTTATTTTTTTTTTTTAACATACATACGTAAATTTATAATTTTACAATGGGATGTTTTTTATATATGTATATTTTTTATATGTATGTACGTATTTCATATGAGATGAATGGTGATACAAACTACTGTTATTGCATGACTACACGTTGTGAAGGGTATATAAGATTCGGCACGGCCGAATATAGCGCTCTTACTTGTTTTCTGTAATGTCGGTGATGGCATTTATTTCTTATTAAATTTTTAATTAAATCAAAATAAATTAAATATTTTTATTTCAATTTTTCTGTTAGGAAAAAGGCTTTAATAAGAATATGTTTACATCATGTTGTTTTTAAGTTAAGCTTAGTTTAAGATGCAGAAAGACAGACAGACATTTTAAAACTTTTTTTGAATTTGATGATTTATGTTAAAAATTTTTTTTTATTATTTATTTATTGATTTATAAAAGTTTTACAAAAATTTTCTTATACTACTTAGTCACAGATTTTCTGCTGTTTAAGCGCTTGACAGTGTGTATAAGAATTAACACAAAAATAAAAAATTGCATTAAAAAGGTGGAAAAAACTAAATAATTATTTTAAAACTTTTATATTAATATTAATAATATTATAAAAAATTGTTTTTCTTTTTCTTCTCATATTTCCCTCAGTGTACAAATACTAATTAACATCATTGCACACTACTATTAAAATGGCGTGTAAAGTCAATTAGAGGTTTTTAAGCTTCAATTAAATACTACTCTTTTCCCTCTTTACATCTCTCTATCCCCCCGACTGACTTTGATAGTTCTTATTGTTCTTAAACCTGTTTGTTTTTTCCTAGCAGCCACCGTTGAAAACCCAAACAATGAATGTGTTGTGTAAAAGATAATTAATATTTTTGTTATTGTTGATGGGCATGCTGTTTTTCATTATCTTATCATTATTTTTATTTCAAGGGTTGGGGAACATGAACAAAACAAAAACCAATCATTTGAACCCTTAATTTACTATCATCATTATGAAGAAGGGTAAAAGATGTATTTGGAAAATCAGCAGATATATTTTTGCGCCTACATGATGACTGTTTAATTTATTAATAACAAATTCAATGTTGTTTATATCTCTATAATAGAAATTATTTAGATAAAAGAGCAATAAGGAGATTTGTATGTACATAGGAGAGAAATTTGTTTGGGGAAAATTCCTGAAAGAGCTTAAGTTTCTTAAACAGGTTAATTTTAGCGCAAAAGCAATGTCAAGGGCAAATAAATATTTTTAAAAAATTAAAAATTTTTAACAAATGAAAGAACAAAAAAAAAATTTAGTTGATTTCATTTTCTTTTAATTTGTATAAAAATAAAAAATATTAAAATTTCCTTGTTATAGTAGCAAAAAATGTGTGTTAGTGTTTGCCTTCACATTTATGATAATTTTAATGTTTTTGCTTTTTAATGCCGTTTTGCCTTTAGGAATGCTTGCAAATTAAAAATCCTTTTCATTACTTTCTGCGTGGCACAAACATTTTTTACCATAAATTTCACAATAGCAACAATAGCAAGCGAGACTTTGTGGTCAAAAAACATGTTCTAGAAGGGAGTCAAAGAAGGTGATGGTTGATATCTCTTAAACAAATTTAAAAGGTAAACTAAGGCACAATTATTATTGTAGCCGTTGGTGTTGTTTTTGCATTAGTTGCAAGGAGGGTAAGGAAAAACAGTGTTTGACACAAAAAGCGCCATTAGCTCTTGATATGCAACATATATCGCACTTGATCAACAAGAGGGTATTAACTCAAAATTTTTAAAATATCACTTTTTTCAAGAAATCAGCAAACAACATTAATATCTATCTACTGTAAAAATTTCAACGTATTCCGTTTACTCTTTCATCTCGAAAACCACTTATGAGACCATATTCATGATAATGTAGTGATTACCTTTATTTCAACAAAAAGGTATTATTTCGAGTTAATACAAAAGTTGAAATAGGCAAGAATCGTATATTTTCATAAAAAAGGTATTATTTTGATTTGAGCCTTTATTTATGTTAAAAATAATCAAACTGTTTTATTTATATTTGGTTGTATTTTGAGTTGACACTATTTTTTTGTTTTATTCTATAATTTTAATTCGAAATGTGACTCTTTTTATGAAAAAATTGTTCAATTTTTTTTTGAGTTGTGACCCTTTTCATGAAAAAATGGTGTTAACTCAAAAAATAGATTTTTTTGCAATGATTAGTAAAATTTAAAACAAAAACAATGTATATATATATTTTCAAATGGAATTTGCTTCCTATGGTATATTTGAATTTTTAAATTCTGTTAAAATGTGGCCACAAACAGATTTTTTGACTCTACTAAAAATTCAAAAATTTTGAGTTAATACCCTCTTGTTGATCAAGTGCGATATGTTCTCCAGATTTAAGTGCATTGCAAATACGGCCAAATACACAAACACGCATATAGCTGCGAACAAATTGTACTAATTGCATTATTCTGCAATAAACTTTATAGAATACGATTGCAGCAATGACAATGGCCATAAGTGTATCCTAGAGCAGCAAAATGAACATGGAACTAGACATTTTCGAAAACTTCAATTTGTTTTTGAAAAGTTGCAGAAAATTGTAACAATAAAGTTAGATGTATATACTCGGCCTTGCCGAATCTGATAACACCCTTCGCCATCGTATATATAGGTAGTAACCACATTAAAGGTAAGTTGAGATTTAATGTTATAGGCAATTTTTCTTTATTTTTGAGGCCATCTTTAATTATAAATTTCCACATAGTTCGCTGTATTCTAGTATTCTAGCCCTTTAATTTGATGATTTGATAGGTTGGGAAAAAAATTTTATGCCACTTTGTTTAGGACGCCATGCTGAATTTATTGTATTCTGCTGGTCAATCTTTTTGGTTCGATACCCACATTGTGGGGGTTGAAGCGGGCAAATCTGTAGTTATTATTTTTGATCTATAAATTCACCATTTTATTTAAGACGCCATTTTGAATTTTATCCCCTTCGTTATTTACTGTATTCTACTGAACAAGTACTTACATTTGCTACCCAAAATAAGCTGATTAAAGTTTGTACATTTTTATTTTCTATATCTGGCATGTGTATGAATTAATTGCACACCATTTTATTGTAGCAGCCATCTTGGAATTAGTTTTTTTTATTTGTTTTAAATTCGACTAGTAAAATCCTTCTTTTGAATGCCCATAGTGTTTCTGTGTATTGTCTAGATGTTGAAGCTATTTTAGATTGTAAATTTTAGAGAAAACACTGCAGCATTTGTATTTTCGTGCCTATATCTCAGTTAGTTTTAAACTGATTTGTCAGTTTTCTCACAAATTATTTTCGAGCCTACGCACGCTGTCCGATTCTTTAATCTGGCTGGCCAAAAACCCAAAAATGAGTTATAAAAAGGAACAAATTGGACCACAATATTTAAATAAGAACATACCAACTAAGATATTTCTCATGATTTTTTGCTGGAATTTAAATATGTACGACTATAACGGTACTACGAATATCATGTAAAATGAAGAAAAAAAATTTTGTTTATTTCGCTTGAAAAATTGTTTATGTTTAGAGGTCAATTACAATTTGTCTATGCAATTTAGTTTATTGGTTCTTTTTTTACTGAGACTGGTATTATCATTAGAGTAAACGCGGTGTACTTTTCAGTTATCAGAATAAAGGACGTAGTTTTTATTAGCAATTATATGAGGAAGGTTGTAAGTAACATTTTTTAAATCGAAAATAAAATCTTGTAGACAAATACTTTTTTCTTCTTTATTCTTCCATGATCTTATTACTTGTTTAGTAAAATTTGGACTTTGGACTAATAGAAAATAAAAAAATTTTTTGCCCGAAAGTGCCCATGCCGAACAAAATTTTTGAAAAACGACATAGAGTCTACTACAATTTCTCGCAAAGATCTTTTTCAAATATGGTTATCCACTGTCAGTGGGCAGAGTAATTAATATTAATGCAATAGTTTTAAGTAAATAATATGCTTCCCGTCCCCATTCAAGAAATTTGCGTTATATGCCTCTAATATCCAAAGATACCAACAAAAAAGAAATTTTTTAAAAATGTCGTATTTTCACATAGGAAAAGTGGGCGTGTCTGTAGGCGGACTTATCCATTTTTTGCAGTTGTTTTAAATATAGAATTTAAAGTTTTTGTGCCAAAAATCAACTTTCTACACGTTTTATAACAAAAGTTATTAATTTTGGCCAGCTAGATTCAAGAATCGGACACTGTGCTACGGTTTGTATTCTGGTGGCTCTAGTTTATTTAAAAATTAATTAGAAGCTTTCCAACTTGATATATTTTTAAGAAAAATATAAATTTTTAAAAACCAATTTTGACTATAACTTTGTCGGTTAGCAGCCTATTTCTAAAATGCCTTTTAGGAATATATATAGAGACATATTGTATCATTAAATAACAACACAAATCTCTGTAGGTTAACATTGTAATAAAATATTGATTGTTGTTAAAAAATATTAGAAAAAACCGAGGCAGTCGTGTAAATTTGCTTATATCTCAGAAAGTTTAAAGGCGATAATGCTGGATTTTAATAGTGATTCGTTCTCGGATATTTTCAAAAGATTAGTACCACATATAGAGTAGCATGTGAGGTGTTCTAAAAGCTGATTTTATACTACACAGGGATAATCAGAAAGACAGACATGGCTCAATCGATTCTCCGGGTCCTAAAACTTCCAGGAAATCTATTTTGTATGGTGTCGGATACGAATATTAAAGAAATTACAAACGGAATGACAAAGCAACATATTACCCTTGGAACCACAAAAGAAGGGTATAAAAAAATATAAAAAAGAATTATTGAAAATTTATCTAGAAGATAGTTTAGGGAATGTTTTATATAAAAAAAATTTATTTAATTTTCATTGAAGCAGAACTGTAGTATAACTCAACTACAGCTAAACTATATTTGAAATAGTTCTGAACTAGAATTGGAATATAACTGAACTACAACTTAGCGAGGATTTAACTAAAAATAAACTAGAACTTAACTAGATCTAAAAAAATAAACTAGAGCTAAATAAGAGTTGGACTTTAACTAAGTCAGGATTAAACTTAACTGGTTTTTGAAATGAATTATGTTAAAAATGTAAAAAAAATGATTATTAATACATTTAATGTAAATTGAACCTTTAGTTAAAATATTTTTTATAAATTGTTTGAGTGCCGTTAGTTTTAACACATGTTCTATGCAACCATCTTTAAGCTGTAAACGTTATATGACAGGGTTCCTTTACACACACATGCACAAATACCCAACCTGCTTTTTATTTTGAAGCCAAAAAAGATTCTTTGCCGTTTGAGCAAATGAGCGTATTTTCTCAAATGAGTAGTGGTATGGTGTTATAATGTCAAACATTTCGCCTGGCTGTTAGTTGCACTTTTTTCCTATCCCCCAACACAGCTTAAGCTCTTCCCCATGTTACAGCCATTGTTAATGTTGTTGAGATTTTAATGTTTTTAGTAAATGAGTGAAGTTTTTTGGAAAATTCATTCAATTACCAGATTCTTGTTAGAGTGTGCGTTAAGTTTATTGTTGTAGTAATATGCAACTGTTGTTATGACTGCAGCGCAATAAGTAGATTTAACAGTGTTTGTATGTGTGTGTGTCTATGTTTTAATGTTTGTTGCAGTATGAATGTGGCTAAAGTCCATTATCGGTTAAGAGTCATATAATACTCATTGTTTTTAATGTTCTGTAATCGAATCAAGGGAGCTTGTGTTAAGTAAATGCAGGAGAAAGGCTTTTAGCATACATTTTTGGAGAAACATGCAATGTTATTAGTGACAAGGCCAGGTAAACGTTGGCTTTTGTAGTATGGGTGCTAAATGCTGCTCTTAATGGTCATTAACAAAAATTCAATGAAACTTTGCAGTGGGTGACTTAAGAGTGAACTATTTTAAATATAATTTTGATGATGTTAAAAAACATTAAAAAAAACCACAAGATGAAACTTAATAACAACAATAATTTATATCCCTTGATATCTGAATATCAAATTTAAAACTTAGATTTTTTACTTTCGTTTTATTACCAATTAAATTTCTTTTACTCTTTCAAATGTGTGTTTTTTTATACATTTCCTAAGTCAAAAGCGCTAATTCGATTGCCGAATATTTTTTTTATAACAAAACGAGTATAAAAATTTGATTAAATTTTTCTTTTATGGATCCTTTATCCTTTATTTTTATCATTTACCCCCCATATCTGTTTGCTGCTAACAAACCAAGACCAGATTTAATGGCACAAGTCAAACGTGTGATAATCTCACGTTCAGTGGATAAGGAAGAACAAAAAAAAAAACAATTGTAGCGATTTTATTACAAATGAATGTGTGTTTGCGAATAAATAAATTTATGTTTGTTAAACCTGGAAAAACTTGTAAATATTACTGCCGTCTTTGATATGATATAAAGTGGCATAAGCTTATCACATGTTTTATGCGACAGTAATATAGAGAAAAAATTTATATATGTTTGAGTGTGTGTGTGTGTGTGTGAAAAATAAAATATACAACCGTGTGATATAAGAAAAACTACAGCCAGTATTAAAAATATGTTTTCTTAGCAGTATTGTTTTCACTTTGTTAAATTCCAATAAAAATAAAAAACCTTTTTAGAGGCCTTCAAAACTATTTTGGTGAGTTACGAACGAATTGAGAAAATCATTGAATTATCCATGCAGTTGTAAAGCATGACTGCTACACAGAGAAAACATTATCGGTTGTGATTACCACAATTGTTGCCAATCGCAAAGTTTAGTTTAGTTGTCATATTACACTTTTACAATTATGTCTATAGAATTTTGTTTTAGAATATAAATATGTAATCAGCACTATAAAATTATGTTTCTTCCAATAGAAATTTTAGAACCATAAAATAAAAATTTAATTGCAAGAACTAAACCAAACGATTGCCAACGAATTTGAGTTTTTGTTTTCTGGGTGTAGAACTTATTTTTTTTATTAGAAAGAATTTTGGAAACAAATAAACTCCTACACTTTGCACAAGTTTTAAAAGTTGGCTTTTTTCTTACAATTTAATAATGAAAAATTTAGATGTAGGAATTGCAAACTGAACCTGTTTATATTCCCCATAGTGTTGTTGACATTTATCTTTAGTCAAATAAACATGAGAGTGCATGTGGTAGTGGTGTTTATTGAGTAGGAGGATAAATTCAGTTTATTGCCACAATAGAAATAAGAAATTTTACAGTTATTATTACCATGTGGGTGTATATATATCTGTCCTAAGGAAGACTCTAACACACACATACCTCGATAAACTAACGAATATTTATGGTTAAGCGAATGTGTTAATGCCGGTCGGTGTTCTTTTTTTAACCACAAATCTACACAAAAGTCAAAAATCATTTTATTATTTAACATTCGTAGAAGTATTACTACATTTATTTGTGTTTAAGATGTGTGGATAAGTGTGTGTATGTGTGTATGTGTTTTGCATCTTTAATCTTTACCTCCCTCTGTGCGTTTAACAGTACGTGCTTGTAAGTTTACTTTATGATATTCATTACACAATATTTATTTTATTTTTAGTTTTTCTTTTAATTTTTTTTACTTGTTTTCCGTTTTGTTATAACAAGGGCGAAAAATAAAAACTTTTTAAAACAAATATTTATATTTCAATATATTTGCTTAATGTTTTAGCTGTTTGGCTAGTCTTTGTTTATTTTTTCCACAAATTCATTTTTAATATATGTTTGTACATGATGTGATATTTTGGCGTTTTATTTTTGACGTCTTTGGGCGGCAAAGGTCAAAATCATCGGTCTATGCAGTGTTAAAAAGTTTTATTTAAAATTGTTGTTTTAACTTTTTGTTTTGTGTGCAAAGTTTTAATGGAATTTTGAGTTACGAAAAATCCAATGGGGATTTGAATATTAATAAACAAACAAAATAATTTGTTGCTTTTCAGCAACTTTTTGTTGGTAATAATAAATCTAGAAAATGCTTGTTTACTTTATGGATTAGTATTGTTGGTAAAGTTGTTGTACAAGTGTATCAAAGTTTTGCTATTTAAAGCTTTCTTTTTCTGGCGGACCAGGTGCCTCATGTTGGTTGACCTTTACCTTAATTTAGTATTTTTTGGTCACCAAGAACTCACGAAATTGTGGGAATGGTAAATTAAGATTTGGCGCAGCCAAATGCAATGCTCTTACTTGTTACTGTTTAAGTGTTTTCGTAACAAATAAAGGGTCCGCCATCTAACGTTTTTTCAACTAGTGCTTATTTTGTGAATGGTATTACTTAGCTCATGTCTAATTTGACATATAATTAGTTTTATCCTTCCGCTGAGCGAGTATGGTTGTGAATACGCTTGAACAACGCTGGAAAATATTGCGACATTATTTTTGCCGATTTTGCCAAAAAAAATCATCTTTTTAGAGGAAGCTCATTTGTATCTTGGCGGGTATGTAAACAAGCAAAATTGTCGCATTTGGGGCACAGAAAACCCGCACGCATACATTGAAAAGCCGATACACCCAAAACGAGTCACTGTTTGGTGCGGATTTTGATCCAGAGGCATAATTGGGCCATTTTTCTTCAAAAATGAGCAAAGAGTGGCCGTAGTCAATGGCGATCATTATCGGGCCATGTTGAACAAATTTTTGTTCACAAAAAATGAAGAGGAAGATTTTGGCAACGTTTGGTTTCAACAGGACGGTTCTACGTGCCACACAGCCGAAGGTACACTTTTTTTTATAGCATTTTAAAAATAAAAGTTATTTAGCGGACCCTTTATAGTCTCCTTCTTCAACAAATATATTAAAATAATATCTAATATCTATCTCTTTGTTGAATAGATGAACGTTTTTGTAGAGAAACAGAATTTTAAATAAATTGTTAAAATTAAAATATGGCTGTTTATTTTGAGTCTTGACTTTTTTGTGCAAATATATTTTGGTTCTAAAAAAGTTTCACTTTAAAATAAAGAAAAATCAAGCAAGTCTGGTTAGCCGGTTAATTTTATTTTATTTATCAAGTTGGATTTATTTATTTTTGAGTTTTTAATAAATCTTCCACAATTTGTTATGATTTAAAAAACAAATCTGTTTACCCGAGCTGGGGTTATTTACTCTTGCATTTTTTAATAAATCCCTTTAATTTGTTATAATTTTTAAATATTAAAAAAATAGTGTTTTTTTTGCTATTGCATTCGCATTGTTATTTTATTGAACTAGGATTGTTCTTTTAAATTAACTGGCATATAGCAATACATATGTTTTTATGATATAAAATGTGTTGACCTTAAGCTATCATTTAGTTTAAAACTTTCACTCACATCTTGCCCAGCTTTGGTTAATTTTTCTGTTTATCTAAAACGCATTAAATAAATGTTTTTAATCAATTATGATCGGCACAAACCTTTTCACTTTATTCTTGACTTTTTTTTACATATTATATACAATAGCCTGCAATTTTCCAATATAACATCAAAGTAATGATGAGTCGTTGTTTCTTTTTTTCGCCACAAATACAATCAACTTTTTCAAAAGATAATAATAAATTGTACATGCCTTAAATAAATAAAACTGACGCACTGAAATCTTATTGATCTAAAAATAAGAAAAAAAAAATATCAAAATCATTTATTAAGCACAACAAAGAAAAGGCCAAAAAGAAGAAAAAAAAAACATAATAAAACTTAAGTCAGCACAAACTTCAATGAAAATAATCAATGAATTGCCTTCAAACGCCATAAGCTAAAGGAAATCTTTTGTATGAATGAAATTATGTGTCCAGTAAAGAAATGCCAATAATTTTTTAACCGACACAATCATAAATGACAATGGCTGAGTGACATGAAGTTTTGTTGCCCAAAATTTAATAATAAATATTAAATTAATTTTATGCTTAAATGCACTCATAAAACAGGATGGGCCAAAATGCCACCATGGGGGCTTGAAAATTTAATAACAATAACTGAATAAATAACCAGAATTATGGAATTTGGCTATTTAAATCAGCGCTCAGTTATTTAAGTATATCCCTCTGAAGCAAAATGTCGTTGCTTAATTCGGCATCACCATCAACATGCCACCGTTAGAGATTAGATTCAAACTGGTAGATCAAAGTTAATTAAATTTGTGGAAAATATTAAAATTGTTAAGCAAAGTATTAATGAAACACCAGAAGAATCTATAAGGCGTTCTGCTTAGCTTTGGCGCTTCCTTAAAGAGATATACTGTTATTTCCTTATAGGTTACAGTTTTTGCAAGAACGGAAACCGGTAGGTCAACAGTAACTTTTAAATTTTTTAAGCTACATTTCAACAGTTCAGCAAAAATTCTGTTGACTATATCGAAAATCTGACTGTGAGTAATTAGGATCATATTCATTTGTATGACCTTGTAAATAAGTAATGCTTAAGGTTCTACGGTTGCAGAAATTCAGGAGCCATTTTCCTATGCCATTTGTTACCTGTTATGTGCAGGCTATAGTGTCGAATTACATTTCTTTTAAAATAAAAATTAAAATATTGTAGCCGAAAATAGGCAGCAGTATCGATTTATGATAGAGTATTTTTTTATACTGCTTTTAAAAATTTACTTTAGATTCGGTTTCAGCAGGATGGCACCACTGCTCGTGCTGCCAACATTACGTACGCAACTCACGCTACCTACGCTGCTCACGCTAACCGCACTGCTCACAATGCATGAGGCATGATGGTACTTTTAAGTCAAACTTTTGTAGAGCGTATGTTTTCAAGAATTTGGGATATATACTGGTCAGAGGGGCTTGGCGGATTTATCTGCACCCGAAAATTTTTTTTTTGGTTTTTTATATGAACGAGTACAAGCCCGATACAATGATTAAATTTAAGGTCGACACTTTTGTAGAACTTCGAGCGCTACAGCCTAAAATTTTAAAAACTGTTATGGAATACGCTCTTCAATGAGCCCATCATTGCGAAGCTGAAAACAGCGGTGTTTAAAGTGACATTTTTTTCCACACTTTGTGTAAAAATATTTCCGTTTTATATTTATTATAATATATTGTTTTTATTTATTCGAGCTTAAGATCACTTTTTTTTTTTTTTTTATAAAAATTATTCTTTTATTCCGATATTTCGCTACCACATTGGGTAGCTTCTTCAGGGAAAGTTTTTACAATTTATAACAATTAACAATTAAAATATTAAAATTGTTCAAAAACAAATTTTTAAAAAAGGCGGGAACATTTTTTTTTTTTTTTTTTTTTTTTTTTTTTTTGTTTACATTTAAAATAACAAACGAAAATTCAAATACATACATATATCATAAAAAATATTTTTGTCAACAATTTTATAATTTTTTTTTTTTTTTTTTTTTTTTTCAAAAAAGGCGGGAAAATTATTTTGTCAACATTTAAAATATTGTACAAACAAAAATTTAAATACATACATACATATAAAATATTACAAATTACAAAAACTTTTCAAATATTATACAAACAAAAAGTACAGATATTATACAAACAAAAAATATACAGATGCATATAATATATTATATTAAAACTAACTAACTAAAAAACTAACATAGTCCTAGACCTTATTAACTAATAGCCTATAATTCTGTGCAACATTAGCTGTATCAGTCTTATAATTAATTCTTTGTGTATACGGTACTTTTATAATTTGCAACATTTCCAATATATATCTACGTCTATAGTTATTCTCTGTATTTAAAACTGTTGTGTTTTCAAAATCAGGATAATGATTGGAATTAGTGCAGTGTAATGATAATGCAGTTTTTTGTGCAGTTGTTGTGTTCCTGTTTTTTTGGTCTGACTTATGTCCAGCTAACCTAGTTTTAAGTTTATTCTTCGTTGTACCTACATATACCTTATCACAAGTTTCATTATTATTACCACTACATGGTATTTTATAAACTAAATTAGACCTTTCGAATTTATCTATTCTATCCTTCGTTTTACTAAATAATCTACCTAATGTGTTATACATTTTATGGGCCATTGTATATTTCCTACTGTCATAAATCTGAGATTTCTCCAATCTTTCAGATAAAAGAGGAACATAAGTTACTGATTTATGAATTTTAGGTTCAATAATAGTTCCTGCATCTAAATTGTCCTGTTTTTCAAATTGACTTATCAATCTACAAATCAACTGGGTCGGATAATTATTATCAATTAAAATATTCCTAATATTCTCTATATTCTTTCTATGAAATACCTTATCACTAATCTTCAAAATTCTCTCAATTAGATTTCTCGCTGTATTTACGATAATTCTCTTCGGGTGTTTTGAATAATAATTAATGATTCTTCCAGAAGACGTGGGCTTTTGGTACCAATCCATTAATAATTGTTCACCCTTTCTTATTACTAATGTATCTAAATAAGGAATTTTCGAGTTACATTCTTTTTCAATAGTAAATTTTATACTATCATGAAAAGAATTGAAAGTTGTTAATAAATCATCAACAATTTGATTAGGAACAATCAAAAATAAATCATCAACATATTTCGTAATTATTTTTGGTTCCATATCTAATTTTCCAATACAACAGTCTAATAATTTCTCCATAACAATATCTGCTATAATAGGAGAAGCTGGAGATCCCATAGGAAGCCCTTTCTGTTGTATATATATCCTATTATTATATCTGAAATATCTATTATCGATTATACAAAATTTCAGAATACGTAGAAAAAGATTCTTATCTATCATTGTATATTCCTCTATCAATTCCCATTTCTCGTTTACAATATCTAAAGCTACGTCTATTGGTATACTTGGAAATAAAGATACAACATCAAGTGAAATTAACTTTTCACTATCTTGTATCTTCAAGTTCCGTATCTTCTCTCTAAATTGTAAAGAATTCTTTACATTATATTTAGAGTTTTCAGTTAACTTCCTTAGAATATTTGTAATATATCTACAAAGTTCATAAGATGGAGAGTTAACAAAAGAACATATTGGTCTCAAAGGAAATTGTTCCCTATGAATTTTCGGTACACCATATAATCTAGGAGCTGTAGATACATTAGTTTTCAATTTGTTTTTCTCCGAAGATGTAATAATCTTCAATTTAAAAAGATCCTCAACTAAACTATTATTCATAGTTTGTAACTTTGTTGTTGGATCCTTATCTAATAATCGGTATGTGGTAATATCACCCACAATGTCATTCATCCTCAAATTATAATCACACCTATTCATTGCCACAGTAGTATTACCCTTGTCCGCATTCAAAATAAGTAGGTCCTTATTGCCCTTCAAAAATTTATCAGTCCTATTAACCTTATCCAATAAAAATTTGTCCCTATTTGTCAATCGTTCCTTATTCAAATGATTATCAATTATACCTGTAAATTTATTCCTCGCAATTTCCTGTTCCTCTTTTTCTGTCAATGTCTGTATAAAATCCTCACCATCCGCAATAACATTCATAATTGGAAAATTATCCCCTTTAACTGGTAGTGCATGTTTCTTTCCTAAAGAAAGAACCCACTGTACATCAGTCGGGATATCAACGTCTGATTTGTTCACAAACCATTTCCTATTTTGTCTAATACCTAGGTCCTTTTTATGTAAATCAATTAAACAAACAAACTTTCTCTTATGTACCTCTTTTATCTGCATACTGAAAATCTTGGCTAACCTATCTTGGTGTACAATGAAATTGTTGAAAGCATCTCTTTCTAAAAAGCATCTTAAATTATTAGTAATTAATTCTAATTCCTTGGAAACTTGCTTCAATAATTCATGTTTTTGTCTTATTGCCAAATTGAGAATCTTGTTTTGTAAAAATTGTATCTGTTTTGAAACTGATCCTTGAATTTCCGGTATTGGATTTTCCTCAAAAAGATTAGAAATATTCTTAGTGGAGTTCTTTATAAATTTCGGAATTATACCTGTGTTGCGGCAACGAATTAAAAAAGTTATAGCTGCCTTAATTTTAACTATTTTGTCCCTAATAGTTTTATACCTATTAACACTTCTTCTAAATTCCTGATTAGATTTAAAATTGTAGTAATAATTGCTGCAGTTCATTTTTGTCTTCTGGTTAATTGGATGTGCTCCCAGTTTTTCAAATATTATGTAAATTTCTTCGATCTTTTTTTATTAATATATTGTTTTTATTTATTCGAGCTTAAGATCACTTTTTTTTTTATAAAAATTATTCTTTTATTCCGATATTTCGCTACCACATTGGGTAGCTTCTTCAGGGAAAGTTTTTACAATTTATAACAATTAACAATTAAAATATTAAAATTGTTCAAAAACAAATTTTTAAAAAAGGCGGGAAAATTTTTTTTTTTTTTTTTTTTTTTTTTTGTTTACATTTAAAATAACAAACGAAAATTCAAATACATACATATATCATAAAAAATATTTTTGTCAACAATTTTATAATTTTTTTTTTTTTTTTTTTTTTTTTTTTTTTTTTTTCAAAAAAGGCGGGAAAATTATTTTGTCAACATTTAAAATATTGTACAAACAAAAATTTAAATACATACATACATATAAAATATTACAAATTACAAAAACTTTTCAAATATTATACAAACAAAAAGTACAGATATTATACAAACAAAAAATATACAGATGCATATAATATATTATATTAAAACTAACTAACTAAAAAACTAACATAGTCCTAGACCTTATTAACTAATAGCCTATAATTCTGTGCAACATTAGCTGTATCAGTCTTATAATTAATTCTTTGTGTATACGGTACTTTTATAATCTGCAACATTTCCAATATATATCTACGTCTATAGTTATTCTCTGTATTTAAAACTGTTGTGTTTTCAAAATCAGGATAATGATTGGAATTAGTGCAGTGTAATGATAATGCAGTTTTTTGTGCAGTTGTTGTGTTCCTGTTTTTTTGGTCTGACTTATGTCCAGCTAACCTAGTTTTAAGTTTATTCTTCGTTGTACCTACATATACCTTATCACAAGTTCCATTATCATTACCACTACATGGTATTTTATAAACTAAATTAGACCTTTCGAATTTATCTATTCTATCCTTCGTTTTACTAAATAATCTACCTAATGTGTTATACATTTTATGGGCCATTGTATATTTCCTACTGTCATAAATCTGAGATTTCTCCAATCCTTCAGATAAAAGAGGAACATAAGTTACTGATTCATGAATTTTAGGTTCAATAATAGTTCCTGCATCTAAATTGTCCTGTTTTTCAAATTGACTTATCAATCTACAAATCAACTGGGTCGGATAATTATTATCAATTAAAATATTCCTAATATTCTCTATATTCTTTCTATGAAATACCTTATCACTAATCTTCAAAATTCTCTCAATTAGATTTCTCGCTGTATTTACGATAATTCTCTTCGGGTGTTTTGAATAATAATTAATGATTCTTCCAGAAGACGTGGGCTTTTGGTACCAATCCATTAATAATTGTTCACCCTTTCTTATTACTAATGTATCTAAATAAGGAATTTTCGAGTTACATTCTTTTTCAATAGTAAATTTTATACTATCATGAAAAGAATTGAAAGTTGTTAATAAATCATCAACAATTTGATTAGGAACAATCAAAAATAAATCATCAACATATTTCGTAATTATTTTTGGTTCCATATCTAATTTTCCAATACAACAGTCTAATAATTTCTCCATAACAATATCTGCTATAATAGGAGAAGCTGGAGATCCCATAGGAAGCCCTTTCTGTTGTATATATATCCTATTATTATATCTGAAATATCTATTATCGATTATACAAAATTTCAGAATACGTAGAAAAAGATTCTTATCTATCATTGTATATTCCTCTATCAATTCCCATTTCTCGTTTACAATATCTAAAGCTACGTCTATTGGTATACTTGGAAATAAAGATACAACATCAAGTGAAATTAACTTTTCACTATCTTGTATCTTCAAGTTCCGTATCTTCTCTCTAAATTGTAAAGAATTCTTTACATTATATTTAGAGTTTTCAGTTAACTTCCTTAGAATATTTGTAATATATCTACAAAGTTCATAAGATGGAGAGTTAACAAAAGAACATATTGGTCTCAAAGGAAATTGTTCCCTATGAATTTTCGGTACACCATATAATCTAGGAGCTGTAGATACATTAGTTTTCAATTTGTTTTTCTCCGAAGATGTAATAATCTTCAATTTAAAAAGATCCCCAACTAAACTATTATTCATAGTTTGTAACTTTGTTGTTGGATCCTTATCTAATAATCGGTATGTGGTAATATCACCCACAATGTCATTCATCCTCAAATTATAATCACACCTATTCTTCTGGAAGAATCATTAATTATTATTCAAAACACCCGAAGAGAATTATCGTAAATACAGCGAGAAATCTAATTGAGAGAATTTTGAAGATTAGTGATAAGGTATTTCATAGAAAGAATATAGAGAATATTAGGAATATTTTAATTGATAATAATTATCCGACCCAGTTGATTTGTAGATTGATAAGTCAATTTGAAAAACAGGACAATTTAGATGCAGGAACTATTATTGAACCTAAAATTCATGAATCAGTAACTTATGTTCCTCTTTTATCTGAAGGATTGGAGAAATCTCAGATTTATGACAGTAGGAAATATACAATGGCCCATAAAATGTATAACACATTAGGTAGATTATTTAGTAAAACGAAGGATAGAATAGATAAATTCGAAAGGTCTAATTTAGTTTATAAAATACCATGTAGTGGTAATGATAATGGAACTTGTGATAAGGTATATGTAGGTACAACGAAGAATAAACTTAAAACTAGGTTAGCTGGACATAAGTCAGACCAAAAAAACAGGAACACAACAACTGCACAAAAAACTGCATTATCATTACACTGCACTAATTCCAATCATTATCCTGATTTTGAAAACACAACAGTTTTAAATACAGAGAATAACTATAGACGTAGATATATATTGGAAATGTTGCAGATTATAAAAGTACCGTATACACAAAGAATTAATTATAAGACTGATACAGCTAATGTTGCACAGAATTATAGGCTATTAGTTAATAAGGTCTAGGACTATGTTAGTTTTTTAGTTAGTTAGTTTTAATATAATATATTATATGCATCTGTATATTTTTTGTTTGTATAATATCTGTACTTTTTGTTTGTATAATATTTGAAAAGTTTTTGTAATTTGTAATATTTTATATGTATGTATGTATTTAAATTTTTGTTTGTACAATATTTTAAATGTTGACAAAATAATTTTCCCGCCTTTTTTAAAAAAAAAAAAAAAAAAAAAAAAAAAAAAAAAAAAAATTATAAAATTGTTGACAAAATATTTTTTATGATATATGTATGTATTTGAATTTTCGTTTGTTATTTTAAATGTAAACAAAAAAAAAAAAAAAAAAAAAAAAAAAAAAATTTTCCCGCCTTTTTTAAAAATTTGTTTTTGAACAATTTTAATATTTTAATTGTTAATTGTTATAAATTGTAAAAACTTTCCCTGAAGAAGCTACCCAATGTGGTAGCGAAATATCGGAATAAAAGAATAATTTTTATAAAAAAAAAAGTGATCTTAAGCTCGAATAAATAAAAACAATATATTAATAAAAAAAGATCGAAGAAATTTACATAATATTTGAAAAACTGGGAGCACATCCAATTAACCAGAAGACAAAAATGAACTGCAGCAATTATTACTACAATTTTAAATCTAATCAGGAATTTAGAAGAAGTGTTAATAGGTATAAAACTATTAGGGACAAAATAGTTAAAATTAAGGCAGCTATAACTTTTTTAATTCGTTGCCGCAACACAGGTATAATTCCGAAATTTATAAAGAACTCCACTAAGAATATTTCTAATCTTTTTGAGGAAAATCCAATACCGGAAATTCAAGGATCAGTTTCAAAACAGATACAATTTTTACAAAACAAGATTCTCAATTTGGCAATAAGACAAAAACATGAATTATTGAAGCAAGTTTCCAAGGAATTAGAATTAATTACTAATAATTTAAGATGCTTTTTAGAAAGAGATGCTTTCAACAATTTCATTGTACACCAAGATAGGTTAGCCAAGATTTTCAGTATGCAGATAAAAGAGGTACATAAGAGAAAGTTTGTTTGTTTAATTGATTTACATAAAAAGGACCTAGGTATTAGACAAAATAGGAAATGGTTTGTGAACAAATCAGACGTTGATATCCCGACTGATGTACAGTGGGTTCTTTCTTTAGGAAAGAAACATGCACTACCAGTTAAAGGGGATAATTTTCCAATTATGAATGTTATTGCGGATGGTGAGGATTTTATACAGACATTGACAGAAAAAGAGGAACAGGAAATTGCGAGGAATAAATTTACAGGTATAATTGATAATCATTTGAATAAGGAACGATTGACAAATAGGGACAAATTTTTATTGGATAAGGTTAATAGGACTGATAAATTTTTGAAGGGCAATAAGGACCTACTTATTTTGAATGCGGACAAGGGTAATACTACTGTGGCAATGAATAGGTGTGATTATAATTTGAGGATGAATGACATTGTGGGTGATATTACCACATACCGATTATTAGATAAGGATCCAACAACAAAGTTACAAACTATGAATAATAGTTTAGTTGAGGATCTTTTTAAATTGAAGATTATTACATCTTCGGAGAAAAACAAATTGAAAACTAATGTATCTACAGCTCCTAGATTATATGGTGTACCAAAAATTCATAGGGAACAATTTCCTTTGAGACCAATATGTTCTTTTGTTAACTCTCCATCTTATGAACTTTGTAGATATATTACAAATATTCTAAGGAAGTTAACTGAAAACTCTAAATATAATGTAAAGAATTCTTTACAATTTAGAGAGAAGATACGGAACTTGAAGATACAAGATAGTGAAAAGTTAATTTCACTTGATGTTGTATCTTTATTTCCAAGTATACCAATAGACGTAGCTTTAGATATTGTAAACGAGAAATGGGAATTGATAGAGGAATATACAATGATAGATAAGAATCTTTTTCTACGTATTCTGAAATTTTGTATAATCGATAATAGATATTTCAGATATAATAATAGGATATATATACAACAGAAAGGGCTTCCTATGGGATCTCCAGCTTCTCCTATTATAGCAGATATTGTTATGGAGAAATTATTAGACTGTTGTATTGGAAAATTAGATATGGAACCAAAAATAATTACGAAATATGTTGATGATTTATTTTTGATTGTTCCTAATCAAATTGTTGATGATTTATTAACAACTTTCAATTCTTTTCATGATAGTATAAAATTTACTATTGAAAAAGAATGTAACTCGAAAATTCCTTATTTAGATACATTAGTAATAAGAAAGGGTGAACAATTATTAATGGATTGGTACCAAAAGCCCACGTCTTCTGGAAGAATCATTAATTATTATTCAAAACACCCGAAGAGAATTATCGTAAATACAGCGAGAAATCTAATTGAGAGAATTTTGAAGATTAGTGATAAGGTATTTCATAGAAAGAATATAGAGAATATTAGGAATATTTTAATTGATAATAATTATCCGACCCAGTTGATTTGTAGATTGATAAGTCAATTTGAAAAACAGGACAATTTAGATGCAGGAACTATTATTGAACCTAAAATTCATAAATCAGTAACTTATGTTCCTCTTTTATCTGAAAGATTGGAGAAATCTCAGATTTATGACAGTAGGAAATATACAATGGCCCATAAAATGTATAACACATTAGGTAGATTATTTAGTAAAACGAAGGATAGAATAGATAAATTCGAAAGGTCTAATTTAGTTTATAAAATACCATGTAGTGGTAATAATAATGAAACTTGTGATAAGGTATATGTAGGTACAACGAAGAATAAACTTAAAACTAGGTTAGCTGGACATAAGTCAGACCAAAAAAACAGGAACACAACAACTGCACAAAAAACTGCATTATCATTACACTGCACTAATTCCAATCATTATCCTGATTTTGAAAACACAACAGTTTTAAATACAGAGAATAACTATAGACGTAGATATATATTGGAAATGTTGCAAATTATAAAAGTACCGTATACACAAAGAATTAATTATAAGACTGATACAGCTAATGTTGCACAGAATTATAGGCTATTAGTTAATAAGGTCTAGGACTATGTTAGTTTTTTAGTTAGTTAGTTTTAATATAATATATTATATGCATCTGTATATTTTTTGTTTGTATAATATCTGTACTTTTTGTTTGTATAATATTTGAAAAGTTTTTGTAATTTGTAATATTTTATATGTATGTATGTATTTAAATTTTTGTTTGTACAATATTTTAAATGTTGACAAAATAATTTTCCCGCCTTTTTTGAAAAAAAAAAAAAAAAAAATTATAAAATTGTTGACAAAAATATTTTTTATGATATATGTATGTATTTGAATTTTCGTTTGTTATTTTAAATGTAAACAAAAAAAAAAAAAAAAAAAAAAAATTTTCCCGCCTTTTTTAAAAATTTGTTTTTGAACAATTTTAATATTTTAATTGTTAATTGTTATAAATTGTAAAAACTTTCCCTGAAGAAGCTACCCAATGTGGTAGCGAAATATCGGAATAAAAGAATAATTTTTATAAAAAAAAAAAGTGATCTTAAGCTCGAATAAATAAAAACAATATATTAATAAAAAAAGATCGAAGAAATTTACATAATATTTATTATAATAAAAACAATTATTAAACGCAAATTTATAAAATAAAAATTTCTCAAATTTTTAAACTCTCATGCAGACTACATTCTACATTCCTCGGAAAAACTTTTTAACTTTTTGTTAAAACTCTGTACACAATTTGTAAAGGATTAAGTTATAAAGGAAAATTTGTCTCATAATTGAATTGATTAAATTAAAAAGAGAATGCATTTAGTCGCTTAAGCAAAAATTTAATTTTAAATTAGTTGAAAAACATTAATAATATTAAATTTCTTAGGCTCTTTGTATCTTTGAACTAAGTTTCGGGGGCAAAATTTAGCTTTATGTAACGGCTGTTGCAATTAACAAAAAATGCAGGATTTAAAAGTTTCTTTCTGAAAAAGGCTTTTAAAATAAATAAATATTTTTCCGAGCATAAAGAATACAGCTTATGGGTAATTTTGCAGCTTTTTCGAACTTAAGTTATTTTTTTAAAATTTTGGTTTATTTAGAATCAAAAATATCAATAGTTGTTTTATTTATCAGGTTTGGTATCAGTTTTTTATATGAAAAACATATTTATTTTTTATTATAAACAATTTCATACTGCTTATTGTTTTTATTTGTTTATACTTTGTTTGAAGAAAGAACCCAATGTGGTAGCGAAATATTGGAACGAAATAAAATTATTTTTATATAAAAAGTGATCTCAACTTTGCTTAAGATTGTCCAACTTTGTTAAAGAGAACGTTTATCCAAAAATAAAATCAGGTCAGCATTATTGTTTAAAATTTGTTAATACTGGTCAAAATGGGCTTAATGTAACATCAAGTTTCAAAGATTTATATGATTTCCTAGGCCTTATACGGAAGCCAAAACCAAAACAAATTTTTTAACACTAGATGACTAAAAGGAAACATCAATGTAAAATAACCAAAAAGTAAAAAGATTGGCGCTTTCAAGCCCATGTAAGTCTAAAAAAATATATAATTTCAGCCTAAGCTACATAAAGATTGCTTTTTTTGGCTCAGGGAGTACTGCGGAGACAATCTTAAATAAACTCAGAAAAATCGCTGGCATTGGCTTTTGCTTCTTTTTTTGTAATAATTTTCAAACTTTTTAGTTCATTTATTTAGTTCTTTCTGTAAGAGTCCTCATTGTAGCCAAGTTTCGTGAGTAACTTCTCTGTTTACTTCGTTTATTCCTTTCACATAATAAAACACTTTTATTACCATCAGTTTGTTGTGATTTTTATTTTCATTTTCGAAATGTCCTCTATTTAATTTTTAAGTTTAACAACATCACTATCAACTAAGTTTAATATATTTAACTTAACTAAATGATAATTATTTGATTTAAAACGCTTTGTAAAATTTGTTTTTAAAGTTTTCTATGTTACGTCATACTAAAACTACTTGATGTTTAAATTTTTAAGGTGTTTTTCTAAAAATGAAAACAGTTTTTTAAACACTTTCATAAAATTACAGAACGTTCTGAGTTTTTGCACTAAAAATTATTATAATATTGTTCTAAGAGGTGCTGATTAAAAGGGCATATGCTGCTTTAGCTAGTTCAAGGTGTTATTTTGGTTATTCAAATATTAAGATTTTTAAAGAAAATAAAATAACTTTAGGTTTCTTAAAATGTTAAAGTTGTTTTTGGTATTTATGTTGTTTCCTCTGGCTGTTGATCTTCAGCCTCGGTGTCCTTCTTATCCTCTAAGGCTTTACTTTTATTTTTGTCTTCTTCTACTGAACCGTAATATGCTTCTGTAGTTTGGATTTCAATATCCCGCTCCACGTCATCCAAAGCCGGAGGAGCTGGCACTATGATGCTGATTATGCCATCTTTGGATAGAGTGGCCTTGGCCAAGGTGGCATCATAATTACGTGGCAGTTTATATTTACGCACAAAGGATTTGCTAATACATAAAGCTGGAGATTTATTAGCCCTGTCATCCTTATGCTGGCCCTCCAAAATTAAGGTGTCCATGTTTTTAACTTTCAGCTTAAGTTCATCGACTTTAAAGTGATGTACATCTATGACTATTTTGTAAGTGCCCTTACCACAACTATCCTCCTCTTCTCCGTTCTCTATATAAACCCTGCCGGTTAGACAGGATCTATGACAACAATCTGATGTTTTATGACAACAATCGAAATTATGATAATCCCAGTCGAAATCTATAAGGGATGACCAATATCTTTTGCGCAAAGGACATTTGTAGTGATAGAAATACGAGTCCCATGGCCGATGCCAATGATGATCATAATGCCAGTCCCAATCCCAATGCATTTTACTAATGCTTTACGCACGTCTCGTTTTTGCTAAATTAATACTTAAACTATTTCAAACTGTGTTCGTTCGTTTTGCCAACGTAAACGTTTGACAAACGAAATTTTTTTTGGTATAACAACCAAAAAAATTGTTGTCTCCGCTCGCGGCTCTAGCCTAAATCGTACTAATAATTTAATAACTGTTTAAGTTATAAGGAAACCCCATACTCACAAAATATTCTTTTAGCTGCAAGAGGAAGTTCAACGATAACAACTATGGCAGCCTTGACAACCAAAGTTGTTGGCACAGTGTTTAGGCTAAAAAGTATTTTTATGTGTGTATATTTGTTTTTAACTTAGAGTAAATTATTTGTTATTGGCATACACTTTTTTTGTTGTTGTATAGCCAATAAACTATTAAAAGTTAAGAATTTGCAATTGTTGCCAGTTGTTTGTTAGGAAAATGGACCTCAGCGTATGAGTAATATTAATTAGGGGATTTTTATTAGGTTTTAAATAATTCTGTTCTAGGTTAAGGTGTTTAAAAAAGTTAAAAAGATATTGGTAGTAGCGCTCTTTGAATATTTCCTGGTTTCTATTTGAATAATAATATAATGTGGAATAAACCGAATTTAAAAAGAAAAATTTTTAATACTCTTAACAGAAAAACTTTCATCTAAATATAATTTTTCGAAAAGGTTTTTGTTTTGCTTTTTTCTAAGTCATAATTATTTTGAATAATTTTGAATAGTATTTGAATTATTTTGAAGAAAATTTAAGCAAAATTCTTAAAAATTTTAAAATAAAAAAATTATAACACACGACGTATGATTAATATTAATTTAATACAATTCTTACGAATACCTCTAGACTTTTATATGGAGTAAAATCTTTTAAATCCTGAAATGCCATTCTAAATGCCTTCGAAATATTATTTATAATTTTTTTTGGTTATAAAACCTCTAACCTGGCAACCCTTAACACAGTTTTTTATTTCTTTGGCAATATATTCATTTAATGTTTGATCAATAATTTTACAAATACCAACAAGTACCAGTAAAACAACTTTTTAACCTTTTTAACTTCAACATATTTTACTCAAGCTTGTGCATAAATAAAAAACTATATTATTTATATGGCAAATTTGTAGCAGCGAAAGTATAAATTGTTTTACGTTTCATGTTGCAAATATTCTAGTTGTTTGAAGTTGAATTTTCTATCAGTCAACTGACAACACTCTGTATATAATATTTATTAGTTTTTTTCTTTTATTTGTTTTGTTATTGTTAATGCTCTCTCAGTGTTTTTTCTTTTTTTATTGTTTAAGTCGCATTATTGTATTACTCGTTACGGAAGGTAGTAAAGCACAACAAATAACAGAAAACAATTCAGTGCAAAAAACTAATGAAATTCGTGACCTTATGCCACTGTCGTGTTAGTTGTCGTTGTCAACACAGTGTCAGCATGTTCAGTGTACAAAATATGGATATAATTTTTATATTATTTTTTTTCCCAGTTTGTTTGAAAATATGAGAACGAATAAAAACAAGATGAATTAGTTTCAGTGCACTGCTAGGGAATTTTGTAGTGAAGCGTTAGAAAAAATATTTCAGACTGACACTGTACATACATTAGACTGGCTTGAAAATATACATATATGGAATTTTCTACACAGAAAAAAAATATGAATTTTAATGTGAACCATTTTTTATTTTGACTTAAGTTCATTTGTTTCTTTATTTTAATTTTATAATTAAAATTAAATTAAACTGTCACCATTTTAGGAATATTCTTTCTAAAAATTATTTCCGATATTAGCCGAGTGGAATGCATTTTCGAAATCAGCTACGATTTCATCATCAGCACTCTTTATCGGTATACTACTATGTAATCTAAAATTCCTATTTATGTTACAATTGAATGAAATTTGAATTAGTGAATCTTATTATTATTTTTCATATTTTGTTGAATATTTAATTTCACCTATCAAATGACAATTCATAATTCAACATGTTCATATTCTTCTATATTCGTAATACATTTTCGTTATGCTTTCAATATCCATCCTTTGGCTGGAATTATTGAAAACAAGGTTGTATTTACATTTTCATTTATATAAGTCCATCTAGGTGATAGACACTGAACAATGAATTCTTGAATGTCATTAACACCGTGCCATGTGTGTTATAATTATATATTTATATTTTATTCGAACTTTTTTCTATATATTAAATTTTAATGTGAACCATTTTTTATTTTGGCTTAAGTTCATTTGTTTCTTTATTTTAATTTTATAATTAAAATTAAATTAAACTGTAACCATTTTAGGAATATTCTTTCTAAAAATTATTTCCGATATTAGCCGAGTGGAATGCATTTTCGAAATCAGCTAGGATTTCATCATCAGCACTCTTTATCGGTATACTACTATGTAATCTAAAATTCCTATTTATGTTACAATTGAATGAAATTTGAATTAGTGAATCTTATTATTATTTTTCATATTTTGTTGAATATTTAATTTCACCTATCAAATGACAATTCATAATTCAACATGTTGATATTCTTCTATATTCGTAATATAAATGAAAATGTAAATACAACCTTGTTTTCAATAATTCCAGCCAAAGGATGGATATTGAAAGCATAACGAAAATGTATTACGAATATAGAAGAATATGAACATGTTGAATTATGAATTGTCATTTGATAGGTGAAATTAAATATACAACAAAATATGAAAAATAATAATAAGATTCACTAATTCAAATTTCATTCAATTGTAACATAAATAGGAATTTTAAATAACATAGTAGTATACCGATAAAGAGTGCTGATGATGAAATCGTAGCTGATTTCGAAAATGCATTCCACTCGGCTAATATCGGAAATAATTTTTAGAAAGAATATTCCTAAAATGGTTACAGTTTAATTTAATTTTAATTATAAAATTAAAATAAAGAAACAAATGAACTTAAGCCAAAATAAAAAATGGTTCACATTAAAATTTAATATATAGAAAAAAGTTCGAATAAAATATAAATATATAATATGAATTTTAGTTAAGAAATTATTATTATTAATTAAATTGCTTAATTTTGCTCCAATCATCAAAATGATACTATTAATTAAATGAAAATTAATTGTTTTAATTGGAAAAATAATGAGAAAAATATCAATTAAAACAGCATTAAAAAATTAATTAAAATTTTCATAATTTTCAAAAATGATTTTAATTAATTTAATCATGTCTATATCTAGGATTTGGGATTTATAAAGTTAAAGCATTTATTATATCGATAATAAAATTTAATAATGGGTCGATTATGGATAGCAACCGAACTTCAGTTGCGTTACCAGCTGGCAACTACAATTTCTCGGTGGCTAAATTTTCATATAAAATTGACAGCTGGTAGTTGCCAGTTGCAATCTGTAATGCCTTTTTTGGCAACTGGCAACGTAACTGAGGTTCAGTTGCTATCCATAATCGACCCATAAACCTGTTTCCAAAAAATTTAAAAAAATATTATTACAGGGTAGATAAAAAAAATAAAACTCGATCTGGGATCAAATAAACGATTTTTTTTCTCCAAATAAAAGAATTGTGGGAAAGTATTTTAGAAAGCGAAATTCAAAAATTAGTAACTTCAATGCCTTGTAGATGCACTGCTGTTTTACAAAACTAGGGATATTCAAATAATTATTAATTATTATAATTATAAGATAAAAAAAATGTAAATGACTCGCTTTAGTTTAGTTAGCCAATAGTGAAATATTTCCATTTTGTTTTAATTTACTAAGAACTAAAAAATTTTTATTTAGTAATTTGTTTATTTTTTTTAAATAAATTAATATAATTCTAAAATGTTATCTGGATATATTTTAATATTCGGTCAGTTGCTTAAGCTTGTACCACTAATAAACGTAAATAATTTTATTTTGCTTAAAGGACACAATATTCGGGAAACAAAACGACAAATTTTCAGCAATTAGTAAAAAAAATATATGAAAAGTAAAGGTAGTTAAACGGGTATTATACATTAAAATTTTGCTACTGGCAGTAAGCATATGGGCAATTCCCTGAATATGTCAACCACGACTATGAAACCAAAAACTCTCAATAAAGGTTTAATGATAAAGAAAACGCTCAAATTTTACTATGCGCAGGTATTTAGAGCTTATTTAATTATTTTAAGAGCAATAATAAGAGTTTAATCTGATTATCTCTTGGTAAAATGGCCAGTCCATTCCAAAGATAAAAAAACTTCATACGTTTTCATATTACGACAAGCACTTTATAAATGTCTCTCAAACTGCATATTCATTAAGGGAAAAAGTCAGAATTTAACTAGTTTGTAGTAGGCTAAGGTGACAGTTAAAACTTAGCACCTTATTTACAATTTAACTTTTTTTCTTAACATATATACCTAAGACAATTATAAGAGAAGAATCTGTCACGTACGATATGTCACGTACGATATTAAATTGAATTTATTATAAAATCATTTAAAGATTGTTTTCAATTAAGTATGATGGAGTTTAAATAAAAAATATATGGTTTAGTATAAGAAATAAAAAAATAATAAAAAATATCTCAGACTTTTTCATATTTCACTTCTCTTTTATGACACGTACAATATACTCTAATTTTGCTCAATATTTTCGACAACAATTATTCGAATATAATTATTATTTTTTTTAATAAAGTACTCTCTGAATGGAAGATCTAATTTTGCTTCAGTTACTCTTACTTTTGCAAAAATTATTCCACTTTATAGGAGTACAAATCTCACGTACGATGACACGGAATTGCCCATATGTTAGTGTTTGTTTTTTGCATACCTTTTCGGATATAAGTCATGCATTTACAAACTGGTTCTTAATTTATGAGAAGTTTTCAAGGACCAATTGAAAGTTCTTTCGTAGCAAGCCTTTTTATATAATTTAAACAATAAAGGTTTCATAACGTCTTATCAGTTCTGTGCTACGATAAAAGACATCTTAGTCTTTTTTACTGAAAACGGATAAATATCAAGGCTTTCAATAAAATTTTATGTGCTTAAAAAATTTAATTTTCATTATTTTAAAAGAATAGAACTGAAAAAGTCATTACGAAAGAAACCTGCATTAAAGAGCTGTGATGGCTTAACTTAAATAGAGTCTGCTTATTCATTGGGTGAGGAATTCTCATGTCATGACAGAAAAATGAAGTCAAACATAACCAAATAATTTTTAAATAGAAATAATTTTGCATCAAATTATCGCGTAAATTTTTCTAATAGAAAAGTTACATTTTTTTCTGGTACCACCTGTATCTGGTATGTATTTTTTGCGAAGTTCAATACGAGGTGCGGGGTACCGTCTTCGAAATAAGAGAAAATTATAAAAAAAACATTTAGTCTCCGCTCGTATTGCACTTAAGAATTTTGTTACCAGAAGCACTTATTATTTTTTTTTTTGATTTATTAATCGATTATGGTCCTTGCAAAGTACCTTGCAGTTTGGTAGCATGATTAAGCCTTTTAATAATTATAAGGACCTTTTAAGGATTTATAAAGACCTTTAGTTTGAAATTTTTAATTTTTTTTAATTTTTAAAATTTTTTAAAATTGTTTAATAATAATTTTGTAGCTAAAAAATAATTATTATTTTATTCAATTCTTTGAAATGTTTTTTGCATATTATTAATCAAGCTCCTATTCGTCGCTTCTGTTTCTTTTGTTGTAAAGTAAAAAATCAACGCAATAAAAATAACACATGCTTCGAAATTGAGGCAGACACCCAACTACCGAGCTCTTGCATGTACCATTATATCATTACAAATAGAGATGATTTAACATTAAATTGTTTGTTGCTGCTTGTATTGACAATATTATAGAAATGATTTTCTAGTAATAATTTTGTAGCTAAAAAAAATTATTATTATTTGAAAAAAATTAAATAAAGCTCTTTCTCCCAGGATTTATTAAACAATTCTCTTTAAATCTATATTAATCATACGCACCCTTAACCAAAGGTTTATATTTCTTTGGATATTAATCATACGTCATTATTAATTTGGCATTTTAATTAACTTGTGTCAAACAAATAAATTTTCAGCACATTCTCACGACTTTTTAATTAATATTGTAATAAAGCGCTGTTTGTATGTCTGCCTTCATTCGAAATATTTTTAATAAATGAGTTGACTTAAAATTATTTTTCTCAACTTTGGACAGTAAAATTTTTTTTTAGATAACAACAGCTGGCCTGTCGACAACATTTTTTATTGCAAACAAAAAAAACTCTAACAATTCTTTGCAAAATCATTTTTTTTCTCGAGAATTTTAAAACTTTTCCAAGGAAAATAATTGGCTAATTCACAAGGTATCCTGAATTTAAAAAAAAAGTTTTAAAAAAATTAACAAAGTTTAAAATAAAAAAATTTTAATTTGTTGTAAATTATTTATTCTGATTTAAAAAAAATATTTTTACTAAAGGCGTTTTTTTAAATTAAGCTACAATATTAACATTTAAGAATATTGAAAAATTATTCCGACATTAGCCAAGTGGAATGCATTTTCAAAACCTGTATATCGGTATACTCATATTAGACTTAAAACTATACTATTCGTGTTAATGGAATTAGAAAAAGGGAAGCATAGCAATTATATTTCAGCTATTCATTGATATCAAAAGATATTTTCTTCACTTGCCTATACATAATACAATTCTGTTATATTTTATATAACCTTCCGTTGGCAAAGTAGATATCGAACAAAGAATTTTTATGTGTCAAAAACACGTACAAAAAAGCAAAACTTTTTATAATCATTTATAGAGGAAGAGAAAAAAAAAGAAGGAACTATAGAAAATTAAAATGATTTAGTATAAATTAATATTGTTCAAAGTTTTATTGTAAAATAAATTGCAAATTATTTTACAATAATTGAGTTCATTTTCTGAAATTCACTAACGTATTTATAAAAAATATTTTCGGTTTATTAAAACCTTATTTGTTTGACAGATGTTGTTCAGAAATTTGTCAAATAAGTCTTCCAAAAACCTACAAAATATTGTCTTGAATACAGCAGTAAATATTTCCAATTTACACCTAATACAATGCGACACTTAAGACACCTTGTGAATGCGCCAAAAATGATATGAAATGAATGAATGAAAAATGTGTCTATACAATTCTGTTTTTCTTTCACTTATGAAAACAGAGAGCAGTTTTTTTATATTCATAAATATATGTTGTACAATGTTTCCCTTATATGAAGATTATTAGAGTTTTTTTTTTAAACAAACCACTACTTCATCAGCTGAATTACCTGATAATCACTTCTTTGTTATGGCTTCCTAGGTAACATGTTTTGCTTTAATAAATACTAGTCACTACCGAATATTAAGACAAACTTAAAAACTTTCTTAATAAATTTTAAAGTTTAACAAATTATAACTTTTATTAAAGTTTTTAAATTTGTTTAAAATTTTTAATGGTTTAATAAAATCTTTGATTTTACATTTCTATAGAAAAAAAAAAGAAAACTTATTTGATATTGCTGAAAGTCATCAATTTATTTTCTTGCCTTTAACAACAAATTTATCTTTAAGTTTTCCTTGATTTTATTATCTGACATAAATTTGCTTCTTACTCCAATCTGTTTCCAGTCAATCTTTGTGCTTAATCAAGTAGTAAAAATTCGGTTATTTCCGCTTATTTAACTTGTTAGCGTTTAGTATGGAATTTTAATGTTCAAACAATATTGCAACTCTTTCTAACTCAAAACAAGTAAACAAGGGTAAAAGATACTGGGATAAAAAGAGTTTGTGTGTGTACAAATGAGCATTTTCTTGATGTCTAGCTGGTGCAGAATATTTGGTCAGCTAAGTAAAGAACATGTAAATTGCTGGCTTGAATGGTTGGTAATGGATTATATATGTGTGTATGTATGTTCAGTAATATTTGATGTGCAGCTAATAAAAACAGCATCCTTCGTATTTTATTTATTGAGTTCTCATTTTTGGATTTTAATGTAGAGCTTTAGCTTTAATATACATAATGGCGCATAAGAGCATAAAAGTTTTATTTGTTTTTATTGAACATTAGATATTTAAATATAGAGGGAAATTAGAAACATAAATATGGTTTATGTTTATTAAGTGCTTAGCCAAAAGGAAATTGAAAAAAATGTTAAGTACTTAAATGTATAAATTTATTACAAAATTTAATATATTATTGTTCACATAAACTCAGTTTACATAACGTTTTTGTTAAACAGATTGATGCTCATTTGTTGATATTTAGGGGACGGATTTATTTTAACTGATAAAAGTTTATGTTTTTTTTTTAATAGATTAAATTAAATGTTGACTAAATTTCAGATTAAAATCAATTATATCTTTGCAGATTTTCTAACTTTATGCTGCCTGTGTTAGAACTCAAAAATTTTCATTCAATGTTGGTGTGGCACGCCCATTTTACCTCACCGTTACTCTTTTACTTATCTGCAGCTTAAGGGGCACACATTTGTTTATTTTTTTTTTTGCTAAATTTAAGGTTTAATTTTTAATTTAAAAATATTTAGATTTGTAGAACTTGGAAAAAAGTAAAACTCTTTGTTATAGAAAATTTAGTGTCTTATAACTGTTAAGGGGACTAGACACACAACAAGTATATACATATGTACAGTGCAAGCTTTATGATAGTCTTTGTGAAAATATATTTGAGTGTGTTGCATTTAAGTAGAAGCACATAATTTTTGAGAATTTTTTTTCCATATTGGAAGTTATTTAGCATGAATCATTTTGCCCTAATAATTTTGAAGACTATTTAGAAAGGCCCAATTGCTGTTTCTATAAAAATCACGGTGGCGTATGAGGAATTTTATTTAATATGTTTTATTAAACGCCAGGGAGACATCAAAAAAACATAAAAAAAAAACACTGTAAAAGGTAAGAAATTCAGAGTAGAATTCAAGTAAAAGTAATAACGATTAAAAATACCAAAGAAATATTAAAATCTCCAACAACATCGCTTAAATGTTATGCAGCCTTAGTCCAATCCTTTTGCTTGCAGATTACACGCAACAAAGTTCAAGTTTTCATCTAGAAGATTTCCCATCAACATATTTGTTATGTACCAAAACCACATTTCAAACGATTTACCAAATACATAACGTTAAGCATTGATTGTATAATCATGGCTTTGGAATGATATGAAAATTCATTTCTAATGCACTGATGCAACACAAACAAAACCATCTTTCAAATGATCCCAGCAAAAAAATCTATAAGAAAGAAGTGATTTTGCAGGGGTTCAACTGATGATGAAGTACTTTAATTTAGGTGAAAACACTAGTGATTTTAACATTAGCGTATCATTGGCGATCATGTGTTTACATGAATATTTTAATGAACTGCACTCCATTCTAATAAGCGAATGGAACTCATGCATATTTGGTGACAAGTATCGGATATTTCATGTGTTAAATTTGTTTGTTTACATGAATTCTTTAAGATATTTTGCATGATGTTGCATTTATTTTTAAGCACATCATTTATGACAAATTATTTTTCAGTTGCTGGGATGAAATAATATTGTGAAATCGATCACAATGTTATTGCTCTGCAAACGAATCAATAAGGTAACCAAGTATTGTGGCAGATTTATTGTTTAAAGTTTAGAATGTCACTAAAAATGAATGATGACGTGATTATGCTGTTACTTTAATAACAACAAAGATTGTTGTTATTGCCATTATATTCTTGATTATGTTTATATTTAACAACTTAAGTTTGTTGGTGTTTTAATCAAGCAGCTTATAAACAATGTTTTAGCTTTGTGTCTTAGTTATTGTTAAGCATAATTTTGTTGTTGTTGAATATTTTAACACTATAACTAATAGACGTGTTTGTATAATATTGTCCTGCATAGTGTTTGGATTTTAAATTAGTTTCACAATAATTATAAGCCACAACGAATTATTTTCTTAATCATATTCAAATTAATTAGAAATGTATTTGATTCGAAATATGCTAAATCAAATTTATTGTTTATACGTGGTGAGAATAGCTTAATTATGGAAATTCGAATTATGATTTACTGTTCTCATGTAGTTGTATTTGTGGGAGTAAAATTGTGCAGAAAATATTTGTAAATATTTTGTTGAGATGTATAATAAGTTGTCATTCATTTTCCGTATTTATTATCTAAAAAAGTTGATAATTTATTTTATGTAAAACTTTCGTTTGAAAGGCAGTATCGAGACAATATGGAAGAAACACTGTGTTTGATGCCCAAATTGGGATTAGAAGGTGTTTTAGTGAACAAAGCGGGAACACTAACTAAAATTCGAGTATAAGGCTTATTTATATTCATAAGAAAACAAAATGTATTTGAAATCAATTTTAAAAAAATTTCAAATAAAATGCATTTTAAAATCATTTTAAAGTTTATAAAAACGGGGATAAGGCTTTTGTAAAGCACAGAAGACAGTGGGATATCAACATCTATCTATTTTACAAAATACAGCCTTACCACCAAAATAAATGTTCGTACCTATCCAAGGGCTGCACAGCAAAATTACAAATCTACCATTTCAGATCTTAACTTTTTGTGGCAGCTGAACATACATACTCACGCCCTTGGTCTTTTTATTTACATTTTAATACAATAAGCCTGAAATACTGCAGAAGATGTACATGTAGCCCAGTGATGGGAACTTAAATATTTTTCCTTCACATCAAGCGATCTCAAAACCAGTTTAGCGCACAAAACCATATCTGTTTTTGCTACTAAGGGGAAAGCTAGCTGTTTTTGAAGTTTCAACCTTTTTGAAGTCCATACATTTTAAATAAGATTAAAAATTTTTATATTTTCTAAAATATTTATCGTTTTCCATGATACCAATTTCGCAATTTTAACTCTTATGTAAAGATATTTTAAAAACAGTCCGTGGATAACTTAAAATAAAAAGAAACCTTAATCAAGAGAGATTTGCATTGAAAGTTAAAATTAATCAGTATAAAATAATACGAATATACTAGCCTTTGCCCGCGACTTTTTCTGCATAGTTATCGGCACGAAAGGTAGCCTCTTTATGTAATTATTCAGATTTTTATATATCATTGCGGCGACTTTCATTTAAATCCATTTAGCAATTTTTTGCATGGTTCAAAAAAATTTTAAAACATTTAAGCATACAAACATTCACGCTTTTATACCCTTCACACGACAGTGTAAAAGGATATATGTATGTGTATAGGTTTGTCATTCCGTGTGAAATTTATACAATTTCATTTCCGACCCCATAAAGTATATATTTTCTGAAAGCTTATGAATAGAGAAGTCGATTAAGCTTTGTCAGTCTGCAGTCTGTCCGTATGTCCATCTGTCCGTCTGTCCGTGTGTATGTTGAAATCAACTTTTTGAAGCCCCCCGACATCGCCTGGACCCGCGGGTATTAAAATATCAGAAATATTCGTGAGCAGATCAGTATTGAAAACCAGAAAAATCGGTAGATAAACAACTGAGATATGGGGAAAAACCAATGACCATCTCGCAACTTGCAACACATACATACAAACGTGGTATACTGGTCAGAGTGAACGTGAGATCCAATCCCAGCTGAGGCAAAAAATCCTTTTTTTTATATTTTTTTTTATATTGTCTTTTTAAGCTCAATTAATAATTGTACAGTGGGATGTTTTTTCATATGTATGTTTTTTATATGTATGTACGTATTTCATATGAGATTAATGTGATACAAACAATTGTTATTGCATGACTACACATTGTGAAGGGTATATAAGATTCGGCACGGCCGAATAAAGCACTCTTACTTGTTATATGTGGAATAGAATTAAAGGAAAATATTTGAAAAAAAAAAAATAATTCTACAGACGTCGTAGGATGGTTACACATTTTTCGCCAGTACGTGTATGTTTTGGACACTGAAAACCTTTGAACAACCGACAAACTAAAGACAAAAAAATATTTTTCGCACAATTCCCCAAATTCGCCTGATTATTGTGATAAAAGGTTTGTGTATCTGTGTGCAAAGTTTCATTTAGTTTCAAACATCTAGTAATAAACATCCTTAATCTTATTTTTGATGTTCAGAGTCTTTGATGTATTTTTAATGGTTTAGTTAAACAACCCCTGAGTTAATATCAATCATACGTCGGAGTAGCAATAAATAGTATTTTTAGTTAAACTTAAAGAATATCTTTTATTGAAATGTGGTAAATTGTTATAATCTTTATGCCGAAGAAACTGTTTTTCTTACCATATCTACTGGTTTGTATAAGTCACATTACTTAGAGTTCAGTTTAACGTCTTCACTTCAAAATGCTATACAATATATTTTATTTTTTTCTTTTTTTTTATGGAAAAAGAAAATTAACTTGCACTTCGTCAACACTTTATTTATTATTTATTTTTCCACCGTTCAAGTCATTTTTTTAAGGATATTTAAAATAAGATTCTTACAACATTAGACATGATAAATGTGAAATCTGAAGTACAAATCAATATCTTGTTAATGTGGAAGTTCAGTGCATGCAAAAAGTAAAACTAAATCTGTATGACACCATTTTGACTACAAATCAATATCTTTTTTTGTTTAATATTGCTACCTTAAAGTGAAAATAATAAACTTAATTTAATATAATTTAACCTGTCGAAAAAAAAGGAATAGAAAAGCAGGGCTATAATTGATAACACTACTGAATCTATACTTAAACTCAAAAAAAAAAAAAAAATAAATAAAAAAAAATTATTAGTAAATGCAGAAAAACTTTCAAAAAAGTACATAAAATTGTTTCTCTTAAACAACATTTTTACTTTTCCTAAAATACAACTATGTTTAAGATTTTATTTAAAGTTTCAAAGGTTGAAAAGGTTTCCTTTTTTAAATCTACAAATACAAGCAGCAAAAATTCCACTTCATAACTTTAACATCAGAGTATGCTAAGCAACCTTTTGGCAACTGAATTAAGAGTGCTTAATACATTCAATGGTACCACTCTTAAGAACCCAAATTGTTTTCTATTTTTCTTCTGAACCTTACTTGCTTTTATGTTTTTCTATGGCTTTAGTCTTTTGCCATTTTTGTCAACAAATTATGTTAAAGATTTTATCAACAAATATTTGACTATAAATGCATTACTTTGTATTTTTTACCTTCTGCTACAATTTAAAAAATTAACGAACTGGAATAAGGTAAATAAGATTAATATGTTAATTTCAACAACAACAATCTCTTGAATATAAATTACAAAATTTTTTTAAAAAACAACGATGTGAAAACAAATTTGTATATCGAAATATGCTTAAATATATTGTCAGTTGTCTTAAGATTGTTAGGATCATACTAAAATCTTTACTTAAAATGCATAAATTTAAATTAAAAAAAAATTTTTTTTTTTAAATTAATATTAATCATACGCTCTAGTATATTATTAAACTTTATGCGCAATACTGCTTGTTTGTATTAATTATGTCAAACTTTTTTTATTATATAACAAATATTTGTTTAATGTTACAATTTAAGATTTATATATTCTTTCAAATTTATAGATCTTACCTGGTCGCTTTTGAGGCATTAACAATTATGCCATCTTTGTACCATTGAAATTGCATGCGTGCCGATCCTTGTGCTGTACAGGATAATATAAATTCACTATCTTCACGTATTATTTGTTGTTGATTTACATTCAAGTCCTGAAAAGGCAAAAAAATAAAAATTTTAAAGGCAAAGAAATGTGGGAATTTATTTTGAAGGCATATTCATACCATTGCTACAAAAGGTCAACTTTTTAGAAGATGCTTTTTGTCAAGACTGTTTTGTATATCAGGAATGGAAAACTTGTTAAAATATGTTTAATTTAATAAACTTGCTTAAAAACAGGTTATTATTTTGAGAAGCACACTATCAAAAAAATACGCTTAAGTTAATTGTTTAATATCGACACGGATATTTCATTTTCCATTCCTGCATTAATTCATGAAATCAAGACTAATGCAGCAAAATATGACATAATGATTTTTTGTTTTGGGAACTAATCACATTACATATACATATTAAAGATTCATTGATTGCATTAAAATAAAATTTATAATTTTTATCTTTAATTTAATTTTCAAATCAAAGAATTTTGAGATTCTCTTACCATTAGGTTCAGCGGTGGATTTTCGTCAAACAAATGATAGTTGGAGACCAATGTTATATTACCAATTTTACCCCTTTCCACCATTCGGGTAATGGCTTCTCGAATACGATTCGAATCTCCCTTAATGCCAAAGAAATGAAATGTTATATCTAAGCGATCGGTGGTATTTGAGATCAGTTCTAAGTCACTTATTTTAGTGATATTAAAATTGCGCAAAACACGCATGAGCTAAAAAGATAAGACAAAGAAAAATATAGAATTAGTATAGCACTTAAAAGATGTTCAAAATAATACTTGGGTTTAAAACAACAGGACGTATGAGTAATATTTATTTAAAAACAAAGGTTGCTTCAGTTATAATAACTTTTTAAAATTATTATAATTTTTTTTTATCAAATAATAACACTTTGGTTTGGTTGTGGTCACATATATTTATTTTTTTAAATTTTTAAAAAATAGAGAGGTTTACAAATTAAAATCGCGTTGTAATCTTAATAAAAAAAAATTTTTAAAAGTCAAGCGAAGACCGCTCAAAACTATTCGAAGAGTTTAAAAAAAATTTTTTATCAAAAATATTTCAGTTATGTACAGTGAAACTCTTGAAGCGGTCGATATCTTGAAAACATTACGGTCCCAGCAAAATAACAGATTGCAAATTATTGAATTGAAAGTACTAGAAAGTAGTACTTCAGTACTTAAAATTTGATATCTAAGCCTATTATTTCAACATTGCGATGTTATTGGAGGCAAGTACTTACCACGCTCGCTCACACATACGGACTTAAATAAATACATACCATTCTCGCTTACAATTAGGAACTCGTATAGGTACTTATAACGTTCGCTTATAAACTTAAGTAAGTACTAAGTTTAATTGAAATAAATAAGTACTTGATTTGAATAACCTAAATAGTCCATTAATAATATGGGCTCACAGAAGTCGTTCGAAAATTGGTATTTATTATTCTGCGCTAAGTTCTTTTCAAATTTTTAAATCCTTCAAAATCTATATGTCATCAGTTTGCTTATAAACTGCTCTTTCAAAACTATATTACTTATATTCCCAGAGTCTTAAACTAAATGAGAATCATAAAAAGTTACGTATTTGAAAGGCTTCCAGCAGATGCCTTAAAATAAGTTCTAAAGTGTCACATAAAAAATTCAAGTGGTCAATGAAATACTTCTTAGTTAGACAGTCGTTGAAAAGTATTTTGTTTAGTAAGAGCAAGACATTACCTAGTTTTTGCTGGGGTTTTAAACAAAAGTGTTGCGAAAAATCTGAAAACATTCGCCTGTCTTTTGTTATAAAATTATAAACAGCAATTCTAAGTGATTAACTTCACTCGAAATACAGAACAGAGGCGATTAATTCGATATCGTTTCCAATAACTCCAAATTTCAGGGAGCACTTCGCAGCGAATTTTGTTAAAGGAGTCCAGGTTAATGCGTATAATATACACACTACACAGGACTTCAAGACAAAAGATATTAGAAAGCGCCGAGAGTCAATTTAAAAGGTAATAAAGTAAAGAAGATTCACAGTCTATTTCTCTGAAAAATTATATTTTCCAATGAAGGGCATTTCCACGAAGGGCATCTGAAATACATAAATTTGTCAAATTTGGGGCTCAAAAATCCTCATGCAATCCGTTTAAAACCAAATACACCAACAACGACCAATAATACTTTTGTTAAGGTCATAGCGAAACTACAATGATTGTAAATGTCATTTGTTACAGGAAAATGTTAATGGAGTTCTTGTTTCCCTTACTTGACCTCACAGATCTGGACAACGTATAGTTTCAGTAAGACGGCGTAACTAGAAATCAACTCAAAATTTAAAAAATTCAATTTTTTATTATTGCTAAATGAATGAATATATCTATGAGGACTTAATTATTTGACCTAATTTATTCAGCGTATATAATATGTTGCAGTCATTTGGGTAGTTTACTGTAGCATTTTTTAAGCAGATTTTTATTGATATATTTGCAAAGAACTTAAGCAAATCCATATAAGATTTCATCTTTAAGTTTATGTTAAATTTAAACTAGAGCCCGGTCCAAGACCGTTTTAAATTTAAAGTATTTTTTGAATCCTATTGTTCTCTTAAAAATAAACAACACTTTTCACCGGCCTTTAATTTAAAATTTGTTTAAACGGCGTTTCAAGAAAAAAACTCGAACAGCAAAAAAAAATATCCAGAAAAAGTGGAGAAGGCACGAGTCCAACCCATGACAAAGTGTTTCAATTAAGGTGAAACAAGCATGATTTTTCATCAAGGTGTCATTGCAGAGCATGTGTTTTTATGAGCATATTAACAAAATTCAAAATTCATTGCAATAAGTACAAAGAACGCCTGCATAGTAGATGAAATGATACCCATGTTTCATGATTTTATAATGTTTGTTTACATGAATTCTTAAAGATATTTTGCAAGCATTTGCATGCATTTTGAAGCACATCATAAAGGGCAAATTATTTGTGATTTAGAGAAGATATTCTTCATGCCTTCTCTTGCACTTATAAATTAAAGGCCATTCAAAATGTTATTCTCATTGAACTAGAGCAAGATTTGTTTGCTGGGTATAACACTTATTTACACATCATTCGATACTACCATTATCAAATACAGCTGTGATAGAGCTGCATTTGTAATTTGTTTATAATATTTAATTTATTTACAATTCTTTGAGCTCTCTTAGTTGGTAATTAAGAAATGTCACTATTGTTTTAACTTAAGAAATATTTTGAAATTCATTTAAATGTTAATGAAGCAAGTTTATTATAATTTTATTACTAAATGAAATTTACATTTTAAATTTGATTTCGATTAGTTTTCTAAATTATAATACAAATAGAAAGAACTTTCCTTGACATCCTTGCCTGCACACAGACAAAAAATCATATTTTTTTTGGTTTAATAATTTTTAATACAAATTATTATTTCATGTCATTTATTAATATTTGTTCTTCGATTTCTTCGATTTCACATTAAAACTTCTTTAATACTTTGTTGTGTATTATTGTGTTTTGTCTAATTTTTTTTAGCAGACATACGTACGTACATACAAAAGATATTAGTATTTGTTGTTGTAGTAGTAAATACAACTTAATCTGGGAAAACCTATTTTGCATATTATTAATGTTTCTTATGCATAAATAAATACGAAAACAACAAACAAATAAAAAAAGTACAAATTGTATTTAAAACATTAAACAAACACACATACAAAATAAATGTGTGTTTGTTTTTTTGTGGGATTAGTAAATAAAATATTCGTGCTCTACCGCTACTGGGGAAGAAAAAATGAAACCTAAAATGTAGGTTTATGAGAATAGTTGATTTTCTATATAATTGCTTCCTTGAACTAGAAATGAATTGAAAATAAACCAGAACACAAACAAATGTGAAAAACGAACAACAAACTAATTCTTAAGTATAAACAAACAGTATTGATGACATTAAAGAGACACATAGCATACGTGGAGTGTGTAAGCATAATCGGGGAACTTTTTTCTATTGTGGAGTTTTGTTGTTTTTCTTCGTAACAGGGATAAACGGAATGGTTAAAAGTTGAAGCAGACAACCTACATCGTATTTTTTTATTAATTTAAAAAGTACTGAAATAGAACTTAACTAAGTCAGGACTGAGCAACAACTGCAATAGAGCTAGTAGTAAACTGGAACTAAATTAGAACTTCAAAAAAACAGAAGTAAAACCAACGTTTCAGTGAACTTAGGCTAAATTAAAACTGATTCAGGTCTTAACTACAAGCTAATTAGAAAAAAAAAATATACAACAGTATTAGGACTCACCAAAACTAAATTACAACTAAACTTAAAATAAACTGGAATTAAACTAGAACTTAACTAAAGTTTAACCAGATCTGAACTAGAACTAAATTAGGAAAACATCACAAATAAACAGAACGTAACTATCAGACAACTGAAACATAACTAGAACTGAAATAAAAGCGGTTTATAGTTGAACTTTAACTGAACTAGAACTGTACTGAAACTGAAATAAAACTGAACTATAATTGAACTAGAGTTGAACTAAAACTGAACTAGAACTGATCTAGTACTGTAGAAGAACTGAACTAAAACCATAATAGAACTGAACTGGAACTTAATTTGGAATAAAGCAAAACTAAGCTTTAGGATGTACATTTTTAAAATTAAGGATTCATTATAGATGGCGTTTCTTATTAATGTCATTGTTGTCTTTAGCAGTTTATATGTCATTTCAAATGCTACATATCTATTGTTTATTCTCACTTATATCTAAAATATTTTACCTGCAAAGTGTATTCTGGCTTCGAAAATGTTGAATATTATGCCAACTGAAGGTCATACTACATGTTTTGCTTTACTTCTCAAATATAAATAAAAAAAATTGAAATAGCCACTAAGGCAGACCCATTGCTTGCTAAGGCTTTAAATGCATGTGTTTTATCTGTTAATGCCTGCAAGATATAAGGTGTGTGGTCTAAAAGTAGTAGTTTTGATACAAAAGGAAAAGATCTTCCAGGGTAAGCAAGCAAATGTGAAGTCAAAGATGTGGAGGCACTGTTCAGTACATGAATCCATGAAATTTTTATTAAATTTAACAAGAGCAAGTTTATTCATACTCCAGCAGCAAACTTATAATGTTTTCTATCGAGAGGAATCGTCAAAAAACAGAGAAATTGAATGTTATAAAAATTAATTCAAGAGAATCCGAAACTCGATTTTACGCGTTCGAAACGCGGCAAGAACCCTTTAAAAGAAACGCATTTTAGGGCCAAATTTTTGCTTGTAATGAAAAATAGTTTCATTATGTTGGCATTCGTAGAAAAATAGCTGACTTCTTGGTGTGGATTTCGTGCTCGAGGCATATTTACGTCAAACATTTAAAGACTATCAAGCAATAACTGTTAATGGCGCGACATGATGATATAGTTCTTTCTGCGGAAAGTGAATGATATTGATGTGGTCAAACTATGGTTTCCAAAGGATGCTGACATATGCCAATGAAATAATTCAGTTACTATATGCGACACTTCCAGATAGTGTATTTTTACAATTTAATGATCAGAATTAGCCCGCCAAGAGCGTGTGATTAAACATCCTAAGAATTATTTTTGGGGACTTGATTGAAATCATAGGTCTATGCTAACGAGCCCCCAAATACCCATGTATCAATGAAATTCAGTCACATTTATTGTTAATGGTCATGAAAAAATTTCGACAAAAATGTGTAAATGTGTGTTAACCAATTGGCGGATATGTTATTCTATAAATAACCTTTAACTGTGGGACTCAATTCAAATATAAAAAAATACTTCAAACTGTGTTTTATATTTAACTTGAATCTTGCGTTAATTTTGAGATATTTTTTAAACGATCTCTAAAGGATAAGCCGCTGTTTTGGCTCGGAATCCATATGTTTCCATAAATATGGAATATCTTCAGAGTTTACAATGGCAAATATTTAAAAAAAACTATAATTAACAAACATTTAAAATTAAGAGGTTAAAGCTTAAAACTTCAAAATTTTTCAGTTATATACCCAATAGATGTAAACAAATAAAAGGTGATTTTTTAGCTATTATCTTTTTGGCAACACTGGTTTAAAAAGCTGACGCACGTTTCGTGAGGTTTATGGGCTGGTGGCATTATTGGACCGTATTTCCTCAAAGATGAATCGCGAATCGTAACGTAACTGTGAATGGTGAGCTCTACCGTTAGATAATATCCAACTTTTTTTGCCCAAAATGCAAGAGTTTGACTTGCATGACATGTGGTTTCAACAAGACGGTGCCACATGCCACACAGCACGCTTAACAATGGACTTATTGAGAGGCGGGTTCTGTGAACATTTTATTTCACGTTCGGGACCGGTCAATTGGCCGCCTAGATCATGCGATTTAAGGCCTTTAGACTACTTTTTGTGGGTTTATGTTAAAGCTCATGTCTATACACACATGCCCGCTTGAATTGACGCATTGGGAGACAACATTGAAGCATTAATTCATGAGATACCAGCCGAAATGTTGGAAAGAGTATGCCAAAATTGGACTAAGCGAATGGAGCATTTGAGGCGCGATCACGGTCAACATTTGCATAAAATTTAAACAATTTATTATATGGACCGTACTATCGATTCAAATAAAGATTTTATAAATTTTTCTGAATTTTATGTGTTTTTTTTAACTTTCCTATAGCTCTTAAAAAATCACGCTTTATAAGTTTAAATGGAAATGAATGAGAATTATTTAATAAGAAAGTCAATCTCCAACTTTGTTTAGATTATTTTAATAGTTTAATTATTATTATTTTTAAATATATTATTCAAGATATATATATATCATTGACATTAAAAATAAATTATCAAAGAGAATGACAGTGTTTTTTTAACCAAAAACATTTATATTGACAGTAAAGCTAAAGACATATTGTAACGAAATAAATAAATTATTTAGTCAAAATTTCATTTTACTTTTATTATAATCAAACATTTGATTTTATTAAATTCCATATGTTTTCACGACAATTTTTGTTGCGGTTTGAACATGAAACACATAAGCATGACAACATGCCATAAACAAGCGAACAGAAAAAGTAGTTCTAAGCAGAAAACTATTAAAAGTCACAACGTAATACAATTTTGTAGCACCAATAAGCCACAAACTAAAAACAAAAAATGATGAATTTTTGCTGAGCCAATTTTTTTTATCCAATACATACATACATAAATTATTTAAATTATTTTCAAAACTTATAAATAATCAAATGTAGAAGGAAACACAAAACGTAATAGATTACAAACATAAATTAGATTAAAAATATAAATCATTCAATTGATACATAATGCGACATTTTTAATTAAAATTAGTCCTCAGTTGGCAGCTGCTTTTGAAATTGTCATGTTAGGAAGAAAAATTAAATGTGAAATTTAATATCATCAATGGAAATGAATTATTTAATCGGTAGAAAAAACCTAAACCATTTAATATATTTTCAAAAAATACGTAAAATTATTCAAATATTGCACAAATTTATTAAATATTAAATTGTTGCCATATTACTCGGTATTTGTAGGTTAGTTCACTTTTTCTGGAAATTTTCCCATTAAAGAATTTACAATTGTTCCCTTTACTTTTTGGACGAGGTCGTCTACTAAGGCTTAAAGTCGCAGATGTGCTGGTTAAAATTTCCTGTGTTATTTAATTAATTCTTTACAAGAGCCTAATATTTTTCTTAAGACCGAGGTTTTAAATAGTTGGATGAATTTGCCTCCCAAGATATACAAGATTGACAATCTTGTTTGAATACCACTTAGGGGAATAATGCCAAATCGGTTCAGAAATAGCAAGTCACTCTATGCGGTTTTTAAGAAAAGCAAAAGGCTTTTTTGTAGAACCCTGTAACATTCATTTCTGTGTTTTTGTGTTAATCGTGCTTGATGTCTTTACTGCTTTTTTGCCACAATGTCTAATGGCTTGTCACACTACAAACTTTTTGGTGAATTTTGTTTATTTATATTCACGACCGTATATAAATATTAGAGAAATTTCATACAAAATGTCATACCTATTTTTTCCCTTACACTCTCAGTGAATATAACTAAACAAAATTCACCAAAAAGTTTGTTAAATTTTTTTTTTTGTTCGAGCATTGTTTTTTTGTCTGTCTGTCTAACCGTTGTCGGTCTATAAGCAACTAAGATATTAGGAAAAAAATCAAGACGACCTTGTTTTTTCACAACACATTCAAAGAAACGTGGGGTAGTGGTAAGAGCAAACTCGGTTTCAAACCCGGACAGAGGAAAAACAGATTTTTTATTCAATTTTTTTTAAATTAGTTATACATACATTAACTTATTTTATGTTAATCAGTGGATAAAATCATTATAAAGAATAATATATCTTATACTAGCCCACCCGGCGAACTTCGCACCGCCCTATAATCAAGAAAAATCTGTTACCTTTTTATCTGAATTAAGTTAATTTCTTTATTAAGTATTGCTGTTGGTATGTTAATAAATCAAAATTATTCCAACAACACAGTGTTTATTATTCTAATGATTTGTGATACACAATACTCTTAGTTTTATTTTCTGGTGCATATATAAATAGTGTTGTTGGTATTCCGAAACGGGAACAGGCGACATATAACTGGCCATGTGAAAAACATGAATTTTCAAGATTAATGCCACAAACACTTAGCGACTGCCCTTGTGATTTATTTATCGACGTTGCAAATGCTAGCCGCACTGGAAATTGTAACTGTTTAGCAAACACTTCAGAAAAAACACATAGTACAAATTATCCTGTAGGAACCAATGTGAAAAGTACACAAAAAAATGGTAAATGAATTATGTAGGTATTTTGTTATTATAACTCCGACCACAGACCAACTCCGACCGATATACATATTTGCAAAGAGTATGTACACTACGTTCCACTGTTTTAATGTCAACTACTTGAATATTACTGCCAGCGACACATTATTATTGTTTTCTTACATAAAAACCTTCTCCTAATAATAACAAATACAACAAAAAAAGAATTAGTGAAAAAGGTCCATCCATTCACGCGTGATGCCATGACCAAGGGAAAAATGGATTTATTTTTATATATACTTATAGAAGATATGTATTTCATATCTCATCATCTTCTTTCATAGCAACTACATATGCTAGCCACATAATATCTGACGTGGTTCCCAGTATGATAAAATTACATAAGTTATCTTAAATACTTAAGAGAAACAAAGCAGCTAACTCAACCATATATTCGGGATAAATGAACAGTTTCCTAGAACATGAAGAAAAGGAGGTAATCCACTGTACCAAAGGGATAGGGAGGGGTAGGGAGCTCACTCTACACGTTGACAGTCAGGCGGCGCTCAGGGCCTTGAACAGACATTATGTTAAATATAGGCTAGTTAGGAAGTGCAGCAGAGCACTTGATAGGATGATGAGCCTCTTCAATGCAGATTGTGTTGGGTACCAGGCCACAATGGAAATGTCGGCAATGATATTGCTGACGAACTTGTGAGCGGTGGCTTGGCACTGTTTTCGACGTGCAAAGAGGATAAGGTGAGGCCTCCGATAGGTTTCTATTTTGGGCGTTTTAGGGCGTGGGTATCCGACATAACTAATATGGCGTAAAGGAACAGAAAGCACTGCAGAGTGTCAAGGGCTTTATGGCCCAAGTTTAATTCAACCAACTCTACGTTACTTGTGGGCCTGGATAGGGTATGTCTGAAGGTTTTAACAGGGCACTGTCCTGTAAAGGCTAGGATAAGTAGATGGGATCGCAGCACTCCGGATGTGTGAGGATAAGAAGGAGCTAGAGACTGTAGAACATATTGTCTGTTACTGCCCGAGGCTACAGAATCACAGGTTTAAGTGGTTAGGTATATGATTTTCCGACAATATTATCGAATTCATCATGGGAGTCTTGTGGCTGGTAAACATGTAATGAGGCTCGTTGGAAATCTGTAATTCTTTTTTTATTCTATTTCCTACTAACTATTTTTTATTTTCATTTTCAGCAACCCTCTCCCTCTCTCTCTTTTTCTAATTAATCCTCTATCTTTTTTAAATAAAAAGAGAAAAACAATGGACCATATTGGTCTCCGAGTGTGGCTATTGGAAGTGGCTCTTGCTTTTTGCATCCTCCTTTTCTACCTACCTACCTAGGATCTACACTAATTTCTCGCTACAACTTCGTGACAATGTGATGATAAGGTAATCATTCAGCATAAATGAAGGGGTCAAGCAGGGTTATGATTTATTTCCATTGCTTCTAACGTGGTTCTTGACGAGATAGTGGTTAAATTATGGGCGAAGAAAAGGAAGATTAGGATTTCTCCATGGTCATACAAAATTAATATTTGTTTTTAACTACCTCTAGATAGCAAGCAATACACCTTAGTTTCCGTAAAACTGTATATATTGTGATTAGAGAAGTGGATTGTATCGCCCCTATTATAAAATTAATTTGGTTTAGTTTTAAAACTAAATGTAAGAAAATAATTTATTGGCATATAGAACTCAAACAAAGAAAGTAGTTAAAGAAATTTTTCAACATTGAGTAGGGTTTTTAAAAAAAAGAACAAAAATTCACTTTAACTTTAAATACTTTTTTGGATTAATAAACTGCAGGGAAACGTATTGAAATTTAAATTTCAAAAGCTTCTAAAATCTGGAGATTTAAATAAAGAAGCAATTGATTAAAAATTAAGTTGAATAAATATGGTACATAAGCACAAATGTTTCGACACAAAGGCAAATAAAATAAATATATTTTGTATAAACATAAATTGAGAGGTCCCTTTATAGTACCAGCTTTTAAGACGTCTACCTTTTTCGACTTAAGCTGACTTTACCAAAACAACTAACTCCACTTCCGTTTTTAAACTTTGAAGCAGGAATTTCAAGTTTTACATTTAAAGAAGGCAAATGGAATTCAAAAAGTTGAGTTAATCATTTTGCCTGAAGAACCGTTCTAGCACCTTCATTAAGTACAGGTCCTTAATAAAAGTATCCGATGTATAAAAATCTTTACATTTCTATTGCCGTCTTTTGTTGCTGCTCTTTTGTAAATGGCACTTAGGGGATATTAAATTGTTACTTTTGTATGTTGTTACATTTATTACATTTACAAAAAAAAGCATACTATAACATACTTAAAATAAATATCCTTAGCAAGCTAACTCTACATAACACATTCTCATGCTCCTTTGTAACATTAAACTGAAACGTAAAATGAAATTTTTGCTTACAGATTCTGGTGAAAAAACAAATTATAAATATTTAATAATGTTTACCCTGTTCATGTTTGTAATAGTAGTAGAGATATGAAGAAAACAAGATTTAAAAAAATACTGAAAACACTGATATGTTTAAGAGTAAGAACAGTGGTTCGTTTTTTAAAATATGTGTAGAAAAAATTTAAAATTTCTTTTGATAGATATTTCGGTAAAACAATCGGTGAAATTGTTACTGTCGAATTTGATTTACTTTTATGGACCAAAGAGCATTTGATTGATGATATTAATAAAAATATTAAAAACATTTCGTAAAAAGGCCGAGTTAAAAGAATTTAATTCAGAGCAGAAAACAGACATGAAAGATTTTACTTTGAACACTGCGGTATAGTATTATGGCCGCACCTTATTTTAAAGTATTTTTATATTAACAGGGATATAAGAAAATATCTATTTATACCATTTGAAAGACCATCAAAAATTGATAACTCAAGTCATAAAGGTCTTTATTTATTTAAATTTTTTTTCTTCAATAAATAAACTAAGTTGTTTACAGGTAAGCTATTGTAGCTGCAGCAATGAACCTCTTCTATTTTACGTTGCTAATGTTTGTTTTCTTTCCTGATACTTTTAATTTGTTTGGTTGTTATCTGTCGATTGCATATTAGCCGAACTTTTGAAATGGCATGCGGTTGTTATTTGTCTGACATGGAAAAGGCAAAATTATTTTTTTCAGTTGGAATGTGTCTTGGAAAAAACACGCTGAGATTAAAGACATTTAAAGGTAGTCCCAAACGTTTAAAATATCGTGCAATGTGCGGGGGAAGATTGGGACTTTTCCCAGGTACTAAGCTTACAATGGTGTGAAAAGCAATCCACTCCAGAATAAGCTGCAAAAGAAATGATTGCAGTTTAACTGTGTAACGTAGGACTGTTAATCCTTTGGTATAAAATTAAATTTATTGGCCGCCTAAAAATTGAAGCATGCACCACAATTGCATCCGCGGCATAAAAAGGCGCATTTAGAATTTGTCGAAAGTAATATGAGTTTGAATTGGGTAATCGCAATTTTACTTTATACTTTAAAAGCTTTGCTTGCAGATAATTTCCTCCGAAAAGAAAAAAATAATTTAGACGGTCTGGATGGGTGCAACTACTTCTGAAGAGATTTAAGTAAGAAACTACGTTTTTTCAAAATAAATTTTGGTGGTGTTTCCTTAATTGTGTGGGTCGCATTATTTGTCCTTGGTGTTGGTGTTGGTGTTGGTGTTGGCCTTCATCATATCCCAGCAAAAAAAAATTGGAAGTAGTGCAAAGTGAATTACATTTACAAGACTTCTAAATCAATTGTGTAAAAGCATTAATTCTAAATGACTTCTTAACTGCAAAATAATTTGTCATAAATGATATGCTTAAAAATAAATTCAACATCATGCAAAATATCTTAAAGAATTCATGTAAACAAACAATTTCAACACATGAATAGATTTTTTTGCAGGGATATAAAATGAGTTCCGACAGTATACGCAACTCTTCCGTAGGCAAACTTAAAACAATTTTTTGGTAAAAAATTGTAAAAACGATGATTTTCCAGCAGGATAATTCCATAAATATAAAGTTTCACGGTTCACAAAAGCAATCAAACCCTATTATGGCTAGAGCTTAATAACATGCCATATTTAAAATAACCTGCTTGTGTTTAGGATCCTCATGATGCGTTAAATCTATGCTGAAAATAAGCAATATAGCACGATTTTGAAACCCAAAGCTGCTGTTGTTGGTGCTTGGGAGATAATCACAAAAAAAACTGTTTTAAACTTTTATGACCAAACTTTTTACTCGTCAATGGAGGCCCAAGTTACTTCTGATTTGTAAATAAATTCTCGTTTAAGTATGCTCTCGACGGTGTGGGTATTAGAGAGCGCTAATCTGAAATCAAAATAATTAGTATTACAAGTGAATAAATACAAACTTCTTTTGCCCTAGTTATTAGTTTTAATTGCTTTCTCTTAAGGATGGTATAAATTGGTATATTCTGATCTTTTTGTTTGTATACAAAATACTGACAATTGACATGCGACTATAAAATTGAAGCGCAGTGTACAAAACTTTGTTTTAAATAAATTCATATTTAAAAAAAATTAAAAAAATCTACATCAAATTTTTTCAGCTCCATCCCACTGCTAAGTTTAGTATTATTTCAAATCCATAGTAGTTTCTTTTTAAATCTATTTCTACTTGATTAAACCAGGGTATTACAGCATGTTTTCGATGGTTTTGTTTTCTGCAGCTGTAATAACCATTAAATGTTAAACGATAACCAAGGAAACCGCTAGAGTATCTTTTAAATTATATTTATGTTTTTAAATATTGTTTAAATTTTTCTTAACTTAAATAAGCTTTCAAAAATAAAGTTTATTTACTAACAAAAACGACAAGCATTGAAATTTTATTGAGCAAGCTAAATTAATATCAATTATACGCATCACTTGATATGCAAATTAATATCAATCGTACGCACTGGTAGTAAAAATGACTTGAAATATTTGTAAACAAAATAACGACTTGTTGGAAACATAATGTAAATAGTAAAAAAATTAAAATTTTAACTACTTTGTATCAACGATAAGGTTTTACCACAAATAAAATTGTTTCATTTTACAGGGCGTAAATGGTGTGTTTTAAAAAATATATAAAGAGGGGTTTAATCATAATATTTCGCTATAATTAATAAAAAATGGTAAGTATGAGGTTTATAAAGTTGTATATACAGGGTGGTACAAAAATCAACAAGGGGTTTAAGTAATTTTAATAATTTATTGTTTAATTTTGTTTTACATTTTTTTTATTTTTTATAATTGTTTAAGATAATAAAAATAACAGCCGGAGAATAAATAAGAAAAAAATCTAAATCGGAGAAAGAACCAGTTTATCAAAATTTTATTATATAATCATTATGGGTTTAAAGCCAAGAATAATTTATTAAAGTTTCAGCGTTAAAATTTCGCCCCCAGAAGCAATGATTCGTAGCTAAGTTCATTGTCACCCCGGAAACAAAGCAATTTGCCTTCAATCAGTTTACTACGCTTAGTTCGCACTGAGAAAAATATAGAAAGTGTAGAAAAAAGTGTTTACGAAACATATGAAACATATCCCAGAAAGCATTCTGCTCAGCTAGGAATAGTTTGTATGTGATTATAGTGCATAAAAAAATATTTACTATAACCGCCATCTAAAGTGCAATCGGTACAAGAATTGAAACCCCCATATTATGGGAAACGTCAAATTTCTTTACTTAAATTTAAAAAATTGATTGGAAATTTTGTAATGTTGTTGAAAATCTGATCATGAGAGACAAAACTCATCATTTATATAGCTTTTTTAAAAACTACAACTGTAGGTTTTAGGGTTCTGAAAATTCAGTATCTATACACCAGCGTCAATTTCACCCCATAAGGATCTATTTATCAGCGCCAATTTTGCTCCAAAAGTGGAACAGCATTTTAAGGCATTACATCTGAAAATTTCATGTAGACTCTCTCCTATACGAAGATTGAATGGCGGAGAGCACTATCGGTTAATGACAATTTTTTATGAGCAACTGTCTACTCTTTCTCACTGTTCAAATTACCTCCGACCCAATGGCACCTTCAGGTAAAAACTTTGAAGAAAAAAAATGATTTGCAAAAATTTAAAAATAAATTGCCTAGCACGTTTGTCAGATTTGTAGGCACCAGATTTTTTTATTTTTTTTAAATAAGTCCAAGACAGTTCTTGATCTTTGGCTCATCATTGTTGTGGAAATTCAAGATCTACAGCTACAAATTATGTATAAGTTATGGAAAACATGCTAAAGCGTGCGAGACTGAAATCGCGGGTCATTTCAATGACCTTATTTTCCTTATCCGGAACTGCATTACGGTAACATTGACTTAGCTGTCAATTCTCTTAAAAAATTTTAAATTTATTAAAAATGTTAGCATATCCTATATCTGTGGTTTTTGTGGGCCACCGCGTATTTTAATGTTTTACGATTTTGAGTTTATAATGCCATATTGCTTGGTTTTAAACCCCCTTTACTGGGTAGTAAATAATATGGGCCCATTGCGATTTTGTTTAATGGAAAAACAAAGTAACTTCTATATATATTCAAAAAGCGGTCAGCACTATACTGCGTTAGTTGACTTATGTGTACTTAAAGGTAAATTATTTGATTTTTTATTTGCCCATGAAAACCACAGACATATTGAACACCATAATAAATTTTACAAATTTGTGAGAAATTTATGTAATAAATTTAAATCCCGCTTCTGAAAAACATTTGAAAATTCCAAACATAAATATTTTCGTAAATAAAAAAATAAGTGTAACTAATACTGATAACCTGATTTTAAAAAACGAAATTAAAAAAATTTAAAAATTTTGTATTAATTCAAAGCAATAAATTTTATGTGTATGACAAAACTTAGATTTAAATTTTTTCCTATTAATATCAGTGATACGGTTTTGAATTGAATATATTTTTAACCCTTTATAACCGAACTCATAATCCATTTACCACAAGCATTTAATCAAAATAAACTCTATTTATAATCTTGCCTTTTAAAAGAATTTATTGTTTTTATATCTCTTATAGTGCAAAATCTTTTATAATAAATTTTCTTTAAGGCACTCCTCCCACCCTCATTGAAAAAAATTAAGATTTTACCATCTTAATGTTGACTAGTTACTGTTGTAAATGACACAACAAATGCCATAAAAAGCTTATGGACACTACATTAAACTGTGTCATGCTAAAGGAAAGTTTATGAATGTTTCTGAAGAAGAAGAAAAAAAACAAGAAGAAGTAGACATTAAAAGCACTGAAACATTTGACAGTAAACAAGATATGTCGCTTTTTTTGGGTTTCTCTACAGTTTTTAAAGACTTTAAACTAATTAATTTAAAAAAATATGAACTGCTTTGGAACATTTTAAATCTTCATTTTAAGTAGAACATAAAGTTGTTATTTTTTTTTATTTTTATTTTTGGTCTAGAGCAGAGACACAAACATAAAACAGAAAATGGGGACACAATTTGTTTGGCTTTTAAAGGTAAAGATGATAATTCTTATTTATAATAAACGATTGGATTGTTAACATGACGTTAACATTTAAATAAGCAAAGCACAATAAGGAAACATTAACTATATAATATAAAGGATGTCTCAGTAGAAATACACTTTTTCATTTTTAAAAATGAAAACTTGTTTCTGAGATTGCTGGAAGTGATCATTTGTGAAGCCCTACCAACCAGCTGAATCAGCATCCAATTTTAATCTGTAGGACCATAAGTGAACTGTCTATTTTGAGCTGCGAAAATTTGCTCAGACTATCACAGAAAACCTGTACTAAAAGCAGTTGATTTGTTTGAAGTGAGCTTTGACCGAAAAAAGCCCAGGATATGCGGCCAGTGATGCAACAGTAATCATGACAGCACATGAGCATTTCCTAAAATACCTGTTACGAACTAAATAAGTGGTTGTAAAGTGATGCCTCATATGCCTTATATTCCTGAATTTGTTCCCATAGACTGCGTTTTGTTTCGATACATGCAGAGTTTTTCATCATGACATGCTTTACTTCAGAGTAGGGTATAACAAATTGGCTTGATTCGGTTTTAGCCTTAAAATAGAGCAGTTGTTCTGGCGCGGTTTACATTTACCGCCAGATATAACAGAAAAAACATTACTTACAATGGACAATAATTTTAATGCATTTACATTGTACAAAGTTTTTAAAATAAAAGCTAGAAATTAAGACAAGCAAAAATTCCCCAATTTTAAGTTTTACCAAGACTAATTTATACAGGTATATGCAACGGCGAATTGATACAACAAGGCAACTTTTGAGGGGATGTTTTATATTAAGGCCAATTCGTAAATCAGAGTTGGAAAAGTTGTTTTGACATATTAAATATAATAAAATTTTATAAAAAAACAAATTATTGAAAAAAATTATTAATGACGCAAAAGCAAAAAATATACATTAATTTAGTACATTTATTATCAAATAAGAACACTTAAGTTTATTATTTGATATTGAAGCCAAAATCACATTTTCCTTTTTTATATTAATTAATAAAATCAAGGCAAAATTAACCAATTTTGACAAAAAATTTCCCCATCAGCTGGACTGATAATTTCACCTGTATAAATTCGCCTTGTGTTGTAAGTTATACTTTTTTGATACAATATATGCCCAGGCAACTCAGTTTTATTGAAAATAAAATCATTTCAAGATGAGAAGTTTTCGAATAAATTTTTTTGGTCTCTTAAAAAGAAAACGCTTCCTATAAAGAATAAAACCAATGAGTGAATCCAGCATTTGAGAAAAATTTTTTAATTGAAACTGAAAAAATTTTATCCGTACAAAGTGGAATAGATGCCACAATGGGGCTTAAAAGTTTTTGTGTTTTATTTAGTTTTAAAAAGAATAGATTTTATAATATAATTTAAAAACAAAATTAATAACCCATGGTGGCTTTTGGCCTTCACTGTATTACTTTTAAAATATTTTTAAAGTTATCAAAAAAAAAAAAATATATTGACCGAGTGTAAGATATTATAGAGGAATGATAATTAAATTGTTTAAAATATTTAAAAACTTAAAAGCTTTTATGGGCATTTTGTTCATTTATATTCATTTGTATACATTCATTCATTACGTTCATTTACATACATTCATTCATTTATTTCATTTTAAAGTTAAAATTTGAACGATTAAAGAAGTCGAATTGATTATTTACAAGATAATTTTTAAGTAGAGTCTAGCTCAACCTAATAATAGAAACAAGTAAGAGCGTTATACTCGGCTGCACCAAATTTTTTATATCGACGTCTTATATTCAAAACCCGCCATACGCCAAAACCCAATTTTTCAGAAGAGAGAAAAACTGTTTCATTTCAAAATTCTAAAGGTATAATTTAATCTTTCTTCTATAATGTTTTTTAAATATGACTACTGAGTCACCCTTATAAAAAAAAGAACTTTTTAATCTATTCGTAACAATATGATTGATGTCGGGTATTGCAAGTGAAATCTTCAAATATTTTATGGCATATAGCGGTTATTGCACAGTAATAAAAATATGTTTTTTTGCTCTAATATGTAATTTTATTAAATTAAGCGTCTTGAAGTTTTAAAATAAACTGTAATTTTAATACATGGCATCGAATGGTTTAATAACTACTGTGTCATTAATTTTAACTGTTTTTCGTGATTCTTTGGATATTCTGATATAGTCAATGTATGGCGTATGGCGGTTATTGCATTAAAAAAAATCGTGCGGTTCATAGCGATATATAAAAAAAGGACTTAATAAGCATAATATATTAATTTTTTTCGGAAATTTTTGACAGCGATTAAGCTGGCATCAGTGAACAATTTGAGATCAAAAAGTAATTCGCCAAAAATTGGTGTATGGCGGGTATTAAATATAAGCCCTCGATATTCTTTCTTCATACAGTTTGTCCAATCGTGTACGTATGTAATACTGACCGCTAACTTTTGCTATTTTAAATAAAAATAATCTGAACTTTTTAATAACATTATTTTTAACACAATATATATTTAAAATATATTTACTTCTGAGGGTCTTAGATTAGTATCGTTGAAATTACAAATGGAATGACAAACTAATATATCGATGGTCATAAGGAACAAAGTCCTAGAACGTATTTTTACGAAACTTAGTTTTTTAGTTACTCCAATGCATTTTACACAATTACATTTCGCTAAAAAAATTTAATGCTGTAGTATGAAACATAGCATGCAAAAGAGGATACATTATGATAACACAGTTTCTATTATGTTTTTACCCTCTACTGTAAAGTTCCAATTTTTAAGTCAAGACGAAGGCTTTAAAAAGAAAAAAATCAAAAAAACCTTAGATGAAGCCAAAGGTCGGATCTTTTTATTAAAATTTTCATTTAATTAATTCAACTGGCGTTAAGATAAATAATATTTAAGCTGTAGTTTATCGACTCAATTCTTGGAAGTTTGCGACTGGTCTAAGAATAACTTTCGAAATTTTTTTCATAAATTTTTAAATTTTTGATAGCCGGAAACATAGGTGACAGCTGGTGAATTACTGAACTTAAACTGAGATACTCTACCTGGCGCAAATAGTAAAAAAGTATGATTAACCCTTAAAAGTTACAAACTAATAAATGGTAATATGTATGATTCAAAGGCTTTCCTCTTTGAATTATAAATAAAGCTTCAAAATATCAATAAAAAAAAAAATAAATTAGCATTAAAAATTTAAAAATGTTTGTGACCAAAGGGATTCTTCCAAAAGCAAAGATATTATGTGACATACGAACTGAAGGCGTCCAAAATTTTGCTTTAAGACTACAAAAAGAAATCCTTTTTGAACCAAATAGTCACTTGCAAAAGAAAAGTTATCCCAAGAGTCAGTAATCCAACCAGCTGAATAGGCACCCAAATATAGTCTGTGGGACCAAAAGTGTACTATTTATTATGAGCTGCTTATATTTAGTATATAATATTTATTTATTTAATGTAAAATAACTTTAAACAGTGTAAGAAATTCTGTTGGAAAGATTATTAAGTAGTCTAAAATATTAAAAAAATTTAAAAGAATTTATGGCCATTTGGTTAATTAATGTAAATAATTTTTTTTACATTCATTTCATTTTAATGTAAAAAGTTGAACGTAGCCAAATTAATTACTGACAAAATATTATTGGAACAGAGTCTAGTTGAAAATTAATATTAAATTAATTTAACAGAACTTAAGATAAATAACATAAAAGATTTACTATTGCCCAGATAATATTAAAAAATCATTTTAAATTCAGTTTCTCTGCCTTTTGTGAATTTTTGTTCAGCATGTTTGTGGTTTAAATTTCAAAGACTTTTTTGCTGGCAATATTTTCTTTTCAAGCACTTGATAAATAATCCTCAACAAATCTCTTTTTATGCTTCTTCATGTTATTTCTTAAATACTAAGAAATAAAAATTCTAAAGCAAATCTCACAAAAAAAAAAAAAAGACAACTCAAAGTCAAAACCATAATAAACTAAGACTGAATCTTAAGAGAAAAAAAAACAAGAAACCAACGGAAACAATCTCTGCATGTCGACATATCTTTCCGCAAAGAAATTTCCATGATATATTTTCTTTAAAGAAAAGCTTAATTAAATACAATATTGTTAGAAAAAATAATAGAAATAAAAAGTATTTATTTACAGAGTTAAATATTGAAATACAATTGACGTCAGGCTAACACACAATTTTTTTACAAACAAAAGCATGATTTTACCATAAAAAGCTTCTTAGGTAAATTATTTATTTCTACTTTGAACTGACTCGTTTTCTTTTTCTAAATTTGGGCTTCTACAACGTTGTTTAGCACATTTTAATTAGCAGAAGATCATTAGCAAAATCAAAAGAAAAAAAAAAAAAAAACAAAAGAAAAAATAAAAGCCTGGCAACACACAGGCAGACATGCCATATAAGCAAACACTTATTTAAGCATGATGCGTTACGTAGTTCTTAAATATCTAGATGCATTTTTTCACTAGGGTATTTTAGAATGTCTATCAGTCTGCCTTTCTTTAAATTAACAAGTGAGTTTTGTTTTAATTTTTTTTCACAAAATAATTAACAGATTTTAATTAACATGTTAGTATTATTTTAAACTTTGTTTCTTATTTTTGGTGAAAAACAATACTTTTTTGCAAAGCCCTGATATGATTTTCAATTAAAACTGGAGCATTTAGTAGAAGTTAAGTTCTTTAGTGAGAAGTTTAAAAAATAATATTAAGAAAATCTTTTTCTAAGATAAATGTTCTAACAACTAATGTGAAATAGTGAGTGCTTTAGTATCACACTTTAAAGTTCTTAATTTAAAAATTATTATTTACATGATATAAATAATCTTTAAAAAAAATACTTGTGTTAATAAAGGAATTGAGGCCACACCCTGGATTATTTATTGGTGAGCTACAAAGCACGTATGTGATTTGTGAAACATAAAATAACTCCCTGTTTGTAGCTACTTTTCGACGTACTGATATTTTCCATGTCATAGTATAAGTGAAACAGAAAATAGTTTTGTAACGGTCACTTAAAAATTCATAGATAACTAGCCACCCGGTACGTGCTTCGCTACGTATCAAATAAAAAATAAAAAATAAACTACATGCATTAGATCCAAGGATACAAAATTACCGATTTTACCCATTTTTAGCCCTTTTCCCTCTAAATTTCAATATATCGAAAAAGTACAAAAATTCATTATAGATTGCTTGAAGAAGGGTAAAACTGCTTTTTTACTTTTTCTATTGTTATCCCTCTTAAAGATAAATGCTGTTAAAAAAAGTACCAAAATTCAGTTTTTATCCGTTTTATTCCCTTAAAATTCAAAATTTTCAAAAAGTACTAGACACCTATCTAATTATTTTTAACAGGTTCTTTGATCCTTTCTGAATTTTTGTGATATCTTTTTTAAGCTCGGAAATACTGTGTTACCGATTTAGCCCTTTTTTGCCCGTAAACCGCTAAAGGATTTTGTGCAGCCATAAACATAAACCATCTACACGACCATAGGAACAAACCCTAAAAATTTCATCGAATTCGGTTGGACAGTTCATGAGTAATAAAGTCACAACGCACTTGCTGACCCCTGTGCGCGATATTATCGTATGTTACTTTTTTTAGAAATCTAATTTTTTACAGAAATTGGTTTTGCATCCATAAATCCATCTACTAATACATTTTATCGTACATAGCAGTATTGTTAACGTTTTTATTTATTTAAAAGTAATAAAAACGCTCTCCTGTAAAATTTTGTTTTTGTAACATACGATAATTTCGCGCACAGGAGTCGATGTGCGTTTCTTCATTGGACGAATTTTTTTCGGTCGAAAAAAAAATATTTTACTATTTCTGTGGTAATAAGGAAAAACTGATTATATTGATTTTTTTAGAATTTCGGGAAAGCAATTTTACATTTTTAAATTGGTTTTTATAAATTGATTCCTTTTATAATAAAGTCTTTTATATGAAGTTCGCACTGTGCTAGTTAAACAGCATATCAGTTTTCCAATAAAAAGTCAAATTATAAGATAAAATAAATTATTATTCTAAATATTGTTCGTTGCAAAAATATTGGTAATAAGTTTCACGCTATAGCTTCCTGTAAAGAGTGCCCAACTAGTGAAAAATTAGCATGAGAGTTTTTATAAATGAAGGGACTGTAATGGTGTTATTTTATCAATTCTAGCTTATAACGACTTAGGCAGTTACTCGTTTTTGCCATAAAATTATTGCAAAGCTTTATGAAATTAAAATTAGGAAGCATGTTGTTATCAGTAATAACCGTAAATTACCAACCGTTGACGACATACTTCCAAACCAACATCAACTAGACGAGCACATATGCAGGCACTTGACACAATGTTGACGCTGTTGTAAAGGTTTGTCATTTCAGCAATAGTGCTAAAGCAGCCAAAAATACATATGACTTGGTAAACTAGTATCCATATGTAGTTGTTTATGTTTGTCAAAAATTTTTTTTTAACACTCAATCGCCGCTGACTGTTTTATGGCATCAGAGATTTCTGCCAACAGCTCATGTCAGGTGATTTGTCAGAACAAATTAGAGCACACTCTAATTGAAATGCTGTCAGATGACTTGGCACATGTGTTTAACAGAAGCGATATTTTAATGCTTATATACGACATGTACATCCTAATCAGTGGGGAATTTTACAAGCCAGATGTAAAAAAACATACCGTGTATTAGCTGCTTAAGCAATGTAAAATTATGCTTTTCGTTCTTGTTTAGGTTTTTTGTTAAAAAATGTGCGGTCACAGCTAGAAAATTTAAAATAAACCGTAAAAAAAAAAATATCTTTCGAAATACTTATCGCTCAATATCCTTTAATTACTTGATTAAAAAATTTAAAAAAAAAATTTTAGATATAAAAGTTTAAATTTTTTAAGGTGCGTTTTATGCTGCCAAAACTTAAAAAATATAGTTTTACCTTCTTTGGGTTATTTGGTTTAGTATGATAACAAAAAAAAAACATTTTAATTATCTAATAAATGCATGTTTTCGATCTTTTTAATTTATATAAACAGTTGTTTTTTGTATTGAGCTTGAGATCACTTTTTTTTATAAAAATATTTGTTTTTTAAACAATTCTAATATTTTAATTATTAATTGTTGAAAATTGTAAAAACTTTCCCTGAAGAAGATACCTAATATAGTAGCGAAATATCGGAAAATAAAATTGAAACTATTTTTATTATAAAAAAGTGATCTCTAGCTCAATACAAAAAACAACTCTGTGATTTTAATTAACGGCTAATAAAATTGTGTTTATTTGTTTCTCACTGTTGTTTGCTATATTTGTCTTAATTTTTAGTTTTTTTCTTGCATGCCTCTTCTTTTAGAACAAACAAGTGTTTCATAAAATTTGACTTAGCACCTCTTTCACCACTTAATACCTTTAAGCTATTAGGAAAATATGAAAAAAAAATTTAAACCACACACAAATGCAGCCAAAACTATTTTCCAACATTCGCCATCATATGTGTCAACCACACAGCACAGCACAACAAAAGCTGTGTAAAAAAAATTATGAAAAATTTATAAAATCTATGTAGCTGGCCCCAAAAGAAAACAAAACAATATAAATTTTATAAAGATTATTATAGAGAAGAAAACTAAAGAAAATTAATTTTTAGTTACAAAACTAAGACTGAAAATGAAACTGTAACTATGCCAACATCATGCATGTGCTTTATGAAAAACTTTGTATATTTCGTTGTTATTGTTTTAAAGTATAGCATTTAACTAATGTGGTCTTGTTGCTTGAAAACGAAATAGTTTGTGTTTAAGAAAGATGACTTAAAGTGTTAAAGACAACAGTCCACCCAAGGTTGATTTTCTCAGCTAGATAAGACAGTTAGGTTATAAACAAGTAAGAACACTGCATTCGGCTGTGTTTATACTTTCTCTGAAAAAGAGATATTGGAAAATAAAATAAAAATTAATTTAAAAAAAAAAAAAACTTTTCTTAACCCCAATATAAAAAACAACTATTGATATTCTGGCAAAATTTGAGTCCCGTAGCTTTTTCGGTTCGAGCTCTATCGTGCTTTCAACAGACGGACAGACCGACAGACATAGTTAGATAGTCACAGAGTGAAACCAGGATTTAGAAAATATATACTTTATGTGGTATAAAATAAATACTTCGATGTGTTACAAACGGAATGACCGAATGAATATACCTCACCACTTTTTTGGTGGCGGGTATAAGTGGATTATAGAGCAGTATTGCCGTATAAGCGTTTTTATAACTTAATTAAATCACAGAATTAGCGTTTTGAATTTTCTACCATTTTTACATTTCCTACAAATTATTCGCAAAATATATAAAATAAAAAAATAAATAAAAAAATTTTATTCACATAAATTATTTTTTTTTTTGAAATATGAACCCATAGATTGGGAAAGTTATATTTTTAAAGAAATTTAAAATGTCCATTTAATTTCGATTTTATTAAAATTATATTGAAAAAATTTTTCTAACTTGGTGTTACTATATATTAATTGCTTTGACGATTTTTTCTTAAAACAAAATATTTTCTTAAAATATCCAAAAAAAATCCCAGGAATCAGGGAAATGAAATAATTAAAAATCCTTGACAATGAATCCTACCTAAAGCAAGTGTGCCAGATGATTTGGATTAATAATCGTCATATTTAAAAAAAAAACGAGAAGAAGAATATCGGCATTATCAGTACTTTCATTTCAAAAAGTTTGGCAGAATATTTTTTTTTGTATTAACTATTGCAATAATAAAAAAGAGCACAATTTGGCATTTGGTAACCCAGCAAGAACTGGGTCATGACTTGCTATTACTCAACTTTATACATTTCAATGACTATAACGTGCTGTCTGTCGTAGTAGAAAGTGTTAAAGTAATGGATTGAATTTTAATATGTTATATGACTACTTATTTTTCACACATTTGCTTAAAGGACATTTGAAGACATAAGTTTTGTAATTCTCATTTAATTTAATACACTTAGGGCCATTATTACTATTTGCCTTTAATTAAAGGTAGAATTTTTTGTGCCCAATTAATAGCTTTGTTGTAATAATGGCCCTTAGAGTATAAATAATAGTATTTTTAAAACTTCCAATGACACTCTTTCTTCTACCATCTATTAAAAATAGAACCCCGTCTAAAGGTGGGCCTTAGCATTAGAGGGTTTAATAAGTTAACGATAATTTGAAAGAAATATATATATTTTGAACTTAAGGATTGTTTTTAAAACTAAAAAAAAAATTTAAATAAATCTTTTGAAAAAGAATTGTTTGTGCATATTGAGTTTGATAATTGATGTGACTAAAGCATCTTAAGCAACATTGTAAAAGGACAATAATTTGTTGTACAAACTTTTACAGCATTGAAGATGCACCTCTCGTTTTAAATCTGACATTTTTCGAAAAAAGTTTAAAAATTTTCTTGTTTTAAGAAATTCTTAAAATTGCAAATTTTTATTTTCTAAAACCAGAGCCAAAAATTGGTTTTTCTTTTAGATATATAAAGATTTTTTTCAGAATCTTGATAAAAAAAATATTACTTTTCCAGGCTTTTGTTGGAGCTAATCATTAAACCAAAACTTTTTATTGCTTGATCTGCCAACTGGATATATGATAATACCACTATTTACAATTTTGTAAACTTCGCTTAAGTTAAGCTTTGATTCTAATGTTAAGTCTTTAAACAACTAGTCCAGCTCCTTAATATTTTGACAAGCTCTTTGTGTTCAAAAATTATACAAACATTTAATATAAATTTAAAGAAAAGTCTTTATTAGATAAACTGACTTATTGACAGTAGTCTCATTTTAATGTAACAAATACTTCGGTGTTGTCAAAAATTTAATAAATTATACTTAAACAAACTAAGTAACCGTGTTTTAAGTGTCGGTCGAAAAATCGGCTTTTTTTTAGAAAAAATCTACAAATCGGCACTTGATAGTTTAAACGCAAAAAACTTGGCCAAATGCCGATAAAACGTCAAATATGCCAGGCCTGGTCTTAAGTCTACATTTTAAAGTTTATTTCTTTAAGCTTTACCTTAATAAAATTCAAATATATCTGGCAACACCAATATGAACTCATAAGAGCTGAAGTTGGCAACCTTGTTTTATTTTTTTAATAAGAATTTGTGCTTCAGGCAAATAGTTTTTAAGTGTTTTCACATATAAAGGGTGTTTTTTTAAGCCCGATAGAACTTGAAATTGTAAAAAATAACACAAAAAATTAAATTGTAATCAAAATTTTTTTTTTATTCGAAAGATCAATACGTGACATTAACATTTGAAAATGATTTCGGGCATATGGGCACCGCGGCTGTTCTTGACGAAGCGCATTCTGGACGTCCAATTTTGGGCCAATTTTTCGAGCACTGCTGGCCGTATGTCACGAATAACACGAACAATGCTGGCCTCCAAGGCGTCAATTGTTGCTGGTTTATCAGCATAAACCGCACCAAACGGTGAATTTTTCTGGATGTAATGGAGTCTGTAGGGTCTCTTGTGGATTGGTCTCACTCCATATGCGGCAATTTTGCTTATTAACAAACCCGTTAAGCCAAAAATGCGCCTCATCGCTGAACACAATTTTGCGATAAAATTGGACGTCCAGAATGCGCTTCGTCAAGAACAGCCGCGGTGCCTATATGCCCGAAATCATTTTCAAATGTTAATGTCACGTATTGATCTTTCGAATAAAAAAAAAATTTTGATTACAATTTAATTTTTTGTGTTATTTTTTACAATTGCAAGTTCTATCGGGCTTAAAAAAACACCCTATACAAACGTAAGAAATGTGTATTAGTAATAAATATAAGACTTGCAGACCGTATTAATAGAATAAGTGCCAAATTGTCAAAGTATTAAAACGACAGCAAGACATAGACAAAAAACAGACAGAAAGTTTGACAAATTGTTTAGCTAAAACCGGCAGCCAAAAATGTAAATGTACTAGAAACAGACAGAGAGACAGACATACAGAGAGAAAGGACAGTATTTCGTGTACGTATTTTATATGAAGTTAAATTAAGCACTAAATACAGAAAGTGTATAAAGTAGGCTGTAAGACACTGTATCTCAATCAGCTAAATTTATTCTTTATTTTTGCTTTTAGGCCATAACAAAGCGAAGAGTAGTTTTTAACGTTTTTAAACAGCTTAACAAGTCTCATTTAGGAGTCTTATGTGAAGAGGTTTGAAAATCTCAAAATATATGCCATGATTTTTTACGCCCTTAAAGACTTGGCAAACAATAAAAAATAAATATTTTGCATAATTTTGTTGGTCTCGGATATATAATTGTTATACAAAAAATTTTAAATAAATCGGTCCTTATCAAAAAAAAAAATTTTAATGTATAAAAGCCGTACAAACGAATTTTTTTTTAAGTATAGAAAGTGATTACGAATAAGTAACAGCACCTTTTTGTTAATTTTTTTAAAGGGTGTCTCAGCAAAACTGCACTTTTGAATTTTAAAATAAAAAAATCCTGTGTCTTAGATCCTTGTGATTTGCGATTTAGTATGAAATACAATATTTGTACAATAAAAGTCGCAAGCACGGTACTGATGACAGGCCATTATTCTATTCAAGAAAGTCTTTGATTTTTTTACAGAGATGTGGCAGCATCTCACCGATGACTAGTTGGATCTCCTATTGGAGCTTCAGAATTGGTTCTAGTTTATTCGAATAACTCCAAGATTTCACAAAACTCTTAAGAAATAAATGGTACGGCGTTATATCATATGACATTGGTGGCCAGTTGATAATGAGATAATTTCGTTTGAAAATGGCTGCTCCAATAATTTGATTGTACATGCGCGGTGTGGTAGGTGACGCCGTTTTGCTGAAATCACAGATCGTCCAGGTCCATGCTGTCCAGTAGAGGCCACAAGAACCGCGTTATCTAGTTCCTGTTACGAATGTTATTTGCAGTCACTGTGATTTCGTTCTGATCTTAAAACAAGTATGGCCCAATTACGCCGCGCCGCCTGAACAAAATCCGCACCAGATCATTGTCGGTGAATTTCTAAAACTCATGGATTGCTTAAATATATAACGAGCATCAAATTAGATACGTTTATGTATGCACAAAGCTCTTCAGATTAAAATGTGCTTCATCGGAGACTTATTTTGACAAACCGGCATCGGTTGCAGCTTGTTTCATTGCACATTGAATGAATTTCCAGCGCTTTTGATAGTCTGTTGGTTTGAGATCCTAAATGAGCTGAATTATGTTTGTAAAAAAGTAGAGATCGTTTGGTAAAATTCGCTGCATATTGATTCATAAAATTTTCAGTTGTTGACAATAATGCCGCATTGAGATTTTAAGGTTTTCTCGTTTACAACAGCAATGTTTCCTATAGACCGACTGTGGTACTGCGTTAACGCAAAGTAGTCTAACAGTCCATAACTGAACCAGTGCTTCTTTAAACTTTTTATCCACTCTTCAAATGATTAACACCAAGGCATATTCGTGGAAACAGCTGATCGGGAAGTATTAAGTCGAAAATTTGTTAAATTTCCATTGATTTTATTTAATTATGCAGGGATGGATAGTGAGATTTTATTTTTGTTACTGAACAATTGACTTGAGTGAATTATTTTTAATAAAAAATACACTAGTTGTATTTGTACTTGTTGTTGTTACACCTTCACAGGGTTTCACTAATTATTCTTTGCACGACTCAAACTTCTTTGAACTTTGCAATCAGTTTCAGCATAACTTTCCATTTTATATGTAGTAATAAGTCTTCACAATTAAAACTTGTTGTTCTTTCGTAAAGTGCTCCATTTGTAATAATCGAAATAAATATATGTGGCTGTTGCAAACTTTCGTACTTGTCACTTGCACAACAAATTACATTGAATTAAAAAATTCGTCCTTACTGAGATACCCTTATTTATTTTTAGGTCTTAATCAAGGCATATTAATTCATCAGGTAATTGCAGTTCGGAGAGAATTTTTATGTTTAATTTTTTTATATATAAAGTTTGACATTTGAAGTAAATGAGAGAGGAGAGAAAATTGTTTTTTGTCTATAGACTTTGACAGCTGAAATTTAAAATAAGTAAAGAAAAAATTAATCAGCTGACGAAACAAGACTACCTGAGAAATAAATTTACCTTGGTCTTAATTCAAAAATTAAATAAAATTGAAATCATTTTAAGTTCCGATTTGTTGACAAATTATAATTTTATAGTGAACTTCTGTGCTGCAAATATTGTAACTTCTTAATTTAGCTATTAGTTACCGTGGCTATAAGAAACATTTTTGTGTCTTATTTCTATACGAGGCCTTGAAAAAATGTCAGTTTTTAAGACTAAAACACAAAGGCTCATATTTATAAAAAATTAAAATAAAATCTATTTAAAGAAAATTTTTTATAAAATATATAAAAAAAAAAAAATTCAATTTCAGGCTCATTTGAAACAAACTTCATAATTCCAAATAAAACACTGTTTTCAATTTCAAAAAAAAAAATATAAAACGAGACATAAATTCTTTGTAACCCAAATGTTGTACTTTATTTAAAACTGCTTATTACTTTCGTAGAAAATTAACCCAAATCTTTATTTAAGTTTATCCAAAACTAGCTGCCAAAAACTTTAAGCAACTCAAAACAAAAACAATTTCTATTTTTCTCAACAATGTGCTTAGATATTTTTATTTTAAAATTTTTTTTCTCTTAAATATTTATAAACATTTCACAACCAAATACTTAACACTCTGTAGTCTAAACTGTAGTTGGGCAACAAAAGTTTTTTTGAAAGGCCTTAAAATGCAAAATAGTTTTGTACTTTAACAAGACAAAAAAGGAAACAACAATGAAACAAAATATGAACATGAAAATAATGTTGCATTTAGTTTACTCCTTGGTAAACTCTATTTATACGGTCAGCATCTCTTTCATACTTATTTAAATGACAGAAAAAAAATAAAAAAAAAACCTAGAGAAACAAAGCTCAAATACAAATAAATATAAAAATAAAATAGAAACTAAAATAAGTAGAACTAAGTAGGACTGCAAGACAAAATTTGCTGGGAAAACAGTTTTTAACTTGCAAGAAAAAAAGTTGCCAAGGAAGATGGAGAGTAAAAAAAATGCCTGCCAGATACAAATACACACATCATATAAAAGGAATCACTTTAGAATAACGACAACTGCAGTCTAGTTTAAAGATCAAAGATTAAATATGAATAAACTAAAATACTACTTTGTACCAGAAGATATAATGTCAGGTGAAGAGGGTTAATACCTGTCACATATGCAGAAACTCTGGAGGTAAGAATTGTTACTTACAACTAAAGGAGATTATATGGGTTTACCTAACGGTTCTAATACCCACTCTGATATATGGATGCCCTGTACATCTGGCAAAGGGCCGGAGATGGTTGTCACTGGCGCAATGTTAAGTATCTCACACAGTGCTCTTGACAGTGCTCTGGGTGAAGGGAATGTAGGCCAGGACAAATTTTTAAAGCTAAATAAGCGAGTCGAGATGGAGTAGTTTACTTCATTTCGAACACTCTACGATCTTGTTGAAAACTGGTCTCTAATATTATGCTCAACGTCAGAAAAAAATTCCTTAAAATATAATAAACGTCAGAAGAGATCAGTTCTGATAGGACAGCTCCAACGGGCTATATGAGGTTTGTGTACTTCAAGGTTAGGTATCTTTATCATGTGGAAAATAATCAAGAAGATTTTTATAATCCCTTATAATTATATTATGGGCATCTGTAGAGCAACGGATCTCATAATTGAACAATTTCCGTAAATAAGGGGAGGATACTCTTTAAGTAGTTGGTCAGAAAGCTCTCACAGCTGTGAATGAAGATTATGTCGATAAAGGACTGTACAAAGTTTCCTTGTGTATGGGTTTCTGTAACGGCAATAAATTTGAAGTGCTGTGGTGTTGTTGCTCAAAAATTGAGGACAAACCTGCACATGGTAGATTTTCACTAAAGTCAGCATATAAGGAGAATGCTGTTAAACCAGGATTAGCCCACTATTATGAACTAAGGCATGGATCAGACATAACTGGTTTGATATGAAAGAACAGAATTAACTGCCGACTATTAAGGGTTTTATGCCTTGGGGCGTGCTCAGCTAACTCTAAGGTATTCTTGCAGCTAAATAGGGTATGTCGAAGAGCGAACATTAGGTTTACTGCTGGACATTGTACGTGATAAGGGCTAGAATCAGTAGATGGAATTGCAACATTCTAGATTATTGTAGGATGTGTATAAATAAGAAGCACATCACGTTGTCTGATATTACAGGGCCATAGAGTAAGATGGTTGGGTAAGTAATTGCACGATGAATTAACAAACGACTGGAAGTGGAAGCTAGAGAATATCGTATGACTCATTATGGGAATAGAGTGACTGGTAGAAGGACTTATAAGGCATGGATGGATTTATTTTCTGTTCTCGCTTTCATCTCTGACTTACTCTGTGTTTTCTACTTTTTTTCCTGTTACTAATGCAATGCAGAATGCATCTCAGGTCAGGTATTTTAAAGCAGTTTCTTAGCTTCCTGCATTTTTAATTTTTCAGTTTCCCCACCTACTTAAGAACTGAAAAAAACTAGTACTGAAATTTAAGAAAAACTGAACTAGAGATGATCTAATACTGCACTAAAACAAGGACTGTACTTGAACTAAGCTAAAATAAAACTAAAAAATCCTTCTGGTATCTTTGTATATCCTATACGCCACCTGCCTTGCTTAAATAGAATAATTTGTTTAAGGTTATGTTTTCTTTTCATTTTTGTATTTAAAAACCTCTTTTGTATTCAACAAAAACAAAAAAAAAAACACAACAAATTTATGTATTCATACAAATTCTTTTGAGTTGAAAATTGCAGTCAAAAGGAAACATTTCTTCTGTAGCTAAAAGCATAATTATAATAACAAATGTTTAAATATAGCTAAAATAATAGAATTTGCAAAATAGCTGTTGTTTATTTAAATTGTTTAATTTTTTTTGGTTTCTCATGTTAAATGCGAAAACTGTTAAACACAAAAAAATCTAGTCGGTTTTCGTTATTATCTACTTCAGCTCTTTTTTTTGTATGTCTTGCTTTTAAAAATTTTTCTTTTGTCTTTCTCTTTTTTGCCATGCAAATTTGAAAAAAAAAATTTGTTTCAAAGTTAGAGGTTACAAAACACTTTCCTGTTACAAAACAGTTTCTAAAGAACCTCAAACGTTTTAAAGGAAGATCGCAAAGAAAGCACAGAAGAAACAAAAGAAAAATAAGCATAAATTATATAAAAAAATTGTGGAAAATGTGAAATAATTAATTTAAAAATTTTATAAAAAGGATAGAGCTTAAGGAAAGCTGTGTGGCTTTAATTTTTTTCCTAAAATTTTTCTCCTAAATACAGTTTACAAAAATTTACCTAATCACTTAGCTGCATTTTGAAACTAAATCCTAGACTATAATAAGCTAGAATCTGGCGCGGAAAATCGTATTTTTATCACACATATAATAAAAGAAATTATTGGACAGCAAAACAAATAGAAAAAAACTTGAAGCAAAGGATAACCTGCGCTTATTAAACCTACATTAGTTGTATGTATATACGCGGTGAGTCTTTAAAATAATAAAAGCACTGATCGGTCTTAGCCAGAGATAACTACTTCTACCTCTACCACTAACTGCTGGTTTTGAGTTTGAACTCACAGTATGTCCAATAAATTTTTTGAAAATTAAATTTTGAAAATTAGTTTCCGGTAGAAATAAGTGTATTTCTTCAAACGTTTTTATACCCTACACCGTGGTCATTCCGTTTGTAATTGCTACAATTTTCATTTCCGACCCCATAAAGTATACATTTGCTGAAAGCTTATGAACAGAGGAGTTGATTAAGCCCTGATCGTCTGTCCATCTACCCGTTTGTTCGTGTGTTGGTTCAAATCAACTTTTACAAGCAACTATATGTTCCTCAGATCTGAGTATAGTATCAATCTTTTGGAAATATCCGGGAATGAATCGCTATTGAAATTCAGCACAATCGCTTTATAACCTTTTGAGATATGAGCAAATAAACACGACTGCCTCTGTTTTTTTTTACATTTTTACCATCAAATTTAAAATTTGTCAGCCATAGAATAATTTATAGATATCTTTGCTATTATTTGTAGACATAATATACCTCTACAGATATTTTTGCAAAATTTTGAATAATGCGTGCTCTAATCGGCAAAGTTACAAGCAAACAAATTTGTTTTTAATATATGCTTCAAAAATGTACAAATGAAAATCAATTTTTTTTCAGCTTCTAGACATGCGAGAGCGTCAATATTGGTATCATCTGAAAGGACTTGGCTACTGCAATATAACCATGTTGGCCGCCACTACAAAATGGCGGACAATAAATTTTTATGTCGGGTGTCCCAACTAGAACGCAATTTTTAAATTTGGCGCCATTCGAAGTGTCATTGTTTGACATTTGAACAATTGTTATTGTTTGCTAATAGAAGGTACGAGGTTAGTAAAAATGGAGCGCTATACGAATGAACAACGCATTCTCATTGTAAAATTGTTCAACCAAAATGGTGAAAGTTTTGCGGCTACAGTTCGCAAATTGCGATCAATTTGGGGTCACAATAATGCTCCAAAAGAGTCAACTGTAAAAAGATTAATGGATAAATTTGCCGAAACTGGGTCTGTTAGTGATGTAAAGACAACAATGCGCCTTCGATCAGGTCGATCGACCGAAAATGTCGCAGCTGTACGTGATGATGTCGCTCAAACTCCATCCACCTCAATTCGACACCGAGCTCAGCAAATTGGTGTTTCTCAAAATCCACTATGCAGCCAGATAACCAGTTTTTTCTTGCCTAGAATTGAAGAAATGAATGTGTTTTATTTAAAATTTAAAAATTGCGTTCTAGTTGGGACACCCGATATAAGTCAAATCTGGTATTTTAAAATGTAACTTCCTGAACCCCCTCAATATTGGTATCAAATGAATGGGCTTGACCAGTAGAATTCAGTTAACTATTAAAAATTTTAAAATCCAAGATGGCATCTAAAACAAAATGGCGGATTAATTTTTTTAACCACACCAATATGGGTATCAAATTAAAGAGCTTGACTAGTAGATTACAAATACGTAATAATTCAAAATTGAGGATAGCGTCGGAAATAATAAAGAAAAATGGCGTATAACATAAAGTATAGGTTAAGCTACGATGTGCGATTATACCTAAGTATATGATGGTGAAGGGTATTATTAGATGCATTTCACACACTGAATATCAGCTGAAAAACTAAGAAATTCTTAAAATGCTCTCCAAAATAGAAATTATTATTTTTGCCGTAAATAAATATTTGAAGAGTGCTTGAAAATTATGAAGATACTTTTTTTTAGATGTTTTTGTTGTTGCTGCATCAATTAATTTTGATTTGTTTCTTTTATTTCACTTTTCAGACAATCTTTTTTTTTTAATCAGCGCCATTTAACATTATCAGATATTTGTAATGTTTTTAACGTTTTAGTACTTAATTTAGTACTCAAAGAAGTAGGTTGTATTTCATAAAATCGACTTAAAACCAAAACAGAAAAGGTTTTAAGATGAGTTTAAGAAAAATATTTTGTAGGGAAAAACTAGTGTTTAATAAATTAAGTACGAAAATACCATTTACTAATAAAAATAAAATCTAATAAAACTAATTCTTTGACAATATATTTTTGAGTGCCCACTGTAAACATTTGCATATGTAAGTAGTCTAGGAATGAGTTATTTTTTACCTGATACACTTTTGTACTCTCTATGTACTCTATGTACTCTAAATTTTAAACAACAATTTAATAATAATTTTCTCTTTAAAATACAATCTAGATTTATACAATAATATCAAGTTATGTTTTCTGATTAACGTTAAAACAAGATAAAATCTGTCGCCAAATATCTATGCGTGCTGCAGCATTATATTTTTAATAACAATCCATAAAAGTAAACCAAAAATGTTTGAAAAATTGTATTAAAAAGTATAACAATTTAAATGTTTTGGTGACAAAAAGATTTGTTTAAAAAAAAAAGATCAACAAAAAATAAACATAAATATTTGATGACATCGATTTACGTTTTTATAATCCCCTATAAAAACAAATCCATTATTTAACAAATATACAACAACAACAAAAAAATAATAATAATCTCATATAATTTTCTACGCATACACACATATGCAAATACGGTTTTTATGCTACTTTTTTATGGTACATTCTGTATATAATAAACAAAATAAATTTAATTTAATAAAACTAAATACGAATAACGACACGCAGACATATTTAAATAAATGTAAAAATTTTATAGTATGTGTGCACAACAGTCATGTATGTATGAATGTGTACACATTAAAAAAATATTACTGCAAAAATATAATTTATTTTTTTTTTATATAATTTTTCGTTTTCTTTTTTTATAGCAATTAAATTGACACAGCATTTCTTAAGGCGTTAAAACTGCAGGTATCGTGTTTGTACTCCAACTTAACATACTCTTAAAGGGATCGTAGCTGTTTTGCGACACTATGCCGGGTGTGGTGTTTTTAATTGTGGTACCAACAGCTAATTTTGAACGTGAGCTCTTTCATGGTATGTAGAACTGTATCAGATAAAATCTACTCCTCTACCCACATGTATGCAATTAATAATGGCAACAATAAACTTTTATTGTCTGTGTATGCGCTTGTGCTAAAATTGTACATGTTTTAATTGCTCACTTAAGATAAATGACAGGATAAAAAAATATGAAAAAATAAATTTATAAATGTAGCGATTTAAAGAAAGGGGAGTTAGTGATTACGAGTCAAATATTTAAGCACTTCTTATATTATGTCGCATAAGTGGAGCTGACCAAGAAGTTAAACATAATTGAACTATAACTGCAGTAGAACTAGACTAAATTAGTTATTAATTATAACTAAAAATTCAAAATTCAACCAGAACTAAATACCATAGAAGTAAACAATAACTCAATTCGAGTTTAAAAGTAACCATACAGAAGTCGAACTAGAACTAGTTACCTATTTAGAACTGAAGTAGCACTAAAGGCTGCAACAATTCATTGAACCCCCATAATAGGCAATATCTTGAGGGAACCGCGATTTTTTCATGCTTTTAACATGCTTATCTAAGGAGCCTTATATGAACAGCTTTACATAAGATCATAGGGATGAAAGAAAGATGTCTTGAATTTAACTTAAACAATGGCAGCATTCAATAACTTGATGACCTGTCATACACTTAATTGTAGAGTACATAAGAGGTTGTATTTATATTAAGTTCAAGAGTGATTATGGCTAATCTTGGTAGGAACAACACTACTTTAAAGCAAACCACCTCTGAGCGGCGTAATTTTTCAAATACTCTGGCTTGTTTTTTTATTAATTCGATTTTTATTGAGTTGTACATGAGAAGCATTAGCTCGTGGTTTATGTTGATCACAGACAGTTATCTAGAAGTAATCTCTATTAAAATGGAGCTAAGTAACACTGTTAAAAATAAGGATGAAAAATAAGCTTTGGCCTGACGAGTAACTGCGAAATTCTTCTATCGGACAAGGCAATATATTAAGGTTATATCCTGGATTCGAAATTGGCACGGAAACTAAACAGCCAACGTAGAGTCAAAAATGCTTCGGTATCTTACTCCACGTATCGTAAGATGTTCGTTGTCAATATATACAATCATGGGACGTCCAATTCTTACCAATGTTTCTCAAGTATGTTCAATAAATGAAAAATATGTTGAAGACCAGTTGTTAGAAGTCCAAAGATCATCATACATTCGAACAATATGTACATTACAAACTAGTGCTTCACAGGCACTAAACACTATAATGCATTTTATTCTTATTGATCTTCAAAAAATGGTCATTTTTGGTGCAACAACACTAATTATATCTAGATGTTGGAGATAAAAAAAATAGACACTAAAAAACTCTGGATTAGCTGCCTTTGATATTTAGTCAATCTTTACCCTCCTTATGGACTTTGACATGGTGTACAAATCTTTGATTCACTCCAGGAGTAAGTGGAAAGAGCATAACTTTGTTTAGCATTAGGTCTTGTCTTTTCCTTGGTAAAATAATTTTCACGGTACGTATGATTGTAGCATATCTCAAGATGAACTATTTGCTAACAGGAAGACATGTAGAATATAATAAAGCAGATACATTAACGGGAATATTGGTATTTTTGTCGACAGTCTGGCTGAATTCTTGTTACTCAGGTAATACGTCAAAACGTCTTAATTAGTCTCAATCAATGCAGGAGAATTATCAACGACTGGTCAACTGATTGATGTTAATCTAATCTGAGTCCCAGAGCATGGAGGACTCTATGGTAAAAATGGCCAGATGATGTAGCCCATAGAGTATCTGAGATGGATATGTTCAATGCAAATTAAGTCCCAATCCCTTTGGCGACTATCAAACACAACTTTTGATATCAAACATGCATTTTAACTTACGCGCCTAGGTCTGACGGTATGAGGTTGCCGATCACTAGATGTAAGAAAAACATGCAAGCCGATTCCAACATACGTCAGAGCTACGTGTAGGACCTAGTAATAACACACATCCCCCGACCTTTAGACCAATAAGCCATCCACAACTAAATTAATACTGATCAGAATTGAATTACAACTAAAAAAAAATATAAGAACTTAAACTGCATTAGGACTAATCTGGAAGTGGTTAAGAAATAAACCAGGACCAAACTAAACTAAAGCACATTTGAACTGGAAATTAACTGGCGATAAAGCAAAATACTAATGGGTCAGAAATAAAACTGAACTAAAAACTGAGCTCGAACTAGAGCTCGAAGCTAGAACGAAATCTGAGCTAAAATATATTCGGTCAGGATGTTTTAAATTAAAACATTTGAAATTACTTTTAATTAAATATACATTGTACAATATCATAAGGTATCGTTATGATTTCAAATGGTTTTTAAGAAGTTACACTTTTAAGTTTAATCGGATTTTTGTGCTACAAGGACGGTCAGAGGGAGTATAAACATAACCATGTAGTATGCCTTTTTCTAAGGAAAAAACATTTTTGGGACTCTTTGTTCCGCAACTTTATCAAGGAAAGCCAATTTTATATATTTTGTAAAAAATATTTTTTTATAAAAATATCACTATTACCTAGATCGAAAAGATTTAAAACCATCATGTAAACCATGTTACTAGTATATATTTTGAACTTAATAACATCTTATATATCTGTGGCTTGGAGCTAAAAGGGCTAATGTCATTTTTTTGCTCTTTTGAGTTAATCATTGCATTAGATTAGTTTTTTTGCTCCATTTCATTATGGTAAAACAGCTAAAGTCATACTTAACACAATGGTCAATATCACTATGAAAGCATCTATAAAAGTTAAAGTTCAATTCCAATTTTTTCAAAAGTAAATATTTTGACATTGGCCCTTTTAGCTCCAAGCCACAGATATTAAGGTAAGAAACATTTTAAAGCTTTAAGAATTAAATTCAAAATTATTATAAATTAAGAATTATTTTTTTAAAATTTAACAAAAATATCTTCACTATTTTTGCAGCTACAGCAAAATTTTGTGTTTTATAAAAAATAAAAAAGAATTTTTTATAGCTTTACAACATATATACTTTACCTTTATAAAATATATGTATATAATTTAAAAAGCTACAACATACTAAGTCTGTATATAAGATTTATGTAAATTATAAAAATATATAAAAAAACTCTGTTAAAGCAAGTCAAAAGACTCTTTAAAAAAAACTGTAAATAAAATATGATATTTTCTTAAGATTTTCCTGTTGTTTCCTGCAAGGAACACCAAAATCTGATTCCTTAAGATAAATAATTTTTATGTTTATTACTTTTATATATTTTTTTTTTGACTACATAAACGCAAGCATGTACACACGCCAATAAACATGAAATGCGAAAACATGAAATACATTAATCAATCTTATTGCTGTATTTAAATGTTTAGTCATTCTAAATATGTTGTCATATAAACAAGTCTCTTATAAAAACCTTAAATCAAAATATCACCTTTTGCAAATAAACAAAAAAAAAATAAAATATGTATTTACACACATTTTCACTTACACACCTTCGCACTACTTAATACATCATCATAAATCATAAATTTATCTTGAAAAAAAAAAAAAAAATATTTATCATACTATAACATGTTCCTGGTTGTTGTTATAATATTTTAAGCAAGAAACTGAATGGCTTTTCATATAAGCAAGGGGATTTTTTTTTTGACAAGAAAGCGCTGGTATTTTTAAAGAAACCTAAAAAAAACATTTTTATAAAAGAGAAGGTACAGGAAATGCTGTCTTACATATTTATCGATAAATAGAAGTTGTATAAAAGACAGTAGATCTTTTAGTTAATGAAATAAAGGGAAAATATTTTATTTTTCTATTTTATTAAAGAATCAGTAGCTGGAATGGTGTTTTTTTATTAAGTTTGAAAAGAATATATTTTTTTCAGCCTAGCCTGTTTGCTGCACTATAAATTTTTTAGTTGGATAAACCATGTTCTTTCTTCTGTCCATCCAAGTTAACCTTAGTACAATTCAGAGTTCAAATCAATTAATTGATGTCTTATCTTCTATATATATAAAAGTGAAACTCTGTGTGTGTGTGTGTGTGTGTGTGTGTGTGTGTTAGCTATAGACTCTGAAACTGCAAAACCGATCGGGCTCAAACTTTGGTAAGTTGTTGTACACATACCGGGGAGTGTTTATGGATGAAAAAAAGTGGGCGGGGCCACGCCCATAAAAAATTAGTTATCAGTTTTAGCTACTTGCACTTGACCGATTTTTCTGAAACTTTGCACACATATCGAGCTGTCATGACTAAATAATTTCGTGATAAGAAAAGTGGGCGGGGCCACGCCCCTAAAAAAGTTTTAATTTTGTGGTACTTGCACTGGACCGATTTTTCTGAAACTTTGCACACATATTAAGCTGTCGTGACTTTATAACTTCGTGATTAAAAAAGTGGGCGGGGCCACGCCCATAAAAAAAGTCTATAATATAGAGGTACTTGAATCAGACCGATTTTTCTGAAACTTTGCACACATATTGAGCTGTCATGACTAAATAATTTCAAGATAAGAAAAGTGGGCAGTGCCACGCCCAGAAAAAAAGGTATCATTTTGAGGTACTTGCACTGGACCGATTATTCTGAAACTTTGCACACATATTGAGCTATTATGACTTTACAATTTCGTGATTAGAAAAGTGGGCAAGGCCACGCCCATAAAAACAATTTTAATTTTGGGATACTTGCACTGATCCGATTCTTCTGAAACTTTGCACACATATTGAGCTCTTATGACTTTACAATTTCGTGACTAGAAAAGTGGGAAATGCCACGCCCATAAAAAAATTATAATTTTTAGGTTTTTGCACTTGATATTCAATTAAAATTCAGAATGCATTTCGATTCATTAAGGGGCGTAGCAACGCGCGCCGGGTTCGGCTAGTCTATATACATAAAAGTGAAACTCTGTGTGTGTGTTAGCTATAGACTCCGAAACTGTTAAACCGATCGAACTCAAACTTTGACAAGTTGTTGTACACATACCAGGGAGTGTTTATGGGTGTCAAAAAGTGGGCGGGGTCACGCCCATAAAAATTAGTTATCAGTTTTAGCTACTTGCACTTGACCGATTTTTCTGAAACTTTGCACACATATTGAGCTGTCATGACTATATAATTTCGTGATTAGAAAAGTGGGCGGGGTCACGCCCATAAAAAAGTTTTAATTTTTAGGTACTTGCACTGGACCGATTTTTCTGAAGTTTTGCACACATATTGAGCTGTCATAACTTTACAATTTCTTGATTAGAAAAGTGGGCAGTGCCACGCTCATAAAAAAGTTATCATTTGCAGCTACTTGAACTTCACCGATTTTCCTGATTTCTTGATTTTGCACACACATATTGAGATCTCATGATTATACAATTTCGTGATTAGAAAAGTGGACAGTGCCACGCCCATAAGAAATATGTTATAGTTTTTAGCCACTTGCACTAGACCGATTTTTCTGGAACTTTGCATTGAGCTGTCATGACCATATAATTTCGTGATTAGCAAAAAGGGCAGTGCCACGCCCATTAAAAAAAGTTACAAATCTTAGCTTTTTGCAAATGATACTCAATTAAAATTCAGAATGCATTTTTATTCATTAAGGGGCGTAGCAACGTGCGACGGGCTTTTCTAAACCAGTAAAACTAGCTACAATAGCAATGAAGCATGTAAAGACCTTTTTACTATAGGTCTGGAAAATTACCCTGCAAAGTCTTACGTCAGAACAACGTTTTCAAATGAAGTTCATGGTGCGCATGACTGTTATAGTATGAATTGACTCATGAACACATTTACTCATTTGGATATTATTCATCCATATAGAACCCGTAAGATATGCATAAAAGAAGACATTACCGATGTTGACACGCGTGTGATGGACACATTTACTCTATTGGATTTTATTCATTCATATCAATCCCGTAGGATACTCATAAAAGAAGACATCAGCGATGTTGATGCGCGTGTGATAAAAAAAATTGAAAATTAAGATCCAATGCCTGTCTCAGATATTCGTTCACGTGATCTTAAAATTTTTTTATTTTTCACTTCATTGCGAACAATTTAAAAGAAAAGTGGTTCAACAAGAATGCATAACATGTCGTACATTGTGTGAAACAATAACTTTGTTGAGCCAAATATTTTGTAACTAAATCATCTTAAGAAATGGGCTAGTTAGTTGGACAGCTCGTTATTGTAATTTAACACATTTGGACTACTTTTTGTGGGTTTACATCAAATTTCTAGTCTATGCTAAAATACCAGTAACGACAAATCATTTATAAGCCGAAATTCGATGCACCATTGCCCAAATGACATCGCGTATGCTCGTTAAAGCAGCTAATGCACGGCATGTCTTTTACATCTGACTTGACAAATTCCACACTGATAAATACCAACATGTCGTGAGTTATTTTTAGAACATTTCTTCTGTAAAAAACATATGTTGAGACATGTGACAAAATTTCAATTAGAGCGCGCTCTATTTATTTTTGTCAAAACATGTGACATCAGCCGTAGGCAGAAATCTCTGCTGCTGAAAGCAGTCAGCGACGGTTGCCTGTAAAAGTACAACTTTGACAGTCATGTAGATTTAAATATGTCTCACAAATTTTAAAGTCAGATGTAAAAAACATGCCGTGTATTATAGCCTTAAGTTGTATAAAATTAAACCGCCAGACGTTCATAAAGTGCAGTTGCGTTAAATGTATAACAATAAAGTGAAGGTTTTGACTATTCCCTTTAATTTGTTGTGTTGATGCCGCACAAGAAAAAAAAGTTGATTTCAACGCTCGCACGGACGGACATTGACAATGCTAAATCAACTTTTCTATCTATTAGAATTCAAAATATATACAATATTTATGGGATCGCAAATTTATACTATAGAAAGTGTAAATGGAATATTAAGCTTATTTTACACTCTCGTGTGAAGAGTATTAAAAAGAAAATTAAAAGTCTTTTAAGATTTGCAGTCTTTTTTTTATTTAGAAATATATTTCCACATGTGCTGGCATACAAACAAATTTATCATTCAAGGTAATTATCAAATAATTTTGTTAGGAATTTTCTTAAAATAAACTCTTTATAGTTATTAAAACAACTTACATGATTTAGATATGATTTAAACCTCTAGATGATGTTTAGCACCATCAATCAAACTTATTTGTACAATTTCCATTTAATGTCTGGTGTTGTGGCTAAGAAATTGGTACACAAATCATTCGATTTTAATCGCATTATCTACACACATGAATGTCAAACACATACTCAAGTCAGCCGATATATACACACAATTTCACATACCACCGTAAAGTAAAACAAACATTTCAGCAATATTGTACTGTTTGTTCTTGTTACTCTCTTTCTCTTTGTGGACAGGTAATAATCAAGATCTAACACCAACATTGCCAGTGCACAAAATTGCCACTACTGCTACACCACCATCATCTGGTGGCATTCCTGGAGTTCCAGGTGGGGGTGGTGGTATTGGCAACAACAATCTAAACATTAATCTTCCGGAAAACAACAATGCCATACTAAGACTTGAAGTTGAATTACGTGACAAGAATGCACCTAAATATCGACGTGCAATCGGTGTTGGTGTGCCAGCGGGTACTACAAGGGGTGGACGTGGTGGTGGCGGTGGTGGTGCAGGATTTCGTGCTGGAAACCATAATCGTCCAGCCGCAGCAGGTGGTGGCCGTGGAGTTAATACAGGAAATAATGTTAACACCATGATGGACTTAAAGGGTAATGCCATAGTGCCCTTGGAAAAGGTATGTGCAAAACATGTCGATATTTTATAAAACACAAGACCATTAAAAGACCCCTCAAGAGTAGTAAATTGCTCTTGTAGTGAATGAAATAACTTAACGAAAGTAAAAGTGACTTTATGAAAGAATGAAAGTCAGAACAGCGTACGTGGCATAATGGCTGTTTGTGTTATTAACACTAAGTAAAAGCATAATAACAACATTAAAAAAAAACTACATTTATCATGGTCATTGGGTTGTTTGAAACAAACTACTTCAGTTTGTATTAAGAATAATCTTAAATTACACTTCATTCATCTTAATCTTGATACTTAAATAAACGCTCCGCTAAGAACAAATAATCTCTTAATTTTTTGTGCAAATCTTTTTTATTGACACAAAAAAAAACTTTTTCTTTTGGTTTGTGTGTGAACAGGTGCTTGAAGAACTTTTGGCAAAACTGGAAATTGAACATGTAACATGGACGACAAGTAAGAAAGGCTACTTTCATCATGTGGTCTTTCCACTGCAATCAGGCGAACCATGTGAAACTACACTACACTGTTTGACAGAGCTGGGTATTGGCACAAAATTGAGTTCGAGCGTCAGGTAACTATGTCAATTAAACAGCTAAAGACAATAAAATATTTAGAGACTCCTAATAAATAAACCTCAACTAAAGGATGCCTATATTATTTCATCCACAAAACTTTTGTTTTAAAACTTGTTTTTTATTTTCCTGCACTGTGAGTTTTTCACTCTCTTAATTCTTTCTACAACATTTTGTTCACATTCCTTCTAAGGTTAAAAGACACGAACACAAGTCATTCATTTTATCTGGTTTTTTGTTTTTGCCTTTTAAAATGTAGTTTTAATAGGGTCGTCTCTAGAGTGGTCATTCTTATCATTTCTTGAAGCTGCGAAATGTGCTAAAGGACGTACTTTATGATGTTTTAGTGTTGATGATATGAAGGTTAAAGTTTATAGAGTAGAGAATGTTATAAACAACTAAATTTTTGTGCAATATTTGCAAAAAGCTCTAAGGAATGATAAAACTAAAATAAAAATGAAAAATGAATGGAAGCATTCAAGTGACCACGCAAAAATGTCACTGAAGAACATAGCAATACCAGTAACCGGATTAATAAAATGATCACTGGCTAAACTAGGAATACGAGGGTAAATAGTACATAAACTAAGGATCTTAGATGGGTGCTAAAATTATAACTAATAGGAGTTTATGAAAAACGGAATTTTTATTAAAATTTTTTAAGTGATTTTGCAAAAAGAAGATATCAGTTGCAGGTAGGGTAGAGGTCTACGAAAAAGTCGCGTACCTAACCAGGTTAAAAAATAAATATAAATTGGTTTTATCAATAAATTGTATCAGAAAAATAGCTTAGAGTTGGTGCACGTAATATGCAAATCCAATAGTTTTAAAGTGGTATTCATATTCACGATCATACATACATGTTTGCGTGCATTTACTGTACATACTTGTCCACTTAACGGAACTTGTCGGCAATAAGCATAAAAGAGTTTGACATAAAAAATGTAAGTCAGCATCTACAAAACACAATTTTTCTGTCTGCACTTTAATATATATACACAAGGTGATTCAAAAGGAAGTTTATATTTAATAAATCTATTTAAATTTAAGTTGCACAATATAGAAACAATGCTTGACACTTGAGTACATATATATTACGTGAGTTATCATGCTTGTAAATTAAATTACTTTGTAGTAAAATTACTTGTGACGGCTCAGCAGGGATTTTCTCTGGTAAATAACATTTTGCGTAGTAAATGACATTTTCATTAAAAAGTCGCTAGGGAAATGATTGTATTGAAGTAATTCTTACACTTGGAATAAACGAATAGCAATAAGTTTGTAGTGGTTTAATCAAGAATGAGTTCTTGAGTTTATGTCACCTTTTTTGGAGATCACTTTTACAGTGAACATTTTTTGGACTTTTAGCAAAAATGTATTTGATGTGTCTGGTGTTGCTATTTTCCTGATGGAACTATATTTTTTTGGTCATAAATAAGTGGTATTCAAAAGTTTTAAGAACTTTGACAGAGAGATCTGAATTTAATGTAAATTAAGGTGTCCTGTCCTCCCTAAAGAACGACTTAAAATTGTCATATTTTTTTTGACTTACTGAATGTCTTGGTCGATCCAATTTTAATTTTTCAAATTTTGGGCCGATCTCTTTGATGAATTTGTACTGAGTGAGAGGCATGTTTCGAGTTTTGTTAAAGTAGCGTAAATGTTTATTATACTAGAATCTCTTACGTGCTGTAATCGCAAAACTACCGATTTCTAAAATCTTTAAATGCGCATTCTACTTTCCAATATCATCTATCTCTCTATAGTGACTTAGTTCAACTACCGATTCATATATTTCTCAAGCTTGTCCATATTTCTGTCGTACTGGCTTATTGTTAAAAAAAAAAATAATTTTACGTAAGAAATAAAACAAGAAAGTTTTTTAAAGACTAGAAAAAATATACACAAAAATTTTACGTTCAGGGGCCAAATAACGACATGCGATCGATATTGTAATTTTTAGATTTTTATTAGGACCTATATACCAAAACCACATACAGTTTGTACATTCTAGTAAAATTTCTATAGCGATTGAATGCTGAAATTCGCCAAAAATAATTCGAGCCGGAAGCAGGACTAAGAATAAAATGTTGAATGAATGTTTAACTGAAGTAAAAACAGACTTATGTCAGTAATATTTTTAATAGTGAGACTTGAAATAAAACAACTTTTTGAACATAACACATGTCTTGTTTTGCGACTGGGAAGAAAATTGCAAAATAAAAATTTTTAATAATTTATTTATTTGCAATCATAAAAAATTAAATTAAATTTTTTTCATTATTTAATCAACAAGATTTAGGATATTAAAATATAAAATAATTTTTTCCCCCAACCTTAAAGAATTTAAAACTTTACTTTACAGTGTGTTACCCTGTAGTGTCAGCTATGATGCCTTAACCATTGCAGAGGATTACAGGTAAGAGAAAATTGAAAAACCACGTAAAACTGTTACTATAAAATAAATTCATTTTACAATAAAGAAAACCTAACCAAACAGCACAACTTTTCACGATTTCCCTTATCTATTTAACAAACAAGACACATACAAACACACCAATATGAAGCAGCAAGATTAAAATAAAAATAAAAAACAATTTTTTTTAACACAAGATTTTAAAATAAACACAACCATAAAACCAAAATACTACAGCGGAAAAATTCTCTATGCATGAATGTGTATAATTCAATATATTTAAATTGCTTAAAATGTGATAAGAGAAGTATATGTGAAAACGAAAAGTTTTTTTATTTTGGATTGTTCTGCTCAAATGAAAATGTAGGGGAAAAAAACACCCGCAATATATCGTTGAATAAGAAGATCTGATTTTGTTTAAAAGTAGCTGTGCCTTAAAAGGCGTGGCAATTGTTTTGAAGTTTTAAACTTTAAATGTATTTAAGACGTGATATTTTTCTCACTTCTCATAATTGAAGCTGAACAACAAGAGATTTAAAATTAAAAAAAAATAAAAAAATACACAATTTACAAAGAGACTTAATAGGCACGACAAGTTTTCTATATTTGGCATTGTGAGTTGAGAAAAACAACAACAACAACCAAATCAACTACTAGTTTCATAAAATCCCCGATGTCCTTGTAACCATTGATCTGTGTTGTTGTTTTCATTTCTTTGTCATCATTTCTGCTAGCTGACAGTTGTTGTTGATGATATTGCTGCTGGTACTGTTATTTGTTGCTACTGCTAGATGGTGTTGATGCTATTGTTGGAGGCGACATTTGACATTTACTTTTATTGTGTTAAATAAAGTGTTAAAACAACAATGTGTTATTAGGGCGGAGTGTATATGAGCATCTATGTATGTGTAGTGGAATGTTATAAAGAAGCCACTTTTATGAATTTTGTGTTTAAGCTTGTTGAAAACGAGAAATAAGGAAATTTGCATAACAACCACTCAAAGAATCTAAAAGAGTCTACAAGAAAAAAAATACACATACACACAGCCACTTTAGAAAATTGTCATAAAATTTCCAATTGAATTGTATTGGAAAATTGTTAGAGATGAGAAAAAAATTGGTTAAATGCAACGTTATTAAATTGAAGGGGAATCGAATATGTATGTTTTAAGCTTAAATGTAAAGATAAGAAATATTTAAGTGTAAGTTTTGGAAAAAAAATTAAATTAAGAATATCATTAGGGCCTCCACTGCGGGTTACAACTTTAAAGACTATTTGTTCGATGACGATAAATATATATGGCCATTCTTAACACTGTCTTTTTATAGCCTTCACACGTGAGTGTAAATCTGTTTAAAATTTTTACGATATATATTTGAGACCCTTTGAAGTACTCTATTATTCCTTATAAAAAGAGAAATTTAAATATTAAGTCCGTCTGTCCGTCTGACCGAATGTCCGTCTGTCCATCTGACCGAATGTCCGCATGTCCGTGTAAATGTTGAAATTATTTTTTAAACCTCCACGCATACTTCAGATTCCTATCTGCATGTTCGTTTACGGGATATGATTTAGAGAAATTTGATATTGAACGTCAGTTCTGTGGATACATTACAAGCTGAGATATGAGCGAAAGAATACGATTGCCTGTATTTTTTATCCAAAGTAAAATTTTGCAGCTGCTCAAGAACTTCTTGAAATGTTGTAAAGTATGTTTTTCTGGCAATATTGGTTCAGTGAGGCAACTACTGGCGGAGACTTCAGCAGAAAAACATTTTCTAAAAAATTTCAAGTAAATAAGTTGTGGTTTTACAATTGTACTATGAAATGATCAGTTATGGTCCTTAAACTGTAAGTGGTGATAAGAAGCAAAATTACAACACAAATTACTGAGATATAATAATTTCCAGAGTATTTATTTAGATAAGAAAAGTCGATTTAGCTAAAACAACAACAAAACGGTGCCTAAAACATATTATTAAAAAAGACTGAACTGAAGGCGTTGCGTAATATTCCGCTGTCGAATCTAATCAAGAGCGTCAACGTTGTGTAATAAACATCAATGCTTACTTACGTTTTTAATAAATCACATTAAATAGAAATAAAATCGCTAGGTTAACATAAAACTAGCCAACTTCCATACCAAACGCCTTGTCAAAATGGAATTGCCAATTATAAAGCGAACTTCGATTTGTTTCATACAAATTGTACACGCAAAGAAAAAATATGGTTGTGGTAACCATAATCGAAGAGCAACATACTGTGATTGAATTGTATGATTATGTTTAAAAGAATAATGGTTACCAGTTATGATTATTATGTTTAATTTAAGCATCAATCAATAATCATATATATGACTACAATTAAAATCGACAATCTTTGCTTTTTTACGGCAAATTATTGTCTTTTGCTGTAACATACACATATTTATTGTACTTACCAATTTAATTGCAATTTTTTACCAATATTTTTTTACATTTTCTCGTTTATTTTTAAATTTTCTTTAATTTTTCAAAATTTTTGTTCCTTTTTTTGACATCTCAAACTTTTTAAATAATAAAAATTTATTCAGCAAGAAGAAGAACAATTGAAATCAAATTATTATTAAAAAATCATAGCTTGATTATTTTGTAATCATACTGTTGTCTCACTTATTAATTAATGATTATTTTTAATTTTTAATGATTTTGAATATAATGTTATTTTTGTCAAATTAATTTTTTTAAATCATACTATTTTTAAATGAAAACCATTTTGAAATTTTTACGAAAAGTAATCATTAAATGATACAATTTAAACAAATGCTTGATTATCGTGACAAAATATATGATGAAATGAAACAAAAATAACTATTACTTGTTTTCGACAACCAAATATTGTTTTAGAAAAAATAATATGACCGTCGTGATCATGTCGTAACCATGCTTTTTCTTTGCATGTATGAACACAAAAATTCTTGACAGTAAAAAAACGCTTGCCGCTCTGTAAAAGTGATTTTGTTTCAAAAAAAAAAAAAGCATGTGACAAGGAAGCTTAGCCAATAATATAAAATAAAACAAACGGTTATATATCTAGTAGCGAGATTGAATTTAGGACTTTAAAAAGGACTTAAAATAGGACTAAAGATATATGATGAAGAATATGGCAAGGAATTTATTCGCAACAGGAATAAAATTATTACGACTTAGAAATAAGACTAAGCATAGAATAGCACCAACAATAGGATTAGCTTTAGTATTATAACTGAGATTAGAAGTGGTTCAAAACATATGAATAGAATACTGTGTAAAATCAGGACAATGAATATGTGAGCAATGGTCCTGAAGTGAGTAAACTCTATAAATCTGCAAAAGTGAATAGTGTTTAAAGAGCCCTATGACAGGGGTGCAGTAAAGGCACTTGGTGTAAATCGGAGCGTACTGCGCTAGTTAACTGTGTAGGTTACGTAATATGGCAGCCTCAGATATAATCTGGCATGTAGATTGAGTGTGCTAATATTTGCTGAATGTGCTTGGAGGATGCAGAGGAAACAGTGCATGCAGTATGCAAATATTCAGCTTGAGCTAACCAAAGTCTAAGGATCACAACCAGGTACACATTAAGTGTGGATGTTATCAACTCTCTTATGTATTGTTGCTATGATACCAGCTTTTGGCAATCCGGTGACTAGATCAATGAGATTTATTTGAATTCATTACTTAGCAATGGGTACTGCATCCTATTTTAAAACTAAAGTCTGTACTGAGTTAAGGAGAAAAGATTTTGAGGGTTGTTAATAATTCTCCTCGCAGAGCACAGAAATGCATAAGCCAGGAACAATTGCAAATATCAAACTCGTAACTGTTAGTTGTAGGTAAGGTCGTTTAAGAAAATTCCTTCCAACAATAATGGGTCTGTTTGATCGAAGAAGTTGAAATAGAATAACGAGAGAAATTTGGTTAAAGCATAATATACAAAAAAAATGGAACTAAAAATTAAAAAATTAAAGCTAAGAACCAAACAATTACACTACATTTTTGTTTAACTTTAACATTTTCTGTGTCGTCTCATTCAAAATTGTCTTATTTATTTACTAATATTTTTTCTAATTACAGTGATCCCTTGGATGGCGAAGAGCTTTCAAAATGGAATAATTTTGTGGAATCCATTAAGTCTAAACTCACCGTCAAACAAGTTGTTGATGGTGTACGAGCTGGTGGTTCATTATCCTTTGACTATTTACTATTAATAGTGACCGCCGAGTAAGTATTATGTCATTGTCATTGCTTAGCCACTGGCCATTGCTCTCCCACCATTTAAACTCTACTCTCCCCATAGCTTACTGTTGTTACATGTACCATTCGTCCCGTCAAATGTGTAGGCATGTTTATTATCGTAGTGGTGCTACGGTGGTGGCGTTTTAAAATAAGTGTTAGTTTGCTTGTTAATGTGCTTGTTGTTTAGGTTTAGGCTAAATCCATGTTTTTTTGTATATACGTGGTTTATAGGCATATGATTTTCATGTTGCTCATATTAAATGTTGCATTTTTAATTGTTTTTTTTTTCATCGTTTGTTCAGTCTGTTGGTTGGGTAGCTGATTTGTAGCCTGTTTCTTTTTCAGCAAAACTCCAACTTCATGTCGGCCTTTAAATTGTTTTTTGTCTCTATTTATGTTTGTGCTGTATAAATGTTAAATTTTTAATTATTACTAATGCTGTGTATGTCTTAATGTTTGTTTTTGTTTGTGTTTGTAGCTCTCTAGCCGCATTGGGTTTAGTGGAAAATAATGCACCAAATATTACCGCTGCCATGCTGGTCTCCCCACTAATGGGTCCTGTAATGTCAATAACATTTGGCACAATCATTTCGGACAGAGAGCTGGTGGTAAGTATGGCCACTTAAAAGTATTCAATATTAATGATTTTCTGAATATTTACACGATAAGCAAAAGCTTAAAAGGTTACCACTTAAATGTTTATACTTTAAGAAACAGTTAAAGCCAGTTGAAGTTAAAACAGCATAAATAGAAGAGACACAGTCTAGTAGTTGTAAATGTGATTTCTTATTTTGGTTTCTTATTTTATTTCATTTCATTTTGTTCCATCTATAAAATTCAGTTAAATATTTTTCAATTTTCTGATCTTCAAAGCAAAATATAATTAAAATTTGTGGCTGGTATGTTGGTGTTAGTAGCTGCTAGGTTTGCAGCACATACAAAGAACAAATCTTATATACACAACAACTTAAATACATTTTAATTTATTTAAATTGAAAAGTCATTAATTTTAACATTGGGTTGTATACGAGGGTGAACCCATAAAACAAAGTGGTTTAATAAATAAAAAAAAAATAATTATTTCTAGGGTATTGTACATAAGAGTAGTGCAATCTATTAAGAATTGATGTGTGTCAAAGTCAATAATATTTCGATTGGCTTAGAATTCCTTTCTACATTCTTCTACGACAGTACTTCGGTTTGTCTGCGAAGTCACATATGGAAATTCATTTAAACTAATATTTTAATTTTAATCAGGCTTGAGTTCATATTAACACACTAGCCGAGTGTCGGTAAAAATATAATTTTTCAGATTATTCTTTCATTTATCACAAATAAATAATTCTTTGTAACAATAAGAATGTTAATATGAATTCAAGCCTGATAAAATAAAAATTCATTTAAAACATACAGAATTTCTTAAGTAACTCTATACAAAAGTGATTTATATTTTTTTTTTTGTAAAATCGACGAAGATCATTTAAAATCTAAGCAGAGATATTCAACTTCCAGTTTTACACTGGTAAATTCTTTTATAGTAACGAAAAGAGTTCAATGAAAAAGAATTAAATTTAAAAGTTTTATGAGAATTCATAAGCGATGTTTTTCGATTCGACAAAGATATGAAATAAAAGGTTGCAATTCGTTAAAATGGATCATTTTACAGGGTACAAGCCTCACAAATTTGTTTTGTTCTAAAACTCACAGCTGTTTGGTTGAGTTTCTCTTTTTTATCGATTATAGTAAAAAGTAGCAACTCGATAAATAAATAATTTTACAGGACATAGGTAATGCATATGTGTTGTGTTCTAACAGTCACCATTGGGTGTTATATAACATATAATGTCCTTCTATTTTTTCTGCTTTTTATTTTGTAATTGCAGGTATTGTCACTATTTTTGTAATAAATTTATTCATTGAAAATATGACTGCATATTAAATGGCTACAGTACATAAATGACAGCAAACTTGTTTTTTTTAGGGAAAAAATATTTTTTCGCATAGAAAACATGTTATGAAAGGCTTTCACAGTTTTCTTTTGCAAACGCCATATTCAAGATTATTTTATATGAGGGGCAAGTAAAGAGTGAGTGTAAGGGTATATAAAGGTTTGTCATCCCATGTGCAACTTCTACAATATTCACTTTCGGCTCTTTGAAGTGCATATGTTCTGAAAGCTTATGAATAGGGGAGTCGATAAATCATTATCCGTCTGTCCGTGTATAAGTTGAGATTAACATTTGAATTAAGGTACTAAAATAGCAAACAAAAATAAAAAATATTGGAAAGAAGATTGGTATTGAAAATCAGCATAATCGCCTTATAAATTTTCAAGATATGAGTAAATAAACACGACTGCCTCTGTTTTTTTTTTGCTTATTTTTAATATAAAAATTAAAATTTTCCTGTCTTAAGATAACTTATAGACACGGTTGTCACTATAATTTTAATATGCAGATAATCATGAAAAATTTTGAATGAAGTGGTCACTAACACTGCTCAGCAGCAAAACCATCCATTAAATAAAACTATGTGGACTATATGGGTTTTTCATCCATATGGGTACCTGTAGTAAGTTGACATTGAAATCTAAATTTTTTTAACCGATTTTTATGTTTTATGGCTTTTTTTATTTCCAAGATAAATAGCTCTCAGAAAAAAAATGCAAAATGTTAACTATATTTGCTTTATATTTTTTATTCCATTTTTAAATTGAAAAATATTACGAATTTTGCACGAAAAACAATTTGTTTTTCCATAAAATTCTGAATAATTCCAAAACGATAAAAGAGAGAGAAAAATTTGATTCGACTTAAATAAATACGATTTTGTTGCACATCTTTTGGTGCGTGCTTTATTTTTGAAAATCCAATATCTAGTTCTCGAGTTAGGATGAAATATGTCTCCGTACCTGACTAATTGAGGGGAAAAAATTTGCCACGCCCATAAAAAAAATCCCGATCCGATGAAAAAATAAACCGTCAACGGATTTGAGTTCAGTGCATCAAAATCTATTTAGTCCACATAGTTTTAATTAACGGGAACACAAAAAATGATTTCTTGGCGAGCAGTGTAATTGGCAAAGTTATAGGCAAATATTATTTGAAACCAAAATATATTTTTTTAAATATATCAATTATTAGCCAATTTTAAGATGTCAAATTATAGGCAGTATTCTAAGAAATTATTTTTATGAAAAACTGACAAATCGGTTTGAAACCAACTGAGATATAAGCAGCAAAGTATAACTGCTTCGGTAGTTTTCCTAAAATTTACAAACAAAAATCGTTATTTTCGTTTATACTTGAATGAATCTTGTTTAAGGCTTACGTCAATTACGGTTTTGGGCTTTAATCAAGCTAATAATTCTTAAAGTCAAATTTTTTTGGCTTAACTATTCCTAAAGTTAAGAAATTCCTACTTGACACGTTCATTCTTAAATCAAGCATTTTGTACTTGGTTTAAGAAAATTCATACTTACCGTACTTTTGACACCGCTATGGCCTAATTTAAGTACGGATTACTTGATTTGTTTTCTAAGTTTAGAAACAGACTTAAAGTTACTAAAATATTTAATTGATTTTGTTTTAATTCTTTAAAATATGACAACACAACATGAAAGCATGTCCTGTGAACCCACCAAATGTTGTTCATAGGGTCAAACGTATAAAGTGTGTGTGTTGTGAGTTTTTGTTTGTTTATTTGTAATAAAATAGTTTTAAAAATATTTAATTTAAATTTTTGTTTGCTTCCAAACACAATACTACGATTTGTGCCATTTGAATAAAAAAACACCATCGTACACATACAAACACATGCATGTATGCGGTGGTAGTATTCAATTTATTTGACTCTTTATTATTTTGACATATTTTAAACAGATCATCTGGCATTTTCACACAATAAATATTTAAAATGTATGCAATTTTAATAAAAACAAAACCAATTTTTTTTCATTTTTTTTCTTTAGCAGTGGAACAATATATAGCGATTTGCTTAAATGTAAATGAATATATTTGAACTTATAGAAGCAAGTATGTATGTGTGTATCTGTGTGCATGATAAAATTAGTAACACCAAATGGTTGTTAAATTTTTAAAATGTAATTTATCACAAATACATAAAACTGAATGACATTTACATTTTGGGTTACTTTAAAAAAGGAAAAATTTCGTTTTTCAAACAGGTGCTGTTTTTAATGTAACTATTGAAATTATATGTAATGCATTTGTTAAAATAAATTTATTAAACACAATGCAAAGAAAAAAAAAAACTATTTCTCATGAAATTTTAGCGTTAAGAAAAATCTATTGAATTATTTTTCTTCACACGTTTTGTGAGAGTGCACTATGCAGTATAAGTATTTTATGTGTATTAACCTAGATTTCCATTTTTTGTTGTATTCTACTTCACTCTAAAAATCATGTCACATGTATTTGGTGTTTTGGGTAAATAAGTATATGTTTGCTGCTTCTTTTTATATATTTATGAAGAAATTATTTCAGTTGCCATAAAGGCGAAGAAGAAGAAAAATATATACAAATAAGAATAAGAACAAAATTTTTTTCTTAAGATGTTGTAAAAGAAGGAATATTTCTTATAAAAAGAAAAATGTTATAAAACCTCCTTCATATGGATCGTTTTTTTTTTTGTTTATTTATTTATTGTTCCACTATATATTCTGCATTAGGAGTGATTGTTGGGTTTTACTTAAATTTAAATAAATAAATTTGAAATGAATTTCTTGTAGCAGATTAGGAGAAAGCAACAATACAGGCAACAATGTGCTTTCAAAAAAAATCTTTTTACTTTTTTGTTACGGGAATAAAATCAAAATAAGACTTCGATACAAATGCTTTTTATTCACAAGAATTAATCCAAATGTATCGGGATTTTTGTTAAGTGTTATACAATTTTAAAATAAAATAAGCAAGGGTGATGTATGTGGTTGTGCCAAATCTCATATAGCGCTCATCAACAAGTTGTTGTATTTTCATTCAAAGTACGGCATTGTTTATACTAAAACCAAAGTAGCGTCTACAGTAGCCTGAGTATAAAGGTTTCAAGTATTGGGTAACCAAGTTTTATTGCCTAACGAAATGAATGATTAGAATTGTAGTGGCATCAGTGAGAATTTGTCAAATATGATGAGACGTATGATTCTTGAAAAAAATTTTTTTTTTCACGTTTATTTTGTCGGCAGTTGACTTTTGATATCACCTGTATGTTGTTTTTTATATATCCTATCATTAGAAAGAAACTATGATAAGGAGGTAATTTTGCAGGGGTTCAACTGGTTACAATGTGATTAAATTTAGGTGAGAACAATTATGATTTTAATATTAGCGTGTAATTGGAGTTCATGTGTTTACACGAATATAATAATGAACTGCACTCCATTCTCATAAGTGCGTAGAACTCATGTATATTTGGTAAAGGGCATCCGATGTTTCATGAGTTGATTTTCTTTGTTAAACATTTTGTTTGGTTGAGAGGAACGGATGGGGAAGAGAATATGAAATATGTTTACCGTTCTCGGAGGCACGTTTTGTGCTTTCATTAGTTATGTTTTCATTTCCTATGCTATTTTCCATAATTGCAATTTTCTATTTGTATTAATGTACATATCGCTCATTTGCTGCAAGAACGGCATAACTCAAAATTTTTGATTTTGAGATAAATGCGTTTTAAGTGTTTAGTTAACAATATCTCTGAAGAAAAATGAATAAATGTAAATATTTTGATATCATCTTATAAATTAACTTATATTTAATATATATGTATAGAAAAAAGTAGAGTAATAAATTATTAATAATTGTTTTTAGATGAAAAATTGTTTTCACTTTGAGTTATGACGTTATTGCTGCTAAAGCTCATTGATAGTAGTGTAGTAAACTAAAATGTGTCTTTCTTCTTAACTAAAAAAATTTGAAAACATAAAAAAACAATTCATTTCAATTAAACATTTTTTAAAGTTAAAATTAAAATATATTGAATACGATCGGAGATATCTAGAGCGTTTTGAAAAAAAAAAGATTACAAATACGTACTTAACCCTCATCTTTCTTAAAAAACAAGGCATTGTTGTTGTGACGAGGACCCCTTATACCTCCAATACGCACGTAGCGGTATTTCGGCTCGACAAATTTCAAAGATTTTGCAATAAATTGTCGTTGCTTAGCAATGTCTCCAAGAGACCAATATAATGCAAACAAGTAACAGTGCTATATTCGGTCGTGCCGAATCTTATATACCCTTCACAACGTGTAGTCATGCAATAACAATTGGTTGTATCACCATTCATTCAAATACGTACATACATATGTATATACTGGTTAGACTAAATGTGGCATCGAATACCAGCTGAGCCAAAAAAATTTTATTTTATTTTATTTAATATATTATTTATATTTTATTATTTTTTTTTATATTTTTTTTAAATTTTTTTAAAAAAATTTTTTAGAAAAATTTTTAAAAATTTTTTTTAATTTTTTTTTTAAATTTTTTTAAAAAAATTTTTTTTGTAGTTTTTTTTATTATTTTTTTCTTATTTTTAATATTTTTTTTTTGTTTGGTATGTTTTTTACATGTATATATGGATGTATGTTGTTGTTGTAATTGTGAAAAAAAACGAGGTGGTCGTGGTTTTTTGCTCATATCTCAGAAAGTTATGGGGCGATTGTGCTGAATTTCAATAGCGATTTATTCCTGGATATTTCCAAGAGATTGATACCATATACAGATCTGAGGAACATATAGTTGCTTCTAAAAGTTGATTTCAACCAACACACGGACAGACGGGCAGACGGACAGACGGACAGACGGATAGACGGACAGACGGACAGACGGTCAGGGCTTAATCGACTCCTCTATTCATAAGCTTTCAGAAAATATATACTTTATGGGGTCGGAAATGAAAATTGTAGAAATTACAAACGGAATGACAAAGCTATATATACCCTTGTGCACCACAGGTGAAGGGTATAACAATAGCTGTCTATCCTCCTCGCTAAAATTTATAAAACATTCATACCTGCAAGTTTCAGCACATGTCGCTTTCATTTGTCTTGCAGTTTTACATTTGCATTATTTTGAAGAAATGTTTTTTTTTTCTAGCAATAAGGACTTATTTTGAGTTATTGCAATAATTTTAGATTTAACGTCTAAAAATTTGTCGTCAATAATGACACATTGCTTAATAATTCAAAATGTTGACTTCTTATTAACATGTTTTTAGTAACAATAACGTCATAAGTAAAAATAATTTAGTTTATGATGAATATTTTTTCTGCAATATGCCATTATTGCCATTTTTTGTGTTATAGCTAGTTATAATCAGACGATTTTTTTCAACAAAACTGTCACAACACAAAATATGCCAGTATATAAGAATTTTTACTACATAAAATACATTTTACCTTTGCACTTATAAAGGCACAAAGTAAATTATATCGCTATTTTCGAAAATAAAACGATGTTCACACCTTAACGACAGTGGCATAACTAACGATGTGTCGTTGTTGTGAGTAAAAGAAGAGCGAAACATAGGAATAGAAATAACGGCATATACTCGTCTCACACGTTCTGAATATAAGATATCAAAATGAATATCTTACACAAGATAGAACATCATATTGCCAATATTTCTGTATTATTAACTCAAAAATCCCGAATTTTGAGTTATGCCGTTCTTGCAGCAAATAAGCGATATATACAAATAAAATAAATATTTTTATAAATTTTATCTTTTATAATCAATTTATTTACTTCACAAATCAAATATACCTACCAAGGCGAATTCATACAGATGAAATTATCAGCCCAGCTAATGGGGAGACTTTATGTCAAAATTGGTTGAATTTGCCTTATTAATGCAGGGAAGGGAAATGTGATTTTAAATTCTGTATTAAACAATTAACTTACGTGTACTTTTTTGATGATAAATGTGCTAAATTTATGTATGTATATTTGTTGCTTTTGCGTCATTAATAATATGTTTGAAACAATTATATCCCTTTTTTTTTATCAAATTTTATTATATTTAATATGTAAAAACAACTTTCCCATCCCTGATATACGAATTGGCCTTGACATAAAACATCTCATGAAAAGTTGCTTTGTTGTATTAATTCGCCGTTGCATATACCTTATGGATATGCCTTGATACCTACATTAGCAAATCAAACACAGTAGAAATTAACAAAAAAAAAATGCAAATTTAAAAAAAAAACAAATAAAAACTGGAATGTTTCCGACAACAATGTTGCCCTGTATTATCGCGAAGAAAAATACAAAAGAGAATTCCAGATGTTTCCCTTCCAAATGTTTTCCTGTCTAAACGAGGACTTACATGAATTGCTTGGGATACTTTTCCTAACTTTGCATTAATTTTGAGGCACATCATTTAAGACAAATTATTTTGCATATAGAGAGTCATGTAGAATGAATGCTGTAGCACTATCGATTTACAAGTATTAAAAACGTAATTCACTTTGCACTAATTCCAACTTTTTTTGCTGGGCTTTTGTATATTTCTTTGTGATTTCTTTTGTTCAAAAACAGTTTTAGTTTTCCAATTTTTTTACTTGCCCTCTAAGGTAAATAAAAAAATGTGCCGGTGCAGTGTTTAAGTACAAATTCCCTATACTCTATATTACTTCAACTATAGATACATACTATACATACATATTGACAACTTAACACAGAAAGGTCCTAAATAACGTTTTCCTAACTTTTCAGGAGAGAGAAAAAACTTTATAAAAATTAAAGCTTTGTAGTAGCGATTTTTTTATGCAGTTTTTTATTAAAATCTATAAGTAAGTGAATGCTAAAACAATTTTTGCAAATCTTAATTGTTGTATTAGATAGGGCTTTTTGTAAGTTAATATTTTGACAATTATTGCCAGTTATGGCCTTTTATTAAAAATTAAAAAAAAAAACAATATTGATAAAGATGTTTGACTGATTATTTAACTGAAAACAATAACAAACGGATATAAGAAAAATGTATGTTGGCATGAAAATAAGTATTTCGAGGCATGATGTAAACTATTATTAAAAAAATTTTGATTGTTCCCATTTTTTTTTATTCACTCTAAGTCTTGCCTTATAAAGGGTGGTTAAATTTTAGGGGTCCAGGTTGAATGTGAATCACATCTAAACGTCAAGTTTTTCTTCTACATTTCATTTGACATTTCCCAATTTCAGAATTACTCAATTTTAACCATGGAAAGTTACACAAGCGAACAACGCGTTAAAGTTATTCAGGCTTATTGTGAAAATAAGCGTTCAAATCAAAATGCATTTCATACACTTCATGATTCTTTTGGTCAACATAATCGTTCAAATTCATCCACAATCGGGAGAATTGTGAAAAATATTTGAATTTCAGTAAAAAAGGTCTGTATGAAATGTGAAAACATCTGAGAAAGCCTTCTTAGTTCTATGCTTGTTTTCGCGATTATGTGGTGTGACAAAAGAGCAGTCAACTTCGACTCACCATCGTTCCCAACAATTGAACGTCAACATTGTCATTGAAAATTTGAACCATCGCAGACTGTGGTAATCTAGCTGGAAAAAATTAAAAAGATGTCTGGCAACATTCCCTCTGATCATTTATTGAACTTTTCAATACAATAGTTAACTGTAATTTATGTTTGGGTTTTTGGTTTTTAACGCTGATTAGGAAAAAGTAAGTTTTAAAGTTAGTTGTTGTCATTCATTCAGATTTCAAAGAGAAGCGTATTTTTTGTGTGATTTTGGTTTATGTTTAAAAAGGCTACGTTGACTTTATTGTCGTAATTATTTTTAATTATTATAAAGCTTCATTTCAGGGAAACATTTAACGATTAACATTTAAATATTTCTATTATAAGTATAGAAAAAAAAATTTTTTTTAGCAAAAACAGAAAGTGCAAAAAATAAAATATTTTCTTTTTTCAAGTAGAGTTTAAGCTTTTTATATTAAATTGTTTTGGTGTAAAACTATATTTGGGTTAATCTTTCAAGTGTTCTCTTTAAGGCAAACCAAAAACATCTGCCGCATTTTTGCGACCGCCATAATTTTTTTTTACTTTTCCAGTATGACCTCCACTCTTCCGCGAAAGAAAATTTTTGAAGAATGGGTAAAAACTCACAAAATATATCGCAAAGAGGTCTTTTTAACATTAATAACCTTGAATCTTAATTATATTTATCCTAAATACTAGTATATATAACTACAATTAAGCTTAGAAGATGTATTAAAAAAACCAATTCTTTATTTTAAAAATGTATTTTTTCTTGCCAGTAAGAACTGTTTATTTTTGCCTCACTTTATTAAAAAAAATCATATATATTTTAAAAGTTGATTTTTTGTAATTATTTATATATTTGAACTCAATTTTAATTCAATTCATAAGTATGAAGTGAACCCAACGCGACCTACCACACTGTGCATCGGATGGTAGTGTGTCGCCGAGGTCGCGGCGGCCATTTGGCCAATCTTTTCTTCCATACACAATTTAATCATAAAAATATTATCATAATAACAAGAAATGACATATTCACAGCTGGATCGCCACGGCTTCTTCCTACATTTAAAAAAAGCCATATTTACTGAAATACTGAAATTATTAAGGGTTTTTTTCACTGCTGATATTTTTGCTATTTTTAGCCGGATCACATCAATTTTTTACCCAGTGATCTGCTGAAAGATCGTATTTCAAAATTTACAAAAAACTCGATTTGAGAAAAAACCAAGCAAGGGCCTTTCAATATTAAGGTATCAATATATATGTACATCACTCTCCCTTTTCACATACTCTGGTTTGTTATTTGTCTTCAAACATAATAATATTGATGATTATGTGTATAATGATGTTTCAATTAAATTTTAATTGAAACACTTAAACACAAAATGTAAGTAAGTTTGCAACAAAATCTGAATAGGCGCAAGCACTATGGCCAAAGAGAACAGAAATGAGTTAAAGAGTAATTGGAGAAAGTGTAAATAGAAAATATATATATAAATGATATCTATCACCTACTACCACAATCATTTGCATCTAAAAGTCGAATTTAAAATGAGAATATGTAAGCAAATACTGGACCGACAGTGTGGGAGGTAACTAAACATGCATATATACATATGTATGTAGATATGTTTATGTAGATGTATTTTTACACCTATACGAGAACATTTTGTAAGTAAGTGAATAAACTGCAAAGTATGTCAGCAGGCATACAAGTGGATTTTTTTTTATTCTACTAAAGTGCAAGGAAATTGTGATTGAAATTTACACACACAAACTCAATTTTACTGTGCAGTGTTTGTAGAAATTGTAAAATTGTTTAAAAAAGTATTAATTTCTTTTATACAATGATGATGCTTTAGTTATTTAATAGGAAAGACAAAAATTTATTACACTTTTAAAGGCACTGCACTATGGAAATTAGAGCTTGTAGTTATGAATTTTTGGAAGAAAGTTTTGGATTGGTAACAACAGCTGTCATATCTTTTAACAATTTTTTTTTTATAAAATCTCAATAATTTTGAAGTTAACAAACGTTTTGAAGATGCCATTTTGAAAATATTATCACCTTAAATGCCTTTAAACTGTTACAAATATTTAATATAAAATTGGTTTTTATTTAACTAATTTTTTAATTTATTTTTGGTTTTCAAGCGTGTGGGCTTCATAACATTGGCAGTGGGTATGTTTATCTCCTGCTTATTTGGTTTCATATTTGGCCTAATATTGGGCACAACGGAAATGCCTTGGGGTAGTGGTGATTGGCCGACAGAAGAAATGAGAGGCAGGTGAGTTCAAAAATATTTTAGTAAAAAAAATGTTTTTTTTTTAAGATAAAAAAATTAAAAAAAAATTAAATTCAAAAATAAAAAAATTTGAGTAAAAAAATAAAATTTAAATTAAATAAAAAAAAAATAATTTATTAAAATAAAAATTATTAGCAATAGTCTTTCGTTATATTTTTACAAGTAATATTTATGCAAGTTTTCAAGGTATTGAAGTTAAATAGCCATGCTTTAATTGTAACGTATTGGTATTTGTTGTATAAAAAATTATTTATCAACATTTTATCAAAGTTAAAAATTTCTATAAATTAAATGTGTTTCATAGAAATGTATGCATAAATACAGCCTTTGTTAGCTTTTGTAAGGTTTAAATTTTGCATAAAATATTTAAGTGATTTAATTATTCAAATAAGTCTTTATTAATCACACACTTAATATAAACAATATCTATACCACAGTCCGTCACCCTATGCTATACTATAATGGAAACTCCTAGTGATTTAATTTCATTCGGAATACAGAACACAGGTGATTATATTAGTGCATTAGTTTTAATACGTTTTTACGTTTTCCGGAAAATTGCAGTTTTGTGAGTTGGGCCCTTTATACTTGTGACCGAAAATTCTTTGCAAAAAAGGGTACAAAAACTTCTCATGCATTAGATAGTGGTTGTTTACATTTTTAGTTTTAAGTCTAAAAATATTAGGCATACAACTTATAACCTCTTTTTGTATTATAATTAAAAAAAATATTAAAATTTATTATAATTTTAGTAAAAAAATTTATATTTTCTATTTAAATATTATCTTGAAAATTTAGAGAAATTTTGACCCACTTTAAGGAATACCATTATGTATAGAAAATTAAATAATATTTGTACGAAATACCAGCATTTTTACAATAATCTACGAAATATTACGCAGCAACTAAAACCCACAGATAAACGATCAATACTAATAGATATTAAAAACCATGGTATTAACACACACAAACACTAATTGACACAATATAATACACAAAAACAAACACAAAACAGAAAAAAAAATTTTGCATTCACAGACATTTGAACAATTAACAAATTTGGCCATCGCAATTCTGCAATGTTGCTAATGAGATAAATGCTCAAATCCTGCCAAAAACTACAAAAAAAATTTATTGGACAAAATAACAAAAAAAAAAGTAGATAAATAGAAAATTATATTATTGTTAAACAAATATGTAATTAAGTAGCAAATAGTAAAACAAAATATTGTATATTGATATATCAAAAAAAAAAACATGATAAATAGAAGTTTTTAATTAAAAAAAAAAAGAATGAAACACGTATGCTAGAGTACAGTAAATTAGATAAAAATATTTTTTATATTAGAGATATATATATTAACAGTTAAAATATATAGAAAAAAATTAAAAATCGACTAAAAATTAAAATTTTCCTTTAGAGGAAATTTAGTTAATTTTAAAAATAAAAAAATTGAAAAAAAAAGTTTTAAAATTTTGCTCAAACTAAAATTTTTTAGATTAAAAAAAATAGTTTCTTTGACCTTTCTTAATAATATTTAATAGTTTTTTTTTAACTTTAGGTCTTTTCAATAGCAAAATATTGAATAAATAATATAAAATAGAACAAAAAAAAATTTTTACCATCGTTATGAAAATGTAGGTCAAACCTGAAATTTCACTTAAAGGCAATATTTTAATGAATAATATTTTTGTTTAAAAATAATAATAATAATTTTGAAAGCGGAATTTATGTTAAAATTTTTATAAAAGAAAACTTTTTAATTGTGTAGAAAATTTTGCTAATTCCATCTAAATTTTAATAGTCAAATGAAAGCTTTAATGGATTTTGCTTAAAATGTATCTTAAGTTTAAGTTTTTTATAATATAAAGGAAGTAAATAAATATATAAAAATTAAAAAAAAAAATTCTAAAATTTATGTCGAGTTGAAATTTTCTACAATAGGAGATTCAACATTAACATTTAAATACTTAAAAGGCTTAAATCATATATAATATCAATAAAATTTGTATATGGAATGCCATTTACTTCTGATTTTTAGGTCACAGCTTTAAATTTATTTTTTAATAAATTAAAATCTTAAAAAAATTAAAATTAAATATAAAATTTTCCTATAGTAAATTTACAGTTGTCTTAAAGAAGAAACAAAAGCTATCGCTAAAACAAAAATAACATTTTTTCAAAAAACAAAATTGTGTATTAAATAAGCAAAATATATAAAATCCTTTTAAAACATTCTAGAAAAAAATAGTCAAACCTTTTTTAAATTCAAAATTCAATAACCTTTAATAACTTTATAACTAAAACATTATTTCGCATGAACTAGGCTTTCGATAATTGAAAATTATACCATTTGGCTGTAAATAATTTCAAAATTTCTGTTTATGACATCTTGCGTTTAGCAGCACCAAAATTGCAGCATTTTCCAAAAAAATAACAACAAAACCTAACAATAATAACTTTTAGACACACAATGTTGACATTGTCAAATACACACACACTAAAAAAAGTAGTTGCTGTTGTTGAGTTTGTAAGTACAACTAGACTAAAGTTAAGTGGACAAAGCGGAAAAACTGTATCCAGACAGAAAGAGATGAGGATTTGTTAAACCCTAAACAATAACAAAACTTCACAGCACTAACACCAAGACAAAACCAAAGTCAACTATATTATAAAAAAGTTCATGACAGCCAAGTGTGAATGTATTAGAGTTATCTTATCTACGCGTATCTATGCGTAAGATAGAATGTGTGTGAAAGAATACAAATTGCAAAGGCCTTATAAAATCAAGAACCAATCAAAAAGATAGGTCAAACTCAGTATAGTTTGTTAATAGTTCATATGAATGCAGCATTATGTTATTTTCTAAAAGACTTTATGAAAGAAAAAACTTTGAGAATTTTAAAATTGTTTTATGAAAAAAATGTCATCAACATACAACAAAAATAGCAATAACAACACGTTTGCCATAAATATTCAAAACCATTTCTAAAAACAACAATAGCTAAAATTTATCAAGTAAACGCGCTGGTCTGAAAAAAGCGCATAAAAAGAGATTGACCTTAGCACACACATGGCGCTGCACAGGCAGGCATAAAACACTCTCATAAACACACATAAACAAAAATTTTTTTACCACTCAGAATACTAATCCTATGTACTTTTTTTCTAGTCATATAGTTTTGAAAGAAATTTAAAAAGTCAAATGCTTTTTAGAGTATGACAGCATGGCTTAAATGTCGGGTTAGTTTAAGGCAAGAAAGAAAATATTAGGAATTTAAGCTGAATCTACTCAGGGTGCAACTCTACTACACTAGTCAAGAATTAGTCAAGAATTTGCAGCTTTAATTTGGTTTTAAATAAAGGCTTGTGTTTAGTGAATACTATTTTAGTAATGCAATTATAAAACCGATTTCACTTTGTTTAAAATTAAACATAAATGCAAAGAAATTCAATGATACACAAAATTTAAAGTTTGTGCTAAAATAAAAAATTTTTACTAAAATTTAAATTTCGTTCGGAAATTGCAATTTTACATTAATTATTGTTGTGTACCAATTTTGTATTGAAAATAAAGTTTTTTAGTGAAATTATCGTTGTATTAATTATCGTACCTAAACAAGAGTTTCGTACTAGAAATTAAATTTTTCATTTTAATTTTCGTCAAAAATATAATTTTGTAAAAATTAAGACTTTTGCCATAAAACAAAATTTTTACGTACAAGAGATTTTTTTTTAAAATACTTAAATTTTGTACTAAAATTTCAGTTTCTGTAACTGAAAATAAAAAACTAAACTGTTACATAAGTATTTTGTTTGTTGTTCTAAAATCTGAATTCTTTATTTCAATATCCATTTCTGCTGTAAACTAAAATGTTTGTACCTTGATTTAATTTATATTTTTTATCTTATGAGAATTTATTTAGTTTAAAATAATAGAATAGATTGTAATAAGTATTGCCAGATACGAAATATGGGCTGATATAGATTTAAACCGATCGATGGCCCATTGTTTATGAATTTGCACTAAAATAAGAGTTTTTAAGTAAAATTTTAAATGTTAACTGAAACTAAAACTGTGTATATTTAACTAAAATTATTTACTTTTGTACGAAAAGTTTAAATTTTGTACTAAAAGCTTAAATTTTGTAATAAAAGTTTAATTTTTTCCTAAAAGTTAAAATTTTGTACTAAAAATTAATTTGTTTAATAAAACTAAATTTATCTATTTAATAAAACTAAATTTATATAATAAAATTAATTTTGTTTTTGTTTTTGTTAAATTATTTTAAATAAATTAAATTTTTGTTAATAAAATTAAAATTGTTTAATAAAGTTAAATTTGTTTAATTTTATAAAAATTAGTTATTAAAATTAAATTTTTTAATAAAACAAATTTTTTTTTATAAAATAAAATTTTTTTAATACAAAAATTTTTTTTACTAGAACTAAAATATTATACTAAGTATTGTAAAATGTAAATATTCTACTAAAAAGAAATATCAGCACAAAAATTTAAAATTAAAATTTTTCTAATATATAAGATTTGTGCAACAATTCACGATTTGTGCAACAATTTAAGATTTGTACAAAAATTTAAGATTTGTACTTAAATAAAAATTATGTACTAAAATCTTAGATTTTCTCTGAAATTAAAATTGTTGATGAAAATATAAATTATTTACTAAAATTTTATTCATGAACTAAATGGATACTTAAATTTGAACTGAACACTTAAAACTAAATTATGTGCTAAATATTCAATTATTTACTAAAATTAAAATTATATACTATAATAAACATTTTGTACTAAAATTTTATTTCTGTAATAAATTTTTTTTATGCAATAAAATTTAAATTATGTACTAAATATTTAAGTTTTTAATATGATTTTTGTTTTAATTTAGACAATTTTGTACTAAAGTAACAATTTTGTATATATTTTTTTTTTCATTTTATGACATCTCATTTAAAAAAGTTATTGCTAGTTCTGTCTCCTTTTTTACCCTTCTTAATAATGTTTTTGCTTTATTACTCATCTTTAGAAATTCTGAAAATAGTGACCTTATTTAAGTGTTTGTATTTCTTATATTCAAGAAATATGTAGCAACAATTGTACAAAATATACTAATCAAGTCTATTATATCAAATAATAATGATAACGGGTAAGAAAAAGGTAATGATGATAAAACACAACAATTAATTACATTTAATTATCCATGTTATAAAATTTAATGTCTCCACACCCTTAGAAATGTAACAAACAAATCACTGCTAATGATGGCAAGGAAAAATACTTCATTATTTTCCATTATTTAAGAAAAAAAAGACATAAATATTCAAGGCCAGAAAGGGAAACAAAAGAAGTTAATTTAAATTTTAAACCTTTCGGTCTTTAATGCTTAACAAAGATTATTGATTACTTTCTGCCTAAAAGCTGGCATCTCACAGATTTGGTTTTACAAAATCTATGCAAAAATTTCCAAGAAAGAGAGAGAAGAGATTACAATGTATGTTTACTTGTTGAAAATGTTGTATTTTTAGTTGTTTGATGTTTGTGTGTATTTTTGATAATGGACATTAACAAATTACTAGTAAATAATTCTAACTAATCCTTGTGTTGCCAACATAATAAATCGAAGTAATTTATTATAATTTATCGCCTTAAGAAAAGTCAAATTAATATTAGTAGGAGTTAAGGATTTGTTAAATGCTTGAGCCTAAGCCCAGAAAGGAAGTGTCTAAGATTTGAAATTAAAAAAACGTTAAAATTTTTAAGTACAAAGGATATAAAAATATACAAGTCAAAGACTTGTATTACTAAAGGACATTTCATATACTTGTGAGAGAAAATGAAATGAGAAAACGCAACATCGTTAAAAAGTGTTTGTACTCAGGCAATAACAATTTTGTTAAATAATATTTACAATAATAAATGTGACAAAAATTAGAACTGTATTGCTTGAAAGTGAATTTTAATTGTGACAAAAGTAATAATAATAGAGTTTTAATATTCTTTTTCTAAAAAAAAAATTATTATATTTTTTTAAAAATAATTTAAATTTGTGTTTCACAAATAGCTGTTTGAAACTTTAATGATTAGCCTTAACCGACATCATGGCGTATGAGTAATATTTATTAGAAAATATTTTTGTCAAATATTGCATGTAGCAATAGCGAAATATTTTAGTATATATTTAAGGAAATTATTGAAAAACATGCACAATATTAAGCATAATGAAATTTAAATTGATTATACTTTTCCGTTTTAAGCAAATTTAATTCTCTTAATTGACAGTTTTTAATATTCTTGATTTCCCGCTTAACACTGACCAGAACCATATTTCATTTGATGAATTATTTTAATGAAATTTAAACCACTAAGACCTCTTAACATTTATATACCCTTTACAGAAAGTGTAAGGGTATATATAAGTTTATCATTTCATGTGAAATTTCTACAATATTTATTGCGGACCCCATAAAATATATATTATGAATAGATGAGTCGTTTGAGCATTATCCGTCTATCCGTGTGAATGTTGAAATCAGTTTTTTTAAGCTCCCCGAAAACGCAAAAATCCGTATGTGGTATTAAACTGTAAGAAATATTTGAGAGCAGAACGCTATTGAAAACTAGCATAATCACCTCAAAATTTCTTAGATATGAGCAAATAAACACGACAGTATTTGATTTGATTTTTCAATAATTTTCAGCACAAAAAAAAATTAAATTTTTCAGCCCTCGTAAGTTTATAGATACACTTTTGACTATTTATGGTTTTAAGATGACTGTAGAGATATCACTGAAAATGTTGGACGAATGGGATACTTATCAGCAAAATAATGGGGATTTTTTAGAAAAATATATTTATTTTTCAGACTTTTAAATAATTGCTAGAACCATTCATGGTCTCAGATATATTTTAAGAGAAAATCTTACAAATTGGTTAAAAACTAACGGAGATATCAGCACCAAATTACAAGTGCTTCGGTGTTTTTCTTTAAACTTTGAAAATCGAAAAAGCCAATATGACTACTAAATAAGAGGGCTCGACTAGTTAAGCTGTAATAATGTAAAAATCCAAGATGGCGTCCTAGATGAAATTGCGAATATATAGAGCTTTGCCCCCACAATATATGCATCAAATGAAAGAGACTGAGCAGTATAATACAGTAAACTATTTAAAGAAAAGTAAAATCCAAGATGGCGTTTGAAACAAAATGGCTGAATTTTTTTTTTCAAGCCCATCAGTCTGGGTATCAAATGAAAGGGCTTGACTGGTAGAATACAGTTAAATATGGTAAAAATCAAAATTCAAAATGGCGTCCGAAATATTAAAGAAATCACGTATAGTATGAAAATTTATATCTATGCAATGCTACAATGTGGTCGTTATGCCTTTGTAGGAGGTGGTAAAGAGTATTTTCAGATTCAAATATACCTTCCTTACTTGTTTATCTACACTTTATTGTATTTATGTGCTTCTATATCTGTATTATTTAATGAAACATTTTCATTTAATAACATTAATAAAATACAATACATAAGCATTTGGAATGCGTTAAAGACACTCACTGCTGGTAAACGGCAAATAATGTTAATTAAGTTAATAATATTTAAATTAAATTTTATCTTCAATGGTTTTCAATGATTTCCAAAACACCAACAACTACCAGCGTACTTTCGCCACAAACAAGTGCCTGATATTTTACCTGATACCAGGAGGGAAAAGTGACAGTTAACGACAGTTTAAATTATCAAACAGGAAATGACCATAATTACAGGAAAAAATAAGGAAAGGTTGGTTCTAAGAAATAAAATAAATGGTGGCTTTTTAAAGAATTTAATTTTTATAACTAGAATTTCTTTAACGTGATTAAATTAAATAATTCTGTGTGCCAAATTAGTTGAAAAAACGTATATTCTTGTAAAAATTTTAAACAGTTTTTTCATTTACTTTCATCAATCTTAAATTATTTTATTTTTTATTATTATTTGTTTAACTTTAATGACATCAGATATCTGCCCTAGTCATTAAGAACAGTTTTTCTTTTTTTTTTAATTTAACAATTTAATTTATTTTCCAATCTATTTTCTAAGTATGAAATATAAATCAAGTAAAAATGTACATTTTATACCTTAATTAAGTACGAAAAGAACAATCTGCGTAGAATACAATGTCAAAATAAAATCATTTGAAAAATTTTAATGAAAAATTGTTGTTTATTAAACAATTTAAATAAATGATTGCCAAACACATACCAACATACCTACAGACATACATTAATACATAGCAGCAAGACATACTTAATGTTAAGGTTTATATTACTCATTGTTTATTGTTAAGAATTCTCCTACAAACATCTACTTGTATTAACAAAGCACTGGAAAGAACACCCTTATACCGTTACACTCTGTATATATAAAACATCCGTGTTATGGCATTGAGGTTTTATTTTCTGTGTTACTTTTGCTGTGGATAATAAATGAACGAAACTTAATGAAAATGACATTTATTATCATTGTTGCTAATTTAGTTTAAACACAAAAAAAAGAAGTGAAAAACTAGAAGAAATTCTCACACTTACACAAACATTTAATGATATAAACATACATATACACAGTTTATTAATTTCTGTGTTTCTCGAAATTTTAACTTCTACGATTTTATTCATTTCTAAGATAGACTTCTTTAATTTATTATATTTTTATTTTTTCCTCCACGAAAGTCAAGGTTAGAATAATGTTCAAATATATATGATTTATAGGTGTAAGCGCAGCATTTTCATAGTCAGGATATAAAATGTTAATGACTTGTAAGCGCTTATATTGGAGTTTTGTTTAAATTTATTAACACAACTTCTTACATTTAGATAAAAATGTTGTAATTGAATAATAAAAATTAATTAAATTTTTTTTTGGCACAAAATTGAGATTTCAGGGATTTTAGTACAAAATTAATAAAAACAGGTAAGAGCGAAATTTAAATTTAAATTTTTAAGTACAAAATTTATAATTCTAACACTCTCTATCTCTCTACCGTCTCTTATGTATCCTTTCACATATAGTTTGACAATTATATGGAACAACTGTGACCATAACTTATTCAAGAAATCAATATGCCGATATGTTTTTCGGTAATTGATCCATTGAATCAAGTTTGAAAAATTTTCATTGTAACATATTTTACACATACGTAACAAAGGTTGCAAAAACTTCCATAGAAGCGGCAGCATCTGAATTTGTTTGGGTAAAAAACAGAGGCAATCGTATTTTTTCAATCATATCTCAGCTCGTATTGTGGTCACATAATTAATTTTTAATAGCAAAATTCTCGAAAGCATGTGTGATAAATCGATACCACATAAGACACTTGAAAGTATGCAATAGGTTCAAAAAGTTGATTTCAACATACACAGACAGACAGGTAGACTTAAATAAATCAGTTACGTTGTCCCTAAACAATTGGTATATATGTACATTCTGTATAGGGTCTAAAGTGAATATTGTGGAGCTTAAAAACGGAAAAATAAGAATACCGATGGTTGAAAGTAGATAGGATCTTAATCGTATTTATTTTACGAAATTGAGTTTAGCAGTAATTCCAATATATTGGACACAACTACAACTCGATAGAAAAATGTAACGCAGAAATAACAAAAATAATAGTTTTAAAAGTAATTTTACAAAAAAGTTATTTTATGATAATTTGGTTTCTGTTACGTTTTTATCTTCTCCTGAAAATTACAATATTTGTAATCAAATTATTATTGAAAACAATTTTAGCTTAATTGCTTTCGAATTATGATTTTGTTTCAGCTAATATTTAAGGATTATTTGTGATTTAAAAAACCTATAAATACAATGTTTTTTTTTGCAAGGGCTTTTTACAATTTTTGCCGTCCTAATTTTGTAGATCATTTTAGACTTAGATTATAACCATATAAAAATATTTCTAAGAACTAAACATTAAATGATTGCGTTCAAATAAACACTTGATTAACGTAAACAAGTAGATGATAAAACATTACAAAAATAACTACGTGTTTTCGATAACCATTTAATGCTATAGGAATTTTAATATTACCGTCGTGATCATGACGTAGCCATTAGTTTTATTGCGTGTAGAAAAACAAGTTTGGCATCAAAAGACGAGGGATACTTAGTAGACTTAATAGAGAATAATTGGTAACGAATAGTCTGAAAACCTTTTACAAAGCAGAGTGTAATTGAGACAATGAAAATAGCATCCATAAGCTAGCAGATCGAAAATAAGGGAAATCAACCCCTTGTGGCTTTTTATACCCTTCACCTGTGGTGCACAAGGGTATATATAGCTTTGTCATTCCGTTTGTAATTTCTACAATTTTCATTTCCGACCCCATAAAGTATATATTTTCTGAAAGCTTATGAATAGAGAAGTCGATTAAGCCTTGACCGTCTGACCGTCTGACCGTCTGTCCGTCTGTCCGTCTGCCCGTCTGTCCGTGTGTTGGTTGAAATCAACTTTTAGAAGCAACTACTTATATGTTCCTCAGATCTGTATATGGTATCAATCTCTTGGAAATATCCAGGAATGAATCGCTATTAAAATTCAGCACAATCGCCCAATAACTTTCTGAGATATGGGCAAAAAACCACGACCACCTCGTTTTTTTCACAATTACAACAACAACATACATACATACATACATGTAAAAAACATACCAAACAAAAAAAAATTACAAAAAAAAAAAATATTAAAAATAAGAAAAAAATAATAAAAAAAACTAAAAAAAAAAAATTTTAAAAAATTAAAAAAAAAATTTTAAAAAATTTTTTAAAAATTTTTCTAAAAAAATTTTTTCAAAAAATTTAAAAAAAATAATAAAATATAAATAATATGTTTAATAGTTTTTTAAGCTTAAGGTCCTTTTAATAATAAAAAATCTTTTTGTTTTGTTTTATATTATTTGATCAATATTTCTCTACTTCTTTGTGTAGCATCATCAGGATAAACGTTTTTTTTATTATATATTAGTTTTTTGTTGGATTTGTGTCTTGATATTTGTTATTTTGTAAATAAATTTATAGTTTGATTAACAAAATTGAAAATAACATAAAAAATTTTTTTAAACATTTTGTCATATATAAAAAATTATACAAAAATGTGGTATAACAAAAAATTACAATTTATATAAAAATATTAACAAAAAGTATTATAACAAAAATTGTTGAAAAAATGTTAATAGTATTATAAGAATATGTATGTGTAATAATAGAAAAAAATTTGTATAACAAAAATTCATAATTATTAAAGTATTAATAAGAATTTTATAAATTATTGTCTATACTTTAACATAAAAATATGTTGGTTTTGTACAGAATATTACAAATATTATATAAAAATTTTTAACAGATAATGTTATGTTACATACGTATGATACAATAATTATATATGTATAAAAGTATTGATAACAAATATTTTGTTGTAATAAAACAAGTGTATTAATATTTCTAAAAAATAATATAAAAAATGTAGATAAATAAAGTATTATCTTAATGTATTAAAAAATTAATTTAAAATTAAATTTCTTTATAAAAAAGCTTAACAGAAAATTATATAAACATAAATGAATAGGTATAAGTGTTATTTCTTATGTATTAAATGTCTATAACTCTGTGCAACATTATCCGTATCTGCCTTATAATTAATTCTCTGCGTAGTTGGTACATTAGTTATCTGTAACATTTCTAACATATATCTACGTTTATAATTATTTTCAATATTTAAAACTGATACATTTTCAAAGTTCGGAAAGTGATCAGAGTTGGAACAGTGAGAAGATAATGCTGTCTTTTGTGAAGAAATATTCCTATACTTTTGGTCAGATTTATGTCCAGCAATTCTTGTCCTAAGTTTATTTTTCGTCGTTCCTATATAAACCTTATCACAACTTTCCCCATCATTTCCTCCGCAAGGTATTTTATATACGATATTAGACATATCCCATTTCTGTATTTTGTCCTTAGTATTACTAAACAATCTACCTATTGTATTATTCATTCTATAAGTCATCCCATATCCATTATTATCAAAAACTTTCGAATTCTTCAACCTTTCTGACATCCCTGGCACATACGTTAACGATTTATAAATGATGGGGAAAGTTGTGATAAGGTTTATATAGGAACGACGAAAAATAAACTTAGGACAAGAATTGCTGGACATAAATCTGACCAAAAGTATAGGAATATTTCTTCACAAAAGACAGCATTATCTTCTCACTGTTCCAACTCTGATCACTTTCCGAACTTTGAAAATGTATCAGTTTTAAATATAGAAAATAATTATAAACGTAGATATATGTTAGAAATGTTACAGATAATTAATGTACCAACTACGCAGAGAATTAATTATAAGGCAGATACGGATAATGTTGCACAGAGTTATAGACATTTAATACATAAGAAATAACACTTATACCTATTCATTTATGTTTATATAATTTTCTGTTAAGCTTTTTTATAAAGAAATTTAATTTTAAATTAATTTTTTAATACATTAAGATAATACTTTATTTATCTACATTTTTTATATTATTTTTTAGAAATATTAATACACTTGTTTTATTACAACAAAATATTTGTTATCAATACTTTTATACATATATAATTATTGTATCATACGTATGTAACATAACATTATCTGTTAAAAATTTTTATATAATATTTGTAATATTCTGTACAAAACCAACATATTTTTATGTTAAAGTATAGACAATAATTTATAAAATTCTTATTAATACTTTAATAATTATGAATTTTTGTTATACAAATTTTTTTCTATTATTACACATACATATTCTTATAATACTATTAACATTTTTTCAACAATTTTTGTTATAATACTTTTTGTTAATATTTTTATATAAATTGTAATTTTTTGTTATACCACATTTTTGTTTAATTTTTTATATATGACAAAATGTTTAAAAAAATTTTTTATGTTATTTTCAATTTTGTTAATCGAACTATAAATTTATTTACAAAATAACAAATATCAAGACACAAATCCAACAAAAAACTAATATATAATAAAAAAAACGTTTATCCTGATGATGCTACACAAAGAAGTAGCGAAATATTGATCAAATAATATAAAACAAAACAAAAAGATTTTTTATTATTAAAAGGACCTTAAGCTTAAAAAACTATTAAACATATATTATTATAAAAGGTCAAAAAAACCAATAATAAAATATAAATAATATATTAAATAAAATAAAATAAAATTTTTTTGGCTCAGCTGGGATTCGATGCCACATTTATTCTAACGTGTACGTATGCACGTATTTTATATGAGATTGTTATTGCATGACTACACGTTGTGAAGGGTATATAAGATTCGGCACGGCCGAATATAGCACTGTTACTTGTTGTTGTTGCTATGATTAGCAATTGAAAACAAGTTTTGTACCAACTGATATTTAAGTTGGAAAAATTTAAATATATACATATTGTTGTTGCTGTAACAAATTTAGTTATGTGTTTTTTACTAAGTTTTTAGAAGAGCAAAATAAATCAATTTATTTTTTTTCTTCATAGTATTTAACTTAAACATACCGACTATTGTTTATTTTTCAACCAATCGAGATATCCTTAAACGGTCTAGTGGTTAGATGTATGACCAAAAAGGTACAAATTAGAATAATAAAAGAAGTGTAAAAAAATTGCACATATCCGCTCACGCCGGATCAACGGCGATATATTTAAAAAATAAATAAATAATTGTTCAAAAACTCTTTTGGTGCTCTTGCATAAAGTCTGCGTTAATCCGGTAATAGTTGAGTTCGTTACAAAACAAAACTTAGTTCAAAATTTAATGAGTAAAACAAATTTTTAGGAAAATCGAATTCAGAATTTTTTAAATTTCACATAATAATGTAATACATTATTCGAAATTTAGCACAAAACAGTTAATTTTTGTATCTGTAGTAGCTCAAAAAAATAAAAAAAAAAAAAAAAAAAAAAAAAAAAAAAAACAAGAGGTCACTAATCTAACACACCGCCTACTCTGATTCCCAAAAATTGACAATCTAAGAAGGTGGAGTGATGCCCTCGTATGAACAATTATTCATATCTATCAAATGATCGTAGATAAATTTAAATATAACACTTATAAAGTACTAAATTAAAATGTTAGTTTAAATTATATATTAAAATTTCATTCAAACTTTATATATTAAATTTACTGTAAATCGTCGGAATGGTAGGTATGTAGGTAAGGCTGGTGCAAAGTTACCCTCACACCCTCACCCGAAGAGTATTACGGTCCATTGTGACGCCTTAATATAGAAATAAAGAAAAGAATAGAATAAGAATAGAAATAGTTAGAATAAAAGGGATAGACATTCAAACCAGGCCAGAGTCTCTGGTGGGAATCGAACCTGCAACCCCCAAACTAGCAGAACAGCACACTACTGACTAGTCCACCGGGGCACCCAAATAATTTTTCAATCTTCTTAAAATGATTACAATTTAACTAAATTTAGAAAATGTTTTAGAAAAATAAATAATAGCATAAATGAACTTGAGTCAAAATAAAAAAGATTTACATTAAATTTTAGTTTTAAGTTAACAATTAAAGTTGCATAAAAAAATTTTTTCGAAATTGTTAATTAAGTATAATATTTAAATTTATTTTGAGTATTAAAATTGTGGCCTTAAAATTTAATTTTAAGTACAAGTGTTAAATTGTAATACACTTTTAATGTCTTCGAATATTTTAAATTTGCTGTCAAATATTTATAAATAAATGTCTGAATTACATTCGCTGCCATCTGTTGCCTATTATTTGACTAATTTTGTTAATTATTTTTCTACTTTATTAAAAAGTAGCTACAAAAGTACTTAATAAAATATATTGTTTTATATGCCTGCTATTGTAGGAAAATAATAAAGGAAATTTCCGCTTTGAATATTTCATTAGGAGTTTTAGGTTAAACGCTTTATAAACTTGCCATTATACACCGTTTAAGGCACACATTCATGAAGATAAAAGGAGTGTGCGTTATGAATACTCATTGAAAAATATTAAATGTTAATTTTTTAAACGTCAGCTGTTTGCTGATATTTAAAAATGTTAAGAGCAGATAATACTTGTTTTGAAAATCTTTAACAGCAGTTGGCATAAAGTCCATTTTTTTCGTTTTTATTCCTGTTTAACAATATTTTGGTGTGATAAAAATGTTTGCTTGAAAAATTGTGGCTTTTTTTGCGGAAATATGAACAACTGAGTTTATAAAGTCAAAAACATGTTTTGACATACACGTTTTACAACAGCGCAACCAGGAATGTGAAATCTATTAAAATTAATATCAATAAGTTTTACTTAAAAGAAACCAAATGTTTAGAAAAACGTTTAATTGAGAAATACTTACATATATCTATGCCTTACTTCCTCAACCTCGTATCTTAAAAAATAAAATTTTTCAGAAGAGAAAAAAAAGTTAATCTTTTTATACTTCGGTGTTTGGTTAAAAGTTTAAATGCAATTATTAAGGAATTGATTGTATTTATGTATATTAGTAGTAATAATATACTAATCTTTTTTATTTAAAGCATAAAACAATCGTTTGATATGAAAAATTCAAAACCGTATTTTTTGAGATACGAGGTTGAGTAAGTAAGGCATCGATATGTGACCTTTTGTGAGAAAAGGGACCTAGTGTGTGAAATGAAGTTTTGAGAAAAACGCAATTAAAGTTTCATAACGCACTATCACAGTGAACACACATTCAGTTCACTTTGTACGTTTTTATGGAGTAAATAAATTTTTATCAGAAATGTAACTCATTTTATCTTATTCTACACCCGTTCACTCCTATAACCAAACCCGTTTTTTGACATACTAGGTCTATTTTTTTCGGAGAAGTTCACAAAATGGTTCATTTAAAAATTACATTTTGGAAGAACTATAAATTTGTATTTATTTATATAAAGTTCATATTTTGAGTTAATTGTAAATTATTTTTTAAAAACTTAATTAACAAAATAAATTTACTGAAGCTAGAATTAAAAAATATTTACAATAAATTACAACTTGGAACTGCAAGAGAATATCACTTGTTAATTAAATATCATTTAATAAACTTTTCCATCCCTGTTAAAATTCATTCTAAAGAAATCTGTATAAAAAAAATTACACTTCAACAACAGAAACAACAACATCAACAACAATGTGGTAGATGTTGATAACAAAACACTGACACTTGACAAAGATTAAGAGCGTTAACAATCAACAAAGAGAAAGTGAGAATGTGGCAAAAAAAAACCTTTGAAAGTAAGAAAAATTACAAAACAAAAGTGAAAATTGGTGTAAAAAATGCCAACCGTTGCAGACAAGACAATAAATATTTGTTTGCTGTAGGAAAAGGTGATAATGTGAGACAAGTATAAACATCTACAGGCTTAAGAAATATAATGATGTTATTGTTGCACTAAAGTAAACGATATTTTAAGGGAAAAAGATAAAAAATTAAATTAAATAAAGTTAAAATAGAAAGTTAATTTTTAAATAAAATATTTGTTTTGTTGTAATATTAAGATTTTAGCCAAAATGAAAAATTTAACCAAACCCAAAATTTTACAAAAATTCATTCTTTGAGCTTTAATTTTGCTGCTCAATTGAAAAACTTTTTGCTTTCTTTTCGATTTTATTTTTTTCTTCTGTATTTTGGTTATTGCAATTAGCATTCTACTCTCGCTGTTTGCCATATAGAAAAAAAAATGGGAACACGTTCGCATATTTTTCAATAAATGATGACTTAATTTGTAAATATTTTCAACTGCACTAAGGATTTAAACGCGTTTGTGTTGTTCATTTTATACAAAAATTTGTTTTGGTCTACGTTTTGAAAAGCTTTTCTCGTATCTTTTTTACATAATACCATTTATTTGTGTCATTAAAAAAATAAAAAATAAACTGCTGGAATTTTATTTTCCCACAAAAGAAAGCAGCCTGTTATAAAGAAAATATGAGTATATTTAGTAAACGGTCGTGGGCATCATGTTAATTTTATTAATGCCTTGTAAATATGTGTGTCTGTATATATATTGTTTTTATCGTGCTTTCAATTTAATGTTTTTATTTTGCTTTGTTTTTAAAAACAATTCTTCTTATATTACATTTTTTTCTAATAATTTTTGTTTTTTATTACAGAGGCAATGTGCGATCCTTGTGGATGGGTGTTTTGTGGGCACTGACTTCCGGCACTGGTGTGGCCGTTGCTTTACTGCAGGGTTCTGCTGGCCCTCTAATTGGTGTAGCCATATCGGCGTCCCTTCTACCTCCCGTAGTTAATTGCGTAAGTAGATAATTTATCACAGCATACCGCTAAAATAACTAGTTCAGCTTTTTTATTCTAAATATGCCTTCGTTTTATTGCTGTATTTAAATTATATTATTCTCTCTTGGAAACTAAATGGCTCTCTTCTACAATCTATAAAAAATTTAATGACTTTTTTTACTAGTAACGAAGTTATTAAAATGTTTGTAAATTATCTGCCTAATTATTTAATATAAATTATACACTTTAGAACGTTTTAATTTAAACATCAAACTTATGTGTAAAATTAAATGCTGTTTCCTTATTCGTTGTCAATGTTTTATTTTTTTATTATAATTTTTATTGGCTTAATAAAATTATTATGCATTTTACTTCTCTTAAATCTCTTGTTGAAAACTTAGAAATATTCTGTATAAAATTTGTGTCCATTGAAAGCTTTAAAACACATTACTTATTTACAAGTCTATGTTCGAAACTAAAATCACTACACATACTAATAACCTTAAAAACTTAATGCCATAAATCTGTCAGAATAAATATTTTTTACTTTAAATATAAAATATTTTTGTTTGCATCAAAAAAAAAGAAGAATAACAAATGTATGATAAATTATTACAAATTTTCGTAACAGAAAGTGGCAATAATACATTAGGTTTACAGAAGAAAAAAAAAAAACAGACCAAAAAAAATATTACAAATAATTTTCAAATAAAAGTCATTTAATAGTTATTTATGGCAGTCTTGTTATTATTTTTTTTAATAACAATAAAATATTTTCATCGCCGACTTAAAATTTTAAATAATAGAAAAAATTGTGAATTCTAGTTTATTTTTAGAATCATATTTTGAATCATTTATTGAGAACAATGCCCATATTTTAGTACAAAAATATCACATAATCATACAAAATTATAATTTTAGTACAAAATAAAATTTTAGTAGAACACTAAAATTTTGAAAATTAAAATTTTTGTAAAAAATTTAGATTTTTTGTACAAAACTTTTATTTTAGTACGAAATTGAAATTTTTAGTACGAAATAAAACTAAATTAATATTTTAGTATTAATTTTAGATTTTTGTGCAAAGCTTTAATTTCAGTAGAAAATTAATATTTTAGTAAAGAATTTTAATTTTAGTACAATATTTAAATTTTAGTACAATTTTTAAATGTAGCAAAAGCTTTTAGTTTCAGTTATAAAAACTTTGAGATTTAGCAACATTTAAATTAAAGTTTCAAATTTATATACGATATTTCGATTTTATTAAAAATTTAAATATTAAAATAAATTATAAACTATTTAAATTATAAATAAATGTTTTTCATCTTTTTAATCCATGTCAACAATTGTTTTTTATATTGAGCCTTAGGTCCCCTCTTTTTCAATAAAAAATAGTTTTAATTTTATTTTTCAATATTTCGCCACCTTATTGCGTAGCTTCGTCAGGGAAAGTATAAATAATTAAGAAAAATTAACAATATAAAAATTAATTATGTGATTGCAAAAAATTCTCGCACTTACACACGTTACCGTTTTTTTTTTTGCTGCAAAAAAATATTTTATAAGTCCACCAGGGAAACAAAAATTATGGTTAAAACTTAAAAAAATACATAAAATATTACAGGCTTTAACAAACTAGAATTGTTGGCCTTTCTAATGTCTGGTAATATGCAAAGTAGCCACCAAATGTCGCGCTCTATTACTTTTCATATTAAATGGCCACAACTACAAGACAAATAGTAAAAACAATGGCGTTAAAAATACTTAATCATGGTGAATATGGTGTTGCTGTCAAAAAAGAAAAAAATTACAAGAAAAAAAACAAATATGACAACACAAAAGAGGCCTTGATAAATTTCATGAAAAATAAACACTATTTTACAATCTACTGTTTGTTATTTAAGCTGCTTCAATAAATCACACCGCAAAAACCAAGAGTCCAAAAAAGTAATAATAATTTTAAAACATAGTTTCTTCCTAGATGTTCTCCTTTATATCTCTTTCACTCTCTCTCTCTCCTTCTCTCTCTATCTCCCTTTGTCTTTCTAGTTAAAAATTTTCCTTAGTAAATAAAATTTTCCCCAAAAGCTCTGCCTGAAATTCTTGTTTATTGTAGACAGACAATTAATTGTTATTTTTTTTTTGTTCTCTTGCTTATGTGTAAATGAGTTTGTTTGTTTGTTTGTGTACGAGTCTTACTCTCTGTCGTTTGTTATTATTAAGGCTTTGTTGGTATGTTTTTTATGTTTGTGATTTTTTGTCTTCTCATTATGTTCACACACATTTTTTTATTGTAATAGTTGGCTTTTCGGTTTTTGCTTGTTTTTTTTATGTTGGTATGTGTGTGTGTGTGTGTGTGTATGCTTTAGCATGTGTAATAATAAATTATGAAATTATTTCAGGCCACAATGTTTGTTTTATCATTTTGGTTACAAAAGCATGTTTTGAGAGAAAAAAACGAAAATAATTTACACTCTTAGAACATTTAGAAATATTAGGAACATTTGTAAACATTTAGTCATACATAGAGTAACATGTAGAAGAAGCTTAATTAAAATCGAAATTCAGATTTTTGTCTGAAATTAAATTTTAGGTCAAATATAAATTTAAATTTAAAATGTTAGAAAAAAATTTAAACTTAAGTAAAAATGCCACTTGATTCAAACTTTGACTTTAGTTAAAACTTTATAATCTACAAACATACATATGTATGTATGTATATGTATATTTATATAGTAATGACAACATTTGTAATTTGAAACTCATAACTTACAGAGAATGTTGTACTAGAAACATGCAGTTGATTTTACGGTTCGCATCTACTTATACATTCAGGATTTAATATTTTGTCGGCCTAATATGCAAACCTGCTTACACCGTTTCAGCAAATTGTAATTTCATATTTGTAGCTAGAGAGGAAATCCAAAAATATAGTTGGTTTATTTTATGGTATTCTTCATGTATGACTAAAATCTACAAAAATAAAATTCCTAATTATTGAGTAAAAGTTATATAGCTTGTAATAAACACTGAACTCATCATGTCTTGTTTTAGCAGTTTTTCTTAAAAAAAATTTTTCTGTAAGAGGATTCAGCAAATTTTTCTTATCAAACCTTTTTATACACTTCAAGACTTAAATTGCAGAAAAACTACATGCTGGTCAACGGATCGTATCTTTCTCTACCACACAGTATCAAAATATCAATTTACTTATTTAAAAAGCAGACTTAGCAGGTTTGCATATTATGCCGATGATTTGTCAAATTATAATTCCTGTGTCTGATCACCAAAGAAAATTTCACAGAGTATTCAAGTAAATTTGTCAAACTAATATTTGTACGGGTAAAAGCTGTGTTAGTAAGCAAGTTTTTACTAGATGTTAAAGTAAGTACGTGACCATTCACTATTACATTCAAATGTCAATAAATTCGAGCGCCTATCATCTAAATATATGTTACACCTTAATATTAAAAGAAAAAGCTCGATTAGACTTTTGTTAAGAATATATTGAAATAAATATAAACAAAACTTTTTATCTTTTTTCTTGCCGAACGTAGGTATTGCCTGTTTATCTTGCAGACAACATTCGTCTGAGCAAAATATATTTAAGTCATCTCAAGACAAAAATATTGATTCAGCAAACTTTTAGGTGCAATTGTTAATACCGAAAAATTAAAGACAAATTAAACACGTAAGAGTGCCGTACCAAATCTGATAATACCCTTAACCATCATGTACATTGGTATAATCCTACATCGTAGTTAAACCTTTATATCTTGTTATACGCCATTTTTCTTCATTATTTCCGGCGCCATCCTCGATTTTTAATTTTTACTGTATTCTACTAGTCAAGCCCTTTAAAATGATACCCATATTGGTGTGGTTAAAAAAATTTCATTCGCCATTTTGTTTTAGACGCCATCTTGGATTTTACTTTTTTTAATAATTTACTGTATTCTACTGGTCAAGCCATTTCATTTGACCAATATTGAGAGGGTTCAAAAAGTTACATTTTAAAATAACAGATTTGACCCATACAAAAATTTATTGTCCGCCATTTTGTAATGGCGGCCAACATGAATTTAAATTTTTTATAGTGCTTATATTGCGCTAGTCCTTTCAGATGATACCAATATTGACACTCTCGGTTGTCTAGAAGCTGAAAAATATTGATTTTTGTTTGTAAATTTTTAAAATATGTACTTGCGAAATTGTTTTGCTAAACTACTTTGTATTCGCACGGGTACACTTTATCTACACCTTAATCTCCCAAAATATGCTTTATATGCTGTATTAAGTAACATTAAATCAAATTTAAAAATAAAACATAATAAATATTGCAATAAGTAGACAAAATTAAACTAAAAGCCAAATAAACATTATTATTTTTACACTCACCGACACATGTATACTAACACCTCGGTAATACTACCAAAGAACATGTAATAAAATTTAAAGTCTTTATTTTGTCATAAAAGAAAACAAGAAAAATATTTTTTTCCTCCTAATATCAACGAAGAAAAAATTGAAAATAATTTTTCACATATTCATAATTCATTGCTTTTTCTTTATACATTTGAGCACGTCTTCTTTGCATGACTTTTAAAAATTTTCTTTTAATTTCCTTGTTATATTTTATTTATTTCTTTTGTGTCTATTTAAATGTATTTTGATGTTGTTTGTTGTTTATTTATTTACTTTTTCTTTGTAGGGTTTATTTTGGGCTTTAGCCTGTATTTGGCTGATTTATCCTGGCACTCGTATACCGCACATAAAGGGAGAACTACATAATGAAACATCGGCGTATCCATTCCTCTACACAGAATATTTGCCAACAGAGTTTTTAATCAATGGCATTGTGTCGTGTCTGTTGACGGTGGTGAATGTGATTTGCATTTTTATTACCGCCATAATAGTGTTGAAAATTAAGGAAGTCTCGGCGCCATACACCGCCAGTCCAGATTTAAAACGGTAAGTTTATTAAACGTAATGGCTGAAGTTAAAAAGCAAAAGGAAACAAACTCTGTTTGTTAAGGGACTGATAGGGAAATAAATAAATAAATACGGTATTCAAAGAGCGAAGGGAATGGCAACAGCATAAACTCCATTTAAATACATTTTATTATTGTTATTTGTATTTTGGTCATAAAAGATTGGCCTAACAATGCAATTACTGTTGAACCATTTTTTAATTTTTGTTTGTAAATTATTTCTTGACAAATAGTATTTAGGCTCATTTGAAATTAGAGACATGTTTGTAAATATTGACAGCAACACGTTTAAAATTTTAAATAGCTTAAATTAATTGTGGGCAAGATAATAAATTCGAAACAGGCAGAAAACTTTTTTATTAATATTTGTTACCAATTTGAAATTCTATGCAAATATTTTTATTTTAGTACAAAATAAGCATCTTAAATTATGAAATTTGAAACAAATGTTTTCGATCTTTTTTATTTACATCAATATTAGCGTGAGATATCTTTTTTTATAAGAAATACTTTTAATTTTATTTTCCAATATTTCGCTACCACATTGGGTAGCTTCTTCAGGGAAAGTAAATATAAACAGTTAAATTAAAATTTTAAATTTTTGTTAAAAAAATTATAGTTTAGTATAAATCTGGCATCTTATAAATTTTCATCAAAACTGTTGTTTTATAATTACCGAATTGCGTTTTAAATCAAAATTTTTACATATAAGTCATATAAAATTTTTTTAGTACAAATCCTAAGTTACAGTATTAAACTTAAATAGAAACAGAAATTTAATAGTGTGTACAAATTTTAACATTAATAAAAAAATTAGAACAAAAATTAATTTTTAGTACTAAATTTATATATTAGTACTAAATAATTATTTTACTAAATCTATAATTTTTAAAAACAAAATTTTAAATTTTGTCATGAAATAAAAATCTCTGAAAAAAATATTACTTTAGTACCAACACTATTAGTTAAAATTTTAAGTAGTTTTAAGAAAAGAAACAATTAAATTAATTCAAAATTTAGAACAAATGTTTAAAGAAAAAGTTTTTTTGTAAACATGACATATTTTTCTAATTTATTTATCTGTATAAAATACAAAATCATAATTTTTAGTACAAAATTCCTAATCAGCAGATGCATGTTAAGCTAGTTCTAAATTTAGGTATATTTTTAATGCTCAGGGCGACATATTTTAGTGTCCATTAGTGTAACCGAAGCATTATTTATATTTGCCTTTACTGATTTGAAAATTAAAAAAACTTTCGTATCTTAAATTTGAGTCATTTTCTTAGGCAAAAAAAATTATTTTTTATTCTTTATTTGTTTTAAACAAATAGTAAACAAACAAAATATAAAAAACTAGCAGAAATTGTGTTGCTAACAAATTAAAATTTATAACCCCTCCTAAATGGGTCACATAAAATTTTAAAATTTAACAAAAATTTCTAAGAAATTTTTTTTCATTATAGCGATAACATAAAACCTTTTTGTTTAAGTTTTAGATTTATTGCCAAACCCTAGACATTAAATGAAATGAATTGCCTGTCTACATAAATATTTACCATTTCAACTAAAAAATAAAAAAATAAAAATGTTGTATATGTCTATTCCGTTACTTTATTTGCAAGAAAAGAAAACAAAACATTTTATTTTTAGTTTTGGACTATTAAAAGATTTTGCAAAAATGTATAGCCTATTTTAAGGCTTATTACTTGTTTTTACTTAATGTCTATTTTCTTTCAAATCGCTTTCGCGTATGAAATCGACAGTTATCAATGTTTTATTAAACTTGTCGTTATAGACCATCTAAATGATTGAACATTAATTTATTTCTTAGAATTGTACCACTATTTTTCTTAAGAAAATTTAAAAAAAAAAAAATCCAAACAGATACTTCTAATGAATACGAACAGCTTCATTTCTATTAAGAACGAAAAAAACAGATGAAATTAAGTGGGTTTAGTAACGTCTTTAATTTTTTTCCTAGATTTCTTTGCCAAAATCAATAAATCTGCTATTAGGCTTGAGATATCTTTAATGTTTTTTAAAACATACGGTTTTTTGTTGTTTTTTTTTTTTTGCTTGGCCAATAACTACAATATGATGCTGGTGGTGTGATATTTCTGCTAAACTTGTCCCACAATATTACTACTACACATACTTGTTTACAAGACAAATGTTGAAGACATTATGTATTGACATGTGCCGAAAATTGATTTAGTTGCTTTAGAGGGAGTCTCTCTCACCCTCAAAATTAGAGGGATTTAAAGCATACAAAAAAGGATTTCTCTAGTTGTTGGCTTTACAAGACCATTAATCTCCTCAATTTATTTAAAAGCAGCAACATATTGATACATCAATAATATGGTTGTCGTTAAACTCGTCATCAGCCTCATCATTATCATCAGCAGCAGCAGCAACTACATTTTTTTTTAGTTGCAACGGCTGTTTGTGTATATGTGTGTATGTGTGTGAAATGGTTGATGCTATTTTTCATACTTAACGAGGGTGAGAGTGAAAATCTATTTACTCGTAAGAGTTAGTAAGTGAATGACTGACACGTGTTTTAGTTTCTGTTGATGTATTATTTGCAAGACCTTGAATTAATGATGTCAATTTGTTGTTGCCGTAACATATTTGCTCTGCTGTTTGTTTTTACTGTTAAAATGAAGAGTGTGTGTTGTTCTTTTTTTCTTTAAGTGACTGCATTTTCTATTAAGTTGTTGTTTAAAGAGGTCAAGGTGAATGAAAATCAAACTAATGTGTTGTTCTTACAATACAAACAATCACTTTAAGTGGAAGTTTTCTATGCAATTTAGTAGTGTTACAATAACAAAACAAATGTAAAATTTTTACTCAAAGCGAGTGCTTGGATCAAAAAAAGCACCTAATAAGGCATGATATTTTTTCTTAAATGCTATGAAACAGTAAGAATGTATATTTTTGAACAAGAAAATAAAATTTTGTACTAAAATGAAAATTTTGTATGAAAAATATATTTTGTTGGTGATAATCAATGTAACGTTCATTGGCAAAATTTTTCTGGTGGTGGCAAAAGCATAATACAATTTTTTCTGGCGGAGGGAGGCAAAATCTTAAACCGATTTTTTTCAGATATGAAAGACATTGCTCTCGCAGCATGTGCTAGTTAAACACATGGTTACCTTAAAATATTAATTGCATTAATCAAACCTAAAGCAAACTTCATAATTTTCCTTTTTGTGAATCAATATATTAAAACTCTATTATTATTATTTTTTAAAAATAAATTTTCATCAATTTTAAAAACAATTTGCAATCTTAGTTAACTTGCATTTTGTCCCCCTTTTTGAAAAAGAATTTTGCTTTAAGCCTGTTTCCAATATAATAATTTTATAACTAAGAGGAAATATTTCTGTATATAAAGCATACTTTTTAACTTAATCTTCATTTTAGTTTATGTAGCATAACAACAGGAGACAATATACAGAATGTATGCTTTAGACATTAAACTTAACAGATTTATGCCTTTAAGTTTTAGACAATATTTTTCTTATTAGCAAAAACGAAATAAGAAGAAAATTAAATTGTAATTGATTTTCAAATTAAATTTTAGGTCTTTTGTAAAAAAAATATAAAAGAAATGACTCAAAATGTTTTAAACATTTTTTGTTTTCTACAGAAGCCTTAAGGATAACATACATATGTAGGTCTGTAATAAGTTTTTGCAAATGAAAACAAAAAAAAAAACATTAAAATAAAAAAAGGAAACTAATGAAGGCTTATGGTATTTCACAGCCAATACACAACATTGAGGCATTATTTTAAGCCTCATTGGGGTAGGCAATTTATTTAAACGTATATATGTATGCACAAAAAAATTTCAAACTTATTATATAGAATCCCAAGAAAAATCTTGCAAAATTTAAAAAAAAGAAATTAAATTATGTTTGTTTTGTTACCCTTAGCTTAAATTAGACAGATGTTTTAAAGTGCGTTTCATTTTGTTTCAAACTGTGGCAGCAATACAAACAAAATAACATATAAAAAAAATAGTTTTCTTTTTTATTTATTTTTAAAATGTTGTAATAACAAAACCAATTGACAACTTAATCAGGAGTTATTTTTTCAATATAAAAATACTTCGAAAATTTCTTTTACAAAATTTTATTTATTTGTTTGATTTCAAATAAGAAAAAGTTTCCTATAAACTCTATACAAAAGCATAGACACATGCAAAGTTTGCAGTAAAAAGAAAAAACAATTGCGCAAAAAATAAAAATGTTTTTTTCTAATCTTTTCCATATAATAATAGAAAATATGATTTAAAAAGGACATGCAATAAAAAGTCCAATACATTCTTTATTACGATCAGATTTTACAACGCAGTATTACATTATCCGCCTAAGGAAATAATTATGTTTTCTTTTGTAGAGGAAAAAAATTCTAGTACAATTGAATCTTTATAGAAAACGTTTACGCAATGGTTTTCATAAATAATCAGCAAGATTTTGGATTCGGACATTGCATGCTTTCAAAGCACTTGAAAAGGACTTTAGTAAATTTAAGTCGAATATACATATAAAGTTAAAAGAGCGCACCACTGCTATTGTTTGGCAGCGAAATATTAGTTGTTAATGAAAAACTTTTATTTTTTTTTTTAATTTTATTATATGTCGAACTTATATATTTCTTAGACTACATAATATTTTTAAACTGGCTCAAGTTCATTTTTTAAATTTCTCATTTTTATATGAAGAAATTAAATTAATTAAATACAGAGGGAACTGTTGTGAATACAAAAATTATGATTTCATTATCATTAGACTGATAGTTAAAAGCAACAATACAATTGTGCTAAATAAAAAGAACAACGAAATGTGGAGGAAAGCTGAAATTGTGGTTAATTTCGTTCTCATTCACTATAGTAAATACGAATAAGTATGATATGCTTGATTTACAGAATAAATGTTATATAAAGTTGAGAGTTAAATAGACGATATTTACATACAACACTTATGTCGGGAAAAAAACTTACCTTTCCAAGTTAATGCTCTTATTATCAAAAATAAAAATTTTATTTCTTCATATAAAAATGAGAAATTTAAAAATTTAAGTTGAGCCAGTTTAAAATTATAATGTAATTTTTTTTTTAAAGAAAAAGTGATCTCAAGCTCAAGAGAAAGAAGAAATTAATAATATTAAGTTTAAGAAATTTAAACGATACTTTTTGATTAAAAAAATTATTTATATGGGATGAGGGCGTTAAAGAGAGTGTGTCAACATAAATTTCCGTCATAACATTAATATTGCACCAAAAACCTATATTGGCAATATTTCACAACCGTTCGTCTTATTCCATTTGTTTTGCAACGTTTTTAATTTTAAATGAACTAAAATAGACACTGTGAGGTATAAATTTTCGTACGTTTTTATGTCTAACTCCTTTCGTTGAATATCCGCATTCGCGAATACTTAATCATTGATATTCTTTACATCACTGTTATGAAGTATGATTTGCATTTTTACGCAGATTGCGTAAATAAGTGTTTCTAAAACCTATTCAAGTGTATAGCATAGCTTTAGGCTATAAAAAGACAAATCCAAAGAGACTTAATGATATAAACAGAAAAAAATATATTGTTTCGCAAGCACTTTTAAGGTGCCTAAAGATTTAATAGATTTTTCGTTAGTAAAACAAAAATTAAAAAAACAAGCTGTTCAAATCAATGAATTTTATAAAGCCTATAGATAAAATTTGCTTAAAGCAAAATTATGTAACAAGTGAAATTTTTATAAATTGAACTCATCAAACTTAAGATATTAATTGAGGAAAAAAAATTTTAATCAAAATATTTCATTTTCAGCTTCTGGGAAACCGATTTGCGTACCGTGCGCAAAACCAATCGTTCAACTATGAGACATGGCAAAGGTGGTGGCGCAGCTGATGGTATGGGCACCTTTAGAGATAAACTTTTAAGGTGAGTACATAAATAAGGCAAATATTAATACTAATAAAAAGTTTTTCTTTAATTGAGGACATTATTTTTAAAAGAAATAAATTTTTAAAATAAAAAATAATAAAATAATATTAAATAAATAAAATAAAATAAAAAAAATAAAATAGAATAGAATAACGAAAACTTACTAACAACAATTAATTTAAAAGATATTCGCTACATACTACTTAGTTCTGTTTATATTTGTTACTTAAAGGAAAACTTATTTATTTTAAGGACAAAAAAATTCCTTAAAAATAATAATTAAAATCTGCGGTGTTCGCCCATGTTTTACACAAAATATTTTACAGATGCTTAGTGCAGACTCTAGTACATTTTGATTGCACATACGTGTGTGTGGCATTAACATTTATATTTTTAAAATAAACAATTGAATTTCTCCGGTTCGTTTGATGCCTATTTATAGCAACATATGTAACGATAAACCGATGTACACACATTTACATACATACGCACATCGTATTTTGTTTTGCAAACGTGTTCATACCATTTTCATAAGGATACAGCTCGTAACTAAATATGTACATTGATTTATTTACTTAGAAATGTATTCCCATGTAACCTAGAAACATTGTGTGATACTAAAAAAAACCATTTCCATACAACAACTAAAACCTCAACAAGCAAGCATCATCAAGAATTAAATTCCAAAAATTTCATAAATTTTGTCACAAATTTGAAGAATATTTTAATTATTTTTAATGGCAATAACTTTCATAATGAATTTGGAAATTTGATCATTTTGGTAATTTCCTTTGGAATTGGTGTAATTTCTAGTTATAGATGTAAATATAAACGTACGTTCATATGTATAAAATAAATTATTTCTTATAAGCTCTCATTGTATTGTATTTGTGATGTTATTTGTTTTTGTATAAGTATGTGTTTATAAACGAATTGTGGTGGTTGTTGCTTTCGTTATTGATTGTTTATTTTATTTTTGCCATAATTGATTGCGTGTTTTTCTACCTGTGTTGGTTCCCAAACTCGCTAACAAAATTAATATTGTTGTGGCTGTATTTATTACAAAAATTCTGTATAAAATATGGAATTAAATATTTTTAGCAATATTTAGCCTTTTAGAGTCTTGTTTAAAAAAGAAATATCTTTTTATTATCTAACGTTACACTCAGATATTCATCTCAGACTCAACGAATTTAAGAAGAATCAGGATTTTATTTAATGAGTACTTTTGTCTGTAGATAATGTCCTCATAATAGTAGATAGTCCCTTCTCCAATAAATTAATTTTTGTTATAATTTATATTGTAACCACCTCTAGCATTTTCTATTACCACAAGCCTGCGATCAAACATCTTAACATCACTCACATTCAAAAACTATCGATGCATTTTCAACTTTTGAGTACTCGGAAGGTTGCACAGTCTTTCTCCAAATTCAATAAAAGTTTAGTATACACTTTACATAAAAGCATTTTTAGTTTTTTTTGATTACACAAGTCAGTAAAATAAAAAAAAGGGAAAACAATATCAGTTGTGAGTACCGTAATTGTTGCCAATCGCATAGTTTAATTGTGATAGTAACATTTTGCGGTTTTATCTACAGAATTTCGTTTCGGAATATAAATATGTTGTCAGTACTAATCAATTATGATTCTTCAATAAAAATTTTATAATCAAAAATGAAAAATTCAATTGCACGAACTGAACCATTCTATTGGCAGTGAATGTGATTTTCTGCTTTCTGTGTGTAAGCAAAATTTTTCTGAAAAAATATTAATTTCCGAAATATACAAACTAAAAGTTTTTTTTCAGCTTCTAGGCAATCGAGAAAGTAAATAAAGGGATCAAATTTAAGTGCCATAAAATACACTATAAAAAGATTAAATGTTCTGATGGCCGCCACTTCAAAATGAAGGACAATAAATTTATATATTAGTCAAACCTGGTATTCAAAAATGTAACTCTTTAAGCCCCTATATTATTATATTGCTATGTTTGACCGCTCAAGTATAGGAAACTGCAAAAAAGTAAAACTCCAAGATGACGCTCTTAATGAAATGGCAGATACATGGATCAAATGTAATAATAACAGCTTTGTCCCCTGCCGCCCCCAACAATATAGGTTTCAAATGAAAGGGCTTGACCAGTAGAATACAGTACATAACTAAAAGGTTTTTTATCCCTTAAAATTAGTATCAGATAAAAGGGCTTTACTAATGAAACACAGGAACCCGTGTAAAAATTTAAAATCAAAGATGGCGTGTGAAGTAAAAAAAGAAAAATAGCGTACAACATGAAATCTAGTCTAAGCTATGATTGATTTTCATTTGTAAATTTTAGGAAAAACACCGAACCATTTGTATTTTTGGCTAATATTGCAGTTAAATTAAATTAACTTAGAGCTAAAAAAAATTTTAATTTTCGTAGTAAAAATATGAGAAGAAGGATTTCAGAGAGTTATGGGATGATCCTTCTGGATTTAAGTAGCGATATATTGTCGGATATTTGCAAAAGATTGATACTACAGACAGATCTGAGTAACAGACGGCCAAATGGACATATGGACAGACGGACACATGGACACATGAACAGACGGACACATGGACAGACGGACGCATGGACAGACGGACATATGGACAGACGGACACATGGAAAGACGGACACAGACATACGGACAGACGGTGATGGCTCATTATACTGCCTTGGTTATAAGTCCCAGAAAATATATACTTTATGGCGCCGGAAATGAATATTTCAGAAATCGCAAACGCAATGACTTAGTTATATAAACCCTTTGGCAACCTAGGTTAAGGGTATAATTAAATATAAATATAATTTTGTAAACTTTATATGCTCTCAGATAGATAACTTCTTGACCAGTTTATTGAATATCATTATAAGATATACATATAAGAACATTAGTGGAAAATACTGGTTCATTTATTATTTATTCAAACAACAATAAATGCAAGTCTTCAAATAATAGTGAAAGAAGAAAATTAAAATAATTAAAGACTGTTTTTTTTTCAATTAAATGATTTCATTAAATCTAGAAGACGTTCTAATATCCTTATATATCAAGCAGTATTATTTTTTACTGAAGATTTTACTTAAACACAATTTGAATCATATTATGTATGGCAATGATTGCTTTGGACTTTGGACTTTCAGACATAAGCATATGCGAAAATTGCCGGGTGGAGAGTTTTAGTATTAACTTCCTAACAGCTCGTAGGTTTGATTCGTGTTTTCATAGTTCTCAAGGTCTGCTGTACTGTATTAGCCAGGCTGTTGATTGTGTTTTACATGTTTTATTTATTTATTAATTTATTTATTTATTTCCTTACAGACTTTTAGACAGTACAAAATTAGTTACATACTTTAAGTTGTTCAAGAAGAAAATTATTTTAGATTTTACAATATAAACATTTAAAGAAAAATCAACATATTAATAAAATTTATTAAATTCAGGACAAATTCTTAAAAATGGTTCAGAGTTAGCATAATTCCTTCTGATAACTTTGACAGATGGTGGATAAAAATAACGTGTAGATCGAGATGGCACATTAAAAGAGATATTGGAAATCAAGAAATCAGAGCATACATTTCCCTTTATTAAGTTGAGAACAAACGTGACATTTAGCATCGTTCTTCGAGTTTTTAGCGTTGGCAGCTTTATAAGAGCAAGTCAACTAGTATAAGGTGGCATGTTTAACTGATTCCATTTAAGTCCTTGAAAACAAAAAAACAGAATTTTTTTTGTACAGATTCAATGAAATAGTTGTAAACAATATACGTTGGATCCAAAATTATTAAACCATACTCAAGAATAGGCCTGACAAGGTAAGAATATAAATGTTATGTTATGTATGGGTCCTTAAACTCCTTCGACCAGCGTTTTATAAATCCAAGTACTGCACGTGCTTTGCTAACAGTAACAGAGATACGTTGAACAAAATTTAATTTAGGATCTAGTAAAATTCCAAGGTCGGAGACGGTTTTGAGTCTATCCAGAGTATAACCGTTTAAGACATAATTCACATTAATATGACATTTACGAAAGAAATATGTGTATTTGCGTGAACAAAAAGCATCTAAGTCCTTTTGAAGAAGGACATGATCAGCGTGATGATTATAGCTAAGAAATATTTTTACGTCGTCAGCATACATTAGAACATCCTAAAATTTAATCGAATTTGGCAGATCGTTAATAAATAGGGCAATGGGCTACGATGTCTTCCCTGTGGGACACCAGACATAACCTTAATTGGCTAGAAGTTATATTTTTAAAACGAACATTTTTCCTTCTATTCGTCACCTACGAATAAATTCAGTTAAGACAGTTTTCCGTAAATCCCATCAGATAAATTTTTCTTGTTAGAAGTTTGTGATTGACTTTATAAAAAGCTTTACTAAAGTCGGTTTAAATTTCATCAATTTGCTTCTGTTTAACGAAACCACGATTTACCAGCACAGTAAAGTGCAGCAGATTAGTTACGGTTGAAGGATTTGATAATGTCGTAACAACTTCAAAATATTATGACACAGTCTTTCATTTTTCCACCCCAAAAATAAAGGATTGAAATTTTCAATACCAAATATCCTTAAAATTTTTAACATTTCATACATCATTATATAAATAAATATTTATTTTGTATATTTGCAGTGGCTATCAGGGTTTGGAAGAACATCGTAGTCCTGAAATGGATAGTGTGTTAGAGCAGGCTTTGAAGGAGGCTGAAGATGATGTCACCTTTAAGAAGGTGAAACGTATGAGTTATTCGAGCAATGCAGCAGGAGAGGTAAGGCAGGCCAATTCAAAAATTTTATTTATTTGTTTATAATATTTATAATAATAATAATACTTTGTTTATAAACATTGTTGATTAGTGAATGGCAACACTACACATTAGCAAACTTTGGTTTTATAAATCAAATGTTGCACTAATTAAACTGCAGTTGTCTTAAAAAAATTTTTAAAGTTTTTCTCATAAAGTCTACAAAAAAAACCTCAAATTTCTTATCAATAAAATTAATTGCTCTTCTGTTACCCTATTCACGACAATGTTTTACCAACACACTATTAGTGTCGTTTGTTTGCCTGCATTTTAATTGATGTTTTTATAACGACTGGGTATTGAAAACTTTTTTCTTCTCATTTTATTTTTCAATTAAAAGTTGATGACAGTTTCATATCGTTTTTTTTATGTTTTACTCGTTTTTGTCTCTGTTGAGTGTTGTACCTGAATCTTTTATGTAACTGTTTGTTTTGTCTAGCCCTTTTAACGTTTTCCGACATTTATGTGACAATTTGTATTTTAAATGTCTTTATTGCCCGCAGAATGTCTGCATGCTTTTATTTGTACTTGATCACTACCTTTGCATCATGTCTCTCTATTTTATTGATGAATTCTACATGAGGTTGGAAGTAGCAGTTTTATTGTTTTTTATGGTTTTTTATTTGTCATCAGGGAAATGTTCCTGCGGTTAAGCCAATGAAGTACAGATATAGAAGTATTGTGGGTAACTAAAGTTAAGTGACTTAAAAGGCACAATATAATTTTTGTTGACATATAAGGGACAGTGCAGAAAAAACTTTAACCAATTCGTTAGATTTTTTTTAAATTTTTGACCTTGATTAGACTTTTCGTATGTAATTATGTTGCCAATAAGTATTTTCTACCCCATTTTCTACCATTAAACCCTGCCTATGTTTGCCACTTAAAACTCTAACGTTAGAAGAAACCTAAAAAGCTTTAAATTAATTTTTACAACATTTAACACTTAAGTAGGGAAAACGGCATTGCATCTCTCTCGCCCTCTATTAAAAACCTTTTAACTTTGACATTGTCTTTGAAATATAAATTTTAAAGTTTTTGTTTCTGTCCCTTTAACCATTGACCCCTGACTAAATAAATTGTTTTATTTTCTTTTTACTCCTTTATGTTTTTGTTTTAAAAAGAAATAAAGTTAAATGTGTACGGGCCGCACAAACACTTTCGTTGAAAACAAAATAAGAGGAAACAAAAGAAGAAGATACAATTCTGAGAAATTTATGGCATACAATGACCTTTAGTTGGCCATTCAAAAAGAAGGACAAAAACTATTTTTTTTAACCATTTGCTTAGCTTTTGTGCAATTCACTTCCGCTTAGCATTAATTTTCTCTGTGTGTGTCTTTTCGCCCTCTGTTGGAATTTATTTTTGCCATTTTTTTATTTTGTCCTTTTTTCATGTGATGACCATTGTAGCGCAAATAAATCTTTGATAACAGGGCTAAAAATGTGCGGTAATTGTTTTGTTTTTCCCTCTCGCTCTCCCAGCCAACATAGTGAAGAAAACAATTTTTATTCCATTTTTTTTTAGATTAAAAAAAAAGCAAAAAACTGCCAAACAGAGCACAAAAAACAAAGTCAATTGTATCTGCTTTTTTTACCATTTTAAACAGTGATTTTTCTGATTTAGTTGGTAGCCATGGTATCAGGGGAAGTGTATAAATATTTTTTTGTTCATCTTTGAAGTCCAGCATTTTACTGTTTGTTTGAGTTGTATTTGTAATGATCATTAGACCATTTGATTGCTTCGTGAATTGCTGTGTTGGTTTTTTAAAAGGATTTCTACAATTAATACAAGTCGACTGACATCCGCCGGGAATTTATTATGGATGTATTGGCTAGTTTTAATTACTGTCTAAGCAGAGGTTTTTAAACATAAAAAGAAGCAACAAAGTATGTATGTAAGATACTAAGGGATTATTAGTTTAGATTTTTGTAATCTTTTACATAAAAGGAAATTTAATATTTACAAGTGAGTTAAGTTATGGTGCTCTTCTGGTTTGTTTTTACTTCTATTTTAATTTATATTTCATTTTAATCGAGTATGTCTCCAGATTAGTTGCATGTAAGTTCTTGATTAATTAAAGTTCAATTGTAGCTCACTTCTAGAGCAGTTCTATTTTAGTTGTAGTTCTTTTATATTTTTGTTTTATCTTAGTTCCAGTTCAGTTTAAGTACAATTTTGTTTCACTCCCAGCTTAGTTCTATTTAACTTCTAGTTCAGCAGTTATTTAATTCCAGTTAAGTTCTAGTTAAAATCCATTTTAGTTCTATCTTAGCTCTAGTATAGTTCTGGCTCACTTCTGGGTTAGTTCTAGTGCAGATTTTGTTAAATCTAGTTAATTTCTAGCTTCATTTAAGTTCAGTACAACTTCAGTTCTAGTGCAGTTTAAATACTATTCTAGTTCACTTCTTATTCCGTTCTAGTGTATGAGTTGTTTAGTTCTATTTCAGTTCTAGTTTACTTCTGGTTCAGTTCTAGTTTAGTTCTACTTCAGTTTTAGTTAAATTATAGTTTAATTCTAACTTAATTACATTTCAGCTCTAATTCAGTTATTCAGTTACTCAGTTCTGGATATTTTCCAGTTTAGTTTTAGACCAGTTCTTATCTAATTATTTTTTAATTATAGTTTGGTTCTAGTTCAGTTGTAATTTATTTATTCTTTCATTCTAGTTTGGTTCTAGTTCAGTTCTAGTTTAATTCTATTTTAATTCTAGTTCAGTTCGATGTTTGATCCAGTTTAGTTCTAGCTGAGTCCTACTCTAGTTCAGGCTTGTTTCAAGTTTAGTTCTACTCTAAAAATGTTCACTTTAAAGAATTTAAATAACAAATATAAAATAAATAAAAATGCACAAAAATTCTTAAAATCTCTTTCTAGCTCACCCAACGTCTGGCTAAACTAGCGGGCTTAAACAAAACCCACGATGCTCCAGGGCTATTTGGTTCTATTCGTAGTCGTGCTGGCAGTCGCATGAATTCTATACGCGGATCACGCAAAGTCGACCTCAAAGCTCTTGATAAGCTGATAAACAATCTTTTAGAACAACAGTCCTCTTCTTCCTCCTCCAGAGTGCAAGCCAGCAAAGATGACTTTGCTGCCACCACAGGACGTAAATCGTCTACGAAACTAAGCCGCTGGCGTCCAACCTCACGTTCAGCACACAGTTTTAATATAACCGAAGGTGCCACTAACTATGCTGCTGAGCATAGTGGCAGTGGTACTAACAATATGCCCACCATAATGGAAAGCACTGTAACGGTTAATAAGCAACATCTGCCTAAAAATAATAATGAAACTGCAACATCAACTCTGCCGCGCTCTCAACGTACATCATGGTCTAGCTCATTAGAGCGTACACCAGGTGCGGTAATCTGCTAAGAAATATGAATACATCGGCAACAGCAGACAGTGAGGAAAATCTTAATTTAGCACAAAATTATGGGCCGTAAAAGTGCAAATTAAAGGAAAATTTAGTGTTAATAAGAAAAGAAATTACAAAGAGATAGAAAGCAAAAAGAGAAAGAAATGTGATTAAAAGCTTAAAATTTAAATTTAATATTTAAGAAAACCTGCATTAATTTGTAGAGAATTTTAATTTTTAGGAAGGCCGTAGATGCTTTAGCATAAAACACAATAAGCAGGTCTGTATAATTTTTTTGTTTATATAGCATTGAAATGAAAAAGAAAAACTTTGAAAAATTTAAGCCGGCAAAACATTTCTATTTAAAATATTTGATATTAATTACAAAAAAGGTGAAATTTTTTTAAGACCGTTATTTCAAAGAAAACGTATTAAAACCTCTTTAAACACCAAGCAAAACTCATTAGCTAGGCCAGTTATTAGAGGAATTCCAATTGTTATGAAAGAAAATATAAAAACAAAATTATAATGGAAAAAAGGTGAAAATTAGTATAAATATTTACCCAAAATACTTAATACCAAAGGGTGGAAATTAAGATTAAAATTTTCTTTTTTAAATCTTTTTTAATCTTTTTTATAAAATTAAAATGAGTATAAAATACCGAAAAAGGCTCAATTTGAAATAAGTAGAAAAAAATGAAAATTGTTACTTTGAATAAATGCAAGTAAAGATTAAAAGAAAAATTGGACACCAGAACAGTTTCTTTTGTTTTAAGATTAACTGAAAGTATTGCATAAATACATAAATGTTATAGTATTAAGGAGAACTTAAAGGGAACAGAAGCAGAACTCCGATTACAATTATAATATTAAGCAACTCTATGAACATTATGAGTAAAGTCAAGCCATTCCTACAGAATTTAAGTCGAAAATCTAATTTTAATATTTTAATTGTAGTTTAAAATTTAAAATTTCATCAGAAATTTCATTTCAAAATGATTTATGTTTATACGTATTGATTATTTTTATTTAATATAAATCATACGCCACGTAGTTCGAATAAAGAAGCCCGACTTATTCAAGAATTTGATGCAAACAAATATTCTACATTCTTCGAAGGCAACTTAAATCAAAATAGTTAATAAATAAATCGACTACCACACAGACTTACTAAATGCACAAGAGCAAAATATGCAAAAAGAAATCATAAGTAAACCACTAGTTAGCCTATATAATGTATAACTTTTTTTCGGTAACTAAAAAAATACAGACGATATAACGCTTCCAATAACTGTATAGAGAGTATGTTCTATCCATCTTTATTTTGTTTTTCTTATTTGATTAACTATTGGTTCTTTTTTCTATTAGCCTCCTGAGCTCTGTGTTTGTGACTTTATTTCACGAAAATATTTGACTCATTATTCGTAGACAATTACTTAATTTCATCAGAATGTTTCGAAGTGACTTATGTCTATACTAGGGTGATCGACTCGGTTTTACAACCGGTGGAAAAGCCGGTTTTTTCTCCTTTTAGCTGACAGTTTTTTCCAAATGTTTATTTTTCGAATATCGAATACACCGGTTTTTTTATACGAAAACCCCGTTTTTTTTAAGTTTATTTTCATAACTTTGTAACCAATCGTACCATAGTATATTTGGATGCGAAATTTTTTCAAAAATCAAAAAATAAAAACTATTAAATATTCTTCCATATTATTGTAAGAAATTTATTTGTTGTTTAAAAAACAAATGTAAAATAAGAAGAGGAAAATAAGAACTAGTTTATGTCTATATTTTTATGTCTTTTAGGGGTATCAAAAAGAATTTTTTAAATAAAATTTTAAAGATTTTAAAATGAATATAAAATTACAGAAATCATTTTAAACAAAATACGTTAGTCCATTTTAGTTAAAAAGCTCTATTTAACATTAAAAAATGTACAGAAGGAGATACAAAAATTTATAACAGCCTTATAAGAAGTCTTATTTATGTATTTATTTATTTTACTTGTAAAGAGTACCTTTTTTCCTTAAATTTAATTAATTAAAACCAAATTAGTCAACTTCATTCATGCCAGTTATTGCGAAATTGTGCAATCAAGCGTTTATAAACTGCAAAAATTTCATATTTATATATAATTTTTATTATAATCTTTTTTTACAAAATTTTTTTTAATTTTTTCTTTAAATATTATATTTTATATATTCGAACCGGTTAACCGGTTTTTTCTCAATTTTTAAAATAGCAACCGGTTTTTTTAAATTCTAAATTTCAAACTATTTGAAACCCGGTTTCTAATAAAAAGTCGAATAATCGGCCACCCTAGTCCATACGTATTGATTATTTTTATTTAATATAAATCATACGCCACGTAGTTCAAATAAAGTAGCCCGACTTATTAAAGAATTTGATGCAAACAAATATTCTACATTCTTCGAAGGCAACTTAAATCAAAATAATTAATAAATAAGTAGACTATTACACTCACACACAGACATAATAAATGTACAGTGCAAAATATGCTAAAAGAAATAATAAGTGAGCCACTAGTTAGCCTATATAATGTTACCACTTTTTTAGTACCTAAAAATAATACAGATTATATAAAGCTGCCAATAACTGTAGGAATAGTATGTTATATTCATCTTTATTTTATTTTTCTTATTTGATGAACTATTGGTTCTTTTTTCTATTAGCCTCCTGAGCTCTGTGTTTGTGACTTTATTTGACCAAAATATTTGACTCATTATTCGTAGACAATTACTTATAAATATGCAGAATACAAATGTCGATGAAGTAAAGAACATACTACAGGGAGACCCAAATTTTGGAAACTCGAAAAAAATTCAATAACTGAGTAGATCGAGACTTAGGAGATTAAACAGTGTAATAACGGGTCACAGGGAGTTGTGAACTCATCTACCCCGCAGGGGACTATCAAATGAAACGATATGTAGGGCATATGTAGGGAGGAGAAGACTTTGGAACAATAACTTTATCTCTGCATTTGGGCATATTAGGCACAAATACCTTTAGGTGGATACTACGCCGAACTTGGAATTCCTGAGAGATTCAAATTTTAAGATCGAAATGGGATTACATTGAAGGAACTGGTTCTCTGACCAAGTAGATGTTTTTACGTTGACAAAATAAGGATTATGGTTCATTAGGGAAATTTTTCGTTCCTTTAGAGCGCACAACATACCAGTGGGGCATGTGTATATACCTGTTATGAGATTGAGCTTTAAGTGGCCCTGTTTTTTATCCTAACCTAACCTAACGTTACCTACTTATAAATATTTGCAGTCTTTGTGCTACAGTAATCAGGCAAGTTTTGCTTTAACAAAGCAGCGCCAATTTTACGCCATAACTAAATATGAGAATCCTTGCGGTTTAAGATATTTGCAAAGATAAGTTTTGGTTGAGAAACAAAATGCTAGACTTGTCTATTTCAGTGTACTATACACATCTTTTTCCAAACCAACATCAACAGACACTTTATATATCAGATCACACAGTTGTAAAAATTAGGCACAGTTGAACGTTTTGTAGCCCTTGATATGTTAAGGTGGTTTCATTAGATAAAACTCCATAAAGTCTTACGACCAGCTATAGCCTTTTCTACATGACAAGGTAATTTTTAACATAACTGAATTCTATTTGTACAAGAAACTATATAAAACAGTCTCCATAGGTTAAGTCATTACAATTTAACTCTTATAAACGTAAAAATATTCTCGAAAAATATTGTTTTTGGAGACCAGAAATTGATAACAAAGAATTGTGTAAAAACTAATCTAGCTAAATATGAAAATAAAAAAGTATCCAGTACTTGAAAAAAGTAAACGATATAAGAAATTTTGTTACAGTTTGCAAATGTTATAGAAAGTTAAAACCAAATTTTGCTAACATTGCCAATTACATGAATTAAGTGTTGGCCATGGCCACTAATAAGCAGGCTGTGGCTACGTGATGCCTATTTTATCAGGTAAAAAGAAAAGAGAGTAGAACAAAAAAATCCTTTTCAATTCTGATTTTAGCACATAATTGTATTTAAAAGTTCAAAACAAAGTAAAACAATATAATTTACCTATTTACTATTTCACTATTGAGTTGATAGCTATGATCTAGAGCTCTTAAAAGTTTTTTCAAAATTCAAATACAATTTCAAATAGATTAACAATTCCGGTAAAAGGAAAAAAAATCTTACAGGTTTTACAAACAAAAATGAAAACCTTTCATCAGAGTAAAATAAGATTAGCTATAGGAGAAAAATAAAGAAAATTTTAAAGTTAAAAATTTTTTAAATATTTAAACACAAACCGGCTTAAATTTAAATATCAAATTAGCTGTACTTGATACTTCAAGCACTGAAAATATTTTTTTTATATATTTTTAAATCACATAGCTCCATTAAGCAGTTATAAACTTTTAAGTAAATTAACCCTTAAATCTGTCAAAACGGAGTTTTTTAGACTCTACTTGGCTGTTTGCGTGCAGCGAGCTACAACGATAACCAATGATTTAATTAATATTAATAATACGCAATGTGATTCAAATTAGAAGAAAATACTTTTTAATGGATTCAAGTGAAAAAAAATATTCTACTGATGGATTTAAGTGAAAAATGTTCTACTGCTCTAAACATTTTTTAAGCAAATTATTTACAAAAAAAAAAAAAAATTTAAACATGACAGATTGTAAAAAAGCTTATACATATTCACTAGTAGGAAGATATAGAATTTAGTAGCTAAAAGTTTAGATTTTTCTATGAATTTTAGGTTGTACAAATTTAATTTGACGTTGTAAAACTTTTAGAACATAATCCTTTCAACTAATAAAAATCAAACAGCAGGTAATAAAAATCCAGATAAAAAGTTTAAAATCGGATTTAAGGCAAATTCAATTTTTGCTAAAAATAAACTTCCTCCTACAAATCGTATTAATTGAAAAGAAGAGACAGAACTTATAAGCAAACATTTCACTTCACAGCCGTACAGGAAATCAATGCCTAAAATTAGCAATACAAAATGCTTGTACTAACACCTTTGCAGCAATTTCATATAAAGAGTAATTGCTGCTACAGAAAAATTAATGCGTATGCAAGAGTGAGACAGCTATGATGTGTTGAATTTATGATGTTTAGAAACAAAATTTTGGTAAAACTATTGTGGAAAATTTTAAAGTCAAAGTAATAAATAAAAATTTTTATTAAATAATTTGGAATTTTTTCGACGAGGTTTTAAATAAAATACTCAAGTAATAAAAGGTAAGTAAGAAAGCTAGCAACCAAATAAACCAATGCATATGCTATTGCATATTTTTATAATTTTTACTTTTCAGCAATTTCAGATGTAATATCAATGACGATAATAGTTTGAATAAGGTCTAAAATGAGCCTCTCCAGGAAGTATTCAAATTAACGCAATAAATAGTGATGAAAAAAAATTAAATGTAATGAAAAAAATTATAATAATAATAAATAATATAAAAGGTAATTAATTTCGTTTTGGTATACGATTAATACATATACACGTCAGCTTTTATCGGTATGCACGTTAAGTGTGACTACTATTGTGGGAATTTATGGCACTGGACGCTAAACTAGAAGTGGCCACTCTTTTTAGCGACTCTGTGTGCCTTGATACGGACGAGTTTTAACATAATTGTAAAGAACAAAATGACTTTGGACGAACTGTGACGGAGTACACATGTAGGGGGAATATCGAAGCAGACCACTACTACCACGGGTCCCTTTTCGACGGAGTAACGAACATTTTTAAAACCAAAGACAGAATAGGTTTGGTAGACGAAGCACAAAGACGCTACTTAAACTTAAAAAAATAAATGTTTAATTCATTAAAGTTAAACTAAACCTGTGTTTCATTTGATAAGCCTACACTTTTTATTATTTGTTCCTACTAAAGAGCTGTAAAGTAGGTAGATCAGCTAAAAAAGACGCGAAATTACATGTACACAAGACTTTCAATAATTTTTTTTATTTCGCCATCTCAAGTTCTTAAACCTAATAGAAACTTTGTTTTACGTTGTAACCAATATATCAGCCACTAATACTAGTCATATAACCAATCAAGTGACCGTTAGTGTTCTTGTAGGGAGTCTAATAGTAGCTTAAGAAACAAGACAAAATATCCTGTAGTTTTTTATTTAATAATTTAAGAAAATTTTGAGAAAAAATCAGAAATATGATAGAATCAATAGATAAAATTCATAAAAAAATTACTCGAACGGAAAAAATTTGTATCATATTTTCAAAAGAAATTTCAAATAGAGCAGTTTGGTAGTAGTAATCAACTTCAGTTGAGCTTGTGATTTCACCTGCATGAAATCATCTTGAGTGTTTAATTATTTATTGTCTTTGTTTTTCATATTTTAGGAGAATTTTAAGTTTTTGCTTTATATGGCCACAGAATGGCACAGTTTTTTTTTCTCTATAAAAGAGAATCTATTTTTCTTTAGAATTAAGTTAAAGATTATTTGCAATTTTTTAAATTTTTATAATAAAAATTTGCTCATAATTTACCTAGATTTGCAAATTTTACAACAAGCGAAACTTTATCTCAATGAAGATAATAAACTTTTGTTCCAACAAAAGCCACCTGTATTTGACTCTTCTATCCAATGAAACAATAAATAAATTTCTTAAGATATACTCTATTAGCGTTATAGATTTCTAGCAAATCTGTTTTGGTTTTTTTAATGTTTTATTTGCTTCTTATATGTTTTTCGCACTAATATTTTATTTTCTTGGTGTTCTAAGGGTTTTAGGTTTTCCTAAGTACAACATAAATAACAATAGCTTAAGGCCTATTTAGTATTCTTTAAAACGTAATACTTAAATGTACAATCCATTAAGAAATCTAAAAGATATAAAGCATTAATCACAATTACCGGGTAATTTTTATCACTCATACGTCCAGTTGCACCATTAAAATTTTAATTTATTTTTCAGATAATTTCTTTGTTATATGCATACTTTTTTTTAAATAAAAGCTAGTAAATTATCTATAATTTGATCTCACCTAAACATTTGTGTATATTCAATCAATAGATTTTATTTTTAAAAACCCTTTCTAGTTTTTTTAAACCTAACAGACTTATTTCTATTAATTTTAAATCACATTATGCTCTAATGAATTTATAAGAATGTGTAATAAAACAGGTATTGATATTAAAATGGTATTGAATGTAATTTAATTTCATTGTAGTATTTATTTCTTGCACTGTTAGCAAGAATGTGTTTGTTATGTCTTAACAAATATTCATTATCCTTGAACTGTGTATTCAATTATCAACACACATAATAACGTCTCTGCTTAAGAATGAATGTAAAGAAATATTAAAAGAACTTACATGTTTTTCTAAAAATGTGGGCAATTGTTCTTTGGCTCTTTGTTCGCCATCGACATTGCGATAGAAGGCAGTTAAGTTGGCACCCAGACGTATTGTTACCTCGTAACGTGTTTTGCCGGAACGTGCTGTACGAGTAAAAGTGTAAAAGAGAGATGATTAGATAAAATGGGATTCAGAAAAATTACTTGCATGTAAGACATTGTGGTTTGAGATTGAAGCGTATTGATTTACCTGTTGGACGACTGGTTTTTAGTTGTGAAATACCACCATCTCTGCCATTATTAAAATCACACTCACGATGACAATCTAAGGCAGATGAATTAGTTGTGCAGCCTGAAAATATTGAAAAGTTAAAATATTTAGCAAATAAATCTAAAACATAAAGGTTGAATTCTTGACAATTTTTATAAAAAAAATTCTTTAGTTTATTAATAAAAGATTAACTTTTTATATATATTTCGTTTTTCATTAAAAACAAAAATAAAAATTTTTACACAAAAATTTAGCTTAAGAAATTTTTAAAAAGTTTCAGTTTCTCTAAAATGTTCATTAACATTATCTTGGCTTTCAAAAACGGAAATAATTTGTATACTAGCAGTTTTTATTAGGTACTTATTTTGCATTTAGTTGAAAAACCTCTTAATTAATATTAATCATACGTCCTTGTGGAATTTTTAAAGTATGAATGATGAACGAATCTACTACAACTTTTCAAGTTGAAATTGAGAAAATACAAATTGAAGTTAGGAAATGCAAATTTATATTGAGAAAAGACAAATTGAAATTGAGAAATAGAAATTTTGTTAAAAAATTAAATTGAAATTAAGAAATGCAAATTTAGATTGAGAAAATATAAATTGAAATCAAGACAATAAAAATTAATGTTATGAAAATAAAAATTGAACTTGAAGCTCGCCAGTAATACAACTTTAATTGTCTCCTTACAGTCCGATGCTTAATCCAATTAAACATGTAACATCTTGCTCATTTAGAAAACATTATTGATGAAGCTAAGACCGAAGATTGTGTCAGGGCAGCTCAATACTCTACAACATTTCACTGAAGATCAATAGAATTGGAGGTTACGCCTGCTGGTGAATGAGCACAAAATTTAAATAAATTTGTAAACATCTCATCACTAAATCGGTTTTTTTTTCCTAATAATAGATTGAATTTTCTCAATTCCAATTTGTATTTTCTCAATAGCAATTTCTGTTTCCTAATAACAATTTGTTTTTTCTCAATATTTATTTGTTTTTCTCAATTTCAACTTGAAAAGGTGTAGTTTAATACAAAATACTAAGTAAGTAAGAATAATTACAGAAGCAAACAAAAAAAATCAAAATCATAAAACACATTAATAATTAATAATTAGTCAAGTCCCTAATAAAACCTATTAAAAATTAAAAAATTTTTGAAACAAATCTTGACAACCTTGTCTTCAATACTATTAACTCAACTGCCATTTTGTCACTACTACAACTGACCTGCTGTTTATGAAAAAGTGTAACAAGAAATGCAAATAGAGTGAAAGAACATTTATCATTTATTGCATTGTATAGAATATCCAACAGCTGACTTCACTCTAATTTTGTTTTTTTTTTCTCTTACACTAACAACCGGATGCAAATGTTATTTTCCATGTTGTGAATATTGTCTAGCAGTCGCTAAAAATTTATTTTTTTTTCTTGTTGCTTGAACAATTGAAGTTAAGTTTCTTGGGTGTTAAAAATGGTGCAAACAAAGTCATCAACATCATGATGGTCGTCAGCTTTAACGTCATCTATAGTTTGACACTCTTGTATATAAATCGTTTTTGTGCATTTTTGCATTTTGTGTTTTGTTTGTGTTTATTTATATTTAAGTTTAAGTCGTGCATATAAGCATCTTGCAAATTGGAAACTGAATTTGTGGCAGAGACAATCTTGTTTGCTCTTATTTCTGAGAATTCTTGATATATTTTTATTCAAGAAGTTATTAAATAATAAAAAAAAAAGATAAAAATAAGACCAACGAAATTTAATTTTGCTTTTATAAAATGTTTCTTTGAAAATAAATCTTTAAGTTTCTTAAATTTTAATGATTTTTAATAAAAGTTAGAGTTTTTTTTTTATTCGCATATTTTTTGCGGCTTTTAAGAAAAGATTAAATTTTTTTTGATGTAATGTAACTTAAGAGACTTGTAGCATTCTTATGCCATATAACGTTTTTTTATGTGAAAGCATACTCACATTAAAATTAAATGTTAAACTTAATAGCGAAGGCCTATTTTTTACAGTCATTTTAGGAGTCCATTTAACAATTGTACAAATCTCTGAATATATTGAAACACCATTTACAATCGCTGATTCTATTTATAGATCTACATTCTTTATAGCAACAGGATTTCATGGTATTGTGCATTAATTGGAACTACTTTTTTACTTGTATGCCTAATTCAACATATAAATACAAATTTTTCAAAGAAACACTACTTTATATTGGAAGCTGCTGCTTTATATTGATATTTGTTGATATTGTTTGATTATTACTTTATGAGTAAATTTATTGTGAGGAGGATAATTATTTGTATCAACTCTATTAAAAAGGAGTTTTTATTATTTGCAAATTTTCTCAATTTAAATAAATTAAATGATAAATTCATTGAAATATGTTTTGAACTTTTTTGGACGCTAAGAGGCCTTGAGTATTCTGATTTGGATCCTAAAGTAAGAGCTGATGAAGTTAAAGCCAACAAATGCAGGCATTGAATTTACATCCATTAAAATAAAATTAATAAAGATTAATACAAAAACGAAATGTGTGTGTAACAAAAAAATAAACAAAATAATATGTGTTGGTTTTGACAAATGAATGCTTTTTTTTGAATAATAAAAAAGGATGAAGTCTTTACTACTACCACAGTGTAAAAATCAAAAGTCCCGTTTATATCCTTATTTTGGATCTGTAATAAAATTAAAACCGTATCAAAAATGTAATAGAACCGAAAATTTTAAAATTTTATATAAGAGTCAATTTTGTTAATTTTTTTTTTTTAAATATTAAAGTTCAGTATAGGATTGTTAGAAGGTATTTTGTGGTCATAAATAATTTTTTTTTTTTTTTTTAAATATGATCTTGACCATTTGTTTGATTTAAGTTATAATATTACTAACAACTAGATAATGATCGAATGGGTCTACCTCAGAACAGATACTTGTAGCCGAAATTTTATCGTCATAAAGCAATTCAATCATAGGGCATTACATTTTTGTCAGGGTCATGGCTGGGAGGGGAATTATCTTGTCAAGACCAATTTGTTTAACTGCCAACCTTGCACTTTTATTTTGCACTTTTTTTTTCTATCTTAAATTTTTTGCTACGCCAAGCCTATTAAAGTTTATTCTTCTGTAGTGTTTCACAACATCATTAAGCGAACATAGGTAACCTTGAACTCTCCCATTAGGCGACGTGACATAGCCGAATGAAAATTACATGCTAATTCTACTGCAAACAAGAATAATATTGACCACATTTTTCGAATAATGCAACACTTGCACGCTACAACATGTGACAATGGATGATATTTTTATTAAGAAACATGGAAGAAATTGAATAATATTTTAGTTTTTTTAAGACGACTTTTAGTCTAGCATATAATTTTTTTATTTTAATTTTGGAATTTTGTAAAATATTTTCTATTTTAATATGTCAGTTCTTTTTGTTTGTGTGACTTTCTTTCCAATCAAACTATATTTATTTTATTTTCTTATTGCTCTTATTTGACCTTTATTTTATAAAATTTTTTAATTGATTTTTCAAGCTCGAGGTCTTTATAAATATTTGTTGATTTATTTATTATTCAATATTTCGCTACTCCTTTGTGTAGCATCTTCAGGAAAGAAATTGTGTGTTTTTTTACAAAATTTGTATAATTTTTTATATAAAAATTTTGTAAAAATACACAATCTCTTTCCTGAAGATGCTACACAAAGGAGTAGCGAAATATTGAATAATAAATAAATCAACAAATATTTTTAAAGAACTCGAGCTTGAAAAATCAATTAAAAAATTTTATTTTATTTTATTTTAAATAAATAGTTTTGTATGGTTTTGTGCATTTTTTTCCAGAAATTTTTGTAGTTGAGCGATTTTAGGAATTTTTTCAAAATTTTATTTTTTTGCGAATTTAGAAATAAAAACTATATAATAAGCGATTTTTTATGTTTTTGTTCTTAACTCTTTCTTGTGGTCTTGCCAATTTTTTACATTAATGTAAATTATGCGTACGATGGCTTTAGAGCAACTCAAAAATATTTAAGATCAAGTTTTGCTGCAAAAAAACGTTGTCTTTATAGCAATGTTTACAACAAAATATTTTTCGTAGAATTTTAAGGGCCTCATACAAGGCGAATTCAATAAGGTGAACTCGTCGCTAAAACAACTACAAAGTGAAAAAATACAACGTGTATTTTGTTAGTGTAAACTGACTTGAACTGTCAAAAAGTTGTTTACGAAATCAAAAATAAAAAACACGTTTATTTACATACACATACATTATAATTTATATAAAATAAAATATTAAAAAGGTGCAATTAAATAAAAATTACAAGAACCAATTTTTTTTTTTACAATTTTTAAGAGAATTTGCACATTTTTTCACAATTTTAAAAAACACAAAAAAAATTTGACATTTCAATATTAAAAAGAGTGTTCAGCTGATAAACAGCTCCTTTAATAACTTCTCCTGATAATGAATTCGCCTTGGCCTCATACATACAAAATATTTAAGGCTTATTGAAGGCTTATTTGACAAATTTCCCCACAACGTCTGTCAAAAGATCTTTAAATAAACCTAACATGTGTTTTGTAAATACAGCAGTAAGTCATTTAACCCAGTTTGAAGCAAAAAAGGCTTTGAATTTAAAAAAAAAACAATTTTTTAATATTCAATATCATAGAAGACAGACATAGGACTGCAAATGTGCTTCAAAAAATGGTCACTATTTTATAAGTTTAAAAAAATTTTGATTAATTTTATAAATCAAAACAAAATTCCTTAAGCTATAGCTTTTTAAAAATTGATTTAATTTTACGATAAAGACATTATCTTTCATTTTTGCAATGAAAAATTGGTTTGTAATAAAAACAAGTCAGTGTGTATTAGGTTTGGTCCCACTATGTCTCTTTATTCTGGCAAAATCTTAAAAAGAAAAGCAACCAAATTGCTGTTTTGATATACATACATAAGTGCTTATGTTCATTTGTTTGTGTTTAGTTGTGTGTTTTTTTTCAGTTCATGTTTTTTGCTCTAACCTGCCTGCAATATGAGTTTAATCTACTGTTTGCATTTTTCTATGCTTTTGCAACATGTTGCAACTATTAACAATCATACAAGTGAGTGTATGTATATGTGTGTGTGCTTATGTGTATGTTTGATAAAACTGTTTAGTTTGTCTGTCAGCTAGAGTACTTTTTTTTCTGTCTCTCTGAAGTAGTATCTGAAAACCATGCAAATTTGTTAAGTGTCAACATTTGACAAAGAAAAATTAAATTGCCAGAAAAGCTGTGGTAAATTGACGTGTCACTTGTATGCTTTTTTGAAGTAGTTTTTTATCTGCTCTTGCTCACTCATTCACACCATGTGAGTTCTTAGATAAAAGTGTAAATTTTAGGTTGTGTTTTGTATAAAAAAAAAACTTTCGGTTTATAGGACAAGTGTTTTCACAAAATGTTAAATTGTTTTTTTGTTTTGCAGAAAGTAAATATTAAAACAAATATCAAATAAATTTTCAAAACTAAATTATAAATAGTGAATATTATTTAAGTTTTACTACAATTTATTCACAATTTTGAAACGCCACTTTTTTTAGCACTAAATATGGTTTTAATGCCTTTTTTGTTGGATCTATTGTTGTTGCTGGCATTCAGTTATATATTCTGTAAAAGTGAAAATATGTTGGCATGTATATCATGCCATGTAAATTATGTCATCCTTAACAGAGTACATTTGAACAACAGTCCAACCAAGATGAGCTACAGCAAAAAATACTTTTGCTTAAGCCGCAAATATTTCAGCAGATATTTTTAATAAATAAATAAAATATCGTAAATTATTTTCATACAAATTGTTAAAAAAAAACACATATACACACACAATAAACCTCATCTAGGGGAAACAAAAAGGACTATCGCTCTGAAGTTCATAGAAAGAAAAAACAAGTAACTAAAGCGCTTGTAGCACATTCAACTCATTTTAAATCATGTTTAATAAAAATATATTTGAAATATAAAAACCAACTGTGATATTTATTTCAATTGCAATTCCATATGCGAGTAATTGAAGATTTTTTTTCTGCTATTAACAATTAAATTTTTTGTATTTCTGATATTTCAGTTTTGTGAATTTTACCGGATATTATAAATTGTTTTTTCAAATCTATTGATTTTTTAGCCGTGTTTATATCAGAAAATTATATCAGAAATGTAAAGATAAGAATGAAATCATAAAATTTAAATCTGAAATTAGCAAAGTTTTTGCGGTTACAGATGAAGGACTATTAGAACATTTTCTAGGCATAAAGGTTTAACGAGATGGTGAAACTCAAGAAATTGAGATTAGTCAAGAACCTTATAATTGTAAACCATCGTCAGTACCATTGGATCCAAATTTTTAAAATTAAATGTGATGAGAATTGCGAGAATATAAATAAAACCTTGTATTAATCGCTTATTGAAGTTTTATTATATTTGGAACTTACCACAAAGCCAGATATATTACACTCTGTATCGAAGTTAGTTTAAGGGAATTCGGATCCACATAAAGAACATTTTAAATCCGCAATAACAGATAACTTAAAATTAAAATTTTTCAAAGGAAATAAAAAGTTAATTGTTTATGCCGACGCTGATTGGGGTGGATGCACAACAGATAGGAAATCCTATTCTGAATACGTTTTTTATCTTGGAAACTGTTTACTAGCTTTGGAATTGAAAAGATAGTCCACAACAGCTTTAAATAGTATTGAGGTAGAATATATGTATGTCTGTTTCAAATGCATCAAAGGCAGCAGTGTGTGTATTTAAGATTGCAACGAGAACTAGGATTTTTAACAATGAGAAAATAGAACTAAATGTCGATAATAAAGGAGCTCTTAAATTAGCAACAAATCTAGTTCTCCATAATCAAAGTAAGCACATGTATATACAGATGTAAAATACCATCACATAAGAGAAGTCGTTAACAACACAGAAATCTTGCTGAAATATTGTCCACCGATAGATGTGACTGCAAATATTTTTACCAAGAACTTAACTAAAATAAAATTTCTTAGTTAGCCATGCCATTTCGTTTATATAATATTTTGAAATATTTGAAAAGTTGCTATACCTTTAAAAAACTTAATTAGAAATAGTTTAATAAAAATAAATGTTTGTTATATAAAACAAAGGAAAAATCCGTGATTCAAATTTATAAGATAGAGCTTTCATCAATGCAATGTAATTTTTCTTTCCCTTTTTTTAATTTGATTTTAATAAATTTTAATAAACTTAAAAGTAAAAATTTTCTATTCTCGGTTATGTATTTTTTAAAACGTTTTAATTGAAATGAAAATACGATGTATTAAAAAAGAAATAAATTAAGTTTTACAGATGCAGACAAATGAAAAAAAAAATTGATTTCACTACTAAATTGTAAAACAAAAAACCAATCAGTCGATTGTGTAGCAGCACCTTATTAATCTACCTCGCTCAGGCTTTTAAATTTTTAATAAATTTGTTTTAAACCCAAATTTCACTTTAATGTATACAAGCTTCAATAAATAGAAATTATATTTTGTCCACTGTTAATGAAATCTAGACTTCCACAACAAAGTTGTTGCCATAAAAAATGTTTTATTTTTTCTTTTGTAATTTTTAGTTTTTGGGAATTCCCTATTTATGTATACGTTAATAAATTCTGGGTGCTCAGTAAAAATTATAAAAACAAGATAACGTATTTCGACTGCGAAAAATATGTTCATCCTGCAAATGTACGTCACATAAGTCTTATATTTAACAAAAGCAATACATAAACAATGAGATTAATAAAAATTAAAGAAGAACAAAAGCATTTTAGTTTATTTAAAACTATATTATTGAACATGTTACGGCTTGTATTGTTTCTTTTTTTTTTGCCGTTTTTAGGTTAATTTTATAAAAAAAAATTATCACTTTTTTGTTTTCTTTTTTTATATTTTTTTTTTACTATTTAATGTTTTCTTTTAATCATTAACTGAATTATTCAGTACATGCTGCCAATTAATCTTTAATATTTTTTTTTATTTGTTTGTTGGGCTTAAGATGGTCTATATGCATTTCACTGGTGCTTATACCAGATCGTCAGTAGACCTTTTTGCCAAAATTCTTGATATATATATTTGTAAGCGATCTGCAAAAAATCGTCGTGCCGATACAATATATAAGATTTCGATTTTCCATCACATTTTCTTTAAACTTTTTTTAACTATTCGGCCATGTGATGGAAATCGAAATCATATGAAATTGAAATCGATGAATATTTTTAATTGAATTTTTGTAAAAATGGACGTAGCTTTTCCTGATTTCAAAAGTAGTTTAAGTATCGGAAAGTGGTCTTTAGAGGAATATTAAAGAAAATAATTTTATGAACTTTGAATACGGAAGAGGTTTCAAAATTTGATCGATTTAAATTTTACGTGATTTCGATTTCCATTACATGGCCGATTGTGTTTTTTTTTTACAAGTATTATAGCTGCACTTGTTCCATAATTTTGTGCATCACTGTATTTATTAATAAATTTATGCTCGCTTTCAACAATCTGTTTTTAAATATGACATGATATGATTATACATGTATTTTATTAATATGAAATTAAAATGAAAAATGCATTGCAGAAAGCTTCAAATGTGAAAGATAATTGTAGTGTTGTACGATGAGGAAAAGGATGATGTTAAAAATGTTGTTGCCACTCAAGGGTTGTTGAAAACATACATAAATACTTTGCCTTTTGTTTAATAATCGCTTTTGTTTTTTTGTTTGTTGCTTATGTTTAACTGAGCCTTTATAAAGGGACATACAACACAACACAACACAATGCAATACAAATACAAATTATTTATATACATGAACGATTTTGAAATGCTTAATTATTACCCGTAATTAAATTTGCATTCAAGCTGAAAATTATGTCTAAAAATGTCAGAAAAGAAAACTGTATATTTCCTTTCATTCAAAATGTATAAAAAACAAGCTTCACTTATGTGTCTTTTTTTTTTCTCTTTTAAAAAATTTTTGTTATTTAAAAAAAATATACAAATAAAAGATTAAGTACTATGACGATGGACAAAAGGCCTATAGCAACCACTTACCCATTGTTATTTCACTGATATCAGGAATTTCACATTTTGTGCCCTTGTATCCTGGCGGACAGTGACAAGTGATGGCAGCATCTCCAATATGTCTGCAAAGACAGAAAGAGTTATTAATTTTAATTTTATTAATATTGTTAAGTATAATTTAATTAAAATAACGGACATAATACGCTTGATTGTGGTTTAATTTTAAACTGTGTATCTTGACCCACATGCGTAACAATGAATTAAAAATATATTTTTTGAAGAGGTAAAACTACTTAAAATGGATTTTAATAAGTGAGACACAAAGATTGTAGAAATAAATTGTCAACATAATACCTGTACAATTTATCATATACAATCGTTATCTCAGCTGAATTTTCAATTTATTTTGTCAGCAAAAAAAAAGTAAGTTATTTCTAAAATAAATTTTATAAAAACTTTTAATATAGAAATGTCTATCACCAATCAATATGTGAAACCAAGTTTACGAAACAACAGCTTTATCAAATTTAATTATGTTGTACTACATTTATAAAATAAAACAAATAGAGAAGATAAATTTTTAAGTGCTGCATGTTAAAGATTGCATTTAGATTTTTTATCAAACAGTTTTATTAAATTGAAACAATTTATGTAAATTAAGGCATGAACTGTCTCGTGATGAAACAAATAATTTTACCCAATTTAACGAAATTTGCTGTATATAAAAAATAATTTAAATAAAAAGTGGTGAATTATTTTGCAAATATAAATTTAAAAAAAAAATGTATCAACAATTTGTTTGACAACTTTGTATCAATGCAACAAAGTTTATTCGGTTTGACAAAAATTTAGTCAATATAACGAATATTATTTAAACAGTTGAAATTAACGTTTTAAGCAAAAATCTAATAAATATGTCGAAATTTGTCTAGTTAAATTTTTTTATAAAAAAATGTGTTTTTTTTTATAGATTTTACAATAGTCCGCCATTTCTCCTTTATAAATTCTCATTAACAATGGACCTTTTCGCATATCACCCAGACCCGTTTTATCCACTTGAGGGTACACGAACTCCATTATTATGTTCCTATATCGAATGCCATTCAAAGACACTGCAATTTCGGCCTCATTTTTAAAAAAATCCACTTCAGACAGCTGTGTGTGAGTTCAAAATTTTCTTATGAATTGCATGAGGATTTTTGAAGCCCCAAAATTAACAATTTTGTATATTTTTGAAGCCATTTAAATAAAAATGCGCATCATCGGAAAATAAAGGTTTTTTTTTTTTTTAAATTTGGCATTGACTTTACTTTGCTCCATTACCCAATAAACGAATTGCCAGCGTTTTTCATTGTCTGATGGTATGAGTTTCAGGGCAAGGTAAATAATTTACACATTAAGGTGGAGATCTTTTATCAAAATTTGCTAGATTTGTAAGATTCATAGTTGTCGAAAAAGATGACGAATTGGTGTTTCTGGGTTTTTGGAGGCACCCTCGTTTAACCACATTGACAAATTACGTGCAATTTCTCGACTAAAAGCTCTTCAAAGTTTGCGAACAGTCTCAGCATTTTTTTCCAAATTTTTGTTAGAAATCTCTATATATATATGCGACACATTTCAGAGCTACCACTTGTACAAAGAACGTGAAACTAGTTTTAAATGCTCATTCTTACTGCGACACATTAATGTTAAAATGTTAATACCAAATAGGCTTAGTGTCTGCAAAAATCTACACAAAATCGAAAAAAAAACAACACAACTGTCGGTAAATTGAGTTTTCTAGAAAAAATATTATGATAATAATAATTCATCAATAAGATAGGAAATACATTCTTAATTTGCCACATTTGAGGAGGATATTATTACAAATAGAAAAAATTATATCCTACTAATATAATAAATGTGAATGTTTGTATGTTTGTTACTCAATCACTCAAAAACGGCTGAACGGAACTAAATATCAGATGATTCAAGTGAAAAAAGTGATATAAATGAAATTCGGCACATAGTATCTATATACAAGCTGTATTAACACATAGACTACTTTCTATCCCCATAACCAGGCGAAGTCGTTGGCAAACTCATCATCACACAGCCTATACGGGTTGTTTGTTTTGTAAAATTTTTATTTTTGTTGCAAGTTTTGACTTTTTTTTATATTTTCAAATTCAAATTTTCAAATTAATAATCCTACTAATAGGTATAATAAATGTGAATGTTTGTGTGCTTGGATAAATTTGACAAACATATAAATAACAATCTAGGTTTATACTAAGTCTATCTTTCATCCCTATAACTAGGCAGACGAAGTCGCGGACACAAGCTAGTAATAAATAAATAAAAATAAAGAGTAACAACAACGGAAAAAGACTTCGACTTCAATCTCTTATTAGGAAAAATTAATACTGTTATTTAAGAATTATATTTCTTTAGAACTTAAAAAGATGATATTGCCAACCAATTCTGAAAGATCCATCAAAGAGTGCTGATTTCGAAAATGCATTACACTCGGTTAGCATATTATATTATATATATCACATGTATTCCTTCATTATCACAAACAGAAAAATTAAATTTTTTCCTTAAGTGAAAACTTTTAAAACTACATCAATCTGAATATATTTGAATCTGATAAAAAAATATTTTAAAAAAATTTCAATAGAAGTTCGAATATAAAAATGTTAAAAATTTTAAATTTTGTGTTTTGAGCTAAACAAATTTTTTTATCATTTTATCAAAAATATAATTAAAAAATATATATTTTAATCAATTTTATAAAATCTCGTTCTTAATAAAATTTCTTAGTTTTGTAGTTTTCAAATAAATTATTTTAATAATACAATTTTTATGTTAGAAATATATCGCTTAAATATGAATAAAATGATCAATTTTACACATGCCATCAATTTAATTATAAAAAAATTTTTAAGTTTCAAAAAATCTTTAGAGTTTAAAAAAATGTTATTTAAGATCATTAAGTTAAGAATTATATTTTTAAGTACACTTATCAGCGTTACGCGTAAATAAAAATATTTCGTCACACATACTTATGTGACACATAAACAAAATTTAGTGCATACCCCCAATCTACTTATGTTTTGTTTAAGCCTCAACACTCAAAGGAATCCAAAATTATTTCAGAGACTTACAATTACAAGAAATCATATCAAAATTTCGAAAAACTTAGATTAAAATTTATTTTTATAAAAATTTAAGATTTATATGTGAAATACCCATGCAGAAAATGTTCATAGTGCAACTATACATTCTTGCCTCTGTCACCTGTACTAAAAACCAATTTTTCCCTAGACAATATTACTTGCAAAAGAAGCTCAACATTCGCTTGTCATTGCAAATCCAAAAGTGTCGTCATAACTATGGACTAGATAGAGCTTATGGGACTATATGGCGATATTGGAACCAGGTATTTCTTAGTTCGTTTTGGTAATACTAGTCTACAATATTAGTACATATTGCCTGCCTCATTTAATAAAATATTGTTTTAGGATGAAAACTTAAGCTACAGTTTATCATCTACAATATTTTTGGGGTAAAAATTTTTGCATTTATTCTGTAAACTATTTCAAAGTGTAAAAAGTATAGATGTTTTGTGAACAATAGTAAAAAAATCATCAAAATAGTCGACAAAAATTATGATTTGTAGAGACCCAGGCAAGCTTCAGCAAGAAGTTCCATGTATCTGGGTGTGAAAAATAATTTAATTAAAATTTGTTTCACAGCAAAAACACTTCTTTTATATAGACAATAATATTGTTTATTCTAGAAGACCTATATAATATTAAGAGAAATTTATCTTTTTAGTTTTTTTTTAGTTTTTTTAAATTTTTCTCAGAAATCAATTTAATACTTGAATGGCCCAATCTAGCAAAAATAATATTAATATAACTGTTCTTAACACAACACCCCTTTAGCCTTCAAATCATAACTATACAATGGACCACACAGGTCTCCCAGCGTAAATGTTGTAAGTGTCTCTTAGCCTTCAATAACCCCCTCTCCTAGCAAATATTGACGTACGAAATTATATAATTAAAAATGCAATCTGATTTAGTATTTTTTGTCAGCAGCTTTTCGTAAAATCTTTTAACCAAATATCTTGTGATGGCTGTATGTAAAAAAACTTCTTTTATATGTCAGGAAACTCTAGCCAATTTAAAAAAAAATTTCCTCATCGTTTTGGTCATGTATTGCTATTTTGCAGTTTTTTTTATCAAGGTATCAATGGTTATGACAAGAATCACTTAAGTTTTTTATTTATTTTTTGTATCTTTGGCTCTTAGCAAACTCAGAAACAAAAGTAAATAGAGAAAAATTCCCAAAGGTATATTTGTAATACTCACATTGTGAGTGAGCGGTAAGGAAGCTTACAAGTCTGATATAAGTAAGAGCTGAAAGACACTTTTTGCACGAGTAAGCAAATAAGAAAATAAAATAATAATAATAAAAGGTAGAATTACAAATACGTGTTTGTAGTTTAGGCTGATGTAGGATATTTTGAGATGGTTATAAGTGTTGGAAAGCAAGTCCGTTGTAACAAAAAAAAAAAAGTACTTTTGTTAGGTAGATAGGTAGGTAGGAAGGTAGGAAAGGGGGATGCAGAAAGCAGTATCTGCCTACTACATCCACACTCAAAGACCAATTAGATCTACTGCGTTACCCTTTATACAATTAAGATAGAAAAGAGAAAGAGGGTTGTCAAAGATAAAGTACATGAGAAAATAATAAAAATAAGTTGGTAGGAAATAGAATAGAAGAAAGAAAGAAAAAACAGATTCTCTACGATCCCCATTGCATTTTCACCAACCACCTAATCCCCATGATGAATCCGATAATATTTCCCAGCTTGCACTCCGAAACAGCATGTTCTAACCTTGTCACCCGTAGCCGTGACAAACAGCATATAGTCCTTTATCCCTAATCCGCGAACCTTATTTTTGTTGATCCAAAGCTCTTGGATTAGGGCCATATCCTCTTGAAATTTGGCAAGGTGAGTTATCAGTTCTGCCGAAGCTGCTTCACTGTGGTGCAGATTTATCTCTTTGTTAACTATTATGAATTCTTATATAATGACTGTGTTTTTCAGTGCCCCTGAATATGATCAACGAAGTTCGATCGAAATATTGGAAAACAACAAATATTGAAAATAAATAAATTAAAGGCAAAAATATTAAGGCCTATACTTTTTCAATTTATTTATAAATAATTTTTAATTAATGACCTCAAGCCGAATTTATAAAAAAATACAACCATAATAATAAATAAGGTCAATTAAAATAATTTTTTTATATAAGCGTTGGATATAATTTTAAACAATATTTTTAGAAAACTTTTGACACAAAAATTTTTACTATTAAATTTTTTAATTAAAAAATGAAATTTATTATACTTTTTGTAAACATCAGTCATATAAAAAAAGTATTATATACACGCAAAGAAAAACCATGGTTACGACATGATCACAACGGTCGTATTATTTTTTCTAAAACAATATTTGATTGTCGGAAACAAGTAATAGTTATTTTTGTTTCATTTCATCATATATTTTGTCACGATAATCAAGCATTTGTTTAAATTGTATCGTTTAATGTATACATTTCGTAAACATTTTAAAATGGTTATCATTTAAAAATAGTATGATTTAAAAAAAATAATTTGACAAAAATAACATTATATTCAAAAGCATTATAAATTAAAAATAATCACTAAATAATAAGTGAGACAACAGTATGACTACAAATTAATTAAGCTATGATTTTTATTCAATAATAATTTGATTTCTTGCTGAATAAATATTGCAATTAAATTGGTAAGTACAATCAATTTGTGTATGTTACAGCAAAAGACAATAATTTGATGTAAAAAGCAAAGATTGTCCCTTTCAATTGTAGTCATATGTATGATTATTGAATGAGACTTAAATTAAACATAATAATGATAACTGGTAACCATTATTATTTTTAACCATAATCATACAATTCAATCATAGTATGTTGCTCTTCGATTATGGTTACCACAACCATATTTTTTCTTTGCGTGTAGACAAACCGTTTAGAAATAGCTCACTTATTTAAGAAACTTTTAAATTTTGACCTATAGTGCCATATATTAAAAATGCTATTATAATTATTTAAGCACTAAATTTGTTTATGAAAAAATATTTTTGACATCCTGCTTTTGAAAATAGACCTGAGACCTAGTAGCAGCAGGATGGAGCCACTCTCCGCACTGCACGAAACACAATTGCACTTTTAAATCAAATTTTTGTAAAAGCAAATATTTTTTGGAAATTCGGAAATTTATTAGTCAGTGCGTTTGCTACGTTTGTCAGCTCCCGAATAATTTCCTCAGGATTGTATAAAGGACTGAGTAGATGTAAACCAGCTAGAAACAATCATTGAACACAAGGCCAATATTATTGTAGAAATTGAAGTACTCTAAGGCGAACCCATCATTGCGTAGCTTAAAACGAGAGATATTTGAGTGACGTTATACTCCATACTTAGTGTAAAAAAAAATTTCTATTTCCAGTGAAAATATGTAAACAAGCCCGAAACAATCTTTGAACACAAGTCCAATATTGTTGTATAAATTAAAATGCTACAACAACAAATTTTTTTAAGATTTAATGAAAAATGCGAGTCCATCTTTGCGTAGCTGGACACGACGGGTGTTTAGTTACCATTATATTCCATACTTAGTTCAAAAAATTTCCATTTTGTATATTTTATAATTTAAGAAAAATAAAATAAAAAAATATGCAAACGAAAAAATTATTTAATTTTAAAAACGTATGGCGCATCATGTATACGAAATATTTGTAGAATGAATGCATCTCAAAACAGTTCGTAAAATACCACAGCGTAAAAAGTTTACAAACACAAGCAATTCAGCTATTACTTAATCATTATCTTTAAGTATAAACTAGAAAAAATCCCCAGATTCATTATAGCAGTTTAATGCTTTAATGAAGAGACGGAGTTGCTTTTGGGAGGACGTATTCTTTAAAAATATAATTTTTGCCATAACGTACTTAAAAATATATAAATCGCTTCGTGGTGCTTTCGAAATATTTTTTTTCTTTTGAAACCTTGGACGTCCATTACTTTCTTCGGAACCCTGACTAATACAATGAAATCATAGAATGAAATATACTGCAGTATACTTGGAAGCTTAAAAATACACAGACAGACTGACCGAATTAGGTAAATCAATTCCTCTATGTTTAACGATTCACATCACTATTTATACACTTTATTGAATGACAAACTGAATGACAAACTTATATTTACCCTTTTACACTCTCTTCTGCGGGGTATAACAAAAAGTACTAAAACTGTATAACAAAAGTACTTGCAATCCTTAGTACTCTTATCCTCTATGCTTTTCTTACATCTCTTCAAAAGAGAAAACTTTCACCTTCATCCTCATAATTTACTTTCAACAATGTTTGACTTTAGTTTTTCTTTCCATTTTTTTTTACAACTTGGCGCTTGGATATTCTCCAATGATTTGATATCATTTTATAGGTAATTTGACACTTTTATAGTTGCCAGCGAAAAAGGTGGGATGGAAGGATTTCCGTGGATGAGTCGTAAAAGATAAAAGTAAAAGGTTTTCCTTGGACAACTATGTTAAGTGGTGTTGAGTTATTTTATTTATTATTCACACAAATCAAATTATAAACTCCTGCTTGTGTCTGGACTTTTGTGGGCTCCACGAAGTTAACTAAGTGTATGCGAATGTCCGCATGTGTGTCAATAATATGGAAAAGCCATAAATGTTGCCTGTTTTATCAAAATTTTATTAGTATGTATTATTACTTAGATAGTGTTTGTTAACTTAATTTTATTGTTAAGAGTTAAGAGTTTTACACTGAAACACCGTCAAGTAACAGCTGTGCATACTAAGCAGTTTTGCAGAATCTTGATTTATTATTCTATGGTTGGCGGAGAAAGCATTTCTGTGTTTGTGCTAAGTACCCTCTGGCAGTATTAATGGAATTAAATTTCCTTAAATTCGTTTGTGTTAATCATGATAAAAATGGAAAATTGTGCTGAAGCCATAATTTATTTATTGAAATTAAAACTTGATATGATAAGTATTTAATAGGTAGACATTGTTACAACTAACAAATTAAGCTACTTATCAAAACAATTTTTTTTTTAGGAATTAAAGTTACTTTTAGAATTTTGTTTGAACTTACTTGCATGTGCCACCATTTTGACAAATATTCGTATGGGGATCTTCACACAACGGTCCGCGGCCACAATCCATGCCACTAAAGCCGGAAAAACAGGAACAATAATAAGAGCTGAAAACAAAAAGAAATAAAAAATTTATAATTTTAAATTTATTACGCCTACGTGCTATCAAAGTAAGAATGTCTAATTTAAATCTCTTATTAGCTCAATAAAGTATAAATTAAAAACTTTTCAAAAAGTTTTTGTGTTCAACAAAGCTCTTAAACCACAAAAAATACTGTTAAACTGTTATTTAAATTTTTTTTTTTTCACAAAATTTTCATAATTTACATTTAACACCTGACAAAACACCTTAAGCCATAAATAATGTTCCTGCAAGTATGCTTTAGAAAATGTCAAAAGAATTAATTTTACTGCAAACGTGTCTGTGGGTTTGTCTTGTGAGTTCTTTAGAGTGCAAAAACAAAATTAATAAAAAAATATATATTTTAATCACAGTAACAAATACGCAAATACAATTAAAACAAGTAAGAGCGGTATATTCGGCCGTGCCGAACCTTATATACCCTTCACAACGTGTAGTCATGCAAAAACAGTGGTTTGTGTCACCATTCATCCCATATGAAATACGTACATACATATATAAAAACGTCCCATTGTAAAATTATAAATTCACGTATGTATGTTAAAAAAACAAAAAAAAAAAAAAAAAAAAAACATTTTTTAAAAAAAATTCAAAAAAAAAAATTTTTAAAAAAATTAAAAAAAAATTATTATGTATATAATATATATAAAACAAAAAAAAAATAAAAAAAAAAATTAAAAAAAAAATTAAAAAAAAAAAATTATAAAAATAAAAATAATATATTAAATAATATATAAAAAAAAAAATAATTAAAAAAAATTTTTTTGGCTCAGCTGGGATTCGATGCCACGTCTACTCTAGCCAGTATACACGTTTGTATGTATGTATGTTGTTGTTGTAATGTTGTTTTTGTGAAAAAAAAATCGAGGTGGTCGTGGGTTTTTGCTCATATCTCAGTTGTTTATGTACCGATGTTTCTGATTTTCAATACCGATCTACTCCCGAATATTTCTGATATTTTAATACCTTACCCGGGTCCAACCTATATTGGGGGTCTTCAAAAAGTTGATTTCAACATACACACGGACAGACGGTCAGACGGACAGACTGACAGACTGACAGAGCTTAAGCGACTCCCCTATTCATAAGCTTTCAGAAAATATATACTTTATGGGGTCGGAAATGAAAATTGTAGAAATTTCACACGGAATGACAAACCTATATATACCCTTTTTCACTGTGTGAAGGGTATAAAAACACTTGTTAGCGGAGCTTATTGATAAAAACAAGTAAGAGTGCTATTCTGCCGTGCCGAATCTTATATACCCTTCACAACGTGTAGTCATGCAATAACAGTAGTTTGTATCACCATTAATCCCATATGAAATACGTACATACCTATAAAAAACATACATATATAACAAATTAAAAAAAGAAATTAATAAAAATATAAATAATATATAAAATAAAAAAAAATTTTAAAAAAAATCAAAAAAAAAAATTTATATATAAATAATAAATATAAAACAAAAAAAAATTTAAAAAAAATTTAAAAAAAATATTAAAAAAAATTAAAAAAAAATTAAAATAAAATATAAATAATATATTAAATAAAAAAAAAATAAATAAAAAAAATACAAAAAAATAAAAAAAAAGTTTTTTGGCTCAGCTGGGATTCCATGCCACGTTTACTCTAACCAGTATACACGTTTGTATGTACGTATGTTGTTTTTGTTAAAAAAAATCGAGGTGGTCGTGGGTTTCTGCTCATATCTCAGTTGTTTATATTCCGATGCTTCTGATTTTCAATACCGATATATTCCCTAATATTTTTGATATTTTAATACTTCACCCGGGTCCAAGCAATGTCGGGGGGGACTCAAAAAGTTGATTTCAACATACACACGGACAGACGGTCAGTCAGTCATACGGACAGACTGACAGACTGACAGGGCTTAATCGACTCCACACTAAGCTTTCAGAAAATATATACTTTATGGGGTCGGAAATGAAAATTGTAGAAATTTCACACGGAATGACAAACCTATATATACCCTTTTTCACTGTGTGAAGGGTATAAAAATAAATAGATGCTGTTTACTACAAAAAAAAATAAATTTATGCGGTTACATTTTTAAATAATTTTAAACTAAATTTAAAAAATATGTTTTAAAAGCGAATACATTTAAATACAATAAACTTGCAATATAAATACATACGCATGTATACTTGTTCACATATGTTTGTATGTATGCATATGTCGGATACTAACAACAATTTACCACAAATCCAAATCTTATTCCATTAGTCTACTTTCTGAAGTTTATTTCTTATTGTTACCAAATTATGACTTCTTTTTAAAAAGGCACCATTTCTTGCATTGTTTTCCTTGTTTTTTTTTACCATCAAACCCAAATTACACTTTAAAACATGATCTTTTATCTTTATGAAAATCTTGTGCCAAATGTTACTATTACTGGCAAACATATTACTATTTCTGTACATGACATTATTTAGTTTTTTTTTACTTTTTATTACTGTTTCTATTGCAATGAGAGGAAAAATAAAGGAAAAATAAAGAATTTCATAAATAATTTTCTAAAATGACAGTTAACATGTTTCTATTTGCTATGCACACTACTCAAAATAAATTACTGTCATAAAAAGAACAATAAAGTTAAAAATGGAATAAAATCAAAGTAAAACTTTTGCAAATTGCCAAAAAAGTTGAAGAAAGTTCAAATGTAATATTTAGAAAAAATAAAGTCACAGAATCGCTCAATAATGAATTACATTTTGTTTAAATTCTTAATGCAACTGGGTACAGTCTAACAGTTAAGTTCGTATAACAGCTGATGTTGTATAAAAACTAATTTTATATAAATGTATTTTAAACGGTCCGCCATCATACTTTTTTTCAACTAGTGCTTATTTCGTGAATGGTAACACTAATGTCTGATTTGACAGATAATTAGTTTTATCCTTCCGCTCAACGAATATGGTTGTGTATACGCTTGAACAACGCTGGGAAATATTGCGACATTACTTTTCCGATTTTACCAAAAAAAAAATCATCTTTTCAGATTGAGCTCATTTTGATCTTCGCGGGTATGTAAACAAGCAAAATTGTCGCATTTGGGGCACAAATAATCCGCACGCATGAAAAGCCAATACCTAAAACGAGTCACTGTTTGGTGCGGATTTTGGTCCAGAGGCATAATTGGGCCATTTTTCTTCGAAAATGAGCAAGGAGTGGCCGTAGTCAATGGCGATCGTTATCGGGCCATGTTGAACGAATTTTTGTTCACAAAAATTGAAGAGGAGGATATTGGCAACATTTGGTTTCAACAGGACGGCGCTACGTGCCACATAACCGAAGCTACACTTTTTAAGGCATTTAAAAAAAAAAAGTTATTTGGTGGACCCTTTATATATATAAAACAGGATGTATGTCAAGCAAGGACTCCAAAAACCGGCTGTACCGATTTTGATGAAATTTTCATGGAATCTTTAGAATATTTAGGCGGGTGACACTGTAAAGTCTGATTTTTAATTTTTGGCCTGTGGAATTTCAAAAATTCCAGCAAAAGGATGGATATTGAAAGCATAACGAAAATGTATTACGAATATAAAAGAAGAACATGAACATGTTGAATAAAGAAATGTCATTTGCTAGCTGAAGTAAAAATTCAACAAAATTTGAAAATTAAAACTATGGTTCACTAATTCAAATTCCATTGAATTGTAATATAAATAGGAGTTTTTAATTACATAGTAGTATACCGATAAAGAGTGCTGATGATGAAATCGTAGCTGATTTCGAAAATGCATTCCACTTGGATAATGTCGGAAATAATTTTAGAAAGAATATTTCTAAAAATGATTGCAATTTAATTTAATTTGAATTATAAAATTAAAAATGAAAGAATAAATGAAAAAAGTTCAACATATCGAATTTATTTTAATTTTAAATTTGTGATTTTTTAATTTTTTGATTGATTGCCGACTATGTTGCCATAATGAAATTGCTAAATTCAATATGATTTAGTGCATTAACGTAAAATCTAATACACATCAGAATGGGGATAATTAATACGTTAATTTGAATTAAGACTTTTAACGCTGTCGTCTGTCTATGGTATACATAAGTCAAAATAAAAATGATTCACATTAAAATTTAATATATAGAAAAGTTCGAATAAAATATTAATATATAAATTGTGTTTAATAAATCAATCAAAAAATATTCTGTTGAATTGTTTTCTCATTTACTATTTCGCTCTCCATTAAAGTTGCCTTAATGGCCTGCAAATATTTAACATCTGCTTACATATTTTACATCCCTTTTGGCCACAAAATACCTGAACACTTACGTTTTTATCTGTTGTATTAAATAGTTTTAAACTATAAAAATAATAAAAAAAAATAAATATAATATATAACGGGTAGGGTAGAAACTAATTGCAGTGCGTGTTGCGGTTGTAATATTTGCAAAATAAAGCATCAGCACTGGCAGCATAAAAAAAGTACCAACAAATTACTGCGAGTGCAATGGAAAGCAAATAGTCGAACAATTTCAATGGCATTTTTTGCCTTAATTACTGTTATGAATAATTTATTGAAAAAAACGCGCATAAATATGCAAAAAATAAGGCATGACTATAAATTTCAAGTTAAAGAAAATGACAAAAAAAATTATTATTAAAGTATAAAAATTTAAAAAAATTAAATAAAAAAATATTACAACGTTTGAGTGATCTTTCGAATAAAACAACAACATAAAAATGACTGAATTCAAAAAAAGTACGGTTACAAAGACATATGTGCATCTGAGTACCACAACATTATTATTATCTATCTTGCTTGATCACCAATTAAATTCTCGTGACCATATTTTTTTAATTGTTAACAAAGCAAATGATGTACTTGGATTTATGAAGAGATGGTGCAAGGAATTTCTAGATCCTTATATTACGAAACAATTTTATTCATCGTCAGTTCGACCTATTCTAGAATACGGATCAATTATTTGGGATCCTTACTATAATATTCATATTGATAGTATCGAGTCTGTACAAAAGAAATTTTTAATATTTTGTCTTCGTGGCTTTGGATGGAATTCCTTTTTACTACCTTCATATGAAAGCAGACTCTGTCTTATAAAATTACCAACTTTAAAAAGTCGTCGTCCAATGCTGAGTTTTTCTTTTGTGCTGGGCCTAATTCAAGGCGATATCGACTCTGAATTCCTGCTAAGTAAAATATCTTTTAATGTTCCAACCAGACCAACTCGAAACTTTCGTTTTATTAACTTAAAATACTATAGATCCAACTATGCTAATAATGATCCTCTTCGTCGTATATGTGAAAACTTTAATAATTATTATAACCTCATTGGCCTTAATGAAAGTACAGAAATTGTTAAAAGAAATACCATTTTATATTTAAATCGTTGAATTGTATAGAATATTATTTTATATATAATCTTAATTTTGTTTTGTTATTTTACTTACTTTAGTCTGTAAGGATTTATAATCTATAGATAATATATTAAATAAATTAAATTAAATATATATATAAAAATCAATGTGTGTTTGTATGTGTGTATGTTGATGGATGCTTTAGTAATAGTGGGCGTGGCACCTGTCATATTAATTAAATACAAAAATTCGTATATCTGGGAAGCGATAATAGTTAGAGTACCCAAATTTCGCAAGAGACACTTTGACGTCTATATGATTATTTGAATAAGAAATGGTTGATTTAGTAAAAGTAGGCGTGGCACTTGCAAAATAAATATATTTTTGAACTAAAAAATTTTTATTTCATTACGATGGGGGTGGCGAAGCACACCGGTTATTAGCTAGTGATCAATACAAACCGATTAATTTTTTTATGTATTAATTTGTGTTTCCTTATACTTGTGCTGACTTTATGACTTTTTTTCTTTTGTGCCCTTTTTTAGTTGTTCATTTTAATATTTAATTTCTTTTGCCAATATTTACAATTTACTTTGCTGCCGTTTTTTTCTCTCTCTCTTTTTCTTTATTTTGTTAAATTTGTAAATACACTGAATGAGTTTTATCCTCATAAAGTTATATTAACAATTGTATAATCTGCTTTGTTCAGCATTCAAAACTAACATTACTGCTGTGGCTCTCACATCATTCGGTCAATAGCCACTTTGGCTGTTTGACAAAAAAAAATAAATAAATAAAAAGTTCATGTACGACAATGAATTAAGTTTTGAAAAGCATAGAAAAAAATTCAATGCATACAAATTTAAGATTTTATGGAATATTCTTTGGACAAAGTAAAAAAATCTTTTTGACATAGTTTTTTTAACGGCATTTTTTAGACTCTAGAATTTGGACATACATTTAATATGCATATGTGACAGCGCAAAGAGAAAGGGACCTAAGGGCAAAAACAGGTTTTGTTCAAGAGAGCCATTTTAAAGATTAAATGATTTTTCTATTTTTTTAAATTGTTCATAAGGAAAAAAATAAATATTTTGTAGTTTATTTTGTTAATTTAGTAGGGTTAAAAATGAAAAGGGAAAAGAAAAGATAGAGTCGAGTTCACTTTTTTAAAACGCGCATATCTCTGGGAGGGAACACTTTCGGGGCATGGGATCGGTCTCATTGAATGCTCAGATGTTGTCCACATCAAAAAAAAAATTGAAAATTGCTTTTTTCACCCTTAGGTCCCTTTTTTTATGCGATGTCACATATATTAAAATCACAGTTAGATACGCATACTAAAACTTCTGTGGGAATAAGTATGAGTATTATGAAAAATCTTCAATAATTTTCTACATTTGAAAAACAATAAAAATCAAAGAAATTTAATAAATAATTATAAAAAAAGAAATTTCCGATATGAGTGAAACAGTTGTTGTAAAAAAATTAAACTTTCAAGAATATTTCTTTGAAGTAAGGTCTTAGGCTTGTTCGAAAAGGTCGTAAGTTTTTTTTCGACATCAAATCAATTAAAAATTTTTCTAAACCGAAGAATAGTTTCCAAAATTTAATTTATCCAGAATATAATTTAAGATAAAATGAATTCGATATGTCTTCAACGTAAAATACTTATCAATGTTCCTAACAGGCCGGTTAGATCTTATGAAGCGTTATATATTATCTTTAATAAAATGTTGTTATATGTGTTAAAAAAATTAAAATTAAATAAAATCATTTGACCGACCACAATTTCTTTTTTTTTTAGCAAAAATTTATTGTAAGCATTGGACTTTTATGAAATTACTAGCTGACCCGCCGAACTTCGTAACGCCCTATAATCAACTTCATTCCGCATTTGACGTTGCTCATCAGTTTTACTTGCTCTTGTATTTCTTTGACTTGCAGCATTACGGGTTCTGCAACTTAAGTTTGTACGTCTAATTGCCGGCATTTGTAGAAACAAAAATTCAACTAAAAATAAAAAAAAAACTATAGTACCTATTCTTTTGTAAAAGTATCAAAACCTATTGTTGAACAAACACTTCAGAAAAAAAAACACACAGAACAAATTATCCTGTAGGAACTAATGTGAAAAGTACACTAAGGAATGGTGAATTATGTAGGTATTTTGTTATTATAACTCCGACCACAGACCAACTCCGACCAATATATGTATTTGCATAGAGCATGTAAACTACGTTTATTTGTTTTAATGTCAACTACGTGAATACTACTGCCAGTGACACATTATTATTTTTATTATTTTCTTACATCTCTCGTAATAATAACAGATACAACAAAAAAAAATTTAGTGAAATCGGTCCAGCCATTCACGCGTGATGCCGTGACCAAGGGAAAAAGGGATTCATTTTTATATATAAAGATAGATATCTACCAATTTCAGATGGAGTAGTTTAACTTCGTGTAACTGTATTATGGTCTGGCATTAATAAAGGCAGATATACTGACACTGACATTAAAACTGTGTGTCTTACTATGCAAAACCTAGGAAAATTTGTTTTTTTTCTAACCATCTCTAGTCCCTGTCAGAGATCTTGTAAAATAAACAAGTAAGTTCTGTTTTCCACAATGCCATCATAGCTTTCAAAATGATGATAAATTATTCAACATTTTTATGATGTAATCAACTTAGTTGTGTCATATAAATAGTTGCCAAATGCACAAAACCTATTAACTTACAAACTATAATACCAAAAAAAAAGAAGTTGTTTTTGCATCGTTAACGTTGATAGCGTTAAGGGCTTGTATATCTTGTCAATCAGCTCTTAACAGGGAATTAAATTCTATCTTCAACGAAATGTTTAGCACATGTGTTCAAAGTCCATTTGGTGGTTGTAAAAATGTAATACCTCAAATATAAAATAAAAGAGAAGAAAAAAAGTCATAAAATTTTTAACAGACTTCATGTCAAGTAGTAGAATAAAATTCTTAAAGATAATTTTAGCATAAAAAAAACCAGGGGTAAGTAGTACTAAAATCGTTTGCTGCCACACACAACAGCAACAACAACTTAGTGGAGTTTTATTTATAGGCCTCAACTTAAAAAATTTATTACTTTTCGCCCCAGTGAGTTGTTCTTCATTTTTTAACTTCATTTTTTTTTACTTTCATGTCGAGAAGTTTGATTTAGTTTCAATTTTTTTGTTAGCGTTTAAATAAGTGTACGTGTGAGTATGTTTGTGTTTTCCTCATCGTCTTCCGTTTAAAGTATGTGTGCAATTCAGGGTCCTCCTTTTGATGGCTTTTAAATGCCATTTTCATTTTCTTCGCCACATAACTTTTTATACACACTTTTGATTATGGAAACAAAAAAAAAAATAGAACGGTAATTTGAAACTAAATAGATGTTTCTTTTGCTTTATGTTTTATGGCTGCACAACAAACGTTCTACAAACACATACACTCATAAAACTTCTTATAAATATAAAACATTTTGTATTTCTTTTGATACGGACTCTCAAACATTATTTTAACAAATTGTTGCAAATGAATTCATTACGCTTAATTTCGTCTGGTTTTTCAAGATTTTGTTTTTTTTTATTAAAAACCAAAAAAATTCCTTTTTATTCAACATAAATTTCTATTTGGTTTAATTTGCCAGCCTTTGTGGTTTCGCCGACTGAACTTTTTAATTTGTAAAGAACAAGGCCTGTTTATGAAATACATAAATGTTCTAACATAAATAAAATAAGAAATACAACAAACTTTTTTTAAGCTTTTAAGGCTGGGGAGATTTTGTGGGAAAATTGTTACATTTTTAATTGAATTAAACTTATATTTCATGCTTGATAGCATAGAAGTATTTAAAGGGTGGGCCATCTAAAGGTGAAATTTTTATCTAGCGCATAATTCAAATGTGGCAGTACTTATGTCATTCTCTTCTGTCACAAAATTCATTATTTTATCTCCGCTAAATGAAGTGATTGAATTTACGATTGAGCAGCATTGAGATTTATTAGAAACTTATTTCTTAAATAACAGACAATTGGTCGGAAATTGAACGAAAATGCAGTACAAAAAAAATCATCTTCTCAAGTGAAGCTCATTTTTATCTTGGTGGGTACGTTAATAAACAAAATTGCCGTTTTTGAGCTAAGAAAATGCAAACGTGATCTTACAGAAGCCAATGAGTGACTTTGAGGCAGCGGAGGCTTTATTGTCCCATATTTCTTTGAAACTGAGCACGGCGCACAGTGAGACAACGCCGGCATTAAATACAACGAGTAATTGCAGAGTTCTGAAATTTTGCACAGGTTACTTTTGAGACAATTCCAGTTAAAAAAAAAAATTAAGAAAATTCGCCCACTTTTACGCCCACCTCCCATACAATCGAAATTTGTAAAATGCCGTATTGTCCGTAATACTTAAGGGATAACATTAAATTTTGGTATACTTGAATTTTATATTGTTACAAACATTATCGGAATAAAGTTTTGGACTTTGGCCCACTTTTACCCCCACCCCCCATACAACCTCAACATAAAAAGTGCCATATTTTCTAAAATATTTTAGGTACAATCTTCAAATTTGATATTATTATTATTTATATAATTTAAAATGTTTCATGCAAAAATTACAATAACACGCCCACTCTAACACCCACTTCCCATTAAAATGCAATAAAAAAGAACAATTTTTTTCATTCTATCAATAATTTTTTAATATCATCATGGTATTCTAATTTTTTCAATATCTTTATTGCTATCGATCCAAATATCAGAAATTGCACTATAAAAAATTATTGAATTATCCATGACCTTGTAAACTTTTTTTAACACTTTATATAAACTTGTATAAACTTGCACTCTCAAATATGTAGATTGTGAATTAAACATATAAGTACATAATTGCAATTACCGTTTGTTGATCAATAATATTTAAAACAACAACAATGTAATATTTTTTTACAGTTTGTTTTTAAAAAGTTTGTGAGCACAATATAAAATATCAAACAAACAATTAAAAAAAAAAAATTAAAAATTTGTAAACATGCTATTGCATGCTAACATATGTACATACGTATAGCGACAAAATGTGCACGTTGCGTATTTTTTGTAGTTTTTTGTATGTTTAAAGTACTTTTGCAAACTTTTGCTATATGTCCTCTACTTTAAATGAAAGCTGAGACTTCAATCTTTCATTTGATATATGTAAGTCTGCACCAAGGGCGAGGGGCTGCTCTATATTTCTTAGTCCATTGAAAATGCAAAATGTTAAATTTTTACACCACAATTCTGTTGTAAAGAAATTTTTTTTTGTGTTTCTTTTTTTAAATTTATTTTTTTATCTGCTCATTCTACAACAACTAAATTAATTAAAAAAATACTTTAAGGTTATATTTATTATGTATTTTTTTATTGATAAGCTTTTGAATATTACATATTGAACCAACATATTTCAAGCGCGTTTGCATACCTCAACTTTGACTTGCTCTAGACCAAAAAGTAATGAAGTTATGAATCTCAAATTTCAGGGAATTGTTACTCATATATCTGTTAATATACTGTCATCCAAATTGGACGACACGCCAAAAACTATTTTTTGCCGCTGTTACTTTAGAGCTGTCTCACTGTGCGGCGCATCCATAAAGGTTAATCGAGAGATGATATTGATGTAAGCGATATTTCCCATCTATACCATGCCACAATCGATTTATTGCGTACAATGTTCATGAACGTTTATTTTTTTCGAAATGATACTGTCAATTGGCCGGTAAGAAGTTGCAATTTGACACCGTTAGACTCTTTAATGCAGGGCGCCGTTAAAGACAAGTGTTGTGTACACAAACCAAGCACAACTAAGTATTTTAAAGCCAATATACGTAATGCCGTTGCTGAAATGCAACACTCGAAAAGGTGCTCAAAAATTAGGTCGATCGAATGGGCTAATGTAAGGCCTGCCGCGGCAACCATACGAATGAAAAAATATTTCGTTTCTAACCGAAACAATTGAACTTCACAATAAAAAAATTTATTTGGCTAAATTCTAACCCATTTTTGTTTTATTGCCTTTTTAATGGCCCACCCTTTACATATATACTTTGAAGTTTTAATTCTTTTATTAAAATATTTATACAATTTGTTGGCATGAAATCACAACTTAAAGGGGAGAAATAAATGGCGCAGACTGTAATTGATGTGTTTACATTTGTAATCGGATATCAGTTTCCTTAGTGTGTGGTCAAGCCATTGGCATTTTTTTTTTTCAGTATTCTGGGTGATGGTAGTTCTACACACTGACTGGCCGATGCGAATTAAAAAAGTCCTGGCATGTGTGATTTCGCAGCCATACAGGATGCTTATATGTATAAAAGCATTAAAAATGTTGATTTACTAAGACGTGGATCTATCTCAATAATAAATTTTAATTGCCGAATGATTGTTAGACAGATTTTATTGCAAATTTGTGCGAGATCTTTTATTCACATGCGTTCGCTATCACGACCTAAATGAGAGATCCGACAACTTGGATAACAATATAGGGCTTTTCCTTGAACTAAAGAGTTTGCCAAATACCTGTGTGTGACACAGTGTCAAAAGCGGTCACTAAGGGTAGTTGCTAATGCCTTTGATAAATTCTTAAAATTATCTGGCCAACAACAATGCTTTACTTTGGGCGCAAACCGGTTAGATTCCATTTTAAATCGAAATGTAAAGACGAAAGTGAATGTGGATCGGAAAAGCTTGGCGCATAATACAAGCCAACATAACCTCTAACGTAAGTAACTGGTACCCATTTTGACATTACTAGACCATTATAAGGGGTTGCAAGTCCCCTCCCTCAGAATTGTTTTTGCCCTTCTCAGAATTTAAAAAAAATATAAAATATAAAAAACATATAAAATTAACTCAGCTTAAGATTTTTCCACCCTTGGAAAAAATTGTAGCTACGCCAATAGGTATATGTGCCTAGCATCGATAGGTAGACATTAAAATATCAACAAAATAAAATCTTTGAATGAACTTAAAACATTTGCAGTAGACAAAAGATATTGGAATACAGTCATACTGACTATACTGACTCTACTCCTTATAGGAACAAAAAAAAATTATATTTATTTTGGAATTTTTGAAAAATTAATAATATTTAATACATGGCCCATTGTAGCGAAAATATAATCGCGTCAATACCAACATATTGTTGACAGGTAGGTATGAAGGTAAATCTGGCTGTTGTGTTGCAGCCCACTTGGGATTTAATATCGATCCCTTTGTGATACCTGAATAAAATAGAAAGAATAGAATAGAAGAAGACAAAAGAAAGAAAAGCAGACCAGTCTGGAATCTCTGGAACCTGAAACCCCCTGACTAGTCCAGTAATAAAAATAATATGATTGAAATAAAAATTGTTAGAGTTAAATCAACTCCTTACAATGCCATTGAACTTATGGTTGAAGCAAAAGAAGAATATCACAAAAGAGTGATAATAAAAAATAAAAAAATAACAACAACAGAGAAACTCTTCAAAACAAGTAGTTAATTCTTCCCTTACCCATGGAAGAAAATATGAATACAATTTCTCTCTCACCCATAATATGAATAGAATAATCGAATTCTATTTCCTGTGAGTTTTACAGAGGATATTTACAACCAACACTAAAACACTGAAGAAAAAGCTCTGATTATAAAACTGTAGTTAATTTCGAAAATGTATTTCAATTGGCTGGTGACGGTTAAAATATATTTTTAAGTGTATTCTTTTAATATCACAAATAAAAATTTAATTTCTTCAAAAATTAAACAATTTTAAAAATTATGTGAACGTAAAATTCAGTACTAGAATCTAATAAATATTATAAAAATACTAGCTGACTCGGCAAATGTTGTTTTGCCATAAAACTATTTTTAGGAAACTAGCGAACCCGGCGAACTTCGCCTCGCCCCAATTCTAAGCCTTCAGACAAACTTTGGAGTAATAATATAACACAAATATTTAAATTTTCAATGTGATTTGTTTGAATGGAATCAGTAAAGAGCGATTTGATGAACAATGTTTTTCGATTTGTTTTCCGTTGCAAAAACAAATAACAAAGACGGTTTCCCACCACGCAAACATGCAACGTACAGCTGATCATTTGAAATAACATCATCTAACGAATTTTGGCTAAGAACTTTCTTTTCTTTTTAAAAGCCATTAAGGAATAATTTCACACAAAATTTCATACAAAATCTCGATTTTCGAGTTTTCTAAATTTCTAACTTTTCCAGAGGGATCTTCCAAATATTTCTTCAGTAAAAACCTTCTACTTGAAAAAACGAACAATTGACAAATAATGTTACAGAAATCGGCCTAGCCACTTTCATTTTATGAATTATTGTTAAAAAAAAAGTATCCTGTTAATCATACCAGAGTCTTAGTTCTACAAGGTCCGCCATCTAACGTTATTTTTCTTTTTTTTTTGAACAAGTGCTTATTTCGTGAATAATAACTCTTAGCTCATGTCTGATTTGATAGATAATTAGTTTTATCCTTGCTTGAACAACGCTGGGAAATATTGCGACATTACTTTGGCCGATTTTGCCAAAAAAAAATATCTTTTCAGATAAAGCTCATTTTCATCTTGGCGGGTATGTAAACAAGCAAAATTGTCGCATTTGAGGCACAGAATCCCCGCACGCAGACATTGAAAAGCCGATACACCCAAAACGAGTCATTGTTTGGTGCGGATTTTGGTCCAGAGGCATAATTGGGCCATTTTTCTTCGAAAATGAGCAAGGAGTGGCCGTAGTCAATGGCGATCGTTATCGGGCCATGTTGAACGAATTCTTGTTCACAAAAATTGAAGAGGACGATATTGGCAACATCTGGTTTCAACAGGACGGCGGTACGTGCCACACAGCCAAAGATACACTTTTTTAATAGCATTTAAAAAAAAAAAGTTATTTGGCGGACCCTTTATTATGTGAAAATTTCAAGAAAGTCGGTCCAGCAGTTTGGCCTACCTAAGGGTGCTTGAAAAAAGGCGTGCCGTTGTGTGGTATTAAAAATTAATTCTGACCGATTGTCAGACCTACTCGATATGCACACAAAATTTCATAAAAATCGGTGAAGTCATTTTGTAGGAGTTTAATCACAAACACCGCGACACGAGAATTTTATATCTTAGATTAAAAAATATTAGAAATTCCTATGTACTGGTTTCTTTCATTTTGCAGTATAATTAGAATTTATTAATGGGCAAACATGCCTGTGGTTGTGGTCGATTATTCACTGCTCTGCTTTATTCTTTTCTTCCTAATCCAGCTTTTTGATTTTTTTTATGACTTATCGGATTTTAGAAAGCACTAAAAACAGCTGTTTTTTATATATTCTATAAGAGAATTTAAAAACAAATATTTTAGTTTTTTATATCCTTTTGACTGTCCTCTTTGTATACATTTTGTTGTATTTCTTTTGTTAACTGTACGATTATAAATACTTTATTTCATTTATTTCAGTTTTATTTATACCAACTTTATTAGGTGATGGCTTGATTACAATTATTTTTCATTTCGATCATAAAAAGTTTTTCGCTTTTTATCGCTTTACTGAAACTATGTATTTTTATGGTATTTGAATATCTAAAGCTTTTTATTTACAAAAATGGAAAAAATGTGAAGCATAAACTAATAAACGAACGGACAGATGAGGAGATAAATCAATCAAACTTTGCATGTTTGTATTGATGTTAGAGGAAAAAGTTAAGATTAGATTTTTTATTCACTTTTTTTGTTTCTCTTTCATAACAATTTTATGGATTTAAATTGAATTATTTCCCAAAAAAAAAAGACAGACTGCTAATCAATTCCAAATATCATAACAGATAAAAATGTTTAAAATTTAATAATGGTGTCAATAAAAAGATTTAAATAATGGAAAATTACAATTAATTGTTAAGATTGCTTATTTTAAAAAGAAAAATAATATTTCTTTAAAAATTTATTCAATTTTTTAATGTAGAACGTAAATCATTTCCAGTATTCCTTTCATGCCTGTTAAGCAAAAAAATCTAATTAAGTAGATTAATTTTATTTACTGCATCCTACAGCCATAAATATTCTTTGGAAAAGTGAAAGAACTTGAAAATACGTTTTTATCACTTAAATTACATTATTTCTAAGATTTGCTTAAGAAAAACTTTTTACTGTAATAAATTATACAAAGTGAGAGGAAACAATTAACTTTAATGCCTTTAATACCTTTTCTGTAAAAGACAAGTTTAATAGCTGCTTAAAAATTTTGTTTAAGAAATTTGTACAAGTGGCTACAAAAAACCAAGCACAACGCAAGGCTGGTTAAGGTAGGTCAAATTGTATCTATAAAAATTCTCAAAATAAACCTCTTGGCGCCCTTAATTATGCTATAAAAATGTAGATGAATAGAAGTAGTAGAAGTAGAAGTATTAAAAAATCAAAAACACATAAATTTTTAAATGTTCAGTAAAATTTTTTTCAATGTTCAGTTTTAAATTGAAAATTTCCAAAGAATTCCAAAATATTTGTAAAACAATACAAAGCAAATAAAAATATTTGCATAACAAACCATAAAACTACGTTCCACACAGCACAGCCATATTTTATACACACACAAATATGTAGAGACATAACCAACACTACTACAGCAATTTCAATAAACAGTTTTGACGCATATTGTAATGTTTAACGTTTGTTTTTATTACTTTCCGGGAAAAATATTAATAATCTGCACTATGGTGGGTATGATCCCTTTGATCCCTTTTCAATATAGTTTTTTTTTCGTTTTTCCATGCCAAGTGTAGGTTGCCGTTTGGCATGTGTGCACACATATACATGCATACCAAATCGAAAAAAAAATTATTGAAATAAAATGTTATATATTCAAAGGCAAGTTTTATAAATAATGAATGAAAATATCTGATGTTATGGTTTTTCCTCTACTGTTGCTAAGCAAAAAACAAAAATAAAATATTAAAAACGAATTAAAGGTATGGAGTGTAAAATGTTTTTGAAGTAATTGAAAGTTCATAAGAGAAGTGAAGAGTTGTTGTTTAAAATGTAGAACATAACAATGAAATTCCCTTTTTAAATAAACAAAAATGATATTTTTATTAAATTACTGCTAATAACAATAAGTTGTTAATAATGAAGAATATAAAAATTCGATCTCTTCTACACATGCCACTACTACTTGCTTAAGCAAAAGAATATTTTTTTGTTCCCAGCAAAAAAATTGGAAGTAGTGCAAAGTGAATTGCATTTGAAAGACTTCTAACTTAATTGTGTAAAAGAAATAATTCTAAATAACTCCCTAAATGCCAAGCAATTTGTCATAAATAATGTGCTTAAAAATGAATACAACATCATGCAAAATATCATTTACAATTCATGTAAACAAACAAAATTAACTCATGTAACAGCGGATGCTTTTCACCATATATGCATGAGTTCTGAGCACTTGTTAAAATAGAGTGCAGGTCATTAAAACATTCATGTAAACACATGATCTCCAATGACACGCTAATGTTCAAATCATTAGAGTTTTCACCTAAATTTAATCACTTCGTCACCAGTTGAACCCCTGCAAATTCACTATTTTGTCATAGAATTTTTTGCTTCACCGAGAGTGTAAGGGCTGGTATATAAAGGTCATTCAGTTTATACAATATTCATTTGCGACCTCATAAAGTATAAATTTTTTGAAAGCTTATGACTAGGAAAGTCGACTGAGCAAAATCCCTCTGTCCATCTGTCCGCCTGTCCATCTGTCCGCCTGTCCTTCTGTCCTACCGTATATTGAAATTAGTTTTTTTTCCCTTGACATGGCTTACTCTCGGGTATGGTATAAGCATATCAGAAGTATTCAAAAGCATATCGATATTGAAAATCACCTAATAAACAACTGAGAACTGAGAGAAAACCCAACACACCTAGTTTTTTACAACACATCCATACATAGTTGCTAAACTGCAAGGCAAGCTTATTCACCAGCTAGTCCTGCTCCTTCAGCTGATAATTTTTTCTGTACTTATTTTATACTGAAGCTGTCGGAGCCCATAAATAAAAAAAATTCACTCTTCTCAAATTTATTTCAAATATTAACTTAATGTATAAAAAACATAAACAAAAAATTTCTCTCCAAACTGCGATTACCTAATGAATTTATATGCCTTGGTGTACTATTTAAAATAAATCTGGTAACCAGGTTGAGAAATTTTTTATTGTTATTTTATTATTGATACATACATACATACATACACACATGAACATTTTTTATAATTTTAGCGATGGAATATTTTTAAGTGGAATCAGTCACACATTAATGGCAAAATACGCATTTTATGTTAATGAGAAGGATATTGTATAAAAATTAAACTCCCTCAATATTGCGCTATTTTTTTGTGTAGCGTCATCAGGATACGAGTAGTTATTATCTATTTAATTTTTTTAATATTATTTTTATACCCACCACCAAAAAAATGGTGGGGGTATATTCATTTTGTCATTCCGTTTGTAACACATCGAAATATCCATTTTAGACCCCATAAAGTATATATATTCTGAATCAGGGTTTGATTTGATGACGATCTCGCTATGTCCGTCCGTCTGTCCGTCTGTCCGTCTGTTGAAAGCACGATAGAGGTCGCACCGAAAAAGCTAGGGAGCTCAAATTTTGCCAGAATCGTTCTTATAGACAAGGTTTGTTTGGTATTGAAAATGGGCTAAATCGGAATAATAGGAAGAGAGTTATAGCTCGAAAAGCGAGAGTAGGTCGAAAAAACCGTGTCCTTCAAACATCGAATAAAATAGAATTGTGTCCAAACGCATTAACGTAGACTCATGAAACTTCGAATATATATTTCCTGAGTAAAAACAATGTTTTTCCCCGAAAACTGTTGAAATCTATGCATTAGGAGAGGAGTTATCGATAAAAATGTACGAAAATTTATACCGCACAGTGTATTTTTTGGTATATTTAAAAACAAAAACGTCATAAAAGCAACAAAATTGGATGTACGACTCTGAAATTTTGCACACTTTGGTTTTTGGTGACACGCTTTCTTGTAACGGTAAATCAATGTGCCACGCCCACTTTTACGCCCACCTCTCATATAACGTTTTAACTAAAATTCATATAATTTCTCTATTAATAAAGATTTTGGAATAATAAAGGCCTATATTTACACACCTCAGTTGTACTCATTCGCAAAAATAACTTTGACACGCCTACTATAACGCCCACTTTTCACGTTATCTACCGTTAATGAAATTTAAAAGCTCATAAAACCGCTAAAATTAGAGGTATGATGATAAATTTTGCTACGTCTATCCCCCTAGGCAATTTTATTACTATGCCAAAAAATTAAGGTGCCACGCCCTTTTTTACGCCCACCTCCCATATAACGTTTTACCTAAAATTCATATAATTTCTCTATTAATAAAGATTTTGGAATAATAAAGGACTATATTGAAACACCTAAGTTGTACTCATTAGCAAAAACAACTTTCACACGCCTACTATAACGCCCACTTTCACTTTTGAATTGTGTCCAAACGCATAAACGTAGAGTCATGAAACTTCGAATATATATTTATCGAGTCAAAAGAATATTTTTCCCTGAAAATCGCTTAAATCTATGAATTAGGAAAAGAGTTATGATAAAAATGTACGAAAATTTATACCGCACAGTGTATGTTTCAAATTCTGAAATTTTGCAAACATGGCTTTTTGGTCAAAGTCTTCGTTATAACGGAAAATAGATGTGCGACGCACACTTTTTTCCTTAAAATTTTATAAAAATATATTAGTCATATATATTAGCATTTATTCATCTTACACTGCGACATTTATTGTACTGTAGCTAAATATAAGATAAAGATGATAAGATAGATGACTCTACTAGCAACTACTAGATGGCATGCTAACAACTTATGCTTATGTTCTCCTGAAGTTATGCTCTATTAAAAATGGGAATTTAGGAAAATTTTGACCTATGTAAAAAAAATTATCTCTAAACAATATAAACAATTTATTTTCATGTACTAATGGCTAACAAATTTTAAAATTATACAAAACTTATTTCGTTTCAAAATCTTTTAAAAGCAAAATGTTATAGAAGTTTAAAAATCAAAATTTTACTAATAAATTTCCCGTTTTAGAAAAATGCAGAGAATGTATATTTTAAATCACCCTGTGGCCCTTAAAATTTAATTTCTTCCTCTTAAATTCATGTAAATTCTCTATGAATAAAGATTTTGGAATACTAAAGGACTATATTGAAATATCTAAGTTATTTATTAGCAGAAACTTTATTGACACGCGTATTTTAACGGCCACTTTCATTGAAAGACTAAATTTACGAAAACATTTTACTAGCATACCGAAGTTATATTTAAAAACAAAAACGTCATAAAAGCAACAAAATAGGATGTACGACTCTGAAATTTTGCACACATGGCTTTTTAGTCAATTGCTTTTTTGTAACGGAAAATCAATGTGCCACGCCCATTTTTACGCCCACCTCCCATATAACGTTTTACCTAAAATTCATATAATTTCTCTATTAATAAAGATTTTGGAATAAGAAATGGCTATATTGAAACACCTAAGTTGTACTCATTCGCAAAAATTACTTTGACACGCCTACTATAACGCCCACTTTTCACGTTATCTACCGTTAATGAAATTTAAAAGCTCATAAAACCGCCAAAATTAAAGGTATGACGATAAGGTTTGCCACGTATATCCCCCTGGGCAATATCATTACTGTGCCAGAAAATTAAGGTGCCATGCCCACTTTTACGCCCACCTCCCATATAACGTTTTACCTACAACTCATATAATTTCTCTACTAATAAAGATTTTGGAATAATAAAGGGCTATATTGAAACACCTAAGTTGTACTCATTCGAAAAAATAACTTTGACACGCCTACTATAACGCCCACTTTTCACGTTATCTACCGTTAATGAAATTTAAAAGCTCATAAAACCGCCAAAATTAGAGGTATGATGATCAAATTTGCTACGTATATCCTTCTAATCAATGTAATTGTTGTGCCAAAAAGTTTAGGTGACACGCCCACTTTAACGCCTACCTCCCATATAACGGTTTATCTTAAATTCATGTAATTTCTCTATTGACAAAGGTTTTTGGAAAATAAAGGACTATATTAAAATATCTAAGTTGTATTTATAAGCAGAAACTTTATTGACACGCCTACTTTAACGCCCACTTTCATTGAAAGACTACATTTACGAAAGCATTTTAGTAGCATATCGAAGTTATAAAGGGTGTTAAATTTTAAGGACCGATGTTGAATTTAAATAAAACACAAATTATTTAGGATATTATTATTATTTCTTTTTATAATGATAATATTTGTATGGTTCAATTATGTATTTAACAAAATATCGGCCAAATGGCCCCCCATCCTTGGCACCACTCCACTATCTGATGGTCCAAATTTTCAATAACAATGTTGATGCTCAATTGTTGGGCATGATGACGAGTCGAGGTTGACTGCTCTTTTGCCACACTATCGCAAAAACCAGCAGTGGTTCCCATTCAACGCACTAAGAAGGCATTCACAGATTTTCTAACATTTTATACAGACCTGTTTTGCAGAAATTTAAATATTTTTTACAATTCTCCCGATTGTGGACGAATGTGAACGATTATGTTGATCAAAAGAATTACAAAGTGCACAAAATGCATTTTGATTTGAACGCCCATTTTAATAAAAATCTGAATAACTATAACGCGTTGCTCATTTGCGTATCTTTCCACGGATCAAATTGAGTAAGTTTGAGATTGAGAAATGTCACGTGAAACGCAACTAGGTGTAGCTCACCTTCAACATGGGCCCTTAAAATTTAACCACCCTCTACAAAGAAAATGATACTTATTTTATTATAAAGATATTATTCCATAGCGATTAACAAAATAATAAATATTGTGCTTTAAATGTACACAAAATTGGTGGTGGGTATAAAAGATTCGGCACAGCCGAATATAGTGCTCCTACTTGTTAATATATAAATCAAACTATAAATTAAAAAAAATAAATATCATGACACAAAACTAACAAAAAATTAATAAATAAAAATTAAGATAATAACTACTCGTATCCTGATGATGCTACACAAAGAAGTAGAGAAATATCGATAAATTAATATAAAAAGAAAACTCAAAAATTTTTGTATTACTGAAAGCCCTGAATCTTAAGAGACAATTAATCATTATTAAAAAAAGGTCCAAGAATGTAACGTCACTCCCTCAATACTGATGATCCTACACAAAAAAGTAGCGAAATGTCGATAAAATAATATAAAAATAAAAAAAAAACATTTTATTACTGAAAAAGCTAATGCTTATGAAATATTACATTTTATAGAAAAAGAGAGTTCAATAATTACTACCTCAATATTGGTATCAAATAAAAAGACTTAACCATATCAATGAAAGATTAGTTGGGATCATATTCCGAATTTTATTTATTTATTTAAAAAAAAATTCCAATATTCCTGTAAATATTCATGTTATTCTGTATCCTCCTTGATACTGGCTAAGATACTGAATCCAACTACCCAGCCCATCTTAGAACCATCCTTGTAGAGCCTAGTGGCAAAGTTTTCTACAAGGTCACCCTCCCTTTACTTAATCTAGGAGAGAAAACTAATGTTTAAAGTGATATCAATCAATCGCCATATTTAAAAAAAAAAAATATTTAAGTATAGTTTCGAAAACAGCATTGGCAAGTGTCATAAAATCCCTGTTAGTTATTCCATATACAACACCAGCTAATACATATTGTGAAACTCTGTATCATCAATAGTAAATAAAAAAAAAAAAAACACATGTACCACACAACTCTAAGTCTACACAACTCTTAAAATAAAATTTATATTCTTAAACCTGAAACTTTACATACATACGCACAATGACATGTCAAAATTGATATTGACATATTTATTAATATTGACTTTAACATAAAGTCATATAAATATTTCAGAGGTAATGACGTATGCTGATACTAAGTCTTTAGATTATTTGATAAATAATGACGCATCCTTATATTAATATTAATTTTCAGAATTTAACAAGGGTTCAAGAACAATTTTTATAAAAAGAATCATTTTTTGCCTGCCGTTGTCCAAATTTAAATGCAATTATGAATATCAGGTATTGACTCTAACATTGAGAACAGTTTGAAAGCTGGAAATACTAGCCTTTTTTAAGCTTTAAATTTTATAATGAATATTGGGTCTAGACATTACCATAATAAAAAAAGGATAATTTAAAAGCTTGAAATACTAGCAACCAATAATATAGACGACTATAAAGTGCTTGTTAAACAAGTGAATGTAAATACAAAATTTAAAATTGACATCATCTTCAAATTAGTGATTGACAGAACTGTAGGTATAGAGTTTATTAAACATTAAAACTTAAGTAATTTAGCATTATACATTTACTAACAACTTCTAATGTTGACATAGAGATTAACAAGAATCTTGACATAGATATCATCATTTAGAACAAACACTATAATGTTTACAACTCCCTTTTAAGCTTTTACTTTCGAGGAGAGCGAATATATAAAAAATGACAAATTTTATAGCCCTATAATTATTTATTTCCCTTCGCTTTCCATCATGGCTAATAAACTCGAATTTATAACCCAACATTTATAACTAACGAAATAAATAAATAAATGGCCCACAATCATACACACTCAACACCATTAAACATTTAACCATACAATTTTATGCTTATTCAAATACACACCAACACAAACACACATACATTTTAACATAAATGTACACATGTACATAAATTAGGCACACATCTACTTTTTATAACTTGTTGTAAAAGCGTTAAAAGAGTTTTATTGGCATAAGCATGTGAATGTGTTTTGGTTGCGTTATTCCTCTGGTTAGGGATGACAAATATTCTACTTCCATTTGTTTATTTGTCATTTACTTTTATTGCCTTAACACAGAGTTGAACAACAACAAACCATAAAAAGATCTCAAGTTTGTTTTCACAAGTTTGGAAAAATGTCTTTGAGATGACAACGAATTCAAAAAAAACAAAGAAGACTTTAAAAATGTTTAAAGGTTTCAATTGTCACAGGCTGTGTTTGTTTTACCTTATGGAAGAAAGAAAGAAAGAAAGAAAGGGTCTAAAATTATCCAACATTTGTTTGCATTAAGGTGAAAATATATAAAAAGTTAAATATTTATAAAAATGAAAAAAATATTTATGGCTCTAATATATTAAAACCGTATAGGAGATAGCAGTAAAACCAAAAGTCACGTGTTTAACTAAAAGTATTTTTGAAAAATTCACACGAAAAATTCTTTTGCTGTTACAGTCGAACTTCCATAACTCAAACTTTTCTAATTCGAATTTTCTCTAACTCGAACTAATTTGGTTGGCAGTAGCGTTAATAGAACAAATCACATACAATTTTTCTTCCGTAACTCGAACTTCTGTCAGTCGAAGTTCTCCATAACTCGAACAAAAAACATACACATGAACTCTATAACTCGAAGTATTTTGCTTGTTTACATGGGTTTTTGTTATAGTTATCGGTTGTTTGTTTTACTCTCGTTTGTTTCTTGAGCTGACTTGTCTATTTTACGTGCTATTTTTATTTTCTTTTCGGGGAATATCAGTATCAATCTTTTTTTATTATTATGGCAACTAAACGTGTTTTAAAATACTTATCAATTGAAGAAAAATATAAACTTATAAAAGACGTCGAAGATGGATTAAAGGAAAAGGAAGCGGCTGATAAATATGGTATCCCGGCAAGCACGATCTCAACAATTTTCAAAAATAAGGAATCAATTTTATTTTAAATAAAAATACATAATAAAAAACCTTTTATCCTATTTTACCAAAAAAATTCTATAACTCAAAGTCTCCGTAAGTCAAAGTTTTTTTTTTGGGATAATGGTGATTCGAGTTATGGAAGTTCGACTGTATATGCAATTAGAAAATTTTAACAAAAATGTTTTAAAAACAAAAACTAAATCTAAAAATGTTTAAATGTAACTTTCACCTTTATGTAAATCGTGTTGATATTATTTTGTTTGCTTATAACATAAAACTTATTTCCTAAGAAATCTAGCCATCATATCCATAATGCGTCTCTTTAAAGACATAGAAAAACCAGACGTATGAGTGATATTAATTATTGTTTAATATTAAAAAATTAGCCGATTAAACAAGTTTCTTGAAATGTTTTCTTTAGTTTCATTTTCGCTTTCCAAAACATGTTAATACAATATGTCCACAATTAAAGATTTGTTTATTTTAATCTTGAGATAAGATACCGAGAAATCCGCGACTACTTCTTATAACCTTCACCTATGGTATATAAAGTTTTATTTTAGTTATTTATTTTATTTTATTTTATTTTATTTATTTAATTCAATAGATTACAAGCCTAAAGACCTAATTAATGAAGAAATAACATGGCTGTTAAACAATTTAAAAATCATTAATTTTATAATACTATGTTACACTTATATAAAATACATTATTTAAAAACAAACCCCCTTTCTTTGCACAGATACTAAAGTCAGAAATATGTATATACTATTTTATTATATGACTTGTTTTAATACTTTTTATGTAACAGCACCAGTTTTATTTAAAAAATTTCCTAAAATAAAGCCGAAACTGATTTATTAAAATTTCGTTCATTATACGGTATATGGTGATTCCAAATTCGAGCTACTCTTACAACGAATGATCTAGTCATGTATAGAGAAGAATGTTTTGGACAAATAATAGTTTTTGTTCTTGTAGATTTTTGATTGTTATTAAACATTCCTTTTGTATATTCACCAATATCTTAAGGGAAATTCTATAATGTCCATCGGTCCATATGTTAATTGAAATTAACTCCGAAAAGCCTTCACATGTTTCAAGGGGCTGTATGTGGAATCAATTAAACATTAAAATAATAACTTTAAATTTTATTTAATAGCTGTTTTAAGAATTATTCAATAAAAAATTACTTTTAAGTTGTTACCTAATAAATTATGTTTATGCCTAATTCTTTAAATATGATAAATTAAATTTTTATTATTCTACGAACAGTTAATAAAATATATTTAGGGCATCACCTCATTTAAGATATAAAGATTGAGAGGAAAATTTTATTTTAGAAGTTAGTATTAAGGTTGGTGACCAAACTGGAATGGGCTTATATGACATAAGCCGAAACAGAAGCAAATACTTCCGTCCAGATCATAACACTATTTTCCAGACTGAGATCGTGGCGATTACGGAAGGAATTAAATAAATAAAGGAAACGAATAGCGAAACCCCGATTCGTATCTATACGGATAGCTAATCAGTGATTAAGACATTGAGAAAGGAGAAAGTTGAATCCCGGAACGTTTTGCAATGCAAGAGCGAGATAAACTCATATGCAAATTGTGAACATCTGGAGATAATATTGAAACCAAGCCATCACGGGCTGATCGGAAACGAGAAAGCCGACAAATTATCCAAAGTGGGAGCTCTTCTGAGTACTAAAACTTTGGAGAACACCAAACCCCTTTAACGATTCAAGGATGAACTTAGACGTTGGGCGATGGAGGAACACGTCAGAAAATGGCAAAGCACTGATGTTGGTAAAGTGACAAGAATACTATGGGGTGACCCAAATCTTGAGAAATCAAAGGAAATTCTGAGACTGAATAGACCAACAATTATGAGACTTACCAGTGTGATTACAGGTCATACGGAGTTGAGAACTCATCTAGCTCACATGAAACTTTGATACACTCTCTCTGTCATTGTCTTGCGTTTGGGAATATTAGACGCGAGAATTTTACAGTGGATACTATGCCAAAGTACCAAGTACCTGGGGAACTCAAACTGGAGATCCATAAGGAACTACATTGAGGGGACTGAGTTCTTGAACTAGTCCGATATTTATTTATGGGAAATTATGATTATGGTTTTAAATTGGGAATTCCGGTTCCCACATGGAGCGCACAACATGCCAACTGGGCATAGGTGTATACCTGTCATGGGTTTGGGCTTTTAGTGCCCCTCCTTTTCAACCTAACCTAACCTAACCTAGTATTAAAATTTAGCCACCTTTTTCAGCTTTATTGTACAAAACCTAACTTAGAAAAACATCAGCTCAAGAACATCACCACAAGCCCTAAAAAGATAAAAAAAAAATAGGTAGTACGAAACAGCTTCGATTGCTACAATCTTTTAGTGATAAATATTGATTGCAAACAAATTTATCCCTCAAGCTATTCAGATATGAACAAGTAGTTATAAACGTCCCTTTTTGGCCATAATTTTAATATAAATATTTATTTATTAATTGCACGTTTTTTTACTATTTTCGACAAATCGGCTTTGGACTAATCGGCAAAGCAAAAGTCAAAAACAACTAAGAAAAATATTTAGTTTTGTTAATAGTATATCAAGCTACCAAATTCCTTGATTAATTTCTAAAATCGAATATAAACCTAATGGCAAGCCGTAGTCTCAAAAATTATTTCTGAGAAAAACAAAAAAATCGCTGCAACAAAATACAACTGCATTAATGTTATTCACAAAACTTATAAACGAAAATATATTTTAAATGGCTCCCGTAGTTTGTTGACGTGGTGTATTGGTTAAAGTGCTTGCCCATAATACAGAGTTCCCCAGGTTCGACTAAGGTAGAGAACAAAATAAACTTTTGACCATGATTTTTTAAATTTTATAAATAAAGATGATCCAAACCAGGCCCGCTCGGTCATAAAACGGCAAACTAAAATTACGGCAATAACTTTCGGTACACAAAACGGAAGCCTCATAGAACAATGGAATGTGCAATAAATCAGAGATAGAGGAATGTTGTAAAAGCCATATATTGCCAAGAGGGGTGAAAAAATTCAAATAAAACCTAGTGAGAAGCAAATACTTAAATATTATAAAATTCACCGCAATCGAAACTACAAAATGGCATACAACAAATCTAGTATTTCAAGTGAACCCCACTCAACCACCTCAATATTAGCTTCAAATAAAATAACTTGACCAGTAGCATACAGTGTACTATAAAATGGTGTACTATTAAAAAAAAACAAGATGGCATCATAAATAAAATGGTCAGTAAGCCAAATATAGTGTTTTAAGCTTTTTCATTTGCAAACTACTCAATATAGGCACCAAACTAAAGCAAGAGAACAAAGTTTTTAATGAAAATATGTTAAATTTCAGATAGCTTCCTTAACAAAATTAAGGATAAAAAATTATCCTTTCTCTACCCCATCAATATGGGGATCAACTGAAAAGGCTTGACTAGTTAAACACAGTCAGGTTTGTAAAAAATTCAAAATCAAAGAAGGCGTCGGAAAAATTAAACCAGAATGAAGTATAATATTAAATATGGAACCAAGTTTATCTGTGATGAGGCCTATGTCTGTGGTGGTGAAGGGTATCATCAGATTCGCCATAACTGAATAAAGGACAGTTTCTTTTTTTTTTAGGGGATAATAAAAAAGTTCAGTGTTGTTTAAGAAAAACACTAAGAGTAAAAAGCAATTAATATTATGAAAAAACAAAAAGCATCCTCAAGGTGTGGAATAAACATGCTTATGTTTATTAAGGTATTTTCTTGCTTGGGAAACGACCTAACGTAAACATGAGGCTTTTCGTTGTATTTTATGTCAGCACATGAAACCAAATAGCTTAAATTGCTAAAAACATTTATTATAGTAAAAGATTTAAAGGGTTTATAAACCGGAATTGAATAACAGAACTGTTAGAAGTTTTTCGTATAACCCAAAGCCAAAATATTTCGTATTGATTAATTAGAAAATATACTTAAGCTTGAAAACTTTATATAAAAGAAACAACATTAATAAAAGATTCAAATAAAAAGTGGCAAAGTCGGTAAATTTAATTAAGAAAAAATCAAACAAATTAAAACTTTGTCTCTTGTTGAATCCTATGGTTTGTACAGCTTAAATTTACTTAACAAAAAAAATTTTTTTTTCTTAAAAACAAAATATGCTAATTAAGGTTACGTTTCTTAAAAAAGTAAAAAAAAAACTTTTCCCAATTTTTTTTTCAACGATTTTCTATCACAATACAAACCATTGCCTATAAAAATTCAAATTTGTTTAAGTTTTATACAGAACAATTGTTCGATATAAAACTACTATTATCAGTAAATAAAAAACTGCCTTTGAACGTAGTAGAATTGAATGTAAATAGAAAATAAACAAGACCAGTGACCGGAAGATAAAAGGACCGAATGGCTAATAAACCTAAAAAATCAACAGAACAATAAAAACAAATTGAAAGGAAATAGTAGTAGTTTGAATTGTAGTAAACAAATTAAAAAGAAAAAAATTATGAAAAATGGTTTTTTGTTTTTTTTTTATAAAAAAAAATATTTTTTTTGAAGTTTTATTATTTTCAAAAAAAATTTTTTTTTTGAGATACAAAAAACCCCTTACCATAAAATTGAAAAAGCTCAAAATATTTCAGAAAAATTTTTAAAACAATTTAAAAGGTCTATTTTTTATAATAAAAATTGATTTTTTAATTCCAGAGACACTTGCGGTAAAAACAAAATATATAAAAAAAGCTACACGATAGCATTAGCATTTTTTTGTTGTTTTTGTTGTTTTGTAGTACAAAAAAACTTATATACAGTAGACTCGCGGTAACAAAAACACTGCCTTGCGTGAACACCGGATAAGATGAACATAATTTTTTTTTTACACTGACTACTCTGTAGCGTGAACACAGTGATAAAGCCTTATAACGTGAACACATTTGTTGGTTATGCAAATCGTTTTTATAAAAAGGGGTATCCCCGTAAATGATTGCACAGGTTTAGTTTAGTGCGCGCTGCAAAAATCCTCGCCCTTTTAGAAATTTTGAATCTCCTGTTGCTCCAAATCGTAATGGATTACAGCTGCCATTTTGAAAATTAGTTTAACTATTAATGGACGCTATTTGCTATTTAAATTCAACTTGGCAACGTCTTGAAAAGAAAACAGTATCAAAATGCTGGTTTTACATTTTTAGCACTTTACTTTACGTCTAGACGAGCCATCGATTTGTCTAGACTAGAACAAAACGTTGGCGGAGCAACTGTCAAAAAATTATCATTTTCTTTGATATGGTTAAAACGTATTAAGGATATTTTGTCGCAATTTTTATGTGTCGTCTCTTTCTTTCATATTTAAAATGCCTTTTAATATCAGACATCGTTGTTCGAACAAATATTCTGACAACGCTGTTTGAACAAGAACACAACATCGACAACAGCGGTCCACACCAGGCAAATTCATGTTCGCACAAAAAATTTTTCTTTGTTCGAACAAATCGATGGCAGGTGTAGACCGTACGTTAGGAGATGAAGAATACTGTGAAGAGGATATCCTGTAAGCTTTTTTGAAAGAAAGAATTTGTTCAGCAATTAAAGATGATAAGATAATCCAAAAAAAGGTAACACATTAAATTTTAACGTACATACTTTTTTTCTTAACAAACCATATGTACATAACAATCCGAAATACAAAAAAATATATGAATTTGAATTAAATCACATGTCTAATTTATTTGGAAATTTTATAGAGTTACACCTTCATTAACATGAAGAACTTCGCAAACGTGAACACGCTCGGTTTTTAATAGTTCACGTTACCGCGAGTCTACTGTAAAAATAATCAGCAAAAGCTATTGCCACCCAACATTACTTCCCCTTATATATTTTGTATTTAACAATTATATGGCAACCCTTCTGGTTGCACATCTGACTGGTAACTTCTTGCTTTGTCAGTTCTAAAAGATCATTAAATCTACTCGTTGACATTTTATTTGATCGGTACGAAAAGAATTTGGAAAGTTACTCTCTAACTCGATCATCCGTGTGACACTGTTTAAAAAAATATTCTTATAAAAAATGTTTTTAAGCATTTTATCAAAAATATCTGCTTAAGAAAATACATTGTTAAAGCTTTCGTATTAAAAAAAATCATCTTAAAAAAGTGCTATAAGTTTTTGTAAACAACAAAGTATTTTTTTGTAATAAAAAAACAAAAGTTTTAAATGAAGAAAACCTGTTTTTGCCACAAAACTTATTGCTGTTAAAATATTGTTAAGTTGTTCGTTAAAAAGGCCGGCTTTAAAAAACCACTTAAAGTTTTTTTATTCAAAAAAAACTTAATATTAAAACTTTTTAAATTCTCTTACCTAAAATCAGCCTTTGCATAACAATGACCCAAAAATCGGCATTGCAGGGTATTGCACTGATAGTTTTTCACCGGCTCCACCTCGTATGTCATATTGAAACCGTAAACATCCAACAAACGATCCAAGGCACGCAAATGTGTGCCATCCAATGATGACATACGAAAACGTATCTCCAAATACTGCGAATTGAATTGTACCCACGCCACCTGAGTGACATCGTCTTCGGTGAGTGTAAAGACACGATGAGCGGGCACTTTGTAATCGTTCGAATAGTACATGTATTCGGTGAATTTAAGGCCACCCAACACATACAACTGCGTTAAATAGACAACAATCGATATGTTGTGGCCAGAATGTGGCACCAATTCGGAAGCATCAACTATCCAAACACATTCGATGGGGGTGGTAAATTTATGGGGAAAATTTGGAGTCTGTATGACACCGTGTCGAGCCTTTAACACGCCACCGCACTTAAAATGTGCCGACGAAGATGAAGGTGTTTGCAGATTGTGTTGATGATTTTGATTTTGAAATGCAAAAGCATTTATTGATCTACCAGCAGCCGAACTAAATGGTGACAGATTGAAATTGGTGTTGGGAAATGGTGGTGGTGGTGGCAACGGCACAGAGGGTAAACTTAATTGGTGGTGATTTATGGCTGCCACATCATACTTGAAATCCATAGCCATTGAACCGGCAAGTGATAATTGTTGACGTTTTAAACGTTTCATTAATTTTTTATTTGATTTTACATAACTACCCGCTATTCTCTTTTTCTCTTCCACTGTTTTAGTTTTAGGTTTAGCAGCATCTTTTGTAGGTTGTGTTGATATTGATTTAAATAAAACATTTTGTTTATCTTTTAAATTAGCTGCATTAGCGTTATTCGGGCGTATAAGCCACTTTCTGTCTCTGTCGTCTTCTCTTTTCGACAATGGTGTCTTTAAGTCAGAGCTTTCAGCCGTTGTAGTATAGAATAGCGTTAGTAGAAGCAGCATAAAGAGCAGCTTTAAAGTCACAAATGTCGTCATCGACATGGACTTTTTATACCCCACTTCTCGTTTATTGTAGACATGCACTTGTTTGTATGGGCTGGCTCTTGGATGCTACCTCTTTAATTATGAAAGCGAACGGTTGTAGTTTTGGTTGGGTGGAGTATCATGATTTTGTTTAGCTTTTCTGAAATTAAACAAATAAAAATGAAACATTATTGATTTTCTATACAAATCGAATGATGAACATTAATAATAATTCCACATCAGACTTTATTATTAACTTTTGTAAATAATTGTATATTTAAATAGAGATTAAACTATGAATTATATTAGATTAGACGCTAGACAGAAAATTCGCGCATATTTAATTATATAATTTATTTATAAGCCATTACTAGGTTTTAAACTGTTAAATAAAATAGACTGTGTATTGGATAACAAAATACACAATTAACTAGTTCATAGACTAGACCAGTGATGGCCCACATTCAATATAACGTTTTCGGTTGTATAAGCAAATTGAAAGCTAATTAAGCAATTACCCCAAACAACTTCTTTTGCTAAAGACATTTATCACGTGCTTTTCATTAATTAAGGATGCTCTACTGATTTTAAAACCATTGACATTTGAAAATACATTTCCTTAGTATATTTGAATAACTCTTCTCTAATTATTTGATTTTTTCCTCACTTTTAATTCAAAAAACATGTAAACTTTTACTTGACAATGTCGCTAAATGAGTCGAAAAAATGTTGACTTGAATTTCTACCGGGTAGTTCCATTCTCTTATTTTTCCATGTTGGTTTTTTATATGTTTCGTGTACCTCAACAATTATCTTTTTATTAATTGTTCATTGATTTTAAAAGTTGACATCAAAAACCTATTAAAAATGTGATGTAATTAAATAAAAGTTAAAAAGTTAGTTGGTAAATTGTAATAAAACTGATAACAAATGCACAAAGTTTTTTTTTTAATTAATGGTGTGTCGTTAGAAGTGAGTACTAAAGCAAGTACTTCTAGTAAAAGAAATAAATAAATTTAAATTAATTTAATAAAACAATAATTTGAATTTAAAAAAAAAAATATTTTATTGTTTTATTTTACATGTTTTAGTTGGCAATTTTTTATAAAATAAAAGTATTTTTCATACTTCGTTGTAAACAGATCATGCAAATGTTGCAGATATTACAAGTCTAGTATATATATTCTCAAGTTTGCAACAACACAAAAACAATATACACTAAAATTACATTTCCCACACAAGCACTTATTTCCAATAATAAAAACAGTTGGAAATTTTTTAAAGCAACGTTTTCAATATCGAATATATAAAAGACATTGCTATTGTTTTCTTTTCAAGTTGAATTTAAATAGCCAATAGCGTCCATTAATAAATAAACCAATTTTTTTAAAATGGCAGCTGTCATCCAATATGAATTGGATGAATCTTCCCACAGAAGATTTAAAATTTCTAAAAGAGCTAGGATTTTTTGCCTTTCCAGTCAAAATAAGTTTAACTTTAGAATTTTGGTACATTTTGGAAATTTTTCACGAAAAACTTTAGATTAGATAATGCTAAATCAGCATTGCGCACTAAATTAAACCTGAGCAATAATTTACAGGGATACCCCTTGTTATAAAAACAATCTGGATGGCTGACAAATTTGTTCACGTTATAAGGCTTTCTCACGGTGTTCACGCTGCAGAGTAGTCAGTGTAAAAAATATTATGTTCATGTTATCCTGTGGTCACGTAAGGCAGTGTTTTTTTTAACGCGAGTCAACTGTAATGGCATAATTCAGAAGTCATATGCAAGCCTAGAACTGTTTGTTTAAGAACAGCAAATAATGAGTTTTAATTATGAGTTGTAGGGTTAGAAGAAGTCCTTTGCCCAAGAAAAGTCGCATACAACCGAAAGATAATTAACCTGTATCTCCACAGAGTAGCGGGAAAAATCATTAGAATATGAATCACAAACGATTTTTAAAAAAAAGAGACTATAAGCAGATACCCTAGATAAAAGAATAGACAATTTTAAAATGGGTTAGTGAGTATATGAGTTGCGATTTAATGACTTTACGAATCAGGGTAATAACCCACAAAGCAAAAAGACTACAACCCAGAACTGATAGGAAAAGACTCCCTAATACTTTTATAAAAAAAAAAAACAAGACCTCAGGAATAAATAAATAAGAAATAAATAAATAAGAAAGTAAGGCACATTTCTGTTTTATGATAGAAAACTCTATATTACCTCCACACTGAAAGAGAAAAAAGGTCAGGAATTAGAAATTAGGAAATATAAGTTTTTAGTAACGCACCTTTCTTTGCTATAAGAGAAGAGTCTGCTGTACCTCTATAAAAAAATATAGAAGAGGTCAGGAGTTAGCAACAAGGAAATAGAAGTCCTTAGTAATGCACCTTTCTCTTTTAAATTGACGGAAGGATGACCAAAAATGTTAACCTTAATAGCGTTGGTTTTCAGCTGGGGAAAATGGAAATGGCATATAAAATGTGAGAATAAGGCATCACTGTGTATTTGTCCAATGTGACCCGCTGCTCAGTGGCTTTTCTTCATTAAATGAACTTAACGTTTTTCTTTAAATCGTTCTTGTATTTTCTTTTTTTAATTATTTAAATTGTTTTACAAATTATTTTTTAAGTATATGAAAAACTTTATACTTGGTTGGCATTTATCCGATGTGGAGTTGTTTACAATGTGAAAAAAAAATATTCCCAGCATAACACGAAAAATTTACCTCAGGGCCATAAACAACAACTCATCATACTCCGAGTGAAGTGTTACTATATATTTCAACTACATGTAGCAAGTCTACACAAGTCATTTTATTTGAGAAAGTGTTGACATTAGACTGGCTCAAAAAATTACAATTTGCGATTCAAGAATTAATTAACTGAAACTCTTAATGAGATGTATCAATAGTTTATTATAAAAAGCGCCTGTCTGGATTTTAACTGAAATCAAGTTTTAAATGTTTTCTGATAGCCTACATCACCACTAAAAAAAAAGTGAACTACGGTTGAAAAAAAAGAATCTATAGCCACATAAATTGACTGCAACTCACTTCATTCTTTTTTTCTGCAAATTAATAACAAATTGAGATACGCCCACTTTATATTAAACCATCAATATATTTAACTAACAGTTTTAGTTATTTGTATTTGAGTTGACACCGATTACTTCGATTATTACAATGTACGGTCACGAAACTGTAATACCCTGAATTCTTTAGCCTAAAATTTTTTGAAAACATTTTTCTGAGTTTTCATGTTAAGAACATATTTCTTGCATACAATTGCGTATATTCTAACAAAGAGCGATACAAGCTTAAAAAGTAAAAAAAAGGACTGTCTTCTTCATATCCCTTGAGACTTTAACAAAATTAATTAAAATTCCCATTTCTACCAAAATCATGCCATTATTTTCTTAAAGAGCTGCCAAATGAAATTTACATGATTTTGCTTTAATTCCTCATTTCTCCCTTTTCATTATTTTGTTGTGTAATTTAACATCTTATTATTTGCTGCCATAATGTGTAAAAGAGATTAAGATCTTAAAATTTATTTAAAATACACAGAAACCACATTAATGAAAGCATTGTGGCACATAAGTAAAACTTTTGTAAACATCCGATTTAGGTCTATAAAGCAGACATGCCTTTTATAGACTTTATGAAATACTATTGAGCAGAGTAAAAAGTTGTTTAATTATAAATTTGGTTGATATATTGCGTAAAAAATGGTAGTAAATGGTTTGAAATTAAAGGGGCCAATGTCTCATACTACGTGTTATAGGGTACACTTTCAAATGTAACAACAATAAGTCAATTATAAATGTTGGTAATGCAAATGATTATAAACTTAAATGTGTAAGACGTGCTTTTATTTGACACTATTAATGAACATTAAAGTATGGCTGTAATTAAATGAATATGTGAGCACTCATACAGTTACCAATATGAAGAAGACCAATGAAATCGTCATTCCTTTAGGAGATAGGGAACATGTCTCACTTCAAATTTTTACTAGTTTATTAAAGTCTTTGTTAAAGGGTGTTATAAAATTAATGCAAATAAAAATTATGTGTCATTTAAGTTTGCTATTTCAGGGGAAAAATCGTTAACATCAGAGCAAAGAACGGCGATACTCTTATAATAAAAAAAATTACATATGGAGTCCTTTCTGAAAAAATTAAATAGCTATTGTTTACATATAAAACGAGCTACTTTTCATAGCAGCTACTTATTTAGAACTGGTAAGGATTGAATAAGAAGGAGTAACGCCCTCATACATTAAAATTATTCAACGGATTACAAGTGGCCAGCAAAGCGTTACAGGTAAAATCTGTGAAATAAAAAAATTATACAAAATTCAACGTTTTAAGAAACAAGGAATATTTGGCACAAGAGGTGATACAAAACAAAAATTCCAATGATTTAACCCACGTACAGCAAAATGAGCTGATTGAGTAGGCTACTGATTATCAGTAAGTGAAAGCAAAATTATCCAATAATGATGAATATATGATAAAGATAATAACTTCTTTTAGGCTCAAAAGTAACGTCTTTAGAGCTGAAAGGACACCAATGTCTTAGATTTTGCAACGCACTCTTAGACTGTACGATTTTTTATAATATCCGAGATTAAAAGTAAACCCATCATTTTGTTAAACACATAAATATCCACGATTTCTGTGAAGCACTTGACAAAATCTATTAAGTCAATTCTGACACATTTTAGAGTGCTATTTGAGTTTGAGCACTGACAAAAACCAACCTAAGAAAAGTCTCAAGGGAAACTAGTTTGCACGGCTGTGACATAAACTCATCCAATTTTTTACTTATTACAGGCTATGTTACTTGTTGTATCTCTTCAAATGGCAATTTTCATCATTGTAATAAGCCAGCAGGGGGAGTTATAGCCAGTCTCATAGAAGATAATGAATCGAGTTTTCTACATTCCGACAACTTTTAAGACCAGTCCTTAAGATCGGACTTAGAGAGGTTCTACTAAAAGTGATATTTTATTTATTACGCGTTTAAATAATGTTCTTTTTATGAAATTTTTGGAATTTCGTAGGAGCTAGTATTTCATCATTCAACTATTGGTCCATTCTCAAACGCAAACTTGAAGTTCATAAATATTCAACGCCGAATCACTAAGCGCGTTTAGTTAACATGGAAATATTTGGTAAAGTATTGAGTTGAAGTCAAGGAAATAAGCAAGTTGTTTTACGGTATAGTATTCTATATCAACACCGGTTTTATATGCTTTCCAACTAGCTGACCAAAACAAAAATGTTAGGTTTCGATTTATTATTTTATTTTGGAAATGGGTCCTTATATCAAAGTAAGAAGTATTTTATTTTCCAATAATAATATCAAAGTAACAGCACAAGTTTCATAAAATCACCTTAAGGCGTTTTTGACTTAATACAGTTCGTACCGGACAAAAAATACACAGGAAGACAGACAAACAGACAGACAGACAAAATTTCTAAAAATTCAAAATTTTCAAAAATCAATTAATTAAAAGATATATTTAAATTTATAATTTTGTTACCAGCATCGATAAAAAAAAATACAAAAACAAACTTCAACATCTATTTCAAATCTAGCGTTATTTTTGGTAAACCCTTTATTTATTCAACACAACTCAGGAACTTCGCTCACAAAGTAAGTACTTACACAACATACCTACAAACATATTTACAAATATACAAAACATTTGGAATTCCCATACCCCATATACACTTCAATACATTCCCACGCAATTTCACATTCATTTCGTTTAAGATTAGCAATAAACAAGGGAACAAAAACAGACTAAAACACGGATAAGTAACGACTCATGCGAAAGAGCATTATGCATAAATAAGTAAATTATGTTTAAAGTATAAGATTTCTTTTGTTCCTTATATGTATGTATGTCGTAACACACACACACACACATATGCATAGTAAGTAGATTTCGTATTGTAGACTGACTATCAACTGAATATATTAAATGTTGATATAAGAATGCTAAATCATCAGCGTTGAAAAACCTCAGAAAACCAAACTTTCGCTAGATCTTACTACGATGTATAACTTTAAAGAATAAAGGTAAACAAATACTTATACACATACATGTACATGTACAAATACATATTTACAGGGTGGGCCAAAAGTCACCATGGGGCTTAAAATTTATTTTTTTTACATTTTTCTAGATTATAAAATATATTCAATGCAATGTTTTACACTTAGTATGGAAAATAATATCATTTAGATAACCATCGTTTTGCAGCTTCACAATGATGGGATCGTTGGTCCTTTAAATCCTTTAAAATTTTTGGTTGCAGCGGTTGAATTTCTGCAAGACCTTTTACCTTGTATACAAGATTTGTCTCGGGGTTGCTCTAATATACTCGCTCTTTAAAATTACCAAACAGAATATTGTCGCGATCTGACGAATCTAGCGAATGTGCCACCCAAATGATTTCTAAATATTTTTTACCCTTTAAAAATTGTACTCAAAAGGACCATTGTATTTCAACAGTGTGGCCGAGGCTCCTAACTGTTAAAAACACCACTTGGGTTTGATTTCAAAAGCAGGACACAAAAAATATTCTACCACAAACCGATTCTGCTCGCCATTTACTATTGATTCACATTATAAAAAAAATCGAAACCCATTACAGGTATAAAGGTATGCCCAATTGTCATACAAGGCGCTCTAAAGGAAGGAAATTTTGCTAAAAAACTGGTGACTTTCGGCCCACCGTGTATACATCTAAAATTACGTGCTTATAAACAAGATATATAAAAACATCCCCGTAAAGACAATTACATTTTTAGTTGAACAATTATTTTATTTTTCCAAGTTGTTGTTTGTGTTTAATACATATATTTTTCTTTTTTTGTACGCCTTATTTATTTCATTACGGTTTCTTTTGTTACTTTTGTTTTTGTTTATATAATTGTTGGTTATCGTTGTTGTTTGAATGTCTTCCTTGAACACGAGCTCATTTCGTTTCCTTTTGCCTTACTGTCATTATTGTTGTTGCGAAAAAAAACATTGTTAAAAGTTGTTAAAATTATATTCTCTCATTTGATCTTCTTTTGCCTAACTGATGCTGTTGTCTTTTTGTGAAAACAGATTTCAAAATGCTGAACATAAATTAAGTCAAATATGGTAAATATTTTACTAATAGTATTTTCGAAATCAAATTTAAAGGGCTTTTAATTAGAAGAGTTGGCGAAAGGCTAAAGTATAGGGTTTGCCAGGATTTATGCAGAATTCTTTAAAATAAAACACACACTTCTTTTCAGTCATACTATTACCGTGGAATAGGGCTAAGCATATATGGAAAAGCACAGTGGGTTTTTGCCTTTTGGAAAATTTTTATTTTCTTTTTTATACTGATTTTTAAGAAATAGAAAATAATGTAAATTTTTTACATTTTTATTAATTAAAAATTTTCTCTAAAATAGCAAAACAAACTATTTGAAATATTTGAAACATTTAAAGGCACTTTGCTTTATAAACTCTAGTTTCAATTACAAAATTGTTATTTCTGATAAAAAAAAAAATTAACCAAAAATCGTCAAGGTCATTTCAAATAACTATTATGTTCCCCAAAAATTGTCAAAAGAAAGATAAAATTGTTGTTAAATAAAAATTGAAAGACCTAAAAAAATTTGTTATCGCTCAAAGCACCCCACTGTGTTAAGTCAATCACCCATAACCCAGCCCTGGTATAATTGAATTTCAAACAAAAATGTTTTGTGTTTTCATGTACAACTTTTTATCGATATGTCACTTGTGTACACGAATACATACAAATATTACAATAACGCCCATTTGGTTGTATATAAATTAAAAGGCTGCAAACATATATTTAGTAGTTTGTATTTGAAATAATTAAATATTATTCAAGAATTATTTCAACAATATCATTATCTTCCAAGTCGTTGTTAGTCACACATTGTTTTATACTTGAAATTATGTATTTACTTAACCAAGGGTGGCGTTATTAAGTTAACGTGTTATAATTAAAAAAAAAAATAACAAAAAGGAAATTTCCAACAGTTTTCAATTGCCAAAATTAGTAGATTAGGCATTTAAACTGATTTTTTAAACCAATGCCAATGTAAGTTGTTAAGGGTGGCAAAGTTTTTTATTCTGTAGGTGTTAGAGATTACAGAGATTTTGTAGAAGTTATCTGGTTGATTCGGTGAAAAAAAAAGAAAAAATACGAACGTAACAGCAAGACAACACCCATTAAAGTACAAAAGTACTAACACTGAGATCTACTTAATTAACTCTGTATGAAATATTTTAACTCAAGTAAAAGGCTTTTTGTTAAGTTTTATTGTCTCTGGTTTTATGTTTTATTTAATTGAACAAAATTGTATTAAATACCACACACGCAAAATATCTGTTAAAATAGTTAATGCTTTATATACACGTGTTCAAAATTAGCAATTGCCTGCTTAATTTAAACATTGTTTTAAAAATAAAAGGCTATTTTTTTTAGGCAAAAAGCTTTCCAGAGAAATATGCAAAATTTTAAATTAAATAATTTAATCGTTTAAGAAAATTTTCTAATGCTTCAATATTTTTAAAAAAATACAAAAAAAAAAATTCTGTCTAAAAATTTCTTGTAAATAAACATTTGGCTGAGTGTTGATGATGAAACCATAGCTGGTTTCGAAAATGCACTCCATTTAGCTAGTATCGGATAACTAACTTTTTATTATTATCTCATTGACTTATAGCCTACATTTAAATTTAATTAAAAATAATATGAAAAGGAGTTCAAAGTAATTTTAAAAACTTCAAAATTGTTTATATGTAATTCCATTGAAAATTTTTATCAAAAATCAATTTAAAAATACCAATTTTGTCAACAACAATTTAAAAAAGTCTGCAATATAAAATTTTCGACTAATTTTTTAATGAAATATTGTTACGATTAATTATCTATAATTTAGCATTTTTTTTTTTCACTACAAAAAAATATATATTTAGCTATGGAGTCCACTATTTATTAAGATGACTTTAAGTTTAGGCATGTCACCTTTTATTTCTGTAATTAAAATAGCACTAGCCAAACAGCCACATTTGTAACTAGCCTTTTTCCCCCTTTTTTATACCCTTCACCTGTGGTGTTTAAACAAAATCCTGAATTTAACTAACAGCAAGTTATAGTAATGGCTCTTAATCATTTTAAAATATTTGGTAATGAATCGCTATTAAATTCCACCACAATTGTTCCATATCTTTCTAATATATAAATATGATTGCCTCTGTTTTTTTATCATATTTTTACTAAGAAAATCCAAATTTTTTAGACCGAGGATAATTTTTAGACACGTCTGCTGTACATATGATGGCTATGACTCGTTAATGATGGCGTTAGAAATAATAAAGTAAAATTGCGTCTAACATGAAATCGGAAATCTAGGCTAAGCTACAATGTAGTCCATATACTTATACCATCATATAGGTGAAGAGCATTATCAGATCCGGCACGAGCGAATATATTATTCCTACTGGTTTGTTTTAGATTTTACATACACCAAAGGTAAAAACACTGTGCAGATTGTGTGATTGTTTCGCCATCAGGGCGATCATCTGTCCAAACATATACTCCCAGAAACACATATATAAAACTTATTTCCTTTAGGTTCTTACCAGATAAACATATTGGGATGATATTCTCTCATATAACTATGCTGTCACTTTTTCGATAACACATACATATGTGGGATTGAAACACAATTATGTAGTTTATGTTATAATATTTATTGATATATAGTTTTATGAATTAAACGCTTATTCTTGGGTTTTATTATTTTTAATATTCATTTAAACTTAAATATGAACTTCTCGATTTTCTTTCTTACAACGTAGTTATGATAATTAAATATATTTTCGTCGCTGCTGGACAACTTTCTACATCCTAACACTTCGACAGCTCAACTCAACTAACTTTAATTGTAAAATGAAATTGTCCTCCCGCTTCATCCAATTACCATCAAGTACGAAATAAAACTACTGCGTCGCATAATTCGTCTCTATCAAACTACAATTAATGCCTACCGGCCCTAGTAGTACGATCAGGACCCATTCCCCCATATCTGATTTTACACAATTTAAATTTACTAGATTTTTTGGCTCGAGAAGTATCGTATTTTAACTAGCAATATATCATCACTTACTCGTTAAGCATTGAAAGAGGGAAATATTAAATGGGTTTAAAAAACTAATACTTATGTAGAAAGGGTGAACCGTGATCAAGCCCGAATCAGAAGGGTGAAAAAAAGGATATATGAAATCAAGTTTTTTCTCTTCCTAATATAAAGTGTTCACAGCCACCAAACAAACAATTCATATTTTTTAATACGAAGTTACCTCCCCTCCAACACATAAGCTGGATCCGAGCCTTCGTGGTGACATGTGTAAAAAATTATTTTAAACATTTTCTATCAAAAATAGTTTATCTAAAATACTTAGAATTAAAAAAGAATTTAAAAAAAATTATTTTGAAGAAAAGAAAAAATTTTATCATATTTTTTTTTTAATATTTAACAAGATTTTTTTTTAAATCTTTCATGAGAATTTTTTTATATTTTTTAACAAAACAATTTTTTTTTTTAATTTTATAATAATTCAGGTCATATCTAAGAATTATCTTTAAATAGAAAAATAAACATGCTTTTGTTGCTATAAATAGAAAATTTATCAAACATGTTTGTGCAATTTGTTTGCATTTTGTTTAATTAATATTATCTGCCTGCTTTTTTATGCCTAAAACAAAATTATCAAATCTTAAGCTTAAACAAATATTTTCTCTCAATTTAAAAGCAATGATGCAAATTTAACATTGAAATATATATTTTTTTTTTATTTAATTATGTAGATTAGAACATTTCTAAATCTTTAAATTATACTTTTTATGATTTTATTTTATTTACTTGCTCTAATTTTTAATAAGTATTAACACGTTAGTTGTTTTTATGGTGTGAAAACTTTAATAGAATTAAATATTAATAACATGTTCAAACACACAAATAAGTATAAATGTTTGTTTTAAAATTGTTTAAAAGTATGTGTGTACGGCAGAGACTGGCATTGTTCAAGTGAACAAAAATTTATATTAGGTAAGTACACTTCCTTTTTTTTTAAATAATGAAACTGTTCACATTTTTATTTATTATAAATTTATATACAAAATTGTTTCTTTACGTTAAGCTCGAAATAAGTAAATGGTTCTTTTTATAAAGCTATTTTATTAATAAACAATATTTCGCTTCCGAACAATGAGTAGCTTCTTCAGGGTAAATATACAAATTATGTATAAATAGCAAAGAACAAATTAAAAACAATTACAAATTAAACAAGTAACAGTGCTATATTCGGCCGTGCCGAATCTTATATACCCTTCACAACGTGTAGTCATGCAATAACAATTGTTTGTATCACCATTCATCCTATATAAAATACGTGCACGTTAGAATAAATGTGGCACCGAATCCCAGCTGAGCCAAAAAAATTTTATTTTATTTTACTTAATATATTATTTATATTTTATTATTTTTTTTAAATTTTTTTAAAAAATTTTTTTAAATTTTTTTTTAAATTTTTTTTTAATTTTTTTTTTGTAGTTTTTTTTTATTATTTTTTTCTTATTTTTAATATTTTTTTTTTTTTTGTAATTTTTTTTGTTTGTTATGTTTTTCACATGTATGTATGTATGTATGTTGTTGTTGTAATTGTGAAAAAAAACGAGGTGGTCGTGGTTTTTTGCTCATATCTCAGAAAGTTATGGGGCGATTGTGCTGAATTTCAATATCGATTCATTCCTGGATTTTTCCAAGAGATTGATACCATATACAGATCTGAGGAACATATAGTTGCTTCTAAAAGTTGATTTCAACCAACACACGGACAGACGGGCAGACGGACAGACGGATAGACGGACAGACGGTCAGGGCTTAATCGACTCCTCTATTCATAAGCTTTCAGAAAATATATACTTTATGGGGTCGGAAATGAAAATTGTAGAAATTACAAACGGAATGACAAAGCTATATATACCCTTGTGCACCACAGGTGAAGGGTATAAAAACTATTTTGTAACAAAGGCGGGAAAAAATATTTTTAAGATTCCTTACAGTTGTACAGTAAAAGTAATAAATTATAGCAAATAGTTTTAAAGTATAAATTAGCTGAAGTTTTTAGGAAAATAAAATTTTATCATGAAGGTACAAAACTAAAATGAAAAACAATATCTCTCTTTACATTGTTGAGATTTGTTGAGTCAATGTAGAAAAATAAATTGTTAAAATGTTACCATTATCGGTTGGTTAGTATTGCCAACCTGTCGTTGATAAAAAATTATTCGCCTAACCCTGTTCGTATTCTTCTGTTTATGTCAACGTGTAAAGGTAATGTCAGATGAAACAAACTAAAAATTTTTTTTTAATTTTTTTTTTGTAGTTTTTTTTTATTATTTTTTTCTTATTTTTAATATTTTTTTTTTGTAATTTTTTTTTGTTTGGTATGTTTTTCACATGTATGTATGTATGTTGTTGTTGTAATTGTGAAAAAAAACGAGGTGGTCGTGGTTTTTTGCTCATATCTCAGAAAGTTATGGGGCGATTGTGCTGAATTTCAATAGCGATTCATTCCTGGATTTTTCCAAGAGATTGATACCATAAACAGATCTGAGGAACATATAGTTGCTTCTAAAAGTTGATTTCAACCAACACACGGACAGACGGGCAGACGGACAGACGGATAGACGGACAGACGGTCAGGGCTTAATCGACTCCTCTATTCATAAGCTTTCAGAAAATATATACTTTATGGGGTCGGAAATGAAAATTGTAGAAATTACAAACGGAATGACAAAGCTATATATACCCTTGTGCACCACAGGTGAAGGGTATAAAAACTATTTTGTAACAAAGGCGGGAAAAAATATTTTTAAGATTCCTTACAGTTGTACAGTAAAAGTAATAAATTATAGCAAATAGTTTTAAAGTATAAATTAGCTGAAGTTTTTAGGAAAATAAAATTTTATCATGAAGGTACAAAACTAAAATGTAAAATAATATCTCTCTTTACATTGTTGAGATTTGTTGAGTCAATGTAGAAAAATAAATTGTTAAAATGTTACCATTATCGGTTGGTTAGTATTGCCAACCTGTCGTTGATAAAAAATTATTCGCCTAACCCTGTTCGTATTCTTCTGTTTATGTCAACGTGTAAAGGTTATGTCAGATGAAACAAAGGACGTAAGTGCGAAAGATAAGATTATAAATCGTCAATTTCGACATACCTGAGCAACTGGAGAGGAATCGTAAAATTGGCCAAGTCAGTATAAAAATCATAGTGTGTAACACAAGCTTAAGCTTTCGTCTCCCTTTTTTATATATGTAGTTTGAAAATTCTTGGCACTGCAATCTCTATTTAATACATGGAGTTTGACAATTCTTGATACCGAAATATCTTTTTTATATATCTGTGGCTTGGAGCTAAAAGAGCCAATGTCACTTTTTTGCTGTTTTGAGTTAATCATTGCATTAGATTTGTTTTCTTGCTCTACTTCAATATGGTAAAATAGTCATACTTAACCCAGAACAGCTTTATAAATAAAATGCTGGCCAATGACACTACGAAAGCATCTATAAAAGTTAAAGTTCAATTCACATTTTCTCAAAAGTAAATATTTTGACATTGGCCCTTTTAGCTTCAAGCCACAGATATGAAGTTTAACAAACGTTGGCTGGCACCGTTACCTGTATAAATGTTCCCTGACACACACTATAAATGCAATGGAGACAGTTAATGAGAAAGGAAGAACGAGGGAAATAATGTGCTAAAATTTCCCTCCACCGATGGGAAACGAAGTATATACATTGCTCGGCTCATTATTTGTAATTGTGTGTTTTTGCTCAATTGACCGATTATGTATGATAACTGTTAAATATGAGTGAGTTACTCAAGCAAATCTCTGCATATGCCATACTCTGGCATATTTAAAAACACAGTATTTCTAATTGTGTTCTTATTTAAGATGTTTTATTAATAGTTTTTTTGCGTTTTAAGGTGTAGTTTGCGGTGAAATATTTTTTTAATGAAAAGTTAATTTTTGTTATGCTTTTAAAAATTTTAAAATGTTTTTTTTATTTTGTTAATTATGATTTAATTTAAATTGACCCCGTATATATCTTTTATCACTTTTTTGGATAAAAATTAAATAACAATTAATGCTTATCTAAAGAACTAGTTATATAAGATAAGGTCTTACATTTTTGTATAACTAGCTTTTAACAAAGATACGTAGATAATAGTAAGGTCAGAGGTAGTAAAATAATGGACTTGACACCTCTCATATAAACTAATATTAAAAATGGTATATAAAACTAAAACTATTTTAGAATATTGTGTATGAAACTTGATTACCAATGTAGTCAGATTAAATTAAAAAAAAATATTGAAAAAGTGGGCGTGTCAATTTCTACAATAAAAATATCAATCTCAGCATTCCTAAATATCCCCTGCATATTAAGCCCTACAACCTTTAGTAAGTAGTAGTTGATACCATAAAGTGGGTTAATTACCAAACATTTAAGGGATAGCGAAAATGGGCGTGGTCCTAGCATACAAAGTAACTATTTATTTTAATATTGAAAGCCTTTAAATTTCATGAAAACAATTATATTACTAGTATACGACATCTAATGGCTACAATTCATAATTAATAAAATGGGCTTGGCAAATACATGTAAAATAAATATTAATGTTTATATATGTGGAGAAGGACAAAAGCTAGAAAAATACTTATAAGTGAACGTTGTTCTATTTTAAACTTAATTTATTTACAAACAATTTCTGATGATGTTATTACATTTATAAATATTTTCAAAATTTATATTAATTAATATTAAAATTTTTTTTATTTATTTTTTATTAAAAAAAAAAATTATTTTTAATTATTCTTCGTTTATTTTAAAAAATCAACTCGAGCCTAAATATATATTGAAAAACAAAAGTTCAATAACAAAATAAAAGTTTATATTTTTTTCATAAATTTTTACACACGAAAGCACAACCATCATAAAGTAGATAGAAAATAGTTACCATTTAGTCACGCTTATTTAAATTAAACTTGCATTTGCTAGCCGGGCATTTTGTAATGTATTTACTTAAAAGTTGTGTTAAGATCTTTTTAAATATTTTTCTTGTAAAAATAAATTTCCTTAACAGTTTTTCCCACATCATTTAACAGTTGCTTGGTGTGAGTTTTACATTTTCTGGGCTTTTTGTTTTCTTCAACTGAAACAGTGATGTCGTTTGGTTACGTTTATTTTACTTTGGCGTAATTTTTTAGTTTTTTAATATTTCACTCAAATTGTTATAATTGTTCATATCAAGAGTTTCAGATGTAAAAAAACATTATTAATTTGTAGTTTGTATTTAAATTAATAAATTCATAATTGTACACTGTAAATAACTGTATTATCGATTGAAATATATCTGGATTGTATTAAAAATGTGAATTAAGTAATGGAAAATTTCAATGTTAAAAAACATTTTATTTAATCAATCATGGTCAGTAATTCAATCAGAAATATCTGATTCAATTTCAATAAATGATTTTAATAATTTAAAAAATGTTAACGAGTTTGGTTTACGGTAATGACGACTGAAAAAAGACAACCAGAAACGTTCGATTTGATTGATGGTGAATACGGGAAAAGTTTTCAAATTTGCTGAATGCTGTAAATGAATAAATATTTAATAAATTAAAAAAATTGCTAAAAATAACAACACTGCAGTATTGATTTCTAAGAAACACAAAACAAATGACAATAGGTTTCACACATCTTAACAAAAAAAGTATATTAAATTTAGATTTGGTGCTTGAGATACTAAAATTAAGTAACATGAAAAATATTATTTTGATGCTTACATCTCAGTGGTTTAAACAATTTGATTTAGAAAAATATTTTTTAAAAAACAAAGTTAAACAACTTTTTTACAATTTACAAACACTAAAATAAATTCATCAATAAAATGTATACTTTTAACAGGTGAGATTGAAAAAAGGTGCTTTAAAAAGCCCAAACCTATGACAGGTATACACGTGTGCTTAATTGACATGTTGTGCGCTCTAAAGGAAGGAATTGGTTTCTATTGTTGGGCTATGGCGTTACAGGGAGTCATCTATAATTAAATACATTGATGACCATTAGTTTGGTTCAAACAGCTGTTTTGTGTGGTTATGGCTGTGGCACGTCTAATTTAAGATTAAACAAAATCTACATTTTATGACTTAAGAACTTAAAAAAAAATTTTTGTTTTATTATTTTGAGTTAAACCTGTAATAATAATTTATTTATTTAACAATACGACATTCTCACTAGTCAGATGGCTTAATAACAATTTTAAAATTTATTTATTTATAAAAAAAATGTAATTTTTTATGAACCGCCATTTTAGAACCCCTGGCAACACTGCTGTATAAACATTGTGAGTATGTGTTGGCATGTGAGAAAGGGGTTTGTTATCATTAACGCTCACAAATTTTTAAGTAGAAAAAACAACAACATTAAACAGCATGAACCGCAACAATAACAATAACAACAACAACAATACATTCAAAATATAAATGAAAAAAATTAAATTCTATTTGTTTTTGTCATTGTTTTTATTTGTATTTATATTTATTAGTGTAGTGTTGACTAACTGCCTTTGCCTGCCTGCTTACTCTTACTCAATATTCAGCATGTGAGTGCTTGTTGGGGTAAAGAAGCAAAACAAGAACAAAAATATAACATTCTTGGCTTATTTGCTTGTTGTAGTTGTTGCTGGTTTTTTTGCTTTAATTTGTAATTGTAGGCGACAAAAATATCTTTTTTTTTATATGTTAACACATTTACTCAGCGAAGTATTGAAAACAGTGGGCCGCCATTATATCTTAATTAGTTAATTTGCATTAATTGGGTAAATAATTTTTTAAATTGCATCCTGTAAATTAAGCTCATAATATAATAAATGAAAAATTAATGAGAAGGAAAGAAAGCAATTTAAGAGAATAATAGCCGAAATAAGAAATGAAGAAATTTTTGTTGGTGGTATGGTTGTGCCTTTTTTCACAAAATTCTTACTTAATACGTTTTAAGAATTGTAATAATTAAGGGAAAAAATAACTTGACATTTTTAAGAGGGGTTTAAGTAGCGGATTAAACAATTAACAATCGTCAAATTTTTATCATTTTTAAAAATTAAAACATTGAACATTGTAAAAATAAAAATTTTTCTGAAAGCAACTTTCTTCAGTGACTTAAACGATTAAGTTATAGCTGTCAAATATGTAATTTTAAAAACAGACAAAATTATGTTTTAATATTAAAGATTTATACATATCCAGAACAATGTCTAGAAAAAAAATAAATTCGTTTAAAAATTTAGTACCACATTAACTTTAATGTCAACAGAAAAATTTTACACGTCAACAGCAACATTCCCAGGTATACATATACATTTTGTATGGGAAATTTGTTCGTATGAAGGTTGGCTTCCATAGGGTGCTAAGTGCTGTTTATTTTATGCAAATTTAGAAACAATAGGCTTTAAGCCTATTCTTATTCTTGTAGCCTTTTGCTGTGAAAACATTCAGATTCACAATGTGTGATAAGTTATGCCACATTATTATTAGCGAGACAAACAGCTGACCTTTGGTTTTCCTCAACAACATTCTAAAAGTTGCTTATGTTACTTACGTAGAGAACAATCCAGAACTCAAATCTCGCACAACATGGTAGGGTTTTATTTTACATCTCTGGAAATGTGTAACGACACGTTTCCGCTGGTTGCTGGGGTATGCTCATCGGTGTCCAGGGGTCGTTACAAAAAAAAATAACACTGCGCCTGATTTCGATCAACCGTATTTATTTTATATTTCTATTTACTACAGTATGACCGAATGCGGAGACGACGCGTGCCGAGTAACAAGGCCGCAGCTCAGTGTACCACACAGTGACGCGGCTGGAGAAAGTTGAGAGGGCGGTTAGAAACTCCTCGCCACCAAATTTTCGCACAGCCTCTAATACAGTGACTGAGAGTCGACCTGGGGAGTTAGAAACTCCTCACCAAGCGTTTTCCCAGCACAGAGTATCTGTACGCCTTGTGGTTGTGTATTAGAAGAATACAGATAGTGCAGGGAGCTCAAAACTCTTCGCTGCACTACCTATTACCAATGACCAAAGCTTGAATGTAAGATGTATTTTGGGGAGTTCACAACTCCTCCCAAACTATGTCTTACCTGCAAGCTGCCGGCTGACTAGAAGACGAGGAAGAACGTAGCGACACTGGCAGACTTAAAATAAGGAGTTTCCTTTCCAAATATGCAAAACAAAAGAAGGCTTGCACTTATTCTCTAGATGTGATGCAATGCAAAAGCTGAAGAAAAATTTTAATCTTATTTACAATTTTTTATTTTATTTCTATACAATTCTAAACACCAGAATTTAAAATATTAAGATATTTTCATGCATTTTCCTAAACATCATTAGATATTCAGCTGTTGATGTTAGAAGTATAAAATGGTAAGTGGCCATATCTCTAATATATGTTGTTCAACTCTATTCAAACAGTAGTGTATGGTCAAAAAACATATTTTTCAAGGATGCAGTAGTAATTTTCTAAGATATAAAAGTTTCAAAACGCAAAACCTATACGAATATGTTGCTGAAATCCCTTGCTTTCTAATTTTTTATAATTTCTCAGTTATTTATGATCTAATATTGCAAAAAATAAATTCCAATGCTCTATAATTAAAAAAAATATTTACATATACAATACAAAGATTTCTTAATATAGATGAAACAGAAAAAACCCGCCTACAAACTAAACAGGTGTTTATTAGATCCAATGTAAGTGCCTGTGTTATTCATCAGAAAATATTTTTTTCTTGATGACTTAAAATAATTTTCATTTCATTCACCTTAACGACCCACTGTTATATGAATTACTTATAGCCAGCACACCCCGCTACACAGCCCATAGTCACCTTATTATGTCTGTCTGTCTGTCTGTATGTGTATGTATCTGTAGCGGCGTATAAGTTAAGTATATGCTTCATTTAGTACTTCTTTAAACGATATGATTGTACTTTAATTTTTTTTCCACTACTCGTAAATTGCCAATTTAAATTGAATGCGTTAAATTAGTTGTGTTATCAGCTTCCAAGATAGCAGGTGTTATTACTCGTTTTACCTTTTCTTTTAATTTGTTTTAACTGGCACACAAACTGCTGTAATACCCTTGTTTTGCCAATGACAAAGAAAATAATTAAGTATTACAAAACAAAATGGAAATAATTACGAAAAAAAAAAATGTTGAAAAGAAAAATATGAGTAAATAAAGTTTTTTACATAATTAAAAACGCAAGGTTTTGTTTAAAATTATCTGTTAAAGAAAAAATAAAAATTTTCCCTTAAAATATGAAATTAAGCAAAAAAAATAAATAAAATAAGTATCCTTGCTATTAAGTGCTATGAAAATGCTATGGATTAATTTCAATTTAGTGCAAAAGATCAAAATTTATATAATGTGTATAAAAAAAAATTTTTTCTCCACAATAAATGTTGTCAATGGCATTTTGTGGCAGTGGCACGTTTTAAAAGCTCATTTAATGTGACCGGAAACCGGAAATTTTTTTAAACAAGAGTTGAGTAAGAGTGTAGTGTTGTTTTAAAGCAGATGATTTTTGATGCTGTGGCAATTTTTTATTTTTTTTTCATTTTATCAACAACTAATATATCTGCTTTCATTTGTTTGATGAGTTGGAAAAATTGTGTTTAAAAAAAAGGTAAGAGTATATTTTTAATTATTTTAAAAACAATTCTTTATTACAATTTTCATTTTAAAAGGCTTGATGTTTATAGGAAAAATAGATAATTTTTTTTATTTATTTTGCACTAATTTTGCACTTGTTTTGTATGTTTTCGTGTTATCAGAGCTCTCATTTTTTATCTTTTTTTTTCTATTTCTTAAAAAATTGATTACCAATTCGAGGTCCACCGCAAAAATACGAGAGCTTCGCTAGAAGTAAAATTTTTATTTATTTTTTTTTTTTTTTTGATTTTCACGACTACGTTTCACATTTCACTTAGTTTTTGTGCTTCAAAAAAAAAACACGAAATATACATATGTTTATATAATTTTACACATAAATTTTTCTTAGGCCTTACTAACCACAGTTTAAATGAATGGGAATCCCTCATTTTAAAATAAAAAAATTTTTTTTATTGACACTAGTAGCAAAAAAACTTACTTAAATATTTATTTAATATAATGAAAATTATTTAAATGCCACGAAATCCTCTAAAACAAATTCAATTCCCTTTACACAACCAATTTACTAAAAAAAAAATAAGAACTATTAAGGTAAATTTACTCCCTTCTCTCACTTAATTCAATTCACTCAACACTTCCCTCATATTGCAAATTTTTACAAATGATTTTTTTTTAACTATGCACTCATGCTATGATATGGCAACTGTGTTAAATTTGCCCAGACAAAAAAATCAAGGCATATTCATACAGGTAACCTTGTTGCAACAGCTGATTGGGAAGCACATTGTCAAAATTTGTCGAATTCATCTTGATTTTAATTATTTAATTAGGTATAGAAAATGAGATTTTGTTTTTATATGGCATGTAAACATTATTTTCTTAAACTTTCTATAAAAAAATTTAACTGAAAAATTTCCGATCAAATTTCTTTATAAATAATTTTTATTTTTTTGAATTTTTCAAAAAAAATCTGGGATTTTTCTTAAACTTTTGGAAAATTTTCTATAAAAAGTTTTTTAAATTTTGTAGAATTTTTTTTTTTAATTTTCTATAAATATTTTTTTTAATTTTCTATAAATATTTTTTTTAAATTTTTTATACAAATTATTTTAAATTTTGTACACAATTTTTTTTTTTAAATTTTCTACATTCAAATTTCTTAATAAATCATTTTTATTTATTTAAATTTTCTCAAAAAAACATTAATTTTTCTAAAAAAAACTTTTGGAAAATTTTCTATAAATATTTTATCTATAAATATTCTATAAATTTTTTTTTGTTAAAAAATTTTGTTAAAAAATGTTCTACATAAAAATTTTGTTGGAAACTGTTCTTTATAATAATTTTGTTGAACAATTTTTTATATAAAAATTTAGTTAAATAGTCTTCGATGTAAAGAAATTTTGTTGAAACAATTTGCTATATATTTTTTATACCCGCCACCAAAAAAATGGTGGGGGTATATTCATTTTGTCATTCCGTTTGTAACACATCGAAATATCCATTTTAGACCCCATAAAGTATATATATTCTGAATCGGGGTTTGATTTGATGACGATCTAGCTATGTCCGTCCATCTGTTTGTCTGTCCGTCTGTCCGTCTGACCGTCTGTCCGTCTGTTGAAAGCACGATAGAGGTCGCACCGAAGGAGCTAAAGGGCTCAAATTTTGCCAGAATCTTTCTAATAGACAAGGTTTGTTTGGTATTGAAAATGGGCTAAATCGGAATATCAGAAAGAGAGTTATAGCTCGTAAAGCAAGAATAGGTCGAAAAAACCGTGTCCTTCAAACATCGAAAAAAAAGGAATTGTGTCCAAACGCATAAACGTAGAGTCATGAAACTTCGAATATATATTTCTCGAGTCAAAAGAATATTTCTCCCCAAAAATTGCTTAAATCTATGCATTAGAAAAGGAGTTATAGGTCAAAATGTACGAAAATTTATACCGCTCAGTGTATATTTAAAGTTTAAAACGTAATAAAACTGACAAAACTATATGTACGGTTCTGAAATTTTGCAAACATGGTTTTTTGGTCAAAGTCTTCGTTATAACGGAAAATAAATGTGCCACGCCCACTTTTTTTTTAAATTTTTATAAAAATATATTAGTCATATTCATTAGCATTTATTCATTGCAGATGGCGACATCTGTTGAAGGCGCCACTACATTTTGCAAACACTGAGGATGATGTCTTTGCTAAACATCACGTAGAACACTAGATGACTCTAGTAACATTTTTTTGCACAAACTACAAAGGAATTTTATAGGGGTTTGTGAAAACGAAAATGACCGAAGTTTGTTGACAAAAATTAACTAGAGTAATGATTTGTGCCCAACTTTACATATAGTTGTACACACAGTCTTATGAGGTTTAAGATTTAAAAATATTAAAAAAAATGTGCATCAGTAGATTTAAAATAAGTATTTGAATATTTAAAATACTTTTTTTAGTCAAATTTATTTTTTATCTATCTATTCTTTTGTAAAGGGTGGTTAAATTTTAAGGGCCACAGGGTGATTCAAAATAGACATGCTCAGCATTTTGCTAAAACAGGAAATTTATTAGTAAGATTTTGATTTTTAAAGTTCTATAACATTTTACTTTTAGAAGATTTTCAAACGAAATAAGTTTTGTATAATTTTAAAATTTGTTAGCCATTAATACATGAAAATAAATTGTTTATAATGTTTAGAAATAATTTTTTTTTATCTTTAGGTCTACATTTTCCTAAATTCCTTTTTTTAATACACCATAACTCCTAGAAAACATAAGATAACAAAAAGAAATTAGCACCATTTAGTAGATAAAACTCTCCTCTATACCTCTATACCCCATTTTATACCCGTTACGATCCGACCGTGATCAGCAGACCAATTTTTGTGACACAAGGTCAAATATTTTTTGCAAAATTTTAGTAAAAGAGCTAAACAAATTTTTTTGTAATGTGTTTTTTTGAAGTATTTGAGTTTTTATATCCGCCACCAAAAAAATGGTATGTATATTCTTAATCGGGGTTTTATTTGACGACGATCTAGCTATGTCCGTCCGTCTGTCCGTCTGTTAAAAGCGCGATAGAGGTCCCATCGAAAAAGCTAGTGGGCTCAAATTTTGCCAGAATATGTCTTATACACATGGTTTGTTTGGAATAGAAAATTGGCTAAATCGGAGTATAAGGAAGAAAGAAAAATTGCCTAAATGCATGTATTAGGAAGGAAGTTAGAGATCAAAATGTACGAAAATTTATACCGCGCAGTGTATTTTCCAATATGTTAAAAATTTTAAACCTAATAAGAGTGACAAATTTAGATCTACGATTCTGAAATTTTGCAGGAATTGCTTTTTGGTCAAAAGCTTTCTTCTGACGGAAAATAAATGTGACACGCCAACCTCCCATACAACGTTTTCTCTCAAATTCTTATAATTTCTCTATAAATCGAATAATAAAGGACTTTATTGAAATATCTAAGTTGTATTTATTAGCATAAATAACTTCGACACACCTACTATAACGCCCACTTTTCACATTATCTACTGTTAATGAAATTTAAATTTATAAAACCGACAAAATTAGAGGTATGATGATAAATTTTGCTACGGAAATCCTTCTAGTCAATGTTATTGTTATGCCAGAAAATTTAGGTGACACGCCCACTCTTACGCCCACATCCTATATAATGCCTTATCTCAAATTCATATAATTTCTCAATGAATAAATATTTTGGAAGAATTACGGACTATATTAAAATATCTAAGTTGTATTTATTAGCAGAAATTTTATTGACACGCTTACTTTAACGCCCATTTTCATTGAAACACTTAATTTACGAAAACATTTTACCAGCATATCGAAGTTATAAAGGGTGGTTAAATTTTAAGGGCCGATGTTGATTTTGAATATAACACAAATTATTTAGGAAATTATTATCATTTCTTTTTTAATGATAATATTTGTATGGTTCAATTATGTATGGAACAAAATATTTGCCAAATGGCCCCCGCGACCTCAACGGCACACCTCGATCCGATAGTCCAAATTTTCAATAACATTGCTGATGCTCAATTGTTTGGCACGATGATGAGTCGAAGTTGACTGTTTTTTTGCCACACTATCGCAATAAACAGCAATGCTTCTCATTTAACGAATTTAGAATTTCATAGATGTTCTAACATTTTATACAGACCTGGGGCCGAATTACGGCATTAGATATCGATCGAAATTTTACTCGAACGATCGAGTACGCTGTGCTTTAGGTATAGAGATTCTAATAAGAGTTTTCAAATTTCGATTACGTTCGAGTGCCGTAATTCGGCCTCTGTTTTAAATTTTAAATTTAACCACCCTCTACAAAGAAAGAGATGTATATTTTATTATAAAGAGATTATTCCAAGCCATTAACAAAATAATAATTATTGTGCTTTAAATGTACACAAAATTGGTGGTGGGTATAAAAGATTCGGCACAGCCGAATATAGTGCTCTTACTTGTTTTTTTTTAATTTTAATGAATAAAAAAAAGAAGAACACTTGATAAGTATGTATAATTTTATATGTAAAAATTTTCTAACTATATGAAAAATTTGTTTGAAAATTTTTTTTTTAAATTTTCTATATAAATTTTCTAATAAAAATGTTTTTAAAAAATTTCTATAAAAAATGTTTTTTAAAAATTTTCTATATAAAAATTTTGTTAAAAAATTTTCTATATAAAAGTTTTGTTGAAAAATTTTCTATACAAAGAAATTTTGTTGAATAATGTTTTTTTTTTTAATTTTAATGAATAATAATAAATAAGATCATTTAATAAGTATTTAAAAAAAAAATTCCTATAAAAAAATTCTCAAAAAAAAAATTCTCTAAAAAACCATTTATTTGAGCCCTTGTTCTTTAAAAACAATAATGTTTTTACATAAAAAAAATAAACTACAATATTGAATAGTAAATCTTATCAATTGTGGGTAAATTGTTCAAGTATATTGATAACAAATAAATATTTCAAAACCCAACGCTCCATTAAATTGACGTATCGAATAAAAAGTACACAAAAATTACAAACATTTTTCTTGTCAATTAGTAGACAAATAAGCAGCAGCAGGTATGCGCCAAGATAAGCACAACAACTCAATCAATACCTTCCTTCATGCCGTCACTCTACATGGTTGTAATATTTAAGCGTTGTAAGACAGGGGGAGGAAGCATTAGAAGCATAAGTATAATAGACAGGGTAATATGATCATTAACCATAAATCAGCCTTGATTAGGGGAACATTCTCAGCCCTAAGCCGAAAAAAAATTAACTAACATTATACACAATTTATTATCTAAAACGTAAGCGCAAATAAAAAGTAGTAAAGAATCTGATTAATATTTGTTGTCTGATAAACATTTACAAATTATTTTATATCAACTTAAATTGAAGCAGAAAATCGTATTAGCAATAAAAATAATATAAACTAATTACTCTTAATATATACACAATTAATAATAAAGTTTAACAAATGTTTTATTTGTTTAATTATTTTTTGCAGCTTCATCTCTAAGACGCCTAAAAAGTGTGTGTGAGGCGCGCGTGTGTGTGCGTGTGTGTTTATATACCTTTCAATCATGCCTCTTCTGTTTAGGTAGTAAATTTCTTTATTACCTTAAATTAAAATTTAATAATTGTTAAGTGTTTAATTTAAAATCAACCAGTCAAAGTGAACATGTCCTGTTTTTCACGTTTAAATTTTAAAACTATTCGTCAAAAGAATAGTTTTACTCCAGAAAAGGATGAGTACAGAGATACAGTTTTGACTAACAGTGAAAGTACAGTGGTAAGTTTAAAAAATATTTTACTTTTAACTTATTTGTTTTTTTGTTTTATATTTTATGTCTTCAATAAAATTAAAACCAAATTAGACAATAAATAGGTATTTGTGAACTAAACATTTCTTTTTTATTACTTCTTTTTTAAGAAATTGTAAATTGTTAAGGATTTGCAATTACATTTGTTGTTTGTGTTAAATGTGTAATTTTCACGCTGATACATTTGCACATAATCGCAACCATTTATTATGTTGTTGTTGCTGTAATATGTTTATACTAAAAAAAGTCGATGATTGTGTGAAAAGATTTAGGCAAAATGTAAAGACATTTATAATTTTTCTTATCTGCATTGCTTGTAGGCTGATTCTGTTTATTTTCAATCTATACTAATATTTTAAAAATTGTAACTGACAAATTTTAGGGTTTAAAGAAGTCCACTTACTTAATATCTTTGAAAACTAAATATTTTTTAAATAATTGTATCCTTTATCATAACAGACCGATTAAATCAGATCTTACCGTAAGAGATCTTTAAAGTATATCCTCTGTATATTAGCAATCAAATAAATAAAGAGGTTGTCTGCAAACTATAGTATATTTAGCCAGTATTGTGTATATAGACCAGCATGTTTGTAAAAACAATTTGTATCAACAATGTTGACTCAACATATTTTTTTTTTATTTTTTGGTTTGTTACACACATATGTTTCGCGCATGACTTAGTAGCAAATAAAAATGCAAATAAAAACTCTTTTAATACCGAACTAATTTTTAAAAGATTAAGATTTCGTAGGTAATTTACTGTGAATATTTCTTTAGTTAAAATCGGTTTTATAATGTGACCGAAAACTGCGTAACCAAAAATCGACTTGCTTTATAATATATAAAGGATTCTACACATCGATTGTACATACGAATAGTGTTACGTTATGACTTTAAAATATGATTTCAACCAAAATACTCAGGTAAACAGACATACAGAGCTAAATAACTTTTTTATATATCAGGATACGGAATACTTTTGTGGACTTTCGAAGTAAGAAAATTTTTACGTTCTCATTATAAAAGTGAAATCTTCAACACACTTTATCTATACTAATCAGCGTATTTCTACGTATAAACCTTTAAAAAATCTTGATTAAAAAGATCAATTAATTACTAATGTTTTTCTCCCCAAAAAAAATTTAAACTTGAATTAAGAAATTTTTCCATCAAAGGCCTATAGTCCACAAAATTTTAATTTGGTTGCAGCAATCCATGCCCTACTATTATTTATACGATGAGAAATGTAATATCAAGTATCATCAATATTTGCTCTCTTGAAGCATAAATTTGAAAACTTAAAGCAGGTTGTTTTGTCAAACGCACACTAACATATTTTATATGGGATCACAAGGATACAGAAAGCAAAAAGGATTTATTTTCTTGCTGTAAAGGGGTTTGCGATAAAATTTGGGGATTTTCGCCTAAGGCTGCACGTTGGATTTAAACGGTGATGGTTAGACCACAAATCTCTTACGCATCTGTTGTCTGGTTATCGAACTCCCCTCAGGGCACAATAAGCGAAAGTTTAATGGGGTTAAGAGTATTGTGTTCTTGATGATATGTACGTGACGTGATGCGTTCTATTAATGAAAAAAAAAACCAAAAGGTAGGGAGATAGGTGTAAGATCAGCAATTCAAATGCAAAGCAATGGCACATGGTCTAAATTTAGGGAATACGAAAATCCTGGAGCTCTTACAAAAGAATTAAGAGAAGACTTCAATGCCGATTTTATAAGTGACCTAAAGGCTACATCGCATGCTTATAGTGAATGCCAAATGAGGGAATATTTAGTGGGATCAGCATATTTTCGGATGTGTCCTCTATGAATGAGAAGGCAGAATTTGGTGTGTATTCACTTGAGTTAAGCTTATTCTCCACTTTGGATCTCATCCTGAATATTCTATAACTTCCAAAAAAATTTCTTCGGATGAAGCATTTTTGTGAGGGAGAAATGTTAAAGTTTCTCTTAAAAACAACCTTACAGAACGCTTTTAATTTGTATGCTTTTAAACAATTGCTTTTATAACAACAAATGCTCGATTTTCAAATCCTATTTTAGTATGTAAATTGCGGCTTAAGCATAGAATTTGTCTAATTTTTTCCCTCAAAAACCTGCTACGTATTCTATCCCAGTACTAAGTACATCACAGTAATTTTTTATATATTTTTTAATTCATATAAATGTGCACCCATCATAAAAATGAATACTCATGCTTCGAAAAAATCGACTTTATTTATTAGGTACATCACATGCTTCTGAATTAAAATTTCAATTTATTAATAAAATACCTAAAAGTATGGCAATATTTCCATTAACTCTGCTGTAAGTAAAAATTTAATAATAGTAAAATATAGAAAAAGTTTCAAATAAAATGACAAAGTTAAAAACATATTTAAAAAAACTCCATTAAATTTTTAAATTTATGGCACATTCCAAACGAATTTATGATAATGAAAAAGTAAAAGTTTTCCAAATTTACAAACTTTAAAGTACGCTCAGTAAGGTAATAGATTGCATAAATTAATAAAGACGTTCAAAGTTTTACTAAGTTAATAAAAAACAAGTAAGAGCACTATATTCGGCCGTGCCGAATCTTATATACCCTTCACAACGTGAATTCATGCAATAACAGTGGTTTGTGTCACCATTCATCCCATATGAAATACGTACATACATATAAAAACATACATATATAAAAACGTCCCATTGTAAAATTATAAATTCACGTGTGAATGTTAAAAAAAACAAAAAAAAAAAAAAAAATTTAAAAAAAAATTTTAAAAAAAAATTTAAAAAAAAATTTAAAAAAAAAAAAAATTTTTTTTAAATTATTATGTATATAATATATACAAAACAAAAAAAATAAAAAATAAATTAAAAAAAAAAATTAAAAAAAAAAATAATAATAATATAAATAATATATTAAATAAAAAATAAAAAAAAAATAAAAAAAAAATAAAAAAAAAATTAAAAAAAAAATTTTTTGGCTCAGCTGGGATTCGATGCCACGTTTTCTCTAACCAGTATACATGTTTGTATGTATGTATGTTGTTGTTGTAATGTTGCTTTTGTGAAAAAAAAATCGAGGTGGTCGTGGGTTTTTGCTCATATCTCAGATGTTTATGTACCGATGTTTCTGATTTTCAATAGCGATCTACTCCCGAATATTTCTGATATTTTAATACCTCACCCGAGTCCAAGCGATGTCGGGGGGCATCAAAAAGTTGATTTCAACATACACACGGACAGACGGTCAGACGGACAGACGGACAGACGGACAGACGGACAGACGGACAGACGGACAGACGGACAGACGGACAGCGCTTAATCGACTCCCCTATTCATAAGCTTTCAGAAAATATATACTTTATGGGGTCGGAAATCAAAATTGTAGAAATTTCACACGGAATGACAAACCTATATATACCCTTTTTCACTGTGTGAAGGGTATAATAATATTGAATCTTAAAAAACTTATAGGAATCTTAACAAAATATTTGCTAAATTATTAAACGATTTTGTTCTATATTTCCATATGGCGTTTATTAAATTGAATTTAAAATATCTTTATGCATAAGTCTAAAGTAAAAAAATTTAGTATATTAAATTATCTTTAAAATGAAGTATTGCTATGAATTACTTTTTTTGTAGAATGTAATTAACTCAACTTGAATATTGTACTTCACCTAGAAAATCAATTAACGTCAATAGATGTTCGTTTAAAAATTAATATTTTTAATATTTTTTTATCTGGCAACACATGACTGAATTTGGTACAAATTCTGGTTTATACAAGTCTTGCGTATATTTTGAGGTCATTAAATATCTAATATTGATTATAGAAAATTTAATAATATTTTAACAACACTTGGAGAATCTAATTTTTGTTTAACATATTTCAGTGTCTTTTTTGTTTTCATACTGTTTTTGAAAGACTTTTATGCTAAAACATGAAAAATATACTCTATTTTTCTTTTTAGAGACCCAATTGCTGTAATTATTTCCTATGGGTGAGTAAAGAATGTTGGTGTGTTTCAAAGAAATTTGTTTATAAATTTACTGGAACTATTTTATTGATTCACTAGCTTATTTTAAAACAAGTATATTGTTTATAGGCAGTATAAAAATTAAAAATACTTCTAATTGTTTATTTTTAATTAAACCACAAAAGTTCTAAGAATTTGCTTTTAATATTTTTATACAACCACGACGAACTTTGGTGAGAGATTCCATTTTATATTAAAAAAAAAACATACATGATTGTATTCTTTAGATATTTCTTTAAATGCAAGATCTAACAAAAATCAACTTTTTTTTAATGGTAATAAAATCTTATATTTTTTTATAATTATCTATTTTTCGCTTTCTGAAGGATAAAATATAGTAAAAATGTTTTCTTAATTTATTTGTAGTACTTTATATCAGTATAATAAAAAGAAAAATTATTCAAGTCAAAATTATTTTATCTTAGTTCGCCGGAACAGCAAAAATGTCCTTATAAAAATTTATCCTTTCAAATCCTTAAACAATTTTAATGAAATATTTCAAAAATAAACTATGATGCAAATTAAAGTACTTAAAAAGTTTTTTAATTTCTTGTCCTTTACAATTATAAAAAAAATATTTTTTTTCATTCTACCATTAATTTACTTTTTCATGATTGAATGCTTGCATTTGTGTAACTATCATTACTTTCGATTCAATATTTCAATAGACATGGTGTTGGGGGTTAAAAAATAATTCTGCATTCAAAAGTTTGTTTTGAAAAATATGTCTGTTACAACATTTTCTCTGCTAAGGCTCAATCTCTTGGGGTTATTCGCAGGTAAAACAGCAAAGTATGCCAATCATCTAGGTTCAAACTACAGTAGTGTAGCCACCTATTTACGCCTTGTTCACATGAAGAAAATATTGGTCCAAATTAACGTGACCACTATTTTTGGTAAACATTTATTTTATTTAATGTGATGTGCGTTACACCAAATATAGTAAAAACATACTACAGTGAGTTGATATTAAAACGGATTTAAATAAGAAAAACTTGCAATTTAATGAATTTTATAAACATTTATTTATTACAGCAGCAAAAAAAATCATTTAGACGGTAATGTTTATTTCAAAACATTTTTTTGATGTAAACCTACCTTAAGAATGAAAAAGAAATAAAATTAATGATAAAGAAGCCAGGCAAAACAAGGGAAGATGCTGTCTGGAAGTCCTATGCTCATAAGATCAGTATGAAAAAAATTTTATTAAGACATTCTCAACCACATGTGATAACAAGCTTTTGCAGCTTTGCATAACGACAAATAAGAATAATAATTAAAAAAAAATAACAAGCAACAAAATAACAATCTTTGAAACTCCTGCCATAGATTTTACAAATAGACTTATTTTCCTTGGCAGCACTTTCTAAGGAAGTTGTAGTCATATACTGTTTCATCATTACTAAGGCGATTATACCTCCTGTACTCCAGTACAAGTAAATTAAAGTGGATTGTTCTGACTTTCCATTACAATAATTCCCAGACAATCTAATTTCTCTCTAAATGCAACCACAAAGGCAATTACGAACAATCTTACTTCACTCGAGAAACAGAACCGGGACCTAAATTGTCATGTTGTGCTTTTAAAAAAAACCATTAAATGGTTAAAAGTTTTTTATATTTTAATTAAATTTTGTTCAACATTATTCAAAATAACATTTTCACTCAAGCAAATGAAATATTCTCATTATTATTTATCAATAATATTAAAATAAAAAAAATTAAAAAAAAAACAAAAAGCAAACGCAACAATAACAGACAGAAATGAAACACAAGAATTTATAAAAATATACACAATAACACTAACGTACAAATAGAACGAGAAAGTATAAGAGATAAACAGAAGTAGCAACAACAGGAATGAAAACAGCATTAAAATTAAAAAAAAAAAACAAACTCAACGTCATTGATAATAACAACAAAATAAATAATAGCAAATATTTTCCAATAATTTTTATCATTTATGCAGCCACAATATTATTGTGTTATTTTTATACCCTTCACACAGTGAAAAAGGGTATATATAGGTTTGTCATTCCGTGTGAAATTTCTACAATTTTGATTTCCGACCCCATAAAGTATATATTTTCTGAAAGCTTATGAATAGGGGAGTTGATTAAGCCCTGTCAGTCTGTCCGTCTGTCCGTGTGTATGTTGAAATCAACTTTTTGAAGCCCCCCGACATAGGTTGGACCCGGGTAAGGTATTAAAATATCAGAAATATTCGGGAGTAGATCGGTATTGAAAATCAGAAACATTGGTACATAAACAACTGAGATATGAGCAAAAACCCACGACCACCTCGATTTTTTTTCACAAAAACAACATTACAACAACAACATACATACATACAAACGTGTATACTGGTTAGAGAAAACGTGGCATCAAATCCCAGCTGAGCCAAAAAAATTTTTTTTTTAATTTTTTTAAAATTTTTTGTTAAATTTTTTTTATTTTTTTTTTTTTTTATTTTTTATTTAATATATTATTTATATTTTTATTATTATTTTTTTTTTAAATTTTTTTTTATTTTTTTTTGTTTTATATATATTATATACATAATAATTTTTTTTTTTAATTTTTTTTTTAAATTTTTTTTTTTCATTTTTTTAAAAAAATTTTTTAAAATTTTTTAAAATTTTTTTTTTGTTTTTTTAACATACATGCGTGAATTTATAATTTTACAATGGGACGTTTTTATTTATGTATGTTTTTTTTAAGTATGTACGTATTTCATATGGGATAAATGGTGACACAAACCACTGTTATTGCATGACTACACGTTGTGAAGGGTATATAAGATTCGCACGGCCGAATATAGCGCTCTTACTTGTTTTTATTATTGTTATACCCTTCACACAGTGAAAAAGGGTATATATAGGTTTGTCATTCCGTGTGAAATTTCTACAATTTTGATTTCCGACCCCATAAAGTATATATTTTCTGAAAGCTTATGAATAGGGGAGTCGACTAAGCCCTGTCAGTCTGTAAGTCTGTCCGTCTGTCCGTCTGACCGTCTGTCCGTGTGTATGTTGAAATCAACTTTTTGAAGCCCCCCGACATCGCTTGGACTCGGGTGAAGTATTAAAATATCAGAAATATTCGGGAGTAGATCGGTATTGAAAATCAGAAACAGCGGTACATAAACAACTAAGATATGAGCAAAAACCCACGACCACCTCGATTTTTTTTTCACAAAAACAACATTACAACAACAACATACATACAAACGTGTATACTGGCTAGAGAAAACGTGGGATCGAATCCCAGCTGAGGCAAAAAAAAATTTTTTTATTTTTTTTATATTTTTTTTTAATTTTTTTTTTATTTTTTTTTTATTTTTAATTTATTATATTATTTATATTTTTATTATTTTTTTTTAATTTTATTTTTCAAATATTTTTTTTTGTTTTGTATTTATTATATATATTTTAATTATTTTTAAAAAAATTTTTTTTTTAAATATTTTTTTTTAAATATATTTTTAAATTTTTTTTTTAAATTTTTTTTTAACATATATACGTAAATTTATAATTTTACAATGGGATGTTTTTATATATGTATGTTTTTTATACGTATGTACGTATATCATATGCAATGGTGATACAAACTACTGTTATTGCATGATTACACGTTGTGAAGGGTATATAAGATTCGGCACGGCCGAATATAGCGCTTTTACTTGTTTTTTTGTTAATTATTTTATGGGGCATTAATTTATAAACAACATTGATTATTGTTGCGGTGAAAATGAAGTCTCTACTTTTTCAGTAATTTAATAAAACATAAAACAAAAACAACAGCAACAACAGCAGCAACAACAATATAAATAAATAAATTGTAACATTAGTGAAAAACCAATGAAATAAATCAAGCAAAAATAAATGTAATTTAAAATACGAGCACAAAACTTAACCAAGCTAAGGGGCCAAACGCATCAGTTGTTTAAAGCAATGATGTGTTTGGTTAAAAAAGTTTAATAATTTTAGTTTTAAAGAATTTTGTTTCCCAAACCAACCAAAAAAAAAGGTAAATATTTTTATTATTATCACGTTTCTCATTTCTGATTCTCTGCTTGATTAGCTTATCAAAATCTGCTGCGTTGCCAACAGAAATAATACTGTTACCAAAAAAAAAAAAAAAAAAAAAAAAGGTAAAATATGATTTGTGTATCTTTTCACCTACACACTCATGTACATAAATAAATTTTTCTTTAAAATAAAAATGTAGGTAACAAATCTACAGTTAAGAGAAAAATGCTGAAAAATATTATGAGAAATTTTTAAAGAATTAAGTAAAACAAATATGTTCTCATATGAATGAAATTAATACATCGTCATATTTTATATTTTTTTCCACTATTATTTATAATTAAAATTCATAGAATCACTTTTGAATGGCTAGATTTGCTAATTTGTGTCCTTAAATGTTTAATATAAACCAACTTAGGTTGTGAAAAATTTAAAGTGGGCGTGTTTTTACCAACACTTTTTTTATTTATCTAAAATCAGAAAATTCACTCGGCTAATATCGGAAATAATTTTAGAAAAAATATTCCTAAAAATTATTGCAATTTAATTTAATTTAAAGTATAAAATTAAATAATATAATAAATGAACTTATGCCAATATAAAAGTGATTTACATGAAAATTTAATAATTAATAACTTTACAAAAATCACCAATTTCACCTTTTCTTTAAAATTCATTAATCGTATAATAAATCCACTATACGTCTTCTTCGTTTTGTTCCCCACTGTAATTATTACCATATAAATGCTTGACTAAAAGCAAAGTATTTTAATCGTTTGATATTTTACCCCAATAACATTGTTTGCTTTATCGCTATTCTTTTCGACAGGGAGTGAGCAAGTGACAACATTATTTTTATTTATTTTTTTTTTTTCGGTTAAACACTTTCGAATGCGGTTCACGCATCATTTGACAATAAACGGTAAGATAAGACAGACAAACAGCACGACAAGCACAGACATAAGCGACAAATGTTTGAAGGAAAATTTTTGAATATTTCTAGTTGGTGTTTGTACTTTAAGCAGGGCGTTTTCTAACGGAGGGCAGAGGTGGTGGGCTTTGTAAGAGTATTCAAAGGCAGAAATATTTGTAAGTTATTCAATAACCCTGTAAATTATTATTCATTACAACACTAGTTCTATGACATCTTTAGGAATAATGACAGTGAGGTTTTTTTTAAACAGCATCCGGCACTCAAAGAAAATCAATTGAAATTTCTCCTGCATTAAAATGACATTTATTAGGAATGTTCGTTAATTTGCAGAGAACAGGAAGTGTTTTGTTTTCTATAACCACGAAAGTAGCAAAGCCTATAAGCAGCTACCAAATCAATATAACAAGCACAAAGAGTTCATTAATAACATCAAACTTCAGCAGTTTATGAAGACATTGTGAATTTTAAAGGAGCTCTTGAAGTTTCTTTTACCTTAAAAAATTTAAAGATTTCGAACAACATTCTAGGCAGGAGCTCTTTCAAATACCGGGTGATTTTTTTTAACCGTTTGGATTTTAAAAACTTAAAAAAATGAAACATAAAAAACTTACAAAAGAGAATAAAATATTTTTTGGAGCCTTAACTGAATGCGTGCCATTTCATTTTAAGGTTTTTTTCAGCTGTAGCTGTTTGCTTCCTGCAATTCAAGTTTCGCCACAAAAAATATTCTAGTGGAGTCATATCGTATAACCATTAACTCTTCCAAAATGTAAAATTAATTTCTCACCATTTTGGCCTTTTAAGAGGACAAAAGAAAAGTAATGAGTTAAAATCGTTGCAAAGATCTCAAAACAAGGCGCTAAAAACTGTTTTTAAGCTACCGATAAACTTTTCAACGATATCTTTATATAGGGACGTAAGTAAAACAATTTTTCCTATACACGGCTTGTATAAGCTTCAACTGTGGACTGCAACAGGGCGTAAGTATGTTGTGGACCAGTTGTATAGAGTACAGAGATCGGCGTGCATTGGGATAACGGGAGCGATGCGAACTAGTCCTTCGGAGGCGCTGAACACTATGTTGCATCTCGTTCCCATAGATATTCATATATTGGCCACATCCGCAAGTAGTGCGGTGAGGCTTAATGCGACTGGATGTTGGAGGTCGAGGACGTATGGCCATGCGAGTATATTGGCCACGCTGCCTTCGAGCGTGAATCAACCCTCTGACTACATTACGCCCTACATGGATTTTGATGGGGCGTTCAGGGTTCTTATTCCCTCCAGGAGAGAGTGGAATGGGGGTCGCCTTTTGGGGAGTTTTGACACCAGGATCTATACTGACGGTTCGAGGATGGAATGTGGTGTTGGATCTGGTGTCTTCTCTGATGGACCGGAGATTGAACTCTCCTTCCGTCTTCCGGATGATTGCAGCGTTTTTCAGGCGGAAGTACTCGCTATCAGGGAAGCATGTAGGATACTGAATGACGGGAATATCCACGGGAGCATTGGTATATTTGTCGACAGTCAGGCGGCACTCTTGTCACTCAGGTCATACATTATTACGTCTTAATTAGTTGGCCAATGTAGAAAGGAACTGTCAAGGCTTGGTCAGCGGGCTGACGTTACTCTAGTTTGGATTCCTGCGCATAAGGGCCACTATGGTAACGAGCGTGCTGATGAGCTAGCCAGGGGAGGATCTGCTCTGGATATCTCTAATGCAATTGCAGTTGCAATCCCGTTGGGGACTATTAAGAGCAGAATCTCCAGACACTTTCTCCGGAAGGCTGATAACAGGTGGCGTGGGCTGAGCACGTGTAAGGTGGCACGGCTTACGTGGCCCTCTTTTGATGCACGACGTACATTGCAACTTACCAGTCGGAGTCGGAGGGACATATCGAGGTTGCTGGCGGTATTGACGGGTCACTGGATGTTAGGCAAACATGCAAGTCGGCTCGGACTCCCATCGAACGACCATTGTCGCAGTTGTCTGGATAGAGAGAAGGAGGAATCGGTTTTCCACTTTCTCTGCGAATGTCCTGCACTGGCGGCTAAGAGACACAGATTTCTGGGCGAACATATACTAGATGGCCTCTCTGCGATATCTGAAGTTGGACTGAATTATCTACTGAGATATCTCAGGGCCACGGGGTGGATCTAGTACCCTTACTCTTGGATTTTATTCTGAGATACACTAGAAGCTGACGAGTGATGTGGTCCTGTCAAAACGGAGTCATACAGACTCTACTTGACTGTTGGCGTGCAGCGAACTACCACGATAACCAACCAACCAACCAAATAAGCTTCAACTTCTACTTTATGTCTACAAATCTTTAAATAATATTGGATATCACACTATTGAATTTTCGAGAAACCAAGCAATATTTAATACAAGGCATGCTACGAATTTAAGAATAGCTAGATGTCGATTGGAAACAACAAAACAGAGAGTAGAATACATAGGTAGTTTTGAATTTAATAATCTTCCACATAATCTAAGAAATATTGATAAAATTTCAATTTAAAAAAAAAATTGAAAAATTATTTATTAGAAAATTTAGAACTGCTGCTTACGTAAAATATTTTAGTATTTATCATATATCTCATACTTCAAATAACTTTATTTAAATTAAATAAATAAACTAACTTTATTTTTGGTTTTTTTTTTAATTGTTAAACTTGTATATAGAAATATATTTTTAAATATCTATATATATAAAAGTGAAACTCTGTGTGTGTGTGTGTGTGTGTGTGTGTGTGTGTGTGTGTGTGTGTGTGTGTGTGTGTGTTAGCTATAGACTCTGAAACTGCAAAACCGATCGGGCTCAAACTTTGGTAAGTTGTTGTACACATACCGGGGAGTGTTTATGGATGAAAAAAAGTGGGCGGGGCCACGCCCATAAAAAATTAGTTATCAGTTTTAGCTACTTGCACTTGGCCGATTTTTCTGAAACTTTGCACACATATAGAGCTGTCATGACTAAATAATTTCGTGATAAGAAAAGTGGGCGGGGCCACGCCCCTAAAAAAGTTTTGATTTTGAGATACTTTCACTGGACCGATTTTTCTGAAACTTTGGACACATATTAAGCTGTCGTGACTTTATAATTTTGTGATTAAAAAAGTGGGCGGGGCCACGCCCATAAAAAAAGGCTACAATTTTGAGGTACTTGCACCAGACCGATTTTTCTGAAACTTTGCACACATATTGAGCTGTCATGACTAAATAATTTCGTGATTAGAAAAGTGGGCAGTGCTACGCCTATAAAAAAAAGGTATCATTTTGAGGTACTTGAACTTGACCGATTATTCTGAAACTTTGCACACATATTGAGCTGTTATGACTTTACAATTTCGTGATTAGAAAAGTGGGCAGGGCCACGCCCATAAAAACAATTTTAATTTTGAGGTACTTGCACTGGTCCGATTCTTCTGAAACTTTGCACACATATTGAGCTGTTATGACTTTACAATTTCGTGACTAGAAAAGTGGGCAATGCCACGCCCATAAAAAAATTATAATTTTTAGGTTTTTGCACTTGATATTCAATTAAAATTCAGAATGCATTTCGATTCATTAAGGGGCGTAGCAACGCGCGCCGGGTTTGGCTAGTTATCTATATATATAAAAGTGAAACTCTGTGTGTGTGTGTGTGTCTTTGCTATAGACTCCGAAACTGTAAAACCGATCGGACTCAAACTTTGGCAAGTTGTTGGACACATACCAGGGAGTGTTTATGGGTGGAAAAAAGTGGGCGGGGCCACGCCCATAAAAATTAGTTATCAGTTTTAGCTACTTGCACTTGACCGATTTTTCTGAAACTTTGCACACATATCGAGCTGTTATGACTTAATAATTTCGTAATCAGAAAAATGGGCATAGCCACGCCCATACAAAATTAGTTATTAGTTTTAGCTACTTGCACTTAACCGATTTTTCTGAAACTTTGCGCACATATCGAGCTGTCATGACTAAATAATTTCGTGCAAAGAAAAGTGGGCGGGGCCACGCCCATAAAAAAAGTTATAATTTTGAGGTACTTGCACTGAACCGATTTTTCGGAAACTTTGCACACATATTGAGCTGTCATGACTTTATAATTTCGTGATCAGAAAAGTGGGCGGGGGCACGCCCATACAAAATTAGTTATTAGTTTTAGCTACTTGCACTTAACCGATTTTTCTGAAACTTTGCGCACATATCGAGCTGTCATGACTAAATAATTTCGTGCAAAGAAAAGTGGGTGGGGCCACGCCCATAAAAAAAGTTATAATTTTGAGGTACTTGACCGATACTTCTTCACCGATTTTTCTTAAACTTTGCACACATATTGAGCTGTCATGACTTTATAATTTCGTGATTAAAAAAGTGGGCAGGGCCACGCCTATAAAAAAAAAGTTATAATTTTGAGGTACTTGCACTGGACCGATTCTTCTGAAACTTTGCACATATATTGAGCTGTTATGACTTCACAATTTTGTGATTAGAAAAGTGAGCAGTGCTACGCCCATAAAAAAAAATTATAATATTTAGGTTTTTGCACTTGATATTCAATTAAAATTCAGAATGCATTTTGATTTGTAAGGGGCGTAGCAACGCGCGCCGGGTTTGGCTAGTATTATATATATTTTTTTTTTCCATCTCGCCTCAATAATTTCCAAGCGACACTGAGGCACAAATTATTGTATTAATAAAATTTATATGAATAAAATATGTATTTATTAACAAAAAAAAAAAAAAAAAGAGGTACATTGTATAGCTTGCTGTGTGGCATGTGGCACTGTTTCGTTAAAACACATGTAAACTTAGTGTAATTTTTCCACCTTGGGCAAAAAAGAAAAATCGGTTATGATTACAAGGTAATTCGCGCTTTTGACTGTTATGTTGCAATTTTTATCGTTCTTAAGAAAAAATCGACCTTTATTGATACTGAGCTATACAGTAGCAATATTCTCCTCGGTATACAATCTTCGGCTGCGGGTTGGTGGATTAATGTCCATCAAAGTAAAACTAGTGTGAAGTTTTATCACAACATCTTGAATAGCCTGTCTGGGGAATGGATTTTGATAACCATAAACTAGATGCAATTTTCGCATTTCTTGTTTGCTATTGTATTCATGGCAAAATTGTAAACCGTAAAAAAATAACCTTTAACAACACTAACCATCAAAAGAATCACCCTTTACAACTAATAGCAAATGTACGAGTATTATGGAAACTTCCAAGCATGAGGCACGGCACGAGGAGAATATAGAATTTAATCTTACATACATTAAATCATTCGCTTAGAACAATTTCCTCTATTGGTGTCATGAACCATTAATTGCATGTCATCTGTTAAATACACATCCAGGCACTTTAGCAGTGACTAGCTTAGGCAGTTTTTATTTAGAAGAAGGTTTTATTTAGAAAGGCAAAAGTAGTAACTGCAAATATTGGTAACAAATGAAAAGCTAATTTAATACTTAAGTAAAAGTGTGAATAAAATACTGTATAAACAATTAAGCAGTAACCGGCAATGTATTGTAAGTTACCCTGATCGCCTTGAGGGATTGTTGCCTTAATTCGAGGAGTCCTCACGGAACATTTTTATTTATCAATTTTTTGTTTTAATTTTTAGATTGAATTTTATTAAATACTTTATGAAATTTTTAAACCAGTCTTTTATAACAAAAAACAGATAATGAACTTAAACATCGAAAGGATGCGAGCACGAGTTTACTAAAAGTAAACATTTTTAAATTTATGATTATTTCGGATGCGTTCTATCACATTCAGAAAATCTGCAATATTTGAGTGCTTCGAGGAATTGATTTCCACCAACTCACGGACAAACGAAGATTTGTTAGTCGACTAAGCTCGTTATAAGTTTTCAGAAAATATTTACTTTATAGGGCCGAAAATGCGTAGTGTAGAAGCTACAAACGGAATAAAATAGCTTTATATTTTATATCGAGGCTGCTCTTACGTAATCGGTTATGTGACAATTTAAAAAAAAAAAATTTTTTGCTCTATTTTAAACCTCTAATCGTTGTCGGGGATATCTTAAGTGATTGAAAATAAACAATAATCAGTAAGCGTAAGTTCAATACTGTAAAGTAACAAACTAAAATGCTTTTTTAGTCTCCTGAAAACTCTGTTTAAAACACACAACAGAATTCGTTAGAGCAGCAATGATATACTCTTGGTGAAGGGTGCAAAAATATAAAAAAATCATTTTATTTTGTCATTAAAAATTATATAGAAAAACCTATTTTTTGAACTGCATCATCCCATCCCTGTATGAATCAAATACAACATTTCGGAAAATAAAAACAAAATGAAATTGTATTGATGTACAAAGTTTTTTATTGAAAACTACCGATACTGTAAACACATACGAAAATAGTATCAATAACATAACAACGGGGGTTGTGAACTGAACAAATATAATATTAAAGAAATATTTAACAAAAATACTGGTAACGCTTATTTTGGTAAATTAAAAAAAAAACAAATTAATTACATTTAACAAAGTCTATGTTTATGTTTCAAGTATTTTTGCCTACTGTGCCACTGTTTATTTTCTTTATAGGAGTATGTATGAGTATTGTTGTTATTTTTAATATTTGCTCCAATACAATAAAACATTATTAAAAAAAGCAATAATAACAACATTTAATACAAAAAGAAAAAGAAGAAGAAGAAAATTTATTTATAAATAAAAACCATACCTCTGTTATTTGCCTCAAAAACACTTGTATAATTAATAACTGAAATTTGTTTAAAAATTAAAAAAAAAATACTAAATCGGCCCATCTTTTTTTAATTATAATTTCGAGTACATTTTTTAGTACAGAAAGTGGAAAAATCAATTAAGTAAAAAATATTTTATATTATTAGCTTTTAGATTTTTAATTCAATGCAAAATTAATTATTTATTTTTAAAAGCTTAATTTTTTTATTAGTAAATTTAATTACATTTTCTTTTAATTACAGCAAATTGGCCGTTACATACGTCGAGATGAATCATCATTTTATACTCCTAAGGCCAGTGAAGTAAGTAACTGAAAAATGAGTTTTAAATATAATTAACTCTTTGGCAAATTCTAATTATTTTGTGTCTTTATTAAATGTTTCATTTTTGCAACTCTAATCTTCTAACACACACGCACACATTTGCAACACTAAAACAACATTTCAATGTTACTTAACCAATAAACAATTTAGCGCTTAAAACCAGCTGCGCAAAGACAAAGTATTTTAAATAGTCATCTAAATAATATAAATAGCAATAGTAAAAGCAATATAACAATACCATCCCCACCTTCCGCCATTCTAGAGAATGGCATTAATAATAGCAGTAAAAAATTCATTACTAAAAAGCCACGTTCCATAAATAATGACCAATTAAATACGAATGATTTAACAAATGGCACTTTGGCAGCGACCAATGCCAAACATCACCATCAGCCACATCAAAGGCAAGGCAAATTGAAACCGGTCAGAGAGCGTAGACCCACGGCTTTGCCCACCGAACAGCCTGATATAGAAGACAGAAAAACAGTAACAGCACAAGCGAAATTTTTCATAGGCACCCATGCAGAAGATGAGGATAGCGAAGATGATTTCAAAGAGAATACTGAAAATAACAGTGAAGTATTAGTGGTAGATTTTGAGCAGGACTATGTTGATGGTAACAGCAAACTCAACTCAACCCATACTTCACAAAGTTCGAAAAATTTTGATATTTTAAATGCTAAATTGCGTTGTTGTAGGCTGCCGAGCAGTACGAGTAATAAACTCAGTAAATTTACCCGGACTCCCACCAGCAGCTCAATACTCTCTCAGCATGATATGGGTAATGGAAAGATGGTGATAAATATACCAACACCTCCTCCTCTGCCACCCCAGCCATTAGTCATGCCTCACTCACCGTCGATATTGTCTTTTAAGAATTCAAGAAGTAAACGAAATTCAAGTAACACCAACAGTTTTCATGAACATCATCTGTCATGTGCAGCAATACCCTCGACACCCACCATACAAGAAGATGCTACACTGAGTAGAAATTTAACGGAAACGGAAGTGCATAAAGCATCAACAACAACATCAACATCAGCAGCATCATCACTCACAGCAACGGCAGCAACGCACAACGGATATGTTAAAGTAAGAAATTTTCTACATGCTACAATAACAACAACATGCAAGTGAAAAAAAAATAGACAAACAAACATGCATTTAATCACATCTTCTAAAAACACACATGAATACACGCACAACAACTTTCACTTCCTTGCTCTTGATGTCCCTCAACAGGGAATCGCATTTTTTTGCTGTGCTCTCATGTTGTTGTTTAATGCATGAATAGTGAAATGAAAAAAAAACACGGGAATAGGTTTCAACAGAGTTTCTTAAATTAGGACAACTAAAAATATTCTTCAAAACTTTTTACTAACAGAAAATTCTTGATATATTTTCTCTAAATAGGTAGAACTTAAAGAATTTTTTTAATAATCTTTAACCAAAATTTTTAACAGCATTCCCTTGTTACTATCAATTGCCATATAGATTCCTCCTTTAAGAAAAACAATAATTTTTTTTTCTTAATAAATTTTTAAAAATTTTATTAACACGATTTCGTAGTAGGTTTTTTTAACAGAAAGTTCTTTTTGTTGTTGTATTTAATATAAAATTCAAAATGAATTGATATTTGATAGAAAAGGAGTTTTTTGAAATTAATTTTTTTTTAATACGCTTTCAAAGAAAAATTTAAGAAACGTTTTTTAAGCTAATGTCCACAGAGTTCCCAAACCCAGTTTCCGAATAATTCATAAAACCGTTTTTTTATACATTAATGTCTTGTATTATTCGCAAATATAGAACTGTTTGGTGTACTTACTTAAAACATACGTGATTGTTTATATAAACAGCTTTTGTATAATTTTTTTTTTCTTCATTTTATTCAGAAGACAGTTGTGTTTTTAATTATTTGCAATTTTAAATAAAATATTGGCTAAATAAGTTCGTGTTTTTTTTGTCTTACTTTTATTTTATTAAAAATATAAAATAAAAAACCGGTTATCCGAACCGGTTAAAAAAAAAAAAATAAGGTATTTTTTTGCAATACACAATTGTGACTTATAACAAATATACTTTTAAAAAAATTTTACAAATCGATTACAAAAAATATTTTTCTTTCTTTTCCTTTCCTTTCCTTTTTAATATAAAAATAATATAATATATAGAAAAATAATATAATATAGAAAAATAAAATAAATTAAAATTGAAAAATTGTTGGTTGGATTTTTGAAAAAGTTTTTTATAGTATTTTTTTTGTTTTATTTTTGAATTCTCATTTTGTTAATGAGAATTTAAAAATATAACTTATAAAAATTTTAAACTTTTTCAAAAATTTGGGTAAAGGTTTACTGATGATCTGGCATAAGCACCAGTGAAATGCATATAAACCAGCTTAAACCCAACAACCAAATAAATAATATAAAAAATGTTTCAAGCCCATAAAAAATTCTTCGACACGCTAAAAACTACTTCTGTGACAACTTTACAAATCGGTTTGAAACTAGCTGAATTACAAGCTCCAAAATACAATTACTTCCGAATTTTTTCTAAAATTCACATATTATTATCGATTTATTATTTTTTTTTTTTTTTTCACCAAAAAAAAACACGGTTAACCGTGAATAAGTTAAAACACAATATGACGTCTTAGAATAAATTTCGGATAAACATATGTGTCCAATATGATATTTAGTTACGGCTTTGTTCATCTACCCCATAAAGTAAGTATCCAATAAAAGGGCTTGCAAAGTGTAAAATCTTAAATAACGTCTGAACAAAATTGGCGGAAAATTTTTGTTTAACCCCATCAATATGAGTAAAAATGAAAGTCGAATATAATTAGTAATATAAGAAATTCAAAATCAAAAATGGCCTCGCAAAAATAAAGAAACTGTCGTATTCCATGAAATCTTGAAACTAGGCTAAGCCACAATCTGGTCACTTAACCTGTGTAAATAATACTAAAGAGTTATATCAGATTCGTCACTCCTAAATATAGCACCTTTACTTGTTTCTTTTTTATTTCACTAAACAGTAATATTTAAAAAAAAAATGGAAATAAGTTGCTTTATCAGAAACCCATAGACACATAGGTTTTTTGCATTATGCTTGTTTCACAGATAAATAATTTTTTGTTTAAAGTTATAGCTAAGAATTTTGCGAAAATGCAAACGTAGCAATTGAGCCAAATGTTTGTGAAGAACTGCTGTGATTTCTATATATACTTTAAAATATAAACCCGTAGTAAATATGTGAATTGCTTATCATCTACTACAAATTCCAAATTATTTTCAAGCAACTCGCATAAAGTTTTTACTTCATGTTTAACTTTGAATATTTAAGTCAAAATGGAGACAGTATTAAGTCGACTCATAAGCAACCTACAAAAGAATTTTTCACGAAACAAATAAAAACAGCATACTTTAAAACGTCAAAGTACACGCTATAAAAATAAAAAAATTTAAGTTAATGTCTTAGATTTTTTTATTTTTTGTTTGTTATTTATTAAGCTTAAAATCAGTATTTTAAAAAAATAATTTTATTTTTAATTATTTATTTTTTCTCTGAGGAGGCTACCCAATACGATAGCAAAATATTGGAATAAAATAATTTTTTTTTTATAAAAAAATTGATCTTAAGCTTAATAAATTTATCAATTATTAATATAAAGTTATAGAAAATATTAAAAAAAAAATTATTTAAAAATTTCTCTAAATTGCCATTTAAAAAAAATAAATTTTAATAAGAAAAAGCCAGTTTTTATAGAAAGATATGCATACAGCTTAAAAAGAATTACGAAATATTAAATAATACTTAAAGTTACTAAATAGGTCAGTATAACCTGTACTTTCTTACTGGTGGTAATTAATCAAATTTTTTAGCCAAAAGTTGAAGAATTGTTGTTGAACTTAAGACTAGTTTATTCTCTAAAGGACATGACTAAATATACGGCACAACATAAATGCAAGTGGAAAATTTTATAGATAAATGCTAATACAGAAAATAAAACTAAACTAAATAATGCGCTCACATTGAAGGCTTTGCAAAACTCTTTCAAAAAAATAATATGCTCTTATCTAGTGGTTGTACTGTATAATGGATTGTATGATAATGCATGTTGTGTTTGTACAAAAATCAAACATAAATTCTTAAATATAAACAAACAAAAAGTCTTCAACATAAATTAGCAAAAGATTAAGGGCTTAACGGAATACGGTTCAAGTTAATGAAGAATTCATAATTCAGTTTTTAATCTTATAAAAGTTTAATGAAGAAAGAATTTTTGTATAAGAAATTTGTTTTACGTTAAGAACATATCGATGGCTCAGTATAAAAAGGGCGTATTTAGATTTTTAATGAAATTGCTTTTTCAATCTTTTCTGGTAGTCCAATAAGATCATCCCTAAAGAGTATGGGAGCTACATGTGGCAGCCCAGTATCATTTCATTCTCTTATATCGTATAAGGTTTATTCCTTTTCGTAAACAAATAACAAATAAATCATATGCGCCCTTTTAATACCAAGCCCTCGATAAATGGTTTTAAACAAGTGATTGTGCTATATTGTATACAAGATGATGGCACAATTCTAAGAATTTGATTCAGTTTACCGAGTGAGATTGTGTGATGCTAGTCTTGGGATTAATTTTCTGCTGCCGAATCATCACTTTCTATGTATAAGATTATACAATAACTGATGAAAAAGGAAGCAATTTTGCCGTATAATAATCTTTTAGTTTATGTGTATGCACCTTGCTAAGTTATCGGGCCTATTTTAAACTGTAGCAACTATTATGTTATGTTTTTATGACACATTCTCCACTTTTTCAAAAATTTATTATAATACTACCGGTCTCTATTTCTGCAGAGAAGACAATATCACCCCCAAAATAGTAATGGTTGCCCCATATCCAACACAAGATCAAGCTTCAGTCAATAAACTACCAGCGAAAATTTTTTTTTCTGAAAAATAAACCACATCCGCCACGTGATCTTCGCTGAGGCTTCACTAATAATTATTCTAGAATAAGTTCTTAGTAGTAGCTAATGCATTTTCTTGATATCAGTTAGGTCTCTGGTCGGCCTTGAGTATATACCCTTGATCAGAGTTTGTTCTACAAAATTTTGCCTGCGTGCAGGCAGAGGTAATGGTAATACATCTATACCTCGAACTGGCAATAACACCAAAGCGCAAACACTCCGTCAAGGCTACATGTGCTACGTTTCCATATATAATTCTAAAAAAACCTTTCGCATTTTCTCACTCTCTGTGAAGGGTATGAAAACAAACAATTCATACCATTACTTATGATAACATACGATCATAACAACAACTAACACAACGAATACTCACTTTCTTTGTTCTCTTGCATGTTGTAGGATTAATTCCTGTATATTACAAATTTTGGGTAGTGTAAACAGAGTTGTCAAATATGGCAATTTCTTGCCAAACGTGGCGATATTAAGTTTTATTTGGCGTCTTTTTTTTCGATTTAGCGACATGGCGATTTTTTGGCCATTCTTCCCGCTTCTATCTATAGCATTAGGCATTTAAAAATTTAAATATAATTTTATTTGAAATAATAAAAAAAGATTTAAGTTGGCATATTTCATAATCATCAATAAACAATATAAAATGTACAGCAGCTGCGTTTGATCAACTCGAACATATTAAGTTCTGGTGACAAATCATTTTTTTTAAAGTAGGCGTTTTATCTATCACAAACCATACAAAAAATCGAGAAACGTGTATTGGAGTCTAAAAAAGTGTATTTAAATTATAATAGATAATATCACAACTTTATGTTTGTTATAGCTGCTGCTTCAAAACAATAACAAGATGAGACAGTATGTATTTTTAATCATCATCACTGTCCAAACTAAGACTTATAATAGTTTTTTCAAACTTTCAATTTCATATCGTTGTGAAATGAGTAAAACTTTTTCAGTTTTGTGTCTTTAATCTACCATTATGAAAATCGTTTTCATTAAAAAAAAATATTGAAATTTTAAACTTGATATTTAGTTTTACTAAAGATAAAGAAAAAGACTAAAAATTTTCCAAAAAAAAACGCACCAAGCACTAGCTGGAAAACAATTTTAAAAAGCACTAGAAACAGTTCTTAAAGCTCTCAGTTGACAGTAATGGTACTCTTGTACTCAAGGCACATTTATTCATCAGGTAGTCTTGTTTCGTCAGCTGATTATTTTTTTCATCACTCATTTTAAATTTCAGCTGTCAAAGTCTATAGATAAAAACAAATTTTCACTCCTCCCTCATCTTTTACAAATGTCAAACTTCATATATAAAAAATATAAACAAAAAAATTCTCTCCGAACTACAATTACATGATGAATTAATATGACTTTCTTGTGCTGTTATCCATTATTTAAATTCTCTATAAAAACTTTTTGATAAATAAATTCTAGTCCACTTTACATATTTTAAAATTAATTCTCTTATCCCAAAATAAGTATACTTTTGCCAAGCATGTCGTAAAATTAAATACATTTTTTACTCTGATGACTACTTAGTTGAGTATTTATGTACAAAACAAGTTGATTGTTAACACTTTTGTAATGTCACTAATTGTAAATTTCAAAGAAAAAACTAAACCTCGCCGCCCATAGACACAGTCATACACTCACAATTGCACAAGCAATAAAAACACGCAAAAGCTTTTGCTCCAGTCTCTCAACACCTCAACATTAACAGAATTTTCCTGTCTTTTACCTGTTTCCTTGTAAAGGTATGTTAATTAAAAATTGCTTTGGCTTCAAACTAAACTTGCACTTGATGTCTGTCTGTCTGTGTTGTAGAGTTTTTTTTTTAATTTTTTATTTTTTGTTGCTTTTACTTAACTACTACTAAATCACTAATTAAAAATGTATTTTGTTGTTGTTGTTCATACACTCTAACATAAAAACAAAACAGCTATAAACTCTACTAACAGTAGTTTTCATTATAAATTCCAGTGACTTTTCCTATCTCTTACTGCCTTCTTCCTCCTGTAACTAAAATATGTGGGTTTTTTAAAGAAATTCTTCTTATTATCGTTGTTGCTTGTGTTATTTTCCCTACTTTTTCCTTTTTGCTTCTTATTCTTTTGCAGTCTCGTAAATCTAACAAATTTACCTTGGAAGAGGTACTTAAACATCAAATTGATGATGATTTACCATCACAAACAGATGAAAATGCAACAACAACAACGACAGCAACAAAATCAGCGACAAGTGACTCGACTACAAGAGATTCTGGTGTGCAAATTGAGGTAAAAGAGAATCACTGAAAAAGAAAACAAACAAAATGTGAAGTGGTTTTTCACTTTAGGAAGATATTTTTTTAGGAAAAAAAAAGACAGAAGTTAATGAATAAAGAAGAAAATTCTGCACTAATTTACGACAAAACAGAAATTTTGTCATAAAAAAAATGCATAAAAGGAAATTGTTGAATATTTTCTGTTGAAATTGAGTTTAATATAAATATTTATATTGAAACCTATCGCAGATATACCAGAAATTTCAACGTTAATTATCGTCAAAAAAAAGATACAATTAGTGCTCTAGGGCCAAGAGAAAATTTTTAATAAATTTTTGTACTTACGAGAATTTAATATTTTTCTAAAAGAAAGTTTATTGTAAATTTAATTTATGAGAAAATTTTATTTATACCCCTGGCAGACATAGGATTTGTCTACTACAATAAGCATGAAATAGGACATGTGTGTCAACCTTAACTACAACTAAACCATCGAACAAATCGGTCTCTCATAGTTTGTGTACTACTCATTTAAATGTGGTATACATACAACCAAACAAACTACTTTCTATATGGTTTGTATACTACGAATATTTAAATGGTATAAATGTGGTATAAATACTATAGTATGTAAACCATATTTCTTTAAATTTGTTGGAAATATTATAATAAAAGAATTCTTAGCGTAAAATGTTGTTAAACAAGTTATTTAAAAAATTTCTTTAAAAGGGGTTCTGCAGCACATTGTCTATAAAGAGAAAAAGAATTGTAAATTTTTCTGTAAACTAAATATTAATACAAAATTAATATCTCATTCCAAATTAAGAACCAATTAAAACCATGCCTTAAGAAACTCTTACGTTTGAAACTTTTTATCATACACATTTCTGTCTTTAGTATCTGAGGAGTGTTTTAAAATTGTCCTGAATTATCAAGGCATTATTTTTATAAAGAGCAAAACAGCAATTACAATTCCGAACAGGCACAATTTTTTTTTTTTTTTTTGGATTTTCCATTACATAAGTAAAATACAAATATCTTTTGTTGATATAGGAAACTACACCCTCTCCCAAAGACAGTGACAGTAGTGGCGAGACACCCAAGTCCCATCGTGTCGAGGGAGGCTTAATATTTACTCGAGCCAATTTGCCCATTAAAAAGGATGTTCAAATTGAGTACATTGAAAAAGATGAAAAGTAAGTTTTTATTATTTTCAAATAACTCTCTTAATATAATAAGATTTTTTCCTCCCCCCTAGATCCCGCAATCTCATACGTAGCGCCATTGAGAAAAATGATTTTCTCAACAACTACATGGATAAGGAACGCAAAGAAATGGTCATCGATGCCATGGAATTGGTGCACTTCAAACACAATAGTTTTATAATCAATGAAAACGACGAAGGCTCGGAAATTTATGTTTCCGAGGAGGGCGATTTCGATGTCATCAAACAGGGCAAATTGATAGGTAACTTTGGGTCCTGTACCGTATTTGGAGAGTTGGCTATTTTGTACAATGCCAAGAGATTTGCTTCTATAAGGGCGGCTACCAACGCTAGTGTTTGGAAAATAGATCGTGACAAGTTTCGTAAGATTATGGTCATATCGGGTTCGAAGGAGCGCGAAGAGAATTTAAATTTCCTAAGATCAGCGCCGTTCCTAAAAGACTTGGGAGATGATGTACTGGGAAAAGTAGTGGACTTATTGCAAAGGGTGAGCAGAGAGAATTTTAAAGTAAGCCCAAATATTTATAAAAAATGTTCTTTTTCAGAAATTCTTCGAGACTAACACCTGCATAGTGAAAGAGGGCGATATAGGCAATGAATTCTTTATTATTAGAGGAGGTACGGTGACAATAAAGAAGTTGGCAGAAAATGGTGAAGAAAGAGTGGTGGATCGCCGAAAACGAGGAGACTACTTTGGCGAACAGGCATTACTTAATGCTGACTGCCGACAGGCCAGTGTGTATGCCGATGCTCCCGGCACAGAAGTATTAAAACTAGACAGAGAGTATGTTCTTCACAATAACTTTATGGTAACAGCCTTCTAATATAAATTATTAAATCCATTAGAGCCTTTATCAGCTATTTGGGTACCATACCCCAACTACGCGAGCTACCCTCAGACAAAACTGAGTCCGAGAGTGGTGAAAGTAAACGCAAATCTGAGTTCGACAATGAATACGCCAATATAGAGTTGACCGATTTAAAGAAAATTGCCACACTAGGATCGGGGGCCTTCGGCAAGGTCGATTTAGTGTCCTATGACAGTAAAACGTTTGCTTTAAAAATAATTAAAAAAATTGATATTGTTAAACAGGACCAAATCGAGCATGTCTACAGTGAGAAGCATGTCATGATGAAATGTCGCAGCTCACCATTTATAATTGAGTAAGTTGGAGCTTAAAGTTTCTGATTTAGAGTTGTATTTTAAAATTTATTTTATTAACACAGATTATATAAGACGTTTCGTAATGAGAAATTTGTTTACTTTCTCATGGAGGCCTGTATGGGTGGCGATGTTTGGACGGTGATGTCACAGCGGCGATTTTTCGATGAAAAGACGGCTCGTTTTATAGCTGGTTGTGTAGTTGAAGCTTTTGACTTTTTGCACTCCCACAATATTATCTACAGAGATCTGAAGCCGGAAAATCTGATGTTGACCACGGATGGTTATTGCAAATTGGTAAGAAGAATTGACAGACCATATTAAATCCTTAAAAATTTCGCTATGGCTTAGGCGGAACTTTCAATTAAAGCTAATAAAAGCCTTTTAAGAACAATCTCTGACCACAAAAACAATTCCCAATTAATTATAGCGATTGTCTTTCTATCCAAAGGAAATTTGTAAGTTTTAGAAATTTAGTTAACATCAAATCTAAACAGAGGGGCAAGCATTTTTTAACTGTCAAAAATTGTCATACCCATGAAATTTATATACTATATTACATTTTGCCAGTTATTAATCAAATTTCTAATTAGGTAAGGAAGTTTTTGTTGTTTCTTTGCTTTTGAACTTGTCAACATGTCATGACATTGTTTTATTTTTTTTTTTAATTTTTTTTTATTTAAATCTAGTACTTTTGTCTCAATTTTCGTTTTAAGTTTTTTATAAGTGAGCTGTGTTGTCTTCCAAGGCTTATTTATACAGATATATGCAACCGAAAAATGATGCACCAAAGCAACTTTTTAGGCGATGTTTTCTGTCAAGGCCAGTTTGTATATCAGAGATGAAAAAGTTGTTGTGATATGTTTAATATAAAAAAATTTTATTATAAAAGGATATATATTTGTGAAACACATTATTAGTTGTCAAAATAAATAAATATAATAAAACTTAATACGTTGAGTATCAAAAAAGTATACTTGAAATAACTGCTTTATACTAAAACCAAGATCTTATATTCCATCCCTGTATTAGTAAATGAATTTAAGTCGAATTCAATAAATGCTTCCCAATCAGAAAGGCTGATAATTTCATCTGTATGAATTTGTCTTGTACTACGTTGACGCTCTTGTTTAGGTTCATCACTTTAGCGTAAAACGCCAAGCTTGACGCCTTTGTTTAGGTTTTCCCGTAAAGATATTGTTATAGAATATATTTTTTATATAAAATTTTTTGTTAACTGTTTCTTTCAAGAGAAGAAATGTCATTAAATTTTTTTTTACAAATTCTCTCAACTGTAGGTGGATTTTGGCTTTGCCAAGCATATACCAACCAATCAAAAGACTCACACCTTTGCTGGCACACCTGAGTATGTGGCACCCGAAATTATCCTAGACAGAGGCCATGATCGTTCTGTAGACTATTGGGCCTTGGGCATATTGATATTCGAATTATTAGTGGGTAGAACACCCTTTCGTGGACAAAACCAAATCAAAATTTATCAACAGATTCTAGGTGGCATTGATGTAGTGCAAATGCCCTCAAAAATACCAAAATCAGCACAGGGCCTAATAAAAGCACTCTGCAAGCAATTGCCTGCAGAAAGATTGGGCTATCAACGGAAGGGTATATTGGATATTAAAAGGCACACGTAAGAAAAGTTTAAATTACCTTTAGAGTTGGTCTTTATTAAATAAATATTGTGTTTTTTCTCCCGCCCTTAAGTTGGTTCGATAACTTGGACTGGCAAAAGTTGCGCAGCAAACAATTGCCCTCTCCCATTAAGAGGCCCATTACCAGTAACACGGATTTGCAATACTTTGGCCATTCGGGTGTAGAAAATGATGTCGATCCTCCACCAGAGACTAGTGGTTGGGATAATAATTTTTAAGTTAATTGCTTTTAAGTTGGTATCTATTTAATTAATTAATTTATATATTTAATTTATTATTGATATGTTTAAGCCACAAAATTCCAAAGAATTTTTTTTTCTATTAAGTATTGATTTTTGAATAATTGTTATTAATTAAAAAATTTTTATTATATTTTTTTTTTATATTAATTTTAGATTAAGTATTCCATTCAATACTTTGTTTGTTGACTTAGTTATTTAAGAAAAACATAAGAGAATAAACTTGCAATTATTTATAATAAATTTGTATATGAGACAAAAGACGTAATGATTTGCCAAAAAGGTTAAATAATGCTATTTTGTTTAATATTTAATTAATCAATTATTTAAAAAAGACCAAATATAACACCTCGGTGCCAAAAAGACCTAGCAGAGGCGAATTTTCAAATAGGCAAAATACACAACCAATTTTAATTAAAAAAAATACTATTTGAAAGTAATTTTTATTTTATACACATATAGGAGTTAAAGTTAATACATTGGCAAACAACATGTCCATGTGATAAAACAAAAAATAAACTAAGCAATGCTTGTTGATAAAAATTGTTTTCGTACAGAACTCTATATATGTACATGGTATAAAAACCTAAGCAGAGAAAGTGTTACAATTTTAACTTCGGTATATAAAATTAGTGCGCATTTTACCCAAGAATGATTAAAACAACATTATATGAGGAGCCGCAGAACAAAAGGTGCTTTTTCGCTCATTTGAAATTTTTGGGAAATTGAGATTTATTTTTTTCGCCCCTTTAAAAAACTGCAAGAACCTGGAAATGCTAACACGATTTTTACTTATCTACAGGTGCATCTAACTGTCAAAAGTCACATTTTGGTAATAGAAGGAAAAAATACATTGTGTAATGCGAATACACATATATGACGATAAAATTTTTACTGAATGTGGTTAAACCTGATCTAATATATTAAAAAATGTTAAGCTTAGTATATTTTTTGTCGTTTTATTAAATTAAATTGCAACTTAAACATTTATTTCTCAGCCTTAAATTAAATATTTATAAAATTTGTTTAAATTTGTTAAGCTCTTGTTCCAACATCTTCTTCTAGGAAAGAACATCCAACATTTTCGTCTATTGAATCCTCCATATATCTTTATCCTGTTTATACGTGTTGGAATAATAAACAAAAATAAATAAACAAAAAAGCACCTTTTTTTAAAAAAATAAACAAAAAAGCACCTTTTGTTAAGCATAAATTTTTTAGAACCCATTTACTTTGTAAAAAAAAAAATAATAATAGTGCTAACTTGATTGTTTCTACAAGATCTCAACCTAAATTTTATAAAAATACCAAAAAACCTATTTTTCGCGAAATGCGAAAAAGCACCTTTTGTTCTGCGGCTCCTCATATGTTGTCATTTCTGTTGTAGTTCTTAAAAAATTAGCTCTCTCTAGCGTGACGTGACACCGGCAAACAAGTGAAAGATATTGCAAGTAAAACATTAAAAAGGCGAGTAAAATGCTAAAATGAATCAATAATAAATATCAATAATAATAATAGATAATAACAAATATTAAAATTATTTTTTATCAACTACCCATAAGTAATATGTTCAACAATATACTTTCAAATTAATTATAAAGCTTTTTTTAACTGCGAGGCGAATGTGACGTTTATGCCGTTTATAATGAAAAATGTTTAAAGGCCGGAATACGTACTTTTTTATTATCCCTGCAATATAGCAATTAATTGTTTGTAAAACATAACTCTTTTACTTTTATGCTTTTTAATTTAGTCGTCCAGGAGGCAGCGCGGAGTGCGTTGATATTTTATCAAATAATTTATTTTTTCTTTCAAATGCAGTGCGTAAGAAAATTATGATGATGTAAGGAAAATATTTAATTTTTTAAAAGTTCAATTTCTTAATTTAAAACTGTTAAATGAAATGGAATTTTTCCCGTTTTACCAAGTAAAAAATAAATGAATTTAGTGATTATTGCATTATTTTCATATTTTACAAAGCTAAATAATTTCTTGTGCTTAAATTAAAATAAAATCTTTATACCCTGTTCAGACAAATATTTTTAATTGTTTCAATTTACTGTTGATTGTGCCATTTAAATAAGTGTTCATACATACTCAATTTATCTTACTCCATTTGCATTTGATAGCTGCAAAAATACGATGTATTTATACCAAATCAAATAATTTCTTCTCTTTAGTGTTTTTCCTGTTGATAAAACATATTTACAATTATTTTTATACATATATATACTAATATGCATGTATTTGAATATATTTATATTTTTTTTTTATTTTTCATCAAACATTTTCAATTTTTTTAATTTTTATTTTTTGTATATTTATTTGTTTGACATTAGAAAGCCACCTATAGAATTTTCTTTTCACTAAACATACTTCTCAAGAGTTGTATTTTGAGTTTTAGGCAATAAGTGAAACAATTAAGTATATATTGCTCAATTTAAAAATGATTTTTAGTTTTGTAAATTGAGCTCAATAAGGCCTTTAATTGCGATAATATTATAAATTGACAACTAAGGCGCGTGTGTGAACATAGTATTACACTAACTGTTTTTGTCCAAAATTAAAAAAAATCATTGTCATCTGTGTTATTATACATTTTTTTCAACCAAAACAAAATTTGTTTGCTTACTTTTTCACGTCACTGTACTTCGAAATTCTCTCACAAATACAGCTGCAAAACATGTTAGGGCATACATATAATGTTAAAAAGATGTTTGTTGTCATCTGTGTTGGCAAGGGTTTATATAGCTTTAACATTTCTTTTATAAATTCTACATCATGCAATTACGAACCCATAATGTATATATTATCTGCAGGCTTTATGCCTAAAGAAGTCTATTGAGCAACGTTCGAGTGGCCGTGTGTTTGGTCGAAAACAATTTATAAAAACCCCCACATATTGCACATACCTCTATGTTATATCAAACTTTTAGAAATATTTGTGATTTATTTTCTATTGAAGTCCAGAACAAACGGATCATAAATTTTTAAGATATGAGCAAACAAAGTGGTCCGGATTCAGGCAGTTTAGTTAGTTTTTAATTTATTTTTTTTTTTAATTTTTTTTTTTTTATATATATTTTATCTACAAATTCAAAAAATTTCAAATGAGTTCAAAATTTATTTCATTTAAAATTTCTCATACAATTTTTTTTAAATAGATTTCAAATAAATTAGATTTAGGGCCATTATTATAACTTACCGATAACTAAAGTTAGGATGTTATCGGAAAGATAACTAGTTGTTCGTTATTACAACTTCACTTTAACCTAAAAAAGTCCGATATGTTAAAGGGAGGATCACTCTACCTTTTACTTATAACGTGAGGTTTATAAATTAAAAGTTGCCATATTTTCCGGGGTACAAAGGAATTGTTTACTATTTGTTTGTAGTTGCGACATTGTTTTTAAGAACTAATTAATTTGTTAAAAATAGTCTGTATTTGCTTTGGTACTGCCACGTTTAAAAAAAATACAATTTATTTTACAGGCAGGTTGTAATAACGAAAAATACTTAATGGTCAGTTTATTGCTCACGTTAACAAATGTTAACTTTTATCAACATAAGCTTTGTCGGTAAGCTGTAATAATAATAATAATAAATAATTAAGGGGTCAGTTTTTTTTAAATTTTATTTCCATTGCATCTTTTATCATGAACTTTTTTTTTTGTAAGAACTTTTTGTTAAAAAAAGTACATTTTAATTATTTAAAAAATATTTTTCAAAACAGAATTTTAATTTTCCGCCAAAAATTAAAATTCTTTAAAATAAAACTTAAACAAAATTTCAATAAAATTTGCATAAAATTTTAAATTATGCTGACTAAATTTTCACCACAGCCGAATACGAGTACTACAAGTCTCTAGCCGTCTTCATATGTATGTTGTTTCTTAATTTATGAAAAATTCTAACTTATGTCATACGAACAATTTTATCCTTGGCTGCTTCTTTGCATTTGAGTGCTGATAAAATTATTAACAAACGAAAAATCAACAATTTCCTGTTATGATTTTAACTGGAATATGCGTTGTAGATTTCGCTACATTGCACTCACACATCCTCATGTAAATATGTTGGCACAGCATAAAAAAAAACAAAATAAACTCACTTACAAGAGCTTCTTTGTAATCGTATACTGTTCAATCACAGTGATAATTTTTAAATTGCTTTAATCTTATGACAAGTTTTATATTACGTTTTATGCATATAAATACATACATATTATCTTTTTCAAAAATTACTAAATGTTGTGAATATTTTAGTAAACAATTTTACACATAGTTGATCATTACTGTTTAGATTTTTCAACATCACCCTAAAATTTCATATATTTATTTAGTGTGACTCATAATCTGTGGCTTACAAAAAACTAAGAACTTTCAAAAATCCAAACCAACTTTTTGCATTTCTCTCCATTTTCCCCAAACAAAAATTTAATTTTCCATCCTATAAAGCACAACGAGAAATTAACGCCAGTTTAAAAAATAATTCTTAGAACAAAATGGCTTGTTTCTTTAATTTTCACCAATAATTTTAAGTTAATTTAAACCCAATAAAATATCAAAGATTTTTTAAAAATATTTCACTAGATTTAGCAAAACCCAGATTTAGCAAACCCAGAAAAAAACGATACATGAATGTAATGATAATGGAATTTATTTACTGCTTATAGGGCCCATACAGAACACCATAAAATTATGCAATCAAGTGTTTGTGCAATTAAGCTTTAAGCACACACTAAACCAGCATAGTGGTACAAAATTAATTTTTTAACCCAAAAATTGTGTGGAAAAGTTTGTAATGAATAACGAAAAAATTTGTGCTGCACTTATTATTACTCTTATCCTAAAACGAAAACGAATTAGGAGCAAAAAAACGTGTTTAGATATGGCTATGAATTGGAATTTATATTTAAAATGTTGTATTTTTTTGATGTTTATGCCTTAACGATTTAACTTTTATGAGCTAATTTTGCCACACACGTCTAAATCATGCTGGTACAATCAAAAAAATATCAAACTATTTTTGATAAAGCACCATCAGCTGGTACAATCACACCACAACCCCATACACGATCAATCAGCTGGCACAGTCACTTCATTGCACAATTATTATGGTGTTGTGTATGGGCCCTATTACTTTTATATTCAAGCTTATACAATAGAATGACAATTAAAGCCAACGGTAGATAAAAAGTTTTCAAATGAGTATTGATTTGGTTTTTTATATTTACACTAATTTATAGTGATTGAAAGTAGTTAGAAAAAAATACATAATATTAAGAACATTTTGCTCAGCTCTTTAGTTTATACCCTTTATAAAGGCTGATTTATTTATTTAAGATAAATAAAACAGGATTCGTTAAATTAGGTAGTTTAAATATTATTCCACTTATTATTAGTCACCTTGTTATCAAACTAACTTTAGTATCCACCCAACGCTTTGTTATCTTACTGCTATACATGATGCTCTTATTCAACTATTTGTATAAGATCTACTATAATATTTTTGTTCTACCATTTTCTAAAACTATAAGATATAATCTAATACTAGTAAGATCTTGAACCAAAAGTCGTAAAGCAGCATAATGAAAATATTTAATTCCTATTCGCATGTAGTGAGTCTTGCCTGCGACAAGAGGCGTTACGCTGATAATCGCCAGCAAAAAAATGTGAATTAGCCTAAATATGTAGTACAATTTTTTTTTAAATTAAAAAACAAAAGAAACTTTTTTTGATATTTGTCCTTTTAATTTTAAACTATTTTTTTTTAATAAAAATGTGTTATTTTTGTGATAACACTTACTTATCAAATGCAAATTTGTATTAGTTGACAACACTATACCACACAAATAATTACAAATTTATGTGTCAGCTTTACGGTCCAAGCGAAATCTTTGAGAAGAAATTTGTTGTAGTTAATTATTCTTGTTACAATAACAAAACACATGTTAGACTTTTAAACATCTCAGACAATTGTTATCTGTAAAGAGCAAATATATCTTACGTAAATGTAAGCATCCTCTTCTATTCTTAGCCATCCTACTAATGTTATCCACATCTGTTTAGTAATACTCTCATGCTTACAGACGGACAGAGACAATTGCATACAATTGTCCTTTTTGTCAGTAAGTTTTGTCAAAGGTTTCAATTAACATTTATGTTAACAATTATTACTAAGTACGTACACAAACATACGTACAAAATGTACAGAATTTAGGGAGGTAATAGAAAATGTAGGTGACATTGTTCTACAAATTTATGTTTATATTCCCTTAGCAACACATTTATGTATGTAGATGTGTGTACAATCCCTGCAGATAATACTAAATAGCTCAATTCTAGCTGGATGTACTATTTACAATAAGGTCCTATTTAATGCAGTCATATAATTTTGAAATAAGAGTTTGTAGTTAAACAATAATTGTTCATGTTTTCACGTTTATATATAGTGTTGCCAGGAGGTGTATAATGGTCGTCAAGTAGTGACAAAGAGTAGTTTTGAGATGGCAATATGTGGCCCAGCCCTAGGCCACCATAATATTAAGTCGATCGTGTTTTCTTCATACAATTGGGTGACTATTGGACTAGTTCTAGTTTATTACAGAGTATACTTTACATAAGCGTATGGACTAGTCACGTTATCTGCAGGGCAAGCATTCAATTCTACATGTCTGCATCTTCTTGTATGCTCATATGTCATTCTATAGAATTTATGTGATTGGTATTGACATCATTATAGTTTGATTGTTTATTATTTATCTTTTTGTTTATATTTTTGTGTCATGGCCATTTTAGTATTGTATTGCACACCTACAGCAATTGGATACAAACAAACATAGAATATTACAAATAATTTGACTTTTATTTGAGTCACGTTAGAATTTTCCTTAAAACGTCATAAGATCTTATGGCAATATTTGCTAGGCTACATCAGATTTAATGAATATTTAAAAAGGTTTTTAGGTTAAATTTCTTAAGAAAAATTATTTTCAAATTAGAAAATAAATTGATTTGGGTAATAATCTTACAGGGACATTTAGCAGAAATACTGTAGCAAAGAGAAGAAATAATTTCAATTGCATGAACAAATTATGGGCTTTGTGGAAAAGATAGCAACAATGCTTTGAAAAATTATAACTAGAGCAGGGTCCAATTTAAAATTAAAAATATATGTTTTAATTGGCCGTGCTGAATTTAGTAATACTCTTAACCATCTTGTACATAGTTACTCAGAAACCGCAGCCTAACTTAGTAGATTTCAGATATAATATTATACGCCTTTGTGCTTTGTTATTTTCCATATTATATTTATTTACATTTTAATTTTCACACGGCCAACTGTATTTTTCTAATCAAGCCCTTTCATTTTATACCCATTTCGATGGAGCTGAGAAAAAAAATTATGGGTAATTATATGTAGAGCAATTTATAATTTTTACTATATTCTAATGGTAAAGGTCTTTCTTTTTACATGAATATTGCACGGGATAAATTTTTACACAATTTTCTCTTTATAATAATTATTTAGTTTTTTTTTATTAACTAAAATTACTTCAGCTCAAGGTCTTTTAATAATTGAAATAATATTAATTAAAAAAAAATAAAACAAATATTGATTTCCTGACGATGCTACACAAAAGAGAAGAGAAATATTGAAAGAACTAATAGAAATTAAAGACATTATTTTAATTATTAAAGAGCCAGCAGCTGAAATAATTTTAGTTATAATTGAAATTTCCTTTTTATTTATATGAAAAACGTATATAAGATTTATTCTGTACCAGCAGATCCCGGACCCCTCTGCTCGCCCCAACAACTTTTTTGCATTGCATAACATATGATGGTATCACTCACCCTTGTACCCCTTTTCACTTCCAATTAGAAAGACCAAAGCCATGGTACACATAGACATTACAATATATGATTTGGTTACTTTTGAAGTGACAATAAAAATCATAATCTGGAAAATGGAGGGACTTTTGTTAATATTTGTATGGAAATATAAAGAAAAATCTACAAGCCATATATCCGGAACCACTGGGCTGATTTCATGCAAACTACATAAACCATATACAGATCATCACCAACGTACCCTGAAATTGTTGGCTGACTTCGATCGACCCGTATCCACAGTTAGTGGTGACATCAAAGTGTACACTTCTTTTTGATAGAATTATTAAATAAGTTAACGTATGTATATATATGTATATTAGTGATGTATCAATAATTAATAAAAAATAAAAAAATAAAAAAATTAAATTATTTCGCCTCGGCCGAGATTTGAAACCTGCTTTAATCAGTATGTCACGTTTGTATCGATGCGTTGCAAAAATAAGCGAGGTAGTCGGTAGTTTTCCTCATACATCACTTGATTAGAAACCAATTTTAGCAAATTGTCAATACCAATCTACAACCAAATATTTTTAATATTTTTATGCCACACACGTGCTTCACCGATGTCGGTGGACCTAAACACAATGAATGCGGACAGACGGACATTGTTTTATCGACTTCCCTAGTCACTAACTTTCCAAAAATATATACTTTATGGGGTTGCCAAAGAATACTGTATTAATTGTACACACTCTGTGAAGGATATAAAAAAAAATTAGTTACCGAATACGATCGACCCATTTACGCAGTTAGTGATGACATCAAAGTGTACACTTCCTTTTATATAAAAAATAATGAGTTTTCCATAAAATTATCAAATAAGTTAATGTATGTGTGGATGTGTATGTCAGTCATGTATCAATAATTGGTAAGTTTAAAAAAATTATTTTTGTTTTGCTCCACTGTAACCGTAATAACACATTTGTGTGGATACGTTACAAACAAACCAAGGTAAAATTAAATATCAACTTACTCTCAAATATTTTTAATATTTTGATACTAAACACGGTTCTGAATCGGTGGTAGAACATACACATGGACAGACGGACATTGTTCAATCGGCTTTCCTTGTCATTAACTATCAGAAAATATAAACTTTATGGCAAATGTTGTAGAAATATTCTCCCTGTGAAGGATATAAGAAAGTTACTAACTGCGAAACACAACATGCCAACTGGGCATTGGTGTATACCTGTCATGGGTTTGGGCCTTTAGTAACCCTTCTTTTCAACCTAACCTAACCTAACCTAACCTAACTACGAAATAGATATTTAACAGCATGACAATTTTGCAACCCATTTTATTAAAATTTTTTCTTTTTTTTCCCTCCAATGAAATAACACTTCCTTACATTGTAGGACTAATTGGTATTTTGCCTTTATTATATCATTCATAAATGAGGTCAATTTTATTTAAGGCGGGAAACTTTCGCAAGTAGGTGATAAATGGAACTACAACTAATTCTTTGCGTTAAAATATTTAATCCCTAATTTAACTAACAAAATTCTCTTTTTCTACTCAATTGAACAAGGAATTGTGAATCTCTCTATTACATATTCTTGAGGAGTTATTTATATGATCTGAAAACAAACTTATGTAGCAAACGAAATAATTTTTAAATTTCTTTGTCACATGGTGAATCGTTGCCCACCCTGAACAGACTTTTGCATGTTTTACTCTTTTTTTTAACTAAAAACCTTTTTTATGAAATAAATCAATCGTAAAATAAATGATAATAATTATACTGCTTTTTAGCTACTGAAGTGCTCATCTTTATGTCTTGGTCTTTTTTTTCCATAAAACCCTATTTAAATACTTATTATATCCACTTGATAGCATAGGTCTCTGTTTCCTTACTTTTGCAGCAGCTCCAGTCCATAAAATTTCTATTATTTCCTGCCACCACTACCACCCCTTAAATTTTACCATTTCAATTTTCTTCTTATTCATATTTCTTCACGCTTACGAAGGCAAGTTTAAATTTCACAAGCAAGTCAAATGGAAACGAGAAAAGGAAACGGAAATTGTGGGTGTGTACACTTCAATTACATCTTCAATTTTTTACATTTTATTTGAAAGTTAAACAGGTGTAAATAACAAAATGAAGTTAAAAAAAAACTGTAATAAAATATTTTCTTTTTTCAGGTTTAGACAAATTGTACATGGAAAAAGTAATCAAAACGAAATGAATAAACAATAAAGAAAAATATAAAGAAAAGGGGAGTTGTACATAAAATAAAATATTTTATTGTTTTTTTTTTCTTTTCATAAGTTTTAAGTTAAAAAAAATTGAAATTATATAAAATGGCTATAAAAAATATATCTACATACTCATGCATATTTTTCACAATTTATATAATGATATTAATTTTTATGAAAGCTGTTATAGCAACTGTAACAACATCAACGATAATGATAAACGGAAACTTGTAACTGACAATTTTCACACACAAGAAAATAAAGAAAAAAAAGAACAGAATTTTATAATTGTATTCAAATTGCTTAGCACAGAGTATAAAAACAAAATTGTTTGAAAATTTGTTTACAAAAAATTACTTAAAAAAATTTATTAAAAATCATTGATTGGAAAGTACTCAATGATGTTTTTTTTATTACTGCAATTTATACGTGTAATTTTGATGGTGTATGTATTTGTATGTGTAAAACCATGTATATAGAATAGCTGTTTATGGCGATGTGAAAGTATACAGCAAAAAAAAAATAAGGAGTGAGGTGTAAAATTAATTTCCTTTAATTAAGCTACACCTAATTTAAAATACAGCTAAACCCACACTGTATTACAACTTAAATACAATTTAAGCCGAACTCAACTTAATTTCAACTACCACTGAACTAGCAACTTACTTTAACTAGATAAAAATCAATGACTTTAAGAGGAAATTATTTTTCCTCCTCATTTCTAAATCTATTTGCAACTTGTTTATCAGTCAACAAAAGCCTATATTTGTGTGGTTGTATGTGTTTTATGTTGTTGTACTTTTCATGTTTTGTTCTCTGGCTCAATTGGCATTTTAATTTTTTCTTGCCTTTTACGAATCTCCCATCATTTCTATTAACATACACCTATAAAGCTTGGGCCGAAAGACCACATCCTGTTTTTGTTTTGTATCCCTTTGTTCTTGTTGTTTTTCCGTAATTTTTTTAGGATAATTGTGATTGAATTTTACGCTTGATGTAGACCTTATATCCATCATTTGTGTAACTATGTTAAAATTGTTTAATTTTTTTTCTTTTTGCAATTTTTATTTCTTTTTTTCATATAAAATTTCAATTACTCTACAGACCCAGATAAGCAGGTGCTGCTTTGAACTGGCAAAGTGAGAGAAAAATGTTTTAAAATAAAAACAAACAAAAAATTAAGGTAACAAAAAAGGAGTTGATTAGACAAGCTAAACTAGATTAAAGTGAAAATTAAACTTCAGCATCCCGGTGGACTGGTCGGTAGAGTGTTTGTCTTTCTGTCTGGGTTGAAAATACAATTGCCTTTAGAGAGGCTAGTCTGTTGCACTACAGCTAGCAAATAGCCCGTTTTAATACTTAATTATTTTATGATAATAAAAATAATTTAGTGAAGAAACAAATAAAAAAACACAGTAGAATTGTATATACCCTTCAGGAACATATAGGTGTGCAATAACACTAAGATTTAAAGTCAAATATGGGCTGCATAATGAAGAGTACAATAGTTTTTGTCAATATCTCTATCATTATGTAACACAAGTACACCCAGAAGTTATTAGCGTTACAAAAAACTTTATTTTTTTACAAAAAATATAATCTTCAATTTCTGCCTGTAATTAACTTGTATATATGAACCTCTCAAATATATAATACAGCAACATAAGCTCACAGCTTAGAAAAAGTTTTAAAAATTATCTAGGAAATAATTAAAAACTTAAAATTTATATCTTAAAAATAAGGAAACTTTTATTGTTTTAAAGCAAATTTTTCCGATTTGTTATACCCAAATATCTACGTTTACACGGAGCTTGTGCAACACCTAGAGTCCTTGAAAGGCTGGTTTCAATTTTAAAAATATTTCACAGAGTTTTTAACATTTATGAACATTATACTCTGGCAAATCATTTTGAATAGATTCACAAATTGTTCAAATTTGCCTTAAAAGCTGGTAATCGATTTGAACAACTAATACCGCATTTGTAATAGAGATTTGTTTGGTTTGTTAAAATAAATTACCTCCATATACGGCCAATCCATACGAACGAAAACCTTTATTTAAGCCATAAAAGGCAGATTGATCTGAGTGATAACTAACCTCATCATAATAGCGATACATCTCATACGGCGACCGCAATTATCTTTGTTTTCTTAATTTTCTGAATTTGCGTGATGTGACACAACTCGATTATTTACTGTCAGGACACGTAAAGTAACTGGTTTATGCTGATAAAATGATAACTCAGATTCCATAGTTTTAGTTCGACTTTCGTTAATTTCGCTGTCAGTATAGTTTACTTCTAGTAAAGTTCAGTTTAGTTCTTGTGAAGTTTTAGTTCAGTTCTAGTTCAATTCTAGTTCAGTTCTAGTTCAGTTCTAGTTCAGTCCTAGTTCAGTTCTAGTTCAGTTCTAGTTCAGTTCTAGTTCAGTTCTAGTTCAGTTCTAGTTCAGTTCTAGTTCAGTTCTAGCTCAGTTCTAGTTCAGTTCTAGTTCAGTTCTAGTTCAGTTCTAGTTCAGTTCTAGTTCAGTTCTAGTTCAGTGCTATTTTAGTTCTAGTTCAGTTCTAGTTCAGTTCTAGTTCAGTTCTAGTTCAGTTCTAGTTCAGTTCTAGTTCAGTTCTAGTTCAGTTCTAGTTCAGTTCTAGTTCAGTTCTATTTCAGTTCTAGTTCAGTTCTAGTTCAGTTCTAGTTCAGTTCTAGTTCAGTTCTAGTTCAGTTCTTGTTCAGTTCTAGTTCAGTTTTAGTTCAGTTATATTTCAGCTCTAGTTCAGTTCCACTTCAGTACGTTATGGATTTGCAATAACTCAGCCAGAATTGTTTTTGATGAATGCGAAAAAAAATTAATTATTTACATTTGATATACATATAAATTTAACTTATTTTTATTTGCTCCCCCCAGTAAAATTATTTGAGCTTTTGCCACCAACCCAAAACAAATGTGTAGCTACGCCAATGAGTTCGGCCATAGTTCAAGAGTATGAATTGTAGTTAAGATGTAGTTCAATTGTCGTTAAATTCTTGCAAAACAAACTTATATTTAATAATTAAAATAATTTAATAGAAAATTAAAAAAAAAAAAATTAAAACAAAAATCTCTTTTAGTATTATGAATGCCATGTTCAAATCAATAAAGCCATTTATTTCGTTTTTATTATTCCTTAATCAATTAATTGTGGCAACCGAAGATTATTGCTTGACAATTTTAATCTAATTTTTTTGTTTTGCAGCATAATTGTTTCAATGATTTCTTTTCGACTACAATGATTTTCAAAAATAATATAACAACGCATTGTTATCTGCTGATTCAGAGGGAACAAATTGTTTTGCAAACAAGCAGATGCAAAAGAAAAAATTGTTTTCAGGAGTTTAATTTTAATTTTGATAAAAAGAAAAACTCCCTTTAAGCAAAATCTATAAAAATTTGTCGACAGTTTTGGGATTTCTGAGTTTTGTGCCTTGTGGTAAAGTAAAAATAAAGCGTATATATAAATCATGCTTCAATTTTCTAGACATTTACTTAAGGCTAACAATTTTCTTTAAAACTTCAATTTAAAGAAAATTGGAAAGAAAATCAAAAAAAATATTTGACAGCGTTGGTATAAAATACGGTATGGTAGGGTAATGAAGAAAAGGTAAAAATAAATGTTCAGTGAAACGTGCTGTCATTAAGTACGATTGATTAAAGGTAACAGAAATTGTTGTTTATGATTATTCATCAAGGCGGAACAGACAAAAAACAGACAAAAAGATAAAATGGCAGTTGAATGCTTAAGATCAATATTGTTATACCCTCTTTTATTAAAACAATATTTTAGGGATCTTTTTTTTTTATTTTTTATAAAAAAAGGTTATTTAGAAAATTACTTTTTGTATCCTTTAAATATTTACAAATTTTAAAATAAATATTAATGAATGTTATAAAGACGAAACATATTCAAAATTCTTGGTTTTAATTCAGAGCAATTTAACTGAAACTGGACTAGAGCTAAATTTTAAATAAAGCTTAACTTAACTAAATTTAAGCTGAGCCGAACCAGAAAGAGTTTAGCATTTAACCAGAACTTAATATGAACTCAAATAAAATTCAACTACAACTTAATTATAAATAAACTATTTTTTTAAACCCCTTAAAGTATGCAAACATTTATAAAACGCAATTATAATTAAGGCCAAGGCAAATCAAATGTTTCCAAAGATATAAAATTAACATTTTTGTTGCTAATATTTAACGTTTTCTATTCATTTTTTATTGCTAAAATTTGACTAACACGTTGCAGCATAGAAAATTATACAAGTGTCTGAGTTTTAAGGCAAAATGACCCACAATACGAAACCAAAATCTATCCCACATTAAGGCATAAGAAAAAGAAAATCTTTTTGCATTGTAGTGAATTGTTTATTAGCTTTTTAACAATTCCCCATACAAAAAAAAACAAGAAAAACTAACAGGAAAATGTAAATAAAATTATATGTTTATTTGTGTTCTTTTCATGTTCTACGTTCGTACTCAAATACAACTAAATTTGATTGAGGTTGATATCTTTTCGGCCCATCGACTCAATTCTCAGTCACCAGAGCTTGGTAATCATACCAAAAAGCCAACCAGTACAACAGGGGGAATATTTCCAAGTTAACCACAAAATATGTTAACCCAACTTTGAGTTTAAGGGCTGAATTTTTTGTAAAGTTTTTGTTTCCTTTTCCTTCATTTTCTTATTCATTTTTTTTATTTCAGTAAATTTACATTAAAGTAGGAAAAAATAACATAGAAAATTATATTCAAATAACTTATCCGTATATTAATAGAACTTTTAAAGTTTTTGGATTTTGTTTTGTTTTGTTTTGTTTTACAAGACAAAATATGGCAATAAGAGTATGCATTAAGTAGCACAGGGAAATCAAAGATATTTTTTTGTGTTTCCTTCGTAAAACAAAAGGATGTCAACAATTGTCCATATGAATGGCATTATTTAAGATTTTGGCCTTTTATTGACAGTTCAAACTCAACAAGCTTAAGACCAGTTAAGAAAAGATAAAATTCGCATTTAAGTATTTTAGCTTTATTGTGGTACTGTTTATAAAGATATCTTGAGAATTTCCCCAAACACTAGACATTTCTTCAGATATATACAAATTTACATACAAAAACAGCTCAGGGTAAGATTTTTTGGCTTAACGGAAGCAACACGATTTTGGGATAAAGTAAATAACAACAAGAAGATTAAGTCAAAAGCAAAATGTAACAAAAATAAAACTTACTTGCCAATATCATATACTTATAATAGTGTTGCATACACTTAGGCCTCAAATTTATTAAATTAAAATAAAGCCTACATTAAGGAATTTTTCACCAACATTTTTTCATTAAGAAAGAAAAACAGTAGAGAATTTAACAGTTCTAGAATTTATCGATTAAAACATATACTTTGATTTCTGGCCACTTATATTTGCACTTAAATGTAGTTTTTCAAAGTATGTATTTATGTGTTAAATACATGTACCATACCTTGCAACATACCTAAATCAGAACTATTTACATTGAAGGTTGGTAATCTTGCCGAAGGCTGCACACTCAATTCAAATGGTGAGATTGGCTTCTGACTTACAGCTCTATCATTCGGTGACCAAAAGGTGCTAAAAAGACGATCAACCAGAAGGAGTATATATGATGCGATGTGTACCACTCCTGTATGTGGAATTATAAATAAAGAAAAAGGCTGCAGTTTTAGGAATGTGAAGAAAAATAGATATTACATGGCATTGCGTTAGATGCAATTTGGATCATATGAATACTCTGGTAATTATTTATAACTAGCATAGAGTTATTTAGATGCTGATGGAGTGACTGATTTGGATGAAAGTAATCAAAAGGCTTCAGCTCTTGCTCAAAGCACCCATTGACATAATGAGATCAGTTTTTTTACTGTTGGCTTTGGGGGCTACTAAATTAAGTTAACCTTGTCCTGCTTTCTGAGTCTGAGAGGAAACGTACCTGTCTACAAAACAGAGATGCTTAGATTACCACATGTACAGGATGACCTTTTTGAAGGTTAGGTGCAGGGAAAAATAAGTCAGTCTCATTGCATTTAATATCCAGTCAGTTTTTAAACTCATGCGACAAACGAACATGAACGCTAGACTGTTTTCTAAATGTTTTGCTAAGTTCTATTTTTAGGCTACGTGTGATGGTGATGTGGGTTGAATGACACGTTAGATTAGATAAGGTTTGATTAGGTAGAAAACTAATAACATTTAAACCCCAAAACCAGGTATACAGGAATGCTTTATTATAATGGTTCGAGCATTATTGTAGTAAAAATTGGGCAAAAAGCTTTAAAAATTTTCTTCAATACCTTAAACTGAGTAAATTTTATATCTTTATTTAATTAGATATTTTTTTTTATTTCGGTGAAGAGGGTCTTACACCCACCTGAATGGTCTTGTTATACTTATGGTTGTGAGGCTTAAAAAATCAAAATGCCCTAGAAAAAACAATAATGCCAACTAGATCAAAAACCCAGTCCCTTTAATATTATTACTTAGGGATTTTTAATTCACTTTAAAGTTCTGTCGTGAAATATGCCTAAGTACAGGACATTGCCAAAGGTAATATTCTAAAGTCTCATTATCTTTATTGCATTTTCTATATGATGTTTATTCGGACAGTCCCCTGCAAGTGAAATGAGTTTTTGTTTCCGTGTGGCCTGTTATAACACTAGCTAAACTCCGAAGTGTTAGTCTACACAATCTCAAAATCTTCTTCAATTTATCATAAAAATTTTCATCACCATACTGACACCAGAATTTGGTGTTTTCCGATATGTTTCTCAACCTTCCAAATTTTAAGTTCATTTAAACCTCTAATGATCTAATTTTGAACAATTTATCATCTTCATTTAAAATAATGTCGTGATTGCTTGGAATCCATGTTACCTCTAGACACCTAGTTACCTTGTAGACACAAGGCCATAGTTAGGAATGAGATGGCACAAAAACTTGCAAAGAAGGTATCAGAAACCAAAGATGCTGTCAAAAAAATTATTCTGTCAAAAGATTTTGTCTCTAGGAGCAGAATGCTCAAGGAGCCACTTTGCAGAAGTGCAGTTAAGTTACCCAGATAAATTCTGAGGACATTAAGCTGGATAACTGTATTAACAACAAGGCGTGAACATCATAAAATCATCTGCACGAGATTAGAATCAAGGAGCAAGCCTAGAAAATGCTGAAACAGCAGAACATGTTTTACAAGACTCTCTAGTTTTGGCTGCTAATAAATAAGAGGCCACTGGTATACACTAAGTGTAAATTCTATGGGCGATATCAGCTCAAATAAAATACTGAACTTTACAAAAGACTCTATTTTGAAGATTGTTAAAGTATAAAGAAAATATTTCCTTTGGCAAAGAACTTAGTGAGGCAATATATGACCTTATTTAGAATTTAAAATATTTTGTAACTAAGGGAGACGAAAAGGAAAATTTTTGACGTACTGCGTTATCCCTCTCTTTTTAAGCCTAAATACAACTAACCTAGCACCATACTGGCATAAAATTAAAACAGCAGTTTGACAATAACTAAAATAAATTTATATTTTTTATTTATTTTCAAATTATTCCAAACGATGATCTAATTTTCCTCCTTTCAAATTTTCCTTAGACATGCACAACACATATATTCAAATCTTGTATTATTGTAACTATTTGACAGTCAAATAGTCCAAAATAGAACGCAATACAAATTCTTATGGGTATTTAACAAATAACGCAAAGACTAGTTAACAAAATAAATTAACAAAAAAAAAAGACAACATCGAGCAAAAGTATTACAATGTCATTGGCTAAAACTTATGCATGCGTTGCCATTTGTCTTTAAACAATATACCGGTATATATATGTATAAGTGCAAGTATTATCACACATATGCTAGAATAACATGTGTGAACATATTCTCTAGCAAATTTATAAAAAAAAAAATACAAAATTTAAGATAAATTTTTTTATTAGAAATATGCGGAGAAAGTATAAATTTTTTTGTCCTTTTTTCAGAACTAAAATCAACAATAGTTATTTAACTTAAAAAAAATAATACCCCAAAGGCAAATAAAAGCACATGCAAACATGTACATTACATACATACACATACATTTCATATGTAAATTAACATACACTTTTATATAGACTGAAAACTACCATTTCCAAGTATAAAACAATTTTTGTTTCTATTGTAAACTCAAGCATGAATTTTAAATTAGTTCTTGTACTTACACCCATACATTTGCCATTAAAGTCATATGTGAGCACACATGAAAGTATGTCTATATATGTATGTGGTATAAAGACATTTGTTGTCGAAATATTGTAATGTTTATTTAACAATGTACTTGTACTATATTTTATAACAACAAAAAAATATAATAACTGTATTTGCTTTTCCCTTTAGTTCTTAAAATTTATAAAAAAAAATGTGTTTCAAACTAACTGCCTAAAACTAGGCAACAGTTTCTGTTTTGCTATATTTAACGAAAAAAATTAATATAACCGATATACAATGGCAATTTGTTTAAAGAAAGCAATGAATGAACGATATAGAATAACAACTTGTTCAAAGACGGCAACGTTAGTACATTTAATTAAATTTAATGCAAAAATTCTAAAAGAAAAAAATTTACGAAAAACGTAATAATTTAACTTTAAAATAACAACGGAAAAATATGATTTTTTTTATTATATTTTTGCTTGTATTTCTGATCAATAGAGTGCTGATGATGAAGCCGTATCTGGTTTCGAAGATTCATACCACTCAGCTAGTATCGGATAACCTACTTTTCCCAGATATTCTGTCATTATCGCATTGACTAAATTAAAAAAAAATATAAAAAAAAGTATTACGAATAAAAAGTTCAAATGAATTATAAAAAATATAGCAACAAAATTAAATATATTAATTTTATTTTATTTTTTAAAACGTTTTAAATAACTATCTATTTTGACTTTTGTATGTGTGTTAGTACTCTACATTTAAACACTGCGATTGGTTTAACTCACTTAACCAAATTACGCTAAGTTTTGAAATTTTGAAAACTTGAATTATAGAAACAGAACACTAGTTTACCAAATCATACAGTTTTACAATAGTTTAACTGAACTTAAGTTGCTGCTTAATTCAACTTTAATTTTAAAATTGAGCTATAATATAACTAAAGATTTATTTTGAGTTAATTTCTAATAGCTCTTCAGCTTAAAATTAATTCAGTTTTAGTCCTGCTGCCACTTTAATCTGCTCTAACGGCTCCTAGCTCTAGTTAAGTCTTATTTTTGTCCTCATTTCTTAGGTTCTAGTAACTTGTATTAAAAAGTTTGCAAACTTCTGCTTTCCTCCCTTTTAATATACAAATTCATTTACACATTTTTTCGGTTACATTTATTTTATTTATCGCTTGTAATTTTCGTAATAATACTTTATTGCCTGTTTAAATAGTTTATGGTTGGAATTATTAAGTAAATGTAGCCACAAATATTTTAATAAAAATTCAGTACAACAAAGAATAACAACTAAAATTGAGACGATTTCATATAAAACATATTTAAGGATAATGTGAATAGTTCTTTAACAAAAACATAATTAAGCATACAAACCATACAGCATATTATAACCTAAAATTTATAACGGAACTGTTATATTGAACTTAAATAAAATTTTTTTGCTAAGAACTTACACAAAAATAATTTTTGGATCTGCAAAAATTTAGGGTCAACTAGTCTAATTAAAAAATTTGAAAACTTTACGGAATTAATTTTTGAGAATTTTATATAAATGGGTATTATTAAGATGGTTAAACTAGTTTGGCAGCTATGCCTATTTTACCGAAATTACTATATAATTGAAAAAGTGATAAAATATGATAATAATTTAAAAGTCTGACTAGCGAAACTGGTTATTTAAATGGAGTACAAGGACATAATTAAAAAAATTAAGCGAAGTGAACGAAGCGATAAAAGAAGAGAAATTCCAGATCGTAGAGGCACAAAGAGAAAATGATTCAAATAAACCAAAACATATGTCAAGGATCACAAAACTACTTGCTGGCCACAATCTCATTAAAACAAAACCGTTACAAAATTTCAACTATGAACTATAGTACACTAGGGCAGACCACCAGACAAAAATTCTCGATTGAATAAATCACTATGAAGCAACTCGACACCTTAAAATAAGTGATGTTAGTACCCAACCTCCCAGCTGTGATTAACAAATAGAAGCAATAAAACAATTAAACGACCGCAACTCTACAAAAATGGTCAATATTCCTTTATAATTAGCCACACTTGAAATCTGTATTACATTCAAAATTGTATCATCTTCCACATGTAAAGTTCTTAAAATTTTTTTATTTTATTGCTGAGAGACCTGAAACCGAACTTCAAATTTTCATTAAAGTTCCTTGATTATAAGCTACCGAGACCAAGAAAAAGAGATCGTTTTAAAAGTACATAAAGGCGCCAAGTTTATACTGAACAACAGTCTGCTAATATATATATAGAATGTAGTGAAGCCAAAAAAAAACATCCCACAAAAATCGAAGGAGATCATTAAATGAGATCCTATGTACCTTTTAGAAATATATAAGGAATGTCTTAGTAAAAATTTACTTTTTTGGTGTCATTTTTATAAAGGGCTCCTCCAAATATTTAGCAATTTTCATACATATTTATTCCAATTATTAAAAATATTAAAAGATCTAAAAATTAAAAAAAAAGATCTCAACCTTTATTTGTACATAAATCAGCTTACTGGGAAGCTCAAACCATTTGGCCACGGCAAGCCCTAGCAATTCGTTCAATAATAAATAGAGCAAAATAAAGTCAAAACCAATTTCTCGCAAAAACATCTAGCGCTGTAATTGTCGTATTCGGGATTCAAAAATCCTCGTGCTATTCATATGAAATAAATGCCCCAACAATTAGCAACTATCTGGTGCGTATTTCAGACAGGTGATCATTGGATCATATTTTTTTTGAAGATGAGGCCAAAATTGCAATGACTATGAACGGCATTCATAACAGAAAAATATTCACGGAATTCCTTTGGCCGCAATAAATGGCATGGATCTGTCCGACAAATGGTTTTAGCAACTGCTTACAAAGATCATGCGATATAATGTCATGCGATTTTTTGTCTTTGGGAATTTTGAAAAATTTTGGGCTTATGCAAATATACTGAGAAATAATTTTTGAGCTCAAAAATAGGATCCTGTGCGTCGTTAGTGAGCTGCAGAAACATCTGAGTGAAGAAAAACATGAAAAATTTCATGAAAATAGTAATGGCCAGTTATTAGATCAAAATAGACCGTTTGACTTTCCATAGTTAATCGGAACGTGTCTACTTCATAATTTAATTTTAAATATATTTAAAAAATTCCTTGTTTTAATTTAAAACGAAAAGGTGCATTCCTAATGAGACACTTAATAATTAATTCTTGATAATTAATATTTATCATAAGTCACCAACAGTTTCAGTTTAACAACTACTTTTTCCTAATAAATTTGATCAAATTTAAAAATATTAGTAATTTTCGTTTATAAAAAAATTGATAATGACTTAAACCTTTTTACATTAATAAAATATAAATTAAAAATTAAATTTTTGGTTTTCGCAAATAAACTGGGAAATGATTTTTGAGCTAAAAAATAGGATCCTGTGTGTCGTTAGTGAGTTTCAGAATCATCTGTGTTAAAAAACATAAAAATAGAGCTGTAAGAGCTATTTGATGGATATTTAATACTAAATCGAAATTTAATTTCAAATCTATTTAAAAAATTCCTTGTTTTAATTTAAAACGAAAAGGTGCATTCCTAATGAGACACTTAATAATTAATACTTGATAATTAATATTTATCATACGTCACCAACAGTTTTAGTTTAATAACTACCCAGCAAAAAAATCTATGACAAAAAAGTGATTTTGCAGGGGTTCAACTGGTGACGAAGTGATTAAATTTAGGTGAAAACACTAATGATTTTAACATTAGCGTGTCATTGGAGATCATGTGTTTACATGAATAAATCAATGAAATGCACTCCATTCCAATAGAATAGATATAGAATAGTGCATAGAACTCATGCATATTTAGTGAAAAGCATCGGATGTTTCATGAGTTGAATTTGTTTGTTTACATGAATTCTTTAAGATATTTTGCATGATGTTGCATTCATTTTTAAGCACTTTGTTTATGACAAATTATATCGCATCCATGATTTCATTTAGAATGAATGCTTTAACACAATTAATTTAGAAGTCTTGTAAATGTAATGCGTTTTGCACAACTTCAATTTTTTTTCGCTGGGTACTTTTTCCTAATAAATTTGATCAAATTTAAATGTATTAGTAATTTTTCGTTTATAGAAAAATTGATAATGACTTAATGACATTCTGAAGACTTTAGATTTGAAATTGTTTATTAATGAACTTCAAAGTTTTCTTGAGGGCATTTTTACATAAATAAAATATTTATTAAAATTAAACTATCAACAATTTTCTGAAGCCAAAAAAAAAATAGCAGAAACATTAAAAAGATTAAATAGGTTATCAAACTTTAAAGACTCTTGCCGAATTTTAATTTAATTTTCTTTAATAAATTTTAAACAGATTCCTAAAATTTTTATTTTATAATGTTTTCTTATTCTTCTTTTTTCTCAAAAACCATTATCATACCCTAAAATATTGCCTTCTTTGAACGCCACAAACATGAAAGGTTAAAGTAAGAAATCAATTAAATTTGAAATTAAATTGATTGAAACCCCCAACCAAAAGAGTGAAAACTTAAATAAAAAATAATTTAACGGTACATTAGGTAAGAGAAATTTAAAAGAAAAGTATAGATATTAAAAACAATATTAAACCGATTACAACAAACATTTTAGTTGATTTTGGTGGTAGAAATTTTTCAATTTATTTGATTAATGTTTAATAACTTTTATTTTTTATTTATTTTTTAATAACTGAAAAGATACATCATACAATCTAAAATTGTTTCTAATTTAATTTAATTTGTTTTCTTTAAAAAATTATTGTTTATTGTAATGTTTGTTTTTTAATTCAATTGTTAAGCAATCTGATATTAAAGTACATTAACTATTATGTGTTAGTTAGTTCCAAATCTAAATCAGTTTTGTTCATAACAAACATTTTGTTAAGCAGAGATGTGTAAAAAACACACAAAATTATTATTTTTTATATATTTTCTAGTGTCAAAAGAAAGACATTAGGGAAAAAGTACAGTCATATGCCTTAATATTGGCTGAAGAAATTGGTTTAAGAGTTTAAAGCATATAGATAGCTCAACTATTAAGTGTAGCAAATTTGTATTAATTTTTATTCAATTTTATTAATTTATCTTATTTTTTATAAAAAAAATCTATAAAACTCAAAAAAAATTTTATTTGCCCTTTAAAAGTATATTTCGCTGTCAGTACTATTAATTGTGAATTTCAAATTTGCAAGATATTTTCACTAAGACGACACATTTTCATAGGCCAATTACTAATATTATTTGTATGATTGTTTTAGTATTTACACTTTACTACTACAAAATGAAAATTATTAACTGTCCGTCTTAATTTCAAATTTCCATTTTTACTTAAACTCTTATGTTTGAAATTTTTAACAATTACACTTAAAAAAAATTAATCTAAATACAAAAATTCAAAATAAATTTTTTCCTTGATTTGTAACACTACCTGGCGTATGATTTATATTAATTGGAAAGTCAGTAGTTAGTTGAAGGCGTATAATTTATATTAGTAAGGAAGTTAATCCCGATAAAAACGTTTTATTAATTCTACACCAAAATTTATAATTTATAATTTATTTCTATTAATATTACATTAGAGCCTCTTTTTATATAATTTTACAATCAGCTGTTAACTTTCTTGAACATAAATGAAATTAATACTGTAACGGCAATTTGAAAAAAAAAAATTTAAAGTTTAAAACATATAAATGATAGCAAAACTATTAAATGTAGAAAATTTGTATTAATTTATATTCAATTTTATTTATTTATCTTATTTTTTTATAAAAAAAAAATCTAAAAAACTCAAAAAAAAATTTTATTTGCCCTTTAAAAGTATATTTCGCTGTCAGGGCTATTAACTGTAAATTTTAAATTTGCAAGATTATTTCACTAAGACGACGCATTTTCATAGGCCACTTATTAATATTAATTATTTGGTTGTTTTAGTATGAACACTTTACTATTACAAAGTGAAAATTCTTTATTGTCCGTATTAATTTCAAATTTTTATTTTTACTTTTGTTTTGTTTAAAATTTTTTTTACAATTAAACTTGAAAAATGTGAGGCTTTTAGCGGAATTTAAATAAGTGTTAAATTAAGTACACGAGTTGAACTTTACTATAAGACGTTTAATGAATGAGTAACTTACAAGATATAAAAATGATATTTAGGATATGTACATGAGTAAATGGTAAAGTGTGTGGATTGTAAATAGTAATTACAGGGTGATACTAACATACTCTTCCTCAATCCAAATACTTTACACAAAAATAATTATATTTAATATAATAAACAAAATTTTATATAATTACAATAATTTATGACATTAAATTCATCATATTACAGAATTTCAAATGCTTTTCTTTTCCTAAACATTTAGTAAACAAATCTGCAATATTTTCATTTGAACAGACGTACTGAATTATAATTTCATTTGATTCAAATTTTTCACGAGTATAATGGTAGCGTATATCTATATGCTTGCTTCTTTTATGTGCCACTGGATTTTGTACGAGAAATATGGCACTTTGATTGTCACACATAATTTTTGTAGGATCTTTAGTGTAGTCTGGAAAACCAATCTCAGATAGAACGCTACGATGGAATACAACTTCTTTTGCTCCTTGGCACATAGCTACGTATTCGGCTTCCATGGAACTTAGAGATACAATATTCTGTTTCCTTGACTCCCAGGATATCGGTCCACCTGCCAGAAATAAGACGAACCCACTATACGACTTCCTGTCACTTGTATCGGAGCCCCAGTCAGCATCTGTGTAACATATTAAACCATTAGTAGAATTGTAACATAACGTACCTTTGGGCTTGTGTTTGAGATATCTCAAAACATGTTTAGCTGCTATAAAATGTTCTTTTTCCGGATGTGTATTGAACTGCGAAAGCTTTGACACAATATGTGTAATATCCGGACGAGATATAACAGACAAGTAATTAAGTGAACCGATGAGGGACTGATAAGTTTTTGTATCAAAACCACAGCAATTTTCTCCTGTACACCTTTCTAAAACCATACCAGCAGCACATGGGGTAGTTGATGGTTTACAGTCTGTCATTTTCCATTGTTCAAGTAATTCTTTTATATACTTCGCTTGGTGTATTTTTATTGCCCCTCTGGGACCATCTCTTTCTATTTGCATCCCCAAATAGTATTTAACTGGTCCTCTATCTATGGCGTCAATATGTAAGTTTAGTTTCGCCACAACCTCACTCATAGTTCTCTCAGATGAGCAGGACAACAATATGTCATCAACATATATAGCTATTAATACCAGTTCTCCATTTCTGTTCATTGTGTACAAACAATTATCGGTTTTACACCGAATAAAATTGAGATCAACAAGTATTTGGTTAATTTTACGATACCAATCTCGACCGGCCTGTTTCAGCCCATAAAGCGACTTTTTTAGCTTACACACATGATACGGATATTTTTCATCGACAAACATTTGTGGTTGATGCATATACACCTCTTCCTGTAACTCACCGTTCAAATAAGCAGCAACGACATCAATATGGTTGACCAGCATCTTCTTTTGTACTGCAATAGCAAATAGCATTCTAATTGTAGAATATCTTGCAACGGGGGAGTAAGTTTCGGTGTAGTCAACTGTGTATTTTTGGGAAAAACCTTGTGCCACAAGGCGTGCCTTATATTTTTCTATATTTCCCGACGAGTTTGTTTTTGTAACGAAGACCCACTTACAACCTATAATATTTTTATCTTTAGGCCTCTCCACTAGCTCCCATGTGTTGTTATTTTGCAATGTGTTGAATTCAGATTTCATCGCATCTCTCCAAAAATTTGAATTTATACTTTCCATTGCTTCCTGGACTGTTTTTGGATTTTCGTTGTCCACAATTAACCCGTTGATGGTATCGGTATTTGCAACTACACGAACCTTTTTAGGGCGACCTCTTTTTCCAGTTTTTTCTAATCGTGGCCTTCCTCTTTTTCTTTTTAAACCACCTTCACTATTATTATCGTCCTCAGAACTTACATTATTATCGTCATCTATTTCTTCACTGCTTTCCGTATTTAACACAATTTGCTTGACTGCTTTGTTATTATCTCTGATATTTTCTCTCTCATTTATTATTATGTCAAACCAATCATCAGTACTATTTTTTTCGGTATTTGTGTTGTTTTCATTTTCGCTTGTATCAGCTGGCTGCATGTTAGGTTCAAAGAAAATTACACTACGAGCAATAACAATTGTTTTGGTCTCATTATCATATAAGCGGTAGCCTTTAGTTTTGTGCGAATAACCAACAAACGTATATTTCTTGCCTTTTGGTTTGAGTTTAGAACGACCAGGTTTTTTATCTAAAGCAACTGCAATACAACCAAATGTACGTAGATGAGATACTGAGGGTTTACGTCCAAACCAACACTCGTAAGGGGTACATTTTGACAGCACTTTTGTTGGGCAGCGATTCCTCAAGTATGTGGCGGTATTTACAGCTTCAGACCATAACGTATGCGACAAACCAGAATCCATAAGCAAACAACGGGCCATCTCAATTATTGTTCTGTTTGCCCTTTCTGCAATTCCATTTTGTTGAGGAGTATAACACACGGTTGTTTGATGCGATATACCTGCAGACAATAAATAGTTTTGAAAATTATTATTTGTGTATTCACAACCATTGTCGCTACGTAAGATTTTTAGCTTCAAACCCGTCTGTCTTTCTGCATTGGTGTGAAAATCTTTAAATGCAACGAATGCGTCAGATTTTTTCTTCAAAAAATATATGGTTGTAAAGCGCGAAAAATCATCTATAAAAGATATGAAATAACGTGAACCTCCTTCACTTGATATCCTCGTGGGACCACATATATCTGTGTGCACTAACTCTAAAACTCTCTTTGTAAAACGTTCACCATAACTTGGAAATGGTTGAACTGTCAGCTTACACATAGCACATGTAATACACGAAAAATTTTGAATGTCGCCAAATTGTAAACCACGTACAATTTCATTTTTATACATATTTTCTAAATCACGAATATTTACATGCCCGAATCTTCTATGCCATACGTCACAACTTTGCTTTTGTTTACACTTAGCCATCATCACATTTTCTTTTGCTTCTTTTAATAACAAATTTGTTGTAAAAATGCCACTCTTCGATTGAGCTTCAAAAATTATATTACCAGATTTTGCTTTTGCAATAGCCTTCTCTTCTGAAAAATACATTTTGTTTCCATGCTTAATTATTTTATTCACAGATAAAAAATTAGCATTTAACTTTGGTACAAAGAGAACATTGCATAGTGTGATGTCGGTATACTCCGATTTTAAAATTACATCACCTATGCCTTCTGCATACACACAATCACCCGAAGCCATGCTTACTTTTTGTTTATGGTATCTTAATAAATTAAATAAATTTTTATTTCCACTCATGTGCGATGATGCTCCACTATCTACGATCCACTCATTCTGATTTGAGCTTAAATCACATTCTCTTACACTCATCACAATTTCTTTCTTATTGCATTGTGATTTTATATGGCCCCTCTTCCCGCATGCATAGCACTTGATGTTGTTATATTTCCTATTCGTTTGGTATTTATTTTTAAATTTTTCTTTCATTTTTGAATTCGCTGCAAATACGTGCTCTTCAACAATGTTGACTTTTTCGCCGCGACGTTGATGCTCTTCCAATATCTTGACCTTCAATTGATCTATTGTTGGTAATTTGTCTCTACTTTCTATGGCAACAATAAAACTTTCAAAGTCATCGGGGAGACTACAAAGCAACAAAATACTAATAAAGTCATCGGGGACAGACACATCGATTTCTTTTAACGACTCCACCAAATTACTAAACTCGTTAATTTGCTGTGTGTAGCTTACTGAATCTTGTATTTTAAATCTTACCAATTTTTTAAATAAATTAACCTTACGGGCAGGACTTTTTGCTATGTACACAGAGTTTAATTTTTCCCAAGCTTCTCTGGCGGATCTACATTTTTTAATGTGTATTAACTCAGAGGGTTTAATACTTAATGTGATCGTAGCCAATGCTTTTTGGTCCGTTGATTTCCATTTGACTTTTTCTTCTGCTGATGCTGTTGGCGAACAAATATTTTCTACCACCGTCCAGTAGTCCAACGTGATCAGAAGACTTCTCATGTGTATTGACCAACTTGGATAGTTGATCTCATTCAGTTTTTCGATTTGCATCGAACTTGACATTTTTCACAAATGTACAAACACGAATTTTATAAATTAGACAAAAGTTTTTTAAACAAACACTCGACCGACTTAATAACATATTATTTGGCACGCTGGGCCCATAACCTTTGTGAGGCTTTTAGCGGAATTTAAATAAGTGTTAAATTAAGTACACGAGTTGAACTTTACTATAAGACGTTTAATGAATGAGTAACTTACAAGATATAAAAATGATATTTAGGATATGTACATGAGTAAATGGTAAAGTGTGTGGATTGTAAATAGTAATTACAGGGTGATACTAACAAAAAAAATAAAACTTCAAAATAAATATTTTCCTTGATTTATAACAGTACCCGGCGTATGATTTATATTAATTGGAAAGTCAGTAGTTAGTTGAAGGCGTATGATTTATATAAAAACAACGTCTTATTAATTCCACACTAAAATTCATTAATTTTTATCAATATTAAATTAATTATTAGAACCTCTTTTTATATAATTTTACAATCAGCTGTTAACTTTCTTGAACATGAATAAAATTAATACTGTAACGGCAATTTGAAAAAAAATTTAAATGGAACAGCTTTAAATGTTTAATGATAGAACCGGAAGATTTTGAAGCTTATCAAATTCATATATGGTTTGAAGTAATCCGTTAGATAGGGGAAATATACAATTAATAAATCAGAAGAAACCAACGGCAAATCGTTGTATGTGGCTAATAATGCAGGGCTATCGAGAAAAAAATTCTCAAAAAAGGTTTTTGTCAGAGTACGTATTAGACATTCAACTTTTTATAAATAGCTTCAGCTAAGCGATAACATCTGTAAAATACAATTAAAAATAATCTGCAACCATCATCCCCACAGATTATTAAGGCATTAAGGCATACAGGCTATATGATGCTAGCTGTTTGCTGCACAGCTTTTTAGACTGAAAATATATGATGTCATAATCCTAGTCAGCCGGTATATTGTAACAAGGCTAAACTTCATTAAAAAGCTGTCAAAAAAATCATACGGTACTCAAGAGGCAAAAAACCTAAAGCAATAATATAAAAAAACAAGGTTTTATATTAAATATGCATTGGGAGAATATTATAACAGACCACTACTATTACGTTCCCTTCGCGACCCCTTCACTATCTAGTGATTTCACGTCCACCACTCTGCATTCCTTTCTTCACTGCATCCCAAAAAACTATAGGCGCTTTTCCAAGGCGATTTATGACATTTCCAACTGGTGATTGATGACGCTCCTTAGAATAATCCCTGATTATAACCAGCATCTTCCTTATGATAACATCTCCCAAAGCATTCACAGTAAAAAGGTTCCTAACTATAACTTTCAGTCTAGGACGATCTAATTCTCCCCAACCATTTTATGTTCGAGATCAGGACTCTCTTATAATCCCTTGTTTAAGATATTGGTGCCACATTTTCTGCCTCCTATGCGGATAGCTTCATCAGCTATAAGCTTGCGATAGAGCCCGTCCAACGGCATCTGAACCTTCTTGCTTCTTTGTGTATGAAATCAATGACTCGCCTAAAGCTGTGACTAACACATATGTACTTTTGCTAGCAATAACAACAAGGTGTAAACATTTTCCAAGGCACTATATCCCCAGGGAGATTGGAACAGAAAGGGATGAGAAGATTCACAACAAGGCATATAATAATAAAAATCCATGACATATTCCTTGATTAAATCCGCGTTCATATTACCGATTGCTGTAATTCAGAAATAAGTTTCGCTAAAGCGTTAAGAAGGTTAACTAATCGAGTAATTAAATTTTGCAATATCAAAGCTTGTACTTAGGTTGGACTGTAGAACAATTATTCTCTATAGGTAAACAGAGGAGACATCATTTCGTGGCTTGGTTTCGCCTATTTTTAAAATAGTAATGATTTTTACGAGAAAAAGTATCTGTAAATGTTTTCTGTGTCTTGAAAAATGTTCCCCATAAAACTAAACTAAAAATTTTTTATGATTTTTAGGAATCATTTTCAATCGATATATTCTGTTGTTTATTTGTTCACTCCATTTTTTAAAAATTTAAATTTATTACAACTCAGTGTGCCTTCGTAAAAGGTGCAGCGAGGTGCTAAGAACGATTTTTAATTTGCTTAATATGCTATAGTTATTAATGAGTTTAATATAAATGTCTGAAACCCTGTGGCGTATGATTGTTATTAATTATGGACTTTACTTGCGAAAATGTTTGTAATTTTAAAAGCATTCGACTTTAATAATATTTAAAAAGAAATATTGAGCTGGTTTTCCCTAAATTAATTAAAAATTTAATTAAAAATGTTACTTTTTAGCTCTTTAGCTTAAATATACTTGAACAACATTAAACAGAACTTTTTCATTTTACGCTTTATTATTTTTCTTTTGTTTTTAATTAACCAGAAACAAGTATAAACTTTAACCCGATAGCGTTAACAGTAGCCACTTTGTTACGCCATGTAAATCATTGTTGTTTTAAAACTTTAAGATAAAATTCTGCTTACCTTTTTAAAGATAAACAAAAAGAGTAAGTTTTTTATTTGTAGCCTAATTAAATGTTCGAAGAGTTTTTCTTAAAAATAAAATCTCTATTTCATCTTTTTAAACCATACTTGCCATAACCATCATAAGTTAAAGGACCTACACCTGCAACACGTGTCTTATATTAAAATTTTTTAATAATATATTAAATATTTCCACTTATTCGAGTTTTGAAATACACACCTTAATAATTTTAAACATACGTTTAGGTGTTTCAAACTAAAAAATAATTGACAGTTACCCGCTTGAGCACACATATTTTTTTCACCTTAGATTTGCCAAAAATAACAGCTAAATCTTCTAAGATTTTTAAAAAAAAAAACTTTTTCTTTTGTTGTCGCTTTTGATTTCAGTTTCATTCACCTTTATAAGAGGCGTAACAATCATACATTATTCGCGTTGCTCATAGTGACAAGCAATTGATTCGTATTGTTGCTTGCTGCCTTTTTTGTTTAGAGAAACTGATTTTTATTGTTCGCCTTTAACAAGTTAATGTCATTTTGAATTTTTTACAGAAGATTTCGTTTGTATCAAGATTGAACATGTCTTAAGGAACAATCGAAAGCCAACAAGTGTAAAACGAAAGAAATTAAAAAAAAAATATCTTAAGGAAAAGTAATCGGAATCAATTGTGAATAATTTGAACGAAAAAAGATAAGGCACTTAGGCAGCTAATGGTGGTTTTATAAATCGTTTTATATCGGTAATAAAAATGAATGAGATAATTAGTTATAGCCGTTTAAGCGAAATTACTTCACAATTAATATTAATCATACGTCAGCAAGTTCTTTATGTAAAAAATAATATTCATAACACATGTACGTAGATTAAGTAAAATATATTAAAGCGTTTAAAAATTTTAAATTTTTTAACAACTTAAGAATCTTAAGGATAAATATTTTGCCTTTATTTCTACTCCAGCAGCTTTTATTTATATTATTCATATGCTTTAAAGACCATAAGCGAAAATATTTGTTATAACAAATTTTTACTTTTAACTTTTAATTAATCCTGTTTGCCATGAAAAAACATCCTTAATTTTTTTTAATATTATTCACCAGAATAGCAAACAAAACTATATCATTCTCTGCGGCCATGTTATTATTTTTTTTCTCCGCCTCTACAAATCAAATTAATCTGTATTCCTGCAACAATTTATACGCCATAAATCAACAATGTAATTCAATTGCAAATATCCAATATACCCAATACAAACGTGATTTTATTTCAGTTTTTCATACAAAAACAAACGCACTTTTCCTCTGTTTCTCTCATTCTCTTTCTCTGTTTCAACTCCACAAACAGAAAACGAAATATTATAATTTTTTTAGTTTACAGTTCCAACAAGAGAACACATAACAAATGGTTTCCAAAACAATTGAAGCATAAAAATGACTGTAGTACAGAGCAGGTAGAAGACATTAAGGCACACATCAGGATTTATTGTATTGTATAGGGGAGGTCTATTAACGTGAGATAGTGCAGATTAAATAAAATTTTTACAAGATAGTGTGCGTTACACAGAAAAAATTATAAATAAAATATTTTTAAACAAACGTTTGCCTAGATTTAATTTAAATTTTTATTAATATTTTAATTGTTTCAAATAATTTTTTGTTTGATTATTTCCTTGAACACATATGCTAAAATAACAAATTAAGTTTTTTTATTTGCAGTTAGTGTGCGTTTTCATTGTTTGTTATTTTTATAATTAATTTTATAATTCTTATTTGGTTAAAGATACTGTAGACTTAAATATTTTAATTTGATACAACACTTTGAAGAAGCTTTTTTCTTGTCTGGTGTGTCATAATCTATTTTAATTAATTAAATAATTCTCTTTTTTTAACTAGCTCGTCATTGATTCATTCTCTGAAATTTTTGTCTGATTTAAATAAATAGATTTTTTAAATATTATTGAACCAAAAAAATGTTTGTGCATTTTTTCAATAAAATTTTTATTTCTTTCTGTTAACAATTTGTTTGAAAATCGGAAATTGTTTCAAAAAACTTTTTATTTGTTTCTGTTAATAATTTGTTTAAAGGTCTTAAATATTTCAATAAAAAGTTTTACAGATTCAAACATAAAACTGTATTGGAAAAAAATTAGTTTTTTTCTTTGTTTGAATTTACAAATTTAGTGATAGGTCCTCATTCAAACAAATTTCATATTTGGTTCTGTAAATTTTTTTATTGAATCAGAAATTTAATTTTTTCTGTGTAGTGATAGCTTTTTATTTATTTTTTTTTTTTTAATAATAAAACAAATCACCATTAATCTTTAAAACGGCTTTCTATACTGCATATAACCGGCAGTACATGTGGTATTATTAAGGCTCTTTGTAAAAATACATGTACGGAAAATTTAACACTTGAATACAGCTGCTGTTCAGTATATGTAAGTCATGGGTTAATTTAAACTATTTACACTCTTATGAAATAAAAAGTTTTAAGCTGAACTTTTTTTAAAGAATTTTTTAATAAATAAATTTAAAATCGTACTTATATAATAAATGTAATTCATGCAAAAAAGGTTAAATGAAACTAATTTGGAACCTACATAGACAACAACCCAGATTAACACGAAGACAATCAATATATTCAAACAAATTCGAGACATTATGGGAAAAAATAAAAAAAAAATAGTGTATAGGCATTTGGTGTTCAAAGGTTTTAAGTGCCCAAAATTTTAATCATTCAACATCTTCTGCATAAGTATTTTTTCTTAAATAATTGCATTAAGTTCTATTCCACTAATAGATAAAATTAATTTAAATGTGTAAATGTCTTAATATTTTTACTTAATAAAGGGATTCAAATGAAATCGCCACTCAGATATATTACAACCTGAATAATTACATTAATAGTCTATCTTCTATGCCGATAATTACGCAGAAAAAGTCGCGGGCATAGGCTACTCTAAATTACCTAACCACAAATTTCAACTCGTTTTTAAAATTTAAAATAAACTCAAAAAATTTACTAGTTTTATGTGTTTTTGTTATCACACTTCATAATTAATATTAATCATACGTCATTGCTTTAAAAGATATTAACTTAAAATTTACAAAAATAAACAAACTAAAAAAAAACTTGTTTAAATAGAGTTTAAAGCGAATTGTAAAAATTTAAAACAAATATATCAACATTTTTGTTTGTTTATTTTTATAAAATATGTAGTCTAATTGCAACCCAGGCGAATTCATACAGGTGAAATTATCAGCCCAGCTGATTGTGAAACATTTTGTCAAAATTGGTTGAATTCGCTTTGATTTCATTTATTAATGCAGGGATAGGAAATGTGATTTTGGTTTCGGTATTGAACAATTAACTTGAGTGTACTTTTTTGACAATATATGTGTTTAATTTATGTATATTTTTTGCTTTTGCGTCATTAATAATGTGTTTAAAAAATTTATATTCTGTTTTTAATAAAATTTTATTATATTTAATATGTAAAAACAACTTTTCCATCCCTGATATACGAATTGGCCTTGACATAAAACATCCCATGAAAAGTTGCTTTGTTGTATCAATTCGCCGTTGCATATACCTTATGGATATGCCTTGATTGCAACCATTTATTCTGCACCTACAATCAGGTGAAAGGCTTTATTTTGCTTCAGTACTACAAAAGTTTGTAGCAGCTTACATGCAGGTCAAATCGTACGTATTTAGGACATTGTTAAAATAAACAATATATAATTAATTTTAGTTTTTATTTATTATCGAAATTTTAATATTTAAATTAATATTCAAATTTTTAAACAGGCTTGAGCTTAATTTTTTCAACATTCTTATTTTAAAAAGACTTTTGAATAATGTGATAATGAAAGAATAATCTGGAAAAATATATTTTTACCGACACTAGTCGAGTGGAATGCTACGATCATCATCAGCACTCTTTAATGGGTGATTACGTCGGTAAAAACGAACTTTTCCAATCTTTTGTAAAAATAAGAATGTTTAAAAAATTTAACGCAAGCCTGTTTAAAAATTTTAATATTCATTTAATATATAATTAAATTAAAAGTATGTATCATTCGTCCAGAGTAGCAACGTTAATATAAAAAAAATCTTAACCCAAATTTTTCTAATTTTTATATCCTTGTAGCATCTTTCGACTTCCATCTCCTTTTGTCTGCAGTAAACATATTATAACATAATGTTGTAGCAGTCCACAAATGACCACTCAACCACCTTATGAGACTATAAGATAGCACTCCAGCTGCTTGTAACCAACTGTGACATACTGTGATTTTAAATTTTCTTAAAGAAAGTTGGATTTTGTATTAAATATTTCCTATATTTGTGTCAGCAATTGTATTGACATTAATGTAGTAAATTGTTTAAGTTAATTAAATTTAATTTGTAAAATTTTTAACAGCGCAAAGACGTACATGGGCAACATGTACAGTTTAAAGTTAAAAAAGTTTAAGTGAAATTTATATCTGAAAGCAAGGAAAAAAACACATACAAAATGGCATTTAAGGAGTTAAAGGTAATTAAAAAATAATTTTAAACAATTTGAAAGTTATATCGAAAATAATATTTATATAAATTTTTTTTAATAATATTTAGGAAATTTAAAAAAGAAAACGAATCATTATTCAAAATAAAACTAGAAACGTCAACAAGGCGTATGATTAATTTTTATTTACGAGAATTCTTTTAAATAAATCTTTAATATGTATAATATGTTTAAAACATTTCAAATTAAAGTTTTTTTTTAATATTACTGTATAACGAGATTCACAATAACTACTCCATCTATTTTTGTTTTTTTGTCACTTATTTTGTTGTTATATGTATATTTTAGTGTTTAAAATAAAATTTTTTATTAAAACATTACGAATTGTTTGCTAACAACGAACCATTTGCAGAAAGACCGAAGTACATCGATTGTATATAGAGACTTATGGTAAACGTATGCCATCAGTTTCATATTGCAAGCAATGCTTTATGCGTCTCAAAAGTGGTGAATTTTGGCACGAAAAGCAAAGGTCACCCAGATCAATAATAAAGTTTAAATACCATGATTTATAGAGGAAAAAGCTATTGTCTAGCTCACCAAGAGCTTGCAAACTCATTTAAAACCCTTTGCAAATGGCAGAGACCAAGAAACCTCTAAGCACCAATACGAAATGCTGCTTGAACACTAAAAGAAAATAATTTATTATTGCAATAAAAAAGGAATTCGTTTCATAGTAAATCATATATAAAGACGGGATAAATATTATAATCTAAATTAAAGCTAAATGTGCATGGTACTTACAGTATGGTCTGTATATAGTTAGACCCAAATGGTCCTAAGAATTATAAGCTGGCCACATTACAGGGAACATAAGCCGAGTGTAACTAATTTTTTAGAAGCTAGTATTGTGGAAAAATTATATGCGGCCAAACTTAAAACCTAAATATTCTATCATGACAACATTTCAACATTTATTACAATACCTGTAAAAAACTTTTCAGAATATGGATGTTGGGAAGTTTTTCCTCACCCATCTTATAGCTCAGACCTTGTCCCGTCTGACTACTATTTACTTAAAACGATACTGAATGCTTTCACTGGGATACATTTTACTTAAGAACAGGGTATTTATAAATTAATTGACTTCTTCCTGGATATAAAAATTTAAGAGTTCTTTTGGCGCAAAGTCGATATGTCGCCTGAGAGTACAAGTGTTTAACAGAGAAAATAATTTTAAAAACTAATTTTTAAATAACACATCCACTTAATTTTGGCTTTAAATAATTTATCGAATTAATGTAATAAAATTTATTTTAAAGGTGCATTAAAAAATTTCAGAGAAATTCAATATTTCTAAGCAAAACCCTTTTGACGCACGAGTACTGTCTATCGCGGAGTGGTTTTACTAAAAACCCCATGCACTTTAGACTAATGCATTTAAGTAAATACCCTAAATAATTTTAAAAATAATTTATTTGTAGTGTTAAAAGAAGTGTTATTTCATAATTTGTATAAAACACACAGTAAAGTTTAAATACTTTAGCTTGGTAGCACTGCAAATTAAACTTTAAGCTCTCAGACGTATGAGTAATAATAATTATTGACAAGCTTCAATAAATATCATAGAACTCTCAAAATATTTTTATTAATAAAAATAAATTTTAATTACTTTAGACAGCCATCTAAATGGTGTCCATTAAACATATAAAACTGTATTAAACACAAAATTTAATAATTAAGACAAAAGATGAAGTTAATAAATTTTATTTTTTAATAAAATAAATTTTCTTTAAATTTAATTTTAAAATAAACAACCACATAAAAACTGTAACCAACTTTTGAACAAATATTTGATTAAATTTTTCAATTCCTTGCTTAATTGTGTTGATCTAATCTACATGTCTTATACTCAAAGATTATTACAAGGAATGTTCAGAATTCTAACCCTCACTCTATCAAACATAAACATTTACAAAATTAATTTTCTCACACTTTCGCTACAGCTTGCAACTCCTGCCACCAATTAGACATTTGTGTAAAAGCTATATAATCTAACAACTAACAGTAACAATAATTGATTTTTATTGTGAGTCAAAACACAAAGAAATCACAAAAATTTGTATTAAATTGCTTACAAACATGATAAGGATTAGGATATTCTCTGCTTTTTACAACTTTTTGTCTCATAAAAATTCTTCAAACTACTGGCATGGAAGAAGTGACACACTTGCCAGCATTGATAGGCACTCATACACAGTCGCATGTATTTAAAAACTCTACGCACATATACATGCATGCATATATTAAGGCAGTTGTGAAAAAGTTAAACAATATGATTTTTTGGCCTCAAACACACTCATATGGGCAATTTACAAAATATCTACATATTCACACCCATCCATAAACTAAATGTAACATGTGTGCGTAATTGTTTCTTGTATAACTGTTGATAGTTATAAATGTGTCTATTGATAACAGTAGCACAACAATATTTTCCATGCCTGCATGTGCTTGTCTGTGCACATTTATTTTAACTACTGTTGTATGTTGTCTCAAATTTTTATGATCATACCTGCAATTGATATTGCTCTATTATTTGCTATTGTATTGCAGCAAATATATGCGTGTGTTTGTTGCTTTGCTTATCTCAAACCTTTTCTATGTTTTTGGCTTAAAAATACAAACATTTCTCAATTTCGGCTGTTGATTTCATAATCTTTTTGTGATACTACGACCTGAATACAAACAGTCTAAAATGTACAAGCATGCGAATGTTTGTTTTTGTAATGCGATATGTGTTAAGGTTTGTTATTGACATTTAGTAGTATTGTTTTGTAAACTATAACGAGCTAAGTTTTGTTTGAATTGGCCATTAAAAATGATTTACATTTAGTCTGTTTACACATACCTACAGATAAACACACTATGTGAATTGATAGTTAACCAGAACATTTGCTTTAAACATGTTCACAAATTGAAAAATTAAAGATGAACATTAGCATACTTTTAGGGATGCATAAGAAGGTATTGCTTTACGTGCGTTGTTTGATGAAAAATAAGAACAATTTTTATTTTAATTAAATTTGTATAAGCCCGTAGGTTCAATGCAATAATGACGAGATGTCAAAAAAAATTTAGCTACTCGATACAGGCAAAATTAATTACATTTTTGTAGCCGGCTACAGTTTAATCAAAAACACTTTTTTGATCAGATCTACAAATGTTTCAGGTTTATATCAACTATTTATCTCACGTTACTTTAACTTTACTGTTTAGGAAAGTGCGCTGAAAAATTTGGGGAGGCAAGAAAACCAGAGGTGTAGACCATTTCATAGACTAATTTATAGGCAAGACCATAAATTAACTATACACTCACTTTTAATTAAAATTATGAAATTAATTACAGACAACATTTAATGGCCTATGTGGCACACTTAACTATAAAATCTCAACATACTGAACAATGAACTAGAATACAGTTTAAACTAAAGACAAAAATATATCCTTCCCCATATACTACAATTGCCGTAAAAAAAACACATCTCAAAATAGCGCTGTTTGAGTCACTTACTTGACTCTTATAAACTTTTTAATGCTTCTAAGAGCATTTGTTGCAAACATGAGTTTAATATGTGATGTCCTACTTAGTTCGACTCAATTTTTAACTTAATTAACGGTTTATAAATCGTTTGAGATCAGAGAATGATCATAACTTTTCCATACCTTTTCCTCTGTTAGAAAAGGTTGCAATGATCTGCTGCTTTGAAAAATAATAAAATTATTTTTGAAGTAAATTTTTTTATATGTTTCTTCTACCAAAACATTAGGCAGTGCATAGGACATATTTTTTGCGGCTCGAGTTCATACATTATAATGTAATAATAAACTAAAAAAATTATTTTTATCTCAATATAAACCGAGTGAAATTTCTTTTCAAAACCAGCTACGCTTCCATCATCAGCACTCTTTGACTCAAATGTTAAATGTTGTATGTAAATATCATCTATTCAACTCACTCAGTTTTATTGAAATAGAAAACTTAAATCAAACATCGCATTTCTGTTAATTTTTACTGTCATTGTGAATGAGAATGAAATTTACCAAAACTTAAGCCTTTTCCTTAAATGTCAGGCAGGATGCCAAAATGACTTAAAAACGCGAAAAAGTCTATAACCTCATCCCAAACATACATAGATAGAAAGGAAACATGGTCATATGTCCATATGCTAATATTTAACAAAAGCCATGACAAATCATGAGCATTTTAATCAAAACCTTTACAGGTTCGAACTAAAAGTAACACCGGTATGTGATTTTTGAGATGCTTAATCAAAAAAGAAGATTTTATGTTGCTCGTTTATACAAGACAAAGTAAACACAGGTGAGAGCTGAATACCAATGTGAATAACGCTGTGACAGCAAAAAATTTTCACGTCTCCAGAGTAGGGGTCTAACTGCAAAGAATATGTGAATACCATACTAAGAGTTACTGGAATCACAGCTGTAAAATAACCAGATAAAAGACATAGAAATATTCGCAACTAGTAGAAACAAATTCTATAAAATCAATCACTTAAATGAAATGGTTCAGCAGTTCCAGTCTGATCTGAAGAAGAATTACTGAGGCCACTAGTATTTAGCGCACCATCAATTTATCTTCTTAAATAAAAGCACTAGATTGTAGTACAAATATTGTCTTAATATTAATTTGCTTTAATTAAACTGGGATTTTCTTAATTGCGAATAATAATTAACACTAATGAAATTTACGTATAAAACTTAAATTTATACTTTAAACACAAATATTGCAAAAGTTCGTTCTATATATTTTACTATGATTTAATTTAACTTTATATACATTTATGTATATCTTATCAACCACTAAATAGTGTTTGATGTAATTTCTTCATACTTCTACTGGGATGCCTAATCAAAAATTTCCAGTCAAAAAAAAAATCCCAGAAATTTTTATTTTTCAAACATCCCTTAAGTATGCAACAATCTGTGAATTGTTTTTAACTTCAATGTGGACACAATTGTAAAAAACTAAATTTGAACGAACTAATTATCCAGCATTTTTAAACACTGATATTTACAAAATTTACTGAAAAGATTACATAGAAGAAATTATAAACTAAGTATTTCTCTAGACTATAGACTAGATTGGAAGAATATTAAAATTTTTTTTAAATATACTTACAATATTAATTATATTTGTAATATAAGTACGGCCAATTACCTGTAAATAAAGAAAATATATTTATTAATTCGGTAACTAAACAAACAGCAGAAAATACTTAAAGTTAATAATTTATTTTATATTCTGTATAGCTCAAACTGTTTTGAATATCCAACAATGTAAACAAAAGAATTCATAAAGTATGTCAAAGGCAAATCAAGCGTATTCCTTTTCTCCAACAATAAACACCATAAACAACAGATAATAAAATTAAATTACAATACAGAATTTATAAACAAAATAATAATGAATCCGTATTTTATATTTCCAATAAATTCTTAGCCTCACTTCAAACATTAACCAACCATTTTTTGCCGCACATGCTATGGCGTAATGAAGAACTTTGAGAGTCATAGTTTTATTTTGAATTTCACTTCCAAAAATGGTTTAATATGACAATAGATTTACATAGAAGGATTTTGTTTTAGCAAATATTAACCCTTATGGGTTTCCAATAGTATGAAAAAAATTTTTGAGAACAAAATACATATAGATTAGCATATTTTTATTTCAAATTAAACTTGGCAATCGAAGACAAGACAACATAAGCTGAAAGAATGGAATAAAATTAAATTGCCACAACCCAGTGACATTTTTAAGCCAAAACTAAAATAAGAGGAAAAACGAAAGTCTTCTGTTTTATAATTGTTACAGATTTTATACCTTTGATATTTATTCTATTTTCAAATAATTAATGGGAAATTAATATTAATCATACGCCTTAGATGTTTGATATTAATATTCTATTTTATTACAATAATACCAGTAGATGGGCTTTTTTGCTAGCTTAATTCTTACTACTTACTTACTAATCAAGTTCTTTTTTATTAATTACTAAATAAATTTTCGTTGAATTTTTTACATACACTTTAAAAATTCATTCAAAACTTGAATGAATTATTATTATTATTATTATTATTATTATTATTATTATTCTTTTATTCTTAGATGGACTTTTCTTTTATTCTCTATGTCAGCCAAGTTTGCAAATCAGTAAATTTAAAAATGACTACATATTAAAATAAGAAAAAAATTATTTTTTCTTTAATTTTATATAAAATTTAGAAAGTATTCAAAACTATTTCTGTAGTATATATATATATATGTATATATATTTTTTTTTTGTATATTTTAAATGTTGAAAAAATAATTTTGCGTCTTTTTTAAAAAATTTTTAAATGTTGCCAAAAATACTTTGTTTTTTTAATAAATGTGTTTGAATTTATTATTGCATATTTTTAATGCTGAAAGAAATAATTTTCCTGCCTTTTTTTAAAAAAATTTGTTTATAATTAAATTTTATATTATTAATTGCTTTAATTGTTTATACTTTCCCTAAATAAGATAGCGAAATATTAAAGTGAAGTAAAATAATATTTATAAATTTATCTAAAGCAGTGCTATTCAATTTTTTTGGCTCGTGTACCACTAAATTCACGACAAACTTTTCGCGTACCACCAAAAAAAATATAATGTAAACAATTTTAAAATTTTTAATCTATTTTATTTATTAATAATAAAAAACAATAAAATTAAAAAAAAATAAAAAAAATTACAAAAAACATAACAAGAACATGTACATTAAAGGTATACTTTTAGGATGATTTTTCTTTTTGTTTCCAATTGCAAAATAGAAATCGTTAAAATTTTAAAAGATTTCGCATACCACCTGGAAATTTTTCGCGTACCACTTGAATACGCGAAACCATAGGTTGAATAGCACTTATCTAAAGGTTAATAAATAAAACAACTATTGATATAAATTTCTTTAATTTTCAAACTCAACTTGAATTACTAAATAATACCTAATTTCAGAAGCTAGAATCACAAACGTAGAAAATACAAGAACTACTTATTAAAAGTGCGAAAAAGTGTTTAACCGCTGGTAACATTTGCATTCTCACCTGGGTTCATTATTCATAATAATTTCCATTATTTCAAGATTCTAGCTACGTACACGTAGAAAGTCAAAAAAAAATGTGAAAACACCTTTGAGGTCCTACAATATTTTCAGTCTTAACTTGGGTCAGTAGACCCTAATTTTTTAAATCAGGCATCATAATCGTGGAATATACAAAAATGACGTCAAATACAAATATGTACCTTTTTATTCACCCAATACATTTTCAACCTAAAATTGGGCAGCAAGTTTCTGTTAAAAATTCCAACTTCATTTATATGGAAAATACAAGAAAATTCAAAGAAAACCTTTGCGGATGCCCATAAAACTTTTAGTCTTACCTTAGATCAATAGTCGCTAATTCAAAAATTTTAGCTTTCCAAACGTATAAAATACATAAAGACCATAAAAATGCGAAAAAATATCTTTCGTGTTGCCCAATATAAAGGGTGATTTTTTAGCTCTTATGTTTTTGGCAACACTGGTTTAAACAGCTGACGCACATTTCGTGTTTTGTTTCACTGTCAAACATCTTCAGTTTGGTCTATGATTTAACCATGAATCGTCTTACAAACGAACAACGCTTACAAATTATTAAATTTTATTATCAAAATGCGTGCTCTGTTAATAAAGTTCATCGCGCGCTTCTTGTGTTCAGCGACGGAGCTCATATTTGGCTCAATGGGTACGTTAATAAGCAGAATTGTTGATTTTGGAGTGAAGATCAGCCAGAGGCATTGCAAGAGCTATCAATGCATCCAGAAAAAGTTACAGTTTGATGCAATTTATGGTCTGGTGGCATCATTGGACCGTACTTCTTCAAAGATGATGCGAATCGTGCGATTTAACGCCTTTAGACTATTTTTTGTGGGGCTATGTTAAAGCTCATGGCTATACACACATGCCCGCTTCAATTGACGCATCGGAAGACAACATTGAAGCATTTATTCATGAGATACCGGCCGAAATGTTGGAAAGAGTATGCCAAAATTGGACTAAGCGGATGGACCATTTGAGGCGCAATCACGGTCAACATTTGAATAAAATAATCTTTAAACATTAAATTATATGGACCGTACTATCGATTCAAAAAAATACTTCATGCATTGTTTTGAATTTTATGTGTGTTTTTTAACTTTCCAAAAGCTCTTAAAAAATCACCCAATATATGTAATTTAAATAATTTAAAAAACCTTATTTATAAACTTCGAAAATACAAAAAGTACCATAAAGAGCAAAAAAGTTCCTTTTAGTTGGCCGTAACATTTTCAGTCTCATCTTGTATCAATAGTTTCTAATTTAAAAAAATATTCACACGATTTAAAAATAGTAAAAAGTTTTTTCAGTCTCACTCTAGATCATTATTTAAAAAAAAAAACAATCCATGGTTGCAAACATTGAAAACGTTAGAAGGACCACAAAAATGCGATAAATTACATTTAGTCTAGGCCAAAATTTTTCCAATCTCACCGTAGATCAATAGTTCATAAATAAATACATAAAGCCTATTTGTTTTGCTATAAAAACGAATATATTCGCTGTTTTCAAGTACGAAAAGGGACCGAAAATGGGTTAATTTAAAAAAAATGTGATTGAATAATTAAAAAAATAGAAAAGTACCATAAAAGTATGGGAAAGTACATTCTAAGTCATGTATATAATTTTCATTCTCAACTTTCATTAATAACAGTCCCTAATTTCCAAACTCTTAATTCATAAACTAAGAAAAAAAGTACCATAAAAATAGGGAAAAGTAACTTTTGTCTAAGCCAACATTTTGCAATATCAACTAAGATTAAGAGTCCTTAATTTGAAAAAATTTAGTTGAATATTTTATAAAAATAGAAAAAAGTACCATAAAAGTTTAGGATAGAACATTTTGGGTTGTCCATATCATTTTTAATCTCAGCTTGCACCAGTTGTCTCAAATTTAAAAAATTTAGATTCATAAACTAAAAAAAAGTACCATAAAAATAATAAAAAATACCTTTTAACCGAAATTGTTTCATTCTTCACTGGCGGTATTAACGGTTCACTAGATGTTAGGCAAACATGCAAGTCGACTCGGACTACCATCGAACGACCATTGTCGCAGCTGTCTGGATAGAGAGAAGGAGGAATCGGTTTTCCACCTTCTCTGCAAATGTCCTGCACTGGCGGCTAAAAGACACGGATTTCTGGGCGTACATATACCGGATGGCCTCTCTGCGATATCTGAAGTTGGACTGAATTATCTACTGAGATACCTCACGGCCACGGGGTAGATCTAGTGCCCTTACTCTTGGATTTATTCTGAGATACACTTCATACAGAGCTGACGAGTGATGTGGTCTTGTCAAAACGGAGTCATATAGACTACTTGAATGTTGGCATGCACCAAACTACCACGATAACCAACCAACCAACCTTAGATTAAAATTTCTTTATTTGAAAAAAAATTTTTTGAATAATTTAAAAAAATAGTAAAATTTAAAAAAAAGTTTTGAAAAGTACCTTTCGGGTTGTCCAAATAATTTTTATTCTCAACTTGCATTAATAGTAACAAGTTTCAAAAAAATTGATTCATATACTAAGAAAAAACAAAAACAAAAATGAAAGAAAGAAGAAGTAGCTTTCGTGTTTTGGCTGTCAATGTAAAAATTCAAAAATTAACATCTTTGTATATCTATTTAATAAATTAATATTTAAATAGACTTGATTTTAAGTAAATAAAGTTACTTTTTCGCATTAAAACAAACTTGTTGTAAAAAGTACCAAACTGCTTTTCCGAATTTTCCCCTTTCTACCCTATTATAAATATTTTTCAGGCTTCACTTGATAACAAAATTTTTTATGTCCAGTGATATATATACACTAGATGGTTCGGTGAACGTTGCTTTTTGTTTTTTACCTATAGAACTGCAATAAAAAAGTGGGCGTTAAAGCAGGAGATGTAAAAAAAGCATCTTATTAATCATACCAGACTTTTAGCTATATTATGTAAAAATTTCGGGAAGATCTGTTCAGTAGTATGGCCTACCTGAAAGGCGTGGTGTTGATAAATATGATAGATGATGACCAATCCTCACATCTACACGATATGCACACAAAATTTCATGAAAATCTGTTCAACTATTCCGAACAAGTCTTTTCACTCCGAGTGCCCGGTTAAGCTTTTAATAAAAATATCACCCAACTTGGTGCAGTTATTTGTAATTATGCTGAATGACCTTTTTAGTGCCTTTTTTGTCCCCTTTAGAGTAACCAAAAAATCTACTTTTTTAATTGTTTAATATAAGAATAGTTTTATTTGAATAAAGTGCCAAAAAGAGGGAACAATGTTACCCTTACACATATTAGTTTGAAAAAGTTCAAAAATCTTTTTAATACCGTTTTGCGGAGTAACTCATAAAACTAAAATTTCTTTTTATGTGATTGAAGTAACACAGGTGCCAAAATATAGTTCGTACCAATTTTTTTTTCATTCAGAGATAAACAATTAAGAAATGGGCCAAGCACCTATCACCATATTTTTTTTTAAAAGACTGTCATAGCTTCTTAGTAGTTCTTAAAATTGTCTACCTCCCTAAAGTTTAACTTACCGAATTTCTTATGTCAGCAAGGGAGTTCCTTGTTCAAATATCGTGTTTCTTAATTTTTTCAGTTTAGCTGTGCCGTAAAGGAGTTAAGTGACTCTCTTGTATATAAAGATTTAAAAAAAATTTTATTCTCTACTACTGTCATTTATGTTGTTGTTTTTAAATACTCTTATTCTTGGTTAAAAAAAAACAGTAACGGAAAACAACAGAAAACTTATGCTGGTTTACTGCCATTAAACTTATTTATTGAAATAGTCTTCATTAATTTGTCTGAATTTATCACAGTTTATGATTATATTTAAAACAGATACCAAAAAGAAATAACTTATTCATAATGGCACCAAACTGTGTATTCACAAATGAGAAAAAACAATAGTTTTTTTTCTTTTTTTTAGTGAAGGTCTCTCTATGCTAGTGGAAATCTATAATTTAATGAACCATTTCTGGGTATACGTTGGATAACCAATAGACTTTAAGGCCAATAAAATTTAATTTATTTGCAGATTTTTTATTTGTTAATTTAAGCAATAAAAATAAATATTTTTTACGAAAACAAAAGGAATTAACTAAATCTTGTCTTTTATTTGCAATAATATTTTCTTGCTTTTTTGGGTCAGAAACAACAAAAAATTGAATTACAAACGATTTGTTTGGAAAGAAGAATATAGGACAAAAGAAGACAGAGAATGTTTTAAGAAAGACATCAGAAGGGATTTCAAAATTATGGTTGAAGTAAATCTTAAATTACACAAACGAAATGAAACGGAAAAAACAATAAAAATTGAGCTGAAGACTTAAATGTAGAACAAAGAATACAATGATTTTTTTCTTTTCAATGAAATTAAGAGATTTTATATTTTAGGAATAAAATAAATTATTCCTTTAATAAAATATTGTTTTAATTTTTTCAATCAATTGAAAAGAAAATATCTGCAATTCAAATACTTTTAATGGTTGACCAGAGATATTGAATACTGAATTGCTCTAGCTCTCAATTCCAATGCAACTTTCAGAGAATTCTAGGAAAAAAATCTACCCGGGAAGTATATGGGTCTATATCAGGACAACCTGGAGGTATGTAAACTGAATTTGCATCACAGCAGAATAGCATCAGCCATAATAATGCAACAGGATTTAGAAAAGTAAATCACTTGTTCTACGCAGGGAAAGAATTTATCATCGGTTTGAAAAAAAAACGTAGACGAACTCCTCAGAAAAGTGGAATACACATGATATGCTAATGAGGTGAAAATTGTGGTGTGTCAAAAATTTAGGAAAACAATTCTAAGTTGAATGGAACGGCTGTTCAGTGTAACTGAAAAATGGTGTGGTAAAGATGAACCAAAATTCTGGGAAATTAGGGCAGGAAGGGTATAAATATTGAATCCGTAATATTTTTTTGGAACCAATATCAACGTGTCAAGGAAGATAAGATATGTCGACGTAACGCTGCATCTGAAACTAACCTTGAAAGTTTATGTTGAAACAAGGATGCAAAAGGAAAAAGTAAGGAATTTTAGCTAAAGGTTCTCATTTACAGGGAACGGTGAGGCCAACAATTATCTACGAGAATGTAGGCTGGTAGCCGAAAGCACTTTAGTGAGCAATTTAATGAAAACTGTATAGAATGATAAAACACCAACGCAAACAATAACAAGTAACAGTGCTATATTCGGCCGTGCCGAATCTTATATACCCTTCACAACGTGTATTTATGCAATAACAATTGTTTGTATCACCATTCATCCCATATAAAATACGTGCATACGTACACGTTAGAATAAATGTGGCATCGAATCCCAGCTGAACCAAAAAAATTTTATTTTATTTTATTTAATATATTATTTATATTTTATTATTTTTTTTATATTTTTTTTAAATTTTTTTAAAAAATTTTTTTAGAAAAATTTTTAAAAAATTTTTTTAAATTTTTTTTTAAATTTTTTTAAAATGTTTTTTTTGTAGTTTTTTTTTATTATTTTTTTCTTATTTTTAATATTTTTTTTTTGTAATTTTTTTTGTTTGGTATGTTTTTTACATGTATCTATGTATGTATGTTGTTGTTGTAATTGTGAAAAAAAACGAGGTGGTCGTGGTTTTTTGCTTATATTTCAGAAAGTTATGGGGCGATTGTGCTGAATTTCAATAGCGATTCATTCCTGGATATTTCCAAGAGATTGATACCATATACAGATCTGAGGAACATATAGTTGCTTCTAAAAGTTGATTTCAACCAACACACGGACAGACGGGCAGACGGACAGACGGTCAGGGCTTAATCGACTCCTCTATTCATAAGCTTTCAGAAAATATATACTTTATGGGGTCGGAAATGAAAATTGTAGAAATTACAAACGGAATGACAAAGCTATATATACCCTTGTGCACCACAGGTGAAGGGTATAAAGACTATGATAGTATTGGTAACGGAAACGGCTACAAGGTCATTTAACAGAATGTTAAACAGAGACACATGTTATCATAGAACATAGCAAAATCATGATCGTCGTACGTACAAAGCTTACGGAGACTCAGATGCTATTGAAGTACATAAATTTAGGCTACATTACACGATTTTTTTCGGATGGATGCAAGCAAAATTAGTGCATGGATGGCGACATCAGTATTTTTGCTGATGGGTCATTTCGGAATGGGAAGGCAGTTGCCGGTGTACACTCACATAAGTTAAACTAAAACTATTTCCGCCATTGCACGATTTTTTTCGGATGGATGCAAGCAAAATGAGTTTATGGAGGGCGATATCAGTATTTTTGCTGATGGGTGATTTAGGAATGGGAAGGCAGTTGCCGGTGTACACTCACATGAGTTTAACTAAAACAATTCCGCCAGAGACTATGGACTTTTCTGCTTTTCTTCTCTCTTTTCTATTCTATTCTAACTTTTCTATTCAGGTATCACAATGGAATCATTATAATAGACTGGAGCTGCACAACAGCTGCGTGTTCTACCTTACCTAACCTATACTTAAAGTCTGAGAGAGTATGTCTCCGTCTGCCAGAAGCGGAGATGGTCGATTTAATATATGCAATAAATAGATTACCTGTTTGGGTTTTGGGCGTATTTTATAACCAGTCGGTTATAAATCGAATGCGCCAGATAGAACTGAAGTCCTCTATGGTACTTGAGAACATTTTAGACCACAATAGATGTGCTCTACTAATGATGTGATGTTGATGTGGGAACACAGAGGATCTGCGGCCACGTTCTGTTAACCAGAACCTGAAATTGCTGTCCCAGGTGCTGGATAAGTATGCTTAAAGGTATTTTAATAGGTAGACTTTACGATCCATTTGTAGAAAATCACTCGAGAAGCCTTTAAGCAGATGTGCAGTAGAGATATTCGAATTACACGATACACGAATTTTTTTTATACCTTCTGACCAGTATGCACATCGACGATTATAATATTTGTGGAATATTTTTGAACGATGATAAGACAAAAGCTAATAAAACATACGTGTGCCCAGCATTGGCAAACAGAAGATTGGGCATCACGGCTAAGCACATATTAAGGAGGAAGGAATAAATGAATCTGAAGGAGATGCCGCTAATTACAAAGGACTGCGTCGTTAGGATTATTAACAATTTCCAGACGTAATTATTAAGTTGTTAACTGGTTTAGAATAAAAGCCGGTTATGGCAAGGGGCTAGTGAAATTACTGATTACTTTTACTTTTACTTTTAGCACAAAAAAAATTGAAACTCAAATTAAAAAATTAAAATTTCTTTAAACTTAAAAAAAAACAAAAAGTTTTGGTATTTTTATTTTTTATTGTTTTCGATTTTGTACTTTCTTACTTATATATTGTTATATTACTATTACTACATTTGCAATATTTTTGATAGATAAATTTAATTAAATTTTTCAGGACAGTCCAAAAAAAGGTGTACAACAATTTTCTACTTTAGATATCCTTTAAATTATTATACTTTGTACAACGGCATCGAAAGTCAACAAATAAAAAGCATCATTGAGAGTATTGGATGCTTTATAATTTAAAAAAGCTATTTAAACCACAAATACAAACCATAATTTTTGTGCCACCACAACAGCTTTAATTTTTCCATCAACAACAACTCTAATTGCGGTCAATTTTAGTAACTTTTGTTACGCTCTTTTTGAAGAATTTTATTTTAACTTATGTTTTAAGAGGCTTGATCACACATTCATATGTAAATTTTTTTCATTTATTAAGCAAAAAAATGTTCTAGTTTCTCTCCCAACTTAATACAAACAATTTATTGCTTTTTGACTATAAATTTAATTGCCAAAAAGACAATAAAAATAACTTAAAACAAACATTAAATAACACAGATATCGACAAAATTGTCATCCATACATATTTTATTTCCCCTCCTCTCCTACTGTATGTAACACACATATTTTCTAGATAAACACTATAGTTTATGGTCGTTTTTAATTTTTTTCTTTTTTTGCTAATAACTTTTGGACCGAGAGCTTAATGCCGGTTATGAGCAAAGGACTGTTTTTAATCAAATAACTTACAAAGGCAAAACAAAAAAAAAAAGAAATTATAAAAAATCTTTATGGAGAAAAAACTCAGGGTAGAAAATCATATTCCTTTATGTCCCTTCTATTAACATTTATTGCCAAGATTGACCACTGATTTCATTTTGTGCCTGCTAACAGTAAAAACTGTTAAGATATATATCTTTTAAATATATATATAAATGTGTAGAAGCAAATACTAACACAGACCTACATGACTACAAAGAAAATAAAAGGACTACGCACTGATGTCGACATAGACATTTATTTTTTATGGGTCATTGTTATAGAAAAAGAAAATGGTCATGTAATCATAACAACAGTTAAATAAAATAAATATAAAACACACTGCATGTGTTTTCTGTAAAATTATATTTATAAATACATAAAAATATGTGACAAACACAGATACAGCTACACATAGCGAAAATTGCGTAAACATGTGCTCAAAGGTAAAAATCAGCAGGGCTTTATATTTCAGGCCCTTATAGTTCGCTCAAAAAAATTTCACCATCCTTTAAATAACAAAATTGTTGAATTCTCCCTGCCCTAAAAAGCGCTCTGGAAGGCCTTTCAATCCCTTCTTAACTCCCTTTCTTTAAGGGTAAAAATGTAAATATTTTGTATGTATTTTTTTTTAAAGTTTTGTATTCTTAGCAACAACAAAAACTGCTGAAATCGTTAAAACTAAATAAAATTTAAAGAAACTAGAAAAAAGAAAGATTTATGAAAAAAATCAATTGAAAATAAATAGGAGTCCACTAAGTCAGTCATCGCCACAAAGAGAATATTGGTGTACAATCACACTCTTTGTACAGTCTTTGCAGTGTGTTTTGGTAACAGTTGTGTTGTAAACATGGGCCTGACGACATTTTGTGTTTTGCAGTGATCTCCCCAGAACTATTTTAGCCCCATCCCGAAGACCTTGAAAAAAATAACTGTTGTAGTTAATATATTTATAAAATGAACTTACTTCTTAATTTAAGGAAAATAGTTTTAAGTTTTTGAACCCCCAAAAATAATTTCTAGCAACGCCAATGGTTGTGCATGAGAAACTGAAATGTCCCTGAGGGCATAAGGTCGTCACACAAAGAGCTATTCAGCATTAGAATCCAATACAGAAGCTCTTGATGTATATCTTAGTGGCTATAAAAAATACATGATTATACAATGGATACGTAGTGCTCGTGTCTACACACAGAAAAAGCTTCGGTTGTAAAACGGTAAGAACAATAAAAATTTATTGAAAGGAACTAATATATAACTGTAAATATTAAAAGTTTATAATATAAACTAACTTTTTATATTTATAAACGAAAATATACAATTGTAGCAGAAATTTAATGCTCAGAACATTTAAATTAGTTTTCATAACTAAAAAGTCTTTTTAAAAAGATTTGTGTCCATATCACGTTTGTCACAGTCGAATTTAATTATCTGTTTTGGTGTGAAATAATAAATATTGATCTGTGTAATAAAAAAACCTATGTGTCTACGTTTTTTTAAAACAAAAATGTAATTTCAGTTATTGTAACTAATCATGGGTTACATGTATTATAATAATTCGATTATGTTAAAAAAAACTGAGAGTTAAACATTATTTGGAATTTACAAACGAATAAAAGTTATGTGTACTAATTATTGGTTATAAACAATAAATATGAATATTATTTTTAAAATAATTGATTTTCCTGTCAGTTCTAAAAAAATATAAAAATCAATACACAAAAGAAATGTTTTTCAAAGAAAAAAATTATAAAAAATATGAAAACAAATTAAAAAAATATCCTAGTATCAATTTAATAAAGGTAAGAGGTTGAGCTTTTATTTTGCAAACTTTGTATGCATATACATATGTATATAAACCGATATACATATGTATGTATGTATGTGTGTACATGTATGCAAAATTAATTTTCAAAAACTGTTGGTCCTTGTTAAATGATTTTAACTCCACTTAATATGTATATACATACACATATACATAAAGCGTGTAAACGAAAAATTTTTTACAAATTGATTTACTAATAACTTTTAATACAAAACTAATAATAAGAAAAATAATACCTCAAATTAATAATATTACTTCATATATCTTAAAAGTTATAAAAAATTTACTCTTGATAACGGGCTAGTGCGTAGGAGCGTATTTTACCCTTTAAGCCTCTCATAAGGTTTTGGACACCTTTGCTACCAATTTTTTTAACCGCCTTATTCCATCTGAAGTATAATGTTTTTTGAGTTTTAGCTACTTTTGACGTTTTTCGTAGTATTGTTTTTACTTGAGCCCAAAATTTTTCTACTGGACGAAGTTCAGGACAATTTGGTGGATTGCACTCCTTTTCAACAAATTGTACATTATTTTTTCTGAACCATTCGATGGTTTCGCTGGAATAATGAATTGTTGCTAAATCAGGCCAGAATATTGGGGGCGTAGAATGGAGATTATACAACGACAACAAACGTTTTTGTAAACACTCTTTTATGTACATTTGTCTATTTAATGTACCACGTAACACAAAAGGCTTTGTAAATTTACCACAGCTGCAAATTGCTTGCCACACTAAGAACTTTTTCGCAAATTTGTCAACCTTTTTATATTTAAAAATTTTCCTTACACCTCCTCTCATAAATGCAGTGTAGTATTGACATCCAGGAATTTGTTTGAAATCCTCTTTGACATACGTTTCGTCATCCATTAATATGCAGCCTTTAAAATTGTTGAGAACTGTCTTCAGCAGTTTTCTTGCTCGTTTTTTTGCCCTTCGATCAACTTCAGAACTTCTGTTTGGTACTTTTATTACTTTGTATGATCTTAGCTTAAATTTTTTCTTTACTTTTTGAACATACATATGAGAAACGTTAAACTTTTTTGCCAAATCCCGAGTTGACATGTTTGGTTTAGACACTAGCGCATTCTTCACTTTTAACGCCATTTTATTATTAACAAAACCGGGAGTTCGGCCAGATCCGCGTTTTCTTTCAGTGGATTGGGTCTCCCTGAACCGGTTTATGACATTCCGCGCAGTCGCTCGGGACGTTCCTGTTAGCCTTGCTATAGCTGCAAAAGAGGCATTAGGGTTAACCAAAAAAGTGTCCACAATGTTTTTTCTCTGATTTTGTAATTTTGCTGTTGACGCCATAATCGATGATCAAAAACTAAATTGGTGATTCTCAGTTTATTGCTAACAAATCATAAAGTTTTAAAAGTAACGGAACTTTTTTTACATAGTTTGTTTTCATCACAATATTCGCATCTTAATTTGTAAAAAATTTTTTGTTTACATGCTTTATGTATATATATCTAATTTTCAGAACTACAATATGAAAAAAAAGAGACAACTGGCTCCTCAAAATCTTAGTGTGATTACTAAAAACAAAATCTTACACAAGCAGAAATGGAAATGCAGAAAAGAGCATTATTCTTTGAAATGGAAGCATCAATGTGTAGTTGGAAATAGCCGAATGATATACACATATGTTTGTATGTATATAAAATCACTTATAATTATAAACCCAATAAATATTATATAGAAATTTTAGGTCTTAGCTTAAGCCCCTAATAATAAGCAATTCTTATATAAATGAACTAAATTATATTTCTTATACTAATATTTTATCAACTTTAGAAAAGTTATCAAATAGCTTATGTTATACATATTATTTAAAAGCATTAATAATAATTTAATTCCTGATCATAAAATAATTTATATTTACTAATTAAAATTAAATATTTATGTACAATATTAAAATGTATACATGTATTTATTTAGATATATAATAGATTTATATGTGTATTTGTAATATATTAAATATAATAAAAATATATAAATAAATAAGATTTTTTTCTTATTTTTTTTGCCATTATTTTTTGTTTTTGTATCAAATATTTCCAAAAAAATCCTTTAATTGATAAATACTACTGATTATTCTTTTTTTATTTCCAATTCTATATTTCATTTCAGTTGTATCAATTATATATTTGTTTGTTTGTTTTTTTTATATCCATTATACCAACTAAAAATATCTATTGCCACAACTGCTGGCTTACTAAAAATCTTAACAAGAAACAAAAATTTTTGTTATTGCAAACGAATTGGAAGATAGTACCTGGAACCGAAGTAATTCGATTGGCAACAAATTCGGTTGCCATAACGAATCTGTTTTCTCTGTGTACTTAACACGGCTAAATAAGGCCTTTTATATGGCCTACTTATCTTTTCTTCTCCTTGGCTGTATTGTATTGTTCTGGATTATGGTAAACTGTCAGACGCAGAAGTGTCTTTTAAAGAGAAAAAATACTTGTTGGCAAAACAAGCATATTTTTCTTAAGATGACTGCTAAAATTTAACCACTTTTTTTTAGATTGGCACAGCTAAGTATTTATTAGATTATCCAATACACAATTGAATCGATTTAAGGTAAGTTATTAAACGCAGGAGCTCATGACAGGTATACATGTATGCTTAAATGGAATGTTATTTACTCAAAAGGAATAGAATTTCCTCTATAGGAACTTTTATCTAAAGCTCGGCTTATATTTTGTCTTGATCAAGAACCCTGTCTCTTTAAATTAACTCTTTAGCAATTCCAAGTTCGACGAAGTTTCCACGTTGAAATTCTCGTGTATAATACGCCCAAACTTAGAACATTGACTCAGTTAATGTTCTTCGAATACTCAACAAGTCGTTTCATCCGACAGTCCGATAAGAGCTAGCTGTGTTATCTCTAGTTTATTAATCTATTATCCTACTCAGTTTCCCCTTCAATTTCTCAAGATGAAGGTCACTCCATGGCAAGTTTGCCGCTTTCTGACAAAAGTTCTTTTATCACTAACTTCTGAACCTTCTGAACCTCTGCAACAGATTAACAATTTTCAAAGTGAAGCATTTTGAAAAATTATCCCATTTTTTAAAAGTTAATGACTTCTTTGCTTCCGATAGTGCTGAAATAGCCTGGTAGCCATATTATTTCTTGCTTCGCTTGTAGAAGTCATGAGTTCTATATACAACATCCAGCTTCGTAGGTCGTTGTTTTTTAGACTATAAGATAGACAATAAGCCCGTATATTGGATCATTATTATTTTGATTTTTTTTGACTTTTCAAGACTCCTTGGGATTTTTATTTTCTTTTAAATTTACCCTCTTTTTTTTAAGAATTTTTTTCTGTAATTTATACCTCGAATTCTTATAATTTATCCACAAACTCTTTAAATTGTTGGGAGTGACTTCCATATATTATTTTTTATTGTTTCATAACTGGCTGGCAACTGGAGTAAATGTTTAACTTTACAGGTCTTGCCATTCCAACCAAATACACTCTATACAAATTTATTATTTCAACCGATTGTCATAATAATAAAAAATATGTTTGTATGTATAAGTAAATCAATAAACAAGTAATAGGCACAAACATGTGTACAAGAATACACACATATGTATAAGTCTTGTATTAAGCTTACATATGCATATAGCATGTAACAACACATATATGGTTACACATTTTCATAAATATATATGTACAACATAAACGTATAAAATAGACTTGAATAGATTAACAAAAGAATCTAATGCTTATATAATATATAAATAATGTAAACTTCAAGATGAACAAAATAATAAACACACTAGCAGACAGATGGAACATTATAATTTTGCTATACCAGGCCCCCACATTTAACACATACATAGACAGTTAACAGCAGAAGATATATAAATTAGATTCTATTACACTTATCAGCAAAATCTATTGTTAACAATTTGTTTGTAATGAAACTATTGGTATTTGCAATACCAGCAGTTGTCAGGTAATTGATATGTGTTTTGTGTAAATAGGTGTTGGTGACTGCTGTTAATGCCTACAACTGCCAGTTGAGTATAACTATGCTTTTAAAAGAGTACAAATAGATCAAATAAATATTTATATATATATATGTTCCTCTAACTCCCACTGGAGCATAGGGCGCCAAAAAAATAAATATTTAAGAGACACAAATTGTGGTGGTTTAATTAAAAAGTCAAAAACACTTTCCACATCAATACTCAAAGATTTTTAAGGAATCCTTAGTATATAGAAATATTCAAATAGAAAGAAAAGCTTTAGAAAATAATTGAAATGCAAGAAATAACTTTGCTCTTGATTGACATTCTCAAAGTTGTCCTATTTTTATTAATTCATCGTGTTATCATTTATGGAAATTAAGAGATTACGACATCTACTCATTCTATCTCATCATTGTTAAACATTCTACATTTGAAGTACTGCATTTTCACCTACTAATCCTAGCTCTTACCTAACAATGGGTCGCAATATAAGTTGTCAGACATACAATACAATCTAACAAATTCAAGTTACTGTCACTTCTCTTTATCTATACAATATTCTTCTAGTCTAATACTCACGCAATAAAACGTTTAAAATAAATGCTTACCAACTACTTAAAAGATCGACTGCGGCTCTGATTAGATTAGTTTAGGGCAGCCTCCTAAAGCCATAGCTTACATTAGTCCTCCACAGTTGTGTTACCGTTTGTACCATTGCACTATTCGTTGATATCACCTGGCTGCCAATATTCTTCAGCCAGCCTGTCCTTTTTATAAAGATAAGGATTTTACTCAGATTAACTTCGAAACGACATTAATTGTCTTTATGTTAATTAATTGTATAATGTTAATTTACTTTAAATACTCAGGTCACAAAAATTTCTAACAGTGACTGATGAGATGTTTAGTGCTGTTTTCTTTCTCCTTGTCATGGCAATTTCCATGATTTTTATCCCTTTTAAAGAGACTAGTGTTTATTAACGACTGCTATGGAGTTACTTACAATGATTTAAGGCAAATTTATCATAGATTGTATTCTATGGATATCAATATTTGTCTAAATTATTTTCATTTCTTTACAAGTTGATTCTTTCTCCCACCTTTCTCTAACAATTTGATTATTTTCGTGTAAAATCATCTGTATATTTCTCAAAAGAGGAATGCTATAACACATCTGGTTTTGATCAAATCTAAGATGTAACGGGCTCTTACAAGTACCTTAGCTCTTGTCACCTTTTTGGCAATTGCACCGAACAATAATTTAACAGTGCTTTGGTACTTTGCATAGTTTAAAGTCAAATAGGCCCGTAATTCTTCTTAAAGTTTTTTCAAGTTCTCACGTTAAATAGAATTGAAAAAGAAGCACCTTTAAGAACACATAGCCGTAACAGGTATGCATATATGATATTGCAACATATTGTGCACTCTAAAGAAATTTTTAATAAATAATCCATAAGCCTAATCCAACTTTAGACTTGGCTCAAGCTCATCAAAGTATTTAACTAAAAACTTTCAAACCGAAGCCCTGATGTCTTCTTAGTTTAGCATAGGTCCATGTTAAATTTCTCCCAGCTCATACATCTGAACGCAGGACACTAGTGCAGGTTCTATTTCATTTTTTCATTTCTGGCTAAGTATGTTGTCTTGTCTGTTAGTCTTTATTGTGCTAAATGCGCTGTTAACTCTATATGGTCTAAAAACTGATTGGCTGTTTGAGCAAATTCGAATTGTAGTATCATGTTCATTTTTCCTCAGTTATTTAATACCTTTTATAATTGTCATATTCTAAGCTTAGAAAACAGTTTCTGTAAGACGTAGGTACAGTACAATCCCATATTATCCTTTCAAGGCTCCGAAAGCTATCAATGTATGGCTCTAAGCTAAGTACTCCTTTGCACGAGTTCCATTCTAGTTTCCGCTAATATTTTAATATTACCAATATCTCCACAAATAATTACACTAATCATCATATAAGATGTCCCCTATTAAGTTATTCCATATATTTACACGAGCTTCACAGTACGTCGGATCACAATCAATAGTATAAATTATTCTTTTAATAAAGCAGTAGCTGACTATGCCAGCGTAAAAAAAACTTTTGCCTTTTTACCACAGAAAACATCTTGCATTTAATGTCAAAACTATGTCTAGTCACTAAAGGGTCTTGTAGACAAAGTGTAAGTTTACATTGAGCAGAATTTTTTGTTGCAAGTTTATGTCCGAAAAGCACGCCAACTTGTTTTTTCCTCAAATTTGTTTTCTCCTTTCCAGTTCGTATAGCTAAGCAGAACATATCCGAAACAATAAGAAAGTAATTGATGTAACAATTTCGAAAGAGAAAAATATTAAAAATGGCCATAGAAAAACATGTTAAGTCTTAATAATAATAATATTTGTTGTTAAAGTAATAACAGCATCATTTTGTCACGTTTCGAAATAAGCGTGAGCATTTAGTCATACGTTATTATATTATTTGTTAAGCCGCTTATCTTAACCACAATATAAGTGGTGTCTCACCAATGGCTTTTACATGAAACTATTTTAATTTTCAATAAAGGCAGACAAGCATAACTAGGAAAGCATAATAAAGGAAATAACAATTTATTTTGTATAACGATAAGAATTCATTTGTGCCTAAAAGCCATTTTCTAATTCTATTTTCCAGCAGAAAACACGTCTAGAAATATGAATTTATGTATTTGAGTGTGTGTGTGTGTGTATTCAGATTATTTATATTAATGTTTTATATGGTAAATTTAAATGAAGCACTCAATCTTGTAACATTATCTCTGCAAAGAGCTTAACAAAGTCATCAATGCTTTGAACAATGTCAATATTTGTTATAAATTCAATTACTTGGTTGTATTTTATAGTTAATGACTTGTAGGTGTTGCAATAATAATACCATTCACACAGCAATAATATTTATTGATATCTAACAAGAAAGGTAATAGCTTTCATTTGTATTTATACAATAAATTAAAAAGAAGTGATTAATCTAGTTTCAAAACAGAGTTATCGGCTTTTAACTTGCTTAATAAAGAAATAAATATTAATCATATGCCTTCGAAGTGAACATTTTAAAAATAAAGTTTTATGACAAAATGATATCTACAACCTCTTTTTTTAGTGTTCAAATTTCTAGAGACCTTCTCGAAAAAAAAACTAGACATCTGTTAGTTTTACTATTAGTTCCTACATTTTACACCACAAATCCCTTCACACTTCACAAATTTTACGAGCTATACTAAATATTCAATAACTTTAAAGGCCAACAAATTATGGCAAAATAATATTTTTAATACCTCACGCTGTCCAGTATCCGTTTGATATTATTGCTAGATTTTCCCCCACTCATATTTATTACAAACCATAAAACAAGTGCTGACAATAAAATGATTGTAACACCCAAATTTAAGAAGAAAAAAAAAACAAATTACGAAAACAATATCAAGAACGTTTAACGGCAAAAGCATATGACCATTATGCGTTAGAGTTAAAACTTATTAAAATATAAATATTTTATTATGAAATCAAAAGTTTATATTCACAACTTAACACAAAATCCAAAGAAAATAAAACGAAAAGAAAAACCACATGAAGAACAGAAAGTTTTCTCGAAAGATATTTAATCAAAATACATCTGGAAAAACAAACAACAACAACAACAAAATGAAGATAAAAAGAAAAACCAAAAAGCGGAAATAATTTTATATTTGGTCAGTGTTAAAGCATAATATTTTTATTTTATTTTTTTATTATCATTATTATTAAGAAATAAACTTTATTCTTTTCTCTGACATCCAAATTTAACATACTACAACTCATGAGCCACGTTTACAGTTTTAACCATTTTTTGTCTTCTACTTCCCTTTCCTTTTCTTTCGATTATGACCATTTATGGTATTTCAGACACGCACGTTTAACTTTTTAATGCCCTGGATGTGTGGTACCACTTTGTTTCATATTTTCTTTTAAGGCGAAAAATCTAAGACTGACCAAAAAAAAAGTTAACAACTTTACGTGCTGTTAAGCAAAAAAAAAGTAAATGACTTCTTTAAACAACATATGAGCAAAACTTTTTTAGGTTTTTTTTTTTAAAGAACAACAAAAGAAAATAAATCGAAATTAAACTTCTTTTCCATAAATTTTGATGACTTAATTTTAACTTTGTACCAACAATATTAGTTAGAGAAATTTAAAAATTAGAAACGGGTTATATATTTCCTAAACATTTTGAACAATTTGTCATTAAAAAAAAAACAACAACAAGTTTACAAGAAGAAAAATTTTTTCACAAAAATTGACATAAAAAGGAATCTAATGAAAAGTTCGTTTGAAAAAATATGTCACAAAAATATTTCAAGTTATTAGGAAACCGAGACAAACAGTCATTTTAAGCTTGTACAATCTGGGATGCTTCACTGCTATAACCCATTGTCTGGTTGTTCGTTAGTATGACAGTTACTGGTTTGTAACACTACTTCATGCAGTAGTGTTTTGCGCTCCTTATATTTTATTATCGTTTTAATTTATGAAGTAATTTATGTATTAAAATGATAAACTCAAAGGATATACGGCGGCCAGAAAGATTTGCCATTATTAAATTATTTTATTAAAAAGATTTATACAGAGATTTGTCTTTACGCTACTCTATGTTTTACAAGGGTGTATAAATAATTTTTAGTTTTTTTTAGAACATAGATATGTGTATTCAAAAACCTAAAATATTTTTTCAGAGTGCGTATGATTAATATTAATTACGAAGTACCTTTATAGAAAAAACTATACAGAAATTTATATTAATGCTACTGCTATAGAATTGGCTATTAATATTTTACTAGTGTATATACATAATTTTAAATTCTTATTAGTAATATGAATGTGTATTCAAAAACCTAAAATAATTTTTTCAGGGTGCGTATGATTAATATTAATTATGAAGTATTTTTTCCAAATTGCTTATAACTCTGAATGTTTTCACGATTAGGCAAAATTTTGATAAAAACTTTAAAGCTAAAAACTTTCACAAAGAATATAATTTATTTTACATATGAAAAGTAAGACTTCTAGGCATAAAAAAATTAAATGATATAAAAGAAGTATACATTTCTTAAGCATTTCTTATACTTATTAAATTGCTTAAATGCCTTTCAAAGTAATTTACTCAAGTATAATACATAAAAATATACAACAGCTCTAGCAAACAATATTTACTTTCTCCTTCCACGAAAATACCAAAAACAAAAGAATCCTCTCAATAGCAACACCATGTGCAAACTAAGCCATTATTATGCTAAATACTATAAGAGCCATGTTAATGCAATCGAAACAAAAAAAAAAATTAAATTGTTTTTATCTTAAATGTAGTGCTTATATAGAAAGTAGTGAAAATAATATTAAGAAATAATAGCAAAAGAGTATTTAAAATGTCCTTGAAAGATAAAATATATGAATTACAATTCGTGCTTGAATTTTCAATGTTTGTTTTACTACAATATTGCTGCCATTAAATTTAAGTGTAAGCAGACAGTATTTATATAGAAAATAAATTTATGTCTTTCAATTAATTTGTGCAAGGTTGAAACTACGCCAGCAGTAAGGCGGAAAAGTGTTTTAATTTTTTTATTTTTTTAGGTGAGAAGGTTAAATTGAAATAATAATATCGTAGAAGGAAAAAAAATATAAAATTTAGTTTATGAAACTAGCAAACGGTTACTTAGCGGACTTATTAAAAACAAATACAAAACACTTGATATTTGAAGTAAATGTTTATAGATCAGTAAACTATTGGAAAGTAAAGAACTTTTTTTCTGATATCGCAAACAAAAGAGGCGATAACAATGAAAGCTATAGCGAGCTCATTGTACTTGAAATTAATCTCAAACTAAAGTGTCAAGGAAAAACTTTTAGCTGTGAAAGACGAGACGAGCTTAACTTATATCAATTCCAAAATAATGCCACAAAGAACGCATTATCAATAACAATACGCAAAATCAGCAATAAACCAACAAAACTAATGGAAAAATGTCACAACAAAAATATCGCAAAGAAAGCACCTGTATTTAGTGAAGCCATAAAGCAAAGCATGGATAAAAGATGACACTTGGAATACGATTTCTTAAGGAAAGGAACATAAGCTGCAGTTAAACAATGGCAATATAATGAAGCAGCAATGCTAACAACTGGCACAAAAACCAAAAAAAGCTACAAGAAGAGGCATAGGGAAGTTATTAGAATGGCCGGTAACAACATCAAAGCAGCTGGCGATAATAACATGAGGAAACTCATCAGTCAACACACTATCTCCCAAATCTCAAAGGAACCCAGCAATTACTGATACTTCTAACGAAGAATAATGCAAAAATGTACAGAACATTTTAAAGAAATTTTCACATCGCATACGCCGCTGAGGACAGTAAAATAAATCATAACAGCCTTGCAGAAAATAACTAAAGCATATCATACAACCTTCCCATATTGAATAACATACGAGAGGCCATATAAAAATTTAAGATTAAGATTGCGGCTAAATTATTACGACCTCACATCACATAAGCATAGAAAGAAAAAAAAACTGCATCAAATCTAAAAGAAATGTCTCATTTTAAAATACCAAAAGGTGGAATTTTAAGAAAAGGGAGCATTATAACCCTGCTTAGCGTCGTATATAAGATACCAGTAATCACAACACTGGGAACATTTCAAAGCAACATATATGAGCATTTTGTTAAACAGAAGCTACAAGACCAATACTCTACACATCATTATAGATCTATTTCATTTAGAATCTTTTATCAAATAAATTTTAAATCTCTCTCGAGGACCGAGAAGTGGGACAAATTCTTTTTCTTTAGAGGCAAACCCCTGCCAAACTCCTCTAGAAGCTCTGGTTAGCATACTAATTTTCAAACATAAACATTTTAATTGAACACCTGAAAATCAGATAAGCAACAACCAAAAATCCGGATATGTAATTTTTAAGGAAGGTATAATAAAATGAAAATACAAAATGAAGAGCATTTAACTAAATGTCCTGATATCCATCATTACATGCCAACATAAAATGTTTATGTCAAAGCCAGAGTGTCCACAAGCAAAAGAATTTGATGTAAGATAATTAAGAGAACAAAAAAATAACTTCAACTGTATTTGGACAATACGAATGCTTAAAACAGTGACAATTTGTTTAAAGTACTTAGTAAATGAAAAGACTGAAATTCACTTAAAATTTCGTCTTACTTTTTTTAAAACATTTCAAAGCGTAGGAATTGCACATCTTTTATGACTCGCCTCTATGGATTGTGTTTTACATCTTGAAAGATCGCTACTGTAGCCTGTAGCAGAATAATGGGGCTGCCATTTGTCATTACCCAGAATCAAGACAGATTCTTGCTATATAAGTTGGGTTTGGCTAAACATTTCTTATTTGTCCTGATATGGTCTTCCTAAACGTCATTAACTTTTTTCTATACCAGCAGTGAGCTGAAAAATCAGCGGGTTACTTCCGTTTTTGGGTGGATGTGTATACAGCGGAACTAAAGCCTTTTTATTAAAACCTCGAACACAGCAATGAAAATAAATTTTGAATTAAAACCAGGTTTCATCAGTTAAATTTTGGTCCTTTAACCACTACACCACACTGCGCAACCTACTTAAGATTAAGGAAAGTCAAAAATCATGATTTAAAATTTATTTCAACTTGCAGCGAATAAAAAAAGTACCTTGTAAGCGTAAACCGCCTAATTGTCCTCGTAGATCCGTGTAACTACTGATACATATCAAATAGAGATAATGAGCTCTCATATGCTGCAAATTCGCCTGACGTGATCAGTTTAATATTGTTACAAATCAAACCATATCTTTTAATTCTTTTAGAAATCTAACCATCGGATAATATATTAAATAATTTTATAATAATTATTGGCTGACAATATTCCCACGACTGTCTATATAACCTCTAAATATCCTTTTGATTCTTTAAAGATATCCAAAATAATACAGTAATTTCACACAGAACAGCTAATGGTAACAAAAGCCGTACACCTTTAGAAGCCTTCAAATACATACAACAAAGTTTTACTATCCATAAAAGAAGCATAGTCATTAGCATGACAATGAATTTAAAAACTTCATTTTCTATGGTAAATCTTGAAGATATCAAAAGAATTATGATATGCGCACAATTGAACAGCCCAGCAACTTTTTCGAAATTCTAATTTAATGGCTAATTTGTTTATGTTTTAATTTGCTTGAAAACTTTATTGTCATTATTTAAGACTTTGTAAACGAAAACAGTCTACATAAAAATAAAACTTCATCATAAAAAGAGACAACAGCATCGTTACAAGCTGTTAAACAGAATTACACTAAAAACAGCATTCAATTACTTTAAAAAAATCCTAAAAAAAAAATTAAAAGTGTAAAAAAACAACAGCAAGATAATATAAAAAAGAAAAGCTATAAAAAATATTCCTAAGGCCTCTACCGGCCATTCAAATTAATGAGGCTTTTTTGACGAGACTAAATAGAAGCGAGGCAATACAAAAATACATTGAAAAAATTCATGACATTTTGTCAAGTGGCTCATTGAGACACAGTTGACTCAGGCAACAATAGTTTCATGTTTTATTTAGAAATTCATCATTAATGCAGGCTTCGTTTTATATGGCAATTTTTTTAGCACTTTATATAGTTTTATTGTTGTTGCATATAAAATATTTTAACAAACGACCCCTGTTTGATTCAATAAAATATTTGAATGACCCTTTTTTTCTTTTTTCCCCCTTGAATTGTTGTTGTGATTTTTAGAAAATTTTTTTTATCAAATTTGCTGGGTTATTTTTTTTTTGGTTTTTTTTAATTCCCTTAAGAGTTGAAATAATGATGTTGAAATTTTTGAAATCAAAGCTTTTTGATAAGGGTTTTATTTTCGTGGTTGCTGCATTGTTGTATTTTTCATTATCGTACTTTCTTTGACACTGTAAACTTGGCACCTCATTAGCAAAAATTTTCTGTTAATGGTTTGTTGTTTCCTCGGGATTCTTTTGCAAATTTGTTTTTGTTTTTTTTTTTTTCTTTTTCTAGTCCTAAAAGTAACAAATGACCAAAGGGTTAGTAATTTCCACTAAAGTCAACGAGGGATTAATTAACAGCAGAAACTCAAATCCTATTAAGATAAATGTGAAATGAATAGAATTTCAATTCAAAGTAAGGCATGTAAAAATTAGTTACAAAAGGATCGAAAAAACGGAAAAAATAATTTTTCAACCTAATGAAATGAGTGAATTTTCATTTTATTTAAATTCAAAAAAAAATATTAAAAGATTGGTAATAAAAAAATAAAAAAATTTTTTCGTTTCAGAATTATGTACCTGCAAAGAGTCATATAGATGTGAAGGATTAAAATTCCAGCAAAAGATAAGCAATGACTTAGAGTGCACAATGCACTTCTAATGACCTCTATATATCATCTGTCATACTAAGCAGTGTATAAGTAATGATTTCATTTATAATGTGATACACAAGTACTTATTTTTCAGACATTTGATTAAAAACATACACCACACAATTTTTTTTGTTAAACTTATTAGAAGTTTTCATATATGGGCAATTCCATGTCATGGTACGTGACATTTGTACTCTTTTAAAGTGGAATAAATTGCAAAAGTAAGAGTAACTGGAAAAAAATAGATCTTTATGTTCCATTCAGAGGGTACTTTATTAAAAAAAAATAATTATATTCGAATAATTGTTGTCTAAAATATCGAGCAAAATTAGAGTTAATCGTACGTGACAGAAAACAGAAGTGATTTTGAGGTATATATGGAAATATAAACAGATCTGCGAATCTTGGGAGGTATTTTTTCTTTTTTTAATTTCTTACACTAAACCACATATTTTTCATTTAAAATCCATCATTCTTAATCTTTAAATGATTTTATAATAAATATAATTTAATATCGTACGTGACATATCGTATGTGACAGATTTTTCTCTTATAATATTCTTAGTTATATACGTTAAGAAAAAAAATTTAATTTTAAATTAGGGGCTAAGTTTTAACTGTCACCTTAGCCTACTACAAACTAGTTAAGTTTTAACTTTTTCCCTTAATGAATATGCAGTTTGAGAGACATTTATAAAGTGCTTGTCATAATATGAAAACGTATGAAGTTTTTTATCTTTGGAATGGGCTGGACATTTTACCAAGAGATAATCAGATTAAACTCTTATTATTGCTCTTAAAATAATTTAATAAGCTCGAAATACCTGCGCATAGTAAAATTTGAGTGTTTTTTATCAATAAACTTTTATTGAGAGTTTTTGTTTTTACATTCGCGGTTGACATTTTCATGGAATTGCCCATATATAACTTTTTATAATTCTCATTTGGTTTATCATACTCAAGGTAGTAATGATTTTAACGATAGCGTCAAATTATTAGGTTGTCGTATTTATTATCACTGAGATTTTTATTTCAAAGATTACTTTGCTGGCCCCAACGAATTTTTTTTTTTCGTGGTACTCATTAGGAAATAGGGTTGTAAAAATGGTTCTTCTGACTACTCGATCCTCTTTTCAATTGTGTACTCGATACAACATTATGCTTCAACAGATATCTTTTATATATTATAAAAGATACCCGTTTTTATTTAAAACAAGACAAGCTGATTAAGCGATATTTCTCCACTCACGTTGGATGAAATCAATCTTTGTTAGCCCCATATCAATGCCTTACTTCCTCAACCTCGTAACTTAAAAAATACGGTTTTGAGTTTTTCATATCAAACGATTGTTTCACGCTTAAGCTAAAAAAGACAAGTATATTATTACTACTAATATACATAAATACAATCAATTCCTTAATAATTGCATTTAAACTTTTAACCAAACACCGAAGTATAAAAAGATGAACCGTTTTTTTTCTCTCCTGAAAAATTTTATTTTTTAAGATACGAGGCTGAGGAAGTAAGGAAGTAAGTATGTAATATAAGTCTTTGGAAATATTCGTGGACGAATCGCTATTTAAACCTAGTACAATCTTTCACCATATTTGTACAAGTAAAATTCACATTGAAGACTTGTTTGTTTGTATTCTTAGATATTTTATTTCCCTGGGATCTCCTGCTAACCTACAAAGTTAAAGGCCAAAAAATATCGAACCAATTACACAGACCACTCAGAAGCCTATGATAGTTATAATTCTGCAGATACGCCACTAAATACATTTTCTTTGTATGGGGTGTCCCACGTCCCCCATTTGATCCTATCTAATTATTAAAATGAATGAATGAATGAATGAATGAATGTCTGCTACCAGGATTGAAATTGAAATATTTTTTTCCTAAAATTAATCGTATAATGAGCTTTTTGTCTGAAGGGTTTCACTTCCCTTTCAATTTCATTTGAAATTAGACAAACAAACAAAATAAAATAAAAGCTTACATAGTTTTTAAATTAAAATTGTTTTCTGTATAGCTCACAAAATTAAATCTTCTTCTTTCTTTTAAATTATTTTTATTGTTCTTTATTTCAGGTCATTTAAAACTCAACTATTTTGTTATTTCAATAACCTATAAAAGTTCTTATTACAGTTCGAGGTAAAAACTGTTGATTTTGTATAGAAGATTCTTTAAATTTAAAGAACAATGTCCGCAAAACCCATTCCTGTGCTTTACAGATTACTTTTAAAAAATCTCACAAAGCGGCCCCGTCGTTCTCCAATTTCAGAAAAATTTAAAAAAATTATGAGTTAAAGTGGGTATGAAAGTGGGCGTGGTAAATTTTTATTTCCTAAGAAACCCAAATTGAATTATGACAAATTGTCGGCTTAATATGCAAACCTCCTAAATCCAATTTTTAAGTAAATTGAGATTTTAATGCCGTGTGGTAGGGAAAGATTTGCCTCTTTGACTCGCATGTAGTTTTTCTTCAGTTAAAGTCTTGGGGCCGTATTCATAAAAAAAATATTTTAGGTTTATTAACCGCTTATTTGACAGATGTTGTAGAGAAATTTGTCAAATAAGCCTTTAATAAACCAAAATTATTTTTTATGAATACGGCCCTTGAATTATGTAAAAAGGTTTGATAAGAAAAACTGCTAAAACCTCTCACAGAAAAATGTTTGTAAGAAAAACTGCTAAATCCAGTACATCACTAGTTAAGTGTTAATTGCTACTATTCTTATATTTACTAACAATTAATGCAATTTTTATTTTTATATATTGTAGTCATACATGAAGGATACCAAGGCACATTTATTCGTCAGGTACTCTTGATTCATCAGCTGATTATTTTTTTATTACTTATTTTTAATTTCAGCTGTCATAATACATAAATAAAAAACAATTTTTTTTTATAATTAATTTCAAATGTCTAACTTCATATATCAAAAATATAAACAAAAAATTCTCTCCGAACTGAAATTACCTGATGAATAAATATGCCTTGGAAGGATACCATAAAATAAACCAACTATATTTTTGACTTTCCTCTCAAGCTACAAATATGAAATATATAAAAAAGCTTCTGTCTCTCCTCTAAAATATGCTGAAAGGGAGTTAGCAGGTTCGCATATTAAGCCGACGAAATATGAGAAATTAAGCCAACGAAATATTAGAGAACCAACTTACGAAATTTTATTATTTTTTTTTTCCAATAGAATTCATGTATAGCAGAAAAAAATGTATTGTAGCCCATAACTAAACTGTATGACTTCTGACAGTCCAAAATATTAATGGGATATTTAGGTTGTTAAAATTTATTTTTTTTATGTTGTAATTATAAATACTTATTTGAGTTTCTTTTTGTAAGCAAACATCGTAAGTACTTGCCTCCTCTGATATCGTCGTGTTAAAATAATGTGTTTAATTGCGAAATTGTAAGTTGTGAAAAAGTGTTTGTAAGAAGTTTAAAAAAAACACTTTTTTTTGCTGGAAATATAAAAATATTTAGAAAATTTTACTTTCTGCATGTGTTCTGTGTTTTGAGTTAAATAATAAATTCACTCGGAATTGCCATAGTATTGTTGTTATAAGCAGTAACGCCATAAATGTTATTCCGAGTGATTTAATTTCACTCGCAATAGAGAACACATGGGAGCATAACACAGTCTGTATTATAAAATATTTAAAACATTTAAATATCATGATTTTACAATTTTAAATATTAAAAATATTTGTAGTCAATATGATTATCAACATTTTTTCTAAATAGTAAAGATTTGCAAGTAAATCTCAAGGCAGTCAAACGGAAGACAAATTTAAAATAGTCAAATGTTCCTACAAGCTCTTCATAATTCCAGCAAACAGTCATTTGGATATTTTACCTTGGCAACTTGCAAGTTAATTTTTTTAAAACTTGGCATAACCCAGTTTAGTTTGATTACTAAGATGCTTTGGTGTATAACTTAAATCATTAAACCACTATATTCTAACCATCTTCTATTCTAGACTTATTCAAAATATTGCTATACAAATTACATTAAACATATAAGTAGATACACATCTAGCCTGTAGTGATTACACACAGCTATAATTGGTGATATTAATTTTAAATTTCATACATATTATCAAGTACAATCATAACAACAGATTTATTTAGTAAATTTTCACACAACAACATGTAATAAAATAAAATTAGTTTCTCAATAGTCTCTTGCATTTCAGTTGAAGAAATATTGTAAAATTTTTGAATACAACATGCATACTTTGTGGCTTAACTTAACATAATTATATTAATGTTTTTTCTTGCAACTATATGTATAAAGAATCTAAGAAATAAGTTATACTATTGCTAAATAGACATAATATTTAAACAAAATTTTAATAAATCTACATATCTTCAATGGGCAGTAATCACCAGAGATGTAAATATTTTATTGCAGACCCTTAAGTTACAATTATTCTAAAGGGTGACACAACTGAAACATATGATGTTAATTTTAAGCAAGCAAAAGATTTTTAAAGAATTATTTTATATAGTTTTTATTGTCAAGAACAATTTATGACAATAATATTTGAAACAAAATATCGTCCAAATGCTCGCCAAGGCTTCGGTGGCCTTCTATACGATAGTGCATATTTTCAATGACACAGGGACATAGTTGAGGTTCAATGTCGTTAATATTCCGAATTATCTTATTCTTAAGTTCTAGAATTGTTTTGAATGTATTGAAGTATACTTTTTCTTTTAAATATCTCCGAAGTAACAATTTCAAGGCTGTCAAATCACATGATGGTGGCGGCATATTAACATCGCCTTGAAGTAATATAACAAGATGATTTAAGATCATTCTTGCAAAAATATAAATTATTTGGTGACACATCCTTTTGGAACCATATATCTTCCAGGTTCATAACCTCAATTTCTGCTTATAAGAAGTTCGTTATCATTTCGCAATAGCGAACATTATTTATGGTTACTGCTTGGCTTAACTTTTTTTTTTCAAGAAGTACGGCACCGCCAGCCTATAAAACACACCAAGCAGTCACTCGTTGTAGATGCTTTGGGTTTTCAACAAGTACTCGGGGATTTTCATTTGCTAAAATTCGGCAATTCTGCCTGTTAACAAATCCACTAAGGCAAGAGTGTACACGGCCGCTGAAGATGATATTCCTTGTATAGACACCTTTCACTTCTGTCTACTCAACGAACGATTTGGTGCATTGATGACACTTTAAATAGTCAGTACGTAAGCTATTGCGATAACAAAAAAAAAAGCTTGTAAGCATATTTAATCATTTTTTTTTTAATGTGCATCATTGATGTTTGTGAGATGTTCAATTGATGGGCACAACAACGAGTCGAGTTTGACGGTTGAGTATGGCAGAACACTATCACGAACAACATTAATGTTATCCGCATAACGAACTGGGCGAGCTTGTATAGCTCCCAATTATAAGCATATTAGTTCAATTTTGCTGATCAAAAAAATGCGTTTTGATTTGAACCATCAGTTTCGTTTAAAGCATCAACAATGTCAATTGTGTACCTCCTCTGATTCAAACACAGAAAAAAAGAAATGTGGAATAAAGTTAGCAAAAACAACAAAAGTTGCAACTCACAATTGACATCATGCCTTATGATTGAACCACCCTTTACAATGTAAGATACGGAAGTTATGTTAGATACCAAAATTAAGGTTTATTATGGGTTAACATTGTTATTTTACCTGATTAGACCACAAGAATTTTGCCATTTTAAAAGCAGTAGACAATTTAATTTGCAAGTAAATAATATAGCATAGACAGCAATACGTATGTTAGTATATGTGTGCGTATGTGAATGTACATATACTACCATACAAATAGTACTAAAGATCATACAAACAAACAAAAAAATAACTTGACATTTACAACAGCTTTTCCAATTATCTATGGCCTATTTGAAAGAAACCCTTTTAACCTTTCGATTCTTACAAGCATACATACTAACATACATGCTTACATGCATACAACATAATTGTCTTAAACAAGTTTCTTAATTAAATAATTTATCTAAAAGAGTTGATAAAATTTATGAAACTGCTATGTATGTGTTAGGCAATTCTATACGCATATATATTTCATATGATTTTTGTGCTATTGTGCTCTCTTGATGCTTGTTTAAGGCAATTTTATGTAAATTTTCTTTAATTTAATAAAAACAACTGCAGATGTGTTTACATGTGTTTGTTTGTGTTGCAAAACATGAAAAACCATTAAAAAGTTAAAAACTTTAATGAACAAAAAACAAAATAACGTACGCAAAACGTTTTGCAATTAAACACCACAAGTTGTACATAAGTATGAATAATGGTTAAATATGTATGTTTGAGTGGCTGAAAATTAAAAGCCATGTATGACCAGGGGAGTTGTTTATAAAATAAGAGAAAATTTTTTACAAAAAAAAACACAATTTTAAGGCTGAAAGAAGAATGTTTAAAGAAAATATTAATTTATGAATTTATGTAATAAAACATTTTTTGTATTTTGTATAGGCCAAAGAGGATAAAAAACTTATAAAAATTACAAAAGATCAGAAAATTACAAAATAAGTACACATTTTAACTACAATTGGTATATTGATTAATTCCATAATGGATTTTTGATGTGCATTAAAAATTTTATTTTTGTGCCAATGTCCCACACTGTAGATTAACAGGTTGAAGTGGCTACGTAGCAGATTCCTTGGCAAATTAGGGGATGTCTAGAGCTATGGACTCGAGAATCTGATAGGATTTATAATGAAAATGGCTTTGTGACACAAGACTGGGAATAGGTCGATTGTAGGGCTTTGGCTCTTTTTGGCATTAATTTGATATCCACTATTTTATAATTTTTCTATCGTTTTTTCTTTTTTTTCTATTCTCGTTCTAATCTTCTCTATATATTTTTTATTCTGAGGCGTCACAATGGACCGTATTGGTCTCTGGGTGAGGGTGTGAGGGAAACTTCGCACCAGCCCACTTACCTACCTACCTACACAGTGTAATCAGCAGTTTTTGTAGCTAGTAATGTAATTTTCAATGTAAGCTACATAGAAAAAATTGCTAGTAATATTTTGTGAGGATAGCAAAAAGACAATGTCTCTAAACAACTGGGGAGCTTAAAACTCAACAGGATCAGTTAGCTTACTTCCAAATTAAGTTTATATAGAAATTTTTAGAAGGAGCTATGAAAAATTTAAAACACAACAGAGCTATCATCTTGTAAAGAGATACTTGTACAAATTTAAGAACTTTTCATCAAAATTATATTAATTCCACGTAGAGCACAATAGTTAACTGGGCACTTAAATGACTTTTAAAGAAGTTCTGGTCTAAACTCTAGTGAATAGTTCTTCTGAGTTAGGAAATAAAAAGGTCTTAAGTCAGAAACTGCAGTTTTTGTTTTCTACCAAACAAAATATGGATATTTCTCAAATAATGTCTAAATTAAAAATGATCACGAATGGATGTCGTTAGTAAAACCCAATCAATTAGTCAAACTACAATATTTTTACTTAAGACCTTTAAGTCTAATATCTAAGAATTTTAGAGCTTTCATTAAATTAAAGATAATAGGTAGAAATTGCTATTTGTGAGTTTTAAAGCTCTAAAAATTAATATAAACTGAAAAAGTTTTCCAACAAGAGTGATATGATAACTTTGAAAAAAACACACACTTATTGTTAAGCAAATTTAAAAGTTTTTTATTTAAAGTGAAGTACAATCAATACAATTAAGTTTTAAATAAAACGTCAATCAAATGACCTCCGCAACTTCTTATGTAGGAACGAATTTGATGAACCCAACTAAATCAAATTGTATGCCATAAATGGCATTATTAGGTAAGAAAACTAAATTCCGCTAGTACGATCCTTTAAACGGTCCAGCAATAGTTAAATTTGTTGACACATATTGTAACTGCAAAACAACGACTATACAATCTACTTAATACTTTTTAACGAAACTCAAATGAATGTGCCGACGGTCTTGCAAACTGTGGGCGAGTTAATGATTTGCCCGAAGCCTTTTATGGTGTATCATCATGTTATATTAGGGGTGTATCTTGTAACTGGTAAATATTTCAGGGTCAACGTCAGACTAACAAGTTGGTGTTCCTTTCAAGAACCAAATCTAAGGGACTTTACTTCCTGAATAGAAGGAATATAAGAATATTATCTTATTTAAGTAAAACCTTTAATTTAAGTAAAACTGGCAGCTTAAATTAAGTGATATCTAGGTTTTGCGATATGGACGATGAGACTGCAAAACACCTCTTGTTTAATTTCCTAGAACTCTGAAAAAAGATATAACATCTTCAAATAGACATCTAAAATTCTTTGCCTCGCTAATAATCTTTATTCAAAACCTTGACTTAAATGTAAGCTCATGGCAGCATAATATACAATTTATTACAACTAATGGCAATACCAGGTTTTAATGATTGGCTTTAACATAAAAACAAATTTGTAAAAAAGCCTGTCTGAAAACACTATATTATTTTATATATCAATTTCTTCTTTATCCTAATGTTGGACAGTAACTAAACGTGGCCAGATTGCTGGACCAATAAGATATATATTATCTCGCTAAAAAAAGGCTTTACATTTAACTCACGTATCGTGGTGTTTTCAACAAAATTCATGCAACAGTTTTTGAACCAATCGAGTTTTAGAAACCAAACAGATAGACAGACATATATTCTCAAAAGAAGTGTTTTGCATTCTACATCGCTGACTATATACACCGTCCTCAAAATTTAAAAAAAAGTTTTTCATATACAGATACAGTATTTTTACAATTCAATTATAAGAATATATTAATCACAAGGGATACATTATTCTCTAAGCCACACATGTGAAAGTCACATATTATTGTCAAAATTTAATACAAACAATCGAAATATTTATTTTATGGTCATAAGGATGCAAAGGAGTAAAAAGAGTCCCTCAAATAAATTTAAATATTAAAATTCATAAATATTTACAATAAGTTAAGAGGACTTACAGAATATTAGAAAGCAAACTTAACATACGCAGCCAAAACAACAAAAATTTCAACACTACACATCCCCTACTTAAGACCCCTTAGTTCAATCACCAACTTTATATAACAAGTTGTATTAAAGAAATATGATAAAGATTTCCCCAAAAACCGAAAAGAAATTTAAACTTATTTTATTTTTTATCCAAAAAAAAATACCACCAAATGATTTAGGAAACTGTCAAAAAGAGAAAAAGCATAAATATGAGAAAAATATTTTACAGATCAAGCATAACTAGAACAAAGTGTTCTCTACTTTAGTTCGTAGTCAAAAAATACGTTCATATTAGACAAATATTTGTTCAAACAAATTTAATAACTATTCTTGATAAACATTTTTTAATTTAATGCAATTTTTCTTGAACTGAATATAGACAAAACTTTTGACAGTTAATTGATTTTGCAATTGGTTTAAATTAAAAATATTAGTTAAAAATATATCTATTAGAGCAGAAATTACCATATTCCAGTGGCTACGTCTATCAAGTCAAATATTCTTACTTGTAGGATTATAGTAAGTAAGTTTTACCATATTACCTCCCTGTTTACTATAGGGTACCTTACGACAACAACTAGCCAAAAAAAAAAAACAAATAAAAATAACGGAGACAAAAACAAATTTGTGGCAGTTACAATTGCTTGGCCATAATTCATTTCAGCAATTTTAACACAATTTAAATATACTCCTTTACTTAAACACGCACATAGCCATATGCATAACATATCATAGCACACATAACATTCTTCAGCAGATAACTAAAGGCTTTATCTGCCACTACACTCACCTACTTTAAACATACACGTGAATATTTTGTTGGACCAACAAAACTTCATATTTCGAAGTGCAAACAAACAAATACAGCAACGCAAACATAAACAACAGCTACAACAATAACAATGACAACACCCAAATTGAATAGAAGAGAGCCAGAGTCATGGTAAGCTGTAGAGCATGAAAGAGGAAGAAGTAAAAAGTAAAGCACTCTTAAGGTAAATTCCCAACAAGGCGGAGGTAGAAAACATGGTAGAAAAAATGGTAGAATATTTTTTGGGCTTTTTTTGTTAAAATTGAAATTGAAATTTTACAAAAAAAAATTTTTTTAAAAAACTCTAAAGAAAACTTTCATGTGTAAACCTTCTAGAAATTTATATAAATATAAAGGCTAAAACAAGAAAAAATTTCGTATTTTTAAAGGAAAATAAGGATAATTTGGTTCACTTAGCCATTTGAAGGAAAATTTAGAACGATTTTCTTTTCATAGACAATTTTTACAGAACAATAGTTGTCTGATCTGATCTCACGCTTTATTAATAAAACAACTATTGATGTTAATAAAAAAGATCGAAAACATTTATTTCATATTAAAACAGAACTCTATATTAAAAAAAATCGTTCCGGAAACCCCTAACGCAGTAAATAAAATTGCGTTTAAATTTATATGTAAACGTATCCTTTTACCAAAAAGAAAAATAAATAAATTAAAAACTAAAAAAAACTACGACAATATACAATTACCCTAGTGCCTCTCACTTACCATTTGGTTACACCTCTCATACATTTTTATACTCATGTGTTTGTGTAAAAATTTATAGCAACTAAGAATTATAATAAAAAAGGATACAAATAAGAAAAAACTTTTTTTTTTTTGGAGTCTCACACAAAAGTTCACTAAAAGCACAAATTGTAATGAAATATTAATAGAGTGAAAGAAAAAATTTAATTATTTATATGAATAAAATATGGCAGCAGATAAATTAAATTTAGGAAACTTCAGAATCTTGTTTATTAATTTTACAATCACTTAAGATACTAGCTGTATTTTTAGTTAACTTAATAATAAATATTTATCATACGCACTAGGGTTCCCTAAAGTATTTTAACAAATTTATAGGCACTAAAGTTTTCCAGTTTGCATTTTACCCTAATTAAACTGCTTGCACTCCTTAGACATGAATTCTTATTATTTCGAATCGCATCTCTGGTCCATAAACTTACACACTCACCAACTCAATAACCTTAAAGCTACTTTAAAGCAGATATTTTACTATTGTTAAAGGAGAGCAAGACAGAGGCTGAGAGTTAATGTTTACATGTATTTGTTTGAACAACGTCCAGTAATTGCAAAGGTTTGCATGCATTTTTATTTTTTTCAAGATAAGTGCGTGAATTTAATTAAAACTGTGTTGTTGCTGTTGCTACAATAAAACATTATTATACACTTTTGTTGCTGTTGCATTTACATGCCTTGTGTAGCATTTACAATTCTTACTTATTGCTATAGTTGCCTTAGCAAACAAGTGCCTTTTCCGACATTAACAAATATCTTAAAAAAATGCATTGTTTGTGTATAGTGAACTCTGGTTTGCTGGCAGGTGATTCTACTTATACTTTATGTAGAATGTTTTTTTTTTTACATGATAAATCTTTATACAGTGCTGGTATGCCAGTGCTAAAGTATGGAAAATTCCAGAGTACAGAACCGCCTCCTTCACTATAATTGTTTTACATATTTATGTGTATGTATGTAATATAGCCAGTGAAGCTATACAAATTAATAATTGAGTGCAGGAGAGATTTTTAAAAGGACACTGGTACATACACATTAATACATGTATACTATTTAATACAATTTCTACCAAAAAAAATGTATAAATGTTGCACAAAGCATCTTATATTAAATAAATAATAATTAAATATTTTATTTGGTTGTTGAGTTTAAGCTGGTGTATAAGCATTTCACTGGTGCTTATAACTGATTGTCAGTAGACCTTTTACCGAAATTCTTGAAAAACTTTAAAATGTTTTAAGTTTAATCTTCAAATTCTTATTAACAAAATAAGAGTTCAAAATTAAAACAAAAAAATTACAAAAAACTTCCTAAAAGATACAACCAATATTTTAAGTCCTTTTTAAAGAATTTTATTTTTCTAATCCACCTTAAAGCCAACAACCAAATAAAATATTTAAAGATTAGTTGGGCTCATATCCCGAGTAGTTTTGTAAATTATTGATAAATGATAATAATTAAAATAAAAAAAGTTTTAATTTTAATGCAATTCTGTTATTATAGGTTTTTTAAATACATCAAGTTCAAGACAATATAATGCAGTGTTATGTCGGCAGCCCTTTTATTTTTTATTTGTGTCCTGCGTTTTTTAAACGATGTTATAAGTATTTCTACCATTCATGCATGCAGTTACGAACTAGAATTTCAAGGAGCATGCTAGAACCACAAGACAAAGTTAAAGAGATGACAATGTGTGGGGCATATGTGTGTGGAAAGAAAAGTACTGTTACCACTTTAAACCTTAATTTCTTCCAGAATTAGTTGCATAAATAAAACATCATCACTTTTGAGTGTGTTTTCTCTTCATCAGCAAACTGTTCTCAGTCTAAGGAATTAATTAAGAGAAAATTTAAAGAAAACATTTTCGTGATTAGGTAAGGTTGAAAAGGATGGGTATAAAAGCAAAAGCCCATGACAGGTATGCACTTATGCCCAGTTGGCATGTTGTGCGCTCCATATGGAAAACGGAATTCCCAAACAAAAACCACAACCATAATTTCCCATAAATAACGGACTAGTCCAAGAACCCAGTCCCCTCAATGTAACGCCTTATGGATCTCCAGTTCAAGTTCCCCAGGTATTCCAAGTTCGGCATAGTATCCACTGTAAAATTTTGCGCCTAATATGCCCAAACGCAGGACAATGACAGAGGTAGTGTCCAGAGTCTCATCCTCTTCCTCGCAAGCTCTACATATTGTCTCCTCGTGATTACAAATTTTATTACTCTTCGTAAAAAAAAATTATATTTTCTTACCTAAAACCCAAGTTAAAAAAAGTAAAAAAATATTCCTTTTAAGATAAAACAAAAAAAAATTGTTCCTACTTTACAAGTTAGCCTGTGGAAAATACAATTTATTTATTTTTGTTTAATAGAATTTCTATATTGAAAATAATATTTTCGAAAAAAAAATTCGCTATTTTCCCTTAAATCTTAAACTGTTGCCACGTCAGAAACTGGATTTAATTAAATTAAGAAAAATTGCTATTTCAAATCATATATAATTAATTTTAATAACAAAATTTTTATTGCTTTAGAACAACCAATTCTACACAAAATTTAAATATAAAGTAAAAATATTAAAACAAAAAACTGTTTTTGCTAAAAACGATAAATTTGATATTAAATTTATGACAGAGACTGCTTTCATGTTAGAGCATTAAATTAATTTTTACTTATTAATTTTAAATAATTTTTCTTATACAAGAACTGTTAGGATCAAATATGTTTTATTTAAAAATTCAAACTGGTTCCAGTTTGAAACATTTTTTTAAAATAAGTAGATAAGCTTCTTGGAATATACAAAAAATCTTTAAAACCGCAAGTTGACTTTACAGCTTTAAGTTTTCACTTTAGCAACAAGCTGTCCCTAGGATCAAAAATTTTATTTATAGAAAAAAGGCTCTTCAGACTTTATCCAGGCTGAAATTCTTAAAATAAAACTTAATTCTTCTAAAGAAATATTTTGCTTTTTTCCTGGTAGTGGTCTCACGATTTAAGGTCCATTGTCCTTTTTATGCAGGGAAAACCTCAGGTAATACTCAAGCACCTTGCTCAACAGGTCAGGCTTTCTAATACTTTTTTGCAAGGTATTCTATTGGGCAATTACACATTCAGATCTTATTGCTTAAACCTACAAGTAAACTCCCAGTAGAATCTCCAATGAATGGCTAACAATCATCAAACAATTTTGAAGAAAGGTCATTGCACCCAGACATGTTAGAAATTAACAGGAAATATTTAACTAGCCATCTTTTTTTAACGCGATTTTAATTTCCACCACAGACCCCACGAAATCATCGAAAAAATTCAGGACAATCTATAGTGGTTGTTGTTTCAACTGGTACCAATTAGTTCTATGGTTATTCTTAATGAATAGCCCCATGCTGCCAGGTATATAAATAAATTTTAATTTTACCAAGGTAGCTCCCACGAGCTAGAGATTATTTGTTACAGATAATTATCCATCTCTATTGACTCACTGAAACACCATAATAATGTTAGTTGACTGTATCTTTCTTTTGAAGTATTTTATTAACATAACCACATACAAGAAGGTGGTCTGTAAAAGAACATTATCATTAACATTATTAATTTTTCTTATACAAGAACTGTTAGGATCAAATATGTTTTATTTAAAAATTCAAACTGGTTCCAGTTTGAAACATTTTTTTAAAATAAGTAGATAAGCTTCTTGGAATATACAAAAAATCTTTAAAACCGCAAGTTGACTTTACAGCTTTAAGTTTTCACTTTAGCAACAAGCTGTCCCTAGGATCAAAAATTTTATTTATAGAAAAAAGGCTCTTCAGACTTTATCCAGGCTAAAATTCTTAAAATAAAACTTAATTCTTCTAAAGAAATATTTTGCTTTTTTCCTGGTAGTGGTCTCACGATTTAAGGTCCATTGTCCTTTTTATGCAGGGAAAACCTCAGGTAATACTCAAGCACCTTGCTCAACAGGTCAGGCTTTCTAATACTTTTTTGCAAGGTATTCTATTGGGCAATTACACATTCAGATCTTATTGCTTAAACCTACAAGTAAACTCCCAGTAGAATCTCCAATGAATGGCTAACAATCATCAAACAATTTTGAAGAAAGGTCATTGCACCCAGACATGTTAGAAATTAACAGGAAATATTTAACTAGCCATCTTTTTTTAACGCGATTTTAATTTCCACCACAGACCCCACGAAATCATCGAAAAAATTCAGGACAATCTATAGTGGTTGTTGTTTCAACTGGTACCAATTAGTTCTATGGTTATTCTTAATGAATAGCCCCATGCTGCCAGGTATATAAATAAATTTTAATTTTACCAAGGTAGCTCCCACGAGCTAGAGATTATTTGTTACAGATAATTATCCATCTCTATTGACTCACTGAAACACCATAATAATGTTAGTTGACTGTATCTTTCTTTTGAAGTATTTTATTAACATAACCACATACAAGAAGGTGGTCTGTAAAAGAACATTATCCGTTCGACCCTACTTGTAACAACAAAGGCCACTTTTTACATGACCAATTTCCTCTTCACGTCTACCCTTCATTTTGTTTAATCATGAATATCTTATCCCCTTTTTACCTTTTTACCTTTTTACTCTATTTTGTAAAACAACTTTTTATAAAATTTCATTAATCATTTGATAAACTTTTAACCATAAGTTACAATATTATTTAAAATAAATGATTTGAAGTAAATATGCTGTCACATTAAAATATTGTTATATTTCTTATATTCCAAGTCCTCCCCTAAGGATATATTCTTTTATTTGGTCCGTTTGTGAAGCTCACTCACATGTGTATGAGTAGGATTTTGTCGGGAAGTAATCTAAAGAGCAATTTATAAAAGAATAACAAGAGCGTCAATTTGTCCGTTTTTCTGCTGCTAAGCTCTCTGATACGTGTTTTGCATAACGTTCGTTTTCTTTTTAACTCCTTTTTTTCTTTCTTTGTTTTGTCCTGTTAATAACCTAAGGGAAAATAAAAATAACAACAATAATATCTTGATAAAAAAATAAATAAAATAAAGGGTTGTCATAAAAAACCGTTAGAGTTTCTTAACGTCTTAAGCTGTCATCATCACACATACTCACATACACAAGTCAAACTATGATGTATAATATTGGAATAACAGAGAAAAAAATGTACACGCGTATGTGTTTAAGTGTGTACTTTTGCTGGTAGGTAGGTGTATATGGTTATCTGTTTCTGAAAGCTTAGGGTTTTTTTAAATATTATTGAGAAATCCTTTTTATGATATTTTTTTCTTTCCCCCTTTTCTTAAAGCATATGTCTGTAAATGTCGGCGGGTTAGGTAAGGCAAATGCCTTTGGTAATCATAAATTTAATTGTTAGACTTTAAAAAATAAAATTTGAATATTTTATTATCATCATAAATTCAATAAATATTAGCATTATGGTGATATCAAATAAAAAAATATTGATAATAAATATGATTTAAGGTTAAACATAAAAAATAATTGCTTTTAAAGAACTTTTAAACTTGTTTTACTACAATGTACATACGCTGCCGTATGAGGAAATATACTTATATATTTTATAAAGTTTTGATTTCTTTTTTAAGATAATCTTTGGCGTTTTAATAGGGTCTGTTTAGGAGTTGTACTAACAAAGCAAAATTCTATATAAATCATAACTTTCAAAATAAATTGTTTGCAAGGGGCAACTTTTAGATTAGAAAAATATTAAATAGAGTTTTTTCTTATTTAATTGCTTAAACTTAAAGTTGTTTGAATGTTTTTTTAAAGGAATATGGACTGTTGAAATATTTTCCCGTCAGCACTTTAGCACTTTGCTCAATGTATATATACTATCATTGGACAAATATTTGACGAAATAGACCGCACTACTAAGACGTATTATGTCCTTATTAACAAGTTGTTTATTGGTTTAAAAGTAGTAGTAATTTAAACAAATATTAATATTAATTAATTTTTATAGGCTTTGACCATTTTTGGTGTATAAACAATTAAATAAAATTAATTAACTCGTTATCGGATACGATAACTTCTTAGAGCAAATATTTAAAAAATATAGATTATCAATTCAAAAAACTATATTCTCTGACAAAATTTCTGGCTTTGTTACTTTCACTCGGCATTTTTTTTTTTTTCTTTTTGCAAATTATTTCAAAACAACAAACATAAAACAATATCTGAAGTTTTTTTATGCAGCCGATATATTTTTGTTTATCCTTGCATCAAATACTGAATTTTAACAAAATGTGAACTTAGCTTCTTTACAAGTGGATGTGTCGATTTATAAAAAAACATTCAATTACTTTTGCTATCATTAAACGTATGTGTGGTATATGTATATGTGATTAAGTTTAATCATGAATATTTAAATCTTTTTAGACCGATTTTTTGCCATTCAAGGCGATATAATTAAGTTTTACTTTGACAACCCATAAACCCACCACATTTTTACAACTTCGTAAAAATTTAAAACACTTTATGCTTACGGCTCTTTTCACATTGGATTATTATTTTAATTAAACAAAAACAATAACAAACCACCGCAAAAATTGTTTTACCGTCCACCATCTTTCACTTACTTAAAAATAAAAATTTAAAAAAAATTATAGTAATTTTGTTTTTTTACGAAAAAGAGTGCAATAAGAGATTATCAGAAATGTTTAAAAGAATTCTTAAAAAAAAGTGTGCACAAAATTTTAAAATAACTATTTACTAATAAATATGTAATAAAAGGACAAGTTCAATCTTGTTAGCGTAAACAATTTTAAAAATACTAATATTGCAACAATATATAGTCTTATTTCCTTTCATTCATTTTCTGTTTTACTTTCTTTCTCTAGTTAAAATCTTAATCGGAATATTTTGTTCTATGAAATTTAGCAGAAAGTTTCTGATTAAACAGCTAAACGTACTTTGTATAATTTAAGTTTGCTTAACTTTTTTAAATTTTTTTATTAAATTTTAATCGTACATTGTGAAAAGAACCGTAAGTTTAAAAAATACACTTTTTTGAATTTTTTTCCCAATTTATTATATAACATACATAAGTATGTATTTACTAATTAACCGACTTAATAGCTCATTTTCAAAACCACGGAAACAGAAATAGTAAATAGCTATGAATTTCTAAAATTTTACATTATTCAGCTCAATAGTTCGACTATAAGAATGTTTTACACAGATAGATAGATATGGCTAAATCGACTAAAAAAGTCAAATTAGAATGCTGAATATTTCTTGGTATTATACGAATACTCATAGTGACAATAATCTGAATAAATAATTATAAGTATGTACATATGTACTTACATATCGTTACCTTAATATAGAAAGGCCCTTACTCAAGCCTTTTTATACATTAGTTAGGGCTATTCTATATTAAGGTAACGATATGTAGGTATGTATGCACACCCTGTCACCACTAATATGGCGTATGCATACTGCATATGAATGCTTTTATTTTTGTTGTTATTCCTGCTTAAAAAGCAGGAATGCAAAAATATTTGAGTTTGGGTGTATAACAGAAAACCAAAACAAAGCATGATCATTGTTGTTATGTAGATAAATATCAAGAGAAAATTTAAGTCAAAGAGAAGAGAATAAAAACAAACATACATACATACTTATTTAATATAAAGTGTTTACTTAAATCGGTATTTTTGTTTTTGTTTTTAATTAAAAGCAAAATGGTGTTGATATGAAACAAAAAAAAAACAAATACAAGAAGTATTACAAGTAAATAACTAGACTAACAAGACCGATGAGTAAAATATAAAAAGGTTTAACGATGTTCAGATGATATCAATTGGAGACTTCAATATTAACTTTTTAAATAATCAAAACCAATTAATAATTAAATTTTGATTTAATATTTCCAATGATATATTAACGTGTCTTCTGTTTTAGAAAGAATTAAATAAATACAAAAAAACAATGATCGAATATATAAAACTACGAAATATAAGACGACTATCGAAACGGTTTTTACAAGGTATTCAAATCAGTTTTGATTAAATATTTTTAAATTTTACTTAAGTTAACACAAAAAGAATAATTTATTCATTTAGTATATATGTACATGAGAATGTTTAAAATAAAATGATTGATAATAATAATGACTGATAGATAAATAAACCTTAATACCATAAAATTCAAGTAAGCTTGCTGTATTGTTAGTAACAAAAGAAAGTTCACCTTTAATATAAATTAATACAATTTTTGTTACCAAATTAAACGTATTAAAGTAATCAATTCAAAAGTGAAATAAAATTTTTTTAAGCTGCTTCCATATTGTTTTCTTTAATAAAATGTACTGCCATGTATTGACTGCCAAAGATCTTAAAAAGATCTTCATTCAACCATGTATAATTATCATTACTTTTTCTTAAGCCTTTTTTGGAAATGGAAACAATTTTTTCGTACACGTAAAGAAAAATCATGTTTGCGACATGTATATTATATGTTCTATAAAAATATTCGGTTCTTGGAAACATGTTATAGATATTTTCGGTTTATTTTTTTTTTTATCATATATTTTGTCGCAGTAATCAAGAATTTGTTTGAAAATTTTCATTTAATGTTTACTTTTGGTAAAAATTTTGATATGGTTGTCGCTTAAAAATAGTACAATTTAAAAACTTTGTATGAGAAAAATAACATTATATTCGAAAGCAATAAAAATTACTAATAATCATTGAATAATTACCTGTGTTCTTCATTCCGAGTGAAACTATATCACTCTGAATTGCCATGAAATTGTTGTTATAAAAAATAACACTACAAAAGCAATTCCGAGTGATTTCATTTCACTCGGAATACAGAACACAGGCAAATATGTGACACAACAGTATTATAAACCAATCAATTGTCGTTTTTAATTGTAGTCTTATATATTATTATTGTTGATTCAATTAAACATAATAATGATAACTGGCAACCATTTTGTGTTTTAATCATAAAAATCAATCATGTTTAGTTAATTACTCTTTGATTTTGGTTACCACAACCATGTTTTTTCTTTGCATGTAGACAAGAAAGTTGCATAAATGTAAGCCTTAAAAGTATTTATTTTCTCAAAGTAGATATTATTGCGAAGAGCTTTAATTTTTAAATACAATTCATCACTTATCATTTGAAATTTCCATTTATCATTATTTACGTACCGTAATAAGGTCATTCATATTAGCCTCATTCAATGCTCTTTTTGCACACTATAGTTTATTGTGCTTTTGTTGCCTAAAATGTTCAATTTTATTTTTTATTTAAAAAATTTGGCTAGAGTTAACAAACTAGGAAATATTTTCGTGTTTTAAAACCTCAACTTTATCTAGTTGTTGTAAGAAAAATGTCCCCTTCTTGCAAACAATTTGTTTTCTACTTGTCTCTTTTGTAGATAATAAATGCTTTGATTACAAACAGATAGCTTTTGTTTAAAACTTCTTTCCTTTCTCCTTAAACTTAAGAACAAAACTGATAATAATCCTAGTTTTACGACTTATTTTTGTTACCTTTCTTCTAGTTAAAATGTGACCTTTATCTAAGCATAAAAGCGTACATTTTTGTTTTCAAATTTATACAGCAAAAAAAACCGACATTTGATCTATTTGACCTTTTTCAACTTGAACTCCCCTGAGTGGATTAATAGAAAAAAATCTAATCGCTCATAAATGGCATGGTTGATGGAAGTAAACAAAACTTGTAAAACCTATAAAACAAATTGAATTATTTTCTTCTTCTTCTTTTAGTTGCTTAAATAAGGAAATTATATATTTACAACATACAAAAGCTATAACTGATTATCACATTTTGAATTGATTTTTCTTGTTTTTATATTCATTCGTATGTTTGTGTGTGTGTGTGTGCAAATGTAAATATATTATGATGGTGTTTTGACATTAAATCTTGTACTTTAAAGAGTTTTTTATTTTTTATTCTTGGTTTTTTTTTCAACGACATATGGATTTTATTGTTTAAACACAAATATAGCGTATGAGTAAACTCAATTTGTTTTTGTTGTATGATTTTTTTTTTTTATAGGATTTTGTTTTTTACACACAATCTCTATAGTTTTATGAGTCAATAAAATTGAAATTTATTTAAGCATTTTTATGGCACAACTGAAATAAAAATTACACAATGACAATATAATATTCTACTTGAAAAAATTTAATTAAAAATTCTCTTGAAAATAAACAAAAAAATTTGATAATTTAAACATGGCAAGGAAAATCTTTAATACTTTAATAACATTATAAAAATTTAAGAAACCAATTTAAGATATTAAAGATTTTAAAATTTAAAATTTTTCTATTATCTTTATTTATTAACTGAAAATCTATTCTAAGTAGCAATCATGCTATTACATTTCATTCGAATATGACTGTCATTATAATTTCCGTTGTGCAAGCAATGGTTTGTAATCCTCTTTCATTTCCGGTCTTAAATTATATTTACATAAATGACCAAACCCATTTTGGATTTTTGTTAAGCAAATAATATCAGTAGCATTATGAAAATGCTACAAGTCACTTAAAAAAAACTCATTGTATTATTTCTTTTTTTTCTCGTATTACAGCCAAAACAGCTTTAGCTTTATTATATCTTTTGGATTTCCGTTATTTGTTTTAATGATAATTGGTATTATCTTCTTTGCAATTGTGGCTGAAACAATATTATTGTTTTTTCTTCCAAATAGCATTATGACAAGCCAATACCCAAGTAATATGGTGGCAAATTTATGTAAAGCTGTTTATTGTTAAAATGTAGGATAAAAGTATAAAAATGAAATTAATAGAGCTAAATTTAGCTGAAGTGAACTAGAAGATTATAAATACCCTAAAGCCAAGTATTCACTGAACAAAAAAAATTAAACGAAAAATTTAAATCAGATATAAAAGTTTAAGAAAAAAGTTTTTGTGAATCCACTATTTGTATTGAATTGAAAGCAATAATTAAACAATTATATATCTATATTCATATCAACACATAATGAGAATTGACTCTCAGCTTTGATTATGAATTCTTCTGAAGTAAACCACTATGTTGGAGTAAAGTACATATAACAGCTGAAATACTATGACCCAGCAAAGAAACATGTTCAAGAAGTGATTATGCAGAAGTTCAAGTAAAGATAAAGTGATTCAATTTAGATAAAAACTCACATGATTTTCATATCACTGTGTCATTACTTAGAAATCACTGCATTTTAATAAATGTATAGAACTCATGAATACAATATGACCATAAACCGATATTTTCTTCATGTTAACGATTTAAAATTTTTTATTTCAGATCTAGGCAATCATTGAGAAATAATTATTTTATACTATTGACTTAGACGTCCTGAAAATGTAATTCACCTTACACTATAGATTACTCTCGTATAATACGTTACATACTTTTCAGAAAAATCTCGTGCTAAGCGAATTCGTGTTATACGACATATTAAGTACCTGATATGAAATAAGAGATTTGGTTTGAAAAAACACGACCATCGTTTTAAAATAAACGTAGAAATGATACAAAAAAGGAGTGTAAGCATTTAAAAACCATGTTTCCATTCTTGTTTTTTATTTTAAAGATCTTTATATATTTTTGCATATGCTGCCTAAGACTTTGGCATTCCTATTTTAATTTTTGTGCGCCTTCAGTTTAAAGGATATTTAATTACAAAATGTGACTGTGTCTGTTCGGTCAAGTCTAGGCCGTTTTTATTGTTTGTACGAGGGAGGAGTCCTAGACTTGTTTTGTCTGAGTTGTTTTTTGCTAATAGCGATTATATTTAATACAATTTTTTTTGCATCAATCATCTTTGGATATTTTCAGAAGTTATATCCTCAAAAAAATCCCTTCTTTTAGATCCCGAAACTTCCTTTATTGCACCTAATCTGTTTTCTAGTATCTTAGTTAAATTTTCCATTTCGATTATCTTGAGGCAAATATTTTTCAAAAACCATTTAAGTGTAGTCTGCTTTCTTTGATGGAGGCATTTATTCGAATGATATAGTCCAAAATTTTGAAAAGCTTCCGCACCTGCGTAAGGTATCAACTTTGTTATATATGCACTCCATTATACATTCCACATTATACATAAAAACCGTGTTATGCGAGGAGCGTATTATTCGCAAAGCGAGTTAGGCTGAATTCGTATCGTAATAGTTCTTGTTTTATGACAACTTATACGATTCGAAATTCCCTAACAGTGCTAAAGCAAGTCCTTTTTGTACAAATACCGTGTTCTACGGGGGTCACCTGTAAATTTTTGCTGAGTTTACATATTAATCAAACACGAATCCACCTAAAAACTAGGGATTAAAAAATGATACTTCCTCATCCATAAACCAATTGCTTTTCTTTAATAAGTAACAGCTTTTACAGCCAAATAAAATAAAAATAAAAATATATATTTTTATTAAAAGAATTAAATTTTTTTTATCAAATACCTCGCTAACGACCTTTGGTACTGGATCAAAATAATATTATAACTAAAGAAATGTATACAACATTGTAGATCATAACAACTATAGCATTGGTAATATAAATAGTATAACCAGCGCAGCTTTCACAATAGTATAAAAACAGAATACGTTGTGTGTATATACAAAAATTAAGTTTTATAACAATATGTAAAGCAATAAAGTATCGTATAAGTTTATTTTATTGGGTTCAAAATCAAACTTTTATTTAGTAAATTTTAATTGTTATTTCTTTTGGCAATAAAAAGTCAATATAAATCGAAATATAGATTAATTTTTTAATTAACAAAAATAAGTAAGACAAAAATTAATAAATTTTTCAAGGTTATGCCTATTTTTTTAAATATTTTAAATGTTAGCATACTTTACGCAATAATGAGATACCTTACTTCAACTCTAATCCCTCTTATAAAATCGTGTTAAACATCGCCTTTTGAAACGAGTAAAAAATTATCAGTTTCGAAAAAAATAAGAAGAGAACTGAAAAATCCTAAAAGATTGTTCATTTTCTTTCCTTAAATTTGTCTGTGTAGCTTACCGGATTATGCAAATATTTTTAAAACTTTATCCCCGCTAATAAACTTGACCTGCGCTTTTCCCAACTCAAATAAAAAAATTTTACGCATTTTTCCTTTTAATACATTTTCCCATAAATTTCTAGCTCATATAATCTTAAAATTATAAATTAATAAGCAAATAAATAATAATATTAATTGTTTTCTTTTCTATTATTTATTATAACCATAAATACTATAAATAAGTAAACCGATAAATATATTGTAAATAAAATTAATAACATACCAAGTGATAAAAAAACAGATAGTAGAGAAAAAACACTACAACTGAAATTTAAATTTAATACCATTTGATATGCCAATATAAAATTAATGATGGCTTTAATACAAAAAACTTTATATAAAATATGGAAAAAAAGATTGTGATTTTTAAATATCACAATAGAATGCAAAAAATGGACAAAAATAATAGATTAATTAATAAATATACATTATGAATTCTCAAACTAGTAAATGGATTTATATGAGGAGACCAGCAGTTAGTAAGAGCTTATAACTATCTCTCCTATAGTATTACGTTACTGTGTATCATCTTTCATAAAATTTGAAATATTTAAAATGTAGAGTATACACAAAGGGTTAAACTTTGTAAATTGTACCAAATGAAGTTTTTACACACTTTACGAGATTACAAAAAATGTATGTATTTAGGCGTATAACATTATTGCATTATATCATTGATAAGTGCAAAGCAAGTTTTGTTGTTTTCATGGGCAACAACGTATGTCTTAAAATCAAACTTTTCAGGAGAGTTACAAAACCGTGTTAGTGCTGAACGATTTTTGAATATATATAGAAGTTATGTTGTTATGTCATTAAAATAATCGGAATGGGTCCACCTTATTTGAGAAATTTTTAAAACCAAATAAAGGCCGTTTAAAACCAAGCGATATGGCATCTTTAACTTAAAACCGTATAAAATGAACATACGAGGTTGCCCATGAAAACCACAGAGTTTATGTTTTCTTACTTTTAATTATTCTCAAATCCAAAGTCGTGATGTGGGTAGAGTGCGTAAGTTAGTCGATGGCATCTCATCGAAAAAATTCGTCTATAAGATAAGGAGATGTTCTTGAAATCTGCTCTTTTACATGCTGATCAATGCCTATGTATGTAGAAAAAATAACTACTCCCAAAAGTATGCAGCACATGATATACAATTTTGGATATGTTGATTTTTTAAGTGGTTACTGAGAATCAGCCAAAATCTTGGAAAATTTTTAATGAATAAAAATAATAAAATAATATAAAATTAATCCGTATATTTAAAAATATAACGTGAAAAATTTATATAGTAGACAGCTGCAGTTGCCTAAAATATTTCTATTATTGAGAGGAAAGGTCTGATAGAAAACTTAATATTTTTTTAATTATTTCATAAAAACAAATAAGAGCAAATCATTCCAATATCATCAGTTTATACACACACATATAAAATAAATTAAGCAATATTTTTAAAAAACTTACTATAACCATTTGTTTTAAAAAAACATTTTTATAGTTTCCTGCTTTCGCGAATTTAAAAATTTATTTTTATTTAATTTTTTTTTTTTATATTAAACAATTTTGTTTTAAAAAAGTGTAATTGATAACAAATCAGTAAATTTCGTGAATCTCCTTTATATAAAGTATGCAGTAACAGTGAACGAGCATGATGTAGAAATAATTTTGAAGGATTGAACTGATAAAATGATTTTGCTCACTAAATTTTAAAATATAATTTATTTTACACTACTTTTTTTTCGAATTGTTAAATTCAAGATAATTAAAAATATACCAGAAATATGCAAAAGCAATGTCAAAAATATGGAAAAGCAATGTCCGATTTGCGCAAATAACTAAAAAATTTATAAAGGAGAGTCCACTTAAGAAAAATTCATTCACATAAATTTCAGGGTTTTGTCTATCAAAGCGAGGTGTCTACTAAAGAGATTCTCTACTGAAAAGAGTTTTCACTGTAATCTTTTTTTATATATTTTTTTTTATCAAATTGTCTCTATTCAAATCATTTAAAAGTAATTTCCTTTTTTGTTACACGTTTGTTTTATTTACTTTAAATGTCTAAAACTTAATTTTATTTTTGTTCAATTATGATCATAATTATATGTGACCTCAAAATCTGTTTATAATATTAACTGTATTTATTTTAGTATAATTAAACTAATTATTTTATAATATTGACATAATTAAATTTTTTTCATTGCCTTACAATTAAGTAAATTTTTTGTAGGTTGTGTGAAATATAATCCGATTTATGGAAGCTAAAAACTGAAAATAAATCACATTGACATATTCAGCAAACACATTAATATATTAGTGTATATATTAATGGTCTAATTCATAAAAATTATAACAAGCTTAAAAATAAAATTTCCATAAAAAATCAATTTTAAAAAACATTTTATAAACATTTTATTTTTTATTAATGCAATAAATATTTTATTTTGTAATAACTTAAAAAAATGGCAAAATCTATTGCATATCGTAAAGGCTGACTAGTAAAGTCGCTTTTACCTTAATTTTTGCTCACAATATTATCCTTTACATCATATAACTAAAACGCAAAAACATAAATTTATCTTATTTATATATGGGTTTATTTAATAAAATTTGCAATTTTTCTTTCTCTAATATTTGCTCTTATTGCAATCCACAAACAAACTTTTGCATATTTATAGGCCTCATATTTCAGCAACTACTTTACGAAATCTCACTTTTATTTTTCGTTCTTATGCTGCTCTTATCAACATAAAAATAAAAAATATGCTTTAATGAATACCAAACAGCAACAAAACTAAAATCACAAACCAAACCAAATGTTAACATTAGGTGGGTGCGGAAGAGATCTGAGAAAAAAGAGGAAAGAGTAGAGAAAGAACACTTTGCAAAGGAACCGTATAAATTTTTTTATTTGTTTGTGTATGAGTGTATGTGTATGTCTCTTGTAATAAATATGAATATTTATATTAATATGCATTTATAGCTGTGTTTATAAATGTGTGAATGAAAAAGTTTTAAAAAAAAACTACAACCTGTGTATATAGACTTTAATTCACACATTTTGTGTGATTTTTTGGTTTATACATATGCATACATACATATTTATATACAAACTTGCATGTGCTTAAGCATATTTACGTAGTATAAATCCCATATGCTTAATATAATAATGTTTATGTCCAAAAAATCCAAAAGGAAATCCCATATTGTTGCAATTGACTTAATGAGCGTGGAGATTTGAATTAAGCATAATAAATGTTTTGTATTTGTGTTGAAATTTCAGCCAACACACACACACACACACGCACACATATAATCTAGCATATACATACATATATGATTATATGTAAACATAAAGTGTATTTATTTGTACAATAAATATATATTCATTTTAAAGCCGGTTAATGGAAATAACAAAAATAACAATAACAACTTGTAAACTGACACAGGCAAATATCCCCAAACTACACAACATATCCGTTTAGTAACATTATTTAATTCTTCGCTTTAGAAACCCTTTTACAGCTTTTACAAAACTAACCTTTTTTAATATTCAAAAGTAGCATTTACTAAGACCATTATAAGTACAATTGGCCATTCCTTTGCTATCCCTGGTAGTAAATTTTAATATGGCTTTTGTATTTAGATCTACCTTTTGGTTTATAGTTTACCATAATTCTATGTATTAAATCGTTCTCATTTTTAATACTTATAACTTTGACAATACTGAACTGAATACATAATTTTTCTATTTCGGAATTTCTTATTTGTCGGTAACAAATTTTACAATTATCCAAACAGAAAATAGACTTTAAAAGGGGTGCAAAGTACTATTAACATAAAGATTTAGCAAAAGCAACGTCGACAGAATAATAATAATAATAATAAATGTATGGCTGCTAACGATAGTAACTTTAAGGTAAGACATGCATGATTTTTGTATTATCATGTCATTGTGGGTTCAGGTATGGCTTCATCTTCTATATGAGTATCTAAAACCTTTCGAATTTTAATGATTTGACAAATATTGCTTATTGGAAAGAAGAAAATATATAAATTTTTGTAATAATCCTGGGGGTATAATGAATGATATTTAAAAATTATATGAAATTGGGAAACTATTACAAGCAAGTTCTATTACCTTAAGTTTTAGTTTGTTGAAGAAAGGGGACCAAAAGCAAGCAGCAAAATTATTAATACACTTATGAAAATCCAGGCACTACAAAATAAATTACAGAAACCGAGTTATTACCTGTGTGTATATAGAAACTAGTTTAATATACAAAAGTTATAAATTATACAATAGTGAAAATGCTAAAACAAACATGCTTAAATATTAAAATAAACTAAAAGAATTGGGCGTTTGTTCTACACTGAAAGGCAAAAAAGTGCTCTACGATGGCTTAATATAGAAAAAGTAACGCTGGCACATGAAAAACTGTATATATATTAGACTGCTGCATGAACACAGAAAATCTGTGTCTGAAGAAGCTCACTTTATTTTTTTATGTTTAACTTGTTTGTGTTTATTGCCGACAAGTACCGATGATTCGACAAGTATGAACAATTAACACTACCAAACAAGTATGATCATAAATATGAATATTCATAATCATGAACACTAGTAAACGTGGTGAAAATAGTGTTGAACAGTTCAAACAAAAATAGAAGATTAGCGTATTCAAACAAAGTTCGAACACATTAAAAAATTTATATAAAAACAAAATAAATGCAGTAGTTGCCGATCAATTTATTTTTTTAAATGTACCCGATACCGTCTTAAATGATTTTTAAATGCATTTTATAAGGTAAATGTATATATTTTTTGTATATACATATTTTGTATAAATAAAAATGCAATATTTTAAATTTTAAAAAAACAATAATTTATATTTTTCATATAATAAATTCACTATTATTTCACGTATTATATAAGGAATACCTATGAATTGTATTTACACATGAAAATAAAATATTGTTAAAAAATGAAATAAAAAGCTTACAAATTAAGGAGATCAATATTAAAAAAATAATTAAATAAAGTTACCCTAAAAACTAATAAAATTTAAATAATTTTAATTTTTAAGTTATTTTTCCAAAAAAATAAATAATAAAATCGTTAGTGTACGTAAATTGCAAGCCTCGTGTTCCTGAAAACTTTAACACTAAACAGAATTCATTCCTAATAAAAACAAAACAAAAACAATTACCGTATGGAAACGCAATACAACATGAGTATTCGATCTGGTTGTTTCTGTTCGAACAATGCCTTCTGTTCATGAACATCGAACAGAATTCATTGAAAACCGAACAGTATTCACTGTGATTACAACATAAACAAACATTTGATTACTAATGTTAAACTCGATCAAACATGTACTCAGTTAGCTAGTTTGTATTCGATGTTAGATTTTTATTCATTGACACATAAACATGATCACTGTATGAGGTTGTTCATGCAGGAGTTTAATATATACACATGTAGAAGCAGTATCGAAGCCCAGTATCTTCGATCCCTTTTCAGCCCGCTACGCTCTTCAGTAATTTCGTGGCTGCCGATCTCTATTCCTTCCTTCACTTAGTTTCGCACCACAACCGTCGTTTGTTCTTTACTAGAAAACGATTTCACACTTCCAACTCGTGATTGTCGACAGTTCTCATCGCACAGTACTATGCAGGCTAAGGTCCCTCATAGCATTCACATTAATAGCTCGCCGTTATTAGCATCCTCCAGGCATATTTAACAAGTGTTGTCATTCTCGATCCGTATTCTTATATATGAGAAATATCAACAATTTTTATACGTGAAAACTTTTGAATCTGATTTAAAGATATGAATAATTTATTGGATTTTGTACATTGCAACTTCAAGGAGGTGCCAAAGTTTGTTTTAATAACCAATTTTGTCATTCGAGTAACTGAACTGTAGTCTTCTAAAAAAGGCAATTAATTCATTAAATTCTATGTGTCTCTGTTCATCCCTAGAGTAAAACTAAAATCTTTATTTATTTATATTATTAATATTTATTTTATTATTTTAAACTCAACAACATTTTCTATCCAACATTAGCATTCCGGCCACCAAATAAACCCAATTTCGCAAGCCACCCGTGCAAGGTAACGCAGCCAAAAAATTGCAGTTTTTTTCCCTTTCGAGTTAAATTTTTAACTCATATGAAACTACATACACTTAAACCTTTGAATAAAAAAAATAAATAAAACTATTTTTGGTATGCAAAAGTTTATTTTTCTAATCAATGCTCTAGCTTTTCATCCACAAAACATCAAAAACTTGCTTTTGTTTCGAAAAAATATAAAACGTAAACTGAACAAACTGAACAAAACTAGAAATAAACTAAAAAAAAAAAACCATATTAGTAAAAGTTCAAATTAATGAAACATCGATCAATTTATAACTACAAATGTCATGTAACAGAAAAAAATATTTAGTCTCAGCAAAATAAAAGTTAATACTTTATTTAGGTACACAATGAAATCATTTGAATATATTTTAATTTATTTATTTTTTTATATATAAAACGATTTTGTAAAATTAATTTATCTGATACAAACAAGTGATTTTTAAATAGACATAATTGAATCTTTTAAACTATTTGTAGACTTCTAACCATTAACAACAACACCTATAATATTGCAGATAAAAAATAAAAAATCTTTTCAAAATAGAGTTGGAAACAAAATGAGCTCAACATTTGACTATCAGTCAACAAGCATACTTTAAGGCTAATGTATATATTTATATGCTGTATATCTATATATATTTCTGTGGCTTGGAGCTAAAAGGGCCAATGTCAAAATATTTACTTTTGAGAAAATTGGAATTGAACCTTAGCTTTTATAGACATTGGCTAGAGCATTTTATTTATGAAACTGTTCTGGGTTAAGTATGACTTTAGCTGTTTTACCATAAAGAAATAGAGCAAGAAAACAAATCTCATGCAATGATTAACTTAAAAGAGCAAAAAACAAACATTGGCCCTTTTAGCTCCAAGCCACAGATTTAAAAGTGAAACTCTGTCTGTGTGTGCGTGTGTTAGCTACAGACTCCGAAACCGTAAAGCCGATCGGACTCAAACTTTGGCAAGTCGCTGTACATATTCCAGGGAGTGTTTATGGGTGGTAAAAAATGGGCGGGGTTACGCCCATAAAAAATAAGTTATCATTTTTAGCTTCCTGCACTTGACCGATTTTTCTTAAACTTTGCACACATATTGCACTCTCATGACTAAACGGTTTCATGATTATAAAAGTGGGCAGTGCCACGCTCATAAAAAAATTATAATATTAAGCTTCTTGTACTTGACCGATTTTTCTGAAACTTTTAATTTGGAAAATCCATTATTTTCACATGACCAGCTCTACATCGCATGCTCCAAAGTGGGCACATAAAAAAATTTGTTCATTTTTACTGCAAATGGTAAAACCAAAAATATTGTATACCCACTTGCAGTACAATAAAAATCAATAATATATTATTTTTAATATATTCAATTAAAATTCAGAATGCCTTTTTATTCATTAAGGGGCATAGCAACGCGCGCCGGGCTTGGCTAGTTACATATAAATTGTGATATCATCACCACTCTAAATATAAATACATTAATTTATGAAAATCAATTAAAAAATTTAAAAGTACTTTCCTCAAAAAAAAAAACAATAACAAGTAACAGTGCTATATTCGGCCGTGCCAAATCTTATATACCCTTCACAACGTGTAGTCATGCAATAACAATTATTTGTATCACCATTCATCTCATATAAAATACGTACATACATATACAAAACATTCCATTGCAGAATTATAAATTGAGTTTACGTATGTACGTTTCCAAAAAAAAAATTACAAAAAATAAATTTAAAACAAAATTTAAAAAAAAAATTTTGAATAAAATTTTTTTAAAAAATTTAAAAAAAAAATTTTTATATAAAAAAAATAAAAATATAAATAATATATAAAATTAAAAAAAAAAAAAATTTGGCTCAGCTGTGATTCGATTCCACGTTTACTCTAAGCAGTATATATGTATGTTGTTGTTGTAATTGTGAAAAAAAACGAGGTTGGTCGTGGTTTTTTGCTCATATCTCAGAAAGTTAGGGGGCGATTGTGCTGAATTTCAATAGCGATTCATTCCTGGATATTTCCAAGAGATTGATACCATACACAGATCTGAGGAACATACAGTTGCTTCTAAAAGTTGATTTCAACCAACACACGGACAGACGGACAAGGCTTAATCGACTCCTCTGTTCATAAGCTTTCAGAAAATATATGGGGTTGGAAATGAAAATTGTAGAAATAACAAACGGAATGACAAAGCTATATAAACCCTTGTGCACCACAGGTGAAGGGTATAAAAAGAGACATAAGTAGTTTTTCCTCTTGCCACAGATATATCATAAAGTACTTAAGTATGTAAGCAAATTATAATATTTTGCTATAAGACATGACCGTATATATTTTAAATACCACAGATATGTTAAATTTAAATTTTTTTAAATGATTTCTGTTCAAAACTATTTTTGAAGTCATAGCAAACATCAAGCATTAATTATTTAAAAGAAAAATTATTTCATATATTACTGTTGAATTTTCCGTTGAAAAAAATCTTCGGACATTCGATTTAAATTAACTTGAAAAATTTTAGAGAACTCTTTTTTTTAAAAAGCTGTAATAAGTTTTATAGACTACTAAAATTGTTTTACCTATTTTAAAAATAAAAAATTGTTAATAAATTTTATATTATTATTTCTACACTTTTTAAATTTTAAAAAAAACTAATTAACAAATCTCTTTCATTTTGTTATTTTTTGAACATTATTTTCGTTTGTTTCTTAAAATTGCCCCTTAAATTATCAAAAAAGTTAAATTTTTTTAAAATTATCTTTTATATCACACCTTTTTCAATAATACCCTTAAAGTATGTTATGGTATTTATGTAACCCTAAATACATGCTATAAACTTTACGTAATTGTTTAAATTAATATTGAAATTACAGCAATTGATTTTATATCTTCCAACATTTTCCACGATTTTATAACTTTCTTGAAACCCTTTTTCCTTATACAACAAGTTCATTAGGTTAAAGATTTTATAACGCTGACGTGATGACCATAAAACGTCTTTAAAGCAAAGCAATCCAAGAAAAGATTGAACATCAGAATTTTATGATAAAAAAAGGAAAATGTAACAAAATGAAAAAAAAGGAATAAAAAAATATTTACTTTTTGTAAAAAGGGAGAATAAATTATATAAAATATCCTTAATAACCTTATAAATTATGACAATATTGTTAAGCAGAAAAAGGTATGTATATAAACCTAAAATAATAAAAAGGGAAACAAATAATGAGAAACGTGTGGGAAAATAGAAAATAAAAAGTTTTTTCTTTTTAAATAAAGGATAAAAACCCAATTGCAGAATAAAAAAAATCACATATCAGTGAATTTTAGATATATTTTGCAATCAGCCTACAAGTAGGCAAAATTTTCATTAATTATATATATTATTATATATATTATTACCCCCCGTTAAAACACTACATACTTATTATAAAGAATAATTAAATTATTTATACAAATAATTTTTTGGCATTAAATTTATTTATATTTAATTAGAGTATTTTAAAGGTTTCTATAAAATGTCAACAATTATGTAATAGGCACACACAGCCATTGCGACAAAACAAACAATTAAAACAAACATTTTTAATATTCAATAACCAATTTACATATATTTTCCTTAACGTCTATAAAATTATCATTGAAAATAAACTGTGGTAAAAAGAATGTTTACAACACGATTAACATGATTATTTTGTAATCATCGGGTATTATTATAAATTAATTGTTATGTATATTATTAATTAAATATTTACAGTTATTATAGCGACAATAAAGACAACACAAGCAAGCAAATGTCCACTATTCTTTGGACATTGTAAAAATTCTTTTTTAATAGGTATTTTGTGTCATAATCAAAAATAATTTTATATTTCTAGTCTGCAGTGGTTGTCAGCTACATCAACAATATTTTAATTAAAAATTTACTGTCAAGTCATCAAAATGCATAATAGTGTTTTTTATTATGGTAAAATTGAATTTTAAGAAAAATATTGTAGGAAATAAAATTCACGTCTATAAATTAAAAAATATAAAACCAAATTTGAAAACTTTATAAAAAAAATGTTAAAAGACAAAAATGGCCTAGAATTAAATTGGATCACAATAGTAAACAAAACTAAAACACAACAAGTGCAGAGCTAGAGCTGAACGGGAACTGAACTACAACTGTTACAAGAACATAACTATAACAGAACTAGATCGAAATGGAAATAGAACAAAGCTACAACGGAATTAGAACTTAACCGAATCATTACTACTGCACTATTACTACTGTAGTGATGATCATCCTATACTTATTTCTGAGCTCTACACCTATAGTTAACAGGAGGACTTGAAACACTAACATAAATAATATTTCGCACAAAAATCCCGAGTAACACAAGATGGCAATATAAATACTTATTCAAGACAACACCTAATGCTGAACAAAAATCTAACCAGGAGGCATCTTATGGCATTCGGAATTTATCAAAATTGTTTAGTTCTTATTAGAATCTCTTCTAAAACTTTAAACCACTGTCCAAAAAATCTACAATCATATCGAAGCAATAATTACTAACATACATGTAATTGTTTAATTCTCTGTCATTCGATTATTTTTCCTTGCGTCAAAACAATAACAACATATAAGCCTTTTTACAAAATGGAAAAATAAAATTTATGAAAATATGGTAACATTGTTGAGAAAGGGTTTGAGCATAAAAAACAATACGTCCGAAATAATATTGATTCTATTTCACGACTAATTTAGATGCTAAAAAAGGCTATCTAAGCAAGAATACTCTTTAACAATTTAAAATTAAAACACATACTTTTTGCAATTCGTGATTTTTGCATTGGATTGTAAAGAAGTCATATTCCGATTTGGTGTACAATAAATAAATACCCACCAAACGATCCCCACAACTCTGATAACTGGCCATTATGTTTTATGAAATTTTCTATGACTTTTTTTTCTAATTGATTTTTTAAGCTCGAGGTCTTTATAAATATTTGTTGATTTATTTATTATTCAATATTTCGCTACACGCAAAGAAAAACCATGGTTACGACATGATCACGACGGTCATATTATTTTTTCTAAAACAATATTTGGTTGTCGAAAACAAGAAATAGTTATTTTTGTTTCATTTTATCATAAATTTTGTCATGATAATCAAGCATTTGTTTGAATTGTATCATTTAATGATTACTTTTCGTAAAAATTTCAAAATGGTTATCATTTAAAAATAGTATGATTTAAAAAAATTAATTTGACAAAAATAACATTATATTCAAAATCATTAAAAATTAAAAATAATCATTAAATAATAGGTGAGACAACAGTATGATTACAAAATAATCAAGCTATGATCTTTTTTAATAATAATTTGATTTCAATTGTTCTTCTTGCTGAATAAATTTTTATTATTTTAAAAGTTTGAGATGTCAAAAAAAGGAACAAAAATTTTGAAAAATTAAAGAAAATTTAAAAATAAACGAGAAAATGTAAAAAAATATTCGTAAAAAAATGAAATTAAATTGGTGAGTACAAGCAATATGTGTATGTTACAGCAAAGACAATAATTTGCCGTAAAAAAGCAAAGATTGTCGATTTCAATTGTAGTCATACATATGATTATTGAATGATGATTAATTTAAACATAATAATGATAACTGGTAACCATTATTATTTTAAACATAATCATACAATTCAATCATAGTATGTTGCTCTTCGATTATGGTTACCACAACCATATTTTTTCTTTGCGTGTACACACACAATTTCTTTTCTGAAGATGTTACACAAAGGAGTAGCGAAATATTGAATAATAAATAAATCAACAAATATTTATAAAGACCTCGAGCTTGAAAAATCAATTAGAAAATTTTATAAAATAAAGGTCAAATAAGAGCAATAAATTTTCTATGACTAATATTTAAATTTTTTAATCAGGCTTGAGTTTATATTAACATTCTTTATTTTTACAAAAAATTTTTAATTATGATAAATGAAAGAATATAAAATGGATCTCGGATTTAAGCTCAGGAATTGTTTGTTTTTTTTTTTTTTCGAAAAACCCAAAAGAAAAAAATCGTTGCTGCAATAAATGAATATTGTATGCAGGTGGCACCACATGTTGTCTAGATAAATCCCTTCCAATTGAGGCCATAATAGCTCCGTTTCATGTATGCCGTTCACAGTCACTGCAATTTCGAACTCATCTTCAAAAAGCTAAGGCCCAATCACGCCAGCTGACCAAGATCCACTCCACATAGTTGTTTATTGTGGAAGAATTGGCTTCTTCTTATTAATTACACGAGGATTATCTAAGTCCCGAATTTAAAAATGTTGTCTACTCAAAAATCCATTAAAATGAAAATGAAAACTAGTCTTGTAGGAAAACTAAACATTTATCAGGTTAAACCGGCAGAAAAACAGAATCTATAATTTTTCTCTTAGTGATATCCTATATAAAAGATATCCAGTACAGTTAGTCGCTACTTCACCTAGATAATAACAGTTTCATAATTCAAAACCAGCTGGATGTACAAAGAAGGGAGAATAAATAAAACATCTATATAAGAAACAGTTGAAAAAATCGTGAAGAATGTTTGCCCGCAAAAGCTGGGCATTGACCGAAAAGCAACATCATCTCAACCTCATTCTCGTTCTTACAACTTTTAGTGAATTCATTAAAAGTACAATCTAGTCTTCTAGCGTAGTATCTAATCAGAACTTAAACCAGATCAGGGAGTAATCAGCGAAAGAGTTTGTAGGCACAAAAATACTTTATAATAAAAACTTAGGAAAATAATTTTTAATCGTTTTACTTTTGATTTTTGTAAAAAAAATTTCTAAAAATAAACCGTTAGTTCTTGATAAAAACTACAAAAAGATACAAGCGAAATTAATAATTTTATTTGATTAACAAATTGTTTCAAGTTGCTCAAGTGCCAACGTTCGATGCTCTTAGTAGGTGGCCAAATCCGCCGTGCTATTTCGCAAGTAATTGCTTTTGCATATCATCTAGTTTTTGCGGAGTTGTATGATTCCTGTGTGACGTACCTCAACAGTGGAATGTCTCACTAACTTATTCAAACATGCCCAGCACTCCCGTAACAAAATTAAATAAAATATCAAACGAACTATCAACAAATATAAAAACACAAACAAAATATCCTGTGGTACCTCAGCTTAAACTAGCCTTTTGATCTTTGATACATCAGCCTGTAAAATTCTACATTATTCCAATAGCCTGAAAGACACTCTTTTGTTAAAAATAGGGATAAAAAACCCAACATCCTCTTATCTCTCAAATTTTGATCCATCTGTATAAATATCTATAAACAACCCTCTTCATCTAGTGGAAAATGACTAGTCATTAATATAAATATTTTTCTATCAAAGAAAAGAGTTGGATTCCCAAAAAATAGTACTTAAACAGAAGCAAATTTTTATGATCCTATTATCCCTAAACATTACCTCTTTAAAGTTGGGGCAATCTCACGTTAGTTAACTATAAACTAGATTTTTATTTAAACAAAGCCTTAAACAATTTATTTTAAGGCTGCCTAAATTGTACAATCTAGAACACATTTTTTTCTTTCTAAACTAGTAACCCAAACACGTCTTTAGTCTTTTTTTAAAAAATTAAGAAAAAATAAAACAAGAACACAATTTTTAAATGACTTTCCTAAAATTACATATGACCCGCTTTTCTCTATCTCTCCAGCTTTCGCTACAAAACTTCATTTGTTACCCAATTTTCTATAATTGTAATAGCAATTTCTCCCACACAGTCACATACGCACACAGTCACATCCTCGCACGAAAAATAAAAATACTTTCATTTTCGCAATTTATGTTATTAAAATATTTAAAGCGCCCAACAACAATTTCCGTTTTAAAAGCAAAAAAAAAAAATCTAGTTTTAGCAAATGTGCGAATGTGTTGGTATCCTATGTGCCTCAGCGTATGTGTTTTGGTATAAAGAAGTAGATAATATGTGCAAAAGCGTGACATACATTTAGGCGGTTTTTCGTTGACAAAAAGAAATGAGTGCATAGGCAAAAAAAAATAGCAAATTTACATACACTTATACTAGTGCATTGTAAGATTCTTCTCTGCTCTATTTGCTGTTTGCCCTTTTTACTTTACATTCAGTTTTCACTTTGTTTTTCTTTTTCAGCTGCGAAGGAAGTAGCAGAACCAGTATATAGTTATAAGTGTGAAAAATGAGGCCTTATATAAAGATAAAACAAAGAGGCTTACATACTTTCAAACATATAAAATTTCAAAGCTAAAAATAGTGTAACAAAATTGTAAGGGAGATTACAAACAAACAAAAGAAAAAAAACAAAGATTTTCATTCCAGCCCACAGTAAAGGAAACCCGCCAAATAATTGCAAAAAAAAAATAAACAACTGTAAAATGCAGATGAAAAAAACCATACACCACCACAAAAGTTATTGCTGTGGGAGAAGAAATTTCTCTGCCATTTATTATATCTGTCGAGGCTTTTAGGAATTTAATTTTTTCTGTTGTAGTTAAGCAGCACTTTATAGAGTAATTATAGGAGAGAAAACAAAGAATGAATGGTAAAAAATTGGTTTTTGGAAATTGAAAATTCTCTAGTGTAAGTAAGAGGCAGCGTAAAGAAAAAAAAAGATCGAACAATGCCAATGTCATATGTCTTTACAGCCAAAAAGTATGCTATTATTTTCCAAAACATATTAAGCCTTAATACGGTTTATTTATTCAGGTTTAAATTGAATTGGGAATATCAAGAGGATAAGCTAATATTAAAGCATAAGGAATCATGATCTAAACGTTATGCTAACTGTTCAAAAAAAAAAGGTAATCTTATCACCAGAATACAATCTTTTTCAAAATACTACTTAAATCCTAAACCACACATGCTTTTGATAAACTGTGCATTTAGGTGTCGTTAGATATTTACTCGCTTACACAATTTTTCCTAAGAAAACTAAAGCGATTCCGTATATCTTTGATCTCATCAAACAACATCAAGCTTTTAATGCTCAGCCTGAGCTTTTATTTAAATTGAACTAAAGGTAGTACTCAAATTGTAATGATATTTAACAAAAGAAAAATGTATCACAAATCTGGAACTGTACACATATAAAATTAGATTATGCCTGTGCTTTAACCAAATCCTGCTGCTTTTATTGAATTTGGTTCGCATGCCAAAACGAATACTTAATTTGCATCTCACTAGGACAGAGTTCAAGGGCCAACACCAGACCTGTGCCTGCCTAAAGACAAAACTAAAGAGTTTTTTCCCTAAATAACAAATATATGGGAATCTCTTTTTGGTATTTATACCAAACCCGGCAAACAAATAATCGTTATAAGTATAATCTTTAAATCGGATATGGAGACTTATCGGATTTGCAATAGAATGTTCTACACCAAATACTTATTTCAGCAGCAGTGTTTTGTTGAAATTAGTATTTTAAGAATGAAGATTCGAAAAGCCTCGGCATTTTGCCCGGTATATATTACTAATTTATTGAAATGTCTGCCCAATTTTACCAGGAGCCACATATCACCTATTTGACTTGACTTAATTATTTTAAAAACCCAACAAGAAATCGTATCGTCTTGATGGCCAACTTAGGTCAGAATAACTTCATACTTTATAGTCCATAGCAACTAATTCAGGACCATAGAATAGTTTACCAGATATTTCTTGCAGTTAATATTGACGGTGATAAATTTCAGTTTTCGAAATAAAACACGCCACATATTGGATCAGATTAAAATTTATTACTTTTTGTAGATGCATTTCACATATGGGGACAGGAAACACAGAGGTGAGAAATCATCTATTTAGCTAGCGTGGGACTATCGGATGAAACGACATGTAAAACATGCGAGATAGAATTTGAGACTTTGGAACAACATCTTTATAAATATCCTGCATCTGGGCGCAATCGATGCTTGAACTTTAAAGTTAACACTATGCTGAACTTGGAATACCAAGGAGTTTAAATTGAAAATCTCTAAGAAATTACACTAAAAGGCTAGAAATTTTGACCTGGTGTTCATAGTTAACAGAATTAGGATTATGATTTTATTAGTGAAACTTTCGGATGTCAGTCTTTTTTTGGACTAAGTGAACCCTTCATATATGGTAACTCTGTTTATTATCATAAACATTTATCAAAAAATATCCTTCGTATCTTAAGATAACTTTTTTGGTCGAAACTTCGGACGCCTTACTCAGCAAACAAACAGTATTGTCTTTTTTGTATTATTTTTGACAACTTAAAATTTATCAAATTATAGTCTACAAAAATTTTAGTTTCTTTTGTTTTTTTACGCATAGAAGCAATGCCCCTAGTCGAGGAGTTAACTTTTTCAAGTTACGTAAACACTTCTTAAATCAAATTAATATTTAATACCAAGCAGATATGCATTTTCAGAACTTTTGCTTAAAGAGAAAATGATTCCAATTAAAAGCAGTTTTTCTAGTCTTACGGCATTAATACTAAATCAGAACTCAGTGAAGACCTAAAATATATTTTTTTTAAGTTCTTACTTGCTATGATAGAGCTATGCTATTTTATTTTCACTATATATTTAAACTAGAAAATCCCGGCGCGCGTTGCCACGCCCCTTAATGAATAAAAATCTATTTTAAATTAAAACTGAATATCAAATTCAAAAAGCTAAAAATTATATCTTTTTTTAATGGGCGTGGCACTGCCCACTTTTCTCATTACGTAACTGTAAAGTCATGACAGCTCAATATGTCTGCAAAGTTTCACAAAAATCGGTCCAGCGCAAGTACCTCACTTTTCTAATCACGAAATTTTATAATCATGAGACCTCAATATGTGTGAGAAAAGTTTTAGAAAAATCGGTAAAGTTCAAGTTCCCCAAAATTATAACTTTTTTTTATGGGCGTGGCCCTGCCCACTTTTCTTATCACGAAATTTTTTAGTCATTATAGCTTAATATGTGTGCAAGGTTTCAGAAAAATCGGTCCAGTGCAAGTACCTCAAAATTATAACTTTTTTATGGCGTGGCCCTGCCCACTTTTCTAATGACGAAATTATATAGTCTTGACAGCTCAATATGTGTGCAAAGTTTCAGAAAAATTGGTCAAGTGCAAGTAGCTAAAAATGATAACTAATTTTTTATGGTCGTGGCCCCGCCCACTTTTTTCCACCCATAAACACTCCCTGGTATGTGTACAACAATTTACCAAAGTTTGCGCCCGATCGGTTTTACAGTTTCAGAGTATATAGCTAACACACACACACACACAGAGTTTCACTTTTATTTATATAGATTAGAACTAGTTTACTTTAATTATTATAATAATTTTTTCTATACGCTAACATGATTAATATCGATTATACACCCAGAAAACAGAAAACACAATCATTGCCAATCGAATGGTTCAGTTCCTGCAATCGAACTTTTCATTTGTGAATATAAAATTTCTATTGCAATAATCATAATTTATTAGTGCTGACTACATATTTATATTCCGAAACGAAATTCTATAGATAAAACCGTAATATTCTACTATCACAACTAAACTATGCGATTGATAACAATTGCGGTACTTACAACTAATATTGTTTTCTCTGTGTTTAGCACTGGCATTGCTTTGGAAGCTAAACATCAATATTTGTAAAATCATTCATTTTCGCCTTATAATTACCCAGGTGACCTAATTAATTCTTTAATCAATTTTACGACAATCTCACTGAACAAACTGCAAACTTCTAAAGAACTTAGTAATTTGTTCAGTGAGTCAAAATTTACCCAAGCTGAGTGTTAAATTAACAAATAAAAAGGAAATAAATTAAAATTAGTAACTCGGGTAGATAATTTGGGTGGGTAACCCGGGCTGACAAGACGAAGATGAAAGGGACACTTAAATGGATTGAAGATTTCCTGATGCATAATAAAACTACTAAATAGAGAAATACGAGCAATGTGAAAAAATAAATATCACTTGTTCCCGCTTCTCCCGTTTTTTCTTTGTTTTTTAGATAAAAGATAATCTTAAGTACTACGAATATGTAAAGGAACTTTAAATTTTTTGTTTAGGTCTAGTTGGTGCTGGCTGATTTTTTTAAGGTCTACTTTAAGAGCTACCGCCATCAACTATTAAATGGGTACAAAGTAGGTAAAGTTACACATTTATACCTGCTGCCTAATAGTGATTTGAAATCACTAAAATAAAAAAGTCCGAACAGACCGTCAACACTTAACCGCCCTATTTTGCTCGCTTTATAAAAACTACTTAAAATAAGAATTAAAGTAAAATATGATAAGAATTAAGGAACCACGAATATTGAACTTTAATTTTGATTAAAAGAAAATGTTTAAAAGACCTACAAGATTTATGCCCCTAATAAAGAGCAGTTACTTATTGGCCAATAAAACACACATACATACACACACATAAGTATTAAAACAAAATTGTGTTCACCATGAAGATAAGCAAACATATCTATACATATATAAATAAAACTAGAAACAATAGCATATAGCAGGGCGATCTCACCACTTAAGTTAAACAAAACCATATTTCTTACAGTAATAAATTACAAAACATGACCGCAAACAAAACAAATACAACGAAAACATTTCAACTAGAAAGTCAATAACGAAAAAAGTAGCACAAGATAAAAATCGACATTATTTCTCAAATTTAATTTGAAAACCAAAAAAAAAAAAACAGAATACAAAAAAACTACTGCAATATGGTGTTGCTTTAAAAAAGTTCTTGAAAAAATAACTAAAGAAAATTTTAATTTGTTTAAACCCAATGGAGTTGGTGCTTGAAAAAAGATTTTTAGGCATTTTAAAAACTGTCCAATGGACAATCATTGGTGGGTAATAAATTAGATTTTAATAGATTTTTTTTAATTTGTTTGGTTAAGGGATGTGAGCTAAATTTAAAATTAATTTAATTTGTTTTTTTTTTTTTTGGTTAAAGAAAAAGTGTGTTTTGTCATAGATTATACGTTTGTGAGTGAAATTGTTTTGTGTGTCTGAAATAATTCACAAACTTAACAGATACACAAGGCAACGGCAGGAGGCCTTTAGCTATTGATTTTTGTGCTAAAGTTAATCATATTTAGCCAAAGCAACTTCATTTTTGAAATAGTGCTATAAATCATGTGTATGTAATATAGCAGTAGAAAACATATACACTTTGTCAGTCTGTCCGTCCATCCGTCTGTCCGTCCCTTTTGCAAACAACTTGTATCCTCGCTTATAGCAACACATACAACATGTAAAAGTTTTTTCTTTATTTTTTATGGGCTTTTCGCCTAGAAACGTGCTAGGAATTTCTAACATATATTTGTTGCCCAACTGTAGGCTTTAGGTATTGAAATGAAAACATAGCAAATATATTGGTTGGATAAAAATAGAATGGTGTTAAAATAACATTGATTTTTTTAATTTGTGCTAAATCAACATTTAATGTGTTGATGTTTTAACTATGCCATATACTTTTCTGTGGTATACTTTTAGGTAATACCACAAAAAAACATGTTTCATTTTTTTTTATATTTTTTGTTTTTGTCATTCTTGGGGAGCAAGTAATTTTAAAAATGCTGCTGCCTGAAACGTGTTTTGGTGTGTGAAATGGTTTTCTATAATTTTCATTACATGACTTGAAACTTTCTGTTTTTTTTTTTATATTTATCCTAGGGGAAATAATAGAATAGTTTGTTTTACACGAAAAACTTTTTCGACTTTTTTTTTTTTAATAATATGGTGTTGATTTACAAAACACAAAACAAAATGTGATCGTTATTATAAATGTTACCCTAAGGGTATGCTGTATTTAAAAATAATAATCGTGTTAAATTTAAGTTGCATTTAGAAAAAAATCAGCTTTATAAAAAAAACTGGTGTGAATAGTGACAATTTGAATTCACTTGCTTAAGGCCAAATACTTGGGTAAAATTTTCTCAAAAATTAAACAAAATGATTTGCAGCAAAAAGGCAAACAACTGTTTAAAAGAGAAACAAAAATATGCAAGACAATTAATGATTTTCTTTTAATTCTATTGGCCAAAAAGGATAAAATATTAAATTACAGTATTGATCCACATATGGCTTATTTACTTATACATTGATATAATTTAAAAATATAGCTTCTAGTAACATGTCATTAAGAGTTTTACGATATTTCACTAATATTTCTATAAAATGCAACAACAACAAAAACACTCTTTCAAAATCAAAGTAGTTTTATATATTTTATAGTTTATTTTACTTAATATTTTTATTTTTAATTATTTTATTTTTATATTTAAACACAACAAAAAATATTCATTTTAAACCTCTGGTCAATAGAGAAAATTTCTGTAATTCCGAAAGTATTAGCTATTTCATCATGCTGATTCATATTGATTTTCAATAGCCATTTTTGATAGATCATGCATGACTCGTACTGCCTTGTCATTTTGGTTTAGTATCGTTCGGCAAGGAAAGACTCACACCACTACAGCGTCTCTTAATTGTTCAACAGTATTACGAAAAATAGCGTTTTATGAGAAATGTATTTTGTGAGATTTGAAGAACTTACGGCGAGCATAACCGACCTGCTTAAACCACTATTGGCACTTCTTTTCGCAAGTTTGAGTTCCAGTATACATGAGTGGATGATGCTTATCCTGGTAGATCACATTAAGCACAAAGTAAAAATAATGTAGTAGATGTAAGAAAAAAACATGGCGAATCAATTGACATTGTTCTTAGCAGCTTGGTAAACGGTAACCATTAACGTACCATGTTAACGGACTATGTGCTTTGTGAAATTTAAGAGAGAAAATGCTACGAGTATCGCATAAAACAACGGACTTGTTGGAGAAATCATTTTGGTGACCACTTAATTTCACAGTCAATTAGCCAGCTAGATCAAGCAATATCACAGCTTTAGACTATTTTCACTGGCGATATGTAAAGTCTGAGGTCTTAAGGAATAAGCAAGTTACAATTAACACTTTTAAAACCAACATTACTCATGTTACTCTTGAAATATCAGTCACTGTGCTTGAAAGAGTCACTCAAAATTGGGCCTTCCCAATGGACCACCTCAGATGACCGGCGTCAGGTAATATCATAATCAAACAGTAAATGCCACAAATTGTTGTTTAATCTAATAATAATTACAACTCTCTCTCTCTCTCTCTCTTTTCTATCTTCTCCGAGTGTGGGTGTAGGAGGCAGATACTGCTTTCTGCATCCTCCTTTCCTTCCTACCTAATAATAATTAATAAATAGCTCATTTTCAAATTTATTTGTTCTATTTCACATTATAAATCAAGCCTTACGACGAACTACCAACATTAGATGATATTAGAATAATGTTAAACACTCTGAGTAAATTTTTTTTTAAATTTTGAATTAGTACAATATTGTAGTATATGAGTGAAATAATGAATTAGTGAATTGATAAACCCCATAAAACTCTCAAGCAAAAACTAAGAAATTGTTAAAACAAAAAATATTAAATTTTCTTGTTTTCTTGTGGGTACAGTTTTTTGTGTGTGCTGTAAATTGTTTGTTATTCCCACGAATCATAAAAAAACATTAAGGAATTTTATGCCAAAAAATCATCCGTTACAAGTAGCCAATGGAAAAAGAGCGATTCAGCGTGCACGCACATTTATGAGCGTTTATAACTTTGCTACCGCAATTGTAAAAATTATTTCTTATTTTTTCTTTTAATTCTGAGAATCACAAACATGTCAAAAAGGATTTTTTCCAGACAATTTTTCTATGAAAAAGAACATTAACTACTTAATTTGATGTATATCAAACAAAAAACTAAAATTTTGTGAAACTGAGCTAGATCACTTAATTGTGAAAAAATTCAAAAGAAATCAACCGATTCATATGACCGATATCTTATTTTGTTGCTACTACATGTGGCTTTACGACTAAGTAATAAATTTAAAAAATTTTAGCTGTTTTCGATTTTTCTTGATTTTTTGAAAAAAAAAAAATGCCATTTTCACTTAAAAAATATATTTTTTGCTTTTATTTTTTATTATAACTCCGAAACTACTGAGCCAATTACAACGCAATGTATAAAAATCTAAATTTTTCAAAATTTGTTTTAAGAATATCGGACGAACCGTTTTCGAGTTATCGTTTATTATATCGAGAAGCGTCTAAAAACATCTTGAATTTTAATTAAAAATTAAAAAAAACCTTTCTATACAATTTAAAATTTGGACGATATTTATACCACTGGAACAACATTACATTAAAACTGCATAGTGGTTTTTGAAATTTTTAAAATTTTTAAAATTTTGTTGCCCTGTGTAATCTGAAAAGTTATATCGTTTGTTTAACCTTAAGTAAAATATTTATTTCGCTGCCTGGTCAAATAGGGGATTTTCAAAAATTTATAAAAAAAAATAATAACAATTTTATTTTATTTTAAATATTTTCTCCGGCACACCCCCTTAAAAAAACATTTTCAACAATTATTTTCTTTAACAACTTCCAGCTAACCATCATACACAACTCCACAAGTACACATACATATTTATCCTATTCAAAGTTTTCCATTAAAATATACAAACTTCTTACTGCTCATGAAAAAGCCTGCAAAAGTTTACATTCTTAGTTACAAACTAAGCACAGACATTTTGAAAATATTTCTGGGAAAACACCAAATGATTTACCAGAATCTCAAACAAAAGCGCCATCATAAATTTGCAGGCAAAATACATGTCCAACATAGTAACAGAGATCTAAATACAACGACAAAAAGAAGAAAATAAATAATGTTTATGGGATTTATATTCAAACTCTTAGCAAACTATTTAAACCAAAAAAAAAACCCAGAAGAGGCTGAAGAAGCTGAAGAGGCATAAGATGGACCAAAAATATAAAAGCACAAAATAACCAAAGACTAAGCAAGATGTAAAATCTTAATAAATAAGAAGAAAAAAAGTTAAACGAATAAATTTTTGTGAATTTTGCAGACAAAACAAAAATACTTGTACAGACAAGATCGAAGAAACAAAAAGGAGATAATATTTTGCTCAGCTCTAGATAGCAAAATTAGCCGAAAATATTAATTCAGTGTGTAAATCAAGACGGTTTAGGTAAATTTATAAGTTTCGATAATAACTTATAAATTTTCTAAAAAAAATATATTAAAATCCCCAAATAACATGTTTTTTTGTTTTATTTAATTAAAAAATCTTTTTTTTTGTCCAAAAAAAATAATATTGAGTGAA